>JAILYF010000008.1:2871232-4306849 GCA_025491095.1 Brachionus asplanchnoidis | reverse complement strand
GAATACAAGAACAATTAAAAAACATTGATTTTTATCAAAAAATCGTTCTTGTTTGAGTTAGTTTAAAATAAACAAAAATTACTAGATTAGAAGAATTTATTTGATGTATCGATTTATTATTTTAATCAAATAAATGCGGTATAAATGTAACTACCAAATTTTCCAACAAAAAATTAAAAAAAAAAAAGAAACCTCAAATAGGAGAAATTGAGTATAATTTCAGTTGAAAATCATGTTTTATTTAAATTCAATTATTATTCTTTTACAAAGAGTTAAAAAAAATTTGAATAATGAATCATCAACAACATGTGTTTTTTTTGTTTCTAATTGAATGGGAAAGTAAACAATTTATTTCATTTATTTAAGTCGATTTAGTGGAGCGAAAAGCTTTTAACTAGAAGAAACACTCAATATTTTATTTATCTTTTTTGAGCTAAAGCTTCTTGAGATAAAAAATGTAAATCAAGAAATCAAAAGTATGTTAGTATTATGAAAAAAAAAATTAATTAAAAATAGAATAAAATAAAAAAGGTTAAAATATAGGGGGAAATTCAAATTAGATAAATAGTAAAAGAGGTTCAAAGTTAATCAAATGTGTCAATAAAAACCGATTAAAAATTCATCTGTTCAAAATTAATTCAAATTAAATGCAAATTTTAAAAATATTTTTTTATATTATTTTTATCTATTTGTGCGGAATAAAAGTTCTTTCATATTGGAAATTGAAAAATTTAATAAAAAAAATGAAAGTAAAAGGTTTTTTGAAATCTGGTACATTGGATCAGAAAAATATGTGACATAAAAAAAAAATATTAGTATTAAAAAGTTTAAAATACCATTTTTTTTTCCAAAGCTGAAAAACAAATTTTGTAAATGTAACGTGATGCATCATTTGATTGACCGATTTGCAGAGATTTTGCACATCATTAGCAGATTTAAACTATTTGTGCAACTATGTATGTTGGATTTTGTTAAGTTTACAGAAATAGTTAAAAAACTTTAAAAAAATAAATCTTTTTTGTTATGTACCAAATTTCACAAAAAATTGAGTTTAAATAAAATTTAAAAGAGATAAATAAGATAAATTAAAACGACTAATGACTGGGGCTAACTGACTAAGTATTGAGCGTATTAGAAAACAAAGATGAGATAGTAGGGCAGAAATTACTGAATGAAGTGGGCTATTCGATATATCGACTCACAGCCCGTTTAATTGTTAATTATGTACCAAGTTAAAACTCTTTTAGAGTTAAAAAAAAAACATCATTTTTTAATTGTTTACAAAAAATACATTTTTGAGAGAGCTTTTTATTATTTAGAGAAAAAAATTGATTTTTTAAATAAGCTAAATTTAACCAATCAATTTTTTAATTAATAACAAAAAACTAAACCACTTGAGCTTCGCGATTGCTCTCAAAATTTGATTAATGGACTTGAATTTAATCAACAAGTATCGTGTTACTAATTTACCTCAGCTCATTTATTTGCACTTATAATGAGCGTTTAACTGACTCGAACAGATTAAAATCATTTTTTCTATTTTCCAACTTATTTTTGTTGTTTATTAAATCAATGAGCAAGCTTTTTGTTATCTTTCTCATTTGAACCCTTCATTTTGTTGCTGTTCACTTTGTATCTATTCCGACAAACAATAAAAATAAAAATACTAGAAAAAAATAGAAATTTTTTTACAATTTAAAAAGGTTTAACTCAGCTTCAAATGATAGCAAGTCAAGTCAAAACTTTGACTTTAAATTTTATATTTTTCAAGTCAATTCAACACTTTATATAAATTTTTTTATTTTTTTTTCTTTTGGTAAGAGAAATAAATTGATTTTGATTAAAATTATGTTCATTACTGATTAGATAATTTTTTTTAATTTTTTTTTTTCAAAATTTTTGTCTTTAATGAAAACTATATCTTAAATTTTTAAGTAAATGTCTAATTTTGACTCTGAATTTTCACAATTTTGACTTTTGACTTTGACTTTTGATCAACCCTGATTACGATCAACAACAAAAAAACAAGAATACTAGAAAAAATGTAATTTTTATTTTAAAAATTAAAAAGTTTTAACTCAGATTCAAATCGTATAAAATAAAGATAGTAATGACTTCAACTTTAGTTAATTTTCGCTAGATTTTTGATTTCTTTTTGTAAGGAAAATTTATTGATTTTAATCTAAATAATGTTCATTACGGATAAAAAAAGTTTTTTTTTAATCAATTTTTTTTTTAATTTTTTAATGAAAACTTCAATTTTATTTTAAAAGTCAAAGTCAGATTTTCTGATTCTGACCAACAACAACAACAACAAAAAAAAACAAAAAATACTAAAAAAAAAATTATCAATAATAACTAAAGATGTAATTTTTATATAATTTTTTTCCCAAATTAAAAGGCTTAACCCAGCTTCAAACTTTTTTTTGCAAGAAAAATAGACTGATTTTGTTCTAAATTAAGTTCATTACGGATAAAAACATTTTTCATTTTTAAATATTTTTTTTTTCAAAATTCTGGTATTTAATGAAAACTTCAATTTTATTTTAAAAGTCAAAGTCAGATCTTCTGATTCCGACCAACAACAACAACAACAAAAAAAAAACAAAAAATACTAAAATAAAAACAATAATTAATAAAAATAACAATGAGTATAATTTATTTCATAAATTAAAAGGTTTAACCCAGCTTCAAATGATATCGGACTCGGAGCTCAGCGAGCTGATCAGCGTGCCCAAAGAGTGGCGATGCGGCGACGAAAAAATCCAGTGGCCACGAAACCACGACAAACACAACCTCACTTGGCTAGAAACACTCTGGAAATATCTGAACGAAAACTTTGCCACCAACCTGTCTTTAGTAGAAAACCTAAACATCATCTACACGACCCCGTCTCACTCCTCGGGCCTCCTCCACTTGTACAAGCTCTCCAACAACTCCAACCTGGTCTACACGCCGACCTACACCACTCTGGACGACTCGATCAGCATCGAGCTCTACGACAACCTGGTCCGCATCCTCAAAAAACTCAACTTCCAATGCATCGAGTGCATACCGGAGCCGGTCCTCGGCCACCCCCTCTTCTCCAACTACGTGCCCAACGTTCGAAAAAGCCGTCTCGGCCTGCTCCAAGCATTCAAAAACAAGTATCGCCACGCGTCCACCCTCAAAATAATCCAGGACTTCAACGCTCTCCTCACCGACTTGGACATTAAACTGGTCCAAAAGTACCTGGCCAAAGTGGAGCTCGCCCACTCCCAGCCCAGCCTGGACTCGAACCAGCGCGAGCTCCTCGAGTTCATCAAATTCGTGCCCATGTTCGAGAACTCGGCCGTCGACTGCACCGACAAGTACATCGCCATCAAAGAGTGCGCCCACGTCTACTACGACACCCAGATCCGGCTGCCGTTCGAGCTGCCCGGCGTCCCCTCGTTCGTAATCGTCGACTCGCTCGACACCAAAACGCTCATCCAGGACAAGCTCGGCCTGGACATCTGCAAAGAGTTCACGTTCATTCTGCACGAAATAGTCAAGTATGTGGCCGACCGGCAACGCAACTCGCTCAACTCGATCAAAATTCACTTGCTGGGCAGATGGCTGCTGTTGAACTGTTCGACGTACGTGCTCGCCTCCACCGATCTCAACGAGTCGGTCCGCTCGACCAAGTTGTTTCTCAACCAGAGTCAAGAGTTGTGCGCGCCCAGCCAATTCATAAACCCGGGCAAAAACGACAAGTACCTGGCCATTTTGGAGCCCAAGAGCCTGCCGTGTCAAGACCTGCTCCACGACGACAAGTGTCTCGGCGTGCTCAAGGAGCTCAAGATGCGCTCCTACACCCAGCTCAAAATCGACGAAATAATCGACTTGTTCGAACAGTCGACCAAGTCGACGAACGAGCCGCACAGACGCCTGCTCGCCGAGCTCATCGTCGAAATACTGGTGAGCCGACACGAACAAAACGAGTCGCTGCTCGTCGAGTACTCGGCCAGCAAGGCGGTCAACCTGCGCCACTACTTGACGTCGGTCAACTGGATTCCGTTGAAAAAAGAGCGGCCCCAGTGCTACCCGCAGTCGTTGGTGTGGCGCGGCGCCGACCCGGCCACCAACACCCGGTTCTCGTCGCCCAAGGACTGTGTCGACCACTCCTATTCGTACTGTGTCGGATCGGTCAATTGCATGTCCGACCTTGACATTCCCAATCAGCTAAAAGACTTTCTCGACTTGAAAAAAGTCCATTTGGACCAAGTGGTGCGCCATCTCAAAATAACCACCAAGTGTTTTGAGTCGTCGGCGCTCAAAATCGAGTGGTACGACTATTTGACCGTGGCCAAAAAGTGCTACGAGTTTATGTGTGAGCACGATGCGGCCACCATTAACCGCGAGCTAAAGGCCAACGACCTCACGGAATGGGTGTGGACTGGCGAGCGATTTTCGTCCATTTCGAGCGTGTACCTTCTCAACGACAAAGACCATCCGCTCAGCTCCCATTTGGACACGCTGCCCTACGAGCTCTATCCCTACTTGGCCTTTTTCGAGAGCATCGGCATGAAAAAAACGCCCGACGCCAAACAACTCGAGATGATCATCTTGAAATGTGTGAAGAACACTCACAAGTTGATCAACAGTGCCAAGCTGATGTCAAAAGATCAGATATTGGAGAACGCGGCCAAAAATTATCCGCTCATCAACTACATCAAGCTCAATTATCCCAACGAGGCCAAGTTGATCAACAACATCAAGGACTACGAAGAGTCGCTGATGAACTTGAGCTCGTCGCTAAATCCGTTCGTTAGCCAGCCGTCGGCCACTTTGTCCATGAACGCCATGAACGAAGCGTCCAGCGACTTGATCTATTTGTATTTGCCGGACGTGTACAAGTCCGTTGACATCAAGGACAATTTGATCAATTCGGTGATGAGTCTGATTAAGACAAAGCATTTTAAGCTGTTGGACGAAGAGGCCTACTTGATCAAAAAATCGCACCAGTCCACCAATTTGTACGACCACTATCGCGTCTACAACGAGATCATACTGCCCAATTTGAACAATTTGTCCAAAAATGTGAAAGATTCGGTTGTGCTGTTTGCGCTGGACCATGCGGACACAAAGATGCTGGAGATTTTGAAGGATCATCCGTGCATTCCGGTCAGTCCTTATGGCAGACGCATCAAAAAGCCCAACAAGTTGATTCATCCGAATGGCAAGCTGGCGCCGCTCTATGCCGAGTCGGACGAACGATTTCCGTTCGGCTCCGAACAGGCCTATATCAGGGAGGACAGGCTGCAGATACTGAAAATTCTTGGCATGAAGTGCGACCAGTTGACTTGGAGCGAGCTTATTGAACGGGCCGAGTCCGTGTCCAAGATAAGAGAGTACGATCAGGCTGTCGAGAGGTCAATTGCTATTTTGAACATTCTCAACGAAATGCTCAGCAGTCAAGAGGAATTAATGAAAAAAAGTAAATTGATTTTTTTTTCTTTTTTGTATACCTTACAGCAAAAAATTATTTTTGGAATAAATGCATTTTTGCATTGAGAGTTTATAAATTTTATATGTGAAAATTTTAATTAAAATTTATGGAAATTTGTACAAAAGTCTTTTAGAAAATTTATTTTTTTTTGAGTGAACGTTCAATTTGTGGAATTTTATTTTCCCTGAATAGTTAAATTGCAATAATTTACCAGCAATAATTTATTTTAAGAATAAGGTCAAGTCTGGACTTTGAGTTCATATCTTTTTTTTTACCAAAATTAAAAATAGGAAATTTTCATACAAAATTTAAATTCTTGATAAAAAAAATGTATTTTTTATTAAAGATTTTTCTGTAAGTTTTAAGAAGTGAAACAAAAAATGTTTCATTTAACAGTTTAAAAAATAATTTAAAGAATTATTTGGCATTAAATTGACTATTCTTAATTAAATTGTGTGTTAATATAGAATTGAAAAATTGAATTTTTTGCTATACTTAATTTTCGATTACTTTGAAAATAAACCAGTCAAAACATGTAAATTGTATTTATTTACAATTAGAACCACCAAATTCAATTAACTTTAAAAGCATAATTTTAAAATTCCAATTAGAATATATCAAAAAATATTAATCTCAAAATATTTATTTATTTTATTTATTTTTTTGGTCATTAATATTTTCTGTGAAAATAATTTTTCTTTGAATTTAGTGAAACATATTTTGTTTCATGTTGTTTTGTCATCAAAGTTTAAAAAACTTAATTTTTTCAATTTAAATAAATGAAAAAGAATTTGATTTATGGAATTTTGCAAGCTTTGTATGAATCTTTATTTATCAATGTAACAAAATTACACATTTAAAAAAAAAAAGTTATTTCTTAAAAAAGTCATAATTTTGTTTACTTAATTAGTAGGTCACCACAAAAGCTATCTCGAACGGTAAAAAATTTATGTGGCCGTAATCCTGACTAATACAGTTTCTTAATATAAGACCATACCCTTTTTTTAAATAAAAAAAGATAATATCTGCTCTATTACATTATTATTTGAACCAATAAAATTTGGCAAATTGAAGTTTAAAATCAAATTTTAAGATCAAAACGATCATTTAAAATTTTAAAACTTAATTTATCTAATATTTTTTATAATTTTCAAGAAATAAATACTAAACATTACTTGACATGTTATGTCTAATAACGGTTCATTATTAAATTGACATCAAAATGATTGATCTCTAAATTATTTAACAAACAAAAACAATCAATAGTTCAAATAATTCAGGTTAAAGTCAATTCAGAAATTCAAATTCATATTTCTTTTATTCATTTATTCAAACTAAAATAATTCTATTTTTCCACTTAAAAAAATTATAAATTTTAAAAAATTACATTTTTTTGTCTTTTAAATTTTTTATTAAAATAAATTAAAAAATTTAAATCTATTAAAGTAAAAAAAAAAAAGGTTTATTTTAAGGTTTTATATATGAAAATAAACTTGACATAGCATGTCAAGTAATTGCTTAGGAAAAAAATTATTTTTTCTCTATTGTTAAAAAAATATTACAGTTTATATTTTTATCTTTTGATCTTGATCTCAAACTCCAATTTGCCTTTAATTTATCTGAAGCATTTTGTTAATTTCCACTTTAATTCACTATGGTAGAAAAAATCTTTTAACCAGAGTTGTATAAAAGTCTCAAAAAAAAAGTCCGGACTTAAAAATATTTTTTTTTAAAAATTGTCCTTCACTTGCTTGGCCTCCATAATTACCACTTGGAACGGAAAAAATCCACAACTAAAATATTAATTTTGGCTTAAAAATAAATTTAAGTCACGACTTTTAATAAAACTTGCTTCTTAAAAACAAATCTTATTCTTAAAAAAAGTTCGGATTTTTATTTTTATGTAAGTGTAAGTAGTAGAGTTGGTCAAAAGTCAAAGTATTAAGTCAAAATGGTGAAAAGTAAGTTTAATCAAATTTTTGACTTAACTTAAAAAAAAAAAAATAAAGTCTTTGACTCGGATTTTTGAAAAAAAAAGTCCGGACTTAATTTAAAATAAAAATTCTCTTTATTTATTTTGAAAAAATAGAAAAAAAATTTCTTTAAATTTATTTTCTTGTCTAGCCAACCAAGACGAAAGCCAAGAATTAAAAGAAATTGGCGAAAGCCTCAAAGAAATCAGCTTTATCGCTGTCAAACAAAAGCCATATCAAAAATTGAACTTGTACTGGTTCGGCGACAGATTCAAGTATCGATTCGCCAAGCCCAAAGAGCTTCTCTCAGCCCACTATGAACTCATAGCATCGAGCATAGTGTCCATACCGTTGAACGAGTACAAAAAAAAAGAGAACCTCCTAACCAAATCAGTGGAAAAATTTTTGTCCATCGACGACTGCACATCTAAATTGACATTCAAAGACGTGCTCAAACATCTCGAAGAACTCTCCAAGTCCAACTTGTCCGACCTCGACGACCCCAAAGAAGTCAAACTTCTCAACGACATGGTCTACCAAGTCTACGAATACATTCAATCCGAGTGCGTAAAAACGCCCCAGCTCACCGAATACATCCGGCTATTTTTCAATGACAAAAAGCTAATCCTAATCAACGACGACTTTGTCCTAGTCTCCCAAGTCATCCTCTCTCTCAACTTCAATCTAAAGCCCATCTATTACCAACTGCCGCAGCAGTATCACCGCTCTTTCAAACACCTATTCAGCCAAGTGTTGCCAATAAAGCCCGACCTTGACCTGAACGACCTGCTGCTAATCATCGACGTAATCAAACGCAAGTACAAAGACGTGCCCATCACTAACAAAGACGACTTCAATCTAATACTAAACGTGTACGCCCTAATCATCGACCACGGCTACAAGTCAATAAACAACTTGCATTTGCCCAATGCCAACTCGGTGCTGGTGCCCGGCCGCTTGCTCACCGTCAGCCCAATCGAGACCAAGACCGAAAATTTGTCCGATTTTGTGCACGCGTCCGTCGACAGACGCGTGTGTCTCATAGCCGGCTGCAAGTTCACCGACTCTCATTTGGCGCTGGTCTGCGAGCAGCGAGTTTTTCCGCGCGTGTTCGGCAACAAGCGTCTCGAGGGCATACTAACGCGTCTGGACGACGAACGCATCGATATCGATCTAATGTCGTCGCTGGACGAAGGCAACCCGCTAATAGTCCTCGAGTACTTGCTCCAGTGCAATCGGGTGCACTCGCTGAGTCAATTTTTGAGCGACGACGACATTTTTGTCTTACTCAAGTACTTCAACGACTTTTTGGCGCGCAACTACCAACACTCTCAATTCACGCGTCTCAAAGAACTCAAAATCTACCGGCCCCTCTGGACCGACAAGTACATGAGCCTGCACGGCCACTCGACGCCCGCCACCTCAATCTACCTAATCAACGACGACCTCTTCTCGCTAATCAAACGCTCTCTCCTCAAACAAACGTTCGACGAACACACTCTCATTCTGATCAAACGCAACGAACTCATCAAGCTCTACGCTCATCTTGGCCTCAACAATTTGAACGAAGTCGAAAATTTCCTCAACATTTGTTTGCCACTTTTTCCCCAAATGGACGCCAAGACCCAGAACAACTTTCTCAAGTATTTATACGACGAAATACTCGAAAAAATCTACTCGCACGAAAAAGAAAAATGTATGAAAATTTTGCGCGAACGTCTCGTCATTCAGACACGCTCGGGCCAACACAAACTAATCACCGATTTGTACGATCTAAAGTCCGAGTGTCTCGTTAACATCCTAAACGAGTCTTACTTTCCGGACGAAGTGTTCGACTCGGCCACGTGCATACGCTTTTTGAAGGAGGCAGGTCTGCGCACTTACTTGCCGTCCGAGCTGTGCAAACGCTGCATGAACGACATTGAGCGCAGCGTGACCGAATCGGGCTGGTGCGACCAACAACGCCTCAAATCAAAGTACATCTATCAACATTTGGTCGAAAATTGGCAGCGATTCGACGACTCGGTGCTTCAGCAGCGATTTCTCGAGCCGTACGAACCCGACCAAAAGTTTGTCCGACTCAAAAAACCCTTCGAACACGACCAGTTCAAGAACACGTGTCTAAAGCTAAGCGACGCCGAGCTGCACACTCACGAGCTGCTCGTCTGGACGTCCAGCTTCATACTGCCAAAATTTGTGGACACGGCCACCCTCGACATAAACACGGTCGAATTTCTCAAGCTGAACAAAAAACCCTGTTTCGCTCTGGTCAACGTTCACTTGAACAACATTTGCGCGGACAGTGAGGCGGCGGCCGCCGACCAAAAGTGTCTAATCGAAACGCTGTGTCACATCTACAAGTACTTGAACGAAATGAACGTGACCGAGGCCGACAAGGACATATTGAGACAGCTGGAAGACAAAGAAATCGTGTGGAGTGGAACGACGCGCAAATTTGTCAGTCCGAGCAAAGTGTGCGTTAATTTGGAGACGGGGGACGAGTGCGCGCCGTTTTTGTACGCCCTAAGCAGCGAGCTGCACGACTACAAAAGTCTGTTGATCCGTTTGGGCGCCAAGGACAAGCCGTACGCGATGCTCTACGGCGACATACTGAGAAAAATGGCCAAGGTGTGCGCCAACGACTACTTGAACTCGAACGAGCTGTGCAAGGCGCTCAAGGCCATGCAGGCCTTTTTCAAGTATCTCAAGCTGAACGCGGACAACATCACGCCCCAGTTCAAGCTGCCCGGCCTCTATTTTCTCACCACCGAGCTCAAGCTCGAAAAGTCGTCCAATTGCGTCATTGTGGACAGTCGCGACAGCCTCGACGACTTGGCCAAGCTCACCCACGACAAATTTGTGTTTAACCCCGGCGAAAAATGCTTCAAAATGTCCACCAGCGAAATAAAGCCGCTCATCGACAAAATATTTATATCGCAGCGGCCCACTCTCTTCACCCAAAAGTACGAGTCCACCTATGACTACACGCTGCCCGACGACCCGGACTCGCAGCGCCAAAACCTGCTCACGTCTCTGGAGCGCAAGTACCAGCAAATATTCACCAGCCGTCAGCTGCATCGGTGCTTGGCGCGCTGCATTTCGAACGAGGAGGCGCGACGCACTTCGCCCAAGCATCTGGCCATCGACGAAGTCGAAAAAGTGATCCGCGACCGCCTCAGCTCCATTAAAGTAACGTGCGTCGAGTATCTAGAGACGTCGCTGTCCTATCGCAAGCTGTCAAATCAGCAAAAAATCGAGCAGACCGTCGAAGAAAAAGCCTGCTATTTGACCAACGAAAACCATCAATTTTCCACTCTGTACGTGTCCAAAAAGCACATCGAACAGCCCTACTTTTCGCTGTGTCTCGCCCGCAGCCTCCAGCCACTGCTGCTCGACCTCCACTTCGACTACTCCATATTCACGTCGCTGATCGCCACCAGCGTCAGTCTAATGAGCCGCCTGCTACAACTGGTCAACGTGGCCACCGAAGAAAACATTTTGTCCGTGATCAAACTGCAGTACGTGCCCTCAAGCGGCAAGTTGTACGGCGACGACGTCCAACTGCTCGCCCCCTACGACCCCAAGCTGCACTCGGTGCTCGTGGGCGATCTGTGCGTTTTTCTGAACGAACAAGGCGCCTACTTGTACTGTCAAATAGTGGACATGTCGCACGACCACTTGGTCCAGGTGCAGGTGGCCGACGAGCCGTCCCAATTGACCAACATTGACAAAAAGGATTTGTATGTGTTGGAGAATTGGCAGCGTATTTATGACGCGATGCAGGCGAAGCCTGCCGACGAGCGCGAGTCCTTCAAGTACTCGGAGAGCTTTGGTGGCGCCGAGAGCAAGCCCAAGACTGGCAGCAATCAGCAGTCGGCAAACAACTCGAACGAGTCCAACTACGAGGAGTCGAGCAACGGCTCGGACACTTCGGACGTCAAGTCCGAGACTTCGTCCAATTATGACGGCAGCTCGGAGAATATACCGACGGCGTTCGAGCTCGAGCAGGCCAAAAACGAGGTCAACGAAGAGCTGCGCTCGCTCTGGTCGCTAGAGGAAAACGAGCGCAAAAAAAAAATTAATCGTCTGCTGCTCAAATGGCACCCGGACAAAAATACTGGCAAGGAAAAGTTTGCCAGCGAAGTGTTCAAGCACTTGAAGAAGACTATTGAGATGTACAAGAACGATCCGTTTATGGCCGGCTTCAATTATCGTTCGTCGTATTCGTCGTACACGCCGGGCGGCTTTTCTGCCGCCGGCGGATACTCGTCCACGGCCACTGGCGACGACTACAGGTCCAGACACTACAATTCGTTTGAGAACTTGAACCGAAAGGGAAGTCCGAGTGGCAGTGGTGGTCACTCGCCACATTCCAGTCCGAGTCGTGATGCTGGTGCGCCTGGCGCTGGTTTTGACTATGATGCCAAAGGACCTGGTCCGAGCAATTTGGGACGTGCTGGTAGCTTTAGGCAGGAATGGGAGAGGAGAAGACAACAAAAAAGACAAACTGGAACAGGAGCTGATTCGAGTGAGTTTTTTTTTTTTTTTAACTTTTTTTTGTTGATTAAATTTTTGAGAAATTTTTTATAAAATTTTTTTTTTTTTTCCAGATTCGGCAGAAAATGGTTAGTTTTGATTATTTTAGAAAAAGATTATTTTTAAAAAAAAATGTTCGATTTTAATAACACATTTTCTGGTTGATTCAGAGTTGTATGACAAAAAAATTAAGGGTCGTCAGATAATAAGACTGGTAGAACAAAACATATATTATTTTAAAATTTTAATATTTTAAAAGATAATGAAGCATATGATCAATTTATTAAAAAGATAAAAAGCATAAATTCAGATTTCAAATTTTTTTTGGTAAAAAACAGGCATTGCGAAATTAAAATAGAAATTGAATATAAATTCATCCTTTTCGGTAAATTAAAATTAAAGTTAAATTGAAATTAAAAAAAAAATACTGCAACATACTTTATTGCACCTTTTTTATCCTAAAATAAATTTTCTTTTGGTAAAATAAGACCAAAAAAATAAAGCACCAATTAGATTTCTATTGATTATTTGATTTGATTTACTAAAAAAAAAAGTAAAAGAAGATTTTATTTTAGGAAAAAAAGATTCAACACGTTGTATGTTGCACTATGTTGTAGTATTTGTTTTTTTTCTTTAACTTTAATTTCAATTTTCAAAAAATCTTTGTTCAATTTGTATTTTAAATTCACAAAGCTAAAAAACATTTAGTCAGTTGAAAAAATAAGTTAAAAAATAAAAGAAATTAATTATTTAAATAATCTAAAATTTTATATTTTATGTTTTTAAACAAAAAATTACTTTAAAAAAAAATATAATTGCTAATTTTTCATTGCTAACATTATTCATAGTACTTTTTCTACACTGTATTAAAATTATAAAGTAAACATTATTTTACTTAAAAAAAATAAAGATTAACTGATTGATTTTCAAAATATGATCCAAGTTAAAGTTGATTTTCAGCAATTTTTAGGGCCTTAAAAAGCTGTTTTGGTAATTTTTTTCAAAAAATTAATAGTTTAATTAATGTCAGTAACTTCACTCAGTCTTTTCTAATGATATTTTTTACCCTTCTATCTCATCGAGAAGCTTGATTAAAATTTAAAATTAAATTCTTTACATTAAAAAATAAATGAAAATCCAAGAGTAATTTTATTTTATTTTTTTCAATTCCTAGTTTTTTAGATTATTAATTTAAATTAATAATTTTTTTTTAATATCAATGATATTTGCTAATATCTTTACAGTAAAAAGATTTATGAACTGTCTGATGAACTTTATAACTCTGATTTAATTGCATTTAAGCATTTGATTTTTGTGATTGAATTTAATTTTTTACTAATTTGAAGATCGAAGATATAGGTCATTTTCAAGAGATCATTATATGGGTAATTGTTTTACTCCGTGTTTTTTCGAGTGGCTTTTTGAATTCTTCCCTTTTTAAATCTTAATCTTAATTTTGTTTCAAATGATAATTTTTTTTTATCATAGGAGATCGAAGTAGTCCGTCGTCTGCAAGACGTCGCGGAACTGATTTCACACAAATGGATGCTGGCCTTTGGTTCACTCAAGCAAAGGCAGATCTTGAATCAGCAAATAATGACATGCATCCTTTAACTGGCAAACCAGCCTACGAATGGGTTTGCTACAAATGCTACCGGGCTGTAGAAAAGGCACTACGAGCATACCATTATTTTAAAGGAAACGGTAAGCTACCAGCGAGTGACATTCATGGCTTATTGCTCGGAGTTGATACAAACATTAGGGACATAGCTTTTAGATTTTGTAATTTTATTGGCAACGAAGCTAATTCTATGCAATATCCGGGAATCGCGAGATTTGGAAAAACACCAAATGAAAGTTTCCCATTGAGTAAGTTTTAATTTTTAAAAGTAAATTTTTTCAACAAGATCTAATCTTTTATTTTTTTAGCTAAAGCAGAGCAAGCTTTAGAATATGGTAAAGAATTGTTAAAGTTAGTTGAAGATATCATTTATGCAAGTTAAATGTAGAGATTGTATTTACTCTATAAGAAGAAATTTTTTGCCTAATTAATTGTAAAATTCTCGAAAATATTCATAAAATATTGTTTGAATTTATTTTTTTCACACTCAATTGACAATGATTAATTTATATTCTATGCTAAATAAAAATAATTTTCTTTCAAATTTGTTTTTTTATTTTAGAATTATCAATTGTTAAACAACATAAAAAAAATTAAAATATTGAATAAATTATTTATAAAGATTTTATAATTTTTTTTCAATTAAAGTATTATTTTTAAATTTCTTTGGAAGCATTAAATGAACAAGACGTTTTACTGATGTCTAAATCTAGTAATTTAAGGGTTAATGTTGCCCAAAAAAAAAATTTTAATTTATTATTTTATTTTGTTTATTTTAAAATACCTTTATCATTAATCATCACTAATCTAAAAAAATTTATTAGATGATTCGATAATGAATTTAATATTGTAGCAAACAGACTTGCACAAAAGCCATGAATAAAGAGTCTGAACAAGTCTTATGAAAGTCAAATTCTTGATTTTGACTTTAAAATTAAAAAAAAACAAATCACGCCTTTATGATTTATTTATTTTTGTTTACTTTAACGGGAAATACAAGAAAAAATATCATCTAATTTATTTCAAAAATTTTCCTTGAAAATATGATTTTTTTCCAACTTTTGTGCGACTAAAAAATTTAAAATAATTCATACAATGCGTTACATTTTTCGAATTTTTTTTCCCAAAATCTATATCTTTGTCCCTTAATTAAAAACAATCCAAAAATAAAATCTAAATGAAAAATAAACTGCCATATCTAGGCAGATTGTAAATTTTTTTTATAAGACACACTTGAGCGTTCCATCCATTAACCCTATTTCTGTTTGTCCTAGAATCTTTTAACTTTCATTACAGACGAGATGAAGTTTATAATCTTTTTTTCAAGTGAGTTAATTTTATATGCATTCTTCGAATTCCCTTTTCTAATATTTGTTCCTGATTTTTACAAAACACAATGACTTTTTAAAAAGTTAATCTTGCAATGATTAACCTTTTTTTATCAGAAATAATCAAAATTCTTTTAAAAATGAGTAAAAAAAAAAATTTCACTTACAAATACCGGTTCTTGTAAAAGTCCTAACCATTCTTTCCATTCTATTCAATCCGGTTTCAACTCCTTCAATTGATTAATTAATTCAATTTGATTGAATTAAGACAAAATTCTTTTGAGTAGATTTTTAAATTTTTTCCAAATTTGCCAGCATTTATTTTAATCTTTCTTCATATTAATTTCACAATAATGATTCCGTAATTTTCTAAATATTATTCAAGAATTTTTATTTCTTCGAATACAAAATGTCGAAATCTAAAATTTTTATTAAATCCATGGATTATTCTGAAATAATTGAAAAATTTTTATTTATTGGGAGTCATCAATCTGCAAGCAATTTAGATGGACTAAAAGCTCTGAAAGTAACACATATCGTTGTTTTAGCTGGCAAATGCAAATTTCCATCAGAATTTTTGTATAGCATATTTCACTTTAAAGATGGTTCAGCTGAAGATGAAATTATTGAAAAAATTCCAGCAATATGTGAATTTATTGAAAGTACTCGTCAAAATTCCTCAAATCGAGTTTTTATTCATTGCCGCGCTGGTTTAAGTCGTTCACCGTTTGTTGTAATATCATATTTGATTAAAAATTTTTATTATGATCTTAAGAACGCATATGAATTGGTTTATAAGTCACGACCCCAGATTCGAATGCATCAAAATTTTTGTAAAGCTTTAATTCAAATGGATAAAACAAACAGTTGTTCTTTAGAAAAAATTTTAAACCGGAAAATAAAATTTCAATAATTTTACAAGGAATTTGAACAAAAGATGAAAATACTAAATATTTAGGAATAAAATCAAATTACCAGAATATTTGATTTAAATTTTTTTTAACAATTTAAAACCCAATTAATTTAACATTAATAGAACTAATCGAAACCCTGAAAAAAGGATGACAAGCATTACAATGTGATAAAATTGCAAAATTTATAGAAATTCAAAAAAAATTTTAAAAATTTTTAAATCTTTTTTATTACAAATTTATGTTCATTTTTCTTACTTTATAATTCATTTAAAAAATAAAATTTGTGCATTGATTAAAGTTCTATGTGCATTTGTATTGTTCATAAACTTTTTTTAATATCTACCAAAAAATTTTAATTAATTAGTATTTTTATTATTTTCTGTCTGCTATTTAATTTAATTTGATGTTTGCTTAATTTTACAATTTATATTTGTGACAGACTGATTTCATCAAATTATTTCAAAAAATGTCTGGTTTTTTTTTAAAAATAATTAATTGACTTTATGATTGTGATAATAAAATCATCAATTTTCATTCTGACTTTTGGTCAATTTAATTTGTCTTAACGAATTTTAGCCTTTATAGCAAAATAGAAATAGTTAGTAAATATATTTTTACCAAGCCAATAAAAGCAGATTCAAATTGTTTTGAAAATTATTTTTTAATGAGAATATTTTGGAATTGTTCAATGTTTTTGATATAAAATATTTTTGTCAATCAAACTTTACTACTACTAATCATTTATGAACATGATATATTTTTATAAATATTGTCAAAATCAGGGTACATTTTAAGAATAATTAGCGAGACTATCATTACCTTGACCAACGTCAAAGAAAAGCTTTCATCTTGTTATGTTGAATTGAAATAATGAATAAAAAATAAAATAAGACGAAAGAATTAATGTTAGTTAGTTTTTAATATTAGCTCACGTAATCTTACGTTAATTTTGGACTGATATAAATATAGCTGATTTTAGGAATACGTTCCAAAAAGCTAATATCCAAAAAAATGGGTTTTTGATAAAAAAAAGAAAAATAATTAAAATAAAAATTTATTCAAAATTTAGAAAAATTAAGAACTTTTTCTTTTTGGTCGTAAGCATTTTGGAACGTTTTACTAAAATTATTTGAATTCAATGTAAAATTACCTAAGTTTGCTAAAAATTACGTAAAAATAACTTAAATTAACGTTTAGCTAAAATAACTTAAATTCGAAAATTCTTTGAATTAACACTCTATAAATAAATTGAGTCTTTGCCTTAAAAAATTCTTTAATTCTTAATATTTAAAAGATATTTGCTTATGAATAATTATCCAAAGTTTAAATGTAAAATTTAATTGTATTTAAAACAAAAATAAAACCCTAATTAAAAATTAAATTTTTCAAATATTTTTTGAATGAAAAAATTTCTATATTTATTCTTAACTTAAAAATTAATATAAATTTTTTTGTAATTCATAATCCATGAAACTAAAAGCCAAACACAAACCCAATAGATCGAGTTCGATAAAAGTAACAAATGAGAATATCCAAAATTGAAATTTGGAAAATAATTTCCAAAAACTAAATGACCAATATAGATGACTATTGAATTTCTTCCCATATACAAAAAAGGAGCGCCCGAATACCAGTCAAACATGTCTACAAGAACAAACAATGCACTCAAACTAAAAAGTCCTATGGAAGCCATCACAAGGATAAAACTTAATGACCACAAATTCTTATTAATAGGAATCCATCCATCATTTATGCTAAACTTGCACAATGTTAATCCGATAAGTCCAAAAACTATTCCATAAAAAATAAATTTCAAGACTATTTTCTTCTTTTGATCATGATGCAAAATAATGTGTCCAGTCATTACCCCAAAATAAGTTAGTACACAGCTTGTCAGGCATCCAAGTAAGCCTTCAGGATCATAAGGAATTTGATTTTTATAAATAAATTTACATGTTGGATCTTGATACAAGTGGCTTGCGCCTAAAATTTTACGATCTAAATAACCTGCAGCGCCTCCAGTACAATTGAAGTGCGAACCATTTTCATGTAGGCCACCAGGTCCAAGATAGCCTGATTGACAATTGTCCAATGGCAGCAGAAATGTGATAAGTATCCATAAAAAGAGTAAAAATGAGCTTACCAGCCATTGAATCCAGTAATAAAAAATTTCAACAAATTTTCTCTGATTGTTCAACAAAAAGTTGTACTCATAATTATTAAGTTTTATATTTAATAGTTCTAGTAACGCCATAATAAAGTAGGATATGGAAAATCGCTGCAAAACGCCCATTATTCTTAATTCACTCAATTTTAAATCTGATGAGTTAGAAGTTACCAGACCAAAAAAAAACAGCAGCAGAGCTCTTTTGACAATTTTGGTAATGACAATTGACAGTCGAAAATTATTATGTCTAAAAATACTTTTAAACGATAGAGGTATCGATACACCCATGAGAAATATGAATATGGGAAACACAGTATCTGCCAAATTTAGTCCATTCCAAACTGAATGATCTAATATTGAATAACCTCCAGCGCCAAAATTGACAAAAATCATTATGCTTAGACAAATACCTCGCAGAACATCAATACTTTTTATTCTGTTGGATCCACTTCTTTGTCTCCCTTGTAGTATACCCTCTTGGTCTTCATTTATTACTATTCGATCTGCGTCAGTTTCTGATCCATCAATTAACCGATTTTTAAATTTTATAACACTAAATTTTATTAAAAAATAAGATAAATATAAAAAGGATAGAATGCTTGATACAACAATTAATGGTTGGTATTTATTTGGCTTTCCAATGTCTACAATCGTCAAATAGCAATTAAATTTAAAGTTATAATAATCTATTCGGACTTTAATGACAGAGTTTTCGTTTAATGAGACCACTTTTTGTGATATTGATTCACATATGAATTCATCTGTGGCAAGTGATTTGAAATAAAAATAATAACTTGGATAAAATGTGTCCAAAGAAATCGTGTTATTTAAAAAGTTATAAAATTGGCCGTAATTTATTGCTTTACATTTATCACATTCAGCATTTCTTATACTGACACTTATGCTTTTTGTCGAATTGGTTTCGAATATAATTGTGGAATTTTGGTTGTTCTGAGCATATATTTTGGTAAATAATAAATTTAGGACAGCAACTTTAATTAGCATAGAAATCATTTTTTAAATTGAATCTTTTTTTTTCATTTGGAGTGATTAGATAAAGTTAGAGAATTTATTAAGATGAGATCAAAATTTCTAACAAGGTGTTCACATTTAAAGATATTTAAAGGACTTTTAACTTAATTTAAGTTAATAATGCATTTTGATTTTTTAGGCTTGCCATATATTAAAACCAGAGTTGTTTTTAAGTCACAAGTCTTAAGTCAAGTTAAGTCAATGATTTAATAAATCCATATTTGATACCAATAAAGTAGTTGCTTCCAAATTCCTGGCTGTTAATCTTGACCCATGTTGTCTGTTAATGTAACAAAATTATGAAAAAATCCTTTCAACTGGTCCAATGAAGCAGATATTGATAAAAATTTTTGTGACTTAGACTTAAAACTGTGACTTAAAAACAAGTCCTCTCTAGACTACTTAACAAAATCAAAAGCATTTTTGACAAAGGCCGCATAACCTGCTTAAAATATTATTATAATATATATTAATATTATATATATATTCTAACTGAACTTATCAAACTTAAACGAAAAATAAAAAGATCATTAAATAAAAAGTACACAGATTATCGGAAAAAAATGTATAATTTTTTATAAAGACAAGTAAAAAATGGGATAAAACTGTTTGGAGAAAATAATTTCAACAAAGTATCTCAAGAATGCTTCATGGGGTCTAATAAGTTTATCTTTAGACCATCTGGCACCCAAAAACACAATTGACTTCTTTGGTTTTTGTTCCGATTTTTCTTCGTTGACGAACCATCCCGTGGAATTTTTTCGTATCCATTCCGCAACTACTGTGATTAGTTAGTAGGAATGATATGAAACACTCTCTATCCCCATCGGTCAAGTAAATTTAAAGAATTTTCTATCATACCTAATAATTGTTATATGGTCCGTGTGTGGGTGCAACGGGATATTACAGAATGCGTTCACAAAATCTAATTTAACGAACCAACTCTTCCCAAAATACTAGTGCTTGTTGATTACTTTAGGGTCCGCCCTCTTAAATATGGCGGGATCGTATTGTCCAGTGTATTTCAAATGTTTCCTTCTGTTAAACCCGAAGTGAAGAGATGTCTTCTGGCTCCTGTGATGTATATGTGTGAGAGTTAACGCTCTATTGTTATAGTCAGGATCTAAAGAAATGTTGTCGCATCCGTTACCGTTCCTGAAGCCGAGATTGGCGATTTTGTTGCATTACCAATACCTGATGTTGATAAAGGCTTAACAGAATCGCCTAACTTGATTTGTCGTATTATTGATATTGATTATACTTATAGTCTTTATGAATTAGCTTGTGAAGCTGGAGTATTCGCAGACATGTTTGCAAGGAATAGCTTTGATAAACTAAGAGATGTCAACTTAAAAATAAGAATTAGAACGGACAAAGCTGTTAAAAGCATTCGTCAAGCAGTCAACGAGCTTTCAATTGGTGGCGGACAGGGTATGATCAAGTGTAATTGTACAAAACAATGTTCGACTACCAAATGTACTTGTAGAAAGTCAAACTTGTTGTGTAATTCAAGATGCCATGGCTCAAATAGCTTGTGTTTGAACAAATAACTTTTATACTTTTTTACGTATTTTTAGTTATTTACTAGAACTCTTTTAGTAATTTACTAGAAAAAATAAAAAATCAGTAAAAATTGAAAAGTCTTTTCTTTTTTCTTTTTATACTTATTTACGTATGAATACGTAAATATATATATTTCCGTGTTTTACTAATTTACGATAACATATATGAAATATTTTTAAAAAATTTTTAAACCTTTTTTTTTTAAATTCAAAGTTTTTTTTCGGCTAATTCGGTAGAATTTTTCAAATTAGTAATTATGTTTGACAATTTTTGATCCGATGACGGAACAAGTTTGAACTGGCCTTATTTGCTTATAGTTTTCAGCGGGTTTTAATTAGTAGAAAATAATTTTACTAGAATTTTAAGATAGCCGATGGGTCCGTTGTCTTATGTTGTTATTTTTTATGGGTTAAGAGGTTATTGAGGTATCACCTCAATACCCAAAAATCCCACCCATTTACCCCTAAAAATAAAATATTTAACTTAATTAGGCTTAATAGACAAAAATGATCACATTGACACCGTTTTTTATGAAAAATTTAAAATTTTGTTTCTCAAAAAAGTTGTTTTTTTTTTACAAAAATAATTTGATTTTATTTGATAAAAATATTCATTCTGTATTATCAAAAATAGTTAATATATTATATAAATGAATAAGAATAAACAAAAAGAAGTTAAAAAAAAAAAGTATTGGGTTTGTTTTGAATGTTTACCGAATAAATTTAGAAATAACAAAGGGCAAGAGTTTCACTGTGATGTATGTCTCGACTAATCTTTAAACTAAAAAAATCAAACATAAAATTTATTTTAAATTCGCTAATAATTCGTTTAAATTTTTTTCTAAATAGTTATGTTGTAGCATGTATTTAAAAGATTAATAATAAAGAATATTTTAATTATTTATATTATTAAAAAAAACAAAAAATCATCATTTTAATTCTTATTGAGCTAATTGTGTGAATTCGGTTAATTCGGTGAATATTCTGGAAAAGAGGTTAGTTTTGGGGCAAAATATATATGGTTTTCGGGGTATTTCGGTTAACCCAATTATCCCTATTAGCCCTAACATAATTAACCGCAGGAGGTAAATGGGTGAGTCAAAAAAATAGGTCTAATTCGGTGACAATTTATGGAGTTTTCGAACAAAATGGGATCGTTTTATGCAATTAAAAAAAAATAGGTCACCCGGTTAGGCTCATTTACCATACTGCTTTTGTTATTTTATTTTCCTTTCTTTCTATTTTTTAATGTTGTTTGTTTGTATTTTTACTTTTTTCAATTTTAACTTGAAAAAAATTTAAAATTGGTAAATTATTTTCTGCATTTATCAGCTAAATAATTGTTTCAATATATTGAAAAAAAGCATAAATATATAAAATCCACAAAATAAAATTTTTATTTAACTTTTGAATCAAAATTATGATCGTGAATTTAAATTGTGAATTGTTGTTAATGTCTATTTTTGTTGAGACCCATTTCAAATACAAAATATTTAATTTAAGTTTTTAATATATCAATTCAGATTTTTTTATTTTTTTTCATTTGAGATAAAGATAAAATTTTATGATATTTTTATTAAAAAAATATTTAACTTAATTGATTAATCTCATCTATTAAGCAAAATGAATCTAATCTTTTAGAACCTAATGCTAAACTAGTAAAATTTTGATAAGAATTTTTTCCTTTTCATTTAAAAGCAGGAGATTTCATCAAACGACAAAATTCTAAAAAGAAAACTTTTAGAAAAAGATTCATTTAAATTTTCTAATTTTAACAAACCTTGATAGCTCAATTTTCCATCAAAATTTGAATCAACCTTTCTGATCATGCTTTCTATTTCGTATTCAGAAAAGTGTTGTCCAATATTTGCCAGAATCTTCTTTAGCTCGCCCACTGTTATGTATCCTGATCCATCCAAATCGAACTTTTTAAAGGCATACCATAGGTCATCATCATCAAATTTTCCGGTAAATACAGGCAGCATAAGTGTACAGAACTCATTGAAATCAAGATCTCTACTTCCATTTCTGTCTACTTGGCGCATCAATTTTTGATAAGCATCTCTGCTTAATCTTACATTTAATCTTTCTAAGATTCTATCTATTTCAGAAACATTAATTGTTCCACTTTTATCTGCATCAAAATAATTGAAAACTTGTCTCAAAACTTAACAAAAAAATTGATGAATTTAATTTTTTAAACAAAATTAAGTCTTACTGTTGATTGACTCGGACTCTGTGCTTGATGTCGTAGTGGTCGATGTTTTATTCAGATATGTTTCATAAGATAGATTTGAATTTTGCATTAATTTTATTTGACAATTTAATATACTGCGATATGTTTGAATTTCAGATTCCAATTTTGTTCTAGTTACAGTGTCCCAGTACTCAATATCATTAGCATAAGAATCATTTTCAAGGTTCAACTTGTCAATTTCGTTTTGAAGCCGCTCTAATTTTTCTTTATTCTTCAATTTGATATCCATTAGACCTAAAAATTAATTTCAAAAAAAATAATTAGTGCTACAAAAAAATTTTAAGTTAAATTTAATTAAATTTTAAATCATGTACATTATTAAGGAAAAAAAATATCAAACTATTAACAACAACTGTTTCATTTCTTTTTAAAGAAAAAAATAAACTATTTTAAAAAATATAAAATTGTTTCAATCTTTTTGAAATTAATTTGTTGTTTTAAAACGTTAAATAAACGATTTTCTACAATCATCTTTTCATTAAAATTTTTCAAAATCATTAACAAATTTAATTGTATTAAAGGAATTTTTTAAAATTTTTCAAAAATTTCTTAATTCATAACAATTTTTACTGAAAAATTTACATTAAATTTACTTAAGTTTAATTGTAATTACCTGAGAGAAATTTATTTTTATCTTTCTTAAGTTCAGTTGGATTAATTTTTAGAGATCAAAATTATTAAAAGTCAAAAAAGTTAAATATAGTGAAAAAAATAAATAGAAAATTTCAATATCTAAAGAATTTTTACTGAAATAAATAAGATTTTAATAATGGAAAAATTTCATTTTTTACTGAAAATTACATAACATATTTTATATTTTTTACAAAACAGATCATTGTATTTACTGAACAAGATTTTACTACAAACTTTTCAAACTTTGATTTCCAATTAATGAAAAAAAAATTACTGAACTTTATTAATGTATTTGTTAATGTTTATCTTTTTAATCAAAATGTAAGTCTTTATCACCGAAACACTAAAACAAGGACTGTAAAGGAGACTCTGGCGTTCGGAACTGCTTTGAATATTTTCTCTTAATTATTTTTTATATAAATAATTACTAATTTTATTATTCCTTTAAAAAATTTTCAATAGATAATTTTTATCGAATGTCACTGAAAAAAGATTAATTTTTTAATTAGCTATTTTCATCTTAATTTTTTCATTTTTAAATTAGCCAAAACAATTTATAAAAATTAAAATTTAAATGATCTTAACAAGGTTTAAATGATGGATTGCTCATCTTACATGCATCAAGAAAACAATTTCAATATTATCAAAGAAAGTAAAATATTTTTTTTTACTTATAAAACTAAAATGGTTATAAATGATCCAAATACACTATCTGGTAGACACTAAAATTTTAAAATCAATTCATATTTACCATTTTCAAGGCTGGACAATTTTTTAACAAGGTCATTATTTCTTTGATTCACTAGGGTAATTTCACTTTTTGATGAATTTAAGCTTGAATGCAGCTCGGACACATTGAAATGTTCTAAATCTATCGAAGCCTCTAGCTTGGATTTGGCTCTTTCAGCCATCACTTTTTCATACTCAGCCGCTTGAACGACTACTGACAGTTCATTTTCTTTGTGCTCTTTGTAGTCTTTTATCTGTTGCTCACTCAAATGTTTAAAATCTGATCTAATCTGTTTTACTGCAGTTATCAATTCATTTTTGTAAAAATTGCTCAAATCCACTGGGTTAAGTATAGTTCCCTCTGGTTTTGATCTTAAATCAGTTATTTCTTCATTATAAACAGCTTTTCGGAAAGATAATTCATCTAGTAGAGTCTGAATCTCAAATTCAAGGCCTTTATTCTTTAGCCGGTTTTCTTTTAGCGATGATCTCAGATTATCCAAGTCTTTTTCAGCTTTTAAGTGTTTGCCTTGTTCGCGAGCAATGTCATCTTCGGCAACTAGAGCCGAACGAACTAGACTTTCGCGCTGTTCCTTAAATGCATCCAATTGATTTTGGAGGGCGCCTATTTTTTGTCTCTGTGCTTCGGATTCAGTTTGGAAAAATTTGATTCTCTGGTTCAACTCGTTGATTAATCCTTCACTTTCAAGAATTCTTGTCTGATGCTTCACACAGTCATAGGATTCAGTCTCGAGTTTTACGCGAACTCTCTGAACTTCTTGATCCGCCGAGTTTTTGTTGGCCAAAGTTGGAAAGTGGAAGCCTTTGGCTCTGTCTACCTCAGAAATCAAATGCTTATTGAGTGCCTCCAGCGCTCGCACATTTTCCAAATAGGTATGAAGTTGGGCATTGAGTTTTTTCAGCTCATTTTTTTCGGTCATATTACTATTTTTCAATTTGAGAACTGCATTTTTTGTATACTGTTCCATGGCAGTGAAACTTTCAACCTCTGGCTTGGATGCTGTAATCAAAGAAGCTGCTGCTCTCAGTGACTGGGCTGCAAAATTTGCCATTTTTTAATCTTAAAATTAATTTAATTTGATTAGATAAGCTTTAAATATACTAAATATTTTAATTTGAAAAAAAGTCTGACGAAAAGCTTACATTTCTAGATTTAAAAAATCAAACTTTTTTATTTTCGGAATCCTGACAACTTTTAAAAGCCTAATACATTTAAATTATATTTATAAGCTCAAAATTTGTTCTTTTATATGGCACAATTTAAATATTAATAAAATAAATAAGATATATTTGTAACTTAACTAAGATAAGATTGAATTGCTTTTGATCGTAGCTCTTAAGAGCCATATTCGTTATAGCAATTCAGGGTACCGAGGTAAACGCTATAAAAATTCTTTAATCTTTTTTTTTTATTTTAAACAGGTAGATAAACATTATTATTAATAGCTAAGCAATAAATTTTAGCTTTTTTTTTTTAAATTAGATATTCAAGTTTGAACGAGCCAGGATAGTCAAGACTTTGGAGAATAAATTTGGAAAAATACCGTAATTATTCAAATCTACATTTTTCGAAATTTGCTTTTAAGGTTGTCTATTTAACATGCAAATAAACTTTAGTTACTCATATTTAAATATTTGATCAAAACCTATGTGGTAACAGTGATTTAATTTTTTCTAAATATGGAAACATTCAACTCACCCAAATATGTAGGATATTTTATTTTATCACCGAAGACTTAAATTTAAACAAAAAGTCAAATTATTCTATTTTTTTTTATCATTTCGGTGCTTGAGTTTTATGGTTTTAATAAAAATTTAAAACTCTAGCAAAAATTTCGCTGATGAATTTCTTCACTCAAGATTAAATAAAATTTAAAGGTAATTTATTCAATAATTGTTAACAAAAACCAAAAAGAATAATCATGGCTTAGTTTATATTAACTTAATCGTCTTGATAATAGTTTTTAAATGACAAAATTTCAATTAAATAAATATTAATTTTTTTTCACAATTTTATAAAATTAAAATAGTCAGACCAAATGAAGCAACAAAGACTCTTTTAGTGAACTAAATAAATTTATCTAAATTAACACCTTATTTCGATTATGCTTTACTAACATAAATTAATAAAAAATATTATAAACTCACCATTGGATTATTCCTCTTTAAAATTGATTGAAAAGAATTATCAACAACAAAAATTTTTTAGAATGTTTAAAATTAAAATTTAATGATTAAATTTATTTAAAATTCAAATATTTGTTCCGATAGGAAAATTTTGTAATCTAATTTTAACTCTATTAAATGACATGTATTGTAGTTGTGCTTAATTACATAGTTGTTAAAAAGGGATAAATATTTTATGGATTGGAAAATTATGTATAAATGTTTACCCAAATTACGTTTTTCATAAAAATAAAAAAAAAACCCATAAAAAAAATTTAACAAATATCTAAATTAAATCTTTACCAATAATTGTAGAAAAATTCACTAGATTAAGTTTAGGAAGGATTTTTAAGACCGGTTGAACTTTGCAATGCTTATTACACTTTAAAATACATGTCTGACTTAGGTGAATGGTTCTACGATCTTTTCTAATTTTAAATTCAACTTAATTCTAGAATAATTTAGCTTTCTTATTTTGTGAATTGGTTTCCTGATCGAAATTCATCCAAGTTTGATCTTCATTTTAATATATTTTGCAGCTGATGTATGTTTTTAGCATTCGCAAT
The DNA here is from genome assembly GCA_025491095.1 of Brachionus asplanchnoidis. Taxonomy (NCBI): domain Eukaryota; kingdom Metazoa; phylum Rotifera; class Eurotatoria; order Ploima; family Brachionidae; genus Brachionus; species Brachionus asplanchnoidis. Next base: position 4,279,874 of record JAILYF010000008.1, on the reverse strand, counting down.
TGCCCCATAAAACAGGTCTGTGATCATTTTTACATTTATCAATCTTTAATCTGCCGTCCCGCATGACATTGAGAATTTTGGTACAAGAAACAAAAATAAAAAAAATGCCAAAAGTTAAGTTCTAACAGACCAAAATATGTTCTGTAAATTGCATCAACTGATACATCCTCTATACCACCAATAAATATACTGATTCTGCAAAATTCTGCAAAACATCTTCAAAATTCAGAAAATTGTGAATTTGGTATATTATATTATTAATTATTAATTTGAAGTTAATTTTTCAAATTTATTTTTAATAATATTATTTTATTTTAAATTTCAAGCTTTAGAATATTTTAGAAAACAAGATATTTTTTAAATATTATTTTTAATAGCCGGTAGTAAAGTTCAGCTTTAATTGAAAACTTAAAGAATGTATAATTTTTTTGATTTTTTTTGTTTGAATTTAGTCAAACATGTGTTATTAAATCGAATGGTTTTATCTTTATAATTTTTTTAGACTGTCGATTCATAAAAATCATTTTTTTATTAAATCTAAGCTAAATATCATGAAAAATATCAGAAGAGTTAATGGTTTATGACAAAAACTTGCGATAGGACATAAAGTATCATAAGATTTTTCTAAAATATTCAATTAATTAAAAAAAAGGACTAAAATTATAAATTGAAGCTGTTATAAATTGTAAATGTTCATTCATCTATTTATCTAATTGCTCTCTTAACTTTTAATACTTACACCAAAAGAAAAATTGTATATTTCATATTGGTACTATTTGATTACTTAAAAAACTGGGAAATGGACATAATCTCGAAAAGTTAATTAGTCTTTATTCTCGAAAGAAAAATCTCGACAAAAAAAAATCCCGAATAAATAATCTCGAATGAAAAAATAATGTCCAAAAAAAATCACAAAAAAGTCTATATTTTCTATCTCTGACTTGATATCGATATTAAAATGTCAAAAAAATTTCTGTATTGTGGGTTACGTTCTCTGGGTCGGTTAAAGGAACGTTAGCAGAGCAAGCTCGAAAAATTAGATCATTCTACTGACGATACTTATTTTTGACGTTTTGATCGAGTCGCTGCAAGTTCACTCGGTTTATAATTTTTGTTAGAACGAAGTCTATTAACAAAAGGTGAATTATTCATTATTAAATATAAAAAAAATTAAATGTTCCAATTAATAGTTTGGACTAATTGTTATTAAATATTTTTGTCGAGATTTTTCAAATTATAATATTCGAGATTTAACTTGTCGAGATTTTTGACTTTTGAGATTTTATTTTCGACGTTTATTCTTATTTTTAGCTTTGGAGATTTTTTCTTTTCGAGATTATGTCACACGTCCAAAAAACTAATGTCAAGATTGATAAATCAACACTCACTATAATTTAATGAATAATTTTAGTTTGCATTGTCGAAGATAAAAAATTTAAATTTGAATTTTTTAAAGTATTTTATAAATAATTTAAATATTAAACTGTCAAAATGAAAACACAAGATTATTAATTTTTCTTATTGCAATTATCATTCCTGGGTGATTCAAAAAAATGGAAAAAATTCAAAGTTAATAAATAATTTAAATTAGCAGATCAAAATTAGAGGATAAATTTTAATTTGATGCTAATTTTCTCTTAAATTAAAAAAATAAGCTTCAAAATAAAAAACTGTTTCTTTATCTTCTATTATCTTGTGTTATTATATTATTCTGTTTAAACGCGAAAGCTATTCGGAAGAACCTGGGGACTTCCGCAATTTATATTTTTAAAAAAGTACTATTTAGTTATAAAGTTAAAGATAGGTTTTTTTTAATTTAAAAAATCCTAACAGTTAAGCCCTATATCACAGTCTTTCGGCAAACAATCTTATACCAATTCGTATAATTAATAATAAATTTTGTCTTTCAATTTTTCAATTTGCATTAAAAATAATTTTTATTAAAAATAGATCACTAAATAGGTAGATATTTTAAGGATTATGATTTTAAAATTAAAAGATTTTTTTTAATAAATATAAAATTTGAAAATTTATTTAATTTTTACTAATTGTAAATTTCGATATTCACTAAAAAATTTAAATACGATTTTAAAAATATGAATTTAACTAAAAAATGATTAATTTATAATGAACTGACGATTCCAATAGTACCACATGCAATACGACTACCACTATTTCCGCTTTTTAGACTCTCTTGATGATTTCCCATTCCCTGATCATCAATTTTTTCATGTAATACGATTGATCGACCAATAATTGAGTTAGGCCCAAGCAATTGCAATTTAGAGCTGGTAATTGTGGTGATGATTCTTCCATTAATAGTTTGAACATTACCTAAGTCTCCGGCATGGCTGTTGGGGTTAAGAACTGAACCATGAACAGTTCCGGTCGGATTCCAGTGAGGACCGGCAGTGTTGCACACTTGTGAGGGATCAATCATGCCACCAGATATGCCGAATGTATGAATATGGACACCGCGGACTTGGTTTACAATCGGACTGTTTGCTGGCATAAAAGTTACATTCAAATGAACAACAACTGGATCTCTTGGCGATCTCTGTGTAAATTTGGCATCTCCAAAAGCCATTACTGGTTCTCGCATTCCAGGATTCATTATTCCACCACCAATAATAGCTACGGCATTAATAGGAAAATTTTGACTGTTAACATAACAAAAAGTAGCAAACAAAAAAATTGCCAGTTTCAACATGATGAAAATTTAAAAAAGCTTAATTTGAAGTGGAGTCTAAATTAAATAAAGTTAGAAAGCAAAAAGTTTCTTATTTATAGTCTATTTGAACGCTATTCAATCAAAGAAAAAGCACTTTTTTCTAGACTTTTCTGAACAGTGTTCTTGAAGCTTAAGAAGAAGCGATCAAAAAAATTAAATTTTGTAAAATTTTATTGAATAAAAATCTTAAAATGGCTTAATGCAAACACTTTACACTGTACAAATCATAATTTTTTAAATTTTTTCAAATCACAGTAGGTCTCGATTAAATGTTCACATTTGGTAGATGCTGATCTTTTCAAGCAGCTACACGATTTCAAATCAAAAAAACTATTCACTTGGCACTTGAGTGCTTTGGTCATCTCTTTTCCACTAATATTTTCCTCATCACAAAAATAGTATTTCGAGCAGTCTAATGGATCTCGATAAAGACCTTTCTTTTTGTTGGCACAATTGAATGATTCACTAAGACTTAATGAAAAAAACTTCTCTGGCTGATGACTAAGTAAAAGCAAGAGATCATTTCTGATTCGATTTTGCTTAACTAGCTCAAAATCGGCATCAGACTCATCAAGTAAATTGACTTCTTCCTTCAGCACATAAAACACATTAGCATTTACTGAAGTTTGTATTCTGGAATTTTTCAGCATTATTTTTTCTTTTTTATTTACATTTGACGAGTACCACTCTGGTAAATAGTCCATCAGAAGCGACATACTATTTTTTATTAGTGGATAAGAACCTTGGTTACAAAACTTTCCACTAAAGTCATCCATGTCTATTGACCAAATGAATATTCCTCCCAACTTTTTAGCTACTACATACGCTGTCTAAAAAATGATTTTTTTTTAAATATGAATGTAAAGTTTATTTTAAAAATACTCTCAATTGAAAGCTTTTAATATCGTCATAACTAATCCAGTCAAAATTTTGATGTAGATAATGACTTTTGCTTTGGGATTGCCACACTTGGGTCCAATTTTTGTTTTTCTTTAGGTCACAGATTTCATAAAAGCTCAAAAATCCCGCTGTTTGAGTGTAACTTCCAGATAAAACGTCATTTTGTATTGTTTTAGACAAAAGTCCAGATTTTTTTTGGTCTCTTAAATGAAAAGAGCGACCGTACGCAGGAAGACCTGTATAAAAAAATTAAAATACAAAGTTAAAAACTTTATTTAAAAATTTAAAAACCTAAAACAAGTTTATGAGGAGGGCATCCATTTTTGATCCTTTAAATTTAAAAGTTAAAAAAAAAACTAAATTCTATTTGACATTTTCTTACCAATATGTCACAGCCCAGTCCTGATTGAATTGTGTTTCACTTCCAGTAGCATTTTCGTGATTGTACAATGGTGCATTCAAGCCTGTCTTATCATCCCTTTTATAGAAGAATTAAAAATATTTATATTGGATAAATTGATTATGCTGCTTACCAATTACCGTGAAAATCAAATCTGATAAAAAAATTATTAAAATTAAAAAAATAACTTTAGGGTTCTCAAATTTTAAATTTTAGATTAATTTTAAACTTAAATTCCTGTTCTCCTTAAATCTATTTGATTTTAAAAAACTTCACTTTATGGTAGTAAAACTAAGAATCCCTAATTAAGAAAACTTACGCCATCAGATTTACAAAGTCTAATTCGCCAGCAATTTTTTTGACTTCATAGCCCTGGTCAATTCTCTTTTTACCGGCTGCAACTGCTATTGATAAAATTAGTTGATCCTGGTCTTGATTGATCGATTCATCAACTATTGCCTGTCGAAATTCTTTAATCAATTTGGTGAAATTTGGCTTATCAGTGGCATCACCTCCTCTATCTCCTGGAAACTCCCAATCTAAAATAAAAAAAAATAAAAAAAAATTTAAATTAAGAAAGACTATTGCACTCAATTGTTTTCAATGGTAAATTTTTAACTTTTTAGATTTTAGAAGAGTAACATTTTTAACAGAAAATAAGATTTTTTTAAAATTCTAATTTTTTAATTAATTATAAAAAAATAAATCGATCAAAATTTTTTAAATTTCTTAAAACCCAATTAATTTAAAAATTTTTTAATTTAATTTTAAAATAATTCGAGGATAAAAAATCGTAATAAAAAATAAAGTTAAAGAAGCTAAAATACAATTTTGACAAAAATTTTTTAAATATTTTACTTTTTCTGGTCTCTTTCATTGCTTTTTGTATTTCTGATAAAAATTTCACCAAATTATGGAGACACAAAATGTAATAGTATTTGATTTTATTTGTTTAATTTAAAGCTTTTATATATTTTTTAACTTAAAAATTTTTCATCTTAACATGCAATATATACATATTTAATTAGTAGATATTTTTTATTGTATCGATATTTTAAATGATAATTAGATAAATTATTAGTTTAAATTTAAAAAAAATTCAAAACTTAAAGATAAAATTTTTTCCTCCTTTTTCTATTAAAAGTGTCACAAAATTATTTTATAAGTTATACAACAATAAATCTGAATATCTAATCCTAGTTCTCTAAATTGTATCAATTGATAGAAATAATATATCAACCAATTTAGCCTCTTTAGAAATTGTAAAACTGCTCAAAACAAAAAAAATTATAAACAATATTTTTTAAATGTTTTAATAAATAAGGATAAAAATTTAGTTTTTGAGTTTTGTGCCACAATTCAAAAAATATTAATTACCCAAATCGATTCCATCAAAATTGTAAAATCGAAGAAATCGAATGGCATGAATAATAAAATTTTTTCTCGTTTGCTTTTTTTTAACCATAGCACTGAATTCTTCACTAGCCATACTTGTTAAAAAAAAAAATTTAATTTTAAAACATTTCAAAAAATATAAACATTAATACTTCCAGCCGCCTATAGCAAGCAAAGTCTTTAGTTTAGGATTTTTGAATTTCAAATCATTAATTCTTTTGTACATTTCTTCATCATTTTCCTCAATTGTTCGAATTGTGAGCGTATTTTTATCAATATAAGCAAACGCAAAAATTATATGTGTACATAAAAATGGATCTACATTTTCAGGAAGAAATCGAGCGGCGCCTGGTCTATACTGACTCCAATTGGTAACATAGCAGATTTTTTTATATTTGTACAATTGGTCTAAATTGACCATAGGTCTTTTATTTTTATTTTTTCGATTTTTTTTTTTTAATTTTATCTTTGGTACACTCATCTTTTGATTTCTATTCAGCTTGATCGGAACAACTATGTACGCATACTCACTTTGATCACTACTGATCAAATCAATGCTGTCATTTGAGGAACGAAACTCTCTTATTTTTTCTGGTAAGTCTTTAGCAAACAATGTAACTAGCTGCTTTTCTCCAGAACGAAATTTGAGCTCATTGATTATCTCTTGTTTACTTGTAACTGTAGAAAAACTTGAAGCAGTTGTCTCAATATCTGACTGACACGCATGCCATGGCAATGACCAGACACATTTTTGAAATTTTTCGTCAAAAATTAGACCACGAGCGCACTTAAATACTTTGCTTGTTGATGATTGACCATTTGGATAGCATTGTTGGTAGTAGCATGGCCCAGCATTGTTTATACACATCAAACTCCTGGTTTCTGATTCTATTTTGAATATTTTTTTTTTTGAATATGACAAAAATATCTAAAACTTACCGTGATGCTTTTGCAGATAAAAAGTGTTGAATTTATGTTGTCCCAAAACATTAACTATAGGCCATATGAAAATAATATACAATTCAAACAATTGTGCCATGTTACCACACAAATCAAGTCTTCTAGAATTCGTTCGAATTTTAATTAAGAGATAAATTTGAGTCCTAAAAATGTTGAAATTATTTTAGAAAATGAAGGAAATCAAGTAAATATTTATACAAGGAAAATCAGGTATTAACTTAAGTATTTTAATCAATTAATTAATTCAATTGTAAATACTTGAGAGCCTGGCGTAGTAAATTATTAACATCAATCTAAATTTTTTTCTTGCTAAATCTCGAATGCAAATAGCTAATCTATCTGATCAGTACTAATATATGAAAACTAGTCCTCTTGTTCATTTGATCTTTACTAAAAAAAATTGATATTTAGAATTTTAATTAAGTAAGAGTTGATTAAATTTTCAAAAGTACTAATCTTTTCGATTCATCAAAAAGTTTATCAAAGCGAATTTTATTTTTGATGTATTAAGCACTAATCTATTTCTTTTAAGTTTATGTAATTCTAATAGCTCAATAAAAAAATATTAACGAATAAGTTTCATTATCACACAATGATAACTAAAGAATTTAAATTTAATTAATTCATGTGATTAGTTGTAATATTATATTAATATAAATCCCATAAATTTCAAAATAAAATTTATAAAATAAACAAATTTAACCATTTTTATGTTAATTTAATTTTTGATCAATTTTTAATCAAATTTTATTTTTAGAAAATTCATTTTTATTGTAAAAAAAATTGAAAAAAAATATGTATAAAATTTTCTTAGTTTTTTTTATATTTTAAAATTCAGCATAAACTACGAATATAATTTTGACCCTTGAAAACTGTACACTTTTTTTTTTTAATTTCTTAAAGAAATCTCTGATTTTTTTTAATTCACATTTTTACTTATTTATTCTATGTTACAAATGTTCAATTTTTAGATTCTAAAAGTTGTTTGATTTCCTAAGATTTGCCAATGAACATATAATTTACATAACAAAATTAATAGATTTTTAATTCTTTGACGATGTAAAAAAATAAAAAATTTCAGTATATATTTGAAAAATCTGTCTAAATTTAGTGATTGTTCTTTTTCAGTCACAAGAAAAAGATGTTCTAAATCTAAATACCATACTTAAATTGGAATAGCTGAAGCTTGTTTGTTTTTGTTCTGTGACAAAACTTTAATAGCTAAAACAAATGAGTGATCAATCGACATAAAAAAGATGACAACAATCATGATGTGCAAACAGTTGAATCAATTTAAGCTTGCTTTTTTTTTTGATGTCAGGATCAAATTTACCGTGAACTGATTTTTCACTTTGTATTTATTTTATTTGTAAAAAGTATTTTTGGAACTATATGGAAAAATAAAAAAAAAATCAATATAATTTGAAAAGACGGCTTTAAATTTGATGAAATCAATTCATTATTGATAAAAATATATAAATTGCATAAAATTCAGTATTGTGTTAAATTTTTTGATAATTATTTTGTATACAAAATTTATATAAACAAACGAAATTAAATAAATGCTAGTCTAACCAATTGACTTTTGTTTAATACTGATCCCCAATTTTACACAACTGACAATCAACCAAACAAGCTCAAGAGAACGAGCTTTCTAAAAATGTGTTAAGTTTTTGCCTTGGAAGTTAGGTTCATCTTGGTAAGAATATGTTACGTAGATGACAATAAAGAGGAAAAGATAGCAAAAATAGATAGCATTAGATTTTTTTCTTTATTTAAATACTTAAGATGTCGTCTCTTTTTTTAATTAATTAAACAAAAAATATAAAATGTTACAATTAAAATTGTTTTTTTTAATTATAAGTATAAAAATTTTGAAATATTACAAAAATGTTTTTCCTGGACAAAAATTAGACAAATTTTTGGAAAGCTCTTAAAATTCTCTACAAGATTAGAGGGGGTCAGTAAGAGATCTGTTTTTAAAAAATATAAAAATTTTGGAACAAAAATATAATTTAATTTTCCAAAAGTACAGAAAATTCCTTCCTTAAATAGTAAGCAATTATTCAATTGATTCGGGTATTCAATATATCTTGTTTCAAACCGCTTAATACTTTTCCACCAGTCTGGAAACCTATGGAGCAAATGACTCGGTCTTTCTGCAAATGTCTTTCACTCAATTCAAATTTGATTCGAGATAGTTAAGAGTATAAGTTTATAAAGGGCTTCGTGATTTTTTAATGTTGGAAGAAGTATCATATTTTAATTTAAGTCTTTAAACTGCTGAGTTTTATAAATATTTGAAATTTTTATTTTTGTCTCTGATAATGAATTCAGACATGAGAAAGAGTAATCAATAAAATAAACGATTAGAGACTTTTATTGGTTTTAAAGTGTAGTATAGTTAATGCCCCGTTTTTCGTTTGAAAATATTTACTATGAATTATTTTACCAATCATTGAAATGAAGGTTAATACTGAATCAAATTTTATGCCTAAAACTTGATTTATCTTTGACTAAATTTTATTTCCATATATTTAGAGGAGACTTTAAATTTACATTTTTAATTTTAAATTCGGGAATTTTAATTTTAAAAATAACTTTTAAAAAATTTTATTTAATAATATTGGTTAAAAAATATAAATAATAGATAAAAATACAAAAAATTTAGTATTGTCCGGAGAGACAATAAAATTAATAAACTTTTTTATGATTGTTTTAATGCACTTTTTTTTTTACAAATTTATATGTACAAACAAAATTAAAAAAATGATAGTCTACTGTCTTTTTAAAATATTTTGTCCTAAAAAAACAAAAAGACTACTTATTTTGGACGATGAATATTTTTCAACCACAAAAATTGTAAAATATACCACAAATTAAATAAAATAAGAACTGATTTATTAGAATAAGAACAATTAAAAGAAATAATGAACACATATTAAGAAAATATAATTTTTATTAGAAAGAAGTAAAAAAAAAAAGAAAAATACAAACAAATTCATTAAACTAATATTTTTTTTTTAATTCTCATCACAAATTGAAGAAAAAAATAATAATTAGAGTACTAATTATTTTGTTTACATTTGTTAACACAATAAAAATATTTCCTTTTTTTTAATTCACCGCCGCATGTTTTACATGTAACTTTTTCATGAGCAACGTTTTGTGAGCTAGCCCTATTAATTCTTTTAGTTGGTGGCTGAATTAATTCTTCTTCTTCGTCTTCATCTTCAATACCAGCCTCGATTGCTTCGATTAAATCAGATGGTTGAGTAATCAATGCTGATTTATTTTTTAAAGAACCACCAGCTTTTCTTTTATTTGTCAACGGTAAATCGAATTCTCAATGCATATCGTACATTATAGCTTTTCCTCTTTTCTTTTTTGACTTAGGGCTTTTTAAGATTTTGCCTGAAAATACGTCAACATCATCAAGAGTTTGGTCTGATGGATCTAACAAGACACTCTCGTGCGATTGAGTTTTTGGTTCTACGCTTTCTGAATTCATTATATGATTAAGTTGTATCTCATCCACATTTCTATCTGTTTTATACTGATAAGTTATACATTAAGTTAATTAAATCACTCAATTTATAATTAATTAACTCAGATAGTTAATTTTTTAATTGATTAGTGATTACTCTAATATATCTGTTTCATTTTTTTCATTTATGTGCAACATTTTTATTTTCTGTTAATAAAATATTAAATTTGTTCTGATATTCATCATTTGTGTTGTTTTTAATATTTTTGTTATAATTCATATAATATTTGTTCTAGATTTAATAAATTTGTGGTGAACTTTTACTATCGGCCCTTATTTTGTGTTTCGTTCCAAGTTCAGACCTATTTTTTCTAACTTGATTTCAGCTTTTAATAAAATAAAATAGCTTTATTTTTGCTAGACATTTACTGTTCTTGCATCTTTAATAAATTTTATACCGCTTTTAGCTAAGTTATTCCTGTATATGATTCATTTTTTATTAATTAAATCCACAAAAAAATTTTTTTTTCAAATTTAAACGAAATATTTATTTTTCTTTCTTTAGGAAGTAGTGTTCTCAGTTATGGCATTATATCGTGGTTATTTCATTTTGATTGCCATCGCATTCGCCAAACAAATCTGGTCCGTAATCATTTGATTCAATATTTTTGTTTTTAGAAAAGATATTTTCTGTTGCAATCATTTTTTTTCTCAAACTTAAGAAAAATAAATATTATTAATATTTTTAAAAGAATCTAAAAAAAATATTCTAATTTATTAAAAATTAAAAAATTTCCTTTCGAAATTAATTTTTTATCTGAACAAAATAAAGTATATCTAAAACCCCAGTCATTAATATGTGCGGACATGCTGTTTGGTTGTAATTTTGATCTTAAATCTAATGATAACGTTTTTTCTCCTTAATAATTATGAAAAAACTTAAAGAAAAATTGAAATAATTGAAATATCTTAGGGTTAAATCCCAATAAATACTTGAAAAATTCCGTAACTTTGTTGTTTTAGACTCAGGAACGGATAAGGAAGATATTGATGAACATAACCAAAGTGAAGATGAATTAGACGAAATTTTGGGTCCTTATTTATTCTCTAAGTTCAGATTTATTATCAACCCCACTATTATTCAAAAAAGCTATTCAGACTCAAAGGTATGATTTCAAATAAGTTTTTGAAAACGTAATGCAAACAATACGAATGTTTCTTCAAATTTTTGTGAAAGACCAACATGTGGTGTTTGCATTGTAGAACAAAAGATCATAGTTCTCTGAAAAATATGCAATAATAATGATGAGTTAAAAGCTTTATTTTTTTTTGAGTATTTTTAGAGATTTGATTTTCATTATTAATATGCTTTCAATAATAAAACTTCCAATTCTCCAAATTATAACATGTTATGCCTTAAGGTCTTTTGTCATTTATCACCAAACAATTCAAATCCTCTGTTATATCATTCGTAAATTGAAATTAAAAACTTTGCCTTTGTTAGTAAAATAATATTTTCAAAATAAGTGAGTCATTGGGCTGCAAAAATTGATATTCAGAAGATGACATAATGACGTAACAGCGCCAAAATTCAAAAATTTTCATCAAAAGTTAACATTTAATTTTTAAGTTTTAAAAGAAATATAAAATAAGGCATATCATTTAGAAGAGTATTTAAAATGAATTCAAATTTTAGAATTGCATAAAAATGATAATCAAAAATATCAAACAATGTAAAAAAAGCTAATCCAAGTATCCAATTAATAAATCACTTTCATTTCTAACAATTGGAGAATTGAAGAAATTATTTTTTGATCTAAAGTTCAGAAATTGGGAGAATATTTTATTAAGAAATTGCATTGGCTAATATATTAATAAATATAAGACGAAAAAAGTAAATATTAAAATAAATTTATAAAAATTATTACAAAGCACATTTCAGAAGTAGGAATTCTCAAACTCATTTATCCAGAACGCAAATTATTAAAACTCATTAAGATATAAGTGATTAAAGGCACTGTGACATTTGGAACAAAAAGCAAAGGCAAAACTTTTTAACATGAATCTTACAATTGTTCTGAAAATTGTATCAGCTGATTCAAAATTCGTACAGCTAAATTTAGTCTCTGCAAAAACTCTGAAAGTCTGCAAAGCACTAAATGTATTAGAAAATCATTAAAATTGATTTGTAGAGACTAAATTTGGATGGTACAAAGTTTGAATCAGCTACAATTTGCAGAACAATTGTTAGATTCATAGTAAAAAAGTTATTTGAATTAAAATTTTTGCCTTTGCTTTTTGTTACAAAATTAAAAATACCAAAAATATTCACGGTTTTATTCCTTAAAATATCGTCCGATTTTGTTAATAATATCAGTGCAAACGTATTCTTTGCTAAACTTTACCTTGTTTTATATTTTTCAAATATTGGTAAAATAATAAGCTTTTTTATTTCCGATTTATAAAAAATCTTAAAAGGATTAATGCAAACTTTTGTGTTTTTTCAAAGTTTTATTACAATTAAGCTTGCTTATAGCTAATCTTTCATTTGCATTTCACCAAGTTTTATTGTTTGAATACTGAATATCTTTTGAATTATATTTTTGGCCATGTAAGGTTTGACCAACATTTATTACTTGAATGTTTAACTTTTAGATGTCTATATTTGAACAACTGTTTGTAAACAATCAAGTTTCATCTTTGCCAAACAACCAAATGAATACAAAAAAAAAACTTGGCTTATCTAATCCTAACCAAAATAGGTCTGTATTTTGGTGATTTCTAATTTGCTTACAAAAGCCTCAAAAAAAACAAATTAATCCTCGAGTCCTAAGTATACAGGTAAACAAGATTTGACCATCGCTATGTTTTTAGAAAAACACTGTCCTAATTTAAATATTCTAAATCCAAATACAAAATTTTTCTTCCCAAATGTGATTAAACAAAAAAAATAATATAAGGACAAGATTAGATTATTAAATCACTGAACTTCATCTTTGCACAATAGTTTTTGCTCTTCAAAATAAAGTAAAAATCGAATCAAATATTTTCAAGCTTTTATTAAATCAAAATTTAATTGCTATTATTTATTAATAATGACTAAATCAAAAAAACAAAATTTTACAAAAATCAGCACAATTCTGATTTTGATTCTCTTTCCAATCGTATTATCAAAAAGTAAAATAATTCATTAAATTATTAAAAATTTTCATTTTATATTTAAAATGCTATTTTTTTTTGTTTAGGAAATTCAAAATTATGTCGAGATCCCTTAGATTGTCAGGCTTATTCTTCGTGCACTGATGATCAACAAAGTGTGGGAGAATGTTCCAATAATTCCGTATTTAGTGACGATTTTCAAAAATGTGTTCCAGCTATTTCAATCGAAGATTTTCAGTGTATAATTTTAGCCAAGTATTTGTCCGATCACAGTAATATCAGCAAGAAAAAATTCTCCTCCCTTGTCCATTCTAGAAAAGATCAAACAAAAGAAGCAGAGTCCAGCGAATTCATAATAAAAGAAGATGCTGATGATGGTAACACCTACAAGCGAATGTGTGTAGTCACAAATTGGTCCCAATTTCGGCCAGGCCGCGGAAGATTTAGCTTTGACTTTATAGATTCCACTCTTTGTAATTATGTTATTTATGCTTCGGTTAAGGTAGTGGAAGCCGACTATGACTACTATGATTCAGAGGAGTTTGAAATACAAGCTGTGCAACACAACGAAATGGATTTGTATTATAAACTGAGGGCTTTAAAAAAGAAAAATCCCTCTTTGAAGTTAATTCTTAGAGTAACTGATGAAAATGGCCGTATTTATTCAAAATTGTCCAAGAGCTTTGATACGAGATTGAATTTTTGCCAAAATTTACTCGAATATTTACAAGATAATGGATTTGATGGTGCAGAAATAGAGTGGCGATGGCCAGCAGGACCGTCAGGAATTCCAGCGGATAAAGAAAATTTTATTCTTTTACTAAAAGTAAGTTTTGGTATAAATTATCTTTGGTTCATTTTCGTAACAAAAATATCAATAAAAAATGAAAAGTTAAAAAAGATTTTGTTAATTTTTTATTTCAGAATGTTTTAGTTTATTTAATTCGAAAAAAAATTCAGTATCTATCCAAAGAAAAAAGTTGCTTTTATTTATGTTAAAAATAAGTTATTTTTTAGCAAAAAAAGTTTCTAGTTTAAAAAAACAACAGCAAATCATGAACGAAAATTTTTTCAAACTAATTTTTTAAAGAAAACTTTTTTTAAATAACAGATTGATTTTAAAAATCAATTTGTAAAAATTCATTTATTTTATAGAAATATTATCATAGATTTTTTATGTAAAATATCTTTTGGAAAAGCTTTAAAATGTAGAACTCTGTTAAATAAAATTAATAAAAATTGTTTTTTGAAACACGTCATTGTGGGGAAGCTTAGAATTTAGAATTTTTTGATTCTTTATGTGGTATATTGGTGAAAAAGAAGGTAAAGATTTTTCAAAAGTTTTTTTTAAAAGAATTTAATACTAGAAAACTATCCAATACCGTAACAATTCAGCAATCTTTTAATTGTAACTTTTATTATCATTTTAACTTTATTTATTTAGCAAATACACAAAATTTTCAAAAAATTCATTCCAATTAGAATTTAGATTTTGATAAGATTAAAAATTTTTTTTAGTTCTTTTTCAATGATAATTTTTAAATTTTTTCCTTAATTAAATAAAGTAAAAATAAAATAATCAAAGCAGGCTAAAATAGTCTTAGTTCTTTCCGTGATAATTGTAAAAAATTAGGTTTAATTGCATGATTATTTTAAAAAGATAAATCTCATTTATATAATGCAATTTGATAATAGTTAATAAAGAATAAAAGGTATTTATCACATTATTGAATTCAAAAAAAAAATTCGATTATTTTTTGAAAAGTAATTTTTAAGAAAAGCTAAATTTTATTTTTTACAAAAAAAAACTGGAAGTTTATGAAAATATTTTTGAGAAACAGTTTTAGCCTATTATCACGATGCCTAAAATCTGTTTGAAATCAGTGTTAATATGAACCGGTTTAATAACTGATTTTTCGTGATTTATTTATTTAATTTAAGATTTGAATAGATTGGATATGAATGTTTAATCGGAAAAAAAATATATCTGACATTTTTAAATTAAAAAAAATATCGAATAGTTTTTTTTTGTTTTGTACTTTGATTTTAATTATAATTATAATTTAAATTTATTTTGACTAGAGATTTAAAAAATTTAAAGAAATTTAATAATTACAGATTTTCATATTTCTAAATTTCATACTTTTTACGAATTTCCCTGTATCTATAATTATTATTCAATAATTAAACAAATTAATGACCGCCATTATTTCTTTATATTTTTCTAAATAAGTAAGCTAAAATCAAAATGTGAAAAAAAATTTTTATATTAAATAAATTAATGCACCACGTAATTTTTAGAAAAAAATATTTTCTAATTTGAAGTCTTCAATTTAATGTGTTAAATAAAGTTAACTCTAACAACATCAATATCATGACCATAATGAATCCAATTGTCTAAAGAATAAATTTAGCAGGTATTTTATTTAAATTATGTAAAAAATGATGTCGGAATACAGAAATAGTCTGGCAAAAAAATATCAGATATGATAATACAAAAAGATGAGAGCCATTTAAACATGCCACATAACTGGAGATAAAAAAAATTATAATTTATCATTCAAAAGAACGATAAATAACATACCCTATTGAGATTGATCTGAAATTTTTTTATAAAGAAAAATCTAAAGCAATCTTGATCATGATCTTTTAATTTTAAAACAGAAAAAAATGTTTTACAAAAACGGGACGTTGTTAACAGCTTTCATAATTCGATTCGTTTCAATTTTTTTAAAGATTATAAATAAATAAACTTCATTTGATTTCAAAAGTTGTCTTAAAATAAATCTATTAATATTATTTAATGCCATGATCAAAATATTAGATTCTATTTTTTTAATTTAATCGCTTTCGTTTTTATTGAAAATAAAGTTATAATATGTTATATAATTTTAGAAAAAAAATATTTTTCTTTTAATTTAATGATTAAAAATGATTATTCATTAAACCAAGTTTTTTT
Organism: Brachionus asplanchnoidis; assembly: GCA_025491095.1. NCBI lineage: Eukaryota > Metazoa > Rotifera > Eurotatoria > Ploima > Brachionidae > Brachionus > Brachionus asplanchnoidis. The sequence continues at coordinate 4,263,883 of JAILYF010000008.1, read as the reverse complement.
TGTAAACAAAATTTTTAAAAATTTTAATTTAGGATTTGAAATTTAAATTTTCTACCAAACACATAATTGGTATTGTTATGTCGCCATTAACTGAACGAATCCAGTCATACAATCTTCTTGAAATAAATAACTTAGTCGATTACGTCAATGTTGAAGCATTTGATTATTACGGTCCGTGGAGTAAGAAAACCGGCTTGATGTCACCATTGGGAAAAATGAACGAACAAATTTTATTAGAAACATATATGAACATAGAAGGGACAATGGGCTATCTGAAATCATTAGGCCTTTCGATGGAAAAAATTGTGCTCGGCTTGGCTGCCTATTCCAGGAGCTTCACTCTGCAACATCCGATGGCAAATCGAATAAATGATTTAACCTCGGGAAATGGCTTTAGTGGAAGCTTCACAAAGACCAATGGAATGCTGTCATACTATGAACTGTGTGAGGCTACAAAGCATGGTAAATGGACTGAAAAATGGCATCCATTGGCTCAAGTTCCTTTCATGTATCACCAAACCGAATGGATATCATTCGAAAATAATGAGAGTTTGTCCAAAAAAGTTAGTATTTTTAAGATTGTTTTTTAATTAAAAAAATTAACAAATTTTTTTAAAGATTGAATTTGTAAAAACAAATAATCTTGCTGGAGCTTGTGTTTATTCGATTGATTTGGATGACTTTAGAGGATTGTTTTGTAAAAAGGGCCCATATCCTTTTTTGAAAATGTCATTGGGTTTATTGGCGACATGGTTTCGAAAACCTAAAAAAGATACAATCCAAATATCTCCACCAAATGAAGGGTTGACTAATGTTACAGAGCCCAAATTCAAAACTAAAATATCAATTTGGAACGAATCTAGATCCAAAATGCTCAAAAAAATGACACTAGCTTTAAATTTAAATTCAAGCGATGAAAAAAGTGAAAAAAAGCATGAATCCACACCAGGAATTTCCTTCATTTTAATAACTCCAAGAGCCATTCAAAAAAAATCCAACACTTATAAAAGAGAGAGCGAAAAAATTGAAGAGACTAAAAATGGAAAAATGTCCACAACAACGTTTGAGACATCCAAAACAAGTGAAATCAGCTTGGCAAAAAAATTTTCTCCATTAATTGATCGGTCAAAACAAGGCCCGATTATTTCTGTTTTGAATACATTTGCATCTGTGGAAAAAGATGGAATTGACTTGTCACCAGTAGCTTTAAAATTAATTTCAGATAATGTGCAAGCTTTTCATCCGGAAAATTTGATCCAAAATCAGAATGGGGAAAAGAATATGACAGTTAGTTCAAAAAATAAATGTGATTACAAAGCGAACGGCATTTACCGTGAAGAAAACGACTGTAGTGCATTTTATGTATGTGAAAGTAAAGCTCAAAAAGCATTGCACGAATTTAGATGTCCGGATGGTCTGATATTTAGCATGCGTGACTGCACCTGTGACTGGCCACAAATCGACTCACCTTGTGTTATTCCTCTTTTAGAAACCCTTTGCAAAGCGACTGATATCCAAAAAAATAAGGAAAATGAAATTTTTACCAAAGCCATATTTTCCTTTAATTCAACTACAAGTCCGACCACAAAACTTATTTCGTTGTCCACATTGGTAACTCAACAATTTCAACAAGAATTTACAAAGAGTGAAAAGTTTACATGCTCTAACAAGCAACAGGGAACTTATCCGGATCCATACGATTGTACCAGGTTTTATTACTGTCAGCCGATGTCCAATAATGCCAAGATTTTAACACACGAATTTAAATGTCCTCATGGCTTGCATTTCAATGTGAACATTTGTAGATGTGACTGGCCTGTAAACAAAAATTGTAAAATACCAAATCATATAAGTTATCCTTGTTGGTAATTAACTTAATAATTATACAAAGAAATTCGAGAAAAAAAATTACTGCTTTTTCATGTTTGTTATTTTTTTATTAAAATTGAGTTAATTTTAAAAAATTTTTATTTCAGAAAGTCTGTTAGCTTTTTAATTTGTTAGAAAAACATATTTATTTCTCAAATATCTTTTAAGTTCTGAAAATTTTAGTTATATAATTTTTTTTACGATGTTAACAAGTTTGTACATTAGTCCAAATGATACAAAATTGAAGGTCAAAAAATTTATTTTCAAGACAAATTTAGACTGTTTTTAAATTTTTTTTCAAAAATAAATGCTTATTGATAGAAGAGAAATTGTGGATAACTTTTTCATTTAAATTCTTTTTTTTTCATAGGAAATTAGCAAAGTAGAATTATTGATCAAATTTCAATATTTAAAATTCGCTCAAAATATTTTAAGTGCGTAATTTCATCGTTTGCAAGATTAAAGGTGGCTAATAACTTTTCAAAATTTAAAAATGTTATTTTTGAATCTTAAAAAAATATGAAATTTGCAGTGCAATCAATTACACGTTTAAAACATTTTGAACAAGCTTGAAATTTTGAAATTTGATCATGAATTTTACATTGTTAAAGAATTCAACTTAAGTTAATCTCTTACTTGAATTGAAATAATCTAAGAAAAAAAATTTTCCAATAAGCTTAAGAAATGACTTGGACTTGGAACTTCTTTACAAATCTAGATGTAAAAAAAAAGAAAATATACAACACAAAATTTTTTTTTAATTATTTATAAATAGAAATAATAGAATAGAAATTTTAGTATCTGTCCATGAATAAAGAAATTAAAATTTACAAAAATAAATACTAATTCAACTTAATAATCGCTAATCGGTTAGGTCAAAGTAAAGACTTTGACTTAAACTTAAAAATTTGAATATAAAATGTTATTTGAAAAATTAAAAATGATGAAATTTCGATAGTCAAGCAATTTATTGTAACCTAAGTTGCTTGAAATTCAGTATTTGAAACGTCATCTTCTATAATATATAAAATTGTTAGTTACGTGATTGTAGACATGATAAATAAGATTCCGTTGACATGTTGAATGATTTGAAATTTTAATCTTGTAATTACCGAGCCATTGATTTAGTATACCAAATATTACTTTTTTTATTGATTAAATGAAAGAGGTAAGTAGGCAAACAGGTCTGATATTTACAAAATTAAAAAAAAATTTGAAATTTTATCATAGCGCAGAATCTTTTCAAAAGATTCTAAGTTATTTAAAATTTCATCGAATTAATTCCAGTTAATAGTCTCAATTTATTTGTGAATAAATTTGAATAGACAAGAGCATCTTTTAAATTCTTAAAAATTTACAAGAGCATTTTTTTTGGAGAATTAAAACGCAAAAGAATTTAATCTTATTTTTTAAAACAAAGAATCACAGCAATTAATCAACTTTAATTCAAAAATATGATTTTAAAAATAAATGAAATCTTACAATATTTAATTTCTGAATGAATAAACTGATGCCTTTTTTATGCTGTTCCATTCTAGAAGTATACATTTTTATTTCACTTTAATCAATAAATTTTAAGCGAACTTTTTTTAATTTATCAGTATATCTATTTTGTTATAAATATTTCCTTGATTTTTTTTCCAGATATCATTAAGTATCTACTTCAACAACTGTAACTAGAGTTTATGGTATAAGCCCTCGAAAAAATAATGACTTATTTTATGCCACTCTAAATTAAATACTTTAATTATTTTCTAATTTTTAATCATCATTGACTAATTAGTCCTCTTTTGAGAAAAATCACTTAATTAATACCAAAAATAAAAATCAATAAATAAACTTTATTTTAATTTAATATTTAAGTCAAATAATTAACTTCAATAAAATTCTAGAAGAAAAATAAAATTTTACAAAGTTTTAAAATAAGGTAATTAATTTATAATCTAATTGCTATAGATAAATTAGTTTTAATGGAATTTGAAATACACAATTATTTTGACTTTGTTTGTTTTAGGATTGAAAAATATTTGTTCCACTCAGTAGCCCGCTGAATTCTAAATTTAAAAAAAAAAGTGTAAAATTTTTTTTTTGTCAATTTTTTTTTTAATTTTACCGGTGATATCGATTTTTCCATCGCCGTTCTTATCTGCAGCCTTAATCATATCTTTGACTTCGTCATCAGTCAAATTTTCGCCAATATTTTGCATGGTCTTTTTTATTTCATCAGCTGAAATGTATCCATTGCCATCAATATCAAATATATCGAAAGTCTTTTTGACCTCATCTTCAGCATTTGGAGGCTTGATATTGGTTTGAGTCATCATTTGAATAAATTCATCATAATCGACATAACCATTCTGGTTCTTATCAACAACTTGTATCATTGCCTTCACCTCTTTTTCTGTAGTCTTTAAGCCCAGGTATTTCATCACCTGAAAAAGCTCACTCTCGGATATCTTGTGATCTCCGTTCTTATCGAACATGGTGAATGCTGCCTTCAAATCTATTCAAAAATTCAGATTAAATTGATTAAAATTTTGAAAATTTATTCTACCCATCAGCTGAGACGTGGTAAATAGCTGCACAAACTTGCGATAATTGTCTATATTTGGTGACTGACTAGCTGAATTAGACTGGGACTGGGAACGACTTCGTTTGCCAGGTTCTTTGCTGCTATTTCTTGAATTTAATTTGCTGTTTATTGACTTGTTTGAACGACTTATGTCTTTCCGTATTTTGACACTTGATCTCAACTTTGGACTAGGCGAGCAAAACTCACTGCTTTTGTAAAAATGAAAATTTAACTTAATTGTAAAAATTCTTTGAATTTAAAATATTTTTTTCACTCTCTATTTCAATATTAACTTAACTCTAGGACCAAGAGAGTCGTGAGTAAACAAAAAAAAATGAAAAAAGTATTTTTTTCATAACAACTAAATAAATTATTTACCTGGTTATAGTTTCACTTGGAGGATTTTTTTTATACAAATTGAACATATTCGCAAATTCTTGAATTAAAAAAAATTATTGTCAAGTAAAAAAATTGGATTTTTGTTTTGAAAAATTTTTTTTGTTACTTTCAAAACTAATTCGAGTCATTTTTAATTAAATCAAAGTGTTAGACTATTTTTTATACTAAAAAAATTCTCACATACATCGTCATGCCTAAGACGTAATTAAGACAATTGTCTGATTAAAAAATGTACTTACGTTTTTTTTTTAGAAAAAGGTGAATTTCGTAAGTAAAAATTTTCATTTTGAAATTTTTAAAAATGAATTAAAAGAAAATTCGGAACTAATAAAGCAGAATTGGTTAGTCATTAGATATAAAATATGATGATTCACATAAAAAAAATTATTTTTTAATTTGACTCACCTTCAAAATCGATAAAACCATTATTATCAAGATCGGCTGCTTTGAGCATGTGACTAATATCTTTTTCGGTGATTTCTTCATCAGGAAAAAGATTGCGCATAACAAAGGTAAGCTCGTGCTTGGTTATTTTGCCATCATTGTCTTTATCGAATTGTTCGAAAATTAGCTTCATATTGGACATGACCAAATCAGAATAATCATTACGAAATTTGTTTATGTCATAGTCAACATTTGATTCGTGACTGTTTTGCTGTGAAAGCTTAGATCCATTCTTTGAAAAAGAAAAGTCTTGACTAGTTCCACTTGGCGACATTGTTTGACTAGAGCCAGCGCTTTTAAGTATATTCATAAACTCATCAAACTCTATCGCTCCGTTCTCTTTGATATTAAAATAATTGGTTAGTTTATTGTTTAAAATATACATTATACTCTTAAAATATTAGAAATTTAACTATTTATTGTAAGATTTGTTTTGAGTTTAGTTTAGCCACTAGAAATTTAACTTTTTCTCTGAAGGTGCTATACATAAAATAAGATTGTTAAGAATCCGAAAAGAAAATTACTAAAAATACCAACTTCTGCAAAAAATAGCATTTTGTCAAATTTGATTAAAAAGAACAGAGCAAAAAAATAAAACATTATTAATTGTTTAATTTATAATAATAACTTTTTTTAATAAATAAAAAATGGGTTTTGTTAGTGCAGCATAACGTAGAAAAGATTGTTGCTTTATTGGAATTGATTGTAATAATTGTGCAAGCATATAACAATTGCTTTCCACTGTTTAGCTTCAATGTAAGTATTTTCTAAATAAATCAAAGATAAAATAGTCGATTTAGAAGTTTATCTTTGTTTGTATACAAAAGTTGTCAATTTGTTTATCAGTATTGGCAAATGTAGTCACAGTTTAATTTCTTATTAATTATAGAAATGTAATTTTTTTTAATGGAATTAACGAAACACAGAAAAAAAATTATCTAAAATTAATTCAAAATCCGTTTGTTAAACTTTTTTTCTTAAATAAATTTCTTACTGAATTTTTAAAAAATCACATTCCAAAAACCATCGTGGTTGCATTCGCTAAAACTAGCTAAAATATATATTGTTATTTTTTTGATGAATAGCTATTTGAAAATAATAAAATTAAAAGGAAAAGAAGGTTTCTTAGTTTAAAAACGGTAAAAATAGCAATAAAAAATAATCTGCATTTAAAATATTTAAAAGTTATGTTATTTACTTTATATTGTAAGATTAGAGGAGAAGTTCTTTTTCATGTTATTTTTTTAACATTTATTTCTTATTTTTTTTCCTTTATAAAACTTAAGGAACCTTTATTTCCTTTTCATTTTATTATGTACCTTTCAGACTGAATAGTCTGAAGGATGCCTTAGAATTATCAAAATTATTTTGATGAAAAAAAAAGGATATCAAGTTTAATAATCAAGTTAAATTGATTCGAATATTATTAAAAAAAGCTAATTTTGACTTACTATTGTCATCAAATTTTTCAAATGCAATTCGTATTTGTTCTAATGACGGCATTTCAAGTTCATTTTGCAAAAATTGAAATGAATTCATGACTGCTTGAACATCATCAATAGTTATTGATCCATCATGGTCCCGATCGAATATATGAAAAACTTTATTCAGTGCTAAAAATAAAAAATTAGTCTAAATTTCTAGAAACTTTAATGTCTCATAATTTTTTAATGAAAATAAATTATGGCTTCAAATTTTTTCATTTTTATTAATAATTAAAAAAAAGAAATTAGCTAAGCACTATCTAAATTTAGCGTCTAATTATTTTTACTAATTTAAATACAAGCGACATTTTTTATTGTTTAAATGTTGAGAAATCAGTTATAATTCCTTAAGGTTCTGAGGATTTTTTTCCAGAAAACTTAAGTCAATATATTCATATATTTTTAATTATTTACAAGGACTTAGAAACAACTACATCTTTATTTGTCTAAATACATCTAATTCCTTGATTTATTTTAAAAAAAATATTATACAGTTAAATTAAATAAATTGGAAATGTAGCGTAAAACTTTAAGCCAAAAATTTGAAATAGAAATTGCCATACTTCTAAAAATTTTTATTGAAATTATTTATCTGGAGAGCTTAAGATAATTCTTTTTTTTAAAACAGTATTTCGATTGACATAAAATAAAAAATGAGAAATTATTTTCAACTTAAACTTGATTGCTTTTAGAAATTTTTAAATTCCTTAGCTTATAATAATTTTCAGCGAGTTCCATAATGATTTTGTTAAATAAATCAATTTTCTTCTCAATATTAATTTTGAATTGAAAATTATTTACTACTTACAAGAATTCAAAATTGTATTTGTTTTAATATTTTTATTAATTTATTGAGTAATTTATGATTCGAGTTACTTTATCGCAACTCGGTTTGCAAAGAGGAATACAGGATTTGCATTGAAAATTTGCCCCTGTTTTATTTTTGATTAGATCACTCAAATTTTTTTATTTTTATCAATAAAGATACCTTGTTTAAACTGTATTCAGAATATTTTAAATATTTTTTAAATTTTTGTTCCAAAGTTTACCAATTTGGAAAATAAAATATTTTTCATTGACAAATCTAACTTAACAATAAATTCTTTTTTAATATCAATGCTGAATGAAACTAAGGAAAAAAATTTTTACATTACTTTAGTTTTCATATCATTAAAAAAGATGTTCTAAGTTTTCAGGGATCAAGTATTTAGTATTTATTTAAGAAAATATGACACTCTGTCTTACATAATGGATCAAGAGACTCAAATAAAATTCAACTACCAACACTCTTGATTCGCCTTTTAGAATTCGGTTAGAGATATGTAGGAGCTGAATAATTCTATTACATTGGTTGTCAGATTGGTGAAAGAATATGGAGAGGATTCCGAATCAAGACATATTGACATACTCTTAATTCAATATTTTTTTAATTTAAATTTTTTCAATATTTATCTTTTAATTTTATTTTAATATTTTCTTCTCAGTTTTGATTTGTTTTTTATCTGAAAAAGCTTTAGCTCGACACAGCAAAACAGAAAAAATAAATAATTTAATTCAATTTTTAATAAGCTAAAATTATATAATATCTCAAGCTATTCTTTTGTGATTCATTATTTTTGTGCTAAACTTTTTCGATTCATTTTTATTTTTTGCTTTACTTTTTCGATTCATTTTTATTGTTTGCTACACTTTTACTATTCTTTCTTTTTTTGTGCTATACTTTTTCGATTCAATAATTTTTATTTCTAAGGAAAAATTAGTAAAATAAAAATCAAACATCTCTTAAAATAGGTAATAAAAATGGTCCTTTTTGTTTTTTTAGTTTATCAATTTTTACATAAATATTTTCTAAATCAAGACTTGTCAAAATTGAGGAAAAAAAATCAGAAAAAGAAAGACTCAACTAATGACCGACGATTTTTATTAAAAGACCTAAATTTTTTAAGACTTGAATTTCAAATAATTTTCAGGTGACACAATATTAAGTTACTAAAAAAAGATTTTGAAACTGTTCTATAAGATTCGAATTCTAGAATAAATTGCTCAAAAAATTAGTGTAATTTTAATAAAAAAATATTAATTTTTCTTAAATGTTTTGCAGGATTTTTATGAACAAAATATTTTATCAGGAAAGATTATTTATTGATATATATTTGTTTTTGTGCCTGACTTTTACGATTCATTTTTATTTTTTGCGTTACTTTTTCGATTCAATAATATATATTTTTAAAAAAAAATTAGTTAAATTGTGAAGATTTAATTAATATATATGTTGTAGAAGATCAACTCGAAACTGTGTTGGATCGAAAAAATGTTTCTAAAAAAAAATACTCATTAGAAATTAAACATGTTGCATCAAAAATAGAATATTTATTTTGTATTGTTTTAAAACAAAAATTCTTAACTTTCATATTTTTTGAATAAAGTAAAGAAATAACTATTGAAAACGATCTTTTTTTTTAATTTAATTTTAATTGTGTTTTTTTTTGAATGACTCAATTTAAAGAGTTCATTTTTGCATTGTTAAGTTTCTGAAATGACTTTTAAAAACTTTTCTTAAAAATTTTTTAAGGATTATTTTTGAACGAAATATTTTATCCGGAAAGATTAGTTGAGCAAATGATAATTTTTTTTCGTTTTCTGTATTGTTTTCTGTTTTCTGTTTATGTATTTTGATTTATTTAAGACGTGCTATAAGTAATTTTTAACTTTTCAAAAAAAACTAATTAAGCGAATTGAACACTGAAAAATTTTATAAAATCTTTTACGGAAATCTTAGACCTACAAATTAACCTTCAACTATGGCAAGAATTTCCTGAAAATAAAAATGTAAGTTTGTCAAAAGTCAAGACTAAACTAAGATTTTAAATTTTATTTTTTCTTCAAAATATATTACTAAAAAAAAACTTAACTTTTGTGAATTAAACTATTTTTTTATATTTATTATATTTATATGTAAAACATCGCCAAACCTGACGTAATTTTTTTGAATAAATTAAATTAAATTAAATTAAATATTACAACTTAGACATAAGGCTTTTTTATGTTTGTTGAATTTTTTTGAAAGAAATTGATCAATTAAGATTATAAATAAATTAATTAACTTTAAAAAATCATTTTTTTTAGACATTTATTTCTTTCATTGGACTTAGATGCTTTTTTGAAAAATTATGCTATATTTGAATTTTTCAAAAATGATTCATTTGCTTTAATGAATCTTTGTGAGCATTTTTGGTTTAGATTCCAATAATTTTTTCTATATTTTCTCTAAATTCACTGTAAGATACTTATTTTTGTTTTTTAAAAGATATCCCATTCAAAAAATTTCTAAATTTTTTATATAGTTTCTTTAAATATTCTTCTAAAATCTCTTTTAAAATTTTGTAGAAAAAAATAGAGATATCTTAGAGATAAAAAAAATTCTATGAATAAAAAATCTTTTCCTTTACTCTTTAATTTTTGTAAAATGCTTAATCTGTTTACTTAATCAAAAAAATTCGTAGGGATTTTTTGAAGTTTCTTTACAGATTCTTTAAAAAAATCTTGAGTGAATAACTTATTAAAGAAAATTTTGAGATATTTCAGAAAATAGACAAATTTTAAAAACGTCTTTTTTTCCATATTTTTTAATTTGGTTTAAGTTTTATTATTGAGAATTTTGTAACAATAATTTTTGGACTGTTGTTCTGTCAATTCATCTAGATTCATTTTCGGAGTGGCAAAGTAAAACAAAGAATCCAAATAATATATCTTAATAACTTTTTTTCATGAATATTTCATTGATGAGCAATTGTTAAGTCTTCTGTTTATATTAAGAGTTCTGTTTAAAATTTGTTGGAAAAAATGCTGTTGAAAAAATAATTAGCATTAACAAAAAATGATTAGAATATAAATGAATAAATTCAATTTAGACTGTATTTTTTTATTTATTCTATTTAATTTATTTATTAATTTTTTTTTCTATTAACTTAATCAAGTTTTGTAAATTAAAGAGCTGATGGTCCATGACTGACCTTCCCAGCTTGAATGAATCAATTTTCAGGTAAAAATTAATTTTGCTGGTAAAAAGAAATATTGTCAGAAGAAAGAAATATAGGTCATTCCTGAATACCTTTTGAGAAAATTTTTAAAAAAATTTCCGTGTAAAAAAAAACCGTCTTAAAATGGCAAAAAAATTAAAAATTTTTGCCCTGACTAATGACCGTTCACCAAAAAGTTGACGGTATTTTTAAAGTTTTTATTGAATAAAGCAGCATGCTAATTTGCTTGCTTTGGATTGCTAGCGGTTTCTTTTTTTATTGATAGGTACCACAGTTCACTTAATTATTTTCCTATATTTCAAGATACAGTAAGATCTACTGTTTAGAAGAAAATAATTAAATCATCATGCGTGTTTTTATAAGGTCATAAGTTCAAAATTAAGATACATAATCCATGCTCTTACATTCTAGCTTATTAAAGCTTTAAAAAAAAAATAACCTTATTACTTTCAAATTTTAATTAATATAATATGGAAAATTCTATTATTTTTTTTCACAATTGCTAAAATTTCATAAGTCAAATCCATGTGCGAGTTTATTTTTTTTTTTTAGTTAGGACTTGGACTTCAATTTTATTAGTTTTGTCTTAAACTAGATCTCCATAATAAATTGCTGGAACCGTAAAAAATTTATGTGTCCGTGATCATGACTGATCAATGCTCATTTTACCGTTCCACTTAATGATTTTGACGGCCTAGTTTAAGTTATAGTTACTAAAATTAAAGTCCAATTTCGGTTTTTGAGTTTAATTAAGACTTGTTACTCTTAAGAAAATCTTCTTTTTAATATTCTTAATTTTTTTAAAGTTTTCTTGAAAATGCTTAGTTTTTTGTTTATTTTTTAATTTTCAGATCTTTTAATTTTAAAATAAATTAATGTACTTGTTTAGACGTCAAAACTAGTAATTTAACTAGTATCAGAACAAAATTATTGCTAATTAATTTCTGGAGATATAAAAAACCATTTTGCCAATATCATCTGCTTACAATTTTTAAGAATTGGTTAGTCTTGATCAAAAAAATTAAATAAGTCTTTATTGAAATTGCTAATTATTTTTCTTTTAGTTATAAATAAAAAGAACAATATCATTTTAATCTGAATATATAGCTTTATAGCAGCTTTGGTGATCATGATTTTCATCTTTATTATTACTTAGTACTTGAAAATTCAATTTTTTTGAAGCTCAAAATCAAGTAAAAATCACAAGATCCTCTAAAATTTAGTTAAGTGATAAAAAATATTTAATTTTTTATTAGTTGAATTTAGTAAAGCATATTTTGTTTCATTATTAAAGTTTATGAAGCTCAATTTTGTTAAAATAAATTAATGAATAAATAATTTTTTTTAGTTTATTTGCTATGTTTAGATCATCTCTTCTCATCTAATACACCAATTCACCAAAAAGCTTCACACCTAGGATTTTCCTTTTAATTTGTTTGAATAGCTAATAAAAGAAAAAATTATTCGGATCCTGACCAAATATACTCACATAGATTCAATTAGGCAATTGGAGTAAAAAAAGTTTTTTTTTCTGCATGGCTTTAATCCAAACTTGTTTTTAAGTCACAGTTTTAAGTCTAAGTCACAAAATTTTAAGTCAAAGTTATGACTTGACTTAAAGTTTTTTTTTTACGTCAAGTCAATGACATAAAATTTTTATTTTTTTATTAAATTAAAATAAAAATTTAATCTAATTTCTTCATAATTTTGTCAAAAAATTTTTAAGGCATTGACTTGACTTGACTTAAGACTTGTGGCTTAAAAACAAGTCTGCTTTAATCTTGAATTTGAATAAAGTTAAAACTAAAGAGATCTAAACCAGTGACTTTGATAAAGAAAAATAAAAATTTATAGATAAAGCACTTACTTCTACAAAATTTTATCATCAATTTTAAGGATAATTTTTGAAAAAAGCAAAATTTTACGAAAAAAACATTTTTGTCCATAAGTTTCTTAAAAAAACTAGCAAAATTTCATTTTTATTTACCAATTTTTTTGGAAAATCTGGCTTTGGGTTGGAAGTTTTTAACTCTAGAATATCTCTATTTTTTAAAGAGATTATTATTAAAAAGATTTTTAAAGAATTTTTAAAGATTCTACAAATACCCCTTAAAAAAAATTTGACTGGGATATCTGTAAAGAACAAAAAAGTATTTTACAGAGAGTTAAGAGAAATGTAGAGATTCTTTTATCTATATAAATATCTCTATTTTCTCTTCAAAATAGGTCAAATTAAGAATTTTTAATAAAGTATCTTTTAAGAAACTTTATAAAATCTTGATAAAATGTTTGACTGGGTATACAGGAAATGTAAATAATCAAATAATAAAAATTTATAAAATTATACAGTGTTCAATCTGCTTTGATTGTTCACTTTGAAAAGTTAAAAATTACTTATAAGCACGTGTATTAGAAATTAAATCTTCATCAATTAAAAAGGCAAACAAACAAGTTTTAAATTATTATTATTCCTTTATTTTTTTTTAAAGCTTACTTCCACGAAAAACTTTCTATTTATTTTATTTTAGTTATCTTATTTAACTTTATTTTTAATTTTGTATTTTATTCTAAGAAGCTTTGGCTCGATACAGAAACCAATAAAAATTAAAAATATATCATTTGAACAACAATAATAAACAACAACAACTTAAAAATAATCCTGCAAAATTTTAAGAAAAGTTAATATTTTTATTATTAATTTTACAGTAATTGTCAAAGCGAAATTTTATCGTTTTTTTTCCTGCATTTAAACAAGTCTAGATTTTTTTTTTAAACTTTAAACATAATCAACCTTTTTCTTAAAAAAAGCTTTATTTTTTTTTTAATTAGAATAAAAATTCATTCACTCAATGTATTGATTTCACAGGATACTTCTAGACAAACAGAAACTTAACGATATTGTGACAATTATTTTAAAAATATTTATTTGAAAAAAAAATTTGAATAAATGAAAAAAAAAAAAAAATTTTTTTTAAAAGTCATTCCAGAAACTTAACAATGCAAAAATGAACTCTTTAAATTGAGTCATTCAAAAAAAATCACAATTAAAATTAAATTAAAAAAAGATCTTTTTCAATAGTTATTTCTTTACTTTATTCAATATAAATATATAATATAAAATTTGAAAGTTTAGAATTTTTGTTTTAAGACAATACAAAACAAATATTCTATTTTTGATGCAACATGTTTAATTTTTAATGAGTATTTTTTATAAAAACAGTTTTTCGATCCAACACAGTTTCGAGTTGATCTTCTACAACATAATGATTAATTAAATCTTCACAACTTAACTAATTTTTTCTTAAAAATATATATTATTGAATCGAAAAAGTATAGCACCAAAAAAGAATGAATAGTAAAAGTGTAGCAAACAATAAAAATGAATCGAAAAAGTAAAGCAAAAAATAAAAATGAATCGAAAAAGTAAAGCAAAAAATAAAAATGAATCGAAAAAGTGTTGCAAACAATAAAAATGAATCGAAAAAGTGTAGCAAAAAATAAAAATGAATCGTAAAAGTCAAGCACAAAAACAAAAAAAAATCGTCGGTCATTAGTTGAGTCTTTTTTTTTCTGATTTTTTTTCCTCAATTTTGACAAGTCTTGATTTAGAAAATATTTATGTAAAAATTGATAAACTAAAAAAACAAAAAGGACCATTTTTATTACCTATTTTAAGAGATGTTTGATTTTTATTTTACTAATTTTTCCTTAGAAATAAAAATTATTGAATCGAAAAAGTATAGCACAAAAAAAGAAAGAATAGTAAAAGTGTAGCAAACAATAAAAATGAATCGAAAAAGTAAAGCAAAAAATAAAAATGAATCGAAAAAGTTTAGCACAAAAATAATGAATCACAAAAGAATAGCTTGAGATATTATATAATTTTAGCTTATTAAAAATTGAATTAAATTATTTATTTTTTCTGTTTTGCTGTGTCGAGCTAAAGCTTTTTCAGATAAAAAACAAATCAAAACTGAGAAGAAAATATTAAAATAAAATTAAAAGATAAATATTGAAAAAATTTAAATTAAAAAAATATTGAATTAAGAGTATGTCAATATGTCTTGATTCGGAATCCTCTCCATATTCTTTCACCAATCTGACAACCAATGTAATAGAATTATTCAGCTCCTACATATCTCTAACCGAATTCTAAAAGGCGAATCAAGAGTGTTGGTAGTTGAATTTTATTTGAGTCTCTTGATCCATTATGTAAGACAGAGTGTCATATTTTCTTAAATAAATACTAAATACTTGATCCCTGAAAACTTAGAACATCTTTTTTAATGATATGAAAACTAAAGTAATGTAAAAATTTTTTTTCCTTAGTTTCATTCAGCATTGATATTAAAAAAGAATTTATTGTTAAGTTAGATTTGTCAATGAAAAATATTTTATTTTCCAAATTGGTAAACTTTGGAACAAAAATTTAAAAAATATTTAAAATATTCTGAATACAGTTTAAACAAGGTATCTTTATTGATAAAAATAAAAAAATTTGAGTGATCTAATCAAAAATAAAACAGGGGCAAATTTTCAATGCAAATCCTGTATTCCTCTTTGTCTATTTCTGTAATTTTTTTGCGAATATTTTTTAATTATTTTCTAATAGTTACATTTAGATGACTCTACAAAAAATTAATGATGAAGGAAAATGTGAATTATCCAAATGTGTCCAAATATATCAACTCGCCTGAAGTCCCCCAAGCGTGTTCAATCAAAAAACGTTTGGGGTTTGTTTGTGAAGAATCTATTTAGTAAAATACATTCATTTTATTAACAAATAAATTTTCTGCATCTTATGAAAAACAGAACTCATTGTCTCCACTATTTACTTAGTTATTCACTTTTTAACTTTTTCTGGTGCATCACCCGTCAGAACCAAACATTTTTTTTTAGCTGTTAAAGAGTGGTTCTGTAAGTGATAGATGGTGCAAAAAACATTGTTACATCAACATTTTAAGTCTAAGTAACGTGTCAAACACATATCAAACTTCAGTGGAAATCGATCTTTTTGTGTTCTTCTATGTTCTCTATAAAAATATATTTTTTTAAATAGATTAAGTAGATATTCCTCTATTTATCTAATTTAATTTTCTAAAGTATTCTTTGAAAATTATAACTATACTAGTTTGAATGAAAAATTTTAAAACAAATTAGAAGAATTAGTTTTTACTCATACTACCTAAAAATTAAATTCACTGGTGCATCGCATAAATATGAATTTCTAATGTTTCAAAAAAAGTTGAAAAATTTTAAGATACATTTGTGAACCTTCCAGATATTCTGTGTACCACAGCTTAAAGTTGAGTTGGCATTATAAAAAAATCTAATAACCCAAATTAATATTCGGCTTGATTTTAGTACAGAGGATGTATCAGTTGCTACAATTTACAGAACATGTTTTGGCCATTCCGAATTATAAAACTTTTTTATGATTTGTTTTTGTATTTTTTATACAAAATTCTCAAATCCTCATTTTATACGTCACGATTTGGTTTAAACTTTTGTGAATTTCATTTTGACCAGTGACTTCAAATCAACATAACGATTATATAAATTAAAATTATTTATTTATTTTATCTATTATTTATTTATTTCAAAAAAAAAACACTTGGGTGATGAAAAAAAGCCACAATAAAGAAAAAAAATTATAAGGACAGTTTAATTTCTTATGAAGTTGCTATAAAATTCTAGATTAATAGCTGCACGAACTTCCCTAGTGTGCAAAGTATCATATAAATTGAATGATAACAAATGAATTTCTTAATTTACCCAATTATCGCTGCATGAAAATATAAATAGACTAAATAGAGGAAGATCATTACCGAGAAATTATGAGTCATTTTTTTGTTCAATTTTTATATTTTCAACTTAAATTTTAAACCTTGGTATGATTGAATAAAAATTAATTTTTATCAGATCTAACTTCCTTTATTTGGAAGAGTTAAATTTTTGATCAAATTTAATTTTTCAAATTTGATCAGAGCATTTTTAAATGTGTAATTAGTTTTCAGCGCAGATTTTTAAATTTTTATAACTTTTCAAAACTTTATTTTTAAAAAGGGATTGTAATTTGTAAAGAAAATTGGAATATTTTTTAAAATATTTTCATCAAATTTGAAAAATGAAATTTGATCAAAATATTACTTTGCACTTTTTTTTATTTTTTTTATTTATATTTACTATTTTTTACTTCAATAAATGTTTTCTTTTTTTTTAATTTTTGTTCAAAACATATCATCAATTAAATAAAAAATTTTTTTTCAAACTCCCGAAAAACAGTGTTGATTTGTCCACTGGAAGTTACCATTTTTGTTACCATCAACTATAATTTACATTTTTAATTTATGCAAAATTTAATTTTGGTAAAAAAAATTAAAAATCTAGAAAAAAATGATTTTTTTTAATTGAGATTTTCCTTTCTTTTTTAAATAAAAAAAATAATATTTTTTTCACTGCATTTTACATAATAAATGAAAAATATTCACCAAAAAATTTTCAAAAAAATAAGCTTTTAGATAAAAAGATACTCGACGAGACAACAAAGCATTATAAAATAATTAAAAAATAAAAAATAAAAGATTATTTACTCTCTATATTTAAATTAGCGTGTTCCTGTGAAGATTTTTGATTAGATTCAATGGACAGTGAATTGGAGCCTTTGAAAGTGGACGTGTTGTAATCAAAACAATTTTGCTGTGCTTGAGAGATTTGTGGTGAGTCGGTTGAATTTGACTTGAATTTAAAGCTCAAGCGTTTTATGAAACTGTTTGCTTTCGGTTTGGAGCCAGAGCGGCTCATGGTTTCCGATTTCATCATATTGTTGGGATTAGAGCTTTTTCGAGAGCTGTGCACTTGACTTTTTATATTTGTTTTCTTATCTACAGAAAAATTTTCATTTCGATTAAAATTATTAACTTTATTGGTGTAAGACAAATGTGTGTTTGAGTTGGCTTTGTTTTTTCGTAGATTAAAATTCGACATCAAGTGATCAAATGATGTAAATAGGGACTTATCTCTCAAATTTTCGGTACTGTGCCGGTAGGAATTTTTGCTCTTGGCAGACTCGGCATCAGGCTTCAATTCTTGCATGCCGTTTTCTTTCACATTCATTCTACCACTTTCACAATAAACCCTAGTTGTACCATTACAATGCAGACCATTCACAATTTTGCTCTTGTTTACCCGATTATCTATATCATAATGCATAGACACTTGAATACAAAAAATAATTCAAATATGCGAATAAGTTAAATCCTTGTTGAGAACGCTTTCAAAACAACTATCATTTTGAAAGCGTTTTGTTAATCTTATCTTTTAAAGGTAAGATAAATCATTGTCTAAATTAAGTTCAAACAGAGAAAGTAGAAATGCTTAGTTATATAATTAAATGATAAAAAGCTTTTTTTTTTTTGTTGGAGGAATGCTAATTTTCATTTTATGCCAATTGTTCACCT
Source organism: Brachionus asplanchnoidis (assembly GCA_025491095.1). Taxonomy (NCBI): domain Eukaryota; kingdom Metazoa; phylum Rotifera; class Eurotatoria; order Ploima; family Brachionidae; genus Brachionus; species Brachionus asplanchnoidis. Next base: position 4,245,615 of record JAILYF010000008.1, on the reverse strand, counting down.
TTAGATACTGTCGCTTTTGAATAAATTATACTCTTTTCAGAACGCTCATCTAAGAGCCAAGCATTTCAGATAACTTCACTAATCATCTAAATACAAAATTTGTTTGCTATCACATTTTTCATGTTTTTATTCACTAAGCTCAAAAAAAAATTCTGCCAAATGAGTCCACCAAGCACAAAGTTATTTTTATGCCAAAGCGTTTTACTTGTTTGGCTCGAAATTTGCATCAAAAATCAATAATTTACATTGCCTTAATCCTTTCATTTATTATAATCAAAAAAAAATGTATCTAAAATATGATCTTGCTTTCAAATCTAAATGTAATGATTATTGTCTAAAAATCGCTTTCAGGAACATGTCATGTCTATGTTTAAAACTGTTTTTTCCGTATTAACTATTTAGTTTGATAATGTATTGAGAAAAAAAAGAATATTCAATTAGAAATAAGGCCCCGAGGACTCACTTTCTTTTAGTCAAATTTTACCAGCGGCCAAATCCAATTGGCAATAGAGATTGGTATTTTTGATTTGACATCCATCAATAATATCCAAAAATGTAGTCTTTCTTTTTTTTTTAAATTTTATTGAGAAATTTTTTTTTTATTTAATGAAAATAAATTGATTTAAATGAAAGAAAAAAATGAATTATTTCAATTTGAAAAAAAAAAAGCATTTTTTAATTTTTTTAATTAATCTTTAATCTATTTGATTGTGCAATCTGGTAATTTTTCGTGACAAAAAACGCAAATTTTTAGCTAAACCAAAAATAAAAAATGATTTTGATTTAAAAAAATATATGCTCCAGCTTAATTGATGAATTATCTTCTCTTGTAGTAATTAACTTGTTTTGAGTTTAAATTTTTGTATGGGAACTTTTTGGAAATAAGATATTATAATTAAACCCTTCAATGCTTAAATAATTTAATTCTTTCATGGAAAAATCTTAAAACTTTTGAGATTTTTTCATGAAAGAACTAGTTATGATATCTAATAAAAATAAAAATTAATTTATTGAATCTACTTGCAGTGGCTCATTAAAGTAATCTAAGTTAATTTTGAAGAAAATGGGTTTTTAGTGCTTATAAGTCTTATTAATTTACAAAAATTGGCAATCTGAAAAATCCAAAGCACAATTTGAATTTGATGGCCAATTATGATGGTACTTTTGGTGATTTTTGCTTTAAATGTTTTTGTTCATCAACAATGAAGGCTCAATGAATGGTTTATCAAAAATAAATGTTTTTCAATGTTTTTAATCTTCCTATTCTTATATTTTCTAAATGAAAATATCTGCCATAGAAAGTTTATTTCCGTATAAAAAAAACTATGTGTACCTAACTGTTTTTGGCTTTAGGTTTACTTATTAGCTTATTAAACTTGGTGCTTTTATTTGCTTGATGCAAGAAAAAATGCTTTACTTTTATATAACTTTTTACTACATGGAATTGGAAACTCTAATTGAAGATGATAATTAAGCTCAACTTGAATTTTCAAAGCTAAGGCTTTTAGATAAATGAACATTAGCTTGTTAAAAAAGTTATTACGAATTCTAGATAAACTTATCTTTTTCAGAAATCAAAAATATCTAAACAAGCTTATTTAGATTCAAAATTAGTCTATAAATCTTTAAAATAATATATAATGTTGGTATTTTTCTTTTAATTTTAATTATTGAACATATTTCGAGAAACTTATGTAACTTGATTGCACATTACATAAATTCTACCAAATTTTTATAAGTGTGGTTGAGCAAAAAATTTATAATAAGCCTTTATTCAATTTAGTTAAAACATAAATTCCCTTACCAAGCACTTAAAATTGCAACTGAATGTAAATTGCACTCTGGTGAAAACACTTGTGCTGAAATATTCAGATTTTAATTAGATTCTAATTACTAGATTTTGCATTTAAATTAAGTTTTATTGATCTATTTACTGAAAAAAACTTTTAACATTTTCATTTCCCTTCTACTAAATCTCGTTCTTATGTAATTCTTTCCGCTTAACATTTATTGTAAATTTTCATTTTTTTTTAGATTAAAATAGACCTGGGAAATAAATTAGAAAAAAAATTGCTTTTCTTATATTATTCATTAAAGCTAGAATTAAAACTCCTCGGGCTTTTTATGGAATATTTTTTTCGATTTGTAAAAACAAATTCTGAAATAATCGTTAATCATAAACAACATAAAAAAAGTATTTTTAAACTCCCACAAAAAATGAACTTCTGAAAATATTGTCTTTTATACAATAATCATAATACATGCTAAAAAGATTGTTTTGGATTTATTTACAATTTTCAGCAAAAGGTAATAAAATAATTGATAATTTTTTTAAATTATTAAATCTTAAGTGTTTCAAAATTAAATTCTATCTCAGTAGGCCACTTAGAAGCCAACAATAACAATTGTTTGAATTTTATTTAAAATTTTATTTGACACTTAAAATTGGAATTTTTCAAAATTGTTTTGTCAATTTTAAGTTATTGACAATAAAAATTAAAATTTCTTGTAAATGCCAAACGGGAATATTCTCTTAATAAATAACTTGAAATTTTATTTATAGCATCCAAGTTCATCCAATTTTTTGGTAGAAGAAAAACAACATGAAAAAAATAATCTGCTTTGGTTACTAATTGTTTCAAAAAATGGATTTTTTAATTTCTTCCTCTGAAATGGTTAATAGTCGTATTTATCGAAATTAAGCGAAGTTCATTCTGACTATAAAACAAAAAAATATTTTCATACCTTTGTTTTATTTTTTTTATAGTATTTTTTGAATCTCTATAAAATTTTCTCAAAATTAAATATTAAACAAAAGAAAATTTATTATACAAATAAAATGATGTAGTCCTTTAAAATTAAACAGAAAAAAAACTTATAAAAAAATAAAAAGCGAAAATTGATGCACTTAAATTAAGAATGGTATTGTGATTTCGAATGTATAAAATTTACCTGATAAATACAAATTTTGAATGCCAAAATATTATATTTGTAAACCCAGTTTAAAATATTCCATTTTATCACTCGAAACCAGAATATTATATACTAAAATCTAAAAAATTCTTCATTTAATCAGCAAAATTAATATCAAACGTTTAATGAACAGATTTAAAATTAATTTTTAAAGTTAGATTTTACATTGCTTAAATTTAAAAAAATAAAGAATAACATAATGATATATTTTAGCAATTGTTAAATACAGGTCAAGGTTAATGAAAAATAATTTGACTAAAAGTGAAAATTTTCCAAATTTATTAATTCGATCGATAATTTATTTTATTATTATAATTTTATAAAATGGAAAATTTTTAATTAAAAATAATAAAATTCTAAAATTTTCGGAAAGACTATTATCAACAAGGGAGTTTGAGAGAACGACAATAAACAAAAAACATAAACACAAATGGCAATTTTCTAATTAAGTTTGCTTTTATGGATTCTTAAAGCAACTGCTTTAAGAACAACAGCTTTTTACTCACTCTTGTTTTTATTTTCTCAATAAAATCGATTTTTATTGCATAACATTTAATATTTTAAAAACTCATTTAAAATTACTCTATCTCTTCAACTCAAGACTCTACTACCAGTTTTGCTAACTCTACAGCATTAAATTTATTAATTGATATTTAAAATCGAATAATTTCTACTAAAAAATTCATGACGTAAATTAAAAGTAGAAATTTACCTATGGCGCTAATCAAGGTATTAAATTGCTATAAGTAAACACAATTTTTTTTTCAAGTTTTTTCTCGGCGCACACTGAATTTAAATATATACAAAATAAAAGGATTTCAAAAGCTAAAAAAAAACTAGCTTAATCAAATATTTATTACTTTTAATATCAGACGGAACTTTCATTTTGTTAAATCAATTGGTGAAGCAATTCGGAAATAATCTAAAAAAAAATTTAACTATTTAATATAATTACTTGAATGCGATTTAAAAATTTAATTTCAGGAGATAAACCGAATATGGTTCGAGCTATTAAGCCTTGATTAATATTGATAAAAAGTTTTAAATGAAAAATCTGATAGTTTCTGTCTAAAACTTTCGGTGCATTTATTTGCTTTTTTGAATTCCAAATTTAATTAGAATTCCAAAAATAGTTTTTTATTTTAATTATTTGACTAAGATAGAAAGTGAAAAAATCAAAATGTTCCGGATGAATATTTTTTATAAATTAAAATTTGCTAAGTTATAATGTTTTTTTAAAAATAAAATGTCTCAAGTTTGAACGTCACAGTTTTTAATTGAACCAATTTAGTTAAAAATTAATTAATATTTCAAAAACATTTCTATTTTTAATTAATGTGCAAAATAATAAGGAAATTTGAGACGGTCTAGTTACTTTACACTGTTTTGCCAATATGACAAAAATATAAATTTTTATATTATTTTTAAGTTGCTACGATATCATTCGAAAGGTTCCAATAATTTTATTGATTTATCAAGTTAAATTAATGAACTCAAAGTTAAGATTTTCAATATTTTAAAATGTCTTTAAATAGTGAAAATCAAGCATAATAATTATTCGCTTTTGTCATTAGATTCAAATAAATGATAACTTGATGGTAAATAAAAAACATAGTTTTAAAATACTTTATTTTTTTCGATTTATTAAAAAAAAAATTATTAAAGGCTTCGATTGAAAAATTCAGTTGCTTGTAAATATTTAATTACGTATTTGTCACATTATAAATACTAATTAATATGATTTGCTAGCAAGTAGAATATTGTTTAGACAGTTTTAGATGTTGTTAAGTTAGTATACGACACATATACAATAAGAACAATGAACTATTTACATTTTTGAGTTAACTAAAAATATTATGTGTCTAAAGATGAGCAAAATAATCTAAAATCTATCTTAAATTATTCAAGTCAACTATTTTTTAGACATCATTGCTACAAAATCTTAAAAAATAGATAATATAGGTTGATAGACCAGTTTTTTTTAATTTACCTCCAAAATCAACTTTGCCATCAGCTAGAAAAAAAATGCTTGAATATTATATATTTTTTTAAGTTAAATTACAATTTTGATCAGCTTCCTTGATCATATCATCTATGTCTGATCCACTCACAGGCTGACCTAGAGAATGCATGACTAATTTTAGTTCTTTAGCAGTAATTACTCCATCTCCATCCAAGTCGAACACTTTGAATGCTTCTTTTAAGTCTGCCTCTGGATCAGCAATTGATTTGGTCTTATCTAGCATGTCTGTAAACTCATCGAAATCAATCACTCCGTTACCTAAAAATTTAAGTCCTCAAACATTTGTATCTATGGAATATAAGCAAACCATTTTCATCAATTAATTTCATAATCTCTTTCAATTGATTTTCGGAAACTCTGTGGCCCAATGTTTTCATTACATAGCCGAGTTCTTCCCAAGATATCCGACCATCACCGTCTGATTTTTAATGAATTTAAAAAAAAATAAAAAACAAATTTTATTTTAAATAAATTATTACCTCTGTCCAACATCAAAAATGCTTCTTTGAAATCTTAATTAAATTTTTACTAATTAAAAACAATTTCTCTCAGTCAAATGATTTTTTAAGATAAAACAAAAAGTAAAAGAACCAAATTTTGTCATCGAGAATTTAATCAAAAATCAATTTTATCTTTACAAATTGAGATTTAAAAGCTAAAATTAATTTCAATAGAAATTTTAGTCATAAAAAATCCACTGTCATTTAAATAAATATTAATTCTTTTTAATAAACCATTCTTAATTTCATTAGTTCGACACTACCTCAGTATGATACAAAATCGGTGCTCTTACTCTTAAATTCAATGTTTTTTCTTTAAAATCATTTGATAATTTTTATAAATATTAATTATATTTCGAAAATAGTTATTTAATTTTTTATTAAATTATATTTTTCAATATTAAGTGACATTTTTTGTTTTCTTTAATACCTAAGTCGATGTTGTCACAAGTTTTTGCGGCGTTCAATTTGAGTGCTTTCAATAATAAACTATTTTTTAACTTTTTTATGAAAACAAAATTCTCTATCAAATTAATTTTTTTGTTTAAAAAATATTTTAGAGAAAATAAAAAATGAAAATTTTGTTTTTTTGACTTATAAAAGTAAGAAAAAATTTAAATTTTAGAAATCGTTCCTTTAAATATGCCATTTTAAAGAACCAAATGTGTTTCATGCAAATTACGATCTTATGTTTTTTACCAAAAAAGTGCTTTAAATTAGGAAAATTTTTGATTTGTACTGGTAAATTAAAGTAGTTCTAGTTTGGAAACTTTAAAATTTTCATTCAGATCTCATTTGTTATTATGATACGACACATTTTTTGTTAATTCTGAAAAAATACTTGAAAAAATAATTTAGTTTAATTTAAAAACAAATTAAAATAAAAAAAAAAAACACTCTAAAAAACTGTACTCACCTTCGATATCGTTTGTATCCATGACAGATTCACAATTTAGAAAAATCAAACTTTTAAGAAATTCTAAAATAAAATTTTTTATAAATACGACATTTAAACTTGTGAACGAAATGAAAGAAAAAATATCTCATTATTATTTCCAAAATCTAATTTTCCGTATTTTTGTGTGCTTGGCTGAAAACAGATTAAGCTGATAAAAATAAATGAATTCTAGTCAAATTTTGTGTCAAACTACTACTAATTTTTTATTGAGATAAAATTCTCTGCCTTATTTTATTAAAACCGACATCCTGAAAACAAAATGATTGGCCAAATGAGCTTAAAATTAAAATTTCCAAACACTGACGTTTCAGCGCATATCATCACCAGCACGAATCCATGTCTCTTGTAAAAATAATTACGTCGTAATTAAAATTCTAATCCAATTCCTGGTTATATCTTAGTTACACATCCATTATTGTTCCTCTGGTATTAAAAAATCAATAATTTGAGCTAAAAACTACTAATTTAAAAAATTTTATTAAAATTTGATAAAATCAATGAATCCGAGTTTTATATCATTTATAATTTTTTTCCGAAAATAATTATGATATTGAGCAAAACAAAGCCTTCTCATTTCCTATTTCATGTCAATACCTTGGCAGATGGTGTAAAAAAAACTCCTTTGCTGCTAAAATGTTGCGCTTGCTTCGAGTTAATCCATGCTGAGATCGGTTCATAAGTACCTGGGCCCGGAATTTTCTAAATAAAATGATTAGTCAAATTTCAAAATTAAATTTTTTTTACATTATCCAAATTTTTAAATCTGCCATTTTTTGATTTAAAACAAGAAGAAATTTCTTTTTTATTATCAGTTATAGCCGGCTCATACTCGCCAGGAGACGGACCATCTTTGGCCACAAAAACATTTCGCTTTCCTTTCGATTTAAAAAAAGAGTGTCTGAAAAAAAAAAACTTACTTTAAATTTGAAATTTTAATTAAAAAAAATACTTGACTGGCTCAAGTGAAGAGTCGATTGTCATATATCCAGCAGTGTCGTAGCTTAATGGACTAAGTTCTGGACCCTTTAAAAATTTTAAATACAAAATTTACGGGTCTGTGATCAATGAGATTATTCCAACTCTGTGAACATTACTGAACACCAAATCGATGATAAAATAACTTTTGGTCAAAGATTTGACAAAAATTAAAAGCTAGATTTTTTACTTGACCAAGAAAAAATATTCTGTGAACCGATGCGAAAAACTTAAAAATAGAAACAATTTAGTCATTTAATTAATTTTCTTAGTTTTTTAAAAGAATTTTTAATCAATTTTTTCAAGTTCCAAACACATACATGATAAACTTCATTAGATGTAGTAATTAAATAATGCAATGGATGGTAAAGCTCAGCTATGAGCTATGGCAGTAAATGGTTTCTTTTTGTATGCATAAACAGCATCCAAAACCTCCTTATAAAAAATTAAAAATTCTATGATGACCATGAAAAATTTTTTTGTAATCTATAAAATTATTTATGTGGTTGTTTTTTGATCTCAAGTTAAATGATCATGATCCCACTGATCACATAATTTGTGAACATATGAACAATATTTATTTTGAATTAATTTTAAAAAAATTTACTGTTGATATTCCTAGCTTATTTTTATCGAAAGGTGTATGGTTTTTAAAACTGTATGACATGTTTAGTTTTTTTATGCGTTGAGAAAAGTCTTCATAAGAATAAGCACCAGGCAGAAGAAAATCTCCTTTTCCTATCTGAGGCAATGGTTCATGACGCCTTCCGTCTGATTTGAATCGGTAAGTGTTCGGTCGCTTCACAAGATCATTGATAAAATTCGGCAAATTATACTTTCCTGGCAATGGAGTCTCCTTTAAATAAAAAAAATTATTATTTTTATTAGCAAAAAAAATAATATACTTTTATGTTACAGCGCCACCAGGATTCTCTACCTGAAACAGGTTTTTCATAGCTATCTGAAATTTTTCGACGAGTCTAGATTAATTTTGTTAAATAATAATATTTAGAAATTTATTTATAAAAATTAATTTAAGACTGAAATGTATTTCTATCTTACTTTAGTTGCAAAAAAATGGTAAATTTTGAAATAATTTTTGTTTTCTAAGGAAATTTTCTTAGATAAATTTGTAAAAAAAGTTATATAAATACCAATTTGGGGTCTTTAAAAAGTGTCGATGACTCATGGATTAATTCTGCATGGTTTAACTTTTCGCCCGAAGCCACTTTTGAATGCGATTTGTCCATTAGAAATCCTGAGTATCTAAAAAATAAAAACTTAGTTTATTTTATTTTATTCTAATATGTATTTTTTTAAATAATCAAAACTCTACGGTATTGATTATCATTTAAAGGCTTCTTAAAATTAGATTACATCTAATCGCCATTCTTTGTAAATCAAAGATTGAATGATTCCTTTAAAGTAATGGTAAAATTACCTTTTTATTTATTTAATCAAGATTATTATTTAAAGTTTTCAAAATTTCTAACAATTTGCTAAATCGACAACAAACTAATAGTGGTTGCATTAGTTACAGTAACAAGATTAATTGTTTTTTTATTATTATAATTAAGTAATAGCTAATAAGCAACCTTTGAAGCCATTTAAAATTAATTATTTACCAGATTTTAATTTTGTAATTTACTTAAGAATGTGTATGTAACAGTAAAGCGTAAAGGTAGCTTTTATATTCACATTAATTGAATTTATACAAATTATGGTTTTTGGAATTATATTTTTTTATAAATTTAATTTAATAATAAACTTCTTCAAAGGAAAACAAAACAATTGGAAAATCGAAAAACAATTTTGTTCCTATAGAAAATTTTTTGTTAATAAGACGCCAACTTATTTTAAAATACCAATCTAACTCTTCATTTTTAGGCCTGAATTTTTAAGTCAGTAGCAAAAGAAAAAATAATTTTCACACTTTCAAAGTTTAATTAATTTAAAGTCGAAAATAAATAATACTGCTTTCTAAATTTTTTACTTGATAACTTTTGATCAACATGAGTTTTTTTGTTAGCCTACGTATACCTTGGTAAATTATTATTAAATGAAAATACATTATCAACACTAATTTGAAGTTTCAATTTTTAAAAAACTAAAAACTTTATTTTATTTTAATCATTTTTTTTTGCAATAATTGGGTTTAAACGAAAGCGTAAGCCATTCGGACGAACCTGGGGATCACCCCCTAATTATATTTTTAATAAATAAAAAAACTAATTTGAAGTTATTTATCTTGGTCATTGTTTTTTGTTAGAATTCTCACAAAAAACTCTAATCAAGCTAATATCAAATGGTATGGTTGAATAATGCCTAAAATTTATCAAAAAAAAAAAGAAATGATAAATAACTGGTATACAATAAAATATGGTACAAAATTTAAGCTTGATTTACGATAGTAGTGGGCATGAGCTTTACAAAATATACATATAATAAAAACTAGGCTGATTCTAATTTTGTAATTTACTATGATGTCTTAAAGTGAAAAAAAAAATTTTTATTAATGAAAGTTCAATTTTCGATAAGTTATTTGAAATAAATGAATGACACCATTAAAAAAGATATTTAAAATTTTTTAAAAACAATAAGTTTTCAGAAGCCTGAAATTTTCAAACAATTCAATGCAAAGAACTTTTCGTCTTTTGCTAGTTATTATAAAAAAAAAGGAAAATTAATGGAACGGATGGCAACTCGATGTTTTATCCCAAGCGATTTATTAATCAAACAACAAATCTAGCTTGAAGAGAATATACCGAAATTCGAATTCTTAAGTTTAATGAGGGTGATTGGAGGGCTAAAAATCTTAAGCAACTTAAAAAAAAATTCGTACTTGCCTCAAAAATATGAATCTAAAGGCTGAAAAGATCATGTCTGTCTGTGTTAGACTCGATACCACATGTCACTATAGAGTTCAATACCTTAATTAATATTATTCTTTCAAAATAAAGAGATTCAGTTATAATTTAAAATATATTTAGTCTTAATATTAAAAAAAAATTTAAGATAAAATTTATTCTGTCCCATTTTTTCTTTTATATGCAATCAATTGGTGTTTAAAGCGAAATTTGTTTTGTTAGAAAACGGAGCGGCGATGGCACTTAGAAAATTTAAATTTTTCAAAAATGAGTCAAAAAATTAATTTTAAGATATTTATGATTAATTTTTTAGGTCTTCGGTCAATTAAAAAAAACTCATTTTCATACAAACATTTAAAATTAACGAAACCACAAACACTAATTTTGTAAAAAAAATAAAAATTCACTTTATCTTTTATTTCTATTGGACTTATTTAGGATTTTTTGAACATAAAAATTTACGAAAAATTTCCGAAAATATTCTTGATTAATCTGACTAAAATACTTTAATTAGATATTAATGGGAATGAAAATGTTTTCCAGAGTTATAATAGTTTGAATTTAAATTAATAGACTGTATTTGGAATGTTTTTCTTTAAATTCAAAACAAACAGTGTTCAATCAGTTGTTATAATTATAAAAAACTCTTCAACGTAGTCAACAATTTATTTATAAAGTATTAAGTCTAGATTTTTCTGCAGAGTGATTGAACTAGAGGTTGCTAATTAATATAATAATATTTTTTTCTTTCTTATATATTTTCGAGACAAATATTGAACAGCATAAATAAGTTCCTGAGAAATTTAGAAATACAGCGGTTCTAATAAAATCGTAACGCCACCCGGCCGTCCGGCCTAGTCGGCCATTAAGCAAAATATTTTCATCTTAGAAGAATTAATTATGATATTAACTAATTTTTTTAAAATGTTCTTTTTTTAGATTTCTTTAATTTTTATTGACAGTCAAGTTTTTAAAAAAAAAATGTAAATCTTAATATTTTTCTCTTCCTAGTAAAGCCTTGCTGTAATTCATTTTAACTGATAAAAAAAACATCTCAAACCATGGCGTTTTCTTGAGTTTCTTTTAATTTTTATTTTTAGATAGAATAAAAAATTTTATTATTATTTTCATCGTCACCATACATGACAAAGTGGCCGGCCGACAAGGCCGGACTGCATGGCTGACAACCCGGACGGCATGGTCGGGGCGGCCGGCTGGGTAGCGTTACGATTTTATTAGAACCGCTGTAATTGAGATCTTCTTTTTTTTCTTTATTATTTATTAAATATTCTTAATAAAATAAGTGGAAATCTAATAATAATTTCGAAAAGAATGAGAAACTAAATGGCATTAAATGTGTAAAGAGTAATCAGAGTTTGTAATACTTTTAAAATTATCTAATAATTATTTAAGCCATTATTAAATTGATAATCAGAAATTCGCCTCAACATTTGCACCAAATCCCCTATTTCTATGAAACTCACAATTTTTAAGAAGGAAAGAAAATCAATGGAATTTAAAGAATATTTTTGACCATTTTAAATAAAAATTAAATAAGTTTTTAGTGTTCAAATAATTTAAACACTTCAAATTATGTGAAAAATACGCGGTCTGTCCGGCGGTTGAATTTTTGTACTGCAAAATTAGCCGGTCTATTCCTAAATAAGTAAAATTAAAGGAAAATATAGAAATTTAAAGTACAAAAATTATCTGACCAGCGAATTTAGTTTTTATTAATCGTTAGACGAATTTCTAAGGGTCTTTTTATCCTAAATACACTTGGGTAATCAATTAAAAATTAAAAATATCAGAAATCTAGAATAAAATATTTAAAATTTTTAAAAATTTCTTCTTTTATTTTTTTTTAAATTGTATGATTTGACACTGAATGCTGAAACGATGACCTTCATCGATCGTAAAAAATTTTGACTTTTAATTAGTTTAAATTTTTAGATTAATATTTATGCTTAATTTTTTTTAAAGATTATTCATTATAAAATTTTCGGCTTCAAAATGTTATTTCCAAATGAATAATTTTAAATACATAAGCTATTTTAAGCCAAAATAAACTATAAATAATTTTTAAAACATTCAAAATGAAAGTTAGAAATTTTTGATATTGTTTATTTTCCTTATATTAATTATTCTAAATACTAAATTTAAAGAGAAAAAAATTGATTAAAAATTGGTTCAAAAAATTCGATATTTTAAATAAAAATTAAAATTTTAATTATTTCTGGTTGAGGCTCATTTCCAACGGGTGATGAATTACTTGAGGCTGATGATGAATCAGAAATAGAGTTTTCAAGTATTAGCATTTTCAAAATTAAAAAAATTTACTATTCAAATGTTAATATTTCAAAATAGTAAAAAAAAGAAAAGCGTAGAAAAAAAGAAAAAAGAAAAATTGCAAAGCCAACTTTTTTAAATTTTTTTCTCTTTTCAAAAAATGTTTTTTTTTCCCTTAAAAACTTAATTTTACCGCATGCGGTTGTTTCGAAACTTTAATAAATTAAAATCGACCTATAACGGCATTTAAATGCTTATTTTAAATTTTTTTTTCGCGGTTATGAATCAGTTTATGGTGCGGTAAAACGACAAATTCTTGAGTTTACCACATGGTAATTACCGGATCCTGTCTTAGGCGCGAAAAATCTTTTTTATTCAATTTTAATTTTTTTTAACATGAAATGACTGGGATTAGCCGCATTGCGTTAGTGGCAGGGTTAGGTATTAACTGCTGCGCCTATGCGCAAGGGTTTACGGTAATAGGGATAATTATTATTTTAAAATGTAAAGCTTAATTTTTTCATTTTTCGGAATAAAATTCCTAAATGCTTGCTATAAAATTTAAATCTGTTTACCGTGTCAACTTCTGTCAAATTATGATTTTGGTTTTGAATTTTTGAAAATTTTCTCTTTGAAAGCACAAGAAATTTATCAAGCCTAAAATTTCTAATGAGGTAAAATATTAAGGAAAAAGTGTAAATGGAATTTCACTTTGTTTCCTTAAATTTAACCGAATTCTCAAGAAATTGCTAGGGTATGATGTAATTATTTAGCCAATTCTGTAAAAAGGAGTGGTTAAAGGCTATGGTTAAAATTAACAAAATAATCTTTTATTTTCTTGCTTTACTCATAAATTGTTTATTTTTTTTTTAAAGAATTTATTTTAAATAAATAATTTATTTTAGGTTAACAACTTTCAAAAAATATTTTGGTTGCAAAAAACCTTCGCTATTGCCTGGTGACAAAATAACATTATTAGCTGACTTGTAAAATTTGATACCATCTTTAATCGCTTTTTCTAAATCAATATAAATAGCTAGTTGACAATTTGATCGCATTCCGCTAATAACTTCGTTTGAACTTGGTAGATCTTTGCTAAAGTGGATGTGTTGTCGGTTCATTTTACTCAAGCCCTCAGTTTTTATTTTATCCCAACATTTTAAATAAGTACCATGGACTACTGTTTTAAAATCATCTGAATTAATTATTTCTTCCATTTCAATGCTAACATTATTGATGCTATGTCCTTGATTTGCTCTAATAAAAATATTTTCCCTTAAGTTTTCTTCATCATATTCTTTTTTCATAAAAAATCTTTTTTTTGGGCAATTTTCGACTATTTTTAAAATTTCTTCAACGCTAGCATTTTTCATGGATTTATGTGATAGAAGTTCATTTACTTCTACAAAACCATCCGAGTTGATTTTGATACCTTCTGTTTCGGCACCATGACGTAAAATAAAACTCATTGCTTTTGAAATTTGAACATCTTTTGAAAATTGTGTTCTCCTAGTGGCCATCATTATTATCCTAAATATTATCTTGTTTAAAATTCATAGCCTTATTGCTAGTATTTAAACAACATTTAAAAGTATGATGATTGTTTTGAAATATTAAATTTCACCTAAGTTGTGAAATTTTTTTCTGAAAACAATAATTTCTTTTTTGGCATTCACTTTTGAATAAGCATAAAAAAATTTTTGAATTTTAAATTAACTTAACTTTGCACAAGTTTTATTACTGTTTGAGTTTTTTGAGTAATAATCTTCAAATAAGAACCAAGGTCAGATATTTTTATTAAATAAACTAACAAAATAGCAATTTAAAAAAATTTGGTCTATTTAAAATCATAAAAAATTAATTGATAATAGATAAAAAGATAAATCTACTAGAAAAAAAAGATTTTTTGTACTAAATATGTCATTAAAATTAAAGTCCAAACCAGGTTACGAATAAGCGTATAAAAAAGATAAAATTTTGTTGTTTCATTGTCGAATTTGCTAGATTAAGTTATTTCTTTAGAAAATTTATGTTCTTTACATGTAAATCATTTGATCAATACTCAGAGTTGGTAAAAAGTCAAAGTTGAACTTTTATATTTGTGAGTTGAGCTTAATAATTAAATGAATTTAGGAAAAAATAAATAATTATAAAAAAATTGTTTATTTTTTGAAAAATTAATATATTTTCAATCTAAAAATGGTACTCAAAATGTATCAAATCGATTGTGCTCAACCTGTATCATGTCAATTGCTAAAAGAAGATTTATTTTATTTGTTCTAGATACTGAAGAAAAAATTTTAATAATTATTAAGATAGATGTTTTTTTAAATTATAGTAAGATGGCCTAACTGGGTGACCTATTTTTAAAAAAATTTAAATATAAGCAAAAAAAGGTGAGAAAATTCGAAATCTGATTACCGAATTTCCCAAAGATTTTGACTCAGCCATATAGACCAATCGGTTAACCGGGTGAGGGGCAATTGTTTATAGGGTTTGCCTAATTGCCCTATTTTTTAGTAGGATTGCCCTTCATATTAACCCGGTTAGCCGAATTTTCACCCGATTACCCCGAAAAATAACCCGATTTTCCCCGAACATTTAAGTTTTTGTAAAGATTGCTCTTTTTTTATTCAAAATGAATACAAAAATAAATTTCATCAATTAATTTTTCTATAATTGATGTGAATTTAACTCTTTTACAATTATTTTTTACTAATTTATATTGTTTAATGCAGAAGTTTAGTTATTTTAGTTTATTTCATTTGTGTATAAATTTGCTTGTTTAAGCCAGTTTTGTTTAGAGTTATTATTTTAGTTAATTTTCAGTTAGTTATGTTTCTTGATTTGAATAAAGTTAATATTATAATTTAAGTTTTTGTTTATTTATTTATTAACCCAACACCATCCACCACAGACGTCCACCCATCAAGGACAGTTAAATTAAAGTTAAACTAAATTAGGAGTTTAACATTGGTGCCCAATTATTGAACAAGCTTTAGACAAATTGTTCAGACGAACTCACGCGTATTAATAGGATTTTTTTTTTCGATCACGGTCAGTATGGATACTGGAGTGATTGAAGGTTGTTTATAGGATTATTAATGGTCGGTATTGAGTAAGCGGTTGACGTCAATAAGCCCATTGGAATTTTTTTTCGGTTTTCAAAATTTGATTATTACACGTGTTTAGTTGGGATTTGTACTGTGTCAAGGACGACGTCAGTAAAATCACGTTGTTGGTTTTTTTTTCAAGTCAACATTTGGGTAAATCATATTCATTTAATTAAATATTTATCCCACTTAATCAATACATCCGACATATCAATCGTCAAATTTTTAAGACTTCAACTTGCAGGATGGATTATTTCAAAATATTTAAATTGGTTTTGGGATTAATTTATGAACCAGACGTCTTATCTAGAATACCAACAGGTAAAACCCCCACCACACAAACCACGTGGTACGGATACATTGGGTCAACACTCAGAGAAGTTTGGTCGAACAACCAATCAATATTTATCATCGCTTCCTCGTTCATATTCTTCATAGCAATGATGATTTAAAATTCTCGATGCCAAAGAGCCTTAGAAAAACAAATACACGAGTCTATCAATCTTATTAAGCAAATTAGTAACAACAACACGCCACAGTTTATATGTTCAAACGTCAACGCAAACAACGACCACACCAAGACCAAACACTCAGGTAACAATGACGACAGACGACGTCGACTACCCGTACTTGGACACATCTTTACGAATGAACAGCACACCAAATACATATTCAGAGACAAGAAATCACTCCTACGTGATGAACTCATCTGCATCAAATGCATCAATAAGCAGTGAAGATTCAACTTTTCAAGCGCAAAATAGACGTGTCAGATTTGCAGACGAAAGACGCCCGGAGTATGAAACAAATTCTACAAACGTTACAATGTTTCCTTTTATATTTATTGAACCACCCGAAAAGTTCGATGCAAGAAGAATGGACGTCAGAACATGGATCAAAGAATTCGATTTATTCATCCAAGACCACAACATCACCAACAATAAGATGAAAGTAGTGCTATCCTACTTAGACAACGAAACACGACAAATCGTTGATAACACACAGATTAGCTACGACGACAACATTGCGTACCAAGAATTCAAAAATTAAATTATCCAGCTCTATTGTAGGAAACTTAAATCAGAAACGGAGATGAAGCGAAAATTTTACGCATTGTACAGCAACCATATGAAAATGCATACCTGTTTGGAACACAATTGCGTGTTTTGTCAAGACAATCACATCCGGAATTGTTGCCATTCCAATGTGAAAACGTCATTAAGGACCAATTCATCAAGGGTTTGAAAGATAGATCTTTAAGGACCAAGTTACAAATAGACAAGGACAAGTCACTTAATGAAATTGTAGACGATGCAATGAGATACGAGAGAGCATACGTAGACGTCAACGATTTACCAGCACACTCTTATAACGAAAGAGAATATAACCCACACAAAATCGACAAAGGGACGTCGATAAACACAAGACAAAACCAAAATCAACCATACCAGAGCAACCATCAGTATCAATCGAACAGCCAAAACTACCAACAACAAAATCAAAATAGACAAAAAAGCCAGCTGTATAATAATGAAGAAATCAAGTGCAACATTTGTAACAAGATAGGACACTACAAACGCGATTGCCCAAACAAGCCTAAGGACGCATTGAATAATATTTATCCACAGCCCACAGATATGCACGGAATAGATAAATTGAATGACATTTACGTTTTATTTCTAGTAGATACGGGTGCAAAACATTCTTACATTAGCAATAGAGTATGTGACGCGCTGGGATTGACACCAAACAAGATTTCAATGGGAGTATGCAACCCATTGGGGGATGAGATGAAGACGCATGGGCGAGTGACGGCGAAATTGGAAGTAAATGGGAGCGAAGTAGTGTTTGAGGCGCTCGTGATCCATAATTTATACAACGAAGTAATCCTAGGTTTAGATACACTAAAGAGATTTGAGACGCCTAGAGACGCATTGAATATTTTGAAAAATTGGACGTCGAGATCATATGATAGCAAGCGTTTGGAAGAGTTTTTGTCCAAAGGAACATTTGGTAAACAATTGAAAAATTGAGAGGAAATGATGTTGAAGATTCCAAATGATTCACTTGGCCAAGCGAAGATTATTTTAAGTTCAATTTACTCATCCAAGTTCAACGACGAGTTAATTCGCCAAGACATTTACAGTGTGAATAACATTAACACAGGAGAAATAGAAATAGATGAAGAGACACTCGATGAATATAGATACCAAATCAAAAGACAAATCGAAGAATTGTCGGCATAAAGCTATAAAGATCTTACACCAACATCAAGAGCAACACATAAGATCGAATTGTACGACAAGACTCCATTTAATGTTTAAACAAGGCCAATAACATTTTCCAAGAAAAAGGAGTTTAAGAACATCATAGACGAGATGCTGGACTCAAAACTGATTCGACCTAGCAAGTCACCATACTCGTCACCAATACATTTAGTGAAAAAGGCCGATGGAAGCATTTGTCTGACAATTGACTATCGGAAGTTAAACAAGTTGACGTAGAGGGATGCATACCCGTTTCCAAGAATTTACGTCCTGTTGTTTAGTTTGAAAAGAGCCATAATATTCTCAAAGTTTGATTTACACTCAGGTTATTTTCAAATCGTCGTCGAGGAAGAATGCAAGAAATACACCGCTTTTACCCGCTTTTACCTGAGTTTGGTCATTATGAGTTCAACGTCATGTCTATAGGACAAACCAACTCAGGAGCAACATTCCAACGTTTCATGGACGATATTTTTAAAAAGTTGATTGGTGTATAATGCTGGTTGTATCTTGACGATATTATAGTCTTCTCTGAAACCGTCGAAGATCATCTCAAACACTTGAACAAAATTTTCGAATTTTTACGAGAACATGGGCTAAAAATCAAGCATCAAAAATGCAAATTTTTCCAAACTTCAATCACGTTTTTAGGCCACGTTGTAAAGAATGGTACGATCAAACCATCAGATGAAAAGATTGATGCAGTAACAAAACACAAAAATCCAGAAGACGTCGATCAAACCCCAGCTTTTGTTGAAATAACATCATACTATAGGAAATTTGTAAATGATTATGCTAGAATAGCATATCCGCTTCATGAACTGTGCAGAAAAGATGTAAAGTTTGCATGGAACGACCAATGCCAAAACGCATTCGACACATTAAAAACAAACTAGTCAATGAACCTATTCTAACGCTTCCAAATTTTTTAAAGCGAAAGCGATTCTATTTAGAGGTAGACGCATGTAACATAGGCTTACGCGCAGTGCTATCTCAAAAAGATGAAAGGGGACGTCTCAAACCAATAGCTTACTCCTCACGAAAACTCAGTAAAGCTGAACAAAAGTATTCGACGTCGGAAAAAGAGATGCTAGCCATGGTAAATGCAATGGAGCACTTTAAAGAGTTTCTGTTCGGTGTGGTAATTACAGTGGTTACAGATCACCAAACACTTAAATGGATCACACTGTAAAAAACTCAGCACCTAGGTTGGCCCGATGGATAATAAGGCTTGAACTGTTTGATTCCGACACTGAGTATCGACCTGGATCCAAAAACGCAAACGCCGACGGTCTATCTAGATGGCCAATAGACAAATACATCGAGACGTCAAAGGAAGAAGAAGAGTACATAATTAATAATTTAATGACTAAAAAGGACACTTTGAACGAATTGGAAATAATCCTCGAAGAAGAGGAGTGGAGTAATATCGAAGAAGAGTCAACGACCATAAATGTTTTGCTGTTTAAAGAAATAGACGGGAAGTGTGAACAAGCTTCGGACGAGAACATCGAATGGGAAAAGAAACTCGTTAAAGGAGAAATAGATTCTAAGGAAGCCAACGAATCGACGTTAAACGACGAACAAAGTGCAAACATGAAAGAAAAAGATAACTTAAAAATTGATAATGACACTTTATGGCGAGTTTCAAATGAAAAAGAAAACAAGGTTATACAGTACGTCGTTCCAAAAACAGATAGAACAAAATTGATTGAGTCCCAACACACGGAGATTACAAGTGGACACTTAAAGTTTGACAAAACCTTAAACAGAATAAAAAATAGATTATATTGGCCAAAGTATCATACAGACGTTAAAAAGTTCATTCAAGAGTGCCTGATGTGCCAAAGGACGTCTAATCCTCTACGAAACATTAAAGTGCCACTCAAACCAATACTGTCAAACAAACCATTGGAAATACTCACCACCGATATTTTAGGTCCACTTAAGGTTAGTAAAAATGGTTGTAAATACATACTCGTTATTATTGACCATTTTACAAAATGGCTTGAACTTTATGGTATGAAAATCATAGACGTCAAATCAACGGCTGGATGCCTTTTAGATTTTATTTGTAGGTACGGTATACCGGAAGCCATTCTGTCAGACCAGGCAAAGAATTACCAATCCAAGTTACTCGAAGAGCTATGGGAACTTTTGGATATGAGACACCTTCGAACTACACCATTTAACCCTAGATGTGATGGATTAAGTGAGAGAGTAAATCGAGTGATGAAGAAAATGATAACGTGCTACGTAAATAAAACACACGATGACTGGGATGAGTTGTTGCCTTTACTTAAACTAGCGTATAATTCAGCAGTACATTCAACTACAAAATATACACCATACGAATTAATTTTCGGCCACAAGCCAAAAATGCCCATCGGCCTCATTTACCAGACACCACAAATTAATTTAAAATTGGGTTAGGGTTACGGATTAACCGCGACGCAAAAATGTTGAAAGCCAAGTTAATATACGACAGACAGATTATGGCAGCACCTTTCAAAAGGGGTGATGCGGTCTGGCTTAAAAACGACGAAACCAAGAAGGGACAATGTAAGAAGTTTATTTACAAATGGAAAGGTTCATATCTAGTCACTGAAAAGGTAAATGACGTCAATTATATTGTTAAGCCACTGTACAAAAAAGGACGCGGAATCACAGTCAACAGATCAAGATAAAAAAGACATGTCTATAAACTGGATGAGGAACACGAGTTGAACGAATCAACAGTCCAAAAGAGGTCTAAAATCAAAAGCCGATCCAAGAATTTTATACGCCAGAAAGTTGATAAAAAGTGCCAAAAGGGATAAAAGAGGAAGAGAAAAAAGGATTGGAGAGACTCTACTAGGAACAGTCATAGACGTCGAAACGAACCGACCTAAACCAACCTAACTGGACATTGCAACCACTTTAAATTTGGATCAAACTGAACCACCAGAAGACAACATCGATGACCTGAGTGACCCAACCTTCAATAAAAAAATTAGTACAGATATATATGTCCCAGATAGGCCGCGACGTCAACGTAAGCCTCCGGACAGGTATGATCCGCCTCATAAATGAATGAAGAAAAAGTAAAACAATTGTAAATATGGTTTCGAGTAACCGTTTTTATTTTACTTTATTATACAACCAACCAAGACAAATTTAATGAAACATTTAATTTAAAAACATAAGTGATTATCGTATGATTTAATTTTCATATTAATCGAAAATAATCAAAAAATGGATAGACGTTAAGAAGAACACTGTGACCAGATTATCATCCGATGTTTCCCACGACACTTCGACAGCTTTATGTTGAACTGCTTCGTGGACGAGTTGAGAGGTGAAGTTGGCCCGGTCAGATACTTAAGTGTGATCGAGGATCATTTTAAAAAACGTCTGGACACGGTGGGGTTTGTGAGTTTTTACAATCCCCGTGACAACATCAGGTGTCTAACTACTCGATACCCGAGGATCGTGAACCCGCAAGACTCAACACACTTTTTACAATTCTGGGAGAATATAGAAAAAAGAGAGTGCAATTTTGACGATTTCCCACACACGGAGGTGAAGATGGTTAAATGGCTCCGTGACGGCCGAGAGGTCGTTAGGACGTGAACCCATAGGGACGAGGGATATGAACGTCAGGAATGCACGATCGAAATAATTCAAGAATCCCAAAATAAACATGAGCCGGAGTTGACACAAGAACAAGTGCTGCAACAAAGTGAGACGTCGAGTACGACTTAAATAAAGTGGGTCGTTTTTAACGAGACTGTCACTGACACCGAAGACAACGGTCTGGACGTTGAAGAGCAGAAACATTGAGACCGAGCCTCGGAGTGGCTCTCAAAAAAGGATGAGAGCATTGTTAAATGCAGAAGTTTAGTTATTTTAGTTTATTTCATTTGTGTATAAATTTGCTTGTTTAAGCCAGTTTTGTTTAGAGTTATTATTTTAGTTAATTTTCAGTTAGTTATGTTTTTTGATTTGAATAAAGTTAATATTATAATTTAAGTTTTTGTTTATTTATTTATTAACCCAACACCATCCACCACAGACGTCCATCCATCAAGGACAGTTAAATTAAGTTAAATATCAAAATTAAGAATTTAACAATATAAATAA
Organism: Brachionus asplanchnoidis; assembly: GCA_025491095.1. Taxonomy (NCBI): domain Eukaryota; kingdom Metazoa; phylum Rotifera; class Eurotatoria; order Ploima; family Brachionidae; genus Brachionus; species Brachionus asplanchnoidis. The sequence continues at coordinate 4,223,528 of JAILYF010000008.1, read as the reverse complement.
CTTTTGAATAAACGAAACTGAGTTTTAATTTTTAATTGATTAAATTCTAATTTAAAAATAAAAAACAAAAACATCCAGAAAACCCTAGAACAAGAATATTTCGCATAATAGATGAATTATGGTTCACTTAACTGACTATACCCAGTTTTCAATTATTGAATATAAATTTAAAAATCAAAATTAATAATTTATCTTTTTTTTATTAAATTTTTATTCTGAAGGAGCATTAGCTCGGTACAGATAAACAAATAAATAAATAAATTATTTGAAAGTTAGAAAAAGAATTTTCAATAATTTTTTCAAATTTCAAAATAAAAATTAAACTCATTAAAAATTTACCTAAGAGTTTAATTTCTATTATGAAGATTTGAAATTAAAAATGTAGGGAATAATTTTTCAAAAATAAAATTTACTTATATCCTAGATTTAATAAAATTAATACGATATTTTGGGGCAAAGAGGTTCAAATCGGCTAAGTTGGTTATTTTTGGCGTTATTGGGGTGAATTTTCGGAATAAAGGGGCAAAATCCTATTTACTCCTTAACCCCAGGAATTCTCCCGTTTATCAGCACCTTATTTATTTACAGCTGTCATTGTTTTTGTTTATTCAGATACTTTAGCTCAAAATAAGTTAGCAGTCTTATTAGGTTTGTATGGATCAAACTTTTTGATGATGAAAATCGTCCAAAATCAAATTTAAAAATTTGACTTAATCTCACTAATTGCCCCTGAATTTTTTTTGAAGAATTTTCAGCCTCAAAAAGATAATCATATATCAAGCAAAAAGAAGCTATTTATTCTACGGACCCTCTATTATATAAGTATTTAAAAAGAATTTAAGACATTTAATGTTAATGAGGAAAAAAAACACTTATCAAAAGTTGTCACCCGGTTTTCACACAAAATAATATCCCCTTCTTACAATATATATCTTTTTATTAGAATATATGTTTTTTTTAGTAAATTAGACTTAGCTTTAATAAATTAAATTTCTTCGTATTAAAAAAGCAGTTTTTTATTTAAATTAGCGAAAATTAAAAAAAATTGGGGTGAGAAAAATCATGCGCCATTTTTTAATATGAAATCTTAAATTTTATTTTTATACTTAAAGAAAAAAACTTTAAAAATTATTTAGCTATACTCATCTTCAATTTTTTATTTCCTTTCATTTATAATAAAAATCAAATAGATTTAGTTATTATACGATCAACACCAAAAGTTGAATAGAAATGCAAAATCTATCAAAATATCTAGTGAAAAAATAAATTTGTTTTAATTTTACACATTTTATTTAAATATAAATTAATTTTTTTATTTTATTAAGAAAATAAACTTAAGAGTGACTTGCTAAGACATTAAAAAAATGATAAATTTCATCGTTTGGATCAAAAACACCAATTTCGGTTTTACATATTTTACACTCAACTGGCTTGTAAATATCGAAACGATCTATTCTATCAATAGAAATATCATCAATTTTTTTTTTCTTCTTGAATTTTTCTTTTGGATACTTTAATTGTTCATCTTGTTTGATGCTACAATTAAAAACGAACATAGCTCTAAATTGAGTTCGGTATTTTTCATGACGTTGACAGTCCATGCAAACAAGTGACATGCAGCAGGGACAATTGAGCACTGCATCACTATTTAGGTTTGAAGAGCTTGGTTTTTCATTGACTTGTTCATTTTTCAAAACAGATTCTGGCTGTTCTGTTGAAATGATTTTTTTACTGGTATTTCTCTGTTCATTTATCCATTTTTGATCAATTTCATCAGCATTAGGGTCGTAGAATAGTTCGTCATTCGTAAAGTGCTCCCTTTTCTTTTTGGTCCGGACTCCAGTTGCTAATTCAGCTTCACTGTCTGTGTCACTTTCTTCCTCTTGCTTACCATTCATTACACCATTCAACACATTTAAATATTTATCTTCCTGTACACGAACAAACTTGTCTAATTCATCATTCATTTCATCCTCGAAAGATTTTAATTTTTTTTCTTTGGCTTCAGTTTTTTTAATTGACTTTAAATAATTTCCGAATTCATTCTCGAAATCATTTTCACTAAAATTTAAAAAAAAATAAAATTTAAATTTTATTATTTTATTTAAAACTGACCCTTCGGACTCGCATGATGTATCGTCTTCAATTGAAGACTCATCATCTTGTTCATAACTAGTATAATTGTCAAATTTAAAGCTCATTTTAATTTTATTCTAATAAAAAAGATATATTTATAGAAAAAAAAATTCTAATTTCAATGCATTGTGAAGTTCAACACGAATATATCAGAACAAAAATTTAAATTGTTTTGAAAATTATTTAAAATTCTAAGAAAAAATTAGATTTTACAAACAAATTTATCTGTAAATTTTTTTCATAATAGAAACTGGTCAAATTATGAAACTTTGGTCAAATAACGAGTCTCTAATTAATTGTACATTTTTTTTAAATTTAAAGATTTTTTAATTTTTACCAATTTAGATATTCGAAAAAAAAACTAACTTTCTATTTACTATTTTCTTTAAAAAATAGAATAAAAAAAATTTATATTTTAGTTCAGTAAATTCAAAAAAGAACAAAAATGCATTGACACTCAATTCAATTATTTCGGATAACCTTAATTAAGATTTTTTCTTTTTTAACAAAAATCAATGAAAATTTAGGGAAAAACAACTAATTTTTTATTATGAAATTTCTTAGTTTTGCAGAACTCTGATGGCAAATTGAAGTTCATGATCGAACGTAAATTTCAAATCAAAATTTTTAGTTTAAGTTTTATCAATTTTTTAATAATAAATGAATGAGGTTTATTAAACATGATTTGTTTAACCTTTAATTAGAAAGGACATTTTGTTATTTTTTTTTTGAAGTAAAAATTGAATCTTAATCAAAATTTTAAATTTAGCAAAACAAAATTTAACTTTGTTTCGTCGATATATATTTTAATTAATATTAAGATTTCATTTAAAGTTGGAATTTGCATACCTTAATGTGGATTTTATATTTGTCTTTAAAGTTCAAAATTAAGTTTTAGAAGAATCAATTTAAGATCAATTAGAAAAAAAATGATTTTATTTTAGTTTAATAAATAATAAACTTTTTTGTTAAATTAAAAAAAAAATAATATAAGCTAATTTCATCATATTTATTAGGATTTTAATCAATTAAGTTTTGATCACTTAATCATAATCATGAACTTCAAGTTGCCAACTCTGATTTGAAAACAAAGATTTAAAATAGGCACAAAAAATTTTTTAAATGTTTTTTTGTTAAAAAAAATTTACTAAAAAATTATCTTAAATATTGTCAAATAATTGATGAAAATCACTACTGTCACAAATTTTTAACTTTGCCAATTTTTTCTTAAATTACTGAATTTCACATTTGCAAATTACGAAGAATTGAATAATTTCATGGATTTCAAACCAAGTTATTTAAAATTAAACTCGAAAAATCATTTAAAAAAAATTTATTTTTAAAATTTGGTTAAAGCTGTTTATTTTAAAGAGAACAAAAAAAAAAGCTTATATATTAAAAAAAATCAGTCAGTTTTCTAAAGAACGAAAGATACACTATTTACAAAAAACGCCACTTGGCCTTCTATTCTATGCCGATCTCAGTTCTAATATCAGAATTTTTATCGGAATACGTGTTCGTAATGAATCTAAAATTTTTCATTGCCAAATCCTCTAGATTAAATTTATGCCTAAGCAAATCGTTTTTGAACTTAAGCTCAAAATTAAAGTATCCGAGGCCACTTTTGATCTGTGGATGATGGTCCAAACGGGCTACAAACTCCATGCAGTCTAGTGATCTAGGAAAATCCTCAGCTGGTCCCAATTCAAACAAGCCAGGATCAAAATCCTTCAAAGATCTAATCTGCAGAAAATTTTCATTAACAGGTATCAACCAAGTGATGACAGCGCTTTTTTGTCCGTACTGATCGCTCAAAAAAGCTCTTATCTGTGCAAAATAAATATTTTCCAAATCATCTTTGTCCCTCAAAGCCACTATGTCTCCAACTTGCATGTAAAAACCTCTATGAAAAACATAATCACTGGTATTTATTTTGGACACAAAAATCTGGTTTCTGACCGGGGTTTTGCTTTTAAACAGCTTTTTTCGCCTGCTACAATCACTTTCGGACTCTTGGTTCAATCTGGCCGATTTTCGTGGCATGTCTTCGTTCAACGAGCAAGAAGACAGCTGGGTTTTATTGGTGCGAGTAAGAGGTCTATTAGATGCTTGTTTTCCTTTGAGCTTCTGGTTTCCAAGAGTTTTTTTGTTCTTGTTTTTGACTGTTTGTTTGGAACTACTTGACGATGACGAGTCAAGTTTTATCCTCTTGCTCAGATGGTCATCATCGAAAAGGATCAGATAGGCTTTTTCAAAAAAGCAATCATTGCAGACTATTTTGTTGCGTGCCACCCGGCGCCAAAATGGTGAAAAATTTGTCTTACAGGCATCACATTTTTCATTTGAAAAGTAAAAAGAGTTCACTTCATCGGTAACTATTTCTTCTATGTGCCGAAAATGTTCGTCTAACTCGGCAACAGACTCGTCAATGTCACGCTCATGTAGCATTTGCTTCAAATTTGACTCGTTTAAATCATAAAAATCGTGCAACTCTTCCACAGCTACTTTGTTTATTAGCTCGTAGAGCAGTATTTTTACATCCTTATCGCAAGGACTGTCGGCTTTCATCGCTAAATCTACTATATATCTACAAATTTATCTAAATTAAAATTTAAACTTATTTTTTTTTAATAAAATAATTTAATTAAAATTCTTTGACTTAATATTTTTTTTCGAACGAAGCTGGTCAAAGCTTCAGAAATAGCATGTAGATCAATTTTTTGTATAATTGAGTTTTTTAATAAAAAATCAAAATAAAGTTTAAAATAACTATAAAGTTTTCAAAATAAAAAATATGGCAAAATTGACTTTTGTATCTTTTTTTTTTTCAATTAATCCACAATTATGAAATTATTAAAAAATTTTTCTTGGCAAGAGACAATTTTAAGTTATGTCTGCAAAAACTTTGAAATTTATTGAGCTTTTAATTTCAAAAAGATTAATGCTGCTTAGTAAGGATTGTCGATTTATGCAGTTTAGGTTAATAATTCTTCAATATTTTTGTCTCAAAATTTAAAGACTAGATGATTAGTTAAATTTTTTTGACTAAAAAAAAACAACTTAAATAAATTTACTTTGCATTAATAAAAGTAAAAAGTGATTTTTTAAAGAAAAACTTTAAATTATGTATATATTATAAAGTGTTATAATGAGCTGAAATATTAGTAAAATTTTTATTCTTATTTTAGATTCTTAGACTAAAACTTGAGACTTTGCAAATAACTTGAGACTCAATCAAAATAATCCTAATTAAAATGCAGACAATTGCTTTGAACTCTATTTTTTACATTTAAAAATTATCTCTAAAAATTTTTAAATTATCCTTGAATTTAAATTTAGAAAAAAATAGATAACCAAATCAATTTTGCCAAAAAAATATGCATAACACTGGAAAAGTTTAAAGACTTTTGAGGTCAATTGAATTAAAAGTGAATTTAATTGTAAAGCAATTGAATGATGTATTCAATGACAGTGGGATGCTTGAGAGTGGCCACATGCTCGGCTCCGGGCACCTCTTGATAATAAATACCATACTTGGTCTGTCCCATCCATCTTTGATAGCCCAGAAGACTCTTCAAGTTAACAGTGCCGTCTCCATCACCATAAGTAACTGCTGGTTGCGAGTCCGGAAAGTCCTTTTGTTTCAAATAAGTGAACGACTCAGGTGTCTTGAGGCCAACGCCGTACAAAAAGTGAGACTCCACTTGAGGTGGTTCCAAATAGTAGATCAGCTTTTCAGTTATTTTTCTCATTTCATTTCCTAATGGGTATCCAATGTCACTAAAAAATTCATCATAATTATTTACAGTGTAATTTTTGCTAGGCGTTGAAACCAATATTTCGTCATCGGACCAAAATTTGTTGCTCGGCATCAAAAAAGCTGTGCTCGGCGCCGACCTTTGGTAGGCGCGAACACTAAGGGGTCTTACAACTATAATGTCTATATTATCCCCCGAGGCCATCAGTCTCATTGTCTTGGAGGCACCTCCCCAAGGCGCCGACAAGCTCACAAAATTCTGAATGTACTTATTTTTCCAAGCTTGGGTGACAAAATTGTTCAACCAGTAGAGAGTGACCGGATTGCCCATGCTGTGAGCCACTAGCATCACTTTTGTTTTGTTGTTCATCTCATAAGTCTCTTCAACAAGCTTTGTCAGATTCTTGTAATATTCTGTTAGTTCATTGGGAGATTTTCTCCAGTCGTAAGGAGCCCCGCGCACATTCAAGCCTCTGGTATAGTTGAGTTTTTTGACCAATGCATCCACAATTGCTCCAAAGTAAATGGTGACCGAATATTTGCTCTCATCAAGGTACTCTACAGTGGTTGTGCCGCCAAAGTCGTTCACTCTTATGTCTACACCTTCGCGGTTAGTGCTTGTTTTAGAGCGCTCAATCCATTCCAGACGAATGTTGTCTATGAAACAATCGATTACATACGGAGTTATTTCCTGCAGGTTGAGCCACAGTTCGAAATAATCCGAGGTTTTCAGCTGGCAAAAATAGTGAGGAGCACTTGTTTTGTTGAGTCGAGCGTGTAGCTGGTTACCGCCGTAGCCCGGTATTAGCACAATTGGGTATTTGGTCAAGCTTTTGCCCTTGACTTTGGAGAATATTTTGCCAAAGTCTATTTCTTTGTCAATGTTATACAATTGCTGGTAAATGTCCACTCGGTCTTGGTATGTACGGGATTCAACTTGGCAAATAAAAAACAGAAAAACTAGAAAAATTGTCGCCATTTAAATAACTTTCAAGAATTATCTAAAAAATAAATTTTTCAAAATTTTTTATTATTTTTAATTTTTTAAATCCCAAGTTAAATGTTCAAAAGTCTAAAAATTTTTATTCATTTTTTTTTAAATTTAATTAAGTAAAATCAAAGTTTATTTCTATGAACAAAAATTAAGTTTACCTCGGTGCAAGCATTAAAAAGACAGCTTTTTTTTTTATTCAATCAAAGCCTAAAAACCTATTAAAAATTATTGTATAAAATAAACATAAAGAATTTGGAAAAAAAATAAGAAGCTATTGTTTAGAGGAAAAGACTTTGGGTTTTTTGATGCTAATCGTGCCTTTGGTACTTATTTGAGTAATTAGCTGAGCCAATTCAATAAACGGCTTGCACAGCAAATCTCGCTTGTCCAAAGAATTAATTTCGTAGCACTGAGCTTTGAATTTGTTCTGAACATCAGCTCGGACATTGTCTTTGCTTTGGTCTGTGGACGGACTCAAAGCTGTGTAGTCGATTAGAACAAAATGAAATGGTTCTCGGGTTCTTCTCTCTCGGTTCAATTTTTCAATCTCTGATTTTAATTTTTCGATGCATTGAACCGAGTCCGGATCATTGGAAGAAAAAACTAGCACTATTCCGTCAACTAATGGAAAAAGGTGACGCATTTGGCTTATAGTGTCATTGTCTCGACTGTTCTCCATGCCTTTGGTATCGTATAGGCGAATTTTTTCTTTTACGCCTTTGTCCTTTTCCCAGCAAGCCACATAAATGTCTTCGATGGTTGGAAAATATTTTTGCTTTGTATTGAAATTGTTGTAGACCAGTTGTTCTAATAATGCTGTTTTTCCGATGGATTTTTTTCCGCATACAAGAATTTTTAGAGTTTTTCCCATTTTTAATCGTACGATTTTGGAAAAGAAGTAGAGAGAGCTTTTTGGCCAAGTAGTTTTTTAAGTTCGAAATTAAAAAAAAAAAATCTCATTTTAGTTACACAGTAGCGAAAATTGATCCAAATTTGCGATGCTAAAATATGGCCCATTAAAATGCAAAAAATTTGAAATATTTTTTTCATTCTAAAAATTAATTTAAATTGTCTTATTCTAACAGAGGAAAATATACTTTACTTTATCTCAATATTTTTTGAGAATTAATTGTTGTACTAAGTTATATTTTTTTGAGAATTCTTTTATCCTTAATTTAAATTTATTAAAAAAAAGGAAATATCTTTGTTCAATTTGTACTGAATTTGTACTGTACTGAATTTTGCAATGCCTAAATTTTGGCTTGTTGACTTGACAATTACTTTTTAAATTCTAATTTTTTTAATAAAAATTAAACTGTTAATTTTTGGTATCCTAATATTATATTCACCGATTTGTAATTGAACAAAACCATGTCGGTAAATTAAAAATTTCAATTTAGATCCTTAACATTACTACTTCTACATTACATTACTAATCAAGCCAGACCGCTTAAAAAATTAATTAAATTGATTAAATGTTAAATGAAATTTTATTTTATTCAAGTTTCACTTCCCCTCAATGTCTCTTCATTTCTTTAAAAAACAAGTGTTTAAACAAACTATAGAATATTTAAACAGAATTCAATTGACTGCATATTCGAACATTTAAAAATTCTAAGAAAAATTAAGTATGATATTCAAGTTGGATTAAAATTTTATCAATTTATTTTAATTCAAGTAATATTTAAATACTTTGTTTTGCATTTAATTCGGTTTCTTACCATTTCAGACTTCAATTTAATAAATATTAACCATACCATACAAGTTCTGATGACATTTTTACTAACTAAAAGTAAAACTTACTCAATATATTCTTTAAAATTTTCGGATTTTTTATTAATATTTATTTCAAAAATTGAACACATTTAAATTTTAAGAAAAAATTCAGACAAATTAAAAATTTGAAAAGCTTAAAATTTAATCGCAAAAAAGAATTGTATTTCTTATTTAAATTTTAATTAAATAAAAAAATTAAATCCAAATATTGTAATATCATTCAATGACAAATTTCATAACTGATGCTTATTCTCTTATATTTTTTGAAAAATTTTCCAAAAAAGTTTTAAACGAGATTTTTACTAAGCTCTAAGTCATTGCTATGGTTAGTTGTAAAAAGTTGAAAAATAAAATAAAAATATACAAATCTGAATATACTTATATTGATTTTATCTTTTGTTTTGCCTTATAAAAATTTTTTTCACTGGGTACTTCTTTACGTTTATGCTTTTAATTTACACATAGGGAAAAATAAAGTTGAATTCAAGTCGTAAAAAAAAAAAAATGTTTTCCAAGTCGATCTTTCGCCTTTATCCTTGCTTCTCCCCATGTCATTCTCATTTCGATGAGCTCTTCTATGTATATTCCTAAACCATCGCAGTCTTTTGTTCTCAATGTATTGACTTATTGGCTCTGAGTTTTTTCTTGTGTATAGGTCAGCATTCGGTAATGCCTCAGGCCAGTGTATCCCGAGAATCCTCCTCAGGCTTCCAGTGTGGAAACTCATAGATTTTACCATAAGCAAACTACTGAAGGATATTGAATTTCCATAGCTTCCTTTGTCCTGGATTGATAATTTAGAAGACTTGGACTTTTTGGACGATATTGCGATACCATAAGTTTTAGCTTGGTGATATACTGATAATTCCACGCAAATAAACATAGAAGAGACGTGTGAACGCATAATGCTCCATTGAGAACAAAATGTAAAAGAAAACGAAGATAATTTTTTAAAAAAATTTTATCACTAAAATTTAAAGTACTTTAAATTTACAAAAAAAAATAGTTTTTAAAAATTTAGAAGATTGAACCATTTTTTGTTATACAATTATTTTTTTAATTAATCGTATTTTATTTTTAAAATTTATAAATAAATTTTGAATTGTTAAATAAAATTTGTTTAATTTCGATACTATCAAATAAATCAAGCCTTAAATTCAGGTCCCAAGTTATATAATCGAGTCCACGAGCCAGACATGTCTTATATAATCAAAAAATTATCTAATTAGTCAGAATTTTAGTAATGTAAAGTCAGTTAATGGAAGATGTAGAGTCAAAAATCTCATTTTGTGTCTAAAAAATAAATCAGTTTTGTAAAACATCAAGTCACAACTGTTTCATTAACATCAAACTTTTAAATGACCCATTAGTAGAATCTTTATCTATGCTACAAATTTAATTAACAAGTAGATAAACACTGTTATAAAACTTCTAGAACGAATTGCTGTATTATTTCAAGTTTTTCTAACAAAGAGTTGAGCTATTTTTTTTCACAATCTGTTTGCTTATCACCAATAATTAAAGATTTTTGATGGCACTTTTTTTAAAAACAGCATTCGGTAAGCCCAGAACAATAAAAAACTTTAAACTAAAAAATGAATTTTTGTAGTATTGTGTAGTTGTAGCTTGTTGTTGGCAGATCAGAGTTTTACCGAGATAGCTAGAAATACTACGGTACTACAAGGTGAAGACGCTACTCTAAAATGCACGGTAAAAAATCAAAAAGGAGAAGTATTTTGGTGTAGAGACGAGTCTTTTTGTGTTTATACTCGTAAACGAAACATGACTGATCCTAGACTTTCATTTGGTGGAAACGAGACTCTAGGTAATAATTAATAATTTAATCTTAACCAGAAAATTGAACTATTTAAAAGGGGAGAACCACTTGGTAATCAAAAACGCAAGTCTTTCAGACGATACCAAGTACCAATGTCAAGTTTTAGCTACTGATAAAGAGCCTGGCATAAAATCAGATTGGGCATATTTGACAGTTTTGATTAGGCCTTCATCAATAGCTATCACTCCAAACAGTAAAGATGATGATACAACCATTCGTTTGGTGGTGAACCAGACGGCTTCTATTGAGTGCTTAGTCGAAGATTCAAATCCCGGGTGTGATATTGCTTGGTATTTAGGTAAAAAAATTAATAAAAAATTGATAAGTGAAATAGATTTTAATTAACTTTAACTTTAATGAATTTAAAAAAAATTTCCATATTAAAAATCAAGGCTCATAAATTTCATGATCATGACAATCATATCTTTTTAAAAAATAAATTGGTCACAATAATAAATCTTTTTAAAAAAATCCCAAGAAAATTTTGCCATTTTAAAATCAGAGATGAGCATAAAATTTTAGAATGCACATAATAGCATTTTGTTTAATTTTTAATTTTTCGATATTTCGATATTCTTATTAAAATTAAAGAGGCATTATTTGATTCTATTTTCTATTGGCTAAAAGGCAAAAAAAAAAGACTTTTTAAGTAAATGCAGTACAAAAAATTTTTGTTTTTAAGTTCATTATATGCATTAAAGAATTTTCAAAACACTTTCTGTTAAAAGGTATTGTGAATTTAAAATACAAATTGAACAAAAAATGTTTCCTTTTTTGATGAATTAAAATTAAAGATAATAAAATGTATTTAAAAAAATACTGCATATAGTAACATATATAGTTGCACCTTTTTTACCAAAAATAATTTTTCTAAGGTTAAAACAAGACAATAAATAAAACATAAATAAGATTTAAATTGATTATTGATTTGATTTACTTTAAAAAAATTAAATTAAGATTTTAATTTAGGTTAAAAAAGTGCAACATAGTATGTTGCACTATATTACAGTATTTTTTTTAGTACATTTTATTATCTTTAATTTTAATCTGCCAAAAAAAAGGAACAATTTTTGTTCAATTTGTATTTGAAATTCACAATATCCTGTTAAAGGAGACCAATGTTCCATTAATACAATAGAAACTGTAGTAAATCAACATGTAATTTTGATTTTTTTAATGATGATGCAAAATCTAAGCAAATTAAAATCAATGATTCTAAATTTATATTTTCAAGTATTTTCAAAATTTTGTGAGAGTCATGTCAATTTTATTTAAATTTAATTTGTGTATTTTTAAGCTAAAATGTATAGTGTAAAATTCATCTGACTTCAAACTTAAGTCAAAAATCGCTAACTTGGCTTTGAATTATTAAACAACTCTGTAAATAACGTTGAATAAAATTTTCCTAATATTTTTTTAATTTAATTACCTTGCAAATTGGTCATTAATTTATCAGTATCATTAAGTCAGTTTACTTCAAAAAGTCTTCAATTTTTTAAAAGTATTTACAAAAGAAAGTATTGGTAAAAAACGACTTCACTTATCAATTGAAAATGAATCTAAATTATCTGATCTGATTTGATTTGATTAGATTCCAAAGAGCTTGTTAAAACAAACCCTGAAGTATTTGGCATATATACTTACATTAAAAAACTTCCATCAAAATTGTACAAAACAACCTCTAAAATAATCCTAAAGCCGAAAACAATGGAAGAATGGTATTCTAAATATTTAAAATGTGAATGTCAGAATGCTTTCACTACTCGAACATTTTCTTCAGTTTATGACTCAAAAATAATTATTTTTAACTGTTTGTTTTTAAATTAATAAATTTATTTTGATTGATTCAATTATTCATTTAAAAAGATGCACCCAAAGTAAGTATTGTTAAAATAAGTAAAGAAGATATAACTGCCGGATCGTTTATACAATTTGAGTGTGTCTCAGACTCAAAGCCACCGGTAAATAATTATAAGTAAATTTTATTGAGAAAGAAATTATATTAAATTTTAAATAATGTTTATATTTTTTTAGATGGTATATAGATGACAAAGTATATCTGACAGGGACTGATGAAAAACATTTGTTCTTAAAAATTGAGGAATCTATGCACAAAAAAAATTTAAATTGTGATGCCAAAAATGATGTCTCAACTCAAACTGGTTCTTATCAAATTCAGCTACTTTGTAAGTTAGACTTTAAAGAATCTCTTTATTTTTTAATAAATAGTGGTAACAGTAGTTCGAACAGGAGCTATTTATTTCTCAGTTGTTTTTCTTTACTGAGTTAAAGCTTCAAAATATTTTTATTTTTTCAAGTTATAAAAATCAAAAAATTAAAAATTAAAGTAAAAAATAAAAAAATTTAGGAAAAAAAGCTATAACAGGAGTCGAATATTCGTTTCATATAGATCCAATTAAAGAATAAATTAAGTTTCCCAATAATTTAATATTCTTTTTTTTTTGATATATCTTAATAAAATTTTGCCTTGAATTACATCTTTAATTTATTTAATCGAATCGAATCAACTCAATAGATTCTTAGACTTTTTTCAGTATTTTTATTTATTGTAAGAGAAGCATTTAACTAATTATTATCATTTGGCATTTAAATTGGTTTAATTTTTTGTGTTTGAATTACAAAATATATCCAATGTTGAAATAACATTGAAAAAGTGCGATGTTTCAAATATTTTTTTCAGTTTCAAATAAAAAAATAATTTTAAGTTGATATTGAAAACATGAAAAACTTTGTTATTTTTTTAATAAATCTGACATTGGGTTTGTGATATGATGATCCTTAAGACTAATTATTCTTTTTTCACCAAATTTACTGAAACTATTACCAAAAATTAAGAAAAAAATATAAAATTTCTAACTTATCCTAACAAAATATTATTTTTGTTACAATTACAAAAGTAAACATTGACATGAAAGAGACTAATTTTTTTATAATTTTGGGATTTATGAAATAAAATTGTGTTTTTGTATCTAAATATAAATTATGAAACTTATTTTGTGTTTTTGCTTTCATAAAGTAAAATTGGTGATAGTTTTAGTAAATTTTATGATTTAAAATTAACTAGCCGATCCTTAAGATAATATTTGTAGTTTAAAAAATTATCTAGGCTCTGTTTTCCATTTTTTATAAATTGAGACTTTGTTGAAATGCGTCAAACAAATGTCAATTATCACCAAAGTCAAAATTTTCAAAAAAAAAAACAAAGTATTTCGGATCTAGTCGGTTAGGTGAACTATGGTTCATCTATTAATGGAGAAATTCTTGTTCTCAGTTTTTTTAAATATTAGTTCACCTAATCTGAAAATTGTTCACCAATTTTGAAACTCTAATCGAAACTCTATTAGGGAATTAAACCTTCAGACCAACCAGGCTAAATCCCAAATTTCAATAACTTCCAATATCGAAACTTTTTAAAATCAATTAACACCAAAGAAACGTGGTAGAAAACGGCTATCTTTTTTTTCATTTTATTTATTTTTTATCTTGTTTAACTTTTTAAGGAGCATTAGCTCGTTACAGATAAACAAATAAATAAATAAATAATTTAAAAGTTACAGAGAAGAATACAGAGAAGGTTTCGGATCAAGATATATCGAATATCCAACTCCATTGTGTAATTGCTACCTAGTAATTTCTTCTTTTTTTCCTGACTTATAATATATTAAAAAAAAAAAAGAAAAAAAAAAAAAAAAAAGATTTTTACCTAACTCACTACATATCAAAAAAAAAAAAATAAATAAAAGCTGTAACACATGTAACAATCTATTCCAAATCATGTCTTCTGAAATTTCATTTATTTAGCTTATTTTACTTTTTTTTTAATTTTTATCTCATTTTATTAACTTTAATTTTATTTTTATTTTTTTTTTTTTTTTAATTTATTCTGAAGGAGCTCTAGCTCGGTACAGAAAACAAATAAATAAAAATAAAAGTTAAAAAAGAATTTTTATTTTTTCTTCAAATTTCCAAATAAAAATTAAACTCATTCTATTTTACTTCAGAGTTTAGTTTAGTTTCAAATATTAATGTTTTTTTTTTTTTAATGCGAATTCGCTTTTTAACTAATTTAATCACTATTTTCATGTTTTTATTTTTTTTTCCAATTTTATTCGGTCATCTAAATTTATATCAATTTTTCTTTTTAATGCGGGCTCAAACGAAGGTCTTGAACCATTCGGACGTGCCCTGGGGTCACCCCTTACTTATTTTTTAAATAAAAAATAAATAAATTTAGTTTCAAATATGAAAATGCTTGCAATATTAACTTAAAATTATTTTTTTATTTTGAAACTGAAAAAAATATTTGAAACATCGCACTTTTTCAATGTTATTTCAACATTGAATACATTTTGTAACTCAAACACAAAAAAGAAAACCAATTTAATTTAAATTTAAATAAATAAAAACAATAATGATTTAACAAGATTGTCAACTGATATCTACATTAGCACAAGTAAAGTCATCTAAATATTCCCATTAAATTATAGATTTCCCTTTTTCCTATGAAAAAAAAGTGACTTGATCTTCAGCTAAAGTAGTGCTGGCAATCGATTTTCAATAATCGACTAAATTTTTTTGTCGATTTTTAAATTTTATCAATCGATTGGAGACGATTCCCAGCACTAGCAAAAAGCTTACTTATAATACCAATTTTATTTAGGTTTTCTCCAATCAGCTCTATGATGCTATTTATCAGCTCAAAAACATATCATTATTTATATTAAACAAATTAGACTGATAATAAATTGGCAATAACCATTAAGGATCTGTCAAATAAAAAATTCTTAATAATAAATTAATAATTTTTTTTTCAAAAAATCAATTTTTAATGAGGTAAACATGAATAAATAAAATTCCTTAGAATAATCCTTTTTCTCTTGAAATTTTCAAAATTTTAAATAATTTTAGAAAATTTTTATTTTTAAGCTTTAGACGATAGCTAAAAAAATAAGTCTCCCCTAAAATTTAAACATTAGATTTTTGTATTATATTTTTGCTCTTCTTTTTTAATCAATTTGATCAAAAAATATATATGACTTAACATATATATAAAAATTTAGAGGTTAAATTACTTATATTTCCGACAATTATCCCAGCATAGTTTTTCCATTGAATAGGTAAAAAGATTATTTTCGCTGTTTTAAATTTGTTTAACAGTATCAGAGAATAAACACGAAAAATATTATTATTTTAAATACTATTAATATTAAACTTAAATGAATCAGTGACGCTCATAATTTTTTTCAATTTTAAATTGAGAATTTTTCATTATTATATTTTAGCTTTAAAATTTATCATAAAAAAAAAATTTATTTTTTTTAATTTTTAATATTTAAAGAAATGATTTGTTTAAATTTCAAAATTAATGTTTAGAAATCGAAATTTGTTAGGTAGGCGATTGATTTTGGGAGCCTAATATTTTTGAGCTCTATTTCACGACCAGCAGGTTTAACATTGAGTTCCTTTGCTGATTCGGTTGATCTTTGGTTCAAAAATGAATCAATTTAATGACTTTGTAAGTTATTTGGTAAAAAGTTTCTTAAAAAGCTGGTTGTTGTAGCACATTTTTTTTCTTTTAATACGTCACATTAAATCACGGCTTCAAGTGTTACATTCCCGAAAATTGAATGAATTTTACATTCATTTCAAAATTGTTTAAAAATTATTTAAATTTTTAAGATGGTCCCAAAATCAGACAAGAATTGCCATCGCACAAGATAGTAAATGTGGGAGATTATTTAAGTCTAACATGTGACGTTGACTCTAATCCAGAAAGCTCCGTTATCTGGACATTTAATGAAACAGTCATTTTTTATTACCCAAAATTGATAATAAGCTCATTCAAAAAAGAGAACTATGGCATTTATAAATGTATAGCATCTTTAAGAGATTATCCCAGAGTTTTCAGCAAGACTATCATTCTCCCGCCTGGACCTCCAATAATCCAATCAGAACCAGTACAATACACTTACTATGGTCATCCAGGATCGATTCAATGCATATTCGAAAATGAACCCAAGCCAGAAGTAATTTAAAAAAAAATAATAAAAAAGTAAAAAAAATTTTTAATTTAATTTTTATCAAGCAAATAGATTGGTTTAAAGGAAATCATCGAATTGATTTTGATAAAGAGAAAAAATATCAATTAAAAAGCGAAATACTTGAAAGAAAAGGCACAAGAAGTGTTTTGCTTTTTAGAGACGTTTCTGAGTCTGATTTTGGCAACTATTCGTGTCGAGGTTTAAATCATTATGGTTCTTCTAGTTTCAACATTAAGCTAGAACCTAAAGGTAAAATTTAATAATCTTTATATTTAAACTGTAATAAAACTTCTCTTTAAAGAAAAAGAAGTCAGCAATTTGCTTTCTGTTTTTGTTATATTCATGTTTTTGTTTATATCAGGAATAGTACTTGGCTTTTTTTCTTATGTAAAATTCACAAGCTCGCAAAGTTTAAAAAAATGTAAATATAATATTTTTGAAATTTTTATTGAATTACTTATTGAAATTTTTTAAATTAGCAAAGAGAAAAAGGTCAAGCATTAGAGAAGAATATTTTAAATCAAAACCAAGCTTGATTCTTAATGGTAGACATTTAAGTTATCCAAATGTGTATCGAAAGCCGAGTCAGAATTTTTTAAAAAGACTTTCAAATCAGGTTTATTCATTCAATTACTTTATAATTGCAATAAAATATAAATTTAGTCCCTTGAGTTATTTAAACATCTTTGGAATTCAGGCTAAATATTTCATCAGCTTCTAATTTAATTATTTGCTTTTATATTCAATAATTTAACTTTCATTTCATTTTTTTTTAATTTTTATGGCAGTTTTTTAAGCAGTTTTAGTAAAAATAAGTACAAGTATAAAAATTAGATAAAAATTTGATAGCTCAAGATAAAAAAACATTCTAAAAAATTTTGGCAAATGGAAGTTTCAGATCAAATTTTAAGATCAAAACGATCATTTAAAATTTTAAAACCTAATTAATCTAATGATTTTGATAACTTAAAAGAAATAAATACTAAACATTACTAGACATGTTATGTCTAATAATGATTCATTATCAAAATTAAAATCAAAATGATTGATATCTAATTTATTTAACAAAAGTAATCAAAAATTTAAATAATCCAGGTTAAGTTAATTCACAGATTCAAATTTATAACTTTTATACCCATTCATTCAAACAAAATTAATTTCATTTTTCCACTTAAATAATTAAAAATTTTAAAACATTAAATTTTTTTGTCTTTAAAAGTAAGTTTTCATTTAAATCAATTAAAAAATTTAAACCTATAAAAAGTTCAATAAAAAGGACATTTTTAAAATTTAAACATGACATGTCAAGTAATTTCTTTGGAAAACTATTTATTTTATTTTTATATTATTAAAAACAATATTGCAATTTATATTTTGATCTTTTAATCTCAAACTTCAATTTTACAAAATTTTTGAAGATTTTCCTTATTAGCCTTTGATTTAATGTTCATACTTTTTATTAAATAAAAATCGATTAATCATCTCTCACAAGAATTAAAAACAGCATTGAACTATTCATTTAAATCTAAATATTATTCCTCTTACAAAATTTACGAGGAGTGTATTCAAAATTTTCAATTAATCATCGGACAGCTTTTTCAAACTTATCTAATAATTAATAGAAACGATAATTTTATAAACTAATGATACCGACAAAGATGTGGCTTTTTTTAGGAATTGGTGAAATATTTTATAAAAATTTATTTTTAACTTGAACAATTTAAGTTTAATCAAAGCATTTTTAAAACAATGCTTTTCAAGCTCTAAAAAAGCTGATCGACTAATTTTGACCAGATGATTGCAATGAGAATTTCTAAGTTATTTATAAATAAATAGAAACAAAATAATAAAAAAAACTTAATAAACTTTGCTTTTAAGCTGGAATTGATTCTGAAATTTTTAAAAGTTGGTATGCTCACTGTGTCACCTAATTTCAGTTCAATTCTTTTCAGAAGCTGGGTAATAAATTGAATATTTTACCATTTAAAGACTAAATTCTTCTAAACAAATGGATCTAGAAAAGTTTTAGGTTGGCAGTTAAAAAAAATTAGAGTTAGATTGTTGATAAATTAGTTAGATTGAGAAAAAATATGCTATTCGATATTTTAAACTGGAAAGACCAAAAAAAATTATGCTTTTAAATAAGGCTGATTTACGAAAAATTTGTTGTTAATTTTTGTTTTAATCTTAAAAATTTTTAATAAATAAACAAAAAAAGAACAAAATTTTAAAAAATGTTATTTAACTTTCTTTAGATATTTGCAATTAACAATGGTGTCAAATTGACACCGGTCGTTCTAGTGTTAATACTGGTTTAAAGTTGGAAGAAAATATAAATTAGAGAATCTAGTTTCATTTTATTTTTTTCAAATTTTTTTAATTTAATCTATTTCTATTGAATAAAATACGTAAATGGTTTAGCTACAAACAAATAAGTTTTTTATTCAAAAGGTGACTTTGAATTCAGCTGAATTTGGAAAAGAATCAAGTTAAACCAGCAATTAAAATTTTTCTGTGTTATTCTTTGATTTAAATAAATTTTTTTTCTAAAGTTTAGTTTAATCGTCAAATATATGTTGATTTAAGTGAGATGAAAAAAAAATTCAATTAAAATTTTTTTCATAATCAAATTTTCAGAATAAAATTTTAAGAAAAGTTTTTAATTATTTATTATACTATTTTGCGTAATAAAAGTTCATTAATCTTTTACACATTTAGAATAAAATAGCAGTTTAAATTGTTTTGATGATTTAATATACCTAATTTTTGAATATCAAACCAAAACAAAATAGAATTGTTTCTTGGTATTTTTTCGAGAAATATCTTTTATTTTGTTCGTTTTGAACAATTTTTTTTAATATGTTAATTAGAATATTT
Source organism: Brachionus asplanchnoidis (assembly GCA_025491095.1). Taxonomy (NCBI): domain Eukaryota; kingdom Metazoa; phylum Rotifera; class Eurotatoria; order Ploima; family Brachionidae; genus Brachionus; species Brachionus asplanchnoidis. The sequence goes on along the minus strand of JAILYF010000008.1, from coordinate 4,204,089 downwards.
TTAATGAACTATTCTATTTATTCCCAAAAGCTAATTTAAAGATGAGATAAGATCAATTTAGTATGATAGATTTGTAATACATCACTTGCTCGGGATATAAAATTATAAATTAATCTTTTTAAAAGACTAATAAGCTTACTTGATATTTCAGATAACTTTTTTTAACTTTGTAAGTTATATTAATGAGCTTTAGTATTTTGATAATTTAGAAATTCATAATTTGAATTCAAAATAATCTTCTTTCTCTATAATTTTTAAGTGTTTATTTAAAGAGAGAAATTAAATAAAATGATTCAAATAAAAATGAAATACTATTTGACGCAAATCTAAATAAAAAAATTTTTTTTTTTAAATAAAATATTTGTTGTCAACAATTCACACTTGTTCGCCAAACGTTATGATTAAATGCTATTTCAAAGAACTCTATTGCAATTTTAGAGCATCTTATTATTTGTAATTTTTAATCGAGTTTGTTGAAGACCTAACTATAAGTAAACGTTCTTAGATAACATTGTATTAACAAAGAGCTATGTTATTAATTCAAGTTAAATTTTAGTTTTATCACGGTCCTAGAAGTTCCTTCTTAATTAAAATCTAGTTAGCATTTAGTTTTAACATTTAAAGTTAAATAAAAATATTGAGAGATATGAGTTTATTGTAATTAGCAATTATTAAATAAAAATAAATAAAATTATTTCTTAATTCTATGCCAATTTCAAAATATCAAGCATTTTTTGAAATTTGTTAAGGGATACCATTAGCAGTGTTGAGGTAAATATTTTTATTTACATATATGTTAACGAGATCTTGAAAAATATGTAAAAGCACTTGTGATAATAGTATTTTAAATAATAGTTGTTTTGATTTTTTAATCATCACTTTTCATATTACTAAAAAAACTTTTGTTTTGGAAAAAAAAAGCAAAATTGTAAATTTAATATTTAATTTAGCTTAATTCTGGCAAAGTTTATTTTCTACTTTTAACTGATTGATTCGTTCATGACATTGTCTGGTAAAGGGTTGACTTTGGCTAACTAGCTTCAAATATTAATAATAAAATTGAGTAAAATGGAGTAATTAAAAATTCAAGAGTTTTTTCAAAATATTGTTTTTAGAAATTTAATTATTATCAATATTTTTTCTGATAACTAAAATGATAAAGATAATATTTTTTCTTTCTCTGTTTCTCTAAAATTACGATCAATAGCTTTTTTAATCCTAATCATTTATTATTTATCAGAAAAAATATTGAACAGAAAATAATTAAATCTTTTTTTAGAGGGCCCAAAGAGGTTAACTTTTCTCATTATTTTTGTGTCTATCATAAATTTTTTGAATCTTGTAAAATTGATCCACACTTTATTTTAAATTATCAAATTTGGTCAAGATTTATTGAAAACCCGTTTTTTATTTCTAAAAAATGAGTTCATCAATATTTGAATTTATTTTAGAGCTAAAAGAGAAATTTAATTTTAAAAATATTCACTAATCTAATTAAAAATTCTCATATTTGGTTGTGAATAAACTCTTTCTAGTGTTCAAAATTTGTACCTTCTAAAGAAAGCAAATTTTTGATGAGCAGATTTTTAATAAATTAATTTGAAAGATAGAACATTTTTTTTTCTTAAACTTATTTATTGTAATTTGGATTAATTTAATTTAAATAATTTTATTGCAATTAAAAAAATGATAAATAATGGGACTAATATTCTATTAGAATGTGTACACAACGCGCGGTAGCCAAAGTTTTCAGCCCATCAATGAGTACACGGACATTGGTGAGGCACGCAAAATGTCCCAATATGAAGGCCACAATCTGGACATGAATTTATTTGACTACGAAATGACTGATCTAGAGCCAAGTCCTAGTTTGAGTGGCAAAAAAAGCATTGTCGAAACTTCCGAAACTTCATTCATAAGTAAAAGATCAGAACTTATCCGGTTCGATTAGGGCCTTTCTAGTAGCAAATATTTGAGCGGATGGCCAAAGTATCCAACAATATTTGAATAAATAATTAAACAAGATCAACTAAGTCACAAGGCTTAATGATCTTAGTTTAAGATTTACATTTAAATAGCTTAGATTGATTAGACAAAGCTTATACGTAAGTTGATGTTGCATCTCTTTTAAAGGTTAGATTGGGCCGTACATTAAAACTAGATTTATCTCTAATTAAATCTCGAGTCGAGATTTTAAAAGCTAAAACTAGGCCAGCTAGAATAAATAATCTCAAAGTTTATTAAAATTTAAGAGGCCCATTTGCGCACAAGTTTATGGGCCGTTCTAAATATGCCAACTAGTTCCCATTAAATTAGCTTTAGTTAAATGCTTTTTTTTTTTTTGTTTAACCCATAAAAAAATAAACCTTTTGATTTTGAGGTGACAAGTGTCACCGATACTTTAAATTTCTAGCTCTATAAGAATTCATGCCACTCGCTCAGTTATTAAAAATTCTAGTTTTCACTAATCTAGCTGACATTCAGCCGATTGGAAAATGATTAATTTCTTCCAAATGACTGATTGAATTAATGGGATTTTTTGATTTTTCTTTTCTCATCCGGCAGCATATTCAAGCTTTGGCTGAGGCCTTAATCGAGCAGGATAGGAATTTTTAGGAGCAAATTTGATCAATTTTCGCCTAGATCCGATAGATGGTGAATACAACTATTTGAATTCAGCGCATTACCAGACCGACGTTTGAGGCAACAGTGTAATTTTGTGATTGTTTGCTTTTGATTTTGGCCCTAGGGAAATAGATTTTTTTAAATTTGGCACAAGATAAATGCTTTTTTATTTTTTCTTATTTTTTTTTCTAATTAGCATGCAAAATAGTTGAACAAGGATCAGTGAATAAACTATGAATTTAAATTAATTTTTGTATTCTGTTTTGCATTTAGTTCAGCTCAGCCTTGAGCTTCCGTTTGAACAAAATCTTAATTATCTTCAAAAATGAATTAATGAGACATGTTTTCAAAAAAAAGATCCAATTTTCTATTTGAATAGAGATAAAGTTAAAATAAATGTATATTGTTTGATTAGCCAAGTCATTTAGTCTAAGTAAAGGAGCTGGACAAAATTTTGCTTGCCCCCGCTCTAAAATCGAGTGTTCTCTTTAGACTCTTTGCTATTCCACTAGATGAAAGTTGTGTTAATCCGCTAAGATGATAAACGATGGCAAGTATTCAAAGAATGGCTTCATAGGCGCCAGCTCGGGCTCCTCCGCCCCCAACACCTCCTCTTCCATTTTAAATCAGTATCCGATCAAGTCGATAATTAACTACAGCAGCGAGATGAACAACAGTATTAGTCGAGCCAAGATGAACTCGAACTCGACCGCGTCCTCGTGCAGCTCCAATGTTAAATTTAGCGGCCTGATATTCAAAGAGAAAATAGATGACAGAGAAAAGTATTTGACTGCTAAATATCCCAACCATCAAATGGCACTCATTAAGAAACGCTTGAAAGTCGAGTTTTGGATCGATGAACAGCTCAAATTTTTGTTTGACATTTCTGTAAACTAAAAATAAATTTTTTTTTTGTTTTTTTTTATTTTTTTTGTGTTTTTAGGACGATGATACAAAAGATGATTATGATATATGTGCCGATGATTTGGTTGACTCTTTGCTAGATATGGATACTGATAAGGAACGAGAGTATCATATTTTGGTAAATAAAATTAATTTTTTTTAAAGCATTTAAATTGGAAATTTTATTTATTTAAAAAATGAAAAAAATTGAATTTTTTATGTGTACATCAAAATTATTTGAAAATAAGCACTTTAAGTTTTAATTTTCAAGAGAGTATTTAGCTCTTGTTATTTTTTTTATTTTGGATATAAAAATAAACAGAACAACTCTACTTAATTAATTGTTATAAGAGAAAAAACTTCTTTTACTTTGAAAATAATTAATTTTTTTAATCTATTTATATTTTTACTTGATTTTTAAAAGGTGGCCAGGTATACAAAAATGGCTGTTAATTAGTCCTATTTTTAAAATAATTACTTTTTAAAAAATAAAAATCTACTTTTATTTCATTTAACGAGTTGAATTTAATTAATTTTTGCTAGTTTTAATTTTTCTTGTTGAAAATAGATTTTATTATTTAATATTTTTTTAAAGAAAATATCACCTACATGTTTTAAACATATTGCTTTAGTATTTTATCTTACAGCAATAGATTTTAAAGCTATATAAGAACTATTTATTTTCACCAAAGAGAATAAATAAAAAAATTAGTTTAATGAATCTGAATTTTTCCAGTTCAATAGATCAAAATTTAATGTGATAAACACCTTCGCAAAGGTTTTAATAGAAAAAAGCATTTAAAATGAGAAAAAATAACAAGAAAATAAAAACATTTGGTTAACAAAAATTAACGAAAAATAGAAGGTGTATATCAGTTAAAATTTTTAGAACTAATATAAGCCTTTCCGAATGAACTTAATTTTTGTTTCAAAATTCAAAATTCACTTTTATTTTCAAAAATAATAAAGTTATTGTGTATTATTTTAGTCCATTAATGTTAATTAATTTTATTTTTTTTTATTTTTAAGAAAATGATATGTAGTTTCTAAGATAATTGAAAGAAGAAAAAATCATTTCTAATAGCCTTACATTTTTGAAAATTAATTTTTAAATTTTAGAAGAAAAAAAACAAAATATTCCTAAATTTTTTTGTTATAAATGATAAAATATTAAAGATAAAAGATTTGAAAATTTATAAAAAGCATTATCCTTTTTGGTAAAAAAAGTGGCGGTGGCATTGTCTGCGTCATCTTCAAAGGGTTTTAATTAACTTTACATATTGAAAAAAGTTCACAAAACTAAATTTTATTAATTTTCTAAGTATTTAGTGAAATCAATAAGATTCCTTTTCATTTAAACAGATAAAATTAATTACCCTGCTAATGCCATCGAATCTCGTTTCACGACACTAAGAATTTCATTAAAATTTTATATAAATTTCTGGCTATATATTAGCATACTATTGATGATCTTGTAACACCTATCATTCCCTTAAAATTTGGTAAAAGTCAGGTACTTTGGTATGGTTTTTAATGAAACACTCATAAAAATATTCGATTAAATAAAAAAAAGTGTTAATTGAACCAGTTGAGTTGAGCGAATTTTTAAGTTTTATTTAAAATTTTAATTATACTAATAAAGATTAATGAGATTTCTATTTTAATTGAATTTTTCTATTGAGGAAAAAAATTGCTTAAAAATTGTAAATATATATTTAGATGCATTTAACTGAAAAATAAAATATCTCAAATAATTTATTTTAATAAATTAATCAATATAATCTTGATAATAAGAAGACAAAAAAAAATATAACCTTAAAATTTCTTTGAATTACTATTAATTTAATTTTTTTCTAAAATTAGAAACAATTAACCAAAGTAAAAAAGAGCAAAGAAGAAGTCTATGTAAGTTTTGATAAAATAAACAAAGTTAAATTTTAAAATTAATTTTGTCTAGAAATTTGTCAATGAACTGTTGGCCAAGCTCAGAATGCTCTAACGATGAACACTAACCAAAAATGAATCAAAAAATTTTATTGTATTAAACATGTTCTAAATGGATACAATTTTATAATATTTTATACAAATTTTGTTTTATAAAAATATTGTTTTTGTTTTACATATTTTTTAGATAGCTCATTTATCTTAACCAAATAAAAATTTTAAAATGTCTTTTTTTAGAATTGAATAAATCATCTCATGTTTTAAGCAAACATTATCCTACACTAAAAAGCATGTGCATCCAATTTAGGAATAAATCATTCTATTATTTAAAAGATAACTTGATCACTTGATCAAGTACATTATTACGTAAAAAAAGCTTCAAAATGTATCTAATAATAAAAAAATTATCTTAAGACTTGTGATCGTACTCTTTATCACTAGTCTACACTATATTTAAAGACTTTATTTCAAGATGAGCTTCTACCAAGTTTTCTTAGCAAAATGATGTCCCATGAACCGTTTAATAAGCTTTCTAATAAGCTAATCAACAACGACATTTTTGTCCAAAATGATTTCGGCACTATGCATTTGACAAATACTGGAGAGATAATTTTTTCCATCATTTTTTTAATAATAACAATTCTAGTCTATTTTGTATCAAGATATTTATTCAGCACTTTTTCAAAAATTTATAAGTAATTTTTTTTAAAAAATAAATTATTTTATATTTAAAATTAAATAAAGGGGTCTAAAGAGAAAGGAAAAAATGTTTTGGGACTTGGCTGTTGTGAGAGGAATCTTTGGTTTTTTCGGATCATCATGCTGCTTTTATGAAAGATTTTTCGACACAGAATTACAGACAAATATAGCAAAAGCAACTACAGTTCAAAGCAGCATTGTGATAGCATCATGTCTAGGATTTTTTGCATTCGAAGTACTAGCTCAAATAACATTTGATGTGATGTTCAAGACTTTTAGCAAAGCGCTTCATGCGCACCATTTTGTCTCCATAACTGGATTTCTGCTCACGGTTTACTACGACCTTGGTCACTATTTTCCAATTTGGGTCTTCACACTCGAAATGAGCACTCTATTTTCTTGCATTTCGTTTTGTCTGATGAAAGCCAAAGCAGTCGAGAATTTGTTCTGGAAAATAAATCAGCTAATTTTGATTTATGTTTTTCATTTGAGATCAGTGATTGAATTTACTATTTTATATGAAATTTGGTACTATTGGGATTTGAAAAAATCAATGCCAATTTTTTGGAATTTTAATCTAATTTTTGGATTGTGTTTGATTGCGTTTGTGCTAACTCCATACTGGACCTTCCGAAAAACAGAGCAATATTTCAAAAAAGCTGACTGGAACGACACCGAAAGCAGAAAAAAATCTCAATAAATAAAATATTAATTAAATAATTTTTTTAAATTGATAATTCCATTGAACGTGACTCGGAATGTTTGATTAAATTTAATTAAAATTTTGTTAATTTAGGAAGTTTTTTGTTAAATAAAAGGAAATATTCACATAGAATTCTAAATTTAATACAAATTTTTTAATCAATCATTTGAATTTCATAAGAATAAATATTTTAGTTAGTTACGTAATTTACATATAGATTGAATACAAAATCAATTAGTACTTTGGGTGAATTATAAAAAACTCATCAGTTATCATTAGTATTTTTAGTCGGTTTATAATATTTTTCTTTATTATCAGGCTGAGGCTTTTTCGCTTTGAAAATTTAAAAAAATTTCAAAGCGAAAAATTCCGCTCTTCAACTTTGCAAAGAAAAGATCATTTTTGAAAAATTAATTAATTTTTTATTTTATTTGCAATATTTAGCAAGATTAGTGTCAATAATAAATAAATTTTACTGAAACACTGTACCTTTTGAAGAATAGAATTGTCACTGCGTGGAATTACTAATATTTAACCTGAGTAAACAAAGAAAATTGGAGTTTTCTAAGAACAATCTAGTTGTATTAATCGTCCTTTGACGAAATTCCACTCAAAAAATTTAAATTCATATTTTTCGAAAATTTAATTTTCTAATTTTATTTTACTAGTTTAAACTAAGTTTTCGAAAGAAAACTTAATCGAAATTAATCGGTCTTGTTAATTAGAAGCCTTTGGTTTTTATTCAATATACTTTTATGCTCGTTCTTTCAAATGAAGAATTGAATCCATAGCTAGTTCAAATTCATTTTTTTTTTTAGTTTTTATTAGCTTTGATTTTAATTAATTTAAAAAAAAATCAAAAAATTTTCAGACTAGTAATTCAAAAAAAGGTTTGTGTAAAAATTCCCAGATTAAATGTGTTTTTAAAAGTAATAAAAATGGGTTATTTTTAAAATGCATTAGATTAGTTTCATAAAATAATAATTTAAAATAAATCACATATTTTGAAGCCTAAAATAATGATTTGATTTTAAGTGCCCATTTTTAGATCTTTAAATAATAGATTTTCTAAAAAAATATGAATTCATTTTATATATAATGAAAAATAAGCTACTTACATTAGAGAAGATTCTTTTTAGTAAAATTCAAGTTACATGCAAAAGGATAGAAATTAAATAAGTTATATATTTTCGATTGAAGCTCATTCAACTTAATAGACATACTTAAGTTCTTACTTAATTGAAGACTGCTCAATTTTTTATATTTTAAAATAATTAAATGAAAAAAAATAATATTAAAAATAATTTTTTATACTTATATGAAACTTTTTTATATAAGTTTGTTAATTTAAAGAAGTATTATTTTTTTTATTCTATATAAATTTAAAAAAAAATAATATTTTGAATTCAATTTACAAAAATATATTTTCTTTACCTATTTCTCATTCACATTTTGATTGAAATTAAGTTCATATTATAAAAATCATAAAAATTATTATGTTTTAGCTGAAAAATGAAGGATCCAAAAAATAGAGTAAAATGACAAATTTAAAATTTTTCAAATATTAAAATGATTTTTTTCGTCATTAAATCAACGTCTTATATTAATTTATAAATAAGATATATTTAACTTTCTTAAATACAAATTTTTTATGTGATGAATATCATTTCCCAATTTTAACCGCGATTTTCTAACATAAAAGACGATGTTTTTTTTTTATATTGATGAAATTTTCGAAAACGAAAAATTTTTCAAAGGCGAAGAGATTTGACTCTCATTTGATCAATAATCATTTTAAAATTTTTTGTTTTAAGGATAATTTTAGTTTGATAATATTTTATTGATTGTTTACAAAATTTTAAATTTTAATTTTTTTTGTTCTTTAAAAAAATAGATATGGTAATATGTTTAAATTAATTTATCATAAAAGAAAAATAACATATTTCCAAGGAAGAATCTTTAAGAAAAAAGTTTATATATCTAAAAGTCCATTTTGCATATTAAAAAAAATCAAAAAAAGTCGAATAAAAAAGAAAATAATAAGATTTTTAAGATAAATTCAATTTATTGACAAAAAGCATAACTTAATCAAATTCTATAAATTCGGATATAAATTATTTTTAATTTAAAAAGGTAAAAAAATCAGTCACAAATTTATTTTTAAAAATTTCAATAAGATGAAAAATAAATTTTATTGACTTTTGATCAAGTAAATTCATTTTTTCAAAACTAAAAAATAAATTAAGAAGTAGCTACGAATATTATTTTTGCTTGTTCTTAAAATTGTGAGATTTAAAAAATAAATTTACTAACGTCTTATGAACTAGAAAAAATAAAAAAGTTTTAAAAATGATAGAATTTTAATTATCTGAACAAAACTCTGCATATTTAAAGTGTTCGCTCATATAGTTAACAGGCCTATTAAATTCATTCAACAATTTTTGTTCAACTAGTTGTACTTATTAAAGAATTTTTATTTTTTGAAAAATAAATAAAGCTTAAAGTAAAGTGCTGAAAAATTCAGTACCAATTTAGCATCCTAAAAAAAATATTTCCTTTTTGATTTTATTAAATTGATTATCTCAAAATAATTTGCAAGATAGTATTTTACAGTTTTTACGCTATTAAAATTGAAATATATCTATAAATCGATCAAATTAAATAAAGTTGATGATTTTTTTTTCATTTTAATGCATGAAAATGTCTCTTCGCTCTTTGTTTTTGTCTTAAAGGTTTTTTAACCAGATTGAATTAGATAAATACTTAACTAGTGTATTCTAAATTAAGAAGCAGTTTATAATCTTCTAAAATTTTTCCTTATGCTCAAATTTGAATGAATATTCAATATGTTATTGTTTTAAATTGATTTTTATTAATCGATAAAATTTTTCACATTTGAAACTAAGTATGATGAACATTTGAACATTATCTATTGCAAATGTATTATTCCTCTAAAATTTTGATCTAATTTAATAATAATAAATATAAGCTACAGCAAGACTAGCTTGCAGAGGTGGCCTATTAGGAGTCCACCTATGGTAGCTCCTTGCACATAACATATAGAAAAGTACTGAAAAAATATATACAGTTTAAATTTTTAGGTCAAAATAAGAGTTAAGATTACAGATAGAAAAAGCTGTAAAAGAAAAATTTTATAAATAAATGAATTAAAATGAAAATAATGAATTTTGGTTTTACATTTTTATTTTCTCCATTTTTTTCTAAAATTAATCAAAAGTTTTTTAAGAAATTTTTTACTTTAATTTTTTACAATTTTTAAAAAAATAATGTGTCACACATGAAAAAATCAATTTTTTTTTGAAATCTTTTCTAGCAACAGTTTATTCCATTTTGTATTGATTTTTCACAACATCATTTTTGTCATTCAATTCAGTTTTTCATAAATGAATAAAAAAATTTTTACGAAAACGAAAAATCTCAAGTTATCGAACTTTTTATTCTGATTAAAATAAAAGTACACATCTTTTTAAACTTTTATCCTTCACTTTTTAAATCATGAAATTCACATTACTTTTGAAAAATCTCAATTTTAGAGATACATTTTAAAGACTACCAAATAATTATAACTAATTTAGTTTTTTCCCATCAATAAATTAAATGTTTCACGGATACTCTAAATTTAGAAGAAGTGAAAGTCCTATCAATTTTAAAAACTTTTATTAAAAAAAAGCGATAAATTATTTTGAAAAAATACTAAAATTTATAACATTTGATTACTTAGCAAACAAGCTTCAGTATACAGATAATTTAGTAAGTGAATTTTGTCAAGAATCTTACACAGTGCATTTTACACAGCTAATTTATCTCTTCTTTTGATAAAAGTTATCATAACTTCAAATTTAGCCAGATTGAAAAGATTGAATTGAAAGGAACTTAACTTCTTCCTTAAATTAATGAGCAAATTACTTAAATAATTCTTTATTCATAAATTTTTAAAACCCAAATTTAAAAGGAAACTGAAGCTTTTTTTAACATCTTTTTATTTTCTTCAATAAATTATCATATAAAGATATCTTGTAATTTTTTTAGCTTATTCAAAATCAGCAACATAACTGATAGGGTAATTTTTAGCCAAATTCCATAACTATCTAAATAAAATTTAGTTTTGAGTTTATTTTAGGATTAAAAAATTAAAATATCAATAATTTTTTTTTAAAGTTTGAAAATTTTAATTTAATTTTATATGAGTATTAATTTGATTTCAAAATTTATGGTTAAAAGTTCATTCAGTTTATTTTACCTCAGATCCTTTCTTATTGCTCCTTCATAACTTTTTGTGTAGTTTACTTTTCTATGCTTCCAGTTCAAGAATTCTTCTTCTATTATTATTTAATACTATTTGTACTCACCTTTTGGATTTAAAAAAATATTATGAATACTCAGGTTAAGATAAACTTTTAATGTAAAAGTATATTTTTGTATAGAAAAATTTTTTAATCGAAATTTTCACTAATTTCCAATCATAATATCAATGATGTACAATTCCTGTTAACTTTTTTTCTAAAATTTTTTTAATTTCTAATTTAATTCATGTATGCCTAGGATTTAATGAAATACAAAAATATAATCAATAAAATTTTAAAATAACCAGTTTTTTGATATATATGGAAATTAATTTCCTATTAGCTAGGGACTAAGATTACGAAAGGCAGAAAACTAGCAACAGACATCTCACAAACTAACAATACTTAGTTAAATTAACAAACTCATATAATCTACAAGACGTCTATAAACAAACAATTTTGTTTCACTAGAGCACTGGGAGATAAAAAAAGCCAATTATTTTTATATTTATTTTTTAGGCCAAACAAATTAAACATTCCTACAAACTCATTTGCATATTTATGTCAAAAAAATTTATCTATTTGTCTATTGAGCTGTGGTATCTTAACAATATGGAAATGACTAGCTGACTAGAACAGATTTGTTTTATTTTAAAAAAAAGCTGATTTAGTCAAAGATTTTCTAATTAAAACTTTAATTTATTTATTGGTTAAATTCTTGGTTCCATTTAGAAAGCAAATATTTCCAATAGTTGGCACGAATGGTGTCGTACTTTTGCGCCAATAAGTCCAAGTATCGAATCGATTCTTGCACATATTCCTTAATTTCATTTGTACCAGATTTTTTTTTCTCAATAGCTTTTGCCCAATTGTAGTCAATTTTAAATGCAATCAAAAAAGGTGACAATTCGTCTTCTTTTGTAGTCTCAAGTTTGAGCTTACAAAAATCACAAACTTTCTCTGGATAAAGGTAGCCTTCTTTGACCATTAGATCCACTACACCTCTCAAATAGTTCCACACACTCTCGTTATTGATGTTAAGGTTCAATTTCTCAAAGCAATAATCGATCTCTCTGTTCAATACACTTTCGGAATGATCCGTGTTTTTCAGGTAGAAAAATCGATGGTTCCAAGCACTGTTATTTTTACAGTCAACAGTGATTAGTTTACTCGTAAAATCTAGTTCTTGGTGCCAGAGAGAAAAGGCTTTGGTGACCCATTGTCGGTATTGCCAGGCATGATAATTTTTTGAGTCTTGTTGCAGAATATTTTCGGTAAACTCAAGCTCTCTGTTGGGATCTTGCAGAAGCTCGACTACATTTCGTCTATGTTGCCAGACTTGGTAATTTTTTGGATTTTGATCAATTATTTTGGTGATTAGTTTAAGCTCCTGGTTCAAATCTTTGCCAAGTTCTTTGAGCAAAATGCGTCTGTAGTACCATACAGTGTAATTAGCCGGGTTTAGCATTACCGCTTTGTAAGTCAAGTCAAAAGCTCTTTCGCTGATTTCGTTTTCTTTCAAGACAGCACGAAAATAGCCGAAAACATTGTTGAAATTTTCCGTGTAAGCGATCCGGCAAATTTCATTTGTTTCGCGGTCCTAAGCTCAAATTTTTTTATAATTTAAAATTTTAAAACAAAAGCTTAAATAACTTGATTTATTGGCGTTATGTCGCTCCACTCGTTTAGATCGACTGAAATCGAGTCGTAATTATCCGAGCTATCCGAGTCAGACATTTTTTTTTTAAATTTTTTTTTAAATTAGATTTCTTTTTTTTAACAATTATATTGTTATGATGGTTAGAGCAAAATTATGTAAAATTTTGAATAGAAAAAAAAAAGTTTAAAATAAAGTTTAAATATTTTATTGCCTCTTATCAAAATTTTTATTTATTTAATTCATAAAGAATGTTGTTAAACCTTGGTTCAGTGAAGCACTAATTTTGCATTCGGTCAAAGGAGATTTTATTAATACATCACTTTAATTATTTGGAAGCACTGCAACCCTTTTAAGTAAAGGTACTCTAAATCTTTGATAAAAAAATTTAACTCTTCTAAAAACATTTTATTAAGTCATTTATCAAAAGAAGCTTTATCGGGTCAGCATTATTTAAAGATTATAGTGATCTATTCTGAAAATAAATAACCAATTTTTTTAAAAATAAATTTAACAACTCACTTTGTGTGTGCCATCCTAAATTACATTTCTGATTTGATACAAAATTTATTCTGTCTAGCAAATTAAAATTTTCATGATCATTTATAATTATAGATTTATAAAAAAAATAAAAGGGTTAAATTAGCTAGTGTCTACAACTCAATTTTCGAATTTTTAGAGATTATCTTTGTTTCTTTTGAATTTTTTCTGTTTCAGTAATATCTTTTTCTAGCTAAATACACTAAACATTAAATGGTACTGTAAATTTAAAATACAAATTGAACAAAAATTCTTAATTTTTTAATAAATTAAAATTATAGTTAACTAGAAATATTAGAAAAAATACTGCAACATAGTGCATTATACTTTGTTGCAACTTTTTAACCTAAAAAAATTTTATTTTCCTTTTTATTAGTAAATCAAATCAATAATCTATTTAAATTTGTTATGTTTTGTCATTTTTTATATGAGAAAAATTATTTTAGGGAAATAAGGTGCAACAAAAATGTTTGTTTTTGTTTTGTTAGGTAAAAAAAACATCTTAGAACTTGTTAATCTAGCTGATGAAAATTGATTCTGTAAGTGAAACAAAGTGCAAACTAATCTGATTATTTAATAAAGCTTTTTAAACTAATAACAACATTTTTACGATTCAATTTTAATTTTCGTGAAAAAAAAAAGCATTAAATTTTATTATTCAAAAATTAAAACTTTTTTCAAATATAACTTGTGATCATGAGAACTAAAATATGATCATGAAAACTTCATTTTGCCTATTTGATTTGATTAAATTAAAAAAAAAATTTCTAATGAGCTCGATATTTTTTCGACTTCACGGATACCCTCATCTTATTCATTTGTGCAGTGGCTTTTAATTCTCTATCGGATAAATAATATCGAATCGATTACTTATCGAAAATTATGATATCTGACATTATTTTGAATTTTTTAATGTATTAAAATAAAAAAAATTGGTTATCAGACGTGTTGTAATTTTGTTTAAAGCAAAAGTTTAGCACCAAATATTTTTAAGCACCTTAAATGAGACGGTGGTTTAACAATTCTATTTGATATTTACATAGTATAAAAAAGTCAAAATTAGGTATGAAAATGTGTTATTAATTTGTAATTTATTTATTTTTTTAAATAAGAATTTTTTAATATCAAGTGAAATACATAGTTTTTTTAAATCAATTTAAAAATTTCAATATTAAGAATATATTTAAGAATTTTTTTTGTTTATTAACAAATTTTCCAATTGTTATCAATCGTTGTTTACTTTGTTTGAATTTTTTTTCATTCTTTAATATCAATTTGATTTATATTTAATTTTATAAACATTTTCATATTCAAAACTTAATTTTTAAGTGAAAAAGAATAAATTTAATTTTAATTTTAATAATTAAATACAAACACTTAAAATTTTTTTTTTTCATTAAAAAAAATTTCAGATTAATTTTTTGTTTGAAAAACTGGTAGACAACTCGAACTGACATTTTCTCTACATTAAGCCAAAAACTCGTTTATAAAACACTCATATCTCGTGTCAAGATTCATTTAAAAAAAATAATTTTGGATTTCGAAATGAAAATTAAATCTGTTCTATTTCATGTTGTTGAGAAATTATTGAACAAAAATGTTTCCTTTTTGAAAAATTTCAAAAAAAAAATTCCAAATAGTGCCACATACTGTATTACACTTATTTAACCTATAATAAATTTTCTAATTGAACAAAAAGACGAAAAATTAAAGCATTAATGGAACTTTTAGATTATTTATTTTATAGATTTAAAAAATAAATAAAATATTTAACTCCAAGTAGAATAGATTCTAAAATTTTTATAAGGAATTTATTTTATCTTTAATTTTGATTCTTCAAAAAAAATAAATATTATTGTTAAATTTGTACCAACGCCCTATTTAATTATACTTTTTTCTAAAAATAAAAATTCTTAAGAGCTATAAAAAGTTAATTGTTAGGCTAAAAAATACGGTTTCAGTGGAAATTGAATTGTCTGATATTTTGAAGAGTTTTGCTAAGTGTTTGTTGATCGACATGGGAGCATGTTTTAAGAATCTTGAATTAATTAAGGGAAAAGAAATTGGTTCTTAAAAGAGCTGATAGAACACGCAACTTATTTTTTACGGGCCATTTAAATCACGCAATTGCAAATTAAATTACTTTAGGCCGACTTTTTATCTAAACTTATTGTAACCAAAGGGTTTTTAATTAAGTTTTAATAATGATAAGAATTTTTTGTTTAGAAGGCAAGAGCTGCGTATCCGATCAATTTTATTCAGTTGTTCGGATCAATTAAATCAAGGGAGCAGTCTGAAGCAGAAAACTATTTTGTCTTGGTCGACTCATTAAAATGAATAAATAATTTATAAAATATGTAAAGCGGAAATAGAAGCATTTTGTATGTAAGCCAAATAATTCAATTTAGAAAATTAAAAATTATAAATTTTTCCTCTTCATTCAAGACATTTGCATAATTCACCCTGAGATTAGTCGATCGATCAAAGTAATTACAGCACACTCGAATTCAATGTATCAAGTATAGATCTATTATTTTCTAGCTTATTTACGATCATTAGTTTCATTGCCTTAAATTATGAGCTTTTGTCAAAAATCAAAAAGGCTTCCTTGTCACCTATCAGGAATATTTTTGAATAAGCGCATTTTTCATCTAATGTTTTTTAAAAAGGAAGAGAATTTTTCTTTGTTTCTGGGCTGTCATTCAGTGATCACTTGGTGACAAAAAATTCACTTGAAATTGTGTTGATTTTATTTTTGTTAGTATTATTATTATATTAAGAGAAAAATTTCATTCATTTATTCTTTATTGTATTTTTTCTTCACTTTGTTCGCATCATGTATTGACATAACATTATGCTTCTTCGTAAAAATGTAAAATTAAAAAAAAAATATAACAAAGGAATTAGAAAAAGAAGAAATTGAGTCTTGAAAAAAGTATTGAGTGATGTAAATTTGTACATGCTAGTTATAAATAATGAGCAATGAGTCATATAAGAATTTTATTCTTTATCTTTTATCAAATAATGAAAAAATGTTCACATCAAAATTTATTTTCATGCATAGAAATTAAGAACAATTTTTTTAAAATAAATTTTTGGCAAACAATTTAATGTTTCAGCATAATAAAATCATGTACATCATAAATTATTAGTTTCTGATAAAATTAATAATAAATTTTTTTCTATAAGAGTCCGATTTAGAGATTAGAGTTTTTCAAGTAATTTTTTTTTTAATATATAGCTTATAACAATATTTTTTTTTATTTTACAATTCTAAAATGATAGTCATTCGTTTTAAGGATGAGTTTAAAAAATTACAAATTTATATCATAGTAAAAAAGTTATCTGATAAATCTTATAAAATATCTTCTGGTAAAAAAGTATATATTCTAGTTTTTGGCTAAAGTAGAGCAAAATTTTTTTAAAATTTAGAAGGCAAAATATCAATCATTAATTTTTCAAATACTTTTGTGAATAAAAAAGACCTCTATTTAGTTAAATAAAAAATTGTTAATTTTTTATTTGATTTTTCTCAACTAAATATAAAAAATACATAAAAAAGAACAAAAACTAGATCAAAAAATAGATATTATTTTCTTATTTAATCCAAAAAATTCAAACCGATTCATTTAGTGATAGATTTATTTTAAAAAATAAGTAAATATTATAAGGAAAGTACAAATTAATTAAAGTGCAAATTAATGAGATTGAAGTTTATTTTATTTTTAAAATGGATTAAAATGGATAGTTTTGTATATCAAATACTTAATTTAGTATTATAAAAGCAAAATAAATTGATTATGGTTGAAAAATAGATTTTTTTTTGAAGATTTTATGTAAATAATTATTTCTAATAACAAATGTGAATGTATCAGACCATGAGGACCTTTTTCTCCCAAACAATTATACTAAGCAAACAAGAAAGCAATTTATTTCTGAATTTGCATCGGTTCATGGTTTGTTCAGGTGTGAAGTTCAATGACTGTTAAAGTCAATAAAGTTTATTTGCGCTTAATTTAAAAAAAAGAATCTGAAGATTAAATGCAAATAGTTTTGATTTTATTTCAAGTCTGTCTTTTAGACTAATTTTCAAAATAAAATTAATTAATTGTAAGATTAAATCCTGCTTGAGATATTTATTCTATTTAATAATTAAATTTATTGTTTAATATTAAGATTAAAATTGTTAAATAAATAATTGATTATTTTTTATGAGAACAAAGATAGAAGTAAAATTTTTAAAATAAATTCCATGACTTAGTTTTATTATAAAGCTTACTCATGTTGATTTTATCTAACTCAAAAGAAATGATTAACTTCCTTGCAGACATATTTTATACAAAGTTTATGTATCTTTTATTTATCATATTTTAAATCAATTTCGATTATCAATAGAAACTATTGTGAAACTATAAATAAATGCTAATAAATAAAAAAATCTTTAATGGCATGATTTATAGCAGAACTTATAAAGGCACATATTTTGCATTTTTTCTTTGTTATTTTTCTTGTTGAAAATTAACAAGTAAATTAATTTCAAGCGTACAAGAAGCAAAATTCCGATTTTATATTGATTTTTAGCAATATTTTTTTTATCAAACATTTTTTTTCTAATTTAGTCCAGACTTTTAATCATTTTTTTTCTGAGACTTAATTTCATTAACACCTGTTTGAAAAAAAAGTTTAAAAAGTATGTTTTTTGCTCTAATTCGACTAATTTTATTAATTTATGAAAAAAAAATTTGAAAAATAGCTAGACTAAATTAAGCAAAGACAGTTTTTATTATTTAAGCCAAGTTAAAAGATTATTTGAAAGATTGTGTGTGTCAGTCAAGATGCTTTATGTACCGACAGCTATGATTTTAATATGTCAAAACAAAATCGTATCATTTAATTAAGAAATATATTTTCTATTATTTGGAAAAAATGGATATATCTTTGCTTAGCACTTTAAATTTATGGTATTTATTTTCCCAGTGGAGTAAATCAAATGGCAGGATTCTAGACAAAATGAATAATTCATGAATTAATAAACGGTAATAAAACAAGCTATGAAAATAAAAATTTGATTCTGTCTTAGTATCTAATTAGGAATTTAATACAACAAAGAACAGTAATGGAATTGAATTAGAGGAAGCGCAATTTTTAATGAATATTAATAAGCTAAACAAAAGAGACTAAATTTGAATAATTTTTTAGATAAAATGCTTTATGAGCCATTGAATGAAAATTATATGTCCAAAATGCAGTATTCAATTGACGAAACAGAAGAAGACATTCAAGCACCAATTGCAAAGATTGATATAGATGAATTCTTGGACAATTACATAAATGATCAACCCCTAGATGGTGAACTAAATGAAAATAAAATGAAAAACTCAAAAGCATTGGGCATATCTCTTGAAGATTTGGTTCAATCGTTTGACAAAAATGTCAAAGAATGCCTGAGAAACTACAAAAATATTGACATTGGACAACTTGCGCCCGTACAAGTTAGATCTCAGGATGACCTTATCAGTGATTCACAGTAATTATCTTTTTTTATTATCTAAAAGGCTATTGGAAAAGATAAAAAAAGGAGCCAAATCTAAATTTTTTTATATCAAATATAAAATCGATTACTTTTAGTGATTTGTTATTTTTGTTTTTAAGGAAAATATAATTATGTATTTTAATTATAATTTTTTCGTTCAATAATTTTTAGTTTTTAAGCTTAAAAATAGGCTTTTTTGTGGTGGAAGATATTTATTGAATATTTTTTTTTAATAAAATTAAAAAATTGCTTCGAATTGAAGATCATCCTAAAATTACTTTCTGCTTAAGAATCTTTAAGATATTTAATATAACTAACTAAATAAAAACATTTTTGAAATTCTTTATTTTTAAAATATGCATAAAAGTTTTAAAATATCATCTTTTATTTTACACTAGAAAATTCCTGATAGTGTTAATTTCAAAATTAATTGATCTTCATGACTCAAAATTAAAACTTTAATTAATCAAAACAATTAAATTAAATTCTGATTAGTAGAGGATGACTAATTTCTTTTTAAATTTCGACAAAAATTTATGTCACTATTTATTTAAAAATTTAACATTTATGACTTCATTTGTAAAATCTAACTTTTGTTAAAATTTTTTCATTGTATTTTTAAAAAAGCCTTTTAACTTGAGATGTTTTTGTCTTAATACACACTGATCCTTTTTTTGTATTTAAATAAAATTAAAAAAGGAACAAAATAAAATTTTTATTAACAATTTTAGAAGAATTAAATAATTATTGGTATTTTTTTAAGGATGTGGTATACTCTTACTGGTAACTTCGGTAACTTGCTTCCGATTGATTATCATTCAAAAAAATCTCTAATAAGACAGTATCATATGGACTCATTGAATCTTAAGAATCAGTTCGATTTGGAATATTTTAGTGACGAAGGTGTATCTGAAGATGATTTGAGCCAGAAAGATGAAAATGATGAATTTTTGGAGTTTGACGAAGACGATGAAGAGTTAAAAGAACAACTAGATATGCATTCGATGATTTTAATCAAAGGAATGTATAACGAATGCGATTTGGTTGAGCCACTGATTACTGCTGAGCAGGTTTTGAACGAAATCGATTCTATGATGAGCTTAGAAGAGGAAATTTATGATGCAACAACTCCGGACTCGGGGTTTTATGCCATTAATTCTTCAGTAGTGTCTCCAAACGGAGACATACCACTTGAATTGTCTTATATCCAATACATAAATGCATTTGAAAATGAGCTCAAAGCTCAAAGTATCAAGCAGTCGGCCAAGATACAATTAGATAATAAAGTTTTAATGGCACCGTCAAAACAAGACTTGGACAAATTAAACATTTTTGAACTAAATGCGATACTTGAACAGACTGAGTCCCATATTAAGGAACTAAGTGAAGTAATGGTTCAAGAGTTTGCGTCCAGAGATGAGTTAGAGTTCGAAAAAGAGACCAGAAATACATTCATATCTTTGATGACCAGCATAAATGAGAAACGACGCCAACTAAGCATCGATAACTTTAATAATAGCTCTTTGTGTAAAAAGAAAAATCGAAAATCCTTGAATTTGGACCTTAGTTCTTCGGTAAGCTTAGTTTTCCGGAATTTAAAATAGAAAAAATAAAAAAATTTTTTCAGTATCTAACAACAGTAATACCTTATAACAGTGAGATCGAGTATGATATAGTACACATACAAATTTTAAATAAACGTAATTTTAGTTTTTTTTAATTGATTTTAAATTTTTTACTATTTTGTTTAAGTCCTCAAAGCTATTGATGAAAACAGTCATCAAGTACCAGATCTTTTGACAAATTACATACTTAAAGTCGTTTGTCCTACGTAAAACGTTTGTTTGTCAATTTAATACTATTTTTAGTTTAAAAATAATTGTAAAAATTTTTTTTTTTTAGGAATAATATTATGTTTATAAATGATTATTTTTTTTTAATTTTAATTATTTAAATCTTTTTAAAAGCTTCTATCAAACATATTCATTTTAATTTTTTTTAATTAAATATTTGTTTAATATGAGTGAGAAAAAATTAGAAATTTTATTATTTTAAAGAATTTTCAAAAATGTTTTCCTGAAATAATCGATAATTTTTTTTTTCTAAATAAAAATAATTTTGAAATTTTTTTTTTCAAATGAATTTCGTTCTAAATATTGATATTGTGAGATGAATAATAATTAAATTTTTTATTTTTCTTATTCACAAATATATATAAAATACTTTTATTTTTTACAATGGTTGTACTGAAGAAAAAATCTTCGCCATGTTAAAAGTTTTGTATATGAGCTTGACTTGGCTTGAGCTTGATTTTCTTTCAGCAAATAATTGCTTCTTTCCTGATTTTTTTTTTATTAATTTATAAAAAAAATTTAAATTTGGTAAAATTATTTTAGCTGAATTGCGTTGAATTTTGTGAACTAGCATAAATTTTATACAAAAGTACCAGAAAAAGTCTTAAAAAAATACCGTATTTCCTCGTTAGATATTGCAGCCCCAGAACCCGAAACACAACTTTGACGCAGGCAATAAATACCATCTTGCCCATGTTAAAACATTCTTAACTTATACCGCATGCGTCAAAGTTGTATTTCGAGTCTTGGAGCACGTTTAAAGTAAAGTTTTTTAATATAATGCAGCATTAACAATAGAGATTCTGTCATAAAAAAAAAATTATTTTTTTGAATATTTTTATTATTCGATTAAAAAAAAATACTTAAATTTGATTTTTGACACTGGATTATTTATTAGAAAAATTAAAAATTGACTTGAAAAATATGGTAAATATTTTAAAAATTAAAAAAAAATTAAAAATTGAGTCTAAATAAAAATTTTCCTAAGAAATAATGCCGCATCAAAAATATAATTTTAGTATTTTTTTTTAATTGAATACTAAAAATATTCATTTCTTATTTTTTTCGGTTTAATTTGTGATCCTGCACCAAATGCATAATTCATAAAAATATTTCATAATTCAAAGAGTGGATCAACCTGCCTGAGATAGTAATCGCTGCTTCGACCGTAAACCATTTCAAGAAAAGCTCGACACATGAAAGTATCCCAGTGGATCTCCAAGTGTCCAAGACAGTCATACACCAACCATGGCCACTGTAATGAAGCTACCATAGACGGCTTCTTTAGTAAGTCATCTCTGAAAGCCTGCTCGATGTAGCTTATTAATATAATTATTAAAATAAAAATCGATCTTTGTGAATAAAGAATATTAAATTTTTATTAAAATACATTTTTATTTTTTGAACAATAATTTCATAAAACAAAAGTATTTCATAATAAAAAATTGATACTATTAATAATGTACTGTAGACCATTGAATTAAAATTAGAAGGGTGACGCAAACTAAGCAATGAAAGCACGCTTGACTAAGCAATAATTTGGTAATTATTTTGAATAAATAAAAGAATCGAAACTTTTTATTTTCATTAAAAAATTATTTGAAATATGATTTATAATTACGGATATCCAAATTACGGCTACGGATGCTTTGGTGGATACAGTGGCTATCATGGCTACTATAATTCAGGACGGAAACATTATGGTAACCATTTTGGATCAAACAATAGACGAAATCGTTATTATGGTTATTAGCTAATTTATGTCATCACTGAGTATTCATTTTTTGAAATTGAAGATTTTTAATTGATTTTTGATTTAAATTTTAATAAAACAAATTTTAACACAAACGGATTTTAATTTTAAGATTAATTATAAAATATTTTAAATTTTTATTCGATAATTTTAATTTTAAGAATTTAATGAATTCTTTTATATATTTTATTTGTATATATTTAATGTTCCTCATAATTTAAATCTGTTCCATCAATTTCATTTAATTTTCAACACAAATTCAGTTTTTTTTCCACTAATCTAGTTATATTACCAATAATTTATATTTTAAACAATATTTTGATTACAATAACCTTAAATTTAATAAAAATTATCAAAAAAAATTTAAAAATTATTCCTTAAATTTATTCTAATAAAAAAATATTTATTTTTTCAATTGAGAATCACAAATTTTGCATTTCTTGATATTTCCGAATCGTTTCCTTGATTTTTTTATTTAAGTCTTCAAATGACTTGTGTAGATCATATGTGATAGCTTTACCCCGCTTTCTTATTTTATAAAGAGGTTTGAGTACATCGGACTAAACCTTATCAAGATTGATCTAAAATGCTTTCTTTTGATAAGGGTTGACTTATTTTTGAAAGATGAGAAAATAAAATTTTTTTTTTTTAGAGGATTATAATGATATTAATAAAAGATTCGGAAATATCAAAAAAAGCAAAATTTGTGACATTCAATTGAAAAAAAAATATTTTTTTTTTATTGCTTACGGTAAGCAATAATTTTTATATTTTGAAATTTTAAAAATTCTTTTGATAATTTTTATTAAATTTAAGGTTATTGTAATCAAAATGGTTTTTAAAATAAAAAATTATTGGTAATATAACTAGATTAGTAGAAAAAAACTGAATTTGTGATTGAAAATTAAATTTGTGGTTGTTTTATTAAATTAGTGGTATAATTTACTATTTTTATGGTAATTCTTACTATTTTTGTGGTTTGATAATATTAACGCTCTATATAATAAAATAATTATTTTCCTTGTTTAAAAACTAATTTAATAAAAAAACATTTATTAATAATAAAAGACAAAGTTTATATTCGACTAATCTATTTATAAAATATAAAAAATCATATTAAAAAAGAGCAAAAAAGTAATTAAAAATTTTTTTAAGAAAATCTTATTTTTGTCATTCCAAGTTGATACATGAACTTTTATAGTTAAAAAACTTGAGACTTTACTTGTAATAATAACTCCATTTCTGTTTTATCAAACTAACCAAACTAAATTTTAATTTCTTAGGGATTCATTTTACTCAAAATTAGCCTTTTTTTAAATGTTTATCAAATGAATTAATGTTGTTACTCAAGACTTAACTTAATTCAAAAAAATTCAAATAAAAAATGGAATCTCGAACGCAAAAGAAGGACCGAAGGACCCTATTCTTGTCACAGATAAACAAATAAAAAAACAAGTAGATTTAAAATGATCAAACATACAGTGCCGGAAATTAACTTGTCAAATGATATCATATGATATCATTTGATATCAGATGATATTATACATATGATATCAACTGATATCAGCTAATATTAGGAAAAAAAATTTATTGACATATTTTTACATATAGAAATTCAAATTCTAATTCACCTGATATTATCTGATATCAAATGATAATAGCTATCAGCTGATATGAGGAAAGTTAAAAAAAATAATATTAAATGATATCAAATGATATGATGTGACAAGTTAATTTCCGATACTGTAGAAGCATTAGAAGTGTGAATTTTGAAATTATAACTTTAAAAAATATTTTTATTTGAAAGATAATTATTAACAAAATAATTTTTATTAGCAAGCAAAGGACGGATTTTGTAATTAAAAAAAAATTATTTTTTATTCAATCGCTCTTCTGTCTTTTTCTTGCGCGTTCTGACCATATAATCTTTTTGTTGCTGAAGACGCCTTTCATTTTCCTCAGGTGTTTCACTCGCTCTTCTTTCTCTTTGTCGCTGAGCGTCTCTTTTGCGCCGGTTATTAGTCTGCTCGATGGTCTCATTTGCTCTACGTTCTCTCTGACGCTGAGCTTCCACAGTTTCATAATTTAAAGTTCTATCTGGAGTTCCATTTTCTCTTCTGGTTCTTGTGTTTTCTGCTGCCAAAGGAATTAAATTTTCTCTTTGATTCAGTTGACTGTTTATTCTAGCTTGGCGAATTTTTAATTGATTAACCTTTTTTCTTCTTAACTCCTCTTCTAATTTCGAAGGAGTTTTTTTCTTTTTATTCCTAGAACCGACTGGTCTACCTCTTGGCCTGGCTAAAGCTGTTTCACTATTAGTAAAATTTGTTTGCCCACTATTATGAGTAGATATGACTTCATCGCTGTCATCAGTGTTACTATTAGATTCATCAACCTTTAATATACTCAAACCTACAATCAAAGTTTATATAAAAAAAATTAGTATTTTAAAGTACAAAATTTACTATGTTCGATTTCAAATGTAATATCAGCTGTGTTTTCATGCTGATCAAAAATTGTTATTTCCTGGTTCAATGAATTTACGCTAATAACTTCATTTTTAATGTTGTTATCTGAAGGTTGATTGATATAAATTACTAATTTATAAATATATTATAAATTAACAGTAATAAATTAATTAAAATTTTACAATTTAATCTTGCAAATAATGTTTTAAATGATATACTTCTTGAAGATCTTTGTCTAAATTGCCTTTCCATTTCGGAATTAGACCAATTATTTTGGTCTCTTAAACCAAAAATTTCTCTGATAATATCATCCTCAATTTGTTTAAATACAATTTCTAAAAATTCCAGCAATAAAATAATTATTTAACAAGCTAATTTTACTTGGAGGCATTTTGTTTATTTTTGATGCTTTTTGTCTTCTAAAAAAAATATCTAATACTAATAAAAATATTAAAATGCAATTTTTTTTAAATAGTCTTATAACTGCTTTGATATAAAATAACAAATTAAAAACAATTTTAATTTTTAAAATCTATTTAAAAAATTTATTTTAAAATTGTATTTTTTTAAATTATATTTCACTTTTGAAATATTTAAATCATCAAATAATCATAATATTTTATAAATCTACATGTTTAGTTAATTTTTTTGATTCTTTTTCAAATTTCTTTTTAAAAATTCATTTGATTTTAGCATTATGAACAAATTTTCATGGCTCAAATTAACTTGACACCAAAAACTAGCAAATCTTCGAAAATAAAGCTAATGAATTGAATGAATAATACAGTATGTTGCAAAAGTTTAGAAATTTTTTTATTTTTTGACACAAAGATTGTTTTTATGTATATTAAAGACGGGAAAATAACAATAAAGCGGCTTTTTTTTTTAATTTTTATCTGTCATAAATCCAAAAATATGAAACCAAAAAAAAATTCAGCAAAAAATAAAATCACAGAAAAAATACAAAAATGAAAAAGCTATACAATTAATAAAAAAAAATCGGTTCAAATGTTTAAAATTTTTTCAATTTAATATTTGAAATGACCGCCTTTGGCCTTATAACAAGCCAAAACTTTTTTTGCATTAATTCAATCAATTTTTGTTCGTACTCAGTTGGAATCTGTAACCACTCTTTGTGAAAAACCTCTTTTAAATGCTCAATTGAGGTTACTTTAGTGTTTACCATTTTGGAATCCATGTAAGACCATAAGTTCTCGATTGGATTAAGATCTGGTGAACGGGCACACCATATATAAAAAATAAAGATTCTGTTTTATTCTACGTTCGTCATGCTTGTATTTTTGAATATTTGAATTTTGTTTTATGCGATTTATGTATTTAGAAGCTTAAGAATGCAAACTGATTAGAATATCTTTTTTTTTTTGTAAAAAAAATCACGTTATAGAAAACTTTATTAAAATGTTTCTCTTTAAAATTATTTCAAGCATTTTCTTTTTAATAAGTGAAAATTAATGTTTATGTTTATTTTTTTGTTAAAACATGGCAGTTGCTAGTAGCTTTTTCAATAACAAAAATAAAATAAATTATATAATTTTAAAAAAATCTTTTGAAAATTATATCTATTGTTAATGAAAAAGTTCACAAAAATTTTATTTACTTGAATAAAAAAGTCTATTTGGATAGAACAAAATCGAATAATTATTTCATTATCACTCTCAGCTAGTTGTTCAGATCTCAATTTAACTTGATTTATAATTGAAAAGTTTTTTTAAAGCCAGTATGAATAAATTTTAAAAAAATTTAAAAATTGATTTTATATTTTGTTGTATATTGTCGTAAGTCATTGTAATATTTACATTAGGTAATTGTATTTTTTAAATTTAAAATCCTAATTTTGACTTGTAATAGACCTTTTCCAGCTTTTTTAATTTAAAAATTGGGAAAAAATAAATAATTGAGTTTAAATTAGGATAAATTTTAAAAAGTTTTTAATAAATTGAAAATTTATAAATTTTAACTATCAAAAATTGAAAAAAAGTTTTAAGCTTTTGTAGGAAAGCTCGAATTAGTCAGATGATGAATAGCCACCATAGCCACGGCGTCTATGATATGATCCAAAATGATGACCATAGTAATTGTGTCCTCCGTTATAATAGCCATGATAGCCATTGTATCCACCGAAGCCTCCGTAGCCGTAATCTGGATATCCGTAGTGGTAAAACATTTTAAACTTTGATAAAATAAATTTTTGAATCATTTATATATTCAAAATTATTACAAAATTATTGTTTATTCAAGCATGTTTTTATTTTTTATTTGCGTCAAAAAAATCTAATTAATCATATAAATTCACATAAGATGATTTTGATCATAATATTATTTTTTAAAAAATTTAATTAATCACATTATCTTAGGACTTACTCATAGGAAAAAAAAATTCATCATAAAATTCATTAATTTTTGAAGACTAAACGTTGTTGTCAATTTTACTTTAATAAAAATCTAATTTTTTTAATTATAAAATTTAAAAAAAATTAGAAGACATGCATGGCATATTTATAAAGTTGCTAAAGTAAAAAAATTTCTTCAAAATCTAATTAAAATTGAAATTGAACTTGGTTATTTGTGCTTGGAAATATTTATTAGGGACATTTGGTTATTTTCTTCAATTTTTTTGTCAAAAATATAGTCAGTAAGCTATTAAAATCCTGTGTCGATTAGTGTCGGTGTGATGAATTAGTGTCTTTAACTTCAATTCCATGAAAAATTATGAAAAGCATAAATTCACAAAAAGCAGTCCAGAAAGCTTTCTTTTGGACAAAGTTAGAGATTTATAAAGTGCTCTTGCAGTCAAATTTGCGCTTTGAGACGGTATTTTTGAAAAGTTGAGTTTAAGTTTGGTCTGAAATATCATAAGATTTTTCAAAAAAAATTTTTTAATTTTATTTTTAATCAATTTTTTAGTCTAAATTTTGTAAAATTTAAATTTTAACAAATTTTTATAAATTAAAATGATTTTTTGGTGGAAAAAATTTAAACTTGGTTATTTAACTTTTGGTAAAAACATTAAAAATTAGCTAATATTTTTTTGAATTCCTTGTCAAAAAATAAAGGAAAATTTTATCATTTACCAAGACAAATTGACAGTGACATATAAAAGCTAATTTTTACTATATTTTTCTTCAACTTTTGTAACATGAGTGGAATAATCGCTTGATGCGCTATAAAATTCCAGCAACAGTCAAAAATTAAGGAGAATTTTTTTACTGGTCTTATCGAAGATTGCTTGAATTTGTTCCCCACAAAGAAGCCACACGACTAAAATTTTAGAATTAATTAACTTATAAAAATAATAAATTGAATTTTCTCAACATTTTGTCCAAAAATTATCATTTTTAAAGTTTTAGCTTCTAATAATAGTCATTTTTAAATTAAAAATAATTTCAAATATCGGAAATCGATTTATTTTCTTTAAAAACAAACACTTCAACACACAAAAAAAGGGCACAATTTTCGAAAAAAGACAAAAATTAAAAAAATTGATCTGCTCAAAATTCAAAAATAAATATTTTAAAATGTTTTTACCAAATTGTAAAATGCTTGATTAAGAAAGTAAATCCAATTGCAGTTTTATTAAAAGAATGAAAACAAAAGTAATTGCTGGATAAGATAAAGACAAAAAAGAAAGAAAAATGTGCTGAGTATTTTGAAGTTTAACAGTCATTTTAGGATATTAAATTTTTTTTTCGAACAAAAAAAAGGTTTTTTACATTGATAAGCTTTTTTATATTGAAAAAGTATTTTTATCTTAATAATCTTAATAGCATCGTTGTATACGCTAAAATATATTTTATAAAGATATTTGAGCATTGTGAAGTTTCGTTCAAAAATTTAGTTCAAAATCTTAAATTCGTATATATTTTGAATGGAATGGAGTGATAAAATAAAACTTTAGCACATGATGTAACAAAAAATGTCACAGGACTTGCTCAAAAAAAACAAAAAAAATTTCAATTAACCAATTATTGATTTTCCAAAAAAATTGAATGAATGTTAAGTTGGTTTTGAAATAAAAATTTCGAAATTTAAAATTAAACACTTACAAAAATTTTAAAATATTGCAAATAAAGCTTTTTTTTTTACAAAGAAAAATTAATTGTCTTAAATTCGATTGATTTTAAAAGTCGCTGATTAATTAAAAGAAAACTTTCAGAATTTATTTTCAAGGCTACTTGGTGTAACAACTTTTGTTACACATTGTTACATATTTTACATGAGCAAATTTTTTTCATTCATCGAAAATTTCAATTACGAACTTTTTTCTTGAACTTTTTGAACTTTTTGAACAAAACTTCACAATGCTAGATATTTGTATATTTATTCAGGTGAAGTTAAATTAGTGGAACAAAAAAGCAAAGGCAAATTTTTTTTAAAGAAAAATAAAGACATTTCTAAACAGAAATGAATCAATTATTATATATTTGAAATTTCTAAATTTGAGTGTAAAAAATTAAATTTTTAATATTTTAAGAGCAGAAAAAAAGAAGTATCAAAATAGCTCGAAAAAAACCCTTGGGCCTCTAAGCGTTAAATACAAAAAATTGAATTTTCTCATAAATTTATCTAAAAAGTATCATTTTTAAAAATTCCAAAAATAATTTCAAATATCGGAAATTAATTTATTTTCTTTAAATACAAACACTTCAACAGAAAAAAAAAAAAGTGAACAAATTTCGAAAAAAAAAACAAAAAAAAGCAAATTGGTCTGTTCAAAATTCAAAAAATTTTCAAAAAAAAATTAAAAAAAAAAAAAAACAAATATTCACTCGGTAGCATTTGACTCGACAGGCGCTGCCAACTTAAAGTCATTATTACACTTTTTGATCAACACCTTTCCATATTCCAGACTCTTTTTGAGATCATTGATCTCGGTGAACACATCTGTCATAGCCTCGGGCAAAATCTTCACCTTCTTCCTCTTTTTCTTGCGTCTAATCGTCGTCGAATACAACAACTCCTTCAACTTTTGATGATAAGACTCGCACACAGTCACCAACTTGCCCAAATTGAACAACAAATACGAATGAAACTTGGGGTAGCACTCACCGGCCTTGTGCTGATTGAGCAACTTGTCCACCTCACTAAAAATCAAAATGTACTTAGCCTGTCTCTTGTTGATCCACTTGACAATTCTTTCTTTGACCAGCTCGTCCAAGCTTTCCTCCTGGTCGACCCTCTTGAGCAAATAGCGGTTCAGCGCATCTATGCCCTTCGAATAGCTTTCGTGGCTTCTGAACGACTTTGAGCTGGCGGCCTGCACCGCCGGCTGACACTCACCCTCTTTTTCCATCTTGTCCTCATGATTCTCGCAAAATTCATTGAAAGTGGGAATGCTCAGGTCAATATCGTTGCCGGCCGCCTTCTCGCAGCTGCTGTTCTCATCGTTGCTGCACTCGCTGTTCCACTGCTCGTCCTCGTCCACATTTACATCGCGGGCTCTCTCACACTTGTTTATGTAGCGTCTGATCGACACGCCGATCTCCGGTATGAGACTGATCAAGTGGTTGTTCATGTCCAGCAAGTCGTACATGCCGGCGTATCTGTCCTGCGAGTTGATGAGCCGGCGGTACTCGAATATGTTCGCCTGGAGCCGCTTCGAACACTCGTACCTGATAAACACTTTGCTCTTGTTGAACAGCTTTTTGGTCTTGCGGTGATTGTTCTTGCAGACAAAGCCCCTCTCGTGCTCCACTATGATCGAGTTGAGCTCGTCAAGAACCATGTGGTACTCGTTCAAGTGTCTGATCAGCGAGCTGAACTGAATTTTGAGCGAGTCGCCACACTCCAGCATGTGCACTCGCTGCATGTACAGCTCGCAAAATTGTTTGTAGTACTTGATGAACACGTTCATTTTTTCCAGCACCGATTTGCACTTCAAATCCTTTAGCTCTCTTTCCCGCATTATGTTCAGGTCTTGTTCGGTGTCGCACTCGTCACCTGCGGCGTCCGCGTCCACTCGACGCTTTGGCTGATAGAGCACTGGCGCTGACTTGATGAAGTTGGGCCGTGGTTGATTGCAAACCGGGGGTCTGTACACATTGGACTGGTAGGACTGGTAGTAGACTGTCTGAGGCGGCTGCGCTGGCTGATAGTAGTACGGAATGACTGGCGGAGGGTTGGTCACATAGTAGGAGGCGTTTGAGTAGATGTGGTGGCCTGGTGCTTGACCCTGGTGGTAGTAGTAGTTCTGAGGATGGTAGGGCGCTGATTGAGGCGCGTATGGTGCTAGTGGTGGTTGTGGTGGTTGTGGCGTTGAAGCTGGCCTGGGTGATGGTTCCGGCTCTTGGACCGGCTCGTTTTTTACCACTCCATTTAGCACATTGGTCGATTTGTTCGATGACAGAATTTCTTTCAGCAGCTTTTCTGCTCTGGCTGCTATCTCGAACACATTGTCACTCTTTGCTTGTGGTCTAGTTCCACTTTTAAAAAAAAAAAGATTTACTTATGTCACTAGGACCGAAAAATAAAAAAAAAAGTTGAGAAGAAAAAATCGAGTATCGAATTAAGTTGAGAAATTTTTTTTTTTTTAATTTACAATAAAATTTAGAGTTAAATTGAAAAAAAAAAATTTTTTATTTTTTTAATTTTTTTCTCAACCATCTAAATAAAATTGAAGAAAAAATTTTTTTTTTTAACTCACTAAATCAAAAATGAAGAAAAATTTTTTTTCTCAAATATCCAAATAAAATTGAAGAAAATAAATTTAATTTTTTCAACTATCTAAATCATAAATGAAGAAAAAATTTTTTTTCTTAACTATCTAAATAAAAGTTAAGACAAAAATTTTTTTTTCCTCAACTATCTAAATAAAATTAAAGAAAAGAATTTTTTTATCAACTATCTAAATTAAAAATGAACAAAAAAATTATTTTTTCTCAACTATCTAAATAAAATTAAAGAAAAATTATTTTTTTCAACTATCTAAATCAAAAAATGAAGAAAAAAATTTTGTTTTCTCAACTATATAAATAAAATTGAAGAAAAAATTTTTTTTATTTATTTAAAAAAAATAAATTTTTTTAATCCTCTATACTCGATACTCTGTTTTTTTTTTAATTTGATAACATCTTAGGCTATTAATCCTAGATTTACAGTCGTCTAATAAAACGAAAACTAAAATCCTATTTTTACATAGGATTTGTTTTCATGAAGAGAAAAAAAAAATCAGACAAAAATTAAGTCGATAAATTTTACTTTATCGCGTATGGTTATCAATTTATTAAAATTAAAATCAAGAGCCTCCGTCGCATCGTCCTAGCTATTTTTCTTCCCAGAACCAAACCACTCAAGCTATTCGCCCGAATAGCATGAACAGTCCAATTTTGAATTTTAATTTAATTATTTAAATTTATTACTCCATCGGTTATGTTTATTCCAAACAAAAATAAATGGCTATTTGCACAACAATTGCGGCTAAATGAGCTCTTGTTTGGTTTTTGTTGAAGATACTTTTTTTCTCGACTTTTCTTTGTTCTTTTTTCTTTATTCTTTTTGAATAGTTTATTTATACAACTATTTTGAAGCACACGTATGTGGAACTTGAAGTGAAACTTTTCAATGCGAGTTTCGAAACTAGATGAAACTAAATCGCGTAATTTATAATTTGTATGGATATATGTTTATGTTTAGTGTGAATGATGAAAAATTGAATTATAAGAACGCTTGAATCGTGCAATATTTCTATTGCTTTGTGCTTGACTCCCGGCTTCCCCTCCAAAAATTTAAATTGCTATTCATCTTTTATTTTAATATTCATTGGAAATAAACATAGCGACTCAAAAACTGTCTCAGTCATTTTGTAAAAAATTTTGCTTGAAAAATTATCTCTAAAAAATTTGAACTTTTTCAAAAAAATTAGTTTAATAAATATAAATTATTAAAAAAATTGACTAACCCAAAATAGTTATAGATTTTAAAAAATAATAAATTAAATTATAAAATTAAATAGAAAATCATAAAACACTTTCCATTTAAGACAACTATTAAAAAAATTTTCAAAGTGCTATGAATTGATCTGATCGATGACAAAGTTAAAAAAATTTTTCAAAAATGTATACATACATGTATGCTTCAAAGCACTACAGAAACAACTAGTTAAAGTACGAAGCTTCATTTGACTCTAGCCTAAACCAACCAAATTAAGATCAGAATTTTTAAACTATGTAGATACAAATATAAAATTTAAATAAGAAATTTATTTTTTCTTTTAATTATATTTTTAAATAATATAAGCAAAATAATTAAATTGATGACTGAGTAGAATTTCCTGGGCGCGGCCTATCCTTTGAAATTTATTTTTCTTAATAAAATAAATTCAAAATAATAATTGAGTAAAAAATTTTAAAATTCAAAATAACCTTTAAAGCTTTTACTTTGATTATTTTAAAAATTTTAATTATTTTCTAATAAACAAGAAATTGTTATTTTATTTTCTATCACATTTCCATATTTTACGATCATTAAATATGGATTCCTAATTTTTTTAAACCTCCCTTTCGAGCTCATTCGAATAATTGGTATTGTGAATTTTAAATACAAATTGAACAAAAATTCTTCATTTTTTAATAAGAAAAATTAAAGTTAATATAAAATAAACGAAAAAATACTGCAACATATTTTAAGTAATAAAGGTGCAACAATGTATTCGCACTGTGTTGCAGAATTTTTTCTAGTATATTTTATTAAATTAAATTTTAATAAATCAAAAAATGAAGTATTTTTGTTTAATTTGTAATTGAAATTCATAAAACCCTAATAATTAAATTATTCAAATATAAGACGGGCGTTTAATATTTTTTAAAAATTTGCCTTTTTTTTAGGCAAGTCACTATAAAAACTTAATTCAAAATTTAAAGACAAAAAAAAAACCTCTTTATTATTTATTCAACGCTTTTAGTAATTTAAATAATTTAAAATATATTTTTTTAAAATCTTTTAAATAACAAAAATTTCC
Source organism: Brachionus asplanchnoidis (assembly GCA_025491095.1). Taxonomy (NCBI): domain Eukaryota; kingdom Metazoa; phylum Rotifera; class Eurotatoria; order Ploima; family Brachionidae; genus Brachionus; species Brachionus asplanchnoidis. Next base: position 4,170,133 of record JAILYF010000008.1, on the reverse strand, counting down.
AACAAGATATCGATTAAAGAATGCTCAAAATAGCGAAAAACAGCTTAAAATTATCGGCCAATGCATGTTTTAATCCGATCAGACATATTTCACTTAGTAGCGCCCTAAATTTAAAAAGAATAGAAAAAACAGAAGACAAAACCACCAATACTATCACAATTGAAGGAAAATATATCGACTCTAAAGAAACTTTCGGTACGGAAGTTTTAGATCTAACTGGTCAGTGCTTTCAAGATACCCATGAAGCTCTTAAACCGTGCGCTTTTTGTGAACTGGAAAAACGAGACATTAAGGTCCAATACACTGATGTTTTAGTTTTGAGGCAATTTCTTACCGAAAATGGCCAGGTACTACCTAGAAAAGTATCAGGTCTTTGCAAAAAGCAACAAAAGAAGCTAATTGTACTAACCAAACATGCCAAACATGCTGGTTTGATACTCAACCTTCAGCCAACTCTTTTGGATGGAACAAAGCCGTCTGCCGATCATTCAAAAAGATTTAAATATCTCAAATGGAACACTTACTTCGATGATTATGAGACAATGAAAAGAAACAAAAAATTTTTGTAATTTTATCTAACTCTTTATTTAAAATAAATAATAAAAGATGTCGCTTTTATTTTAAATTTTGGATTTTCATTTTTTTTTTTTTTAGAAAACAACATGCTCAATATAAAATTAAATTTAATTATATAATTACTTGCATAAAACAAAATTTAATTGTTATAATTTAAAAATTAAACTTAATTAAAAAAATTAAAAATTAATAAAAAAAACTTTTGACAATAATTTTTCGTCTGAGTATTTATATGTGCTTGATAGTTTGACTCATGTTACCGTTCTTGTCTTGGGCAGTGGATTATCCTGGGAACGAATAGTGAGGATAATTTTGCTGACACCTAAACTTATAGATTTCATATCTATAATTTAAAAATCCGCACCGGACTTGACACCAACTGTCATGTTTAGGTGCAATTTCTGACTGCTCATGTACTTTATCGTGAGCAAATTAATCTCAATAAAAAATCATTAAAACGGATTTCTTTATTTATTTAGTTCTAAAAATTGTATAAATTGATTAAAAAAGGAGCTCATTCTTATTTTTGAATTTCTTGTGTACCTTTTTCAATAGATCATAATGAATCTAAGAAAAGTTTTTAAAATGCTTAATACAATTATTTAAAATATTTTCCATTTTAGCCTTAGAATAATTAAAGGTATTTTTTCTTTCGGCTAATAATAATTAACTTAATGTTCTCTTTAAAAAAATAAATTTAATAAGAAAATTAAATTAAAATATTTTAATTGTTTTTATAAAGTTAATCAAACAATTAAAAAATAATTATTCTTTCGATTCACTTAGTTTTCGATCAAATGATAGCAAAATTTAATTTATTGCAAAAAATCACCTTGAAAATTAAGACACAAAAAAGAGATTCCTAATCTTTCTTTTATGTCTATTTATTGCTTAGAGAAGAAAACTTAAAAATAATTTACTAATTATTTTTCATTATTTGACTTTATTCATCATAATTAATTAAAAATTTTAGATTTTTTTTAATTGACAAGATCATTTCAAGATACAATCTTTGAAATCATTGTTAGCAAATTTATGCGAATTATTTTTTCGACACAATTATTTGAATTTTTGGTGAAAAATTAAATTTAGAATAGAATTATTAAATAAATAGTGAAAAAAAATTTAATTTAGATTGACGAAAAATTATGTGTTTTAATTTAGTAAATCAAAGAATAAAAAAAACTCTTCCACAAAAACACAAAAATTAGCGTCAGATTACTTAAACCAAACCAAAAAAATGGACATTTTTTTATTTTTATTCTATAATGATTAAGTGATATTTAAAAAATCTATTCAAAAGATGAGACATGTATTTCTGAGTCATAGCCAAAGAAGCTTAATTATAAAAGAACGATTTGGTAATTATTTCGTGAGATTCTACATGGCTGAATTCAGTATTTGGAATCAAATTTAAAAACTATTGACGAACTAAATGGAAAAATTAACCAAAACAAAATTTCTGCAGCCATAAAAAAATACCATATCAATCCCATTAAATTTTAAAACAAAGAAGAGTGAGAGTTGATTACAAGCATCTGTGATATATGGTTAAAAACTAAAAATGTGATCATGAAAAAAATTATTAAGAATGTACGAGAATAACCAGTCGGGTCAAAAATCAAAACAAATAATTTAAAATTTTTTTTATCTTTATAAATTTTTTTTGATTTGATTTAAATTTTAAGTTATGAACAAATATTTTTACATTTTTCTAAAAAAATAATGAATTTAAAATTTGTTTTTAATTCAGTATTCAGGTTTTTTTTACAAATATGCCTTTGTATAAAAATATTTGGAATTAATTTTGTGAGGATGTGATAGTTAAGGATGTAGAAAAATCGTAAACTGGGCTTACGCTGGGCGAAATTTTTTTCCATTGTTTGAGTGGATTTTTTTACTAAAAATTAAATTTTATCTTAAAAAAAAATATTCAATCTCTTTTTTTTGAGTAGCCATTGAAACAGTTGGATAATTTGGTCTGTGTCCAACTCAATCATGTTGTAGGCTCTTACATTTAGTATCGAATTTTGCAAATTATTAAATATAATAGAAAGTTGTGGGGGAAACCCCTAATTATGTCTGCTTCTATTGGCGCATAGGAATTAAAAGACCAAAAATATTGAACTGATATTTGAATTTTTTTTTTGTTTTCAAAAATTTTTAGTTTCAAAATATAGTTATATCTAAAGTTTATTAAAGTATTTCAGAAAAAAGTTTTTTAAACACCATCTATACAACGAAGTTTGTCTCTATGATTGAGCCTTGAATTTCTTCGTTTTATATTAAATTGTTACCTCTCCCTTGGTTATTAAGGGACATTAAAATTGTTGCTTTTTTCAACCAAGTTAATTACATGCATAAATTCGTACAATTGTATAAGATCACCTCTTTTTCTTCTTTAAACCAGATTTTAAATGTTCCGTATGTGCTGCTCTGCGCTGTATTCATTCTCATATTCAGACTTAAGAATTGGAGATCAGTCAGACACCGCGAATTCCAAAAAAGAACGAACAAAGGTTAAATACAGATATCTAAATAACATACAATCATAACAAGAAAATGATTTCCTAATGCGACCTAACATTTAATACGCTTTGTTTGAAGCCTTTATCACATGATTGTTCCATTTCAGATTTTTATTGAAAATAACTCTAAGATCTTTTTGGGTGTCTGACGTTGCTATCTGGTCACCAATGATCAAGTAAGGAAAATTTTTGTTTTTATGACCATAATGCATGACTACACTTTTTGATATATTGAAGAGAAGAAGTAAAAAAAAACATTAGAAAAATTATTTCAAGTATAAAAAGTTGCAGTTTTTTTTTAAATTGATTCATGCTTTATTTTCGATGATCTGCTAGTTTTTGGTGTTAAGTTAATTTGAGCCATGAAAATTTGCTCATAATGCTAAAATCAAATGAATTTTTTAAAACGATAATTTTTTTATTAAATTATTAATTTTTAAAAATTATTTTTATTAAATTAAAAAATAATTTAAATAGAAATTATAATTATTTGAGTGAATGCTGGAATTTTTTTAGTTTTTGAGTTTAAATTTGAATTCAAATTTTATTTTAGTTAAAATTTGAATTCAAATCTTTTTTCAGTTGAAATTTGAGTTGAAATTTTATTTTAAATTCAAATCGAAATAAATCAAATAATTTGTTCAAATCGTCAATTTGATTTACAACACTAATCTACATTATTGTAAAAACAGCAATCATTTACAATATTTGAAGACAATTGAAAATTAACTAATACAGTTTCTAAATTCATTTCAGAATGACAAATGGTTGCATCATCTGCAAACATCTTAATACTAAATTTCTTTAAAAGAAAAGGAAGGTCATTCACAAAAATAAGAAAAAGAAGAGAGCCTAAAACTGACCCTTGTGGAACTCTTAATTTAAGAGACACTGATTTTGAATTTTCTTTTCCAAAGCGAAATGTTTGTGATCTATTTGTAAAATAATTAGAAAGTAGGTCCAAAAACTATCAAAATTTAATGAGAAAAAATTTTGACTCATAAGTTTTTTTGAAAATTTTTTTTCTAAGTTCATTCTCTGAAAATTGGAGTCGATTAGTCAAAAAGTCGACTTTATAATAATAATAATAATTGCTAAGATTTCGCGCAAAGTCCGGTTTTATCCAGCAATAAGCAATAAGTTTTAGTCCTTCAAAAGTTTGTCTAAATTGACTTTGATTGAGTCGACTCACAACAAAAATTTTAACAGATTTTACATTCTAACTAGTTTTTGTATCGGTTTTATTTTAAATGGTGGCCAATAATGCTTGTCCAAAACTTCAATTAGAAAAAAACCTTATGATCAGATAATGATAAAATAATGAAAATTTATTTGATGATTTTTTTGGAGCAGTTTTTCTATTATCTTTGAAATCCTTTATCATACGAGGAAATGTTCTTTGAGAAACTTTTCCGCAAAGCATCTGAAAAATTTCACTGTTGGATATTTCATTTTGATGATGTTGAATAACCAATTCACGTAGGGATTAATGGTTGGGATGTCCCATATTAATTATTTTAATGTTTTATTTTATGAATTATTTGAAAAGGATCAAAAAGTAATAATTAAAATTAAAAAAATATGCAATCCGTTTTAAATAAGGAATTTTAAAAGCAAAACAAAATTAAAAAAAATGAAAATTTTATTAACTTTAATTCAATTATTTTTCATCAAATCCTTGTGCAGATATTAAGAATTATAAATTATATTTTAGCTTAGGATCTTAGCTTTTAAATGATATACTTTATATAGAGGCTTCACATAAAAATCGTTGAAATATTTATCAAAGAGAGGGACCATATCATTAATGTAAAAAAACTCTTAAAAAAGTGCTTTAGATGAAACAAAAATATTAATTAGAAATTCATTCAATAGCTAATTCTCTATTTAATATGTGTGTAAAATTTCAGGTAAACATCTAATTCTGGTCGAAAGGTATTTGAAAAAAACGATCATTTTACTGAATTTTCACTTTTTCATAAAATCTTATGTATTATTTTGTAGTTTTTTTAACATGACTCCTTCAAAAATCATCCGATTAAAACAAACAATAGTTCATTTTAATCAGGATAAAATTCTCTACAAATTGGTATATCATAATTGTATTCGAAATATCTTGACCACCGAGGACAATTTTAGGTCAGGGTATGTGTTGCACCTGAGCAACGAGCATGCGAAAAAATAAAAAATTTAAAAAACCATTATTATTTTCGAAAAAAAAGAGAAAATTTTGTATCAAACTGTAAATTTTCATTATTTTATCATTGTCTGATCATAAGTTTTTTTCTAATTTAAGTTTCGGACAAGCATTATTGGCCACCCGTTATGAGTGATTTTTAAAACCGGTTAAGTCAACCAACCACATCTAAAATAGAATTGAGTGAATTATTTTACTAAAAATTAAATTTTATTTAAAAAAAATTCAATAATTAAATTTAAATATAACAAAAAAAATATTAATAATAATAATAATCAAAAATAAAAATATCTCATTTGATTTGTATATTTTTCTGAACAAAATAAAAATTCAAGTCAAACAAGTTTGATGCGCGCCGTAGCCGACCAGCCCGACATGAAAATAAAAAAGATGTTGCTCTCGGTAGACTCGCGAACGAATAAAAAAAACCCAACAAAAAAAAAACAAACAAACAAACAAACAACACAAATCCCTCAAGTCAAAACAAGCTAGATCTATCTGTTCAATTCGCAGTTAAATATCTGAATTCGGACAAGGAGAGTGCGCGGCGATCGATGCAACGAACAAAAAAAACCATAAATTAAATTCAACTATACACTTTTTTTAAATAGGCCAAGCGATAATGCTCTGTACAAATTTACACCTAACTCGTACCACACACCATTCTAAAAAAACCCAGCCTCCCCACTTTCATTCACTGTTTGAGAATTATGGTCATTATCAGTTTGTCTGCTTTCCTCTTCATCCTCCTCCTCCTCTTCGTCCTCATTCCCCGCACTAGTCCTATTTACATCATTTACAAAATAGCTAGTCGTTTGTACATGACCGGCCGACTCAGCCGACCGGCCCATCACCTCGTCCACACTCTCATACACACTCGCGTTCATCTGCATCAGCGGCTGCTGATAGCTGCTCTGAGTGTAGTCCAACACCACATGCTGCTGCTGGTGATGATGCTGCTGCTGCTGATGCTGATACAAATATTGCTGCTGAATTTCTTGTTCGTGCTGATACTGCAGCTCGTACTGGAGAAGCTTGATGGCGTTTCGTATGAGCACAGTTTGCTGCAGCAGTTTTTCGTTCAGACGAAACTGCTTGAACTTGTCGTAGGAGAGCTTGAGAAGGTCGTGGTTGAGGGCCCGGGCCGGTCCGGGCTGGTACATGGTGTTTTGTTCTTCATAGAATTGGGTGCGCGTGACATCGGCATCGCTTGAATAGTAGTAGCCGGCGGTGGACTGATATGCAAGATAGGAGTCGGGCTGGACCGGTCCGGCCTGTTCGGTCGCTTCAGGATTGGTTCGTCGCCGCACTCGTCTAAAGCGGGACGGCCGCTGTTTGGCAGTTGGAGGAGCGCGCGGCCGCCTCTGGCTGCATCGGAGCCGGCGGTACTTTTTGAATATCAACTTTTTTACTGCGAATGTGGATGGCGGACTGCGCTTGGCTCGGCCGCAGCTCGTTTTCACATTTAAATTCTCGTCCAAATTGGCGCCGTCCAACTTGAGGTGGATCAATGTGTCCTCTATTTTGTGCGGCTTGAGAGGCGGCTCGGCGGTGTCGTGTTTGCGCTTTTTTTTGACCGTGTGCCGGCTCAGATTTGTGGTGTTGGTGAGGGGCGGGTTGGCCGCGTCGTCGCTAGATGTGTCCGCAGATGTGCTCTTCACGTTCAGGTTCAAGTTGAACACGTGATGCTTGTGCAAGTGGTGAAAGTGGCTGTGGTGAAAGTCGATCAGGTTTTTGAAGTAGTAGGAAGCGTCGCAGACGGAGCCGAACGCTTCGGTGAAGGCGGCGTTTATGACGTCGGTGCCGCTCGTGTGATAGCTGCTCGAGTTGCTCACGACTATGACTGAACTGGCCGACGGCTGCTCGCTCGATGTGTCGAACATTATTTCAATTCTCGCTGGATACACTTGGACTCGATTCAATTGAGATTGGACGAGCAAATTATCTCTTTATCATGTTCTAAATAGAGAATGTCAATATTGCGATCAGAACAGGTCAAGCAGTCAGATTCAAATCGAGAGATGAAAAGTGAAAATCGAGCGATTTGAGACAGGCCAAAAATAAACTCTTGCACTAAGAGAGCTAAAACTAGATCAAGAGAATTAGACTGACCATTTTGGATCGATCGAGCATAATTTATGCGAGCGCATAAATTATGCTGATCCGATCGCCCACTCCATCGGTCCCCGGTCTAATCTCTGTTAAGTATAGTACTAATTTTCGCTAAATTTAAAATCAATAAAAATTTTGAATAACAAAAAAGAAGATTTTTAGCCGATTTCTTTTAAATTTGCTCATTTATTGAAAATTTTTTCAAATTGGACTTGAAGTTACACATTTTTTTGAAGACTATAATTAATTTTTTAATAAAAATTTTTGTCATTTTTTTACCTTTTAAAATTGTCTTGGCTTCTGGAAAAAAATTAATATGAATTAAAAGCATAAGCATTTTACAAAAACTCAAAATTTTTTTTTTTTTGGCAATTCCTTTTAAAATTACTTCATTTTTGAAAGACTTTAAATTGAATCACTTTTTTTTTTTTTTTACAAAAACCAAAATAAATATAATTCTTTAATAACAAATTTAATAAATTTTTTGCCTTCAAAATTATCTTATTTTCTGGAAAAAATAATTATGAATCCAAAGCATCAACATTAAACAAAGGCTTAAATCGATAAGGTTTTTTATCGGCAATCCCTTTTAAAATTACTTCATTTTTGAAAGACTTTAAATTGAATCACTTTTTTTTTTTACATAAACTATAATAAATATGATTTTTTAATTAAAAAAAGGCAATTTTTTCCCTTTTAAAACTTGAAAAAAAAAGTTAAAATAAAATAAAAGCATCAACATTATACAAAAGCTCAATTTTTTTTTTGGCACTTATAAATTTCATTTTTTTGGAAAACATTAAATTGAATCACTTTTTTTACAAAAACTATAATAAATATAATTTTTTAAATAAAAAGATTGTTATTTAAAATTATCTTATCTACTGAAAAAAAATTTAGCTGAAATTTAAGTATAAACATTATTTAAAAGCTCTTATCAGAAAAAATTTTAAAAAGAAAAAAATTTCAATCCCTGTTAATATTTCCTCATTTCTTAGGAAAAACTTTAAAATGAACTGAATGCATTACTTTTTTTGTTACAAAAACTATAATCAATATAATAAGAATAATAAAAATCATTTTACTTTTTCATTTTTAATTTTTTTTATTGCTTGAAAAATCTTTAAAATGGACTTAATCTATCCGATAGATTTTATGCAAAAAAATCTAATCAATAAAATTTTCTAGTGAAAAAATTAATTTTTTGCAATAAAAATTTCTACTTTTCTACTATTAAGTTAAAAAAGTATTTAAAAAATCACTAATTAAAAAAATTCTAATGACTTAAATTTTTAAGTTAAAAAAATTTTTTTGGCCAAATTTTTTCAATAATAACTTTTTCTCTTTTTTTGGAAAGAATTAAAAATTCATTAGTTTTGCTTGAACAATTTCACATTTCAAAACTGTAAAATTTTACTAAATCAACTCATTATACTCATTATTCTAACAAAAATCTTAATTTAGTTCAACTAATTTTTTTCCTCCAAATTTTGATTTAAATAAAAAATCAAACACAAAAAATATTTGTCTAATTTATTTTTTATTTGATAAGTAATAGACCAAAATTATTCAATTGTGTTCTTGTGTAGTTTGTCGATTGCTTGGACCAGTCTTGATCAAATGGCTAGAATCTATGTCAGTGAAAAAAATCTTGTCAACGAGAAAATCTTTGATTTAAACTTTAATTATCATTCATTTATGTCTGAATAAAATATTAACTTAATTTTACGCACAGATCATCGCTGATCAAATTGAAAAAAATAAAAAGTAAAAAAAAAAACTTAAACAACAGGTTTGTATGAATTTTGTTGAATTTTTGAAACGAGTGAGTTTGATTTAGATGTTAAAGGTGAATTTATTTAGATTATTTTTGGGTTGCAAGTCGTTTTCACTTGAGTTTAATCCTATCGAAATAAGAAATCTTTTATTATTTTTTGAAATACTAAAAAAAAAAAATATTTTTTCTATATTTATTGTTGAAATTTGCAAGAAAAGTGAGAGAGAGAGAGAGAGAGAGAGAGAGAGAGAGAGAGAGAGAGAGGGAGAAGTCGGAGCGGGTAAGCTTGACTCACACACAATTAAGAAAAGATAGAAAATTAAATAGCAACATAAATTATTACAAAACAACCGAAAATAAACTAAACTGAAAAAAAACTATGCTTGCCAGAAATTTGAAATATATCAAAAATTATGTCTTGGATTAAATTAGTTGCCTCTCGCTCCAACTTTGACGAATAGGTAAATTTAGATAAATTGAGCATGTTTGATGCAAGTGCACTCTCGATTTTTGCTCGGCATCAATAGATCACAAAATGGCAGTAATGATCAGAGCCAAAATGCGTCAAATTTTAAAACAAAATTGAAATTTCTCAAATGTGCTCCGATATACTTTTGATACATGGAAAGATGAGTCATGGACTCTCTTTTTTAATTTAAATAAAATTTAAAATGAAATTGATTTGTGATTCTTTAACATTGAAAATGAAGATAATTTTTGAAAAAAAATAATTTATTGTTTTATTTATAAAAAAAAAATAGAAAATTATTGTGTTAATTTCCCAATAATTCTGAACAAGAAGATAAATACAAAAATTGTCCATCTTAAAATTTAAATTACAACAAAAAACAAAAGAAATTATCTTTTTCCTTTTTTTATTAAATTTAAAATTTGTGCGAAAATTTTTTTTTCATTGTCCATATGGTGTTAGAAATAAGCATATCTTTGGAAAATTATCAGAATCTTTAAATGGTTGTTTATTCAAAATTTTATTTGCATTGATGATAAAATAAATAAAAAATTTTAAAAAGGCTGTCTAAATTTATTCATTTATTAATTCAAATTGTCATATGATACCATTAATACCAAGTGTGGAAATTTCTTCCACTTATTTGTCCAAAATAAATTTATTTGAAAACAATTTGTAAGAACCTTGGACTAATGATATCAAAAAAAAAACAAACATATCCAAAGATGCTGTTTTTTTTTTTTAAAAATTAAAAATTTATGATCATTTGAATGACAATAATTTAGCTAATTCTTGTCACTTGTGTTATTTGCTATCTAAATTTCTTCTATTAAACAAGATCTGCGTCACATATTTACAATTTAAATAGAAGTTTTTAATTCTATGCTATCAAATTTTCACTTATAGGGTTATAAACATGCATGCTGCTTGAACGCTTAATGAAGGAACTTACTGAACAGAACAAATTTTATTTTTTATATTTTTTTGAATTGAAAAAAAAATTGAAATTAAAATATTAAGATTCACTTTGTTTTTTGTGTTCTTATATTTAGAACTTATCAATGCAAGCAACTCAAACATAAAATATTATTATTTCTCGTTTGCTTGCACTGAGTTTAAATTTTTGTTCTAAATTTTATGTATCTTATCTTATAAATTATAATAATATCTATCTATTCATCCATTATATCGATGCTCAAGTTCAAGCTTTGTTTCTTAGGAAATAGCTTGCCACTAATTGTAGCAAGCGTATTTTCATATTTTTTTTTTCGTCAATCATAATCAAGTTAAAATCATAATTTGAAATAAAAACACAAAATTAATCTTTTATTTTCTCTTTTCTCAACAAAAATTGCAAATCGATTTCGACTAAAAATAAATTCAAGTTCTTTCATGTTACTAACTAATATTATAATAAGGCAAAGACGAGGCGAGCATCAAGAAAAATGAAGAGTTGAAATTATTTTCTCTTCATAGAAAAAAAAAATAAAGCCAAACATAATTTTGCTCGAGTAGTTGAGATTGACAAGCTTTGTCGTAGCTCTGTTTGGCTTTCGCCGCCTAGATTAGCATTATCTTTGTGGCACACTTTGGTTGCCATGGCAACAAAAAAAGAGAACCTTTTATCAACCCAAATATACACACCTTTTAATTTGACTGGTTATGTACACAATCCTTTGACTGTGCTCATTTATTTAAATGTTCAAACCAAGACATTTTTTTTAAATAAATAAATAAATAAATTTCTATTGAATTGATTGTTCTTGATTAGCAAACAATACGAAAAAAAATATGAACTTAAAAACCTAATTGAAATGATATGAATTGTTGAATATTTGTTTAATTTTTAAAAAAACTTATTTTTAAAATTTTGATCTTTAATAATTAAATTGTGGTAAAATAAATGGGAAAATGAAGCATGACTTAAACATGAATAGCAAACAAAGGACCGAGTAAAATAGTATTCGAGAACCGGTCTCTTCAAGATAGGAAACGATTACTATGTTTTTCTGACAAAAAAAATAGATTTTTATATTTTGCCTAATTTTCTTATTTTAATAATAATTAGTTGGTTGTTTTGGATTAATAGAAGTTTTTACTAGTTGCTAAGTAAATTTTCAAATTGATTAATATTTTAAATGCGCCATAAATTGTCATATTTCTTAACAATTATTTTAAAGGTAGTTGACATAATATGAATTTTTGTATGGATTTAAACTGTTCCTTGTTTTGATGGAAGCCTATCGTCTTGATAAGTATGATTTAAAATGTGATCTCCAAATTTCGTAATTAGCAAAATTTCAAAATATTAGTCCAAGTTTAAATCAAATTATTACACTCACCTTGCAAGTGCTTAATAATCGTGAATAATTTATCTAAGTTTATATTAGTTAAAAAAAATCAATCAAGTTTGTTTAACCTTAACTCCGTATGACTGAATAAAATAAAATAAAAATTTTCCTAATTAATTTCCAAATATTTGATAGACACATTTTTCCAAAAAAATAAACACTGTCAAAATAACTTGAACAAATAATTATAATCAATAAAAAAAAAATTTGCTCATTTAAAATTAATTCAAATTTATTTAATTATGATTATTAAATTTTATTGATTTTCACGATTATTTCACTGAGAGAAAATTTATCATTAAAAAAAATAAAAAGATCAATAAAAATATGAAAATAACAACCCTTGGCCAACAGTTAATATTGTTATTTTAATTTATTAAGTAGCATCAAAAATAAAAATTCCATAAAGTCCTGCCATTACAATAGAAAATCGAAATTTATAGTTCAAAAAAAAATATCCAATATAGCAATGTCAAATAACTGATTTGTCTAATTAATTACTTCATTCTTGACGTGTATAATTTAAAAAAAAAGTTTTCCTAAAAATAGCAAAAAAATTTAACTAGTTGTCTTTAGAAATGTTAATTTATAAAAAAATGAATTTAAAAAACTTATTAGCTTTTAAGGTACTAGTTTTTTTTTAATTACTCGAATAATATTGTGAATTTAAATTTTCTCACATTTATGTTTGATTAAAAAGTAAAAGTAAAACAATATAATTGATATAAAGTTACTATTTTGATAAATATTAAAAAAAATATTAAATATACTCAAATATGATTACTTTATCTTTAATTAATATAAATGTTTTTTTATTTAATTTTTGATCCTTACCTTAGAGAATGATTTAAAATGTTTACTATTTTTTAGATTTTTCATCCAAAAGATGCTTTTATATTTATTTCGATAATAATTTAAAATTATTAATTTTAATTATGCATACTATTTTGTTTGGCTGAACGCCAATATAATAATAATGCAAAATTTTGAGTTACCACGAATGTTTAAAAAAAATAAATAAAGAAATTGAATTTTATTTTTAAAATAATTCATAAGTATGGAGGAGTTTTTGAAAAAATTAAAAAACATTATAAAATTAAAATAGTACTGTTCCTAAACTTGGATGTTTAGAAACTTTCATAAAAATTCAACGTTTTATTTACTTTTACTTCTTTTGATCATCAATATAATTATTTTTAATTTTTTTAATTGAAAATATTATAAAATCAAATTAAAAATAAAAAAAATAACTTAACTATTAATTTCTGATTTTATTTAGTTGATCTTTAATTTATATTTTACAAAATATACTAAAACTTGTTATTTATTTATCATTTTAATATGTAATTGCATATTAATGACATTTTTTGTTGATTGAATGTTTATCGATCATTCAGATTCTCATTATTCTTCCATTACTTAAGTTTAAAAAATACAATTTAATAATAATAATAATAACTTAGTTATCATGATGCGGATAAAGCTAGCTCTCAAAAAGAAGCTCAGTAGATAAAAAAAATAGTTCACTAAACTATTTTTTTTATCTGCAACAAGACAGAAATGCATTTTAGCAGGGTGTTCAACACTTATCAAATGAACATCTTTTTGGATGTTCTTTTAATAACGTAAAGAACCATCTTAGACAACTATTTGGACATTGCTTGACATGAATTAATTAGATAGTTTTTTGAATTACTAGGATTAATTAGTTTGACTTCTAGAATTTTCATTAAACCGTATGAAATAAAATGAAAAAAAAATTGGAGAAAGTAATGGCTGATTTTAAGAAAAAACAGCTTTAAACTTATCAGAAATAAAGCTAAACTTCTTTTTCAATTAAATTAATTTCTTTAATAAAATTTATTATAATGAATTTCTAAATTTAATTTAATATGGTCCAGGTCATTAACTTTTTTCTGAATGAACCTTAAAAACATATCCTTTTTGTGTTTTTTATAGCCTATTTTATATGGATTTACCTTTTTACGAATTTTTGTGTCATCTTTTTTAAATAATCAAATTTTTGAGTCTTTCCTAAAAGTTTAAAATTTCTTTAATAACCTATTTAATTTAGTAAATAAAATTTAAAATTAAAACTAAATTTTGAGAATTTTCCTTATTTTTTACTGTCACGTTTTTATAATTTTTAATGTTTCAATAAATTAATCGTATGTTTTTTTTCTTAAAATTTTTAAATTTTTCAATAAAAAAAAAAATTTGATACTACTAGGACTATGTCTGTCTGTGTAGACATCTTTCCTATACTCTAAAACCTGAGCCTATGATTTTCTGCAAAAGTTCGAATCATCGAGTTTTAATCTAGATTCAGAATTAATAGAATCTTGCAATCGAGCTGACTAAATATTTTTCATTTTCCTAAAGAACACCATACCCTAACTAGCCACTTATTTCTAAATTTCTAAAATCTAAAATCGATTTTTAAATTATCCCAACAGTTAATTTTAAACGGTAAGAAATTCTTAAATATGGCTCGATTCTGACAGTAGGTTGATATAACAATAATTTTGATTTTATATCCAAAATAGAAGTTTCGTAATTAGGATCAGGTAATTATTTCATAAATGACTTAATATAATAAAAAAAATTAATTATAATTCAAGTTAAAAATTATTAAAATTTTTTTCATATTTATTTTTCTGAATAATTTTAATTGGATTTATGAAGTTAAGTACTAAAGAAAAAAAAAAGATAAAAAATTGAATAACTCTTTTATTAAAAGTTTAAAATTAATTACGTAAATGCAATAACGTGAATCAACTGTCAAAGTCTTCTAGTGATGTGCAAAATCTCTGAAAAATGCCCTCCGCTGGAATATATTGAAATACAATCTCTGCTAAATTTGCAGAGTTTAGCAGATCTTGATAATTGATGCAACCGTTGTATCAACTATTAAGGTTGAATGTTGCACCATGATACATTTAAGGAAATAATTTTAAATTTTTAGAAAAAAATTTATTCAATTTTTTATCAATTTTTCTGTTCTATTTCATTTTGTATTGAATTTCACAAATATTTTTGTATGTAAATAAAAAAATTCCAACAAAAAAAACGGCTCTTTAATCCTGTTAACCATTACGAATGGCTTAGTGACCCTTATATTATTATTATTATTTATAATTGATATTATAATAATAATAATTCAGTCAAGATAATAATTAGTATTAAACCCCATTAATTAACCAATTATTTAAGAGAAATTTAGTACAAAATTTGAATAAAATATCCCGAATTTTTTATTATTTTCCTCAATTCTCAAAAAATATTTTCCAATTATTAATATAATATATAAAAAAAAATTAATTAATACTAAATTAAACAGATTTTAAATATTTTAAACTTATTGATAATATTTCCCAAAAAATAATAACTAATTTAGGACAAAGTACCTAAATTTTGTAATAAAAATAAATACAAATAAAAAATTCTGTTATTGTTTAAATAGCACCAAAATACCTTAAAGAAAAATTTAAAAAACATTAATTTTAAAATACTCACTAAACTAAACATTTTAAGGACTTAAAGTAAATATTTATTTTTTATCCGTTTCAAGCTAATGCTCCTTCAGATCAAATAAAAATGAAATAAATAAAATCAAAGAAAGCAAAATATAAAAAATTGAAATAAATAATGCCAGGTTTTGCATGTTCAAGTATTAATAGGTCCTAAAAATAAATAGAATTACAACATTACATAGGTTTTATAATTCTAGTTTCATTTCATAATTTTTTCATTGATTAAAAAGTGTCAAAGATATAATAATTGGGAAATTTTATATAATATTTAGGGATAAAAAAAATTAAAAAATTCAGGTTATTTTATTCAAATTTTTTGGTATCAAATATTCAATTATCAATGGGCCGCACTGACTTTTGATTAATAAAAAATAAATTTTTCAGATTTTTTAATAAGCTGAATTGTGAAATTCGAAGCCATGTCTGTTAAAGATGATATTTTTTTAAAAATTTTAAAAGATAAAAATTTAGGAAAAAAAATTGCTCTCAGTGATATTGCATATTCATAATCTTAATGCTATTAGCATAATTTACTATTATACAATATTTTATAATTTAAAATTTTTAACCAAATTTTAATAATTTTCTATTAATTTTTTTGTTGTTGTTCTAAAATGAACAAATTTAATAAAATAAAAAGTAATTTTATTTCTCTTTAACTATTAAAGTAGTTCATTTTTTGACACAAATAAGATTTCATTGTAAATTCAAACTATACAGAAGACTCATCCGACTATGTGAATAGTGATATTGAAATAACTTGCAGCACAAAAACCAATATTGCCGACGATTCCAGCGATTCCTTGACATGTGACCGTGATAATGACTCTTCGTCGAGCTTAAGCTTTCTTCAACTAGGAGATAAGCGACTAAAAACCAGCAAATCGTGTCACAAACAGATCGATCAGGTTCGTTTGGCAGAATGTTTGGATTATTTGCATCGAATGGTTGGACGTAAGGACAAAGAGGACATTTTTGGTCAACCAGTCACAGACGACATCGCTCCAGGATACAGCACAATTATAAAAAACCCAATGGACCTTAGTTTAATGCGAAACAAAATTGATTCTCATGCCTATAACAGCATTGTGGAATACAGAGTAATTATTTTTTTAATTTATTTTTAGAATTAATTTATTAGCTTTAAATTTTTTCCATTCAGAACGATTTAATATTAATGTGTGAAAATTGTATGATTTACAACAAATCAGATACTATATATTATCAGGCTGCCCGAAAAATGCTCGACTATGGACTCAAATTGTTGAGTAAAGTAAAAAAAATTAAAAAAATTATTTTTGAATTAATAAATAAAGATAAATTAGGAAAAGTTAAATTCAATGAGGAATACAGTGCGTATATTACGGTATTTGACTCCAAGTGAATTCGGCTTCGAAGAAGGCAGTGGTGAATCGGAGCCAAGTCCTCAATTAATAAGGAAAAGAGCCGAACAGTCTCAGCAAAAGTCATTTTGTGCACCGTACACATCTCGGTTGGGTCCCAACAACAGCATCATCATTTCAAAGAATAAACTTTTATTGTAAAAATGATCAAACATTTTTTAAGGAAAATTTATATTTATTTTATTAAGAAATTCAGATTTGGCCCAAAACGATTCTTTTATTGTTCCACCTGAGGGCCAAGATTTAGATGAAGATATAACTGAAAAAGTTAAAGAAATAGCAGCTTTAGCAGCTCAGCGTTTAACGGATAAAAACCCTCATGGACAGGTCAGTAGCATCAAATTTTTTTTATTAAGGTTTATTAATTTTTATTTAAGATGGGCTATTTAAAACGAAATAATAATGGATGTTTGAGTTATAATTTCATAAAAAATTCGGCTCAGAAAAAAGAAGAGAACAATACCGAAAAAACTGTATCTATTGGAAATTTAAGCGAAGGTTTACAACCAAATTCGTATTCAATGTCAACTTTTATTGAAGATAAAAAAAATACATCAAAGCCAAGTAAATTATAATTTTTTTTTCAAAATTTTATTTGTGAAAAATGTGCAATATTATAAAATTTATTGAAAATAGCTAATTGCTAGAAGTTGCTTATTAATTTGATTTTTCTAAATAATTTGATTAAAATGACTTAACTTTTACCAGAGAAAATTTAAGAATTGTATCATTTAATCTCTATATCAACATTCTAAGCAAATTGAAATTTATTTTAATATTTTACTACTCAAAAAACAAAAATATTATAAATTTCTTTTAACTTTTTTACGAACTGTAGAATCAAATAAAGAAATTTAATTTATCAATAAATTTGCAGAATGTACGTAATAATATTTGCTATATTTGATTTCTAATAAAAAAATTTAATTTAAATCATTCATTTCTGTTATTTTTTAGTCTAATTTACCAGAGTTGTTAAAAAGGCCTAAATTGTAAATCAAGTCCAAGTCCGAACTTAAATTTTTTTTTCTATATCCGGAGTTGAACTTTAAATTTTAAATAATATTTGAATTTTTACTGTTCCATGCAGAAATGATTACGGCCACATGATTTTTTGTCTTTACCAGGTAGCTATTGTGGCGGCCAAGTTTTAGTCAGAGTCACTAAAATTAAAGTCCAAGACGAGACTTGGACTTGATTTGTGACTAAACATTTTAATACTCTAGCATGATTTAAAGTTAACAGATAAAATGAAGGCAAATTGAAGTTTGAGATCAAGATCAAAATATAAATTGTAATATTGTTTTTAAATAATAGAGAAAAAATAAATTTTTTCCAAAGCAATTACTTGACATGTCATTTCAATTTTTTTTCATATTTAAAATTTTAAAATCTCCTTTTTTATTGAACTTTGATAGGTTTAAATTTTTTAATTGATTTAAATGAAAACTTACTTTATAGACAAAAAAGTTTAATGTTTTAAAATTTTTAATTTATTTAAGTGAAAAAATGAAATTAATTTTATTTGAATGAATGAATATAAAGTTATAAATTTATATTTGTGAATTAACTTAACCTGAATTATTTAAATTGTTAATTGTTTTTGTTAAATAAATTATATATCAATCATTTTGATGTTAATTTGATAATGAACCAGTACTAGACGTAACATGTCTAGTAATGTTTAGTATTTATTTCTTTAAAATTTTAAAATCATTAGATTAATTAAGTTTTAAAATTTCAATGATCGTTTTGATCTTAAAATTTGATCTGAAACTTCCATTTACCAAAATGAAGAGTTTTACTGGAGCTTCTATAGATTTTATAAATTATTTTTCAGTTTAACTACTTTTCAATCTGGAAAAACTGGAAGACATGTCCGTCGTAATAATTGAAAAGTAATCTTTATAGTTTTTAAAAACGGTTAAAAAAAGGTAAATTATTATTTATTCATGATTTATTTTATAGGTATTTGGAAAATTCATTAAGTTTGCTTAAAAAATTAAATACTAAAAATAAAGACAACATTACTCAGTTTAGGAAAACTGAAAAAATATAATTAAACTTGATTAAATAAATGTTTAACTGAATTTGTTCTATTTCAATTAGTTTAATTTTAAGTCTTTCTTTCAGTTAAAATTTTTTTCTTAAAATACAAAAATAACATCTTCTTTAAATTAATTTGGTTTAAATCAGATGTATCTACATTACGGAATGCATTTTTCAGCACGTAATAAAGGAGTTCTAGTTTCGACTGGATAATAATTTAAGTGTTTTAAATTGTTATTTTTTTATTTGAATTCTAATTAGTGTTGTTTTTTCATGAAAAAAGTTGTATAGTAAAATTAAGGTTCAATATATTATTTGATGCAATCTTGAAAGGGTTTTTTTTTTGAGGAAACCTGGAAAAAAATTTAATTTAAAAAAAATGTGATAAATCAACTTCCCTTGTTTTCCCTAGAATTTTCCGAATCGTGATCAGTCAAAATATTTAAAAAAAAAAATGATTTTTAACATAATTAATATTTAAAAAAAATAATTTAAAACAAATTTATTTTATTTTATTTAAAAACTGAATTGATTATGATCGAATTGTTATTAATTTATAGGGAAAAAAATAAAATTAAGAAAATAACAAATCATTTAATGTATATTATTTGAAGTTCAAATGATATTTAAGATAAAATATTATTTTAGAGGAATTTTGCTATTTTCTTAAAAATTATTATTATAAAAAATTCAAATTTCAGTGCATTTTGTTGAAAATGGACCATTCGGCTCTAATGCTCCGACTTATGATGCAAGCTATAGTTCTTTATCTAAAGAAGAAACAGACGTTCTTCTCACTACTTATGGAGATGAAACTGCTTACCAATATGCTTTAAGTTTTATGGAATTTAAGAAAGACACTGGAGTTTTATTCAATCGATATGTTAATTTGGTTTTAAACTCGTTGACTAATAACGAACATGAAAAATATCTGCAGTATTTAAGCAAAAGACAAAATCAAGAATTACACAATGATGCTGCTAAACAAGAAACTGATATGAAAATAGAACCTACAAAAGCCCAAACTTCATAAACTAAATTGTTTTTTTTTTTGTATTTTTATTTTGAAATATTATGTTGTCTAAAAATAATAAAATTAGAAAAAAATTTTAATTCTATTTTTAAATCATTTGGCCAAAAATAAATTTAAATTTTCTTTTAACAATTATTACTTATTTTTTATAATCTCAAAATTTAGAAAACATGAATGGACAAAACATTTTAAGCATTAAAGAGTCAAATGGATCACAACATATAAAATGGTTAATTTATTCAAATCTTCTATGGAATGTTCGAAGGTCATTTAGTCTGATTTGGAAATTATTTTATAATCAAAAAATTTATAAAAATTTGATTTTAGTTTTGGCAATAATAGACTTTTTTTTAATTTTTAACAAAGACAATGAGTCTAGTATTGTTTTATTGATATTTTTGTTTTATCAAATTTTTGTTTTTTTACTTCCGCTATTAATTTATTTACAATCTATAATTAACTACTTACGAAATAGATTCTATTATGAATTATCTGATTCAGATAAAATGATTTATTTGTTAATTTATAACAAAAAAAGAGTTTCAGTTGGATATGTCATTTTAAAAATGAAACCAAATTCACAAAAATGTGAATTGATAAATATTTTTGTCGATCGTTCGATTAAAAATTTCCATTTAAACTCTCTTTCAATTATTAGTTTTTTTTCAAGTTTGAAAAGGCGAAATATCAACACAATTTTGTCTACTTTAAATAATAATGAAGAAGCCAATCTATTAAATTATTTAGGTTTTGATCTTTGTATAATTAAGAACAAATATGGAAAAGTTGATTTTTTATCGAAAATTTATTTCTGATTATTTTCTGAGAAATAGCTAACCAGACAATTTTACAGACAAATTTTTCGATAATCAAATTATAGAGACAGAATGGTACGAATAGCATAAGTGTGGTCGAATAAATAAAGGACTTTAATTTCGCCGGTCTTTGCTGAAAAAAAATTTCTATATTTAATAAAAAACATTAAAAAAATATCTCTAATTTAAATTATTTTTTTTTAATCTTTAATTTTTTCTCAGTTTGCTAGTCTCGTGTATGGCATTCAACACTAAAAATTATCTAAAAATTTTGATACAATATTTCAAAATTTTTTAATGTGAAAATGCAAATAATTTTCAAATTGAACAGAATTTTAAAATATATCAAATCTGATTTACCAAAAAACCATTGAGAGATAGTGTGTAGGATACCTTTTGATTCTTAGTTTTTTTGCACACCTAAGCGTTCATTAAAACCATATTTTTAAATTATATATATAGCATGTTAACTATTTTAATAGTGCTCTACTTGATTTTTATATTTACAATACTTTAAAATTTGACATGACAATTTACAATTTGATATTTCAATTTTTTTCAATATTTGGCTTACTTTGTCATTTTTTTTCTTAACAGTTTTACATTTAAAAAAGCTATAGTTAACATATTTTTAGAGGCTTTTTCATATGACTCAGTTCAATTCAAGGAAGCCTAATTATTTTTTTATTAAATGATAAATCAAGTTTGTGAAATTTTTTGTTATTCAAAACGTATACGTCTTTTTGTAGGTAATCGCAAACTTTAGAAGAAACAATTTACATTGATATTATAGAATATGCTCCTAAGACTTCAATTGAGTTGATTTTATTTATGAATAAATGTACGAGCCTCGGCTTGGTAGACTCAATAAAATATGTTTTAACACAAATAAAGTGTGAAATATTGCATAAATAATTTTTTTCTTATTTAAAATTTTATACGATTCATTAAAAGTGGACTTTTAAACCTAATTTTAATTTTTTTGAGATAATTGAGTTTTTTTTTAATTATTATTTTGATTTTTATCTAAATCGTATTTTCTACTCTATTTTATAAATTTTTTTTTATTCTTCTCTTAATTTTACTTTTTTGACTATGACGCTTGAATTAATAAATAAAAATACTAATTAAAATATTCGAATTTTTTTATATATTTTAATTTTTATTTTTTTTATTCATTTTTTAAGGTGTCAAATTGTTTATTTTTTAAATCAAAAGGTATCAAATATTTTTTTAGATATCATTTTTATTTTATATCTTTTTCTTTACTTATTGGTATCAGAATTGGTATATTTACATTTCGACAAGTAAATTTGGAAAAGGTAATTTTCGACAACTTAATTTCTTAATAATATCTTAATAAAAATAAATCTTAATAAAAATTAAGAAAATTAATTTTCGACGAAGCAAATAAAACCTGACACTTTAATTTTCGAATAATATATATTCGACAAAACTTGACAAGATTTTTTTTGCATGGGTTTTTTTTATTTTATTCTATTATGGATGATTTAGTGAGCTCAATTAATAACTTAAGTTTGTCGCTCAATTTAATTATTTATTTATTTATTTATTATATATTTATTGAGCTTAATTGATAGTTTAAAGCTGGAGCAATCGAACACAGAAAATTTATTCATTCAACTAAGTTGTGGTCGGGTAAATGAAAGAAAGCCTTGTTACATTATTTTGGAATAACGCATAAATCAAATTTTAAATGATTATAATGATCAAGATATTTATCAATACTTAGCTAATTTATCTAAATTAATTCAAAACTAATAATTTTTTTTATATTTTCAATTTTTTCATTTCAAATAATTTTTCTTAATAAATTTTTTTGTCTAATTATTATTTGCCCAATTATAAGACGTTTGTCGAAATAATTAACGTCGAAATACTATTTTCGTAAAATAGTTGTCTAATTAAAAATCTTGTTTAATCTACCTTGTCGAAATTTACATTTGCGTAATTAACTTGTCGAAAAGGAGCAGTTTTATCAGAATTGAGAATCAAAAAAAAAAGAAAATCAAATTTAATTTTTGAAATATTTTACAATTATGTTTGATTAAAAATTAAAAAAAAAATTTTACAATTTACTGCACTTTTTTATCAAAAAAACTCTTTTTTTGACCGTAAGCATTTTGGAACAATTTAACTAAAATTAAATAAATCTAAATTTACGTAAAATAACATTAAAAAGCGTAACTACATAAATTCACAACTTTTTGTAGAAGAACTATTAGCAAACTTTTTTCACATTTAAATATTAAGAGGTTCCTTGAGTACTAGTTCCTTGAGTGCCATTTTTACACTCAAGGAACTAGTACTTTACAATAGAAGGAAAAAGAAGAAGACATTTATTTGCTCGATTGACGCTAGTAAAGCCTTTGATAAATTCAACCGTTTAGTTCTGTGGGCTAAGTTAGTAAAAGACATTGATGCATGGGTCTTAAGAACTCTAATAAATTATTACAATTCATCAAAAGTGGTTGTTGCAATAAATCATGATGAAACTGCTCCATTCAAAATTACACGAGGGGTCAAACAAGGCGGACCACTTAGTCCAACTTTATTTGCCATCTATACTGATGAGCTAGGTAGTTTTCTTAATACTCTGAACATTGGCATTGGGATAGAGAGCTTAACTATAAATAATATATTTTATGCTGATGACATCTTACTCTTAGCTAACAGTGCATCTGAACTTAATTATTTACTTGAAGTAACGGAAAAGTTTGGAATAGAGCATGAAATAAAGTTCAATCCTACCAAAACTATTTACATTGTAATGTTCAATAAACAGATCAATCATACTAGACCTCAAGAATCAAGAATTGAAAATAAAGTTTTCTTCCAAAAACAAGAGGTAAAAAGAGTTATTTTATTCAGATATTTAGGAACCTGGATAGATGAAGCACTCAAAAGTCAAACGCATGTGAATAGCAGAATAAAATTATTTACTTTTGGTTACCAAAACTTGAAACAAATTGGAATTACCTCCGATATCGTACTAAGTAGCATTAAGCTTTGCTACTACAAAACATACATTAGACCAATGCTTTATTATGGGATTGATAATATGGTAATCAACAAGACCCAAAATAAAATGTTACAAACACTTGAGTCGAAATTAATCAAGGGTATGTTTAGGATCAGTAAAAAATCAAGAAGTACGGCTTTACTTAGAGCAATCAACATTGAAACGGTAGAAGAATTGACGATAAGAACCAAGATCAAGTTCGCCAATAGATTAATTAAATTCGAAATAACGAAGCAGTTACTTGAAGAGCTTGACAAAAATGATCCTTTGGCTAAGATAGATAAAAAAACTTTAATGTATGAACTAAAAGGTATTACAAAAAAAGAAACGATACAAGAAATATTAAACCAAGGAAATCAAATAGTAAGTGATAATAGAGCGAAAAACATGAGAGAGAGAAAAACTGATACTGTTAGGCAGATCAATGAAGTGATGAAGTATACTGGAGAAAAAAGAAGAAGTGGATTGAATGAACTGCTCAAAATAGACTATTGAATCATTTTGTTGACTTGTTATCAAATTTTGTGATTTTTATTTATCAAATCAATTTTAGTAAAACGCTTATTTTTTTACTAACTGCTAATTAGATCTTTTTTTTGTATTTTTTTTGAATCGTAATATTGTATATACTTTTATTTTTTTAATTTTTTATAAAATGAACATCTCTTGTAAAAGTAGAGTTGGAGATCCATGATAGATGTTCCAGTTTTTCTATCGCCTTAGTTGCGGCCTTTTGGTACCCAAATAAATAAATAAATATTAAGAGAACCTATGTCTTTTGAGAAAAGAGTCATCTTTAAAAAAAATCAGACACATTTAATGACACCATGTCAATTTAAAAGTTCAATGCCGTTTAGTGCCGTAATTCAAAAAAAAATTAATGAACTAGCAGCATTAGTAAAAGTAAATATTCAAAAGCAAAATTATTAATATCTAATAAAGATCACAGTTAAATTCCCCTTGTTAATTGTTAACCCCATTAATCTTTATATAATGAGCAAGTAAATTGACCAACAAAAAAAAAAAACAAAAAAAAACTCTCCAAAACCAATTTTTCTAAAACTTTTTTTGTTCAGAAAGCCAAGAACAACGGCCCGGGTCGACCCAGTCGAAGTCTACTGTCGCATCCGGCCCCTGCCCAACCAAACCGACGAATCATGTCTCAAAATTGTGGACGAGTCCAACCTGATGCTGCAAATACCAGAGGTATGCGTTGCGCCCAAGCGCCCACTCATTCCCCCACTAAACCCTTCTTTAAGTGCTCGGCCTCGTACCGGACCGGCCAAATCAAACAACTAGTCTACTCGTTCACCCAGATCTACGACGAGCAGACCTCGCAAAAACAACTGTTCGAACAAGTGACCATGCCTCTGGTCCAAGACCTGCTCAACGCCAAAAACGGCCTCATGTTCACGTACGGCGTGACCGGCTCGGGCAAGACCTACTCCATGATCGGCAATCAGCACGAGTCGGGCATGCTGCAGCGCTCTCTAGACTGTCTTTTTCAATCCATCCAAGGCAACATTGCTCGCAAGAACATCTTCAGGCCGGACAGAATGAACTCGTTCGAGATTCAGTCGGACTGCGAGGGCCGTCTCTCCAACCTCGCGGCCGCCCACCCCGCCAAGTTGACCAGACAACAACAAGTCTTTCTAAACGAGCTTCAGCTGAGCAACAAATTTCAGTGTGAGATAAACCGCGACAACTACTATGCCGTGTACATATCGTGCATTGAAATCTACAACAATTACATCTATGACCTGCTGGACGACGTGGCCTCGTCCAGCACTCCGACCATGGCCGGACAGGACTTGAAGGAGTCGAAAAATTTGAAAGAGGACTCCAGGGGCTGCATGTACATCAAGGACGTAAACGAGCTGGAGGTGAAGACAATCGAAGAGGCGTTGGACTTGATATCGAAGGCGCAGAAGAAGAGAGTTGTGGCGTACACTGAGCTGAACTCGGAGTCGTCCAGGAGTCACAGCATTTTCAGCATTCGCTTGGTGCAGTCGCAGTGCAGCGGCAAGCAATGTCCGGTCTATGTGAGCCAGTTGTCGTTGGTGGACTTGGCCGGCAGTGAGCGGTCCAAGCGCACCAAGAACACCGGGTCGCGACTCAGAGAGGCCGGCAGCATTAACTCGTCGCTCATGGCTCTCAGAAATTGTATCGAGACTCTGAGAGAAAATTCACTCAATGGATACAAAAAAATGGTGCCCTACAGAGACTCTAAATTGACACTTTTGTTTAAAAATTATTTCGAAGGCAATGGAAAAATAAAGATGATTTTGTGCATCAATCCGAATTCTGTTGAGTTCGATGAAACTTCGGTAAGATTTGATTTTTTTTAGATGTAATTTAAACTTGGAAATTTGGCACTTTTTGAGAAAAAAAAAATTTTAAAAAACACTTTGAAATGATTTTGTCAAGTAATTGAATAAAAATAGAGTTGGTCAAAATATAGCTACAGCTTTGGCTGTAAATTTTGTTTTTTTGATGTCTTTGACTTGGGATATTTTTTTGGGTTTCTTTTTGTGGGCATTGTGAATTTTGGTACAAAAAACAAAATATTAATATTGCCAAAGCTTATATTCTGAAGGACCAAAACATGTTATGTAAATTGTAGCAACTGATACATTCCATGTATCACCAATTAAAGTTGAGTTGGATTTTTGAGTATAATATAATATCTCAAATTAACAATTTTCTGCGTTTTGCAGATTTATTGCAGAGCTTTGCAGAATCAACTTATTGATGATACAAAAAATGCATCAGTTGCTACAATTTGCAGAACATGCTTTGGTCCTTCAAAACCTAAGCTTTGGCACTTTTTATATTTTCTTTACCCTTTCTTAACTAAAAAACATAAAAAAAATATTAATCTATGTCTTAAAAATGGAAAAACTTTTCAAAATTTTAGAAAATCTACACTAATTTGAGTTTTTGTTTTCTGAGAATATTTTAATATTTTACTTTTAATTTAGAAAATTTATTTACATTTTAGAGAAGACGCATTGATAAAATATTTTTGTCAAATATGTCTTAATAGAAAGCAGATTTTTCCTCTATACTTTTTTTTATTTTTTATTTGATTTTAATTTCTGTTTTTTTTTAATTAATTTTGATGCAAACATTAATATTATTTTTATGGTGCTTGTTATAAGCCCATTATTTTTTATTTAATTCCAAATCTTTGAATTTCAATTTGAACTATTAAAAGAGTCATGATCTTTATTTATAGTTTAAATTCTTTTCTAAGCATATTCTCTATATTTTTACCATAAATCAAAAAATGATTAAAAATCTTTCGAAAAATTAAAAACCTAAAAAGATCAACGTTTGTTTGTTTCTTTATTTGGTTTTTTATAACAGATTTGATTTTTTTTAATCTTTTTTTGTTTTAATATAATGAAGATCATCTTCATTATATTTAAAATTCATAAAATTATAATGATTATAATTTTATAAGAAAATACAATTCAACTGGTTTAACTAAAGAACTTCTATCAACATTTTTGCCTAATTTTATGATTCAATAGAAAATTTTCTTTCAATAGCTCAATTTATGATTTTGAAACATCAATAAAAAAAATTTATAATTTATTTAATTATATCTTAATTATTTAGTGCATCAAACAATTTTGCGTGTTTACAATAAACAATGCGAAATAATGTGACTAGATAATAAAAGAGTTTAAAAAAATTAATTCTTACAATAATTAAACCTTAAAAAAATTACAACAATATAATTCTTTCTCTTTAATCATATTTGACAATAAATTAAGCCTTCATAACTTTGATGGTGAAACAGCATGAAACAAAATATGACTCAATAAATTATGAAAGTAAAAATTGATTTTAATTTATAAGTAAGTTTTGATGATTCAATAAAATATGGCATAGGATTAGTTATATTAGATAATAAGATAAAATCAAGTATAATAAATATAAAAAAATATAATAAAGTACATAAAACTATTTTTTGTAGTAAAAGAAATGAATTGTAAAAAAAAAAATAATAAAAAAAATGACTTAAATTTTTGATATTTTATTGGATCTCATTTGAACATTATCAGAATAAACATTGCAAGTTTGGCGTGGTGGCACCTCATATGTTACTGTGCCAGTAGCTTCAGAGCTAGAAGAATTTCGATGCATTTATAACCTATATTTTATCAATTTAACTTATTAAATCAAATAAAATAGATTGATAAATAAAATTGTCAATTAACAAAAATAGGGTTCTAGCGTTTTTTTTTCCTCGGTTAATGTTTCTTTATATTCTTTTAGTAAATTAATTTATCTATGTGTTAAATTTACTATAAAGTAGATCATTTTTTTATAAAATAAATTTTATTTAGTTAAATTCATCTTTTTATTAAATATATAGGAAGCTTTATTATTTTATGAACGGGGTGGCAAATTTTAAATTAGCTTAGAAAATTGTTAATTTTGAAATTACTTCCAAAAAATTAATAATTGAGTGTCCAGAGAATCTAAATAAAGAGACAGCTTGTTGAAAAAAAATTTATTCTAATTTTTTTTGAGTCAAAAATAAAATTGGTCAAAATGGGTGATTTTCTATCAAATTATGTACCGTAAAACCTTGCAAACTACCCCATGGGGTTCAAACGAGAAAATGGGGGGGGGGGGGGGTTATAATTTAACAGCAATTTATTCTGTAAAATTATTTTAAAAAAAAATAAATTAGAAGCCCGGGCTTATATTGAAATTATTTATTTAAATTGATGGGCTAATACGGAAAAAAGTTTAATTTTTGACTGGGCTTTTAAAGAAAATTTCGGTACTTTTGAAAAAAAGTTAATAAAAATATTTAAAAAAATATTAAAAAAAGAGAAATTATAACTATACAATGCTTTAATATTTTACAAAAACTAAGCCATTTCTGTGTCTGAATTATCTTCATCATCGTCAAAGTCATGTAAATCTAAATCGCGAATGTTAGCTTGTTAGAATGGGGTTATACTGAAAATCTGTTAGTATTATTATAAGAATTTTAATTAATTTTTTAATACAACCCCGGTGTAATACATAATTTTTTTTTTTAAACCCATGGGGTTATATCATATATTATGGTGGGGGGGGGCTATAGCAAATTACACACTATAACCCCGGGGTAGTTTGCAAGGTTTTACAGTATTTGGTTTAAGGTTTAATTATCATATATTATATTTAAATCACCTTTTTTGCCATTTAATCTCAAAAATGTTACAGAATAAATTTTTTAAATTTTTTTTTCAGGTGGACTTTTTAGGGGTGAATTTTTGGGCCAATTCTATTAAAAGGGTGTCACCCCATTACCGCCATCTTTTTAAAAATACATAACCACCACATCTGGGTGATTTTCAAGGCTAACCGGTTGAAAAAATTGGCCAATTGGGTTAACAGGATTATACATGATTAACCGAATTTAGCCACACCCATTAACCCCAGCACCAGGTGACCCAAAAATGAGTGGTTAAATATCGCGTTTTCTATCGTTACTGAGTCTTTAGGAAAATTATCAAAAAAATAGTTGAGCCGATTAGGCCGTCTTACTATACATTAATATTTTCTGATAAAACATCAATGTATTGCGGTGTCGTATAAATCTATGATGCAATTTTTTAGGCATCTTGAAGTTGATGATTAATTCAAAATAACATTTCAATTCAAAAAGTTTTTCTTTAGATATTAAAATAAATCTTTGATTTAGTTTAAATAATTTTAATGTAACATGCTTTACATGCAATGTAGATTTAGAAAATTAAAAAAAATTGAAAAAGAACACAAATTTTCAAAAGATCAGTTAACTAAATTGAAAATCGATTTTATCAATGGATTTAGAAAATGTTTTTTCAGACTTATTTTCATTTTCTAAATCTACATTGCATGTAAAGCATGCTACATTAAGATTACTTAAATTAAATCAAAGATTTATTTTAATATCTAAAGAAAAACTTTTTGAATTGAAATGTTATTTTGAATTAATCATCAACTTCAAGATGTCATTTTTTAACTTAATTTATTAAAATGCTAAATTAAATTTGAATATTTTCATTAATTGTAAATCGAGAATTTCAAAAATTTCAATCAGATAAAAATACTCAATTTCTAGGTAATTCCTCTTTTTTCTTTTAACATGGCGATTAATTGAAACATCAATTGTTTAACCTTTAAAAACAAATGATTCAAATTCCATATCATTATAAATTTAGTGCTAAAATATCTATATAAATATTCACAATTCTTAGAAATATTAAAAATTTTCCCAATCAAAATAAATGCTCCCATCATCTCTTAAAAATTCAAATGCCAAAATAAAAAAAAATTTTTTTTTTAAAAATTACAATATTTTAATTAATTAAATAAAAATAAAAAATTTCTTTTTGCAGAATGTTCTTAAATTTAGTGACCTAGTCAAAGATGTGCTTGTTCCGGTCAGCTCTGAAACAAATGTGAACCAAGGCTCCAAAATTCCCAAATCAGCATCTGTCAACTCCAACATAAACGTCAAGATTACATTCGACGAACTCGAAAACCACAACTTGGCCTTGCTGAACAGCCTTCAGCAAAAGTAATTCTAAATCCAACCTTAAACCTCAAAATCTCTTTTAATAATTTTCTCTCTCCAAAGCAATTATTCGCTGATGACCGAAAGCTTTCCTCCCTTGGACATATTCTCTCCTGACGACGACCAGACCATCAAGCGCATAATCGACTATTTGGAAGAGTTTCAGCGGCGTCGCGACGCCCTCATACACGAAACAGACTTGGTAAAGCAGCAATTTTATGTGAAGCTGCGCGAAGTCAACGACGAGCTGGACCGCTTGAAAGAAGAGCGCACCGAGTACAAGAACCGCCTGGAAAGCAAGGAAAAAGAACAACTAAAATTTGACAGCAAAATAAAAGCACTGGAAAAAATAATAAATACCAACAGCTCATACCAGCGGACACCTCTGGCCCAGTTTAATTCAAGAAATGTGATGAACACGCCAAGCAATGGCTTCATGTCAAGCTGCAGCTCGACCAACAACAGCGGAAGCACCCAGGTGTCGGACAGACCTATTTCGAGCTCCAGCGTCCAAAGCAGCAGTGTGGGCAGCACAGTCAATGACACACCAGTGAGAACACGAATTGCCAATGTGAATTCAGCCATAAAGACCAGTTCTAGCTCTCAGACGCCGTCTACAGGCCGAGTTGTCGGCTCCATACTCAACTCAGCCGCTTACAATAGATACCAAACACCGGCCAAGTCCAAAGAGGGCGTCCCAGTGGCGAACAGACGCGCGGCAAGAAGGTCCAAGTCGGCAGAGATGTGGCTGGATCACAAGCCACCAACAATATCCAAAACTGACACTGTGCTCCAGCCTAAAATGCACCGCAAAAAATCGGTAAGCAAATTGGAGCTTCATGACGCCAAAAAGTCGTCCAAGTACGTGCTCACCCATCAGCAACAGGACGAAAATGGAGAAATTCGGACCAACTTGATCAAGGGTGACATCATTAGATCGCCATCTGGCGGAGCGAATATTATATTTACAGATGTGGAGACTTTGGAGACTAGGCAGCAAGAGATTGGACGGCCTTTGAAAAGACCGTATGACAGTGACAACCAGGTAGAGGACCGACATTTAATCGAGGAAAGGTGTTCAATAGCTATAGAGGGACATTCGAGTTTTACAAAAACAAGGAATGTGGCCCATGTTTGAGACCGCTGTTCTGTGCACAGTTGTTTTTGTTTTCTTTTAGGCGTTTTAGTTGTTATAGCTTGACACCTTTCTTACTTTTGTACGAATATAGAGAAATTTTTCTTCTTTTTTTTGTTGTATCAAATAATTGGAATTGAATTGATGTGTAAAATTTTTTAATTTTAAAATTAATTAATCAATAACTTTTAGACTATTCTTTTTGAATTGGAATATTGTTTCAGATAAAATAAATCATGACTATTTTGATCGCTCAAAAAAATATCTTTTTTGAATTGTATAATATAAATAAAAGACTAATATTTTAACTTTTTATATTTTTTTTCTTTGAACGCCTTTAGACAGGGTCATAGATTATTTATTTACTTGTATTTGAAGTCAACAAAACTAACACATCATACTATTTCGAAAAAATCATAACAAAAACTATGACAATCATAACTAAATTTTTTTATTAATTTTACTCAAAATAAGTTTTCATCTTATTAGGGTTTAGTTTTTTGAAATCTCTTCTAGCCTCCCCACAGTTTTACAATTCAAGTAATATTAGTTACAAAAATCACTAAATCTTTTAGATGCACTTAATTCAGAATAAAACCGTGCACCTTGCTGATATTTCCTTAATTAAAATCCTTTTACTGTAAAAAAGGAAAAGAAGCTAAAGGGAATTTGTAATCGCTAAATGGACGCCCTACAACCTGGGCAGGTAAGTTATAGTCATTTTGATGAATAATATTATTAAGTTTGAAACAGAGTTGTTTAAAAGTCACAAATATTAAGTCAAGTCCAAGTCCGGATTTTTTTTTTCAAAATTCCGAGTCAAAGACTTTTCAAATTTTTTTCAAGATGAATATCATGACTAGAAAATTCTAAAAGTATTTTATAATAATAAATTGCGTTAATCTTGATGACTCAAAGTTCCGACATCCCAAAGTCAATTTTTTTTTCCAGTTTTACAAATAAATCAAATAAATTTTCCATTTATGTAGAGTAATTGTTCTAAGAAAATTATATTAAACGAAAGATCACGAAAATTTCCGCCTGATTCTCAACTACTGTCAAAGCATATTTTCCAGTCATTTTTCATTGCTTAACATGATTGGAAATCCGGACTTGGACTTGTGAAAAAAATTAAAAAAAAAAATCTCCGGACTTGAAATTTATTTTGAGACTTTGGTTTGAAACTTGAAAAATGAAATTTGTTCAGGATTTTTAACTTGCCTTTTCAGGGTATTGTGAATTTCAAATACAAATTGAACAAAAATTCTTCATTTTAAAATTGAGACCGCTGTTCTTTGCACAGTTGTTTTTGTTTTCTTTTAGGCGTTTTAGTTGTTATAGCTTGACACCTTTCTTACTTTTGTACGAATATAGGGAAATTTTTCTTCT
Source organism: Brachionus asplanchnoidis (assembly GCA_025491095.1). NCBI lineage: Eukaryota > Metazoa > Rotifera > Eurotatoria > Ploima > Brachionidae > Brachionus > Brachionus asplanchnoidis. The sequence goes on along the minus strand of JAILYF010000008.1, from coordinate 4,137,152 downwards.
TTTTTTTGTTGTATCAAATAATTGGAATTGAATTGATGTGTAAAATTTTTTAATTTTAAAATTAATTAATCAGTAACTTTTAGACTATTCTTTTTGAATCGGAATATTGTTTCAGATAAAATAAATCATGACTATTTTGATCGCTCAAAAAAATATCTTTTTTGAATTGTATAATATAAATAAAAGACTAATATTTTAACTTTTTATATTTTTTTTCTTTGAACGCCTTTAGACAGGGTCATAGATTATTTATTTACTTGTATTTGAAGTCAACAAAACTCACACATCATACTATTTCGAAAATATAATAACAAAAAAATTTCAAATTATTAAAATGACACCATATCTTTTTAAAAAAAAAGATTTATTTTTAAATTAAATTTTAGGATCACTAATTTGCCCTTTAATTATTTAATAATAATTATAATAATAATTAATAAATAGTAGTGATGAAATCGAATTAATTTTTTTAATGCAAATCGAAACTCGAAAAAAAGCTTATTTCGAATTCAAAAATCAAGATTTTTGATTTTTAAATTTGAAAATCACAATTTTAAATTATTAAAATCGAATGAGATCTTACTTGATTTTTAAATTTGATTTCTGAAAAATTCGATTTAATTTTTTGAATTTTAAATAATTTGAATGCATTATTCGAATTTATGGGAATTCGAATTTAAAAGAATTCGAAATCAGTATTCGAATTTCAAAAAATTCAAATATTGAATTTAATATTTTAACAATTCGAATTCAATATTTGAATTCTTTAAAATTCGAATACTGATTTCGACTTCTTTTAAATTCGAATTAATCAAAAATCAAAAAAAATTCAATATCTAATAAATTCGGAAAAAAAAATCTCCCTAAAAAATTGATCCTGTTGAGTTTTAAAAAATTATAAAAAAAATTATCCTTTTCTATTCCAGGCTTTTATTAGAATATTTTGCACTCCAGCAACGTCAGTTTAGTCTGAACAGCTATTTAAAGTGCTGGGTACAGCGTCTGGAACAGTAGAAACAGAATAGGCCCAGAAAATTTTAGAAAAGTTTTGTTTATTAGTGAAAATTTATAATACAGTCAATAACCGGTTATCCGTAATTTTTTATCCGGAATTTTCGATTATCCGGAATCAATTTTCGGACCAGCACTTTTTGATTTTTTACTCTGAACTTTTTCGCTTCCTACTTTTTAGGCTTTGAGCTAATTAGAACAGCATTGCTTCCGTATTACTTCCTGTTAAACCTTAATATATAAACATAAACGATGTGAGTCATTATGTTATTCTCATTAAAAATGACAAGACCTATGTATCAAGTCCCTAAGCCTCGCAAGAACGCTAGTAAAAAAGTTATCGATACTCCGATTGCAAAACGCAAGAAGGTTGTTCTTAACTTTGTTCAGCGGGAGGAGATCATCACTAAGAAAAAAAATGGGTACTGCCCAAAAAAACTTGCGCTAGATTATATGGTTGGCTTGAGTACGATTTACGACATTATCGCCAAAGGTTCAGCAGAACTTAGCAAATTCAGAACAGATAATCCAGACAGTGCGATCAGATGCACATTTAAGACTTCAAGCTATCCGCTATTAGACGAAGCACTCAACTTATGGTTTTACCAAGTTCGCAGCAGCAAAGTGCCAATCAACTACGAAACAAGCAGGTGACTCTAAATAAACACTCTAAATCAATTATCACTGTGTTTACCCCTCTTTTCGTTAGCAAATCGTGTTATCCGGAAAATTTATTATCCGTACGACTTTGAAAAAAAAAACTCGAATCTCATTCCGGATAACCGGTTATTGACTGTAATCAATTTATTATAATAAATTTTCAATAATTCGAATATTTGATTAGATTTTTAGAAAAATCGAATATAAAAATCAAATTTTTAGTGAATCAAATATCAAATTCAATTTTTTTTATTAAAATTATTATTTTAAATATTGTTCAATTTAAATATTTAATTCAAATAAATCGTTTTTCAAATAACTTTTTCGGATAATTTTTAATATTTTATTTGAATAACATTTTATTCCGAATTCTTAGTTATTTAAATTTCGTTCCGAATATTGATATTCGATTTCATCACTAATAAATAACTATAATTTTGCTGACCAAATGAAATGAAATTGTAATAGCCTTCAAAATTTAGTCTGTCAAGTTTATTTTTAAGTTCATTTGTGTCATTTGATAGAACTACTTCTTTGGGTAGATTGTTCCAAACGCTTGATATACTCTGTATGTAAAAATTTTGACGTTGATCACAATTTTTGACAAGTTGTCTTTCTACTTGGTATTAGTGTGACCTTAGTCGATACTTCGATTGAAACGACCGTTCATTTTTTAACACAATTTTATTAAACCAGCTGATTGATTGATAAACGTCTTTATTTAAATAAATAAATATTGGCTCGAGATTTAGCTCCTTTGCCAAGCTTAAATAAAATGTTTCAAAAAACATTAACCAGCTGATTTCATCAAAGCCCTTTACAATACTAAACATTTGTATTAAATCACCTCGAAGTCTTCTAATTTCAAGTAATGTCAAATTTAGTTCTTCTAATCTTTTTTCATACGATATTCTTCAGATTTCAGGTACAAGCCTTGTTGCTCGTCTTTGAACGGCTTCGATGGCGTTTTTGTCTTTCTTCAAGTAAGGTTTCCAAATTTTAACTCCATACTCAAGATGTTGTCTGACAAAAGCTTTGTAGAGTCTTGATACTGAATCCTTATTGTGAAATTTAAATGTTCTTTTAATAATTCCAAGAACATTATTTGCTTTTTTGCTTGCCGAATTTATGTTAGTTTTCCACTTTTAGTCTTCAGATATTGTGATGCTTAAGTCTTTCTCTTGTTTTGTTTTTGAAATTTGCTCATTATCTATGTGGTATTCGCAATGAGGATTATTATTTCCAATGTGTAAAATTAAATGTGTATATTTAAATGTGATCAATTACTTTTATTCTTATATAAAAGGTTGACTTTTGCTAATACTTTTCAATGATTGACATATTAACCTATTCAATGATTATTTAAAACATGATAAAAATGATCCTAATTTAAAACTATTATTCGATTAGGAAAGAAAAAATATTACGTATCCACAACAAATCGATTCTGGTACCAGATTTAAATTATTTTTCTATTTGTTATCTATATTGTTTACAAACACTATTTATTTTTAATTATATTTTTTATTTTTATTAAAATCAAATTAAAAATTTACTCCTAAGTGAGAAAAAGAGTGAAATACTCAACTCACTTTAATAAAAATACGTTAAATAAAAAATACTCTTTAATATTCAGCATTCATCAAAAAGTATCTGAAGAATGGGAATAGATATTTCAGGAAGACTTTTCAAAATTTTCCAGTGTGTTCAAATGAAACCAGCTGAGCCAGAAGAAGGTAATTCGTCCAGAGCCTTTTTAATATATTCAAAAGTTAACTGATGGAACGAAAAACCTAGTGTTACAAAAGATTAATTTGTTTTAAACCCTTAAAAGCGTGAATAATAAATTCAGATGAGTCACAGAACAAAGATATGCAAAGATGCTGTTAAACATCTCTACTTGATCAACCGTACTTTTGTCTTTGGCATCAGCTCATATTTGCTTTTCTGGAAAGCTGTCAATAACAGGATTTTCTCTAGTTTTAATTTATAATAACTCCAGAATGTATTGGAGTTTTAAAATCTTTTTATTATTTTGACTCAAAATAAGTTTTAATCTTATTACGGTTAAGTTTTTTGAAATCTCTTATAGCCTCTCAATATTCATTTACAGTACTGCTACGAAAATCTGTTTTTACGTGAAATTACGTGAAATTACGTAATTTTACGTAATTTCCGCTTATTTCACGTAAAATAACGTAAAATTACCAAAGTAAAAAAAAGTAAATTTACCGGATTTTACGTAATTTTACGTAAAATTACCGGAAATTACGTAATTTTACGTAAAAAGTAAAATTCCAAAAAATACTGATTTTTTTGGGAATTTTGGCATTTTTTGACTTTTTTGAAATTTTTTGGTCCTGAATTCGAAAAAAAAAAATTACTTTTTTTCACATAATTTTACGTGAAATTTTATTTAAAAACGGTAAATTTTTGTAATTTTTAGTAAAAAAAAGTAAAAAAAAGAAAATTTTTTACAAATTTTATAAAATTTAATTATAAACAATAAACAATAATGCAAAAACAAAATTTTCAATTAGATACATCTCAATACAATTCAATGATTCGACCAATCTCCATTTCTTTCTATAACCACTTTTATTACCTTAATTTTTATTAAAATTTTTTTAAAGATTTAATTGAAAACAAAAATCAAAACTTCATGATTGCTATCATTCGCTTTAACACCATTAAACGCAATAAACCGCGAAAATTAAAAAAATTTAAATTTTTTTCAGGTTTTTTCAAATTTATGGTGTAAATGCTCATGAAAGCAATCACGTATTTTTTGACGTTTTGTTCGACGTTTTTTGTTTCTCGAGTAAAGTAAAAATATAATTTAATATTGACTAATATAAGTTCTTGAATGAGAAAAAATCATCAAACCGTGCATCTTTAGAACAAACTTTATTTACAATGAATGAAAACATTAATTAGCTAAACACAAATGTTTCGAAACTTAATAGCGAAAATGAAGCCATTAAAAAATTAATTATTGAGGGTGAAACTGACAGTTCTTTCTTTTCACCAGGAACCAAAAGAAAGGCCGAAAGAACTTATAGTAGTTCCAGTGATAGCGAAGCTATTGAAACCATAAGTATTCTTATATTTAAGTTTAAAATACATTATTTTTAAAATCTAAAAAAAAAATTAAGTCAATAATAAGCCATTTACAAATCGTCTTAGAAGTGAAATAATGAAGAGATTTGTAAATGACAAAGGGCAGACTCTAGGGTTTTATGAAAAAAAATTTCATAATGAAATGGAGGAAATAAAAAGTAAATATTTTAATGAAAAAAAAAAGCTTAAATTTTTAATTTTCTTTATTAAAGAAGATTTGTTGAAGCTGGTGCCAATAAATTCAAATTTCAAAGAATAATGGAAAAAAGTCGGTGACAGCTTTAAAAATGATAAAAATAAAAAAAAATAAAATTCCGCAAAAATTTTTTCAAAGATTTAAAAATTTTACTTTTTCTTACTAAAAATTTACCACTTTTAAATAAAATTTCACGTAAAATTACGTGAAAAAAAGTAATTTTTTTTTTTCGAATTCAGGACCAAAAAATTTCAAAAAAGTCAAAAAATGCCAAAATTCTCAAAAAAAGCAGTATTTTTTGGAATTTTACTTTTTACGTAAAATTACGTAATTTCCGGTAATTTTACGTAAAATTACGTAAAATCCGGTAAATTTACTTTTTTTTACTTTGGTAATTTTACGTTATTTTACGTAAAATTACCGGAAATTACGTAAAATTACGAAATTTCACGTAATTTCACGTAAAAACAGTTTTTCGTAGCAGTACTGTATATGATTTTCAGTTTTACAATTCAAGTAATTATAGTAACAAAAATCACTAAAGTCTTTGAATGCACTTAATTCAGAATCAATCCGTGCGCCTTGATGATATTTCATTGCTTTAAATTCTTTTACTGTAAAAAAGGAAAAGAAGCTAAATGGACGCCCTACTAACCTTTGAAGATGAGTTATAGTTAGTGTTGGTTACCGTACAAACGGCCATTGATGCGGCCAAAATTTTTTTTGACCGTGAACAAGACCGCCTAGACGGACGGTTAAAATGGCAGACGGACACTTTGGCCGGCCAGGCCGGCGGCCACAAATTTGGACCGCGAAGATGGCCTGCCAAAACAAAGACGTTGAAATTTGCGTTCAGACCATAACCTGAAAAGTTAAAGATTTGCCAAAAGTTTTATATTATAAGAAAATACCAAATTTTTTAGAAAAAAATAATTTTTCTTGAAAAGGCCAAATATTTGAAATTTTTTTTCTTTAAAATTTCATGAAAAAATACTAGAGATTTATATGTAATATTTGAAAATTTTTTTTTCTCCATATTAGAAACTTGAAAGAACATCAAAATCTTTTTTACTGAAATTTTTTGCCGCTGATATTGTCTGCCCGCCAAAGTCAGAATTTTTAAATTACCCTTTCAGTTACCAAATAAGTCAAACCTTAACAAGTATTATACACTTGACTTGTAAAACAAAGCCCGTGAAGGTAAATATTCAGTTTATTTTAGAACCAATTTTTAATTCTTAAATTATTTGAGAAATATGAATTTTTTAATTAACCAAAAACGAGACTTTCTAATTTGGCTGGCTTCTGGTAATCTTTTTAATAAAGAAAGATCCACTATTGATTTTTTTTTTGTTTTTAATCTAATGTTTTATTTTACAATAAAAATAGTTTTTTCGCTAAAAATATTACTTGATTGAAAAAATATTCATTTTTAAAAAAAAATATGATGAATAATTTAAATAAATTTCAAAAAGAATATTCATCTTGAAACATCTTGAATAAAACCAAAATAAAGACACCTTGAAGTTGATAATCAATTCAAAATATCATTTCAATTCAAAATATCATTTCAATTCAAAGAGTTTATATTTAGATATTAAACCTAATCTTTATATAAATTTAAATAATCTTAATGTAATGCTTTACATGTTATGTAGGTTTAAAAAATAAAATGATTAAAAAAAATATATTCTCAACCTATTGATAAAATCCATTTTTTAAAATTTAAATTTATAAACTGATGTTTTTTATAGTTAATTTAGAAATTTTTTGTTTCAAAAGTATTTGTATCTAGCATTCAAAATTCTAAATTAAATTTAAAAACGAATTTTAAATATAAGATTACAAATAAGTAATAAAACGAAACGATCGATCTCTTCTACAAATATTTTTGAAATAAAAATTAATTCAAAGATCAATTTTAATATCTAATGATAAACACTTTGAATTGAAGTGTTATTTTGAATTGATCATCAACTTCAAAATGTCATTATAAAACATCTTAAATGCTTCAAATTAAACCTCTTAAGTCTTAATAACTTGTTTATTCGAAGCAATCGATGATCCAATATTAATTGATGTACTTGGCAAAATTTCCATGTGCATCAATGACTTATCGTAAATTCATCTCTTTTTCGATGAATTAACTTAAGATTTTTTTAATTTAATCTTCTTGATTTTAAAATTTTCGTAATAAATTTTGATGAGTTATGTCCTTTTCATCGATGTTACAACCAAATAATTTAATTTTTTATTCTTTAGTCAATAGAATTAAGGATTTATTCTTATATTAAAAAAGCAGAGCAGAATTGAATTCAAGTAAAATTGGTGATTTGATTTTTTTTAAAGCGAAGACTTAAAAAATAGAAAAATAAATTTTTCTATTTTCTTGAATTTTAAAGATTGAGTAAAATTTTAATCTTTTTTAATCATAATAAACTGACATCTTTGCTCATATATATAATCTTAAAATTTTTTAAAGATTAACTAAAAAAACTTCAATTTTGGTTTGATTCTTTAGATACTTTTACAAGCTAAATTTTTGAAAAACTTCCAAAAAGGGCCTTTGTCGTAAATGACACTCGTATTTTTTTTACTGTTGAAAAATACGATGCGGAATGGCGATCAAGACATTTCGAAGGCATAATTTTTATCTGAAATAAGAGGTTGCTGTTGTTTCTGTGAGATTTCATGGATATCATGACGCACCTCAGATCATAATTTTCAATAAATTTCTACATCATTTTTGTTTAAAACTTTGTTTTTTTTGATGCATTAAAATTTTTTTCCATCAATTTAATTAACATTAAGAAAATTAAATTTTAGGACGTAAATTAAAACATGCTTGAATAATCAATAGTTAAAAAAAATCTATAAATAATGATTGAAAAGCATCAATTATTAAAACAAATTAAAATGAGCTTCTATCATTACGGATATCCAGATTATGGTTATGGTGGTTTTGGAGGATACAGTGGGTACAATGGCTACTATAATGGAGGACACAACCATTTCGGGCATCATTTTGGGTACCATAAAAAACACTATTATCATGGATCCTCCTCATAGAAATATTTGATTTAAATTCAAATTTAGCTTTTTTTTAGATTGGATAAAAATAAAACTTTAGTAAACTATACACACACACAGAATTCTTTTATTTACCATATTTTAATTTATTACCATGTATTGAATTAAAACTCAACAAATTAGGAAAATTATTAACAAAAATAATATTATAAACAAGTCTTAACGGGTGCCCTATTATTTTTTTACATATTTAGCACCCAATTTTTTCGAAAACTTCAAAAAAGTCACCCAATTTCTCCGAATATTTTTAGTCACCCAATTTCCCCGAATATTTTTAGTCACCCCTTTACCTCCGGCGGTTATTTGTGTGAGGTCCAAAGGGGTTAAAGCGGTTTACCCGATTACACCTAAAATTGTATATAATTACCCTGAAATTAAACCCTAAATGAAGAATTTTAACCCCTTTTACCCATATAACCCATTAAGTAATACATTTTTTAATTTTAAAATAAATTTATGTAGCGATTATTTAATTGATTATAAAATTATTATTCTGTACAAAATAAACTAAGTTGATTTTTATTTGATTTCATTCTATAACAATTAGTAAAAAGTTACAAGACAAAAAAGAAACGAAACAAAACAAGAGTGAGTTTAAAAGAAGATTTAATAAAAAAGAGTTACATATGAAACAGAACTTCCTCTTCTTGTTTATTGAAAGCTGCTGGACGTCAAACATCAGTTGACCTTTATCGTTCAATCAAATGATTAACAAGAGCTTGGGTTGAAATACTGTAAAATTTAAAAATAAACTGATTAAAAACTTTTTTTTGATAAGAGAAAATTTATTTTAAATGCATTTAAAATAGCGTCACAGAATATTTTTAAACTAAAACCGTTAAATGGGTTATAAACTGAGTTATTCTATTCCAATGGTTATCATACTTGTGCAGTATACAAAGCAGGTTTCGAATCAAGTTATGGATATCATGACGCACATGAGATCATAATTTCTAATAAATTTCTACATCAGTAAAGTTTTGCTTAAAACCTAGTTTTTTTAATAAATTGAAAAATTTTTACATTATTTTATTAAGAAAATTAAAGCATGCTTGAATAATCAATAATGAAAAAATATTTAAAAAAAGTGACTAAAAAGCATCACTTGTTAAAAAAAATTAAGCTTCTATCATTAGGGATATCCAAATTATGGAGGTTTTAGAGGATACAATGGGTGCAATGACTATAATTTTTTCATGCATTTTTTTTTTTTTGTTTTTACTTTAAATTGTAATAGATATTATCAGATTGCATTCTTTTCATTTACCCATAATAATTATATTTCAAAAGTTAAGGTTAGATAAAGAAATGGAGTAGGAATATCAATTTTGGTAAATGAAGGAGCTAAGAATAAACAGGATAATTCATTTGGTAAAAAACGTTCATGATTTTTTAAGACAGAAAGCCAAAATTTAATAAATTAAAAACTGATTATTTTAAATTCTTTGATATTTTTTTGATCCTTTTGGTCCTTTGGTAGATAAACTAAAATAACGCTGTAATACAAGGCATATCCTAATCTCTCACGGCATATCTCTCAAACTAAAAATGGGGTCTGAAATTCAAAACATTATGAAATCTTTACAAATTGTTAATAGGATCAATTTTAGATTAATAATTTGAGTGTTAAGATGAGAGTTGGTCAAAATTCAAACTTTAAAGTCAGAATCGTTAAGGGTCCTTGTACTTTTGCAATAAATTTATGGTAATTGTAATCGAAACATTGTTTAAAATAAAATATAATGGTAAAATTCACGAAATTCAAAACTTTAGTGCTATCTGAATTCCACATTTTTGACTCAAAATTCGTAATCTACGCCCTCAAAAACCCCACAAAAAATTTTTTTTGGGGAGGGACTAAAAAAAAAATTTTTACACCCAGGGTTCCAAAAATAGCAAACCCTTTCAGAAGTTGATGTTCTTTAAGACTCAAAATCTCAAAAATAAAACTTAAATATACTATAAAAGTACATATATTCTGAAAGAGCATAAAATTCTCTACATGCTAATGTACAGTTTAATATATCATTTGGTGAAAAAGATCTCTTTCTTTCACAGTTGAGCTTACTACCTTATTTTGGCGGAAAACTCCTAAGTTACTAACACAAGATTGATTTTATTTTGATTTTTTAGGCATTTTTCACGAAATTTCATTTATACTTAGGTAAGTTTTTAGTAAAATTTAGAAAAAAAAACATTAATAGAATATTAATATACAAATTTTTAAAAATCACATTATTTGAAGAGATTTTTTAAGAAAAATAATGTAATAAATTAAAAAAGTAAAACCATAGATTTGTTCAAAATTTTGTATAGATTAAAAAAAAAAAAAAATGGGATCATAATTGATCCCTCGGAGGAGATACGATTTAAACCGGAAAAAACACATTTTTTTCCTTATTTTAGCCAGAAAAAACCGCCACACTCTTTTTTTATTTTTCTAAATTACATTAGCATGTAGAGAATTTTATGCTCTTTCAGAATATATATACTTTTATAGTATATTTAAGTTTTATTTTTGAGATTTTGAGTCTTAAAGAACATCAACTTCTGAAAGGGTTTGCTATTTTTGGAACCCTGGGTGTAAAAATTTTTTTTTTAGTCCCTCCCCAAGAAAATTTTTTGTGGGGTTTTTGAGGGCGTAGATTACGGATTTGAGTCAAAAATGTGGAATTCAGATAGCACTAAAGTTTTGAATTTCGTGAACTTTAAAACTTAATTAGTTAAAAAAAACTGAATATGTGAAAATTTATTCAATTTTTGATTGTTTTGTTGAATTTGTGGTATAATTTACTATTTTATGGTATTTCTGTTGCTGTGATTTGAGGATATTATCTCTCATAAAAAAAGACTCGATTTTTTTTAATTTTATTTTGGTAATGATATTAAAAGGATATTTATAGGTTATAATAGGTTAACAGAATAACAATATAATTATGTAGTAAATCCAGTTTTATGATTGATAACTGGTAAGAGAATCGTCTTTTCTTTTGCCGGCTGATCCTTCTGTTGAGTTAACTTGGTATTAGCTAAAACAAGAAATTAGAAAAATTAAATTGATTTGATAAATTTAATAAAATGAAAGTTTTATTGTATGATCAATGATTTCATTCATCAAAAAAAAATAAGAATAAATTTTTTTAACAAAAATCTTACTGAACAAATTCGCCTTTTATGAGCTTTTATTTTTATTTGGACTCATAATTATAATATTTAAAAATAATTTTAACAACAATTTAAACTTTGTTCGAATATCGTTAAAAAAATTAAACAATAAAAAACTTATTAATTGTATCTAATTTATTAATAAAATTTTATTAATGTTTCAAGTTAGTTATACTTGTTTAAATTTCAAATGACAAGAAAATATCAAATTAAATATAAATTTTGAGCTTTTTATCAGATAATCAAATAGTTATTTGTCTTAAATAGATTTTCTAAGTTATCCAAAAAAATTCTATTTTATAAAATAATCCTCATTAAAATAAAGAAAATTTAATTAATAATTTAAGCCAAATTTTGAAATTTTAAACCTTTATTGAAAAACCAATTTTTTTAATAAGACAATGTAAGAATTACAATTGTCTAAAACTCTTTAAAAAAATAAACTGTTTTGAAAGAAAAAAAACGAATTAAATTATCTAGAAAAAAAGCTCACAATTATTTTAAAAAATTTGATATTTAATTTTATTCAAGTCAATAAAAATGATCAATAAGCAACAGAATGCTGTCATACAAAAAAATGCTGCCATTTGTTTTATAACTTTCGTGCATCACATCAGACAGACTGGCACTAATTAATTAAAAATTTACTTCTGCTCTGATAGTACTGTTTGTAAATATCATTTGGCAACAATGATCTATAAGCTGATTTTAATTGATCATATTGCGCATTGTGTTTTTCATTTTTGAGACGAATGTCATTGTTAGGTGTTTCGTTTAATCTACTTAAATTTTCTTCACTAAAAAAAATTTAAATAGAAAAAAAATTTAAAATACTCATAATTGATTACCTGGTTTTAAAGTACTTTCTATCACTAGATTTGGTCGCTCTTTCGCAAGACTTTGAATTGTGTGCTTGATTTCTTGATTTGAAAGATACCAAAGTCTAATTACATTTATATTTAAAACTTCAAGTTATTTAAAAGGGGTTTTTAGGTTAAATGTTAAAAGATTACATGTGATCTTTTGTTATATTTTTTAAATTCCTCAGATATTTCGATAGCAATTACCTCGAGCAGTTTTTCCAATTCTTTAAGGCTTCTGCAATTTTTTTTGATATCAAAATCGTACTGTTTTAATAACAAATTGTTGAGTTCAGAATTGATGACAATCTTAAAGTTTATTTTAGAAAATGAATGGTTAGGAACCGAAAAAGGCCTACGTCTCGGTTGTTTATTCGGCAGCGTCGAATTTCGTATAAAGATTTGAGGACTAAACGCTGCTGATCGAACAAGCTTCCGTAATTTTTTTTCCCCATCAAATTTGATTTGAAATCGTTTGGTTTTATTACCAGACGAACAATGCTATCCTCATTTTGACATGAACCATTTTGGATTAAATTTGAGCTTTCTTTTTTTGGCAATGCTGCTTGATTTTCAGATGTCGGATATTTGAATTCTTTTACTTGACAAGCAAATTTAAAAATAAAATAAAATAAAAATTAATTGAAAAATTTCAAGAAACTTAGCCCTATTACAATCAATTGATTCAAAGAATTTATCAATGATATTTAATAAAGGTTAATTTGTCAAAACTTACAAAAAAAATTATATTCTTTATTTAAAGCCAAAAATTTTTAATTAAATTCTTAGAATGAATCCAAAAATTAGAATAAAGCTTAATAATTAGAATAAAAGAAATTTTTAAATTTTCGACTGGAACAAAGCTGACAATTCGATTTTATAAAAATTTTGGAATAAATTCTATAAAAAATTTTAAATTCAAATTTTATTTGACTTCAATTTATAGTCAAGTCTTGTTCGAGAAAAAGAATTGAAAATAAAACAGATTGTAATTATTTTTAATTGTTAAAATATTCCGCTTTTTTATATTTTTTTATCTTACTAAATTTTATTCTTTCTTTCAGTCTTATAACCTGAAGAAGGTCATTTGGTCGAAATGCATCGTGACAATTTACTTTTTATTCGAAAGTTTTTAAAATTAAATAATTTTTTTAAAAAATAATCGTTATTACTAATTATTATTATGATGAAAAATTCAATTCTAATTATATAAACTATTTTATCCTATTCTGAATTGACTTTAAAAAATAACTTTTCTAAATGTATTCTGTTGGACTCGGAGAAAGATAGTTTTTTTTTAAGTAAAATCTTATCTGATAACAAATAAATAAACCTAAAATGTTTTAAATTCAATTTTTTGAATCTAATCTTCAATTAGTACCTATTTTTGATAATCTATTTGGAGGCTAGGCTCACATGACTCAAAATAATTGAATTTAACTTTTTTGATTTTTTTTGATTCTATTTAATTGAATTAAATAGAATCGTTTTTAATCCAAGTCAATTTACTTAGATAAATAAAAATAAAACTGAAATTTAAATTTAGCACAATTATTCTTATCAAAAAAATTTATTCCATATATTATTAATCTTTTAAAATTAAAAAAAATTACTTTTTAAAGTATTTCTTTCAGGCGAAGATGTATCATCGGGTAAATCATTAGCACTTTTTTTTAATTTGTTTGAATTTTTTTGATTTATTTTTTTTTTCTGATAAGTTTTGGGTACAATTGGTTTACTTCTGCTTCTGTCATTTATATCCGGTAGATTTGTATGATTAGAGCTAAATACATATTTTTTTTCATCTTCATTGTCACTCTGATCATCGTCATTATCATAGTCATTAGAATCTTTTTTCAAAATAATCTTTTTACTTCTTGATTTAGAATTTTTGAAATCGTTTTCATCTTTTTTTTGTCTGCTCAACTTTTTGAATGTGTCACCAAAAATTTCTTCATTTTTTTGATGATTATCATTGTTGTTTTCAATGTCTGAATTACCAATCTCTATCTTTCGGCTCATTAATTTTAATTTAGCATGATTTTCTTTAGGTACGCGGCTCTTGGAACTGTTTATTACAACTTCATTTTCGTTGACCAAGTCATCATTTTTTATCTTTAAAATTAAATCATCATCTTTACTTTCATTGTTTCGATCATTCGGACTTAATTCATGATTTTTCTTATCATTATTTTCACCCAAGTCTATCAATTCTGCATCAACGTCGCTATCACCGTAATCAAGACTTTTTTGATTTTCTTTATCAAGTGTTACATTATTTTCTGTTTCATTTGATTTCTTGGACCTTTTATCATAAACTATAGACAATGTTTCAATTTTTTTCTTGGTCTTTTCATTTCTAATTTCCTGAGCTTCTTGTAATCTTTTCTTTTTTTTTTCCTTTATTAAATCATTATTATTTTTATTCTCTTTTGAATTTGTTTGAATTAGAGTTTTTTCAGAGTCATAAATAGGTATGACATTATTGCTTCTTTTTTTGCTTTTGTCTGTTTTTTTAACATTTTTAGTTGGTTTAGAAATGACATTTTTTTCCACGGGATTATGAGAAAAGTCTGAATCATTTTTGTTCGGCTTGTTCAGGCTTTGTTTTTGAATTTTGTTTGTTTTTTTGTGCTCATTTTCTGTCTCAGAATCGTTTTCATAATTAATCAAAGAATTTTTTTCATTATCAATAATATTTTTAAAATTTTTTTTTATATCATCTGAATTTTTTTCAGCCACTTCGTTGCCAATTAAGCCACCGATTGATTTAAGATATTTGGCTACATCCTTGGCGTTTTTCAAGACAGCAATGTCATAAGGTGTCATAAAAGAACTCTGAAAAAAAAGAATTAGATATTTAAAATAAAAGATATTTAAAACCTTACAAACTACCATCAAAATTCAGCAAAATACTTATATATAATTAAACTTATTATACTTAAATTTTAAGCGGCTACCTGGAATTTGGGGGTTAAGAAATAAGAACAGATTAAATCATTTATATTTAATATCAAACTTTTTGATAATTTACATTTGAATTCAGCATGGATAGGAAATAACAATGCAATTAAGCTAAAATTAGGCATTATTACTTTTTCTAATTTATTATTTTTCAGACATGTATCCTTTTTGTATTTGCAGTAATTTTTAATATATGGCTCAGAATTAAATCAAAAAAAGTGTGACGTTTGAGACAGAACCAAAGATTAGATTAAACGAAATAATACTAGAAGGACGGACAAAATAAATTTTTTTAGATAAAAAAATACAAAATTTTCCATACGGATATTTATCTATTAAATAATAAATTAGATGAGTATTAGAAGCTTAAAGTATTAGAAAGCAAGGTGTAAAAAATTTAAACATCAATAAGTAATAAGAGTTTTAAAATTATTTATTTGTATTAAAAATTCTATGTCTTTGCTGCAGGTTAAATTAATTTTATAAAAATTTAAAATTGAAAATTGAAAATTTATTTATATAATACCAATTAAAATTTTTTAAAATAGAAAAGTGGGTAAGGTGGCGTAATATGTGATCATTTTATGTTCAAGAGTTTTCTAAATATATCTTAAACTAAATTTTTTGTTCAGTCAAAACAGACAAAAATATATCATACCATTTTTTTTAATTTTACTGAACTAAATGAAATTCAGTTAAATTGATAAGTTAAATAGATAATTCCAGAATAGATATTATTTAAGCAAAAACAATTCATAATTTTTTAATGTGAAAAATTTGATTGTAAAATAAGCAAAACTTTTTAATTGTTATTTTTTTCTCATTTTAAAAATTAATTTGAACCCTTTCCACCATATTAAATTGCTATGTAATTAGGACAATTTGAAGTTTAAGATCAATTTATGATGCTCAAAATATGATCAGATCAAGTTTAAATTTGAAACATATTGTTATTTTTTAATAAAATTAATGCAAAGATACATTTTTAGATTTAACATGCTATGTTAAATAAAAAGATAAACTCTGCAAAATCAACATGCAAATAGTGTGCAAATTACCGAAATGATGCTAGATATTAGATAGATAATTTTTTGCAGACTTTTTCAGATTATATCTTTAGTTTCAACAAAGTATTTTAAAACCAAAAAAATATCTCTGTACTAATTCTATCAAATAATCTAAATTTATTTAATAGTTTAAGTTTGATTTGATCATTTTGAGATCAAAAATTGATTATAAACTTCAAGCTTCCGTAATTAGTTAGTTTTTAAATTAGACATTGAATCTTATAAATTATCAATGAAATTCACAAACAATAAAAGATTTCTTAAGTAATAAGGTACAAAATAATTTAAAAGAGCCCATCACCCTTTTAGAAATTAAAAATGCCTTAAAAAAACTTAAGGAGCTATCAGGGTCAGGCTTAGATAGGATTCACAACTTAATGTTAAAAAATTTACCTAAAGAGACTTTATTAGAAATAAGTCAACTTTTTAAGATGAGTTTAGATTTATATTTTATTTAAATTTTATTTTAATTTTATATTTTTTTCTTATTTTATATTTTTTTTTATATTCTGAATGAGCATTAGCTCGGTACGGATAAAAAAAAATATAAAATAAGAAAAATAAGAATAAAATTAATCAAAGCCAAAAGGTGCGAAATGTAAATTTATTTTTTGCTCTTTTTTATTCTATTTTTGCTTTATGACCTTACTATTCAAAAAATATTTTGCGTATTTGAATATATACCATAAAGGCGCAGCAATGCTAATCTCAAAATTAAATCAGGTAATTAAACATTAATTATTTGAAATTTTTTTATTATTTTGTTTTTACTGTCTGAAATTTTAGTTTTTAGGAAATTTGGTCTATAACAAATTTATACGATTTATTAAAAAACTTTATTTACCTAAAATTGCCACCATTCTTTATTTCAAAAAAGCTCTGTTATATTTTAAAACTATTTTTTTCTCATTCTTATGCGGTTTAAATTTTAAAAATATTTTCTGATTCGTAATCAAAAAATTCTGGCAAAAGGTATATTTTTAAAACTTTTTTGTCAACAATTTTAAAGTAAATTTTTATATATTTTTGATTAAGTCGCAGCAGAAACTTAATTTCCTACAATTAATTTTTTAAGGTAATCATTTAGAAAATATTCTTATGCGGTGACTTAATATAAGTAGTTTGCAAGGTTCTCAAGTATTTTTTATTAAGACTTACCGATGATGCTTTCATTAAGCAGTTTACATCGACTTCATCAGCGATTAATCGTTTGCATAGTTTTAAATCGTTGTCAGCTGCAGCTAGATGTAGCAATGTTCGGCCATCATAAATATTGGATGATTTGGAGGCCTTTGTATTCTTAATTACGCCCATCAAATAATAAACACACTCTTTAAATTAATATTCAAATGGTAAATATTAAAATTTGAAATTTGAAAGAAATTTATTTAGATTATATGAATTATTTAAATTAAAGTTGTCATTGATTTTAAATATTCATATTCTAAAAAAATATTTCTTTATGGAATTTTTTGTTTGTTTAACGATGTTTAGTAGGCACTATGTAAATAAAAAATTTAAATGTTTATTTTTTATAAGCACATTTTATGAATGTGTTGTGAAAAATAAAAAAATTTAAGAAAATATTCCATAAAGAAAAATTAAACTCGACTGTTTTGGTCTATTTTGAAATCATCTTTTTCTTTATAAGATTTTTTTGAATTTTTGAATAGAAAAATCGCATAAAATATTTGAATTTATTTAAAAATTATCACACATAATTGTGTTTATATTGTCTCTTTTTACAAACTTAATCACTTGGTGATTTTATTGATTATCTTGAATAAAAAATTAAATATCTTTAATCTGAACAATTAAAAAAAAAACAAAATATGACAATTTAAATTAAATTTTTTTTGTTTTTTATTTTTAAACGAAACCAAATCTATTTGGTATTTTTTTTTTCAAAATTCTGAAGAAAAGGTATACTTAGACAGCTAAATTGATGCATTCAAAACATCACCTAAATCTTGTGAAAAACTGCAAAAAATTTTTGAAAATTAAATCGCATAAAAGACAAATTGTTCAAAAAATGTAATTATAAAGAAGCTTAATAGAAAATTTTTTTAATGCAAAATCTTTTTAAAAGACAATTTTCAAATAATTTAATAACTTTCAAATTTTGTTCTAATTAATTTTATAAAATTTTCAGCGCATTATAAATATTTGTATGATCATAATTTTTGAAATGTAATTCTAAGGCTTAATTGATTTTTTTTTGAAGGAAAAATTTTAATCCAAATTTTGACAGATTTTTTCCAATAGGCTTAAAACTGTTTCAAGATTTAAGTTTAATCGATAAATTATAATTTAAATTAATATCATAAGCCTGTTGAAAATTTTACGAATTAAACTTACCCATTTGCTTGTTGTAGTAGGCTTCATGAATTGGATAGTCTCCTCGACGATTCCTCAGCCAAATATCTGAATTTTTGCGACAAAGAACTTTGAGACACTTAAGCTGACCCTTTGCTGCCGCACAGTGATAAGCCCTTTAATTAAACTAACACTTAAACATCAGATCCAATTTAATTCCATCTTACGTTCTTCCTTTACAGTCCTGGGCGTGCAAATTACTGCCGTATTTTAGCAACAAATTACAAGCACTCACTTGACCAAGCGTTGCTGCATAGAATATGGGCGTACAGTTGTTATTGTCCATTATGTCTACAGATGTCTTGCATTGTTCAATTAAAATCTTCATACATTCCAAATGACCACGACTTGCGGCACAATGAAGCGCTTTGAAAATATATTTTTTTTTTTAAATTTAACAAATTTTAAATAAAATTTTCAATTACCAGTTAGACCGTCTTTTTCATGCTTATTTGGATCTGAACCGGCTGCAAAAAGCTCTAGCAAGGCCTCACTGCTGCCTAAAATTGATTTTTTTATTAA
Organism: Brachionus asplanchnoidis; assembly: GCA_025491095.1. NCBI lineage: Eukaryota > Metazoa > Rotifera > Eurotatoria > Ploima > Brachionidae > Brachionus > Brachionus asplanchnoidis. The sequence goes on along the minus strand of JAILYF010000008.1, from coordinate 4,118,121 downwards.
AAAATAAATTATTAAAAACACTCCTACCACTACTGGCAGCCCAGATGATGGCATTGCGCTGGTCAAAATCCTCAACATCTATCTTCACCTTTTGGTCAATTAATTTTTTGAGAATTACTAAACTTTTTGATTGATTGCGGCTGATGGACTCGTCCCAAATGTCTATTTGTCCACACATTTGAGCAGCATAGTGAATGGGATATGCACCATGTGCATCAGCCGTCTCAGGATCAGCATTGTTTTCAAGTAAAAATTCCAAAATTTCATCATGACCACACACCACACTCCAGTGTATGGCAGAATGCATCTCGCCATCAGATATGTTCACATCTGCGCCCATTTTTACCAAATACTGGACAACTGTCAAATTTCCGCATATTACTGCCAGATGAAGGCACGAATAGCCGTCTTTGTCCTGGTGATTTATTTGAGCATTGTAGGACAACAACAGTTCAATGCATTCTGTTTCTATGTTCTCGGCACAGTGTAGCAAGGCGGTCCTGTCATTCGAGTCCTTGGCGTCCACGGCAGCACCTTTGGACAGCATGGATTTTACGTCATCTGGATTATTATTCTGACATGCCAGCATCAATGGTGTTATTTCAATAGTAGGTATTGATGCCATCTGAAATCAAAAACAAAATTCTAAAATCAGGATATTTATTTGATTTTTAAAAAGGTTAAAAATTTTTCTGAGCAAAAAAAATAACTTTATTTATTTAAAGCTACACAAATATTAAATATTGGAAGATCTTTAAAGGCAAATAATAATTTAGTTGCTATGCAAGTGATAAACAGTGATAATCGATGGGGTTTTATTATAAATTATGATGGTAGTGTGACATTTTTAAATACTTCCATAATTCGATTTATTTGTTTTTTTTTTGTTGCTGCGCTTATTTCTTCTGTATAATTTCCTCATCTTGTAACTCTGGAAACAAATACATTATTAGCTAGATTTGGATGAATTATAAGGAACCAAATGAGAAAATATGGATTTTTTTGTTAGCTATTTACGAGAAACAAGAGCTGACAAACAAAAGAAGAGAAATTGTTTTGTTGAGTCAATTGGATGCCCGAAAAAGAAAGGAAATCGAATTAAAGCGCTTCACATTTTATCCCAGAACTGATCTATGGACTGTCTAATTAATTAATTTCTAATTCTAGAAATTAAATTTTAAAAATAATTAAAATTTTTAAATTATAAATGATGGCTAAAATAGAAGAGGAAGCAATTTTTTAATTTTAATCATGAAAAAGTCAGCCTTTCGAGTTAATTCACTTGGAAATTTAACTCTTCAAGCCAAAATCCTTATTTGGCACGTCAAATTGACTAAAATAATTAGAATTTAATTGACTTCTAAAACATTGTTTTATTATTACTCATAAACAAATAAAAATTTTGACAAATATTAGCTATTTGATTTTGACATAAATAAAAAATTTTCTTTTCCAAAAGATAGTTATTTATTTAAAGAAAATAATTTCTTTATTTATTAACAAGACATTAAAATTTTGCTATTTTCAATCAATAGAATTAACACGATTAATTTTACGGTAACCAAGATGGCACCAGTATAAATAATTTTGGCTTTCCGACTCGCAAAGCGTGAGCTCAGATTATTAAAAATTAAAATTTATGTCATGCTAGGTTATTTTATCTATTCAATGTTCAGTTTAAATCAGGTAATATATGCTGTTGATAGTTCACTTAAAAATTAATTTTGTTTTAGTATTAATTTTGTTTCCTTTTCGTTTGAATAAATCGGAATTCAATAAAACCTTAAAAACACATTTAATTTGATTAAATTTTTTTAATATTAATTAACTTAATTTTTCGACCTTAATTTTATTTAATATAATTTATCTGAATATTATCGAAAAAATTCAGAATTTAAGTATTTTAATAATTCGCAAAGATTTTGAGGAAATTATTGGCAAGTAATCAAAATTAATTAAATATTTAAAAATAAATTTTGATTATTTATTTATAATAAGCTTTATTACTAAGTTTTTTTCAAACATTTTTTCTAGTTTTTCAATAATAAAATAGTAACATAATTTTTTGAAATTGTTGAAAAATATATAAAATTTTAAAACCACAAAAAAACAAATTTTTCCTCTTCTTTTTAATAAAAACCTGATTGAAGCAATTTTAGTATCTGAGTTAACTATTATATACGGTAAATTTTCGTACCTAAAAGTTAAAAAAATTGAAAAAATTCTCTTTACGATTCAAAATCGTTTTAACTTGTGCAATGGAGCAAAAAAATAAAAGTTCGACAGTATGAAAACTTAACAAACTGAAATAATGGTTCTCACAAATTGGGATTGGAATAATTTGTTTTTTTCATTTCGTTTAAAAAATCTTACTGAATTTAATAAAATAAAAGAAAAATTTAATTAAATTAAATTTAATAGAATCTAATTTATTTTAACCATTCTTCAATATAAATATAGAATTTTTTTAAAATAAATTTACAAAGTATTCACATTGCAAAAAATTCTCAAAAAATAAATCAGAGCTTAAAATAAAATTTTGACATTTTATTTTTTTATAAATTTTTTAACATTTTTTGACAAAAATTAACCATAAATTTACTTGCTTTTAAAATTTAATAGGTAAAGCATTTAAAAAGAGCGATGCTTCAAATTTATTTAAGAAAAAAATAAATGGGAGCAACTCTTGAAATCATATTACTTTTAAATTACTGTAAACTCTTGACCATCACTCTTGGAACTATGTCAAAATTTGAGTTTATCCTATACGGAACTAATACCATCGAAACCATGCTATAAAATTTTTTTATTTTTATTTAAAATAAATCATGACGTCTGACTTTTCTCTAAGAGTAAGCAAAAAAGTTTGATTTTATTCTTAGAATAATTTCGAAATTTTTTTGTAATAAACTTAAAAAATTGTATAGTTAAATTCTAAATTAAAAAAAAGTTAAAAATTAAACTTTATTCTAATTTTTGTATTTATTCTAAGAGCAAAAGTTAAATTCGATTAAAAATTAAAAATTAAAATTAAATTTAAAATTAAAAAATTCGATTTAAAAGCCAAAAAAAACTGTATAATAACATTTATTTTTTATTTTGCCTAATAATTTTATCATTTTCTTTACGAAGTAGCCGTTTTCTACCACGTTTCTTTGGTGTTAATTAATTTATTCTTTGGTGTTAGTTAATTGATAATTCCCTAAAAGGGCTTCGAATAGTTGGCTGTTGTCTATTTGTATTTAAGGTTTGAGTTGAAATTACATCAAATGTAAAATATTTCATTTTTATTGTTTAAAAAAAATTCATTTTATTTTTTTGGGTTTGTATAATTAGTTTCAATTCTATCATTTCAATTCGGTTCTTTGCTAATAACTTTTAATTGGAATGAAATAAACTGGTTCTGAAAAATGTAACAAGTTTTTTTACACATGAGATTTAATTCTGCAATAACTGTCCATGCATAAATACTTAAGAACCCCTTTATCATGCATTTAACTATCTTTTAAAAAAATTAATTTTTTTAAACAAATATTTTTATCCTATAATTAAAGTTAGTATTTCAATACTACTAAAATGATTTTAGTATTTAGTTTAATAACAAACTTATTTTTTCATTTTTGACTTTAATAAAATAAACTGTAAAAACCTTATTAACTATAAAAATTTCTATTTTTTTCAATAAAATCTCAAAAAAAATTAACTGGAAAATTTTTGATACATAAAAATAAATGTTTTTTTCGAGATGTTTTGAAAAATTTATTATTACTAAAATTAACCGAAATTCATGTAAAATTACGATAAATTTCGAAAATTCTTCGTAAATTCTTGAATTTTGTCTTTTACTTTTACCAAATTTTACGTGAATTGTCTTAAATTTTGTCAATTCAATAAAGTAATTTTTTGGACTTAAATTTTTTTAGGTCGTCTTCTTAAATCAATAAACTTTACTTTTAGGGATTCTTGAAAAAATCTTAAATAAAAGTTGTTTTTATATTTTTAAATTTTTTGATTGTTTTAAATTTTTTAAAATTTTATCACTTTTTGATAAATTAATTTTTGAAAGAAAAATGATTTATCAGATTAATTGGTAGCTGTGAAAATAAATCTTCAATCATATATGTTCATGGTAAACATATGATTACATAAATTAATCCAATTTTTACAAAAAAACATAGCTCCTTGCTTATACAAAAATTATTCCAAATTATTTATAAATAAAAAGACGAATAGAGTAAGATTAATCTAAAGAGCATTCAAAAATTAAAAAGAAAGACCATTGACAACTAGATAAAAGTTAAATTATAATTTGGGGATTCAAATAAATATCTAATCTATTTAAAGAGGAATGTTAAAAAGAATATAGACCTACTATATAGCTTAGTGATTTAGAAGACTGAAAATTAAAAATATTAATAAATTAATTTGTGCATAAAATATTCAAAAAAAAACACATAAATTTATACAAAAAATTATTAGAAAATTATTATTTTAATTTTGTAATATTTTTTGATAATTTCATATATTGTAAATAAATAATAGCAAGTAAAAGGTTGTTTGGATAAGATATTAAATTTAATTTCTCAGAATAAATTTAAGTGATAAAAATTTCACAAGGCATGATTTTTAGAATTGAATAGTTTTCATTCAAAGACAAAAAAATGAATTTTATATGCAAATAAAACAAAATCATAAAATATATCAGCTTATAAAATAACATAATTAATAAAAATGTATTTTTTTTTCTATAACAAAATTGAGTAACTAGTCCAAATACTTTTTTTATAAAAATTCTAAACAAGTCTTCCCTAATCACCACAATATAGGTTAATCCAAGTCTTAACTAAAATTCATATTTCTTATCTCTTCTTTCTTTTTTTAAATCTCGATTAACTAATTTTGAAATGTTTTGTCATAAGACTCCAGTTGCACTTACCATCAAGAGCCCATGTTTTAATCGAATAGTATCGAAAATGTCAGTGGACTCGGGACCAGCTACCAAAAGAAAGCTAAACACAGACTCGGATCTAAATCAAAATTTGAACAAAAAACTCAAAACTTCTCCCGAATCCTTTTCTGTTATTCAAAATTACAAAAATTCAATTCAGTACATATACGAAATAGCCAGAATTCAGCCCATCAAATTCGAACTGATTTGCCAAGCAGGCCAAGCTCACAAGCCAACATTTAAGTTTTGTCTTAATATCCAAATTTTGGGCAATCTAGTCTCATTTTACTCCACTGGTCCGTCTAAAAAAGTTGCCAAAGTAATCGCTTCACTCAAAGCTATTTCCTATTTGATCAAGCTGCCCAACTTTTTTTCCGCCAAAGAAATAGAACATTTTCAGTATTTTATTGATTTTGAGCTTCAAGCTCATAAATTAGATGCAAATTTGCTTGATGACACCACAGTCTCATCGTTTGAAGATTCTGAGTCGTCTTTGGTGATAGATCTTGCCGGATCTCAGTCAGATGAGTCCTTTGCTAGTTCAGAGTATGATTTAAAAACAAAAGAAATAATAGCTACTAGAAATCCTCTGACCATTCTAAATCATCTATTGCCAAAGAAGCCCTTCACTGACAATCTAGTTGAAGAGTCCGGTCAATCACATTCAAAAATTTTTAAAGTTGAAATTCGACTTAATAAAAAAGAGATCTTAGAGAGCAAACTTCAATTGAAAGTTGATTTTTCTAATTCTGGCCGCAATGATGACCAAAACTTGTCATTATTCAAGGATGTAGGCGATGAATTTATTTTTTATGGAATTGGGAGTACGAAAAAAATTGCTAAGTCAAGAGCAGCTCAGTATTTGCTTGAAATTTTATTTAATATCAAAGTCACTAGCCCAGGTAAATAAAGTTTTTCAATTTTTTAAAATTTAAAATATCATTTGGACCTAAAATTGTCTTAAAAATGTGTCAGGTTGAAATGTAGCTTTGTTGGTTTTTTCAACCAAGTGTTTATAGCTTCCTAATTTTACAAAACTAAAACATGTTTCTTTTTTTTTTCCTGTTAGTTATCTAAATTTTAAATTGTTTATGATATTTAGTCTTTAAATTATTTAATAAATTATTTATTTCATTTGACTCAATTAAACTGGAACTTCCAATTTTTAGCCTTTTTGAGACAAAAATCGCATAAAATGAAATGAAAAAAAAGCTACCATAAACACAATCTTTTTTTACAACTTTGAAAAGTTCATTAAATAACTACACATTTTTTGAATCATATTCTACCCACAGAAAACTGTTGTCAATGTTAATTGTTGCTAAAATTTATTAACACTAGAAGCACCAAAATTTTAAACTACTAGAAGCACCAAAACGAGTCAAATGACTCGTTTTAATGGAATCTAATGGATAAAAATGTATTATTTGAATAAATCTATTCAATACTTTATTTTAATTGAGCGAAAATACAAATTTGGCTAAAAAAAGGTATCATGCAACAATTTTATCTTCTAATGAATTCATTTCTTTTTGAGCCAATTCTTCGTCTTTCATGTAAAATACGCAAACTATAATTTTTGCATTTTTTAAAATTGATTATCTTCTTTCAATTATTAGGATTTGAGTCAGTTTTTTAAAGATTTGTATACTTTTTATTAATATTTTATGACTCATCCATTGATTTTGTAGATAAAGTCAAAATTTTAATTAAAAAGCGAGTCAAATGACTCGTTTTGGTGCTTCTAGTAGTATATACTTGATTTTGGACAAAGGATATTTTTTTTTATTTGAATTTAGTTAATTTAGAAAGTTATTCTTATTATTATGCTGAAAAAAAAAAATTTTGCTCAAATAACAAAAATTGACTTAGATTTTAGCGGCCGAAAATCGAAAAAGAGTCATTTTGACTCGTTGGTGCTTCTAGTGTTAAATCAAAACAAATTTTAGCGACAGAATCACAATTGAAAAAAAAAAGACAAGTTAAAAAGTCAAAAATTATTCATTTAAAGTTTATTCATATTTTAAATTCCATTTACAGACAAAAATAAATAATTTTGGATAAAAAAAATTAAGGCATTGTGAATTTTGGTACAAAAAACAAAATATTAAAAATGCCAAAGCTTATGTTCTGAAAGACCAAAGATTTTCTGTAAATTGTAGCAGCTGATACATCCTCTGTACCACCACTTAAAGTTGAGTTGAACTTTTTTTAAGTTTAATATAATATACCGAATTCACAATTTTCTGAATTTTTCAGATTTATTGCAGAGCTTTGCAGAATCAGTATTGGTGGTACAAAGTGCTGCTTCGATTTACAGAACATGTTTTGGTCTTTCAGAAATTAATTTCAATATTTTGTTTTTGTTTTTTGTATCAAAATCCACAATGCCAAAATTAAAACATTTTGAAAAGCTAAGGAAGATTATACTAGATTCATTTTTTAAAAAAACAAGTCAAGTTAACGACTGAATAATTATCTTTTCAGATGTTCGGATTGAAAATTTTACTAATTTTTAATCTCAAATATCAAAGTAAATTTAATATTTTGAAAAAGTGTCAATACCAAGTAGAACTATTTTTTTCATAACTATTCTCGATCCAAATCTTTTCTGTTATCTTTGAATACATGAGAGCGACAATAATCATTTGAGTCACATTTTAAAAATATTAATCACTTAGCCAGATTTAAATATTTTATTTGAAATGATACATATAATATCTCAATAATTGCATCATTAAAATCTTTCCATAATTTTATTTTAATTTTAAAGAAAAATTTTATTGTCATAAAATTTAAAAAGTTGATTGTCATAAAAGTAATTTTAAATATTTAAAATTTTTTCAATTTTTTTTAGAAACTGAACTTGCTATTTCCGAGTCACATAGTGAAGAAACTGGGAACAAATTTAAAGAATTCGCAGATAGCGTAAGCGAATTAATAAACCAAAAATACAAAGAACTAGTTGAGCAATTAAGCGAAGAAAATGAGTTTAATCCGAATAAATTTTTAAATGTATACTCAGGCATAGTTCAATCAGATGGCATGAATATAAACACCGCTAAATTAGTTTGTCTTACCACTGGTACAAAATGCATTGGTGGTGACCACATGAGTCTTTTAGGCACATCTTTAAATGATTGCCATGCTGAAATTCTCGCTGTCCGGGTTCTCAGAAAATACTTGTTTGCCAAGTTGGAGGAGTTTATTAAAAATAATTTTTCATCCGATATTTTTGAATTAAATATCGAAAATTCTTTGTATAGACTAAAAGAACATGTACATTTTCATCTATTTATATCATCAGCGCCGTGTGGGGACTCCCGCATCTTTTCCATAAGTGACAATTTGGCCTCTGAGTCTACCGATTCTCATCCTAACAGAAAAGTCAGAGGTCTACTGCGAACCAAAATTGAGTCAGGAATGGGGACTATTCCAGTCCGGTCTTGTGAACAAATTCAAACTTGGGATGGCATTATGTTAGGAGATAGGCTCAAAGTAATGTCCTGTTCGGACAAATTATGCAAATACAATGTACTTGGAATACAAGGCGCACTACTAAGTCAATTAATAGAACCAGTTTATTTTAATAGCATAATTATTGGAGCTTTTTATAACAAAAATCATTTAAGCAGGGCGCTCTTTTCACGAATATCCCAAGTAGGTACTTTTTATCATCTAATCTGCTTTATTAATTTGTTTCCAAGTGTCAGCAAGACTTGCCTTCACCATACAAAGTAAATAAACCGATTCTGAGTTCGATAACAAACAGTTTACAGAGACAAACCAGCAAGCCGTCCACCAAGTCCCTAATTTGGTCCGACATATTGAAGCAAATAGAAATTATAAATTGTAAAACTGGTAAAAAAAATGATGGTTCTCATTCGGAAGTGTGTCAATATGAAATGTTTCTAATGTGGATTTCATTGATTAACGTGGTAAAAGAGAAAAAAATAAATTTTAAAGCTGAAGATCAATTGGATCAAATGACATATAACCAAGCTAAGCAAATGGCTCTGGATTATCAAAAGGCAAAATTAAATGTCTATAAATGTTTTAAAGAGAAAAATTTAGGAAAGTGGCTAACAGCTCCATTGGAACAGAATCTTTTTACCATATCTTTAAATCCTCAGGAATGATTTGTTTATTTGTTTTGATTGTAATTAATTGATGAGTTAACGTAACTAACTAAATTTATAGAATTGTTTTTTTCTAAATAAATCCTTTTTTTTAATAAATTCTAATAAATTTTGATTATATCCTCGCTTTATCTTAGATATGTAATTTTATCAAATAATTTTAACTTGTAATTTATAGTGCCCCAAATCATAAACTGAAGTCAGAAATATTAATTTAGAGTTTAGTAACCTCCTTAAGATTCTATCAATCTTAATTCATTTTGTTTTAAATTAAAGCATGTAAATTTATTCAAAAATATAAAGAAAAATTTTGTTCATAAATTTAAGCTTAAATTTAAAATATATTAAAATTTAGAATGCCTGAGACTACTGTTTATGATTTGGGGAACTTGAGAAAATGTAAAACATATAAGAGTTACCAAAACATACAAAAGTTTTAAATTTGTTTTCTAATAATGAATTTAAGTTTTTAAAAAAAATTTTTATTACATTTTGACCAGTTATAATTCAAAAGAGGGAAAAATTAAAAAAATTTCCAATAAAAATATTTTTTTTCAAATTTCTCAATTCAAATTCTTTTATGAGCAACTCATAATAAATGCCTGCATTGGAAGAAGGAGATTAAAATTTAAAACCAGAAAAAAAGTAAAATAAAGTACAGCGCAAGACTCACAATACCAGTTCATTTTAGATCTCAAAAAAATGATAAAATTGATTGTTTTACCACAAAAACGAGTGTTTAAAGTAATAAGAATTGTCTCTTGTGAAAAAAGAATTTGATGAAATGTGAAATTTCATAGCCTAGCATTTTAATGAAATTTTTTATATTTTTTAAAAATGAAGCCACTAATAAAAAGATATTTAATTCCCGAAATCAAAAAAGCGACAAAAACTTTGCTACTTAGTGAAAATAGCAAATTCTTTCATAGTATTAATTTTAATAAATAATTAAACATAATCAAATAATTATTATTAGTTATTTCTTTATATTTTATGTTATTTAAATAAAAAAAATTGAAGAAGATAATACGATAATGTAAATGAAAAAACAAGATACTTAAACATTTATGATGACATACAACAAAAATTTTGTAACTCATAATTTTAAAAATAAATTAAAAATAAAAAAAAATAATCTCTTTTTATTTTAGCAAATATTTCAATAAACATTTTGATATTCATAAAAAGCAATAAAAAGATCTTAGAATAAAGCTTTTTTAGTATCGTCGATTTTAATTGATTTTAATAAAATTTACCTAATTTTTTAAAAAGATTTAAAAAATTTTCGAAAAAAAAATTGGTATTTGTAATCGATGGATTCTGTTTGATAAAAAAGATGTTCTTCGCATTTCAGTTTTCCCAGATAATACTTTTAAGTATCAATATAGAATGGAAAGAGCTAATTTTGTAAAAGAGGTCAATTATAGTCTCAACACAATGCCTGATACCAGAAGATACGACTTTAGAAAGAAATAAAGGAACCTACTCCTCGAACATGAACTTTCTTCCAAATAAATTCTAGTAAAATAACTACGAATTATATTCTGGCTAACAGCATTTATCTTTAAAAAATTCAAAAATGTATTAAAATTTAAATACTTTGAAATATTTATTAAAAAAATTTACAAGTTGTTTAACCAAAATCAATTAAAACGAGTTTAAACCGAAGACTGTTTATATCCTTTAGTGTCAAGTATTTTGACTCCACACATAGCACAAATTCCCTTTTTATAAGCACATTGTTGGCAATAATATGATTTAGCTTGATGAACTACCTGTTTACAGATTCTGCATTTATCAAATTTGGTCGTGTATGGATTAAATCTTGACTTTTTGGATGTCAAGGCTTTGTTCTCATTTATTGCTCGACCACCGCTTTCAGTTGTATTTCTGGCGCCTTCTTTCCATGTGTCCGGTGTAATCACTTTGCCCAATTTTTTTGTACACTTTTCACAAACCATTTTATCAAAATCAGCAATTAAAATTAATTTTATTCACTAAAATCTAAAATTTTCTTTTATTAATACCAAATTATGCCTAGACAACAAATTCAAAACCAACTTTACATCAAAATATTGTTCAAATTTAGATTTTTAAATGCTACGATTTATCTCTAAATTTATAAATTTATTTCATAACTAAACCAAAATTTTAAATCCTATTATTTAAGTATTTTGTTTGAATCATACTGATCAGACTAAAAGTAGCGCTTTATTATAATTTATTCAGCTTGAATCCATTTGACTTTGAAAATGAAATTATAAAATTTGAGAAAATTATAAAAGAAAAATTTTGAAATTTTAAAATAATGAATTTTGATCAGCAATTGCTTCAAATATTGAATAGTTGCGACAAAGATCAACTCAACAAGTACCTAAATGATGACGAATCAGCCGATTTGTTGGTCAAATCAATGGAACAGTACCAAAAATTGCTGAAGGAGAAAGATGACTTGCAATCTAAGAACAGATTTTTGGCTGAATCCAATTTAAAACTAGAGCCCATATTGAACAATTTAAAAGCCAAGCTAAAAGAGAAGATAACGGAGTTTGAACAGGTCAGAAAAGAGTATTTGAGTGCCAAGGAATTTTATGAAGCGCATTCCTTTGCCAACAGTGAATTCTCTTTAAATTCAATATATAACTCGCTGAAACAAAGCGCCATTAAAGAAGAAGAGAGCTCAGATCAAGCTGCTGAGGAATTTTTTTACTCGTATAATGTTCAACACAACGATGAAGAGTTGAATAATTTTCAGCGCAAATTTTTAGAAGAAAGAACTCAGGTTCATTTGAAAAAAATTAAAGCTGACAAACTTAAAGAGCTTTTACCAAATTAAAATTTAATTTATTTTTTATTTAATTCAAATTTTTTTTTTTAATACAATAAAACAATATAATTTCGTATTTAAGATATTATGTACATAATGTGCCTTTATAAGCTCATTGAATAAAATGTAAATTTGAATTTTTTTTTCATGGCTTTTAAACAAAGAATTTAATGACATAATTTGAGGATTAATCTTCAGGTATTTCTTTGTTTTTAATTGATTTTTTAAAATAACTTCATGAATAACCACTTACACTTGTATATTTATTTAACTCTAGTCGAAAAAGCAAGTGCTTTGGTTTTAATTTATATACAATTTTCAAAAATTTTATTTTAAAATTTAATAAAATTAAATTTTTGGATTTTGAAAATGATGACAGTAATTGCTGATTTTAAATGGCAGAAATTTCAATAAGCACCTTTTAATATTATGTTAAATAGAGTTTAAATATTTAAAGAATGCTGAATACGTTAATTAACAAATGTTGCTTTACATAAGAGTTTTTGCTAGCAAAATTAAAGTCAGAGAGTTTTGAGTAAAATTATTTTTACCTTAAATGAAATTTTGAGACCGAGATAATTGTAATTTTTTTTGAAAAGGATCATAATTTGTTGGGTTATTTAGTTTGTAAGTTTTATATAGATTTTGTCCACCAAATTAAAAAAAATTGCTTATTTTCACAAAAATTTAAAATTTCTTTTAAAAATTACCCGCTTTTTAAGATAAAAAAATATTTTAAGTTTAACATTTTTTGAAAGATTTCAAAGATGAGAGAAAAAAAATAACACATTTCTAACGATATCTTTTACAGAATTAATTTATATTCTCTATGGCATAAAGTACGATTTGTATAGTAATGATTATAAGTGTTGAATCTTGAGCGGAAATTGTTTACCATTTATTAGAAATACTCATTACAATTCTTTTATTAGACAAGATTTTGAAGAATATATCATCAAGTGGCTTTTGATGGTGATTATTGAAATTAACACACTTTTTTTCTGTATTTTCTTTCCATTTCTGTTATTTATGATATATTTTTAATTCTACTTTATGACAATAGAGTACTAACTAGTACCTTTATGACTGAAATACGCTCATGCTTTATTATAAACATTTAAAAAAATCTCAATTTAATAGATTTTTTTTAATAGATAAAACAAAAAATCATTAGGAGAAAAAAATTAATTAAGTTTCATCATGAATTGATTAAATTATAGAACTAAATAAAGATAATAAATATATACTATGGTAATTAATTTATTTGATTAAGGTTGTAAAATTATGTGATTACAGAAAAAAATAAATATTGATTTAATATTTGCCTCACCAAGTTTAGACTTGAATGTATCCGGTTTCAGTTTTTTTAAGTAATTTCTGAACAAGAGTATTCAATTGTCTATTGAACATGTTTTTTCTTTGATAAAATTACACATATAAAAAACAAAATTACTTTTTATTTAAATAGATTGTCAACTAATATTTCACGAAAAAAAATATTAAAGTAATTTAAGTTTTTAATTTTGAACATAAAGAATTTAATTAAGGAAATTAAAATTAATGAAAAAAACATTTTGGAATATTTTAAAAATTTGGTGTAAAAATATATTAAAATATCAAAATCAATAAAAGAATTTTGTAAAATCATAAATAAAAAAATAATTGATTTATTACTTTAATACAAGTCTGCATAGAAAAACAAAAGCAAAGCATTAAGATTAAGTATTTAAAGATAAATTTTAAGATCAAAACGATCATTTAAAATTTTAAAACTTAATTAATCTTATGATTTTGATAATTTTTAAGAAATAAATTCAAAACATTACAAGGCATGTTATGTCTAATAATGGTTCATTATCAAATTAAAATCAAAATGATTGATATCTAATTTATTTAACAAAAACAATCAATAATTTAAATAATTCAAGTTAAGTTAATTCTCACCTTCAAATTTATAACTTTTATATTAATTCATTCAAGCAAAAATAATTTTATTTTTTCACTTAAACAAATTATAAAAAGTTTAAAACAGTAATTTTTTTGTCTTTAAAAGTAAATTTTCATTTAAATCAATTAAAAAATTTAAACCTATTTAAGTTCAATTAAAAAGGACATTTAAAATTGTAAATATGCAAATAAACTTGACATGACATATTATTTTATTCTCTATTATCAAAAACAATATTACAATTTATATTTTGATCTTTTGATCTTGATCTCAAACTTCAATTTGCCATATTTATTACATAAAATCTCACGGGGCTTGAGATTTTTTGGAAAAAAAATCTAATCTTTACCGAATTTTTATCTATAACTTCAAACACTGTTTGATTAAAAGATATATTATGATCTAAAATTTTTTGTAACATTTCATCGTTTTTCTTTAAATTTACGTAAATGTAAAATTATCAGTAATTTTAAAAAAATTTCCAATTAGTTTTTTATTTCAAGAAAGAGAATATTGTGTCATCACACACTCAATTTCTGATGAGTACATAGCTTGAATAAAACATATGTGGAGATTATTTTTAATTAAAAAATAATTTAAGTGTTTAATTTAATTTTAAATAGAAACAAAATTATTTAAATCATAAATTAAAAAAAAATCTTTAAAAAAGAATTTTCACGGAATCTAAATTTAATTTTTAAAGTGAATTTGTGTTATTTTAAAAATAATTATTATTAGATTAGAATTTTTGTTCAGTTATCATCTAATTGGTCCTTTATTAAAAATATCTTAATATGTGCTCATCAGAAATTGTGTGTGTGTTGGTATTACTCGAGTGTGTGGTGAAAAGCACTTTTATAGAAAAACTTTTGTCAAAGTAAATTTACCAAAATTTACGTATAACAAAAATGTATAAATTAGAGACATGACGAAAAGTCAAGATTTCGATAAGTCTTATTATGATAAATTAAATATTTCCCTTTTTCATCTTTAAAGATAAATAACGTTAAAAAGATTCGACAAATATGATAATCCTAAGGTTGAACCAGATTTTTTTATAAGTCCCATGGTAGAGCCAAAGTCTGGAATTTAATTAAAAAAAACAACTTTTAAGTCCCGATTTGCACATGACTTGAGACTTGCGACTTTTAGACAACTTTGGGTCGAACACAGCAGGACTCTGAAATTTTTCTAGTTTTTAAAATTATTTGAGGAATTGTTTTGCAAAGCACCTTCTTAGGCTTAGCATGTTTGAAAAAAATTTAGTAGATCGTTTTTTTTTCTCAAGAAGTCAAAATAATATTATTAAATTGATTACGATCAGAATGATCGACAAATTAAAAAAGACAGATTTTAGTAAAAATGTTGTTTAAAAATTATGAAAAACATTATTCAAAAATTTAATTTTTGACTGAAAAAAAATTAATTTTAATTTTATTTTTGTGAAATTCAGTACAAAATGATAAAATATCAAAATATTTTTAAATAAAATTTATTTTGACCCGTGTGTTTGATTTACTTAAATTAATATAAAATCCTGAAAGAAAAAATCAAGAATTTGTGAAATTTTTCGAAAATAGACTTAGTTTTACGTTAATTCTAGTGAAAAAATAAAAATTGACATAATTTTTTGAAAAATTCAAGGCAAAATCTGCAATAATCTTGGTTTTAAATTGAATTGTATAGAATACGATGAATTTATTTTTATTTAGTAAATGGTAAATTTACGATATTTTATAACATTTGAAGTAATATATAACACTATTTAAAAATTTAAGATAAAATATTGACATTTATCTTAATTTTTTAATATTTATTGACAAATCTGATGAAAAAAATTCCCATTTTGATTTACTTTTTTAATCAAAATACGCTAATTTTGGTAAGAAAATATAAAAAAGGGAATATTATTTCAGCAAAATCAGTTTCTGATTAGCACAAAAAATTAAATTATAAAATAAAAACATTTAACACAAAAAATTGTGTTTGAAAATAATTCTTAAAAGAAATTTTATTTCAACACAAAAATATTTATAATAAGATAATGTTTTTGTTACTTTTAAATTTTAATTAATGATATTTATAAGTGGAAGTTAGGTAAATAAAGTAAATTTCGAAGCTTAAAGAAAAGAAATTAAAAAAAATTAGTCTTTAGAAAACCATCTTCCCGCATTTTTGCTCTACCTCTTTTAGGTTTATTGACAAATTGGTCCTTTTTTTTAAACAGTTCTTTTTTAGGACTAGAGTTAGTGCTTGAGGATTTGTGACTGGAATTAGTGCATGAGCTGTTGAAACTGAGATTTGGACTAGATATTTTTGGACTGGGATTTGGACTAACGTCTTTTTTTTTGGACTTTTTGTTAATGATGGCAAAGGGTCAGTATCCTCTAATGAGTTGTCAGCAACCTTTGCGATCTTTTTATTACCCCTTTTTTTGGTTTATCTTGGGTTAAGTAAACAATTTGTTTATTGTTTCTTAAATTCATTTCTAAATAAAATCAGCTTATTTTAATTAGAAAAAAAATTTAAATTAATTTTTGTTAAATTTCCCTCCATTAAGAGAATATATTCATTCAACTTTATTTTAAAATTTTGAAGCCAATTAAAAAGCATTTTTGAGTTTAATGTTTTTTTTCAAAATAATTTTCTGTGTTGAATGCACTTATTTCATTTTTAATTTTTGTGCTAAAAGTATTTTTTTCAGATTTTAATTTTTGTGCTGAGCGTTTTGAAATTGTGTTGAATGGTTATTTTTTTGTGTTGAAAAGGGAGACCCTATAAAAAATAGTAAAAATAATTTAAAAAATTTTAAATTTTATATTCAAATTAAACTAAAATTAAACAAAAAATAACTTGTTTGCTCTCTTAATTTAGCCTGTTGGTCTTTTAGCTTGTCCAAATTGGTATCTTTCACATTACTCACTTATTCCAGATAATAAAAAATTTAAATACCCGGAAAAAAAAGAACGCCGTTTTAACGCTGGTAAAACGGCGTTATATCGGCTACTTTTCAGCGTTTTTTAGCGTTATTTTCGTCAGCGTTTTTCACGCTGCAGAACGTTGAAAATACGCTGCTAAAAATCGATTCAATTGGGGCCAGATGGTTTATTGAATTTCTTAATCAGTTATAAAATATGATTCAAATTTCTGCTGAAAGCCCTAGTGTAAATCCTTTGACTGTTGTAAAATAATTTTCGCTGGTTTTCAGACTAACACTGTGAAAATTATATTAAGCAGTATTATTAAATAAAAATTAAAATATTTTTTCGATTAAACTTGACTTTTTTTTAAAATATTTTAAAGTTAAAGCTTTGATTATAATAAAATCAGTTCTGATGAAACTATTAATTTTTATAAATTAATTTTTTATTCGTTTAGACGTTTTTAACTCTCAAATTGAAAGCGTAATTCAAGTCATTTACTTAGAACGCTCAATCTCTTGCCAGTTCCGCTTCAGTCCATTAAATTGGTTGGAGTAATTAGGACCATTGTAACTGAAAGAAGAGAGGGGGAAGAATAATTTTGTTTTTGATCCTTCAAATTAAAATAATAAGAAAAATAAAATAAGCTAAAATAATAAATAAAAAAATTTAATTACCTCAACGTTTTTTCTTTCTTTCCTAAAATGTTCAATATTTAAAGATGTAGCTAAAAACTGTTTACTTTGTTTAGAAACGTACTGTATGATATTTTTTAAATTTTGAAGTAAATGTTTATAAATATAAGTAAGGTTAAATAAGTAACGCATATAATAGGCATGGCAAAATTATTCCTTTCATTTAAATAAGCGTGGGAATGTTTTTTCTTTCATGCTTATTATTTTAGCTTATTTTATTTTTCTTATTATTTTATTTTGAAGGATCAAAAACAATCTGAAATAGTAAGAATATGAACAAAAATAAGATGATGTATTTGCTTGATTTTTACGACATATCGTTTCTTATCGAACACTGGTATTCAAAATGGACATTTTCGACTAAAATTACATATCTTTATACCATTTTGAAAACCAGTGTTCGATAAGAAGCGAATTTCGTTATTTCCAAATACCCATATACAAATATAAGGTGATTTTTTTTATTTGTTTACCTGTTTTGAGCCAAAGCTCTTTAAGATTAAATGAAAATAAAAATAAAAATTTTAAAAATTTTAAAAATTTTAAAAATTTTAAAAATTTTAAATTTTTTAAATTTTTTTAATTTAAATTAAAATTTAACAGCCGTGACCGTTAGGAAGCTCAAAATTATCTAAAAACCCTTTTTTTCATTTCTCATGCGATTTAAATATGTTTAATGCAGTTAAAAAAGATTCAGCTAAAGATTTAGAATTTCCTACTGAATCACCCAAAATGATTATAATGTGACAAATGATAACTTTATATAAAAAATAATTTATATTATTAAAAAAAAATATTAAAATCAACTAATTTGCGAAGTCAAAAAAGTTCTATTAATTCTAGTTGATCAAAAAATGTGTCATATATTTTTTTTAATTGTTTCAACAAAAGAAATTTAAATCTTATAGCTTTGTTTTAGAAAAAATTTATTTTTGAAAAATAAAAAAACGCTCCAAAACGCTTAAAAAACGCTGTTCGGCGGCGTGAAAAACGCTGACGAAATACGGCGTTCTTTGAGCGTTTTTTGAGCGTTCTTTTTTGTCCGGGTATATTAAAAATCTTGATTAAAATTTTTTTTTAAATTAAAAAAAAACATTTTTTTGAGAAAATTTATTTAATATTTTTTTGTTGGCTAAGGAATGAGCGAGAAACTGGAGTCGTTCTTGTTCAAATCAATATCATACAACATGATATTGCAGTTGACGTTCCGTATGCTAAGTTTTGTGCTAAATGCAGTGCTATATCGTCATGTGCACACAGATTTAATAGGCGCTTGTAATTTCCGCTTAGCCCTGCTCTATACCACAGTGATGTTTTTGTCCAGAGAGCCCTTTCGTCGCGCTTTGCCAACCATATCAGATGTAAAACAATTTGACAAATTTGTCAATTCTCTATGGCTAGTAATTCCAAGCGGTTTTGTTATTTCCCTATTTTTCGGCATATTGTGGAATTTTTTCGAAAAGCCGAGTCAATTGACCGTAACAAACTACGACTACTCGATTATTCTACTTTGCTGTTCATGTTTAATTGAGCTTGTCGGAGAGCCGAGCTACGCTTTGAGTCAAATGTTCTTTCTAGCCAAGCTTAGAGTCATAATCGAGGCATCTTGCTTGCTTATATTCAACTTAATTTTTATATGCCTGGCCATTTTTTGTCCACAACTTGGTGCCCTGTCCTATTCAATAGCTCGCTTTGTCAATTCCTTCCTGTTCGTAGCATGCAATTTCTACTTTATTCTCAAACAAAAACCCAACTTAACTCTAAAATCCTTGCTGCCCAATTCAATAGTCCAATTTGACACCAAATATCTTCAATTGGTCAAAGCTTACTGCGCCCAGTCGTTGTTTAAACAAATTTTGACCGAAGGCGAGAGGTATTTGATTACCTTTTTTAATTTAATGTCCTACAGTGAGTCAGGTGTCTACGATATAGTCAACAACTTGGGCTCTTTGCTGGCCAGATTTGTTTTTTTGCCAATAGAAGACGCCTCCTACGTTTACTTTACCAACTCTTTGCAAAGAGGTGTACAATTCAAAAATCAAGTGAACACTAAATCAAAGTCTTATTTTGAATTTTTGCTCAAAAGTCTGAGCACAATTGGCCTCGTGGTTCTGGTATTCGGCCAGTCATATTCAAAATTGCTGCTGCAAATTTATGGTGGTGACAAACTCGGCCAAAACGATTTGTGCATAAATCTTCTCCGCTTTCACTGCGTATACATTTACCTACTGGGCATTAATGGACTAACAGAGGGATTTTTCAACGCTACCATGTCTCAGAGTGAAATAAACAAACACAACTACAGACTGGTTTTATTTTCAATTTTATTTCTATTTTTTAATTTTATATCAGTTAATGTATTTTGGATCTATGGATTTTTGGTGGCCAATTGTCTTAATATGCTGGTCAGAATTATATTCAGCTCTGTCTATATAGCAAATTTTTTTCAAGGTTTCAAGTTTAAAAATGAAAAGTGTTTATCCGACGCGGTAAACTATGATATCTATTGCGGATTTATTCCTAATTTAAAACTAGCATGTGTTTACTTGTGTGGTTTGTTGGTAACTAAAATGAGTGAGTATTATTTTGCACAGAATTTTATATGTCATTTTTTGATCGGAGCTGTGGTTTTCGGATTTACGTGTGCGGCTATTTTAGTACAGGAAACTCAAATTAAAGAGTTTGTTAGTGATTCAATAAAAAAAATTAAAAAAAATTAATTTATATTTTAAATTTTTTTATCAAATATTTCAATAAAGTTGTTCAGATAAAAAGTCTTTTTATTTTAATTTACCAATATAATCAAATTTTTTAAAAATTTTGGTTTTTTTCCAAATAAGTTTATGGCTATCCAAAAGTTTTGACGTTGAATAAACCAATTTTTGATTTTTTTTTAAATTTCAAAATTACTTCCCTGATTTTCAATTTTAAGATCCACATCAAAAATCCTCTTTTGAAGGATACCCTAATACTCTTCTTTAGGTAAAATTTTTGTTGGTCTTTGTGAACACTTTAAAGTCATAGTCAAACAAATTTTTCATATTATTAGTACCTGATGTTAAAATTTAGGTTTTGTAAATCCTCAAAAATAGGAATAAAATATAATTTGTTTTCTGGGACTTAAATGAACAAAAAAGGACTTGTTGTCTTGATAAATACTCAAATTATCAGTTTAGCTTGAAATAAGCCTGTTTACATTTTGAATTTTTTTGGCGTAATTCAATTACGCAAAAAAATATGTAATTTTAAAAAATTCAAAAGAGATCTTACCTTATGCATTAATATTTAACTTATGTCTGATTAATATAAAGTTTCCATTTTGCTTTTAATATAATTTTAAAAAAATAAGCTTTTTTAAAAAACAATTATTGATTTATAAATTTAAAAAATAATTATAAGAAATTTGATTAATCACTTTTTATATAGCTGAAATTAGCAATAAAAATAAACACCGAATACTTAAAAAAACTTTAAACAATCTGAAGAATCAATTAAGATGTCAAAACTTTTGTATACCCTCTAAGTGTGACAATACCAATTGAAAAATCAATACAATCCTGAATGTTATAACCCTTTTAATATATTTTGAAAAAGATTTTCAACTATAAAGAAAAAATCTTTTTAGTTTTTTTTTTAATAGAAGAAGTTTTAGAAATAATTTAAAATTAAATTTTAATAAGCTTTTGTTTATTTATTGATGGAAAAGGAGTCAAATCAAGCTAAATAGAGTATATTAATATATCACAGTAATAGTATCATTATGGATTATGAGTTCAACCAGGGAATTAGCTTCAATTTAGTTCTTTAATAAGACTAACAAAATTTTTTATTAAGAATTTTTTAAAATTTAAGAATCATTTAATAATGGAGTATTTTAAAGTAAAGAATCAATTTAACTAGAATATAAAAAAAATTAAATTAAATTTTTTAGGAATTTTATTCAGAATCTGATAAGATTCTATCATCAAATTGGTTAAGGTAATTTAATTATTTATAGATATTTTTAATGCATTTTTATCTAGTCAAACCTCTCTTTTCTCTCTGTTTAACGAATTGAATGTACAAAAGTAAAAAAATAAAAGTTTTTTAGATTGAAATGACTTAGTAATAATTTTATTTTTATTAGTAATTAATAAAATAGTATAAAAATAAGATATGGTTAAAGGAAAGGTATATTCTATTAAAAACTTAAAATAAATAAATTTGCTTAAAAAAAAAACTGCAAATGTCACCGCAATTATTCTCAAAATGGTAACAAATTTTTTTTTAAATTTTATAAGTTAGATTTTTTTAAGTTACATTTGATTATTTTATAAGAAATGATGTGTTTTTATTAAAATTAGCGGTGAGGAAAATTATGGACCGCTCAAAAATACTAATTTTCTATTTAAGAATTATTTTTTAAGAAAAAACTTTTTTTCTAAATTTTTAGATCTTTTACATATATTAAAAATAATTTATTTTAAAATATTGTATTGATTTGGAAGAAAAATGACTAATTTTTTCAATTTTTTCATTTACTGATTAAATAGAAAAATTAAAAAATAACAAGAGTTGTTCTTTTTTCTTTTTATATGAGTTAACAATGAACACAAAATTTTGTCAAGGATTAACATTTGAACAAATACTTGGACGATAATAAAAAATTTAATTTGTTTATCTTAGCTAAATGTTGAAGCTGTTGTTTAGATTAGGCTTTAAATTTTACTTTATTAGATAAAATAATTATTTATTATGTTATGATCATAAAAAAATTAAGTTTACATTATCTAAAAGTTTCAATCAATTAAATGTTTGATGAGAATTTACGCATGAAATTTTTTTAACAATATTATAGATATTTACAATTTTTTTAATTTATTTAAATTGAAAGAATAATCAGAAATAATTTCTTGGGCAGTTTTCTTTAAAGATATCTTGATTTAAAAAAAATAAGAGCGTGAGCATGTCTTTATTAATTTTTCAAAAAAATGCATTAATCTTGAATAATTTGATTTTTTAAAGGTTTTTTATTTTTTGATGTCAGATCATTGTAAGAAAATAGGCTTTAATTGTAGTTAAAAAATTATTTGAATTCCCTTTTAAGCTTAAATGTCTTATTTGATTGTAAAATTTATTTAGTTTAACTAAACACTTAAGCAGTGTCGGATTTTGTTTCATGGATTGTTTTTCAAACACCTGAGATATCTTGAAAATATTTTTGTTTTTCTACATAAATATTTCATCAACAAAATTATTAAGTGCCCTTAACGGCAAATATTAAATATTGAGCAAGAAAATAATAATTGATCGTGTGTGTCTTTTTTATGCAATTAAAATCGTCTTCGTCATTATCCTCGTCATCTGTAACACTTGAAAACTATGTGAATTATTTAATATTATTTTGTGTTTAGTTTGGGGCTTTTTTGGTTTCAAGAGGCCTCTTCAAAATCAATTCAAAGTTTAAATAAAATATTTTTTTTTATCAAATCTCTTGATTAGAAAATAGAGATTATTTACAAAAATAATTAATTTAGTTGTTCATAACCAGCGGGTAATAGAGCTGCATTAATCTAATCCCTAATCCGTATGATGCAGATTGAACTTGAACAATTAGTCAAATGGAAAAAGCTTGGTATCCAATTGAACTAGAAAATAGGTAAATTGCAATAGTTCCCAATGGAAAGCAGCTGGTTACTACGAGCTCTCTTAGTCTAATGACTAAATTTTAGCTAATTGAATTCAATTTGTTACTAAAATCTAGTTTGTCTAATGGCTTCCGTAGCTAATTCACCTTCTCTTAGTGCCACTCGCTAAAAGCTTCCTGACGCATCAATGCTAAAACGGAAAATTAATTTCTATATTTTTAGCTTAAATTTAATTTCTGCATGACGCTCAGTTCGCTTGGACTCACTGGCACTACTTTTATTTTAATTCAATTCTAAAACTTGCTTTTTAGAATTGAATACCTCTTGAAATTCTTGTTACAGATGACCAATTTATCTCATGACAAAAAAAGAACACTTAAGAAATGAAATTTTGACAACTGTCAGGAAAATATCCCGGATAGCTTGGAATGCTTGTCTAAAACTTCGGAATAATATTTGAGTATTTTGATAGACTTTCATGTCATTTAAAAAAAAAAACAAAAACACTCTAAAATAATTCTTACTACTTAAAATTTGATTACTCTAAAGCTACTTGGAAATTTATTTCTTAAAAACCTGAATATTTAGACAAAGGCATAGGTTTGAACCTTTGAAGTGAATTAGCTTTTAAATAAAATTGGCAAGTAAAAATATTCCTTAAATTTTTAATCTCTTAACAAAATCCAGTTGCAATTAAGTCTTTTTTTATCTAATCTACAATATTAATAAATACTGTCATATTAGCTAATCGATTGTTTTTTAATTATATCATAATCTAATATGTGCCAGAATATTTTCGATAACTAAACTTAATAGCTAATTATTTTTATAGAGTTTTTTTATATATTTTTTTTTTAATAAAGTATATATTATGTTAACATATTTATTATCTTTTAATAAAAATTTAAATGATAAAATATTTTTTATTAACACATCCGATCAATTAATTTAAAATATCAATATTTGGTTTTACCAAAAATTTTGATAATTTAATCCAAAAAATAATTTTGAGTTAGGTAAGGCCAGGTTCATTCGAAAGACCTCTTCATTGGACACTGTTGCTTTGATTTTTTGAAGTTTTAAAAAAATTAATTACTCCGACAACTAAAATAGAATAAAGGGCAAAATTGTAATTTGAAAAAAATTGACAATGCTAAAAATTCTTAAATTCATATCTATTTTTCCGATTTTTTAAGCTATTTGATAAATTATAAGAATTTAATGATAAATGTGATTAAAAATCTTTTTTTTTTATTTCAATTTTTAAAATAAAGATCTTTAGATACAAAAGCAGTATCTTAAAAGATAAGAGTTTTTTTTTTAATTAATTAAACAATTTAAATTTTTTACTCTAATTATTTAGTGATAAATTTGATGATAGAATCTTTATTGTAAATTTCAATTTTTATTTTTATTAGACAAAAAAGTTACATCTAGATACATTTTTTTAAAGACTTTAACGATAATTTTAATTTTTTTGAATCCTTACATTTTTTTAAGAAAAATTTTAAAATAAATTTATTAAAAAGCTCTCAATTTAAAAATATTTTTTGAAAATAATTTGTCATTTGAAAAAAATAAAAAATAATATTTCTTGCTTCCAGTATTAACTCGTCTGGCAACTTGTTCTATTTTTTTGTCCTTATTTTCTTTTCTCGTCCAACTCGCAGAACTACCCTGATTTATATTAAGAGAGGGTAAGCCTGCAGAAGATCTAAATTATATCTTGTATAAATAAATATGGTTGATTTTAAGGATTTAAAAATTATTTTCAATCTCAAGAGATATTTTTATTTTTGATAAAAAAAAATCATTCGTTTTTTTTCTAATTATAATTTTATTTTCAGCCACTCTAAATTTTCGAAAAATTTAATCAAAATTTCAAGTCAATAGACAAACAGAAAATTATATTTTTTTCCTAAAAATTTTCAAGTATTAATATCTTAATACAAAACATTGTTTATTCCTAAAAAATAACTACCTTTCTTCTAATCAAATTTTAAATCTATTGTATATTAAGCTATTTTTCTTTTTTAATTTATTTCTACTTGTTTAATTAAAGCCATTCAAAGTCGACGTCGAAGAGACAGAGTGCTTAATTTTTTGTCATCCAAATTTAGATTTCCAAATTATTTGTTTAATGCAAAAAATAAAAATAAATAAATATAGCTAAGTTTTTAGTGATTTATTTGGATTGTTATTAATTGATAGAAGCCCTTTTGAAATAATTGGCTTAGATTGTTGAAGAGTCTAATTTGCGGAAACTTCTTAGAAACGGCTCTTGAGTAGTAAAGAAACAAAACTTGAGTGGATTAATTTTATTCAAAATATAATCAATAATTAAACAAAAAGAAAAATTTTAATCAAACAAAAAAAAGAAGAATTTACTGTATTTTTAATCTTCAAATCAAATTAAACTATCTAACAATAAATTAGCAAAATAAAATAAAATAAAAAAAAATAAGCTAAAATAAAAAAAAGTGTATGTACACATAAAAAATGTCGACTAGGTGCATTTAGGCTCATACATTGAAAGCAGAGATTAGTAGACATCGTAAGGATTTCGGTCCATTTTGATGCGGTCCTTGAGCGCTTTTTTGGTCTTGTATCGATGATTCTGGAACCAAATCTTGACTTGCGTGGGCGACAAGTGCAGGTCGTTGGCGAGAACTTCGCGCTCAGGCGCGCTCAAATACCTTGACTTGTTGAATCGCCTCTCGAGCTCGTTCACTTGAGCCTGGCTGAACAAAATGCGGCGCTTTCGCTTTATGACTCCACTGCAGTTGGCGTAGCTGGTGCCAAATTGATATGAGTGAGTGAGTGGTGAAGAGTCGACACTCGGTTTGAGCTCATGGTCAGTCATGGTAGTGTTCATTTTGTGCAAGTAGTGAGTGTGGCTTGTTTGGCTGATGGTGTCCGCTGGTGACGGGCCCAAAAATCTCGACACTTAAAAATTACATAATCAGTTAGTGTGTTTGTATCGCTAAAGTACTACAAAATCGATTCTTAACTACAATACACTTGACATAGTTTGCTAAAGCTATTTGGCTTACGTAACAATGTTTGCTTCAAGAGCACACTTATAACAAACAATAAAGCAAAGTATGGACAATTATCTTTATCGACAAAGAAAGATAAACTTAATTATTGTGTAGACTAAAGTTTGTTTTTTTTTGTTTTTTCAACTCAAAGACTGATATAATCTCTTAATTGTCAGTGTAATTATGATAGCAAAACGAAAGCTCATAATTGCTTGTATCAAGTAATTGAATATTTTTATGTGTTCTTAGCCGACAGACTTACTTTCAGTTGAACACAAAACACAAACAAACTCTCAATTACACATAATCACTTGTTTTTTTTTTCTTCTATTTTTTTCAATGAAATCTTTTTTACAATTTTTCACTTTTTATTTTTTTTTTAATAATAGTTTGGGGAAGATCCCAGGCAGTTTGAAATGGTCGATAACCTCCCTTTCAGCTCCGGTGATAAATAGATTTTGATAAAATGAAAAAACAAAATTTTTGAAAAACTGAATCTAAAAAATGTTCGACAAAATTATTTTAAATTTTTCTTTTTAACTTATAATTTGTTTGTTAAGTCAAATGACAGATTTGTGTTGAATACAAGCATAATAGGTTTAAACAAAAATAAAATTTAAATACAATCAAAAAAAAAAATACAATCTTTCACTGATTTGGACGAAAAATTTTTTTTATTGTGTCATGAAGAAACGAATTTCTTTTGGACAACAAACATCACAAAAATTAAATTCAAAATAAATTCAATTTTTTTAAATAAAATAATTTTCTTTTCAATAGAAAAAAAACTTAAATTTTTTTTTCGCAGTAATTAATAAAACCTTCCATCTTTTACAAAAAAAATTTTTTGGATTGTTTGGACTGAGACTGCACAATATTAAAAAATAAAAATTGCTAATTGTCACACTCAACCCAGACGTAACCAGACTATAATTTAAATAGTAAAGTAAAAGCTCTCGAATTTGAAAAAAAAAATGAAGTTCTCAAAAGTGAATAGACTTTTAGCTATTTCTGATTCAAAAGTAAAAAAAATTGAAAGGTTTCATGTCAAAAAATCTAAATTGAAAATTTTTAAAACCATATTCATCTTCATAGCATTGAATTTATAAAGATAAATAACCTCAAGTAAAAAAGAATGAAAAATGTTCTCAATGCAGCTTTTTATTCTATTTATCACTTGGTGATTTATTTGATCAAATCATCAAGAAAAAAAGGAAAAAAAGTGAATTTTTAAATACAATCAAATAAAAATATTAATAAAAAATATTTTCTTAATTTTTACTAAAACAATTTGGCACAGTCACAAAATTTGGTACTTTTAATGTTTAATGTCAAGTCTTTGATGGTTTAATTAACTAAAATTTTTGAAATTCAATAGCAGCACTAGTAGTTCATTTTTTCAAAATAGTTGCTTTTAACAGAACTTTTTCTTTTTAGATTAGATCTCATTATTTGCAATCCCCTTGACATGCTCCCATCTTAACATAATTATTTGATTCTAAGGTGCATTTTTCATCAATATTCACTTACAACACTTACAACCATCAATATTCGATCTGAGGAGATCGGTTTACCGAGTGTAATCATTGGCAGATCAGATAAGAGCCAAATAACTACCATCCATAACCTGAACCATGAACTAGTCTTTAAAATTTGGTCCCATGTGTTTGTATTCTTATTTTATACAGCTATCAACAATTAAAATATTAAGATTTCGAATAAAGACTTAATTTATTGTTAATGCTCAGCAAACACCAAGTGGATGATGAAAAGTCAAAGAAAACATAGACTTTTACTTTCAAAACGGACACAAGTCATTTTTATTTTCAGTCAAATAAAAATTTAAGCAGTGAGATCAAAATGATTCAAAATCTGCTTTACACAACTAAGATTATTCAGGTAAAAAATATAAGAATACAAGAATAGTGGTCATATAATTGCTTTTTGACAACAACAAAAAATAAATTTTTAATAAAAACTAAAAAAAATTTTTTTATTTTTCTAAATATTAACGAAAAGTAAAAAAGAGGTAATATTCAGTACAAAAGAACTTAATAAAATGATAAGAAATCAAATGAATATTTTCTTTAAGCTCAAAACAACTTCTGTAAATTGCATCAACTTTCAAAGTCTGCAAAACTCTGCATGTCTCTGCAAATTCAGCAAAAACTAAAATTTCATATATTCTAGCTTAGTGCATATTGGACAGGACTCCTAACTGATCCATTAACATTCAAGATTTTTACTTGTCACGTGTCTCAAGACAAATGTATTTATCGCTAAGCTCACATCTTGTCTTAACTATTAAACCCGGGTTCTTAACACACGAGCCTTAAGGTATAAAAAAAGATTCCATTATTTGGGACTATAAATTAATATTAAATATTCAATAAAGCTTTATCAATATGCATTTTCTAAAAACAGGATTTTTGTTTAATAGTTTATTCAATGATAAAAAGGCTTTGAGTAATAAAACTCCTTTCGCCATTGGTGTTTAAAATTTTTAAAAAGTGTCCATATAAAAAGTTGTGTTGAATTAATTAAATTAATAAGATGACATTAGGAGTTGAAAAAGAAATCGGAAATGTTGCAGATTTTCCAGTGCCACATTTATTCAACTTGATTGGCATTAATATAACAAAGTTGTACAACTCATTCCTTTGAGATAAAATTAATGTTTCTTCATCATAAGAGCTTTTAATATTGATTGTGCAGTCTTTAATCAAGAGAAATGTTCATAGAAATATTCTTAACACTTTAAAGCCAACTAATCATCTATAATCTAGCTATATAATAAGCTACAATGATACATTTAATTTTTTTTACTCAAAGTCTTCAATGTAACTTAACTTAAATTGTATTTTTTTTTATTCAATTTTAAATTGCCTGTGAGGCTGAAATTAGTAATAATAATAATAATATTTAAAAAATGAAAAGAAGGCACTACGCCGTTCGGAGCTGTCAAGAGGAACGATTCCCTCTAAATTATACATTAAATAAATAAATAAATCATCTATAATCGAACAAAGTCAAAATTATTTAATTCATTATTTTAATCACAACAATTTTTTTTTTAAATTTAAAAATAAAATTTTCACAAAATTTTTCTTCTATAATTTTTAGATAAAAGATTTTTTTAAAATTAAAAATGAGCCTAACAAAAAAAGAAAGAAAAAAAGCGATTTGAATACTTGCTAGATGACGCGAGTCCAAATGAGCGGGCTCGTACCAGCTGGCGGTGATTTGTGGTGTTTGATTTTGTAATGGATGATCGGTGGTGGGCTGGTGGTAGACAGGCTCATGGTTGGCGTAGTAGTAGTTTTGGTTGTAGTAGGCGGTGAAGTGGGTTGGCGATATGTTGGATGAGCTGGGTGGTGTGAGCTGGTAGGCCTGATCGTGTGGACATGTCGGACTGTGGATGGAGGGAGATGGCGTGCACGACGAGTATGAGTTGTGCACGCTTTTTTTGTAGTAGGAGTCGGTGTCGGCGACCGGGTTGAGTATGTCGCTGACCATGAACGGCATGCCCGGCGTCTGATACTTGCTAAAGGGACTTGTTGACATTGCTGACTGGCTTCTTTTAATCTTTGTCTAAATAATTAATAAAAGTCTGGAGTAAGAAATGCAGAGGCCAATTTTTGGCTTTCAAGTGGAAGCTTATTTTGAAGAATTGTGGAGTGATAGAAAATGGCAAATTGGCTCACAATCGGAGGGAAGTATATATTGCCGAGAAAAATTAATCGACTAGAATTAACAAAAGAAAAGAATTGAAGCCAAGTACTTGAAGTTTGTTAATTCGTCGATGAGCTCGATTTGTCATATTTTTAATTAATTAAAAAAATTATGAACTAAGCTTATTGGTCGCTTTGAGCGCAGCCAATCTAAAAATTCATCCAATCCAAAGCCTGGAAAGAGAAAGACGCAAAGAAACACAGAGATAGAGATGGATGCACCCAATGTAGTTTTGTAGTTTCACAATCACAATTCCCTTAACAAACAGTCAATCTTTTTTAATAATTTGAAATTAAGAGACGAGCTATTAATTTTCTAAATTGTTTTTTTTTTTAATTAAACTTCAACTTAGTCAATGGTTCCGAGTGAGACCACAACAGTAAGTACTTTTACAAAAATTGAGTCAAAATGAAGTGTTGAGTTTGTTTTTTTATATGAGGAAATGGTTAGGCCTTCAATTGTGTGAGAGAGATTGTGGTTATGAGTTAGGTAAACAAAATGATTATATGGTGCCTAGCTAAACATTTTATTGCTTGATCACATGCAATTAATTTATTGATTTATACTATCCAAACTAGATAAACTATATTGAAATTTTTTAATTAACAACCCAACAAAAAATAAAATAACCAAGTAACAAATAGAAATACAAAAATGGAAAAAAATACAAAATGCTTCTTTATCTTTGTTAGATAACAAAAGTGGTCCGAGCTTTTGGCATTTGTGTGCGTGTGTGACACAATATCTCGTCCTCTTCAAATGACATCTACTCAAGCATTTCTCTAAATTAAAAAACACTTGCACGAACAACTCGACTCTAAGATAGATAGTGCAATGTTTACACATTTTTTTTTTGTTTTTGGCTAGCTCAAATTAAACAGCAATTATAGTATTTGCAAAATTGTTTAGCTTTATTTTTAATTAAACTATCAATATCAGTATGACATTGTACGCTAATCGATAACATTACCTAATAGTTAATACAACAACATTGTTGTGCAATGACCACCATAATTATCCAGCACAAACACACACGCACACTCACACACACGGTCATATAAATGGCTTGTGCGTCTGCCTATTTAGAGTCAATTGAAATTTTGAAACTTTTTTGTGTTCTTCTTTTTTTTGGTTGTTTTTCTTTTTTTTTCGTTTTTTTTTTTTCAAAGACCGCCTCTGTCATCAATTTCAAATATAAATCAAGTTTGTGGCAAAACAAAAATTAAGTAATTATTTTTGAAAAATTTTATTTTGGCTCATATGTGTCAAATGGAAGGTATTACAAAGAAGATTGGCCACACATATTTACAAGTAAAACTTACAATACTTAAACTACCAATTGTAGGATCAATGTGTCATATCTTCTTTCCATTTCTTTTTTTTTCTTTCAACAACAAAAAATTCAAATTTTATCAGATTAAGTTTTGGAGTGAAAAAATTAATTTTTTTTTTTATTTTTTTTTAATAAGATTAGAAGAAAAAATGGTTAATTTAGTACTCTTTTTGTTGTTGTTGTTGTTTGTGTAATTAAAAGATAGGGCTGGATGGATGGATGAATGGAAAGAAGTGGAGGATCAATCAATTATGAAGTTAGTGTGTGTGTGTGTTGAAGTGGTCTGGCCTATTGGGCATTTCTAGAAACCTAAATATTCTCAAGAGCTAGTGGATTAGAGTTGACATGAATTCGAGGCGTTCTAAAAGTTTATTTAAACTAAATTTACCCAAATTGCTTAATATGCTGCTCGGGCTTCTCTCTAAAACTCTCTTTTTTCTCTTTCATTTTTTCTATGTCGCTTGCTTATTCGATTTTAAATTTCAAGTGGTTTTATAATATTTGCCAGTTTAGAGAGAGAGAGAGAAAAACGAAAAATGCCATTTAGATAAATTAACAGTTTTAAAATTTACCTTTGGAACACACACACACACACAAAAAAGAGAAAAAAAAAGAGAATAAAAAAAAAAAAGAGAGAAAATTTTTCTGTTGGCATTTGAGAATAAAAGTAATTTTTTAATTGGTGGATTGTGCTAGCAAGGCTGGGCTTAGCATCTCGCTCAACCATTCGAACAAATTCGCACACAACCAATCAAAAATATTCGCTTCGAACGCCTCAGCCAATCCAACAAACTCGACTAATTTACATAATCCAAAATAAAATCTAAAAACTATCCATTGAAAAATTTTTTTTTCTTTTATTTTATATTTTTCTCTTTCTCTCCGACTCTGTCTCTAAATTAATATATATATATATATTTTTTTGTGCTAATCAAAAAGCGAATTCGCTATTTTCTCTCTAGATTTAACAAAAAAAAGACTCTGGATCATTGCTGAGCACGCGCGACCACAATCCTCTTATCACCCAATCACTCATTCACTCACACATACACACACATACAGAATGCTGTACGCCGAGTGCGATCGAAACGCAGTGCCGGTGTCCGCTCACCACCTGCACCAACAGTCGACAGTGGTGGACGCGGCCACGGCCGCCGCAGCCGCCGCCTCGCACCAACAACATCTCAACCTACTGCACAATCACTTGAACAGTGCAGACTACGCGGCCGCCATATCCGCTCTCAGTCCCAAGTACAACACGGCCTTCAACGTCACCAACCTGCTCAACCCGGTCCTCGACGACTCATACCGCAAGCAACACCAGCAACTGCTCCAGCACCAACAGCACCAACAGCAGCAGCAGCATCAGCAGCACATGGACTTTCAATCGTACGCAACAAGAACAAACATGAACAGTAGCGGTGGCGGTGGCGGCGGCAGCAGCGGCGGCTCGTCTAGCACGCCGTCGTCGACCACTTCGTCGTCGTCGTCGTCGTCGGTGAGCGTGAAACAAGAGTCGCCGCTGAGCCTGGGCGTTCACGGCAACATGTGCGGCTACCAGCCGTCCGGCTCGCCCGACTCCTTCTCGCCGAACGTAGTGCAGCCGTCGCCCACCTCCATCCAAAACCCCTACTTCAACTACGCTTCAAATCAGTTTGCCAACTCAACGCCTCACTACACCAGCTCCTACTCGCACTACTACAACACGGCGCCCTACTGTGCCAACGAGGCCGACTCGTACGCTCACCCGCTTCAGTACGCCAACACATCCACGTGGTACGCCAATCCCAACGATGCCCGTTTTACCAGTAATTCACCTTTTTGATTGTTGGGTTAAGAAATAAAATTTTTTTTTTGTTCAAGTGTCAAGGTTTTTGAGCAGCGCGGACGAGTACCAGTCGGCGGCGGCAGTGGCGGCGGCGGCGTCGTCGTCGAGCTCTTCGGCAAGCCAGCTGATGTTGCCCAAGTGTTCGTCGTCGGCGTCGTCGTCGTCCAGCTCGTCGGCATCGTCCAACAGCATGAACCAAGAGAATGTAAAGTCGTACTCGAGCTACTCCAGCCAATTGTCCCAATATCCGTATCAGTCGAAGCGGAAGAGGCGAGTGCTGTTCTCGCAGGCTCAAGTGTACGAGCTGGAGAAGCGGTTCAAAATGCAGAAGTATTTGAGTGCGCAGGAGCGAGAGCATTTGGCGTCGGGACTCAATTTGACGCCCACTCAAGTCAAGATTTGGTTCCAGAATCATCGATACAAGACCAAAAAGTCGTCCAAGGAAAAATCGTTTAGTCATGACATGAGCTCGAATAGTGAGTGAATGGACAGGCAGTGACCACGACCAATTATTGATCTCAATCGACTCCATACTTACACACAGTGACGACTTGTACATTTATTTAATCTTTTTTTTTGTTTCGAATTTTAAAAATTTTTAAAGAAAAAATATTTTTTTTTTCTTTTTTTTTTTTCTTTTTTTCTATGAGTATAAATATGTGAAAAATGAACTGCTGATTGCTTGGGCTAGTGATGATGAAGACGACCAGAGAGAGATAGAAAGAGAAAGTGTTACTTTATTTAATAATTGCAATCGTTTTTTTTTATTTTTAGTTTTTTTTTTTGTTTTTCATTTCTTTAGTTTATCTTTTAAATTTGTTGCAATTTATTTTCAAAGTTTAATTAGAGATTTTTTTTTGTTGGCTTTTTTTTTTAATTTTAAAAGATTTATTTCTTAAATATATATTTTAAAATAAACAATGTCATTAAATTTTTTTGTTCTTTATTCTTCTTTTTGTCGTTTGAAGCTGAGCTTGACAATTACCGTATTGCATCGAATAGAAGTAACCACAAATAGAAGAAACTTGCTAGTATTTGAGTCAAAAATTTTCTTTTATTCTTAAATTTTCTGTTTTTCGAAACAACTCAAATAAATTTTAAAAGAAAAGAAAAAAGAATTTTAAAAGAAAATTCACCACTCATATCAGTCACTTATCATGTAAAACATGCATTTTTTTGTTTCTAATAGAAGAAAAAAAATGAATAAATTTCTTTTATTTGAGTCATTTTTTTGTAGTAAAATATTTTCAAATAAAAGAAACCCTTTGATGACCGATCTTTCTTTTATTTGAGGAAATACGGTAATGTTTTATCGAGCATTAATATCGTTCCACTCAAGTCAATCTCTTGCCTTTACCCTTGCTTCGCCCCATGTCAGATTTAACTGATCTTAAAATAAGACGACTTCAAGGTGATTTGTTTCAAATGTTTAAGATTGCTAACAATATGAAAAGAGTCAATTTTGTAAACGGCATCAATTATAGTCTTAACACAATGCCTGGTACCAGAAGATGTGCCTTGAGAAGAAATAGGCAGAATCTAATCCGCGAGCATACAAAAAACTTTCTTCCAAGATTTGAATTTTTTTACCAAATAGAGTTATGAATAAGGGGAACAAACAGCCAGATGAAATAATAAGTGTAAATTGTCTCAACAGTCTTTAAAACAAAGCTTGATGGGTGGTTGGTGAAGTGTATTGAAACGACTGCTTTAGTTTATTAGAGCTTCAATTGGATAAGCTGTAAGTTGCAGTTAATTATGCAACTACTACTTCATTTCTGAGATTTCTTGTATTTTATTGAAGGGCTCTGTTTGGAATGTGTGTTCCTTTCACTGTAAGTAATGGTAATCGTTTAATCTAGATGCATTGACTCATTGGGTAGGCTTCTAGTGTGAAAGGTTTTGAGACTTTTTCTATCAGTCTCAGATATGCCTCATACTCTATCAAAATAGAGAATTAATTAATAAAAAACACTATTACTCATTTTTTTATTTTATTTTATTTAGAATTTACTCTAGTAAATTTTTTATGTATTACCATATTGATGGCAATTGAAATGCTAAAATAAAAGTCAAATGTTCAAATTGATAGGAATTCAATTTATTTTGAACTCATTGACAAGTGAAATAAAATAATCTTTTGTTTATCCTTGCTTTTATTTTCAGCCAACTGTGGTACTGAAGTGATCAGCTCAAAAAATTCAAAAAATTCAAAATAGAATACTTAAATTATTTAAAGTCAAAGAAATGGCATCAGTTGGCTAAAAAGGCCATTCAGTCTCTATTAAGTTCCAGGCTAGCAATAAAAAGCGTAAATCACTCTTTTTAAAATCAGACACCAGCCAAATAATCACACCACTTGTTATGGTAATTCTCAAATCTGATATTCGATTCGTACTAGTCATTAGTGATGAATATAAATTAAAGTAGCATTCTTCTCAATAAATTTTGTATATTAAAATTTTTTTTTTAATATTTTTTATATTTTAAATTTTTTAAATGGGTCATATCTGAGAAAATCTGAAAAAAAAGTTCACCTGAATAGTAAAGCCAAGTGGAATGGTGTTTGGGATCAGTATCTAAATTACACCAAGTATTCCGTAAAGAAAACCTCCCTTTCGTTTATCTAAAAGAAACCATGCTATTAAAATATAGATAAAACCAAAGCCATAATAAAAATCATATTTAGTATATTTAACAATTATTGAGTTTTTTATTTTTTCTACTTTAATTGTCTATTAAGTTTTTATCAAGAATTGCAAATAACCACTTGCAATTTAATATTCAAAGTTGATTTTTGAAAAGCTAAATCAAAAATTGTGGGTACTTGAAACAATCGCACTAACAGGTATCAAAAACACTTTTTTCAATTCTTTTTAAAGTATAATGGTCAAATTGTGTATTTATTTTGAATTTTTTCAACGAGCATAAAACGAAAGTGTCATCTATGCTCCCAAAAATCATTCATTTATTTTCTTTTATCTTTTATTGAGCTGTTTCCATGGAAACGAATATCTAAAAACTATTATTGACATAAATGTGACTCTTTTTCGTCCAAATTAGCCTTTTTTTATTTTATAAATCTAATAAAAATAACATTTTTTTTAAAATAAAATAAAGAATCAAAAAAATCTTCAAGGTATTATTTGTGAAAACAAATGTGTATTTATTTTAAGCTGCTTTTCTTCAACAACAGCAAAAAATTTAATACTTCTTTCAATAATTTTGTAAAATCCGATCTAAACTTAAATTTTATTAATTGGAAAAACAGCGAACAATTCTTTTACCAATTTTATAGGATTCCTTTTATTTCAATTTAGAGACACTTTTAAATAACTTTGACAATCTAAACTAAATATCTTTAAATTAGTTCAATTAAAATTAGTTCGTATGCAAACAAATTTTTTTAAAATCGTTCAAGTATTTTAAATTGTCTATTGAATAAAAAAATATTTTTTAGCTTTTAATTCGACCTGTAACAGTCTTTAAATTTTTATTCAGATAACGGTGTTTTTTTATAAGAAACACCACTCTGAATTTTCAAAGTGAATTGAAAAAATCAATCAATTTTGACACTAATTTTATTATTAGAGCATAATTTTTAAAGAAAAATTTTAATTAAAAAATTACAAAATTGAGCTAAAATTTTGATCAAAAAATCTATTATATTTAATTTTGACTGAATTAATTTTTTCGACTTAAAAAATAACTAAGCAATACAAAAAAATTAGATAAATCTAATTAAATTGAAATTGAAAATGACTGGACAAAAATTTTATCTTTTGGGATACAAGTATCAAAGTAGCGAATTCTGAAGAAAAGCAAACTTGAGCTTGCCAAACCCATACTTTTGCCATACTTGAAAATCAACTGAATTTATTTAAGTTTATTGATTTTTTTCTTTATTTGCGAAGACGTTACATTCAGCAAATTTTTCAATTGGCACTTAATGTCACTTATTTGAAATTGCTTTAATCCATCACTATTCATGACATACTGTGCACGACATTCTTCGTTTTGTTGTGATACCCTAAAACCATGTTCAAGTGATACGATAAATAAAATTGAAAATCTTATCGATTAGATTACATGAAATAATTAAGAGAACTATCTGAACACAACAATCACTTCATTGTGCAATAAAAATTTAATTAATTAATTTCATTAATTTAACTCATTATTCTAGCATTTATTTTATACTTTAATTTTAAAAAATTATTTTCAGTAGAGTTTTATTTTTAGCAAAATTTTCAATATTTTTATTTCAAGAGAGTTTTTTTTTATTTCGTTTTATAATTCCAGGTTAAATGTTTTTTTTTTTGCAAAATTTTAAAAAATATGGATGAGTTAAGATAACTTGAAAAACAAAAAGTTGTTCTAGCTTTAAA
The DNA here is from genome assembly GCA_025491095.1 of Brachionus asplanchnoidis. Taxonomy (NCBI): domain Eukaryota; kingdom Metazoa; phylum Rotifera; class Eurotatoria; order Ploima; family Brachionidae; genus Brachionus; species Brachionus asplanchnoidis. The sequence goes on along the minus strand of JAILYF010000008.1, from coordinate 4,080,694 downwards.
ATCGCCACCGGTCTGCCCAGACCTCCTTTTCTCTTTGGGTCAATTTAGTGGTTTTTTAAGCGTCCATTTAAACTAGAATAATTGCCAGTGTGACATATTAAGTGACATGGACATTTAAATTAAAATAACCTTCGGAATCTTGTCAGTCTTTTTTCTACGTGTAGCTGTTCTATTTAAATTAGTTTGCCTTAGTTTTAGGTTAAAATACCAAGCTAAGAAGTAAACAAAAATATATTGAAATAAAAGCTTGAAAACGATAAAGTTGATTTTATTGATCCTATATACAAACATTTAAATTGCTTTTTTTCTTATATTTAAAAGCTCTTGAAACAAAATTTAAACATGGCACCTTTTAAATTAGCTCTCAAGTGCTGCGTTTTCTTCTAAAATATTTCTACTTCGAACAAATAAGACTCGGCCTCTGTACTGTAAAAAATATGCTCTCATAAACATACTTCAACAAGGACTTATCGTCCGAATTGTACTTGGTTTCCAGTCCGAATTCTTCTCTCTTGAATAAAAAATAAAATAAAATTTTGAAATAAAAACAGCAATAATTTCTTTGATCTCTGCTTACCATGAATCTGAAGCCAACTTTTTCAATGACCCGTTTGATCTGCTCATAGCTCAATTCAATGGACATTTGGCCTTCTTTTTTGCTGTAATGATAGAGCAATGGTCCAAGATTGATCCAGTAGCCGCCTTCTTTCAACAACATCCAAATTTTCTCTATGTAATCGATGACATTGTGAGCCGTGTCAATAAAAAAACAAGTAACTATGCAGTCAAATGTGCTCTCTTCGTTGTACACTTCTAAAAAATCACCGGCAACCATTGAAAAATTGCTCAATCGCTCAACAAACTCTTGCGGAGACACGTCCGGAAATTCAACAGCTCTCAATTGATTCTCAAATTTTAAATTATTTGACCAAGAGTCCACATAAGGATAGATTTTGTATTGATTTTTCATAAAGCATCTTTATAACAAACAAATATTGTTTTGCTTTAATTGAGAAGTTTTTTCTTGCTTAGGCATTGCTAGATTCAGTACAATTTGAACAAAAATTTACAATTTTTTTTTTTTTTTTTTTATTTTTAATTTAAATAAAAAATAAAAAAATTACTAAGTTTAAATTGTTTACTTTTTTTAAATCAACCAATTCAATAATCGAATTTAAATATTAATGGTGTTTAAATTTTTGTATTTTTTTGCTATCGAAAAATTTATTTAAGGCAAACACAGGGTGAAAATTTATTAATTTTTTTTCAAAAAAAAGGAGCTTTATTTGTTCAATTTATACTTTATTTCACAATGCCTCTTACTTGTTAATGATGAAATTAGACACAATTAACATGTGCATGCTAAATTCGTTTCCTTCACACTTAAAGCCTTTGGTCGCAATGTCAAATGCAAGTCTGCCCAAGCCACTACCAGGGACCAAAACACCAACATCTGTAGGACTTTTTTTTTTAATGAAATATTTTTTTGGCAAATTATTTTTTATAGATACTTTTTTTCAGCATAAAGTTTATCTAGCTCAATTAGAATAGGTTTGTAGCAAAGAGAGCGTTCTTGTTCACCCACTGAAGACCAGTCTCTAGATATTTGTTTCAGAGTGGTACAGACTCGATCAACGTCTTGGGCCGAATGACAACTGCCTTCTGAAACATTTAGCTGAATATGTCTAAATTAAACACTCTTGATTTAATGCTATACAGCACTTTACCTCTTCGACTTGAGAATTGCTGAACATGCACTCAACATCTCTCAGAAAAAGACCGATTAAAAATTCATTATGATCCATACACTCTAGTAACTGCTTACAGTTGTCTTCGAATTCAACCACATAATCTCTGTGTCGTTGGTCAAGAGAGCGAAAAGTGTTCAGTGAATTGGCAACACTTTTACTCAAACAAAAACTAAACCATATGAATAGAAAAAGGCAAGAAAAAATAAAAAATTTATGCTAATAAACTTTTTTTTTTTAATTTAAATTTTATATTTTTTTTAATTTTGTTAAACTTAGGACTGCAAAATATTTAAATTTTTTTCAAAATATTGCCTAATGCTTATTAATTATTAATTAAAAATCGTTTGGCAGGACAATAGTTCTGGATTTGTCATAGATTTTCCAAAATTTAGCATTTTTCAGAATTTATTTATAAATATTTTTTTTAAAGCTTTTCAAGTTCTGCTGAATCAAAATCAATTTCCCCGATTCGGCTATATAAGTAAAATCAAGTTTTTCTTTTTAAGGGCTTAAAATTTTGCTTTTAGATTATTTTAAAAAATGTATATAAATATCATATTACAGCTATGTAAAGTTTAATTAAATAAAAACTTTTTATTTAATTAAACTTTAGCTGTAAAATACATTTCAAAATAATAAAAGTATTTATTTTCTCAAAAAAGTAAAGAGTAAGATATTTATTTGTGGTTTAAACTTAACATGAAACAACTTTAGTAAAATCTGTATTTTCATTTAAGAAAATGTATTTTCTAATCAAATTTGGTTAATTGATTAAAATCAATTTTTAACTATTATTTATTTTTTTTGAATACCTTCAATAGATGAGTTAAATTTTACAAAATGTTTTTGTAATTCATTAGACTTAAACCACTATCAATCCAATTTTAAAAAAATCTGTTTTACTGTCGATTAGATTTCATAAATAAGTTAATAATATTAGCCTATTTACGTATTTTATTTTTAAAGATAAATCAAATTTGATAATATTTGCATCAAATAAAGACATTTCTTTATTTAATTAAAAATTGTATATCTTTCAAAATGATGCTTGTCTTGGTTTCATCTTACATAACAAGTTCAAGATTGCTAAATAGTTTTTAAAAAAATAACATTTCAATTTTGATATTTTCTTCCTTTTTGATATTTTTTTTAATGTTTTAAAATTAAATTCATAATATTACTCGCCAGCTATTTAGATTTTTAGATATAATTTAAAACCAGGCAAAATAAATAGAAAAAATTTATTGTAAAATAAATTTTAGACCAGGATTTTGATTCAAAAGGGAATTAGATTAATTTTAATGAATTTGTGCATTAATATTTGAACAAAGAATAAGAAATTCGTAAGAATTTTGAAAGAATTTTTTTTCAATGTTTTTTTATCTATATTTTCATACTTATTATTTTTCTATTGATTAAACATATTTGTGAACAAAAATGATAAAAGACATTCACTTTTGTATTTTCGTTTATTAATATTTTTGATATATATAAAAAATTTAATTTAGTTTAGGTTTTTTTTTGGACAGCTTTAATGTACTAATGATTTTTTTAAGAATTTTTTTGAGAAAACTAGTTTATTTTAAATAGTTTTTTTTATTTATTAGTGCCTGAAAAAACAAATAACCATCCGGACTTCTTCATCTACCAAAAATATGTAAACCGAAGTGAAGAAATTCTTTTTAATTTACCTAAATTTGAAAATCTTTTTTTTCTGATAAAAATTATTAAAAATATTATTATTCAAAAACAAAGATAATATTTTATAAATTTATTAAGAAAGAAAGCCATAGTGATTAACACAATGGAAAATTAAAAAAACAGTTCAATTATTAAATACAATCTACACCCTTTCACAATAATCATGAATGGTGAAGATAAAGTTTTTCACTCAATAAAGAAATTAATTTTCAGGAAGAAGATTTTGGGTAAAAATAATTTAATTTTAAAATTTCAAGACTAAAAATTATTCACAAAGCATTTATCAATAGCCATTATTTGAAATAATAATTTGATAAATTGTTGATTTTATAGTTGAATATCAAAAAATGTAATTTAGAAAATTTTTTATTTAAAAATATTTTCAATAAACACTTATTAGCTTTTTTAAATAAATTAGAATATATCAAAAATTTTATTTTTTCCAAAATATAATTACAAAATTTCATATGCAATTTAAATTTTTTATGTAAAATCATAAGCACATATCTTACTGGTATGCTTTGAAAGAATTGACTACTTGTTGGAAATGCTCGAGTTCTTTTCTGTCTTGGAATACGTTTTCATTTTCAGCGCTCATTTTTAATTAACTTTTTTACCAAAATTTAATGAAAATTCCAAATTATTTTCTCTATGTAATGAATTATTATAATTATAGAAGAATTCTTCAAAAATAATAAAACTATATTTACACTTTGGTTTCTATTTAAAAATTATAATGAAAAAAAAAATTAGAATCAATTGATTTGATTTTTGATTTGGAGAAAGAAAAATGGCAATCAAAGGAGTGAAGCTCAAGTATCTTATGGTTATTCTAATGCTTTATGTTACCAGTACAATCGGAACATTGTATATGCTGTTTCCATACACAATTTTACTATTCTTCAACAGAAAAATGTTCCACAGACTGTGTGACTATTCGCTACGGATTTGGTTCGGCTTTGCCGTGGTAAGTGTCTCCCAAAAATAACTAAATAAATAAAAAAAATCTTTCCCTAGTATCTGTTAGAAGAATTCTGTAGCATAAAAATATTCATGCATGTTTCAAAAATAAATAACTATGAATCAAGAAAAAGTTCCATTGTGGTCATGAACCATCGCACTCGGCTTGACTGGCTGTTCTATTTTTGCATTCTATACAGACTCAAAGCGCTATCTCAGATAAAAATAATACTCAAAGACAGTCTAAAGCGGATACCTGGCCCGGGTTAGTGCTATTTTTTTTAGGGACATTCATTTTTATATTCGACATTTAGGTTGGGCAATGCAAACAGCTCTGTTTATTTTCATAAAAAGAAAGTGGACTGAAGACCAGACTATATTTAACAAATTTATAGACTATTATTATAAAATTGAAAAAAAATTTATGGTTTGTTTATATAAAATTTGTTTAAGTTCAAATGATATTTTATTGTTTTTAGATATTGATATTTCCTGAAGGCACTAATATGAGTCGGGACTCGATCGAAAAGTCGAATAAATTTGCTGATGAAAAGAATTTGCCTAGATATGAATACGTCATCCATCCGCGGGTCACTGGTTTCAATTATATTTTCAATCGAATGTATGCAAATGAACAGATCGATTGTATCCATGATGTGACAGTTGGTTACCGAGGTGGTAAAATGCCCGAACGCGAGACAGACTTTTTGGCGGGAAATATGCCAAATGAGATTCACTTTTTTATTGACAAGTTTAGTTGTGAGAAAATTTTTGAGGATAAAAATGAAAAAACAAATGGAGAAATACTCGAAGAGTGGATTTGTGACCGATGGCAAAAGAAGGAAGAATTTTTGAAAAAATTTTACCAACAAGAACAAATTGGACAAAATTATGAAACAAAAGATGATCTTATAAACAAATTTTATTTGGCAATGTACCCAATTTTTTGGCTCTTGAGTTTATCACTAATTTTTCTCTTAAGCTATTATAGTCTTTTGGTAAGATGTTTTCTTTGCCTTAGCTTTACTTTCTACTTTTATCAGCAATTCATGTCAAATAACATTGACAATTTTATCATCGACTCAATTAAATAGATTTTTAAATTTTAATTAAAGTTTTTTAATTGAATAAAAATTTTATTTTGATCTAAAAAATCTGAGGAACTTGACCCTTCTTCGTCTAAATAAATTTATTCTGAAAAAAATTTTGAAAGAACGGACTCAACAAGTAATTTATATTTTTATTAATTTATTTCTTAAAATTTAAAAAAATTTAAAATCAAGTTCTATTTAATATCTGAGAAAACGTATTTTTTTTATTTTTTTTAGAAGTATTGCGAATAATTAAAATATTCTTATATTAAAAAAAGTAAAAAAAAGAAAGAAAAAATTCGTCAAAAATTGTTTAATTTAGAATAGACAAAAATATTTGATTTTAAAATTTTCACTAAAGGTTTTAAACAACTTTATATTTTATTAAAATTTATGAACACAACATAAAAAATGTGAAAAAAATTGATGAGAATCTTTTTGAAACGTTAAAACTGTAACATAAGATTTCAAAAATTATTCTTTAATATAGAATTTAACTCAAATTTAATTTTTTAATTTTTTTTTAATTTTTTAATTTTTTTAATTAAAAAATTTTAAATTTTTTTTAAATTTCATTCCAAACCTAATACCACATTTTAGAATATCATATTCATGAAGAATTTTTCAAAATAACTTTATTTAAAGAATAAAGTTTATCACTTCAATAATAAAAAAAAACTTATTTAGACTCAAAGTCAGTGATCGTAGGATTTATGGTCCCTAAAGAGATTGAATAAATTAATTTTTGTCACTGGTATTTTTCAATTAGTCATGATCATGACTACAAGCAACTTCTCAGAAACTAACAATAAAAAAATACAAGTGATTCAAAATTTAGCAGTTAGATCTATCTTAAATTAAAATAATAATACCCCCTCCAATATTATGCACCAAAAAGCCTTCAATAAACTTAAAATAATAATAGTTTCGTATCGACTTTTTGAGTTGAGTGAGAGATATTTATGGGAAGCATTAAGTCATTCTGTTTTATTATTTATCAAACTGGTGGAATATTATAAAAAAGGTTTCGAATCTAAGTATATCGAATATCAAAATTCAATTTTGTAATTGCTAACTTATATTTTCCCTTTTTCCTGAACCCTAAAATGAACAATTAATTTAAAAAAAATAAGTATATAAATCTTTACTCAGGAAAGGGTCTCCATCGTTGTTGGACTGTTTGGCTTCTTTCGTTCGATTTGAGTTGTTTTTTTCAAATAAAATTAAAAAAAAAAGAAAAAAACACAATGAATAATAATGATCGAAATTAAAAGAAAATTATCATTTCAAACAAATTCATTTTTTTATTTCTTAATTTCTTTATTTATTATTATTCTTTGTCTTATTTTATTTTAATTTCTTTTTTAATTTTTTTAATCTGAAAGAGTATTAGCTCTTCACAAATAACTAAGAAAATAAATAACTTAGTCAAGGGTTATTGTTTTTTTTTTAAAAACTAAAAGACTAGGTGTGGTTTTGGTATCGTTTTTAAATCAACTTGATTCCAAAAATTTTTATCTAACTTTCTTAAAAGAACTGTCGAAATCTTTGCAACAGGCTATTTCAAAGTAGTTTATTATTTTTTTCTTTCTTTATTTATTTTTTTATATATTTGAAGTAGCTATCCAAGTATTGAAGTAGTATTTGTAGTTCAAAACAGATATGTAAATAAATTAATAAAAATATTTATATTTAAACCAATTTTTTAAATATTTTGATGTCTGAATAAAATCTGCGTTAACTGATAAAAAAATACTAAGATATAATCGAGCGATTTAATGTTTATCAGCTTTCTACCAATTCTTGGTGATTCTTTTTATGTTTGATGAAAAAAATAAAATTTTTCAAACAAAAATATATTTTTATTGTCACATCTAGTCAAAATCTAAATTTCAATTATTTCTTAAAAATATGTCAATTTGAAGTTTCTGATCAATTTCTCAAAATGATCAAATCAAACTAAAACTATTAGATAAATTGCTGTTTCATAATAGAAATAATGCAGAGATACATTTTTGGATTAAACATACTATGTTAAATAAAAAGATAAACTCTGCAATATCAAAATGCACATTGCAGAGTTCACATCATCGAAATGATGCTATTTTAAGTGGATACATTTTTGCAGACTTTTGCAGATTTAACCTTTGGATTTAACAAAGTATGTTTAAACTAAAAATTTACCTCTGCACTAATTATATTAAAAAATTAAAATTTATTTAATGTTTTTAGTATTATTTGATCATTTTGAGCATCAGAAATTGATCATAAACTTCAACTTGCCAAAAATATTGTATAAAATAAATAGACTAACTATGTTAAAACTTTTATTCTAGAAATTTATTCTCAAAAGATATGAATAGAGTTGTGACCAGTGCAAAAGGTTTTTTGCTGAATTTATCAATCGAGCTGAATGGCATCGAAGTAAAACAATACAGGTACAATTTAATGACAAAAATTTGGGATCAAATCCACCAAGATACGATCAATACCGAGACTGACACTTTTTCATTCGACCACGAAAATCCTATTTTCAACCAAAATGAGGCAATAATTTTCTCTGGCTTGGTAAACAAATCTGTCAAAAGATTAATTTGCCTTGTGTTTGATTCAATATCAGAAAAATTCAAATTCGACATTCAACTTTCTCTACAATTGTCTGAGCTTTTTACTCTTAGCTCTACTGATATATACATAAAGCTATTTGGACAAAAATTTTTCTTCGCTTCAATAGGTGAAATAAATGCTGATTTTGGATTACAAATTTACCACAACTTTAACTCCAGACTTGAATACTTGGCCTATCCGATCAAGACCGAATTTTCATTTAATCAAGTCAAAGTTCTGAATTGGACAAGCATCGAGCTAAATACTGATGAAGCACTCTATCATCTTAATTTTAAATTATTAACTACTTTACTATTTGAAAATAAGAACAAAGTATATCTACAAAATTATTTAATAGAGCCTTTTGGTGGAGTTTTGTCTTTAAACAATGAAAAAATGCTTTCCCAGTACACACAATTTTTCAATAAGGATCTTAGTTTGCTGGATGAAACCGATAATTTTTTATCTTTAAACAAAAATTATTCGAAAAAGTCACTTCAAGTAGTATCACAATGTCTAGCAGATTTTCTAATAGGTGAAAATAGATCAGATTTTTATCTTAAAGGAACATGCTATCTAAATATAGTACACAATGATAAAAGCTTCATTATCGGTTTAAAAAATGGCACTAGACTTTTCACCAAAAAGCTAAATCATACAATATCACGAATCGAATTTATCGAAATAGATGATAGACAATATTTGATTGCAAATGAAAAAAAAAATTACCTAATTTTTAGCTTGCCTGATTTAAAAGTAGTTTATGAATCGAATCAAACATTATCAATATTGGTTGACTATTTTCTGGAAGATTCGAACCATTTTTTGATCATTCAGGACACAAATGAGGAGTTTTTGCTTAAGAAAAATTTTGATTTTTCGCCAAGATTTGACCTCAGTCGCAGCTCTGATACAAATGACTTTTCCATGGAGTTGAGCACTAGTTTCAATCAAACAGAAGTAAAAGAGGGAAACTGCGTGGCTGATTTGATCAAAGTGCTAGAACACAAAGACCGAATGAGTGATCTATTAAAAGAAGATTTACTTATTAAAATTAGACAAAAACTGGCGCTCATTGCCGAAATATCAAATATGTTTTACCAACAAACAAACCATGATTTAACCCTTCCCAAATTGGTAGATGTTTTTACCAAAGAATTCAAACCAGTTCAGATACCGACACATAATTCTTCTTTTAATTTATGTGATCAATGGAGCTGTTTTCTCAGCCAGAAATTACTACTCAATTTTATCATTGAATCTTCATATGAACTTAATAATTTAACTGTTAATGTTCTGGTAAAAAATGTGCCATTGGGACAGACAATTTTGGAACATGAGTGCAAACAGTTTAGTATGAAACTTGATTCAGACTTGGTCAAAGTTTTAGAACAGGGTCAATTTGAAGCGGATAAATTTTTGAAAATCATTCAAAAAGAATCAGATTTAAATTTGAGTTTATTAACTTTAGAATTAAGTGAAGAGTTTGTTAAAAAAATAATAACAAATTTTGAATTTGAAGCAACAATTTTAATTAATTTTAAAAATGAAATTAATTTTTGCAGACAATATTTTCCAGTTAAATTTAACTTAACAGATAACTTGGTCGTAAACAAATCGAACTTTAGTCCAAAATTATATCTCAGTGTACTCAACTATTACGAATCTTGTTTAACAAGATCAGTGGTAAGGCTAAAAATTTATGGTTTTGAAGAAAATTTTTTTACTGGATTGATCACAGAAAAGCTTAATTTCGAAAAAATTTTTAATTTTGATTCAAAATGCATTTTTTATTTGAACAAACAGTCATTGATCACTGACTGTTTTTTGATTTCTTATTTTTCAAATGATCACTTGAAGCTAACAGTTTATGCCGGGTTAGAAAAAATTAATTCGATTAATTAATGAAAAACTATTTTTAATTTATTTTTAAAGAAACAATGAGCAATCAATTTTATTAGTGGGATTATTGGATAAGTATTTGTCAAAAATGGATGATCAGTTGGCATCAATTGAAATTGATATTGATGAAAGTATTGATAATCTTTTAGTAGCTTTAAAAAATGAAGTGGCTGATTATGTTACAGATGGATCCGATTTAAATTCTTCCAGAAATACGATTAGGCTTGGCTCTTTAAAAGAATTAACAACCGACAATGAAATATTAAAGCTCTTTGATTAAATTTTTAATTTTCGATTTAGTTTTTTTGAAATGGCAAAAAAAAAAATTTGCTCAAATTCGATCTCAAATGTATTTATTCCAGAAAATTTTTAATTAAAATTAAACTCATATATTTTTTGTCAAATTCACTTCAGAATAATTTGAATATTAGATTACATTTTTTGAATAAAACAATTAAAAAATTGTTTTTTTCAAAGTAAAATAAAAATATTAAAAAAAATACAAAATAATATTACATAATTAATAGAAAATTAAAAATTACTTTAATAATATGTGCAAAAACTTTGAAGAAATTTCTATCCTTAGTTTTAATACCACCTCGTGTCCAATATTGGAAAAAATTAAATTTCAGTTTTTTTTCCATTTGGCGCTGAACATCTCTTAAATTTTGATATGGCAAGTTTTTTTTTCTATTAATCTTTTTTGAAATTTTGAAATTACGTTGTTTAATTTAAACTCAATATTAAGCATGTTAAAATTTGAAATATAATTACACAATTATTTCTAAAAATGTAAAATAGAAAAAAAAACTTGCTATATGGAGAAAATATCATATCAATAAGATTAAAAATTTTAATTATATTTTTAATATTTCAGTTTAATTTATCAGTTTTAGATGTAATCTCCTTCAAACTCTCCAGATCTTAGTTTTTAAGAAATGACTATTCTGAAAAGCGTTAGAATATGAGAATAAAATTATAAAAAATGTTTTAAATTTAATTGTTTCTAATGTAATTTTACTTTAGGATAATCAGCGCTTGACAACTGGTCTCGTCATTTGCAAAGTTTTTGGCTAAAATTCAGAGAATTAAACTATGATTTTTATGAGAAAGAGTTTTTATTTCTTTATAACACATCTTATCAAAGTCGCAGTTCAAACTAAAAAAAACTATTACTAAAATTCGCAATAAAATCTAAGCATTTTTTTCTCTTTATTTAGTAAGATAAATTTTAAGAGATAAATTTAGGAAATCAAATCTTATTGAGAAGCTTTTTAGAATTTATTTTAATGTTTTATCTATTTATCATATTTATTGGCTTTTAGAATTATTGTTTTAGTTTTTCTTAAAATTTATAAAAAGAAAAATTAAAATATTAGTTCATTTAGTAACTTTTTTGAAATTAACATGAAAATAAAATCATGAATTTCATTTTTTCTTGCATTTTTTTAAAGTAAATTATTCTTTTTTAAAAGTTTAAAATCGTTCGTAATTAAAAAAAAATTAAGTTTTTTAGTCCATATTAATCATTATGCTAAAAAAAACATTTAATTTGACTATTATTGTTATAATTAAAGTTAATTTATTTGCTTTTATTCTCAATTAATAGCTCTTTATTTGGAACCTATTTAACCAAAATATCTTAAAAACTGTCAAATATTTACTAGTAACTTGCAGCTTATACACCTACCTTTTAGCTAAAATATTATTTGTCTTTATTAAAGTCATAATCTGGTCTAAATTTTGGAATTTAGTAAAGTTTTTTTAGCAAATAATAATGTTTAGAAGAGTCACTTGAAATAAATTTTAAGATTTCTATTCAAAAATGAAGTTGAAATATAAATAAAAATATTTATTTTTAGTAATGTTTTATTTATTTTTTTGGCTTAGAAGCCGTAACAAAAAAATTCAGAATAAAATTTAGAATTTAATTTAAAACTTTTGTAAAAATTCTAGTGTAATTTAATTGCCAAAAAATTTAAATGAAATTCAGTTTCTGCTTCATTTAGTGGTTCATAAAACATTTTAAAAAATTTTGAAAGTATTTATTCCAAGCAAATTTTAGTATTTTTGTGGTCTATGTATTTAAGTTTAAATCACTATGTTTTTTAACACTTTGAATTTAGGATGATTTAAAAAAAAATATTTTTTACATCAATTTTGACACAATATTTTAATTTTAAAAATTTTAGTAACTAGCTAAATACCAGATTTAAAAAAAAACAAATTCAAAATTGACATTAATACAAATTCATCTTTTAGAAATTCAGAAAATAGAAAAAAAAACTAATCTAAATGCCAAACATAGCCAAGGTAATCAATGTGAGTTAAAAAAAAAAGATGCAATGTAATTTGAATACGTAAAAAGAACGTAATTCAATTTTAAAAGTTGATACTAATTTACAAATAGAAAATAAACATTTTAATGAAACAAAAAACGGTATTTAATCCCATTGCAAATAAAGCCTATAGCTTAACTTGAACGAATTTTTTCTTATGAATAACTCTTTCTCTCTCTCTCTCTCACTCTTGGTGTTGTTGCATTAGTAATATTTGTCAAATCTAGTACCATTTCTAATTTTTTGTATATGATTTTTTTTTAATAAAAAAATTATTTTCCAAATTTGTAAATTTTTTTTAATACTTGCATAACCGGCTATTCCAAATATTTGAATGAACTGAATTTAGTTGAATATTTCAATTGAGTTTAAATCTAAAAAAGTAAAATGATTTTTATTTTTCTATTTCTGCTTGGATATTCATCTTGTGGTACAATCCGAGTTCTCCGATCACTTGCCACAAGACTCGAGCTCGAGTGTCCTTTGGAAAGCAGCTGGCAGACCGACACAATCAAATGGTTTAGTGGCGATCATCGAAATCCGATGAATTTGATGGCCAGTTCTCAGTCAAAAATTCTTTTATACAATTACTTTAATGATGTAAAATGCGGTTACTTTAGGAATCAAAATTTTGAATTAATCAAAGAATGGAAAATAGACTACATAGGTAATCAAATTTATTTTAAATAAAAAAAAATAATAATTTTTTATAGACCAAGCTAAAACTGATATCATCATTACCAGTAATCCATCGAACTCAAAATACTCACCACTTAACGAAACATATGCTTCATTATCTCTAAAAAACAGCTTGGATAGCTATGATTGGAATCAACCACAGGACATATTGAGATTTAAGTGTGTGGACAATTTTGATTATCCAAACGAGCATCGTGTTGTTTGGCTTTATTTTAAAAATCCACTTTCAAGCCAAGAAGAAATTTGGAACAAAGTCGACCACACTGAAGAAAATGGAGAGAATGTTTATGAAATTTTTAATAATCCGAAAACAGCAGAAAATAAACCTATTAGTTATTTTATAAGATATTTATTTGCTGATGAAGTAGATTTTCTGCAGTTCCAATGTGGCTCTTATTTCGACAATGCGAATACAATTTGTCTGTCAAAAAAGGTGACAGTGCTTGGTGGGGGATTTTTTAAGCCTAGTTCCATAAACTGGCCTCTAATAGTCGGAATCATAGGAGGTGTTGTCGGTCTCCTATTGCTACTTTTATTGCTGCTTCTTCTAATTTGTTGTTGCCTAAAGCGTCGAAAGCAAAAGAAGAAAAGCAAAGATTCAGTGACCAAAGCCAACACTGGTGTTACCATACCAGTAAATATAACTAATAATAATGATAGTTCCAGCGGATATTCAGCTAGTAATAGTTTTAATGCACATGCTGCAAATACGAGCAATGTTTCGTTACAAAAGGCCTATAGAACTCAGCCGGATTACTATCTAAACATTTTGGAAGTTCATCCAGATGTTGAGGTAGATCATAATTTACATTCGTATGAAGAATATGAGCATCAAAAAGTTGTGAATAATAGTTATAGAGAGCGAAATGAATTTAATCAAACAAGCTATCAATTTATTTAATAAATTTTATATTATTTTTTAGTTAAATTGCTAATTAAAAAAGCAGAAAAAAAATTTTTTTTGCTTCATTTTTTTAATAAAGTTATATTATAAAAAATTTAATTTTATTTTGAGTTATGTCTTAATTACTTAGAATGCTTTTTTTCAGTTTTCTTCGAAATCTCTTCATGATAGCTTTTTTAAATCTGAAGTCATGGGGCAGACATGCCAATCATAGTACCTCATTTAGAAAAATAAGTCTACAATGACAGAAATCATTAATTCTTATCCATTTTTTGTTTTAAATTATTTGTATTGTCTTGGATCCTTCAAATATACCTATGATATTATTCTAATGCCTTTTATAATATCTTTTAGGACGTCTGGAAACCAAGGTTGCTTAAAGTCGATTGATGATAATGAATATCTTCTCGATAAGAATTAATATCATTATTATCAATTACTACAATTTAAAATAGCAGCGGGGACTTTTTTTAAATTATATTTATTTTAAAAAATAGCATAAATTATCAAAATGCGTTAATTTTTTTAATTCCTGTTGATCAGCAAAAATGTAAAAATAAAATTGAAATCAATAGATTTTGATATTTATCCGACAGAAAAAAAAAGCAATTAAAAAACAGCAAAAAAAGAGGAAAAACGGACTATGTTCACTAAAAAATACGGAAAGATTTTAAAAATGAGTAAATTCTTGAAATTAAAAATAAAAATTATTCGATTATTAAATTTATTAAAAAGTCTTTAATAATGAATCAATGGATTTTCAAGAATTAACTCATTCTAAAAAATTTTCCGTATTTTTTTGTGTTTGTAATCAGTTTTTCGCCGTTTTAAGGCGTTACGTACGCTTCTCAAATATTTTCAACAATTATCCCAAAAGTTTAAATTTTCATTTAAGTTAATGACAGAAACAATGAGTAAATTTATAAAAATACTAATCAATTAGTTAATTAGATTTCCAATTTAATTTTTCATAAATGCATATATTATACAATTTTTAGTTATAACTCAATTAAAAGTTAAATTATTTTATTAGTTATTTTTAATAAAAAAATTATTAATACCTGAATTGTGATTCTAGATGCCCAGGTTTTTCATGCACAGTAAGCATATCGAGCTTCATTTAAGAAATTTAATTTTTTTTAAATTGCACGGTTTTTAAAGGTAATGCATAAAGACTCCATAGAGTTGAATTTTAAATTATGTTTTTTTGCTAAAAGATTTTCGAATAAGTAATTTAAAAATTAAAATTCATTTTAAAACTTTTTTTAGATATATTTACTTGGTAAATTAGTTAATTTACATATTTCCTAATATTTTGTACATAATTCCTGATCAAACAATATTTTTTTAAAATCAAGTATGAAGAAATTTACAATTACTAGTAAACTTTTAGATATTGTTTTTATTAGAGTCAAATATAGATTCAACCTATACATTGGGAGGTGTCTCCCATAAATACGGGACAAAAGGTATTCTAGTTCCTGGTCAATACATATAGTAATATATATTTTCTAAAGAAAACGCAAAAAAAATAGGTTTTTTGAATTTTGGAACAAAAAAAAAATTAAAATTTAAGTAATTTTTTTCTATGAGCCTAAGTTCGATTTGTTCATTGTTCTGAATAATGTTATAGCTGGTACAAACTTTCTATTACCCAAATTTAGTCTCTAAAATTACTCTGCAATTTAATTTTGATTGCCAAGATTTGCCAATACATCTATTGCTTGTTTTATGGCCGAGACTTTACCATGGTGATAAAGAGATCATTTGATACATTTTGTAAGACAAGTTTTAGACATAAACAAAAAAATTTATTAAAAGCTTTGAATTTTTGTATTAGTTTTTTTTTTCAAAATTCATTTTGCCAAAATATGAAATTTAGAAATTTACCAATGCTAATTATAGAATTATACCTTTCATGTGCACCAATTTTTAGAACATGAACCAGTTTACTCACGTAAAAACACTATTTCTTACAGATCTTTTGCATTATTACATTTTTAGCTTTCAAAATTTTATAAACTTATTTTGAAAACCGAAACTTAAATTCAAGTAGATTCAAGTCAAAATTCTTATTTTGGACTAGTGGCTTTTATACAGCCCAATAATAAATATTAACAAAAAAATTCTATGTATTTATTTAAAAATCAAAAGCTTTTAATTTTAATATGTACAGCTGAAATGTGTCGATGCTGTGAGGAAATATCCAAATAATCGACCAAGGGATACAGGTCATCTTCAAGTAAAATTGTAGATGTTAAGCAATTTATCTTTGAGTTTTTCTCTTTTTGGAGCCTGAGGGCCAAATTGATTGCTCTTTAATTTAAGTTTAAAAAGGATTTTAAGCTCAATATTTTTTACCTATTAATGGCCGGCCCCATTGCATGAAGCACTATTTCGTTTGGCTCAGGCTTGTCTATTTTGGAATAAAGTAAATATTTACACCGTTCATACTGAGCCTTAAAATCAGTTTTGTTGGTAACATAAATATCATTTAGACTGGACGGAAATCTTTTGGGAAGTTTTTTAATTATCTTGTACTCTTCATTGTCAAGGTGCAGGACATTTTTTTCTTTGTCTCTTTGTTCAGTAGTTTTTGTCTCGACTGATTCAGATTCGTTCATCTTTAAACAAAGCTATCAGCAACATCCAAAATCTCGATCCTGATTAAGAGAGTTTAGGCCCTTGGAATAAAAACTTTTTTTGTTGGTGTTGGTTCTAAATTTTTATTAATAAATTTTAAAGAAAAAATATGAAAATTTTCCCTGACCAAAAAGTCCTACGCAATTGAAAAAAAAAAAAATTATCTATAATCATTTTCATCTAATAGATTAACAAAAATCGAGCAAAAATTTCTTTTTTAAAAAACAAATATCAAAATAAGCTTGGAAAAAAAATTAATTCTGGTTTTGGCTTGGAATTTTAGATCTCTATTTACACATTTATTTACAATTTAAAATAAAATTTAGGCGGCCACCAAAAGCTTGTACTGATCACTCTTGTAGCCATAAATAATAAACACTTTGGACTTTTTCACGTATCTCAGCTCAAACAAAATTTCTCCTAATCTAAAATTGTTCAATTGACGAGAAAATCTTTTATTGTTGATTTTTTCCATGCAAATGTTCCAATTATTCTGGAAGAATGTCTTGTCTTGTTCTAGGTGCAAATGGTTGGCCAAAATTTGAATGACATTTTCGTGGGTCTCAATGACAATAAGTTCGATGCGGGTCCTAGAACTAAAAATGGAAAAAACTTGGCCCAGCTTTCCGATCACCTGTTGTTCGAGTTTTTTCCGATTTACATTGCTGTTGGTTTGTTGCCGATTGGCAGGCTCGAGCAGCAGGGTCACGTTAAGTTGGGACATGCAGTTCAAGTTGGTGGATGAGGCCGAGTTGGTGGGGGCAGCTGGCGAAGAGGATACCAACGGGTTGAGTGAAGAAATTTGCGGGCTCAGCATCGAGTTGACCAAGTCCATGTAGGACTGGTTCGAGGACGAGCTCACCCGTCTGGTTGTGTTGAGACCACCGCTTCCCAACAGGCTGTTGGCTAAGGGCGAAGAAATCAGCTGAAGGTTTGAGTTGGTCAAGTTTATGGACCCAATTGAGGAGATGTTGTTAATTATCTGGTTCGAATGAGCCATAAAATCGTTCAAATTGAACTCTTTTTCCATAAATCTGAAGCCCCGATCGATCCATGAGCGGATCGAGAGAAATATTTTGCTACTGGCACTGGTTTCGGTGGGTTCCATAACATTTGAGTCGCTCATCAAGCCATTGAGTGATGGTTCATTGTTGGCCACTGTTTTTGAATTGACCAGGACTGAGTTGTCATTTATGTAAGAATAAGAGTTGATACAAGCTTTTTTGCAGTAGTCGTCCATTTCTTCAGTATTCTGAAAATATTTTTTTCTGTTTAATAAAAGAAATAAAAAGATTGGAAAGATTACGCTAAATTTTTCGTGAATCATGTGGGTGCTGATGCCAAAATTTGAGTTCAAAAGCAGCAGTTGTTTGTACAGTCGAAGTTTGTTTTTGCTTTCGAGCATTGAGGTGTTGACCACCGATGTTTCTTGCTTGATGGTGTTTTTTTTCGGCTTGGTCAAGCTGTTGATCGAATTGGTCGAGTTCGATTGAATAATATTGGACTGATTTGTGATGATGTCTCCAATCGAGCACACGACCACTTCGGATCTGAAAAATTTGTGTCCCGATTTTTCGCTAATTAAACTCACTATCTTCTCAAAATCAAAACTGATGCCCACTGCCCGCTGATTGTTTGTTGGTCTATTGGCAAATTTTGATATCTTTGAAATTTAAATTTGATTAATTACTGTAAACAATTGAATAATTTTTTAATAATTCTAATAATTTTTTTATTATTATTATATTTATTTAATAAAATTACGGCTGTCTTGGCGATGTTTAAGAAAAACGATAAAAAATAAAAATAAAAAGTTTTTAATGACATCTGTCAAGTAATCCTTGTTTTTATTTATAAAAAGATGAAAAATATATGTACAAAGAAATTAAAAAAATGAATTATTGAAACAAAATTTAGCTGTTTCTACAATATTAGCAAAATGATTCAAAATTTAATAAGTGAAAAATATTGTTATTTGATATGTTTTTTTTTCTCGTTTTTACCTTCTTCTTTTCTACGTTGAACTCCATATCGTGGAAAAATTTAATTTTTTTCATCGAAATTAACAATGTTTTTAAAATAAAAAATTATTTTTTTGAAAAATTTTTAAAATGTAATTTTTGATTAAAAATGTGGCAGCTTGTCGCATTCACACTACTAGATTTATTAATTGATCAGAGAATGGCTTTAGGATACTTTTTAAATGCTATTTTTTTAGACAACATGTAAAATACTTAATTTTTTGGTTTTATTGAAATTCAAGTGATGAGTCTGAAATGAAATGTGAATTTAGTAAAGAACTAAAATATATAGTACAAAATAATTAAATTGTCAGTTCAACAAATAAAATTTTCAGCTGATTATTTTTTTTGTCATCTCAAAAAGTTAAATTTTTCACCCAAAAAAGTTTAAGCCAAATATATATCAAGTGGTTAAAAATTTATGAAGAATTTTTTTCAGCTCAATATGTTAACTTTTGATACAAAACTTTTTATACTTTTTCATTTTCTATTTAAATTAAAGTTATTCAAAATAAATTCAAATAAATTCAAATATAATAATAATAATAATAATAATAAATATAAGCTACAGCAAGGCTAGCTTGCGGAGGTGGCCTACTAGGAGGTCACCTATGGTAGCTCCTTGCACATTACACATAAAAAATTACTGCTAAAAGATAAAACTATTTAAATTTTTAGGTCAAATATTAATAAATAGTAATAATATAAGTTACAACAAAAAAAAAAAAAAAAAAAAAAAACATTCATATACTACTTCATACTTTCATATACTACATATACTACATCACCATTGCATTTTGAATTTTAAATTAATCTTTTTCTTTTTTTTTCTTTTTCCTTTTTTTTTCTTTCTTCTCTTTTTTTTTTTACTACGTTAGACTTTAGACCGATCCAATCAAGCAAATCAACCAGACCAATCGAGCAAATCAACCAGTCCAATCAAGCTTCACAAAGATACAAATATAAATACAAATTTTTTGGATATAGTGAAGGACTGATAAATTGGATAAAGGCGTTTCTTTTAGAACGTTCACAAAGAGTAGTATTAGGGGATACCAGCTCAAATTGGATAAAGGTTAAAAGTGGAGTTCCACAAGGTTCAGTGCTAGTTACTATCTTCTTTATTATTTATACAAACGATATGTTGAGTATTGTCAAAAACGGTTGTAAAGCTTTTGCTGATGACACGAAGATCTTATCAAAAATTGATAACTTGAACTCGATTTATAACCTACAATCAGATATCGATAATGTGTGTAAATGATAAAAAGAATGGTCGATTCAATTAAATATAGAAAAATGCAAAGTTGCTCATATTGGCAACAAAAAAATCCAGAGTTTGATTATAAAATTCGTTCAAAAGCCTTGAGTAAGTCAAATGTTGAAAGCGATTTGGGTATTTACATACAAAGTGGTTTAAAATGGGCTCCTCAAGTCAAAAATGCTACAGCTAAAGCAAATAAAATGTTGGGCTTAATTAAGAAAGCATTTAGGTATCGTTGTAGCGAGACTATCAAATTATTGTATTGTTCAATGGTTAGACAAAACCTGGAATATGCTGTCAATGCTTGGTGTACTAATACAGAAAAAGACATAAATGAACTTGAGAGAGTTCAACGAATAGCAACGAAGTTAATTCCAGAAATGCATAACCTGGATTATCAGCAACGTTTGTTAATGTTAGATCTAACTACCTTGAGAACAAGAAGAGAAAACTGGTAAACAATTATGAAAAAATTGAATTAAATGAAGGAATCAACTTCAGTCTTAACACAAAACCTGGTAGCCAAATAAACGAGTTGAGGAGAAATAGCTATTGTCTTACTTGTGAAAGAATAAATAACTGTCTTCCGAGATTTTACTTTTTTACAAATAGAGTTGAATTAACTTCCGGAAGATGTAGTAAATACAAAGAGCCTAAATAGTTTTAAAGCGAAGCTTGATAGTTGGATGGCGAAACAAATAGAAGCGACTGCAACAGCTCTTAAGAGCTATGCTTAGATAACCTCTAAGCTGCAAATTATACCAATACTACTACTAAAATAATTTGTTTTTATGACAATAAATTACGTGACCAAAAACGAAATTTAAGTGATCATGGTTCTTATTTTATGCGTATTAATTTTATTTTTTGGCCAAATTTAATGTGACCAGAGATTAGGCGAACATTGATTTTGTGGTCACGTAACATCTGACCACATGGTCACATAGCAAGCGAGACTCAACTATGAATATGCGATGTCATGATCTTAAAGGAGAAGTTTAATATAATTGATAATAAATTTGAATTCTTAAATTTTGAAGCAAAAATAAATTTAAAAAAATTAAAACATTGAACTTAAGGGAATTGTGATCTTTAAAACAAAAATAGAAATTTTAAATTAAAAAAAATTATTTAGATCTAAAACTCGTTCTGAAAATTTTTTTAGCTGATACGAACTTTGTACCCTCTACAATATTTAGTCTGCAATAAATCAACAATTTAATTTTTGTTATTTGATAATGCTATATTTTTAAGCTAATGTATTTTTAAGTTTTTAACAGTACAAAAAAATTAAGATAAATGAAAAAGAAAGGATGACCAATTCTGTTAAATTATATGAATTTTGTGAGTAGGAAAACAAAAGTCTTGATGGAAAAAAGGATAATTTGATGAAATACAAAATATTTTATTAGTTAAAAAATTCAATTTACCAAGCTGTCATAGCGTCCACCGGAAGCTAAAATATCGAATTCGTTTTTGTTTTTGCGTCTAACTTGAAGTTGAAAAATGAATCCAGAATAATCAGACGGATGCAATATCACTGGAAGAACAAAGGCTGGTGAAAATACAATTGGAATTTTAATATCCATTATTTCTATATTATCTAATATTAATTTCATTTGCCTGATGGCTTCTTTGGCTAATTTGGACCAATTATTTACATTTTTGGTCAATGTTTTCATTTCAGACAAAATATTGACCGGATTACCGCTTTTAAGCAAAAAGTTGAGCAATTTTTCAATTGTACTTTCGTTCATGTTTAAATGTGGCAGTCGACCATTAAGCCATTCAGCTCGGTTTTCACGAGTTGCATTCTAAATAAAAATCAAAGATAAATTTAGATTTTATTCATTAAATCCAACTTACGCTTGACTTAATCAATTTATTATTATACTCGGATAGTAGATAATAAACATTTTTTTGATCGGATTCAGCAATGCAACAATGATGAAGAATGGCATTCAGCAAAAACGAATTATTTATTACCAATACATAGCTTTGACTGGATAATTCATTAAACGAATTAATCACATCATTCATTACACTCAAGATTTCAATTTCAGGCAAGCAACTTAATTGAAGTTAATTTAAAAAAATTTGATTAAGATAACTTTAATTTTTTCTTTCTGTGAACTATGGTAAAAAATAAGAGTTCTAAATAGATAAAAATTGTAAAATATTTTTTCTCATTTAATCCTTTTTACTTAACTTTTATTTTATTTTATTTACTTTTTTTTTTTATTTAACTTTATTTTTTTATTATTTTTTTTTAACTCTGAAGGAGCATTAGCTCGGTACAGATAAAACAAATAAATAAATAAGAACATTTTTTCTAGTAGATAAAAATTAGTCGTGTTTTATTTTTTTTTCATTTCCCTTGTGGTGTTAATTGAAAAAAATAATAATAATCATATATTTTTTAAAACTCAAAAATTTTAATTACACATCATAAATATGAGAAATTATTCACAAAATTGAATATTTAATAATAAAAATAAAGTTAAACCATATAAATTCTGTTTAAATAAAAAAGTTTATTTTCTAATAAACTACTTCTTAAACTTTGTTTTTTAAACTAAAAGAATACAGGTAATTTAAAATTCAGCGGTTCTTAAACTAAAATATGATACTCTCCATTTTATACCTTTCTTCAACTTTTTACTTTTTATTTTCTTTTAATTTATATTGCATTATTTTTAAATATATTTTTTAATCCGAATAAGCCTTAGTTCGGTACAGATAAACAAGTAAATAAATAATTTAAAAAAATTTTACTCTGAATTCGCAGCACTTATTATGTCAAACGATGCTTCCAAGTATTCTCTGGGATGTTGACCACTTAATTTCATTTTTTCGGTGAACACTTTGCCAATATGATATCGTTTTATATTTGTTAGATAATTTCCAGCCAAACACTTCGCAAAAGGTATCTGAAAATAATAGAATTTAATAAAATTATGAACAAATACACTCGAATTTCTCGTAGAAGAGTTTTATCCCATTAACTATCTTCTATGGCAGGTCATAAGATCTTAAAATGGCCCACAAGGTGTCTCTGTCTATGCTATCAAAGGCTTTCTTGAAGTCAATGAAGTGTTTCGTGATTTTGAAAAAAGACAATCTGAGAGTTTCAAATTGTAACCAGGAGTCAGACAATGCTACCTGGAACGGCAAAAATCATATGACTGTGATCTTGACTGACGGATTGCTGTTCCAGGTAGTTATTGTATCGGCCTATTAAATAAGAACCCAAAAAAGTGCCATATAAAAAAATAAAAATGGACCCGGACTTTATAAAAAAAAATTTAAAGTCAAAGTTTTGACTTTGACTTTAAAAATACCAAAACAAATTTTGTTAAATTAAATCAAATTTAGATGGCGAAATTATGAGCAAACAAATTTTCATTAATTTAAATAATTATTATATTTTGAATAAAAAAATTCATTTTGATTTAGATTTGATAAAATCGCTTTGATAAATCCTGAATTTTTCAAAAGCCGGTTGAATAAATTAAAAGAATTTTTTTTTAAAGATAATGTAGTATTATTTTTAATTTAATTTTTTAAAAGATGATATCTTTCTTTACCAATTTAAAATGCAAATTTCTGTCTAATGAAGAATTAAAAATTATTTGAGAAATTCGACGACCCTGCAGCGACTAAACGACATCTTAATTTTTAACATAGAATCAGACCAATATCTTAAATCTTTATTAAGTTTTAAAAGTTTCTTAGTAAATTAAAGTTAGAGGATTACAATTTTTGAAAGGAGATGAGTGCCTCTCCATTATTCGCTAGGATACAAAGAGACATATTATTATTCTTTTATTTTTGTTAACAAAATAATTGTTAAAATTTTTATACCCATTAAAACCCTCCTGTTAAATGAGAGGAAGAAAAAACATAAAATATAAAAAATCAAAAAGATATAAAACATAAATTTTATAAAAAATAACTAAAATAGTAAAAATGAGACAAAATTTAGACTGAATCTAATTCAAAATGACTTAAAAAAATAGTTAAACCCTTCAGCTTGAAACATTTATAGATTTTTTTAGAAAAATTAATTTTAATTTTTCAAATAATCAGTAGTTGAATCAATATTAATGCTAAACAATGTGTTAAATACCTTTAAATTTACATGTAAAAGTTAATTAGTCTATTTGCACAAAGGATTTGAATTTTTGATTTTTATCTTTAATTTTAAATTGATTATATGTTTTTTTTTAAACTTAAACTAAAAATATTAAAAGAAATTGGATTATGAATTTATGTTTTTTATTCTTTTTATAAAATTGGTTATATGTTTATTTTTCTCATAAATTAAACCAATATTTTTCTATGGCTGTTAGTAATTTTCCCCAAATTTAGTATTTGATAAGAACAAATTTAGCAAATTCCTCACAAACATAATAACACAATAATATTTTAAGAATAAAAACAATTTTTTTAGGAGACAAGTAATTTATTCAGTTTTTTTTTTAATTAATATGAAATAATAAAACAAAAAAAATGAAATGTTACTATTACTGTTACTGTTATTATTGTTATTTTTAAGAAAAGTATTAACTATTTAATATAAAGAAAGAAAAAATATTATACTCATTTTTTTTTGTACAACCATTTGTAAGCTAAGTTCCTGCACTTGTTGGTTTTTGTTAAAAAGCTTTTATTGTCTTAATTTGAGAAATTGTCCTAAAAATTTCTTTAATAATTGGAATGTCCATACCGATACTATTAAAATTCGTTAGGGTAAGCCTATATCAACAAGCTGTGGCATGACAACAATATTAGCCTTTTTACCAAAACCAACAAGTGCAGGAACTTAGCTTCCAAATGGTTGTACAAAAAAAATTGAGTTTAATATGTTTTATTTCAATATTTTATTTTTCTTTATATTAAATAGTTAAAACTTTTGTTAAAAATGTACATTTCATTTTTTTGTTCTATTACTTCATATTTAGTTAAAATAAACTGAATAAATTACTTGTCTACCAAAAAAATTGTTTTTATCCTTAAAATATTATTTTTTTATTATACAGTAAAATCCCTCAAATGTGAACACCGGCCGTCGCGGTCAAATTTTGTTCACTTACGGGGGTGTTCACATTTGAGGACGATCTCGTAAAAGTGAGCAGTTCACATTTACGAGATTTTCATTCAACCAAAAAAATGTTAAGTTTATTTTAAAATTATAATAATAATTAAAACACACAGATAATGCATGTAAATAAAAATTGTATTGAATAATAAAACAAAAATCATTTCAAAAATAAATTTCAAAAATGTCTACTTCAAAGCCAATTCAATACCAAAAATTAACTTTGGAAGATAAGTATAAACTTTCATTAAAAGCCGAATCCACGAAAAGTTCACAGCGTAGTTTAGCAAAAGAATTCGACTTATCGCTTGGTGCGGTAAATAAAATTCTCAAACAAAAAAATGAGATTACTGAAATGTATAAATCTGGCATTAATGTTGAAAACAGAAATCAAGTCAACATGCGCAAGAGTCCCAATATTAAAAAATATAAAAATTAATTTTATATGTATTTTGTATACTTTTATGTAAATATTATTAAAAAAATTATTGAAAATGACAGTAAATAAATTTTGGTTTTCATTTTTTTTGTTCACTTTTTCCCATTTTTTAGTGTTCACATACCGAATGTTCACATTAGAGGGATTTTGGCCCATGTTAAAAGGTTCATTTTGGTCGGTCGCAAAGAATTTGCGTTCACTTACGGGGGTGTTCACATTTGAGGATGTTCATTTTGAGGAATTTTACTGTAGTTATTTATGGGGAATTTACTAAATTTGCTCTTATCAAATATTAAGAGTCTTTTTCTATATGTATTTTTTTCGTTATTTAAGATTTTTAATCTTTTTATATATTTCGTTCTAGCTGACCCATGATCCATAAGTAGCAAATAAGGAAAAAATAAAATAAAAAAAAATGTTTATATTTACTCTATGATTGTAGGCAAGACACAAGACAAGACCACAGTCATCAGTCAATCTATAGGCTTTGTTGTAATCAAAAAATTCTGTACATGGTGTCAACAAAGGATAATTGAGCATGTATCCACCGTGGTTTTGAAAAATGCGAACCAACTGAGTGTGAACACATTCCCTGATCTGTAGGAGTCTCAAGGAGCCAAAATTCTTGACATGTGTGGCATAGAACGAAGCATCGTCAATCAACGAACACTTTTGGTCAAATATGGCCTTGAAAATTCGCTTGTAATTGGTCGACTGCTTGTTTTTGAACGAATACTCCAACAATTCCTCCAAAGCTATTTCGTCTTCCTTGCGCGGAATCGACTCATTCAACAATAGCTGTTTTGCCGATGGCCTTATAGACGGATCATGGTCGAGCATAAGCTTGATCAAAGACAATTGTTTGTCCTTTTTTTCATCGCCAATGTGACTTTTTATTTCCGCATCCTTAAGTCTTAACTTTTGAAGGACCGAAATTCTTTCCATAATTGTAGAGAACGGAAAACACATTTCGTAGAACACAATTCCCAGACTGTAAATGTCCACCTTTTGGCTGTACATATACTTATTTTTTTTGTACGGAATCATTAGCTCTGGGGCCACATAGAGCGCTGTGCCGACCGCTCCGCTCAGACACTGAGAGTCGTGCTGAAGCGAGTCGGTCGGGTTGGTCACATGGGTGAGACTAAGCGACACAGTATTGTCTTCTAGAGCTATGTCGCACATGCCAGGCGCTGTGATGTGCTCTTTTTGCATTTTGAACCTGGATGTAGCTAGGCCAAAGTCCCCAATTTTGGCGTGACCACACAAATCGATCAGGACATTGCTTGGCTTTAGGTCTCGGTGTATCATACCCTGTTCGTGTATGTGGTTCAAGCCCTGCAGGATTTCTCTGAACAAAACCCATACTTTGTCCTCATTGCGGTATAATCCCTTGTCTATTAGGTCTTTGAGTGTTTTTCCGCCGCAGTATTCCATTTGAATGAATATGTATTGGCGACATTTTGCTGGCTTTTTCCTTTGGCAATTATTTTTTGACAAACTTTTTTTAGTGGATTTTTTTTTCACACTTTCCGAGCTGTTCTCGGCAAATATGACCGAATCGTCCGATTCATCATTGTTGTTAAGAGAGAAAGTTACTTTTTTGTTGTGCAAGCTTTTTCCTAAAAATTCCTCAGACGATTTTGACGAGAGCGAAGCAGGCTCAAAGTCAAAATCGCTCTCGGATTCAATGGGCGTCAAAGCTTCTTTTTTCGAGTCAGAGTCCTCCTCGACCTCATCACTAAAATCGCTTAAGTCCTTGAGATCACTCAAGTCCTTAAAGTCGTCATCAATTGAAATGCATTCTTGGTCATTTTCCTTATATTCTTCGGTGTCTTCTTCCACCCATGTCGAATAGTACCTGACAACATTTTCATGATTCAGTCGTGATAAAAGTTTTATCTCTCTGGTGATTAGCTTATTGTAGTGTTTGCTGTTTGGGTTTATTCGAATTCGCTTGATCGCGTACGAACGCTGATCTAGTTTATTTTTTACTTTAAGAACTTCGCCATAAGCTCCATGGCCCAGCATTCCAATCACATCAAATTCTTTATTTAGTCTCGATTGAGACGAATAGTCGGTGAACGATTTTATTTCATCATCATCTAATTAGTTAAATTTTTTAATTTCATTTATTTAAATTAAAATTAATAAATTTTTAGACTTTTTTTTCTTTGAAATTAATTAGAAAGATGTATTAATAAATATAATTTTTGATTTTTATTCTTTTTAAATAATTTTGAATTTTAATTTTTTTTTTAATTTTTTTTTTAATATTCGATGTGTTATATTTGGGTCCTACTAAAATACTGACCCCCAATTTTTTAAAATTTTCTGACCCCCATTTATTTTGCAAAGGATAAATATTTTTCAAAATTTTAATATATCATTTAGTTTGAATTTTTCTCTATTTTTTGAAAATTAAACTAGTTTATCTCCAAAATTTTTATTTTTTGTGAAAATCGAATTTTTTTATACTTTTAAAAACCTGACACCCTACTGACCCCCAATTTTTTACGACTGACCCCCAACTGACCCCCATTTTTATTGAAGAGAATTTAACGAGCTTTCCAAAAATGTGCCTAGTTTTTCTCCAGGATGTATAGTTTTCGAGATATTTTGATTTTACTAAAAGATCTTAGTTTTTCTGAAATCGGATTTTAAAATTTTTAATACGATATACCATTAGATCAAGAATTTTCTAAGCTTTTTGACTGTTATGTTTGTTTTCTTAAATTCAATTATATTTTTAGCGAAAAAACTATAATCTAGTTTTAAAGAAACCTGACACCCTACTGACCCCCAATTTTATACGACTGACCCCCAACTGACCCCCATTTTTCTTGAAGAGAATTTAACGGGCTTTCTAAGGCCTGGTTTTTCTCCAGGATGTATTGTTTTCGAGAATTTCAAAAGATTCCATAATATTTGGGAAAAATTCAATTTATAGTTGTAATATTTGATATTTTTTGTTTTATTAATTTAGTTTTTATAATTTTTTAATAAAAGTTACAATTAATTTTAATAATAATTAATTTAATCAAAAAATAAAGTCTTTGTCTTAAATTTTTAACCATGTAAAAATAAAAATATAAACTTAAATGAGGCGAAATTTTTTATTATTCCTATTGCAATCTTTTGCCTAAAATAAAATAAAATAATATTAAAATAAAAAGAAATGTAACTTGCCTTTACGAAAATCAGAAAAAAGAGGCAAAAGATTGCAATAGAAATAATAAAAAATTTCGCCTCATTTAAGTTTATATTTATATTTTTACATGGTTAAAAATTTAAGACAAAGACTTTATTTTTTGATTAAATTAATTATTATTAAAATTAATTGTAACTTTTATTAAAAAATTATAAAAACTAAATTAATAAAACAAAAAATATCAAATATTACAATTATAAATTGAAATTTTCCCAATTATTATGGAATCTTTTGAAATTCTCGAAAACTATACATCCTGGAGAAAAACTAGGCACATTTTTAGAAAGCTCGTTAAATTCTCTTCAAGAAAAATGGGGGTCAGTTGGGGGTCAGTCGTAAAAAATTGGGGGTCAGTAGGGTGTCAGGTTTTTAAAAGTATAAAAAAATTCGATTTTCACAAAAAATAAAAATTTTGGAGATAAACTAGTTTAATTTTCAAAAAATAGAGAAAAATTCAAACTAAATGATATATTAAAATTTTGAAAAATATTTATCCTTTGCAAAATAAATGGGGGTCAGAAAATTTTAAAAAATTGGGGGTCAGTATTTTAGTAGGACCCGTTATATTTTGATTACAAAATTTTATAAAAAAAATGCTTAATTTTACGTAAAATAATTGACTCGAATCTATGAGTAAGGTTCGCGCAGGCCAAAATTACAGCACTAACTGAATTTGACTTATTAGACCAAAAATTCTTATTCTGCGTTTATGGAAACCTATGAAGGGGGGTTAAAAAAATAATTTTTTTGGCTACCCTCTCTAAAAGATGAGCACCAAGATTGTTAGTTGTATCCTTTTAGTCCTAAATATCTAATGATTTTGTAAAAAATTTTTATTTTTTTAATACAGATTCTTTAAGCTCTTATTCTTAGCTATAAAATGGTTTTTTTTAAGAAAAATAATTTTTGATCATAAAATAATTGACCGGAGACGAAAATTTTTAGATAAGAATTAAGGTTTACTCCTTAATTCAAATTTTTTTGTGCAGAATCAGAAACCGCAAAAAATTCAGATCAAATTGTTGAGCTCACTTTTTTAATTTTTGACTTTTAAGTCCATCAATTTTGACCAAGAAATGTAAATTTTTATAAAAAAAATTAAAATTTATAATTTTCACTAATTTATTTAGAATAAATAAATGTATAAAAACATAATAAATTTTAATTTTTAAGTCCAACTGAAGATTGGTGTTTAGGAAATAGTGTACTTTTAAAATATTATATTTTTCATGTAAATCTAAGGCGAAATCGGCAGAACATTTCAAGATATAAAATAACCTTTGGTTTGATAATCTATAAAAAACAAAAAAATAAATGTAATTACTTCTAACCTGTGACTTTATATTTTCTTAATAAATTAGTGAAAATTAAAAATTCCATTTTTTTATATAAAAATTTACACTTTTTGGTCAAAATTGATGGACTTAAAAGTGTGCAGTATAAGTAAATGCAGAATAAGAATTTATGGTCGAATAAGTCAAATTCATATAGTTTATAAAAATGTTACATGCATAAAAAAAAGTTTTTTATCTTAAAAAAGTCACTTTATACAATTGAATTTATTTTATATAGGTATAAAAAAATTTGCACATGAAAAGTTTAAATATTGATAAAAAGAGTATAGGCTATGATAAAGTGAAAACTAAAAATTTTAAACTCTCGAAAAATATCTTTTGTATATGAGAAATATTTTTAAATAACATAAAAAGATTATATGGATTAAAGTGAATTTATAATGAAGATAAAAAAGAACATTGCGGAATTGTGAATTTTTGAAAAAAAAATTAAAAAAAAAACGTAATTATTTTGCTTAAAGGTATTGTGAATTTCAAATATAAATTGAACAAAAATTTTTCATTTTTTAATATAATAAAATTAAAGTTAATTAAAAATATTAGAAAAAATACTGCAACGTAGCGCAACATCCTTTGTTGCACATTTTTACCTAAAATAACATTTTTATTTTCTTTGTTATTAGTATATCAAATCAATTATATAAATAAATCTTATTGATTCTTTATTTTATGTGATTTTTTACATGAGAAGAATTATTTTATATTTAAAATATGCAACAAATTATGTTGCAGTATTTTTTCTAACATTTTTTAATAACTTTAATTTTAATTTATTAAAAAATGAAGAATTTTTGTTCAATTTGTATTTGAAGTTCACAAAACCTTGCTTATAACTTGTTTGATTTTTGGCCTAGTTTATGTAAACTTTCTGCACAAGCTTAACTCATTTACTAAAGTATCTCTTGTCGGTTTTTATTTAAAAGAAAAATTTAAATAATTTATTAATAAAAATATTACTTAAATTTAAATTCTTGGGCGATTTTTAAACTTATAATACCAGTTATTTTTAAAAATTCATTATTTATTTTATAGTTTACTTATTCTTTTTTATTTATTATTTGTGTATCTGCTCTGTGCTAAAGCTCCTTCAGATAAAAAAAAATCAAAATTTTCTTTAAAACTTCTTTCTCTCTTTATACTTTTTTAACTTTTTAAGAAAATTATAACAGTTCATAGATAAAAACGAAATGAAAAACTGAGTAAATATAAACTTAGTTAAACTCACCATCATGATAATGGACTGATGAAGTGCGTTTGATAATAGACGAATTGTTTTGTCTTGCACTCGGTTCCGATATTTTTTTCATGAAAGGATGTTCGCGTAAAAATTTACAATTAACTTTGTCAGATTGTTTAAAACAGCTTAACAAAAATTATTTCTCATTTATTAATAATGTAAATTTAAATTAAAATTAATTACTAGTTTATGAAACTTTTAAGCTCTGGAGGCAAATTGTTAGGCACTTGTGTGTGAAAGCTTTCGATTTTTTCACCCAGGAACAAAGAGAGAATCAAAAGACCCATTTGATGAATGTCCCATTTGGCACTTCCAGTCGAAACATTAAGCGCATCATTACTAACCAGTTCATTTAAATTATTTAACCTTTCATTGAAAAAAAATAATCAAATTTCATTTAAAATTTAAAATCTACTTTTTGACTATTTCGTAGTCACTGAGCTTAATCTCAAGACTATTATCTTTCATGTGAACACACGAGGACTTTAGATCTCTGTGTACCAATGAATTTAAGTGCAAGAACTCTAGGGAATCCAGCAATTGGCTAATGATTGACTTGAGCATTGACTCGGATACAATGTAGCATTGTTGGTTGCTTATGAACATTTCAATGGTGTTTCCCTCAATATATTCGAGACAAATCTTTAAAAATCTTTAGTCGTTTTTAAAAAAATTTTATTTTTGAATGTAACTTTACTTGAATGGTAAAAATGCTTCGATTGACTTCTTTTCTGTAAGCAATGTACTTGACAAGTGAATTGTTGTTAAACCGGGACAAGCGGCGAAATTCAGCTTCTATTTTATTCATTTCCATGAGACATAAATCCAACTTTTTTTGCTCAAAAATTTTATTCTTTTCCAAACATATCTTCCATTCGTAAATGTTGTAAATTTCGTCCGAATATGTCTCGATGCCTCGGTATAATGAAAATGAATGCTGAGGTTCGGTTTTAATTAATTTAAAACATTTGATTCTCAATTGTACTGGTTCTTTGAATTCAACTACAAATGACTGAAAACTATTTTTGTTTTCCAAATCTCCCATACCACTTAAAAAAATTTATTAAAAAATTCACTTTAGATTTAAGTATATTACTTTTCGTGTTCGCTTTTGCATGAACGACTTCTTGAGGGTGAATTGTTTGATGACAAACGTTCCTAAAAGAAAATTATTAAAAAAAAAAAGATAAAAAAATTTTTCACTGTAGTCATGATATAAAATTGTCAATAAATAGGCATCTTGAAGTTGTTGATCAATTCAAAATATCATTTAAATTCAAAGAGTTTATCTATAGATATTAAAATTAATATTAAAAAAAATTTAGATGATTTTAATGTAACAAGTTATGTGGATTTAAAGAATAAAAAAAATTATTTCAATTTTATTTTTAATTTTCTATTACTAGATTCAAATACTTTTGAAATAAAAAATTCAGAATAACTCTATAAAAATCAGCTCATAAATTTAAATTTCAAAATCGATTTTATCGATGGGTAAAGAAATTTTTTTTTAATTATTTTATTTCTTAAAATCTACATAGCATGCATGTTACATTAAAATTAGTTAAATTAATTTAAAGATTAATTTCAATAACTAAAGACAAATTCTTTAAATTGAAATTATATTTTGAATTGATCATTAACTTCAAGATGCCAATAAATATGCATAAATTTAAATTAGAAAGATTTAATAAATTAAATTTTCTCTAAAATTAAAGACTGACTTAAAACAAAAGTATCTACTATAAAAAAAACTAAAGCTAAATGATAAGAGTGCGTAAAATGTTATTTATACATGACTTTTTAGACTTTGCAGCTTAATATTATCTGTTCATTTTTTTAAATTTGAGTTTTTAAATTCTTAATTTAATTAAATTTTAGTGATTAAACTTTTTTTTTGAGGTTTTTTTTAGAATCAAAAAAGTTTAGTCAATGAAAACAAAAATAATTTAGCCATAACAAAAAAAAACAGTAAAAAATCAATTACTTATTAATAATTAAACAGCCTAAAACTATTATTTTAAATTGTATTAGCCGGAATTTTAGAAACCGAAAGTTTTTTTTATAAAAATTCTCAAAAATTGCAAAAATAAGTGAAAGCTTAAATTAGTAATAAACTAATCTAAAATTTTGATTTTTTTTTGATCCCCTAGAATGATTTTTGACTCGATGTTTAATTTTGCAAAGAAAAATTTTTGATAACAATTTATAATTAGTAGATCCGAAATTTAAGAATTATTTTTTTTAAATCATCGCTATCTTTTAATCTATTCAGAACAAAATTTAAATTTTTTTTTTAAAGAAATTAATTTTATTTGCATGTTATCGTTTTCTAGGAGTTTAATTAATGAGGGTAAAAGTCTTTTCCCAAATTCTTTAATCTAAAGACTAGAAAATAATTAAATACCCTTTTCTCAAGTTCTCTTTCCTTTTTTCGTTCGAGTTGGAGCATTTTTTTCTTTTCATCAACAGCTTGGTGAATTTGGGCAAACTTAATATCAAAGTTAAATTTAACAATCGAGAAATTCTCAATTTTACCAATTGGTCGTCAATTTTGGTATTTTCAATCTGATAGTAGCTTTCTTGGAGCTTTTGCATTTCGAGTTGGATATTATTTTCCAACCTTTGTTCGAAAAACGACTTAGTGGGTGGCTTGTTGTTGGCATACAGAAATTCTCTGACCACTTGACTCAGTTGATAGACCATTTCACAGCCCTTTAACTCATGCGCCTTATTCACTAGTTGTTTGTGAAGGCTCTTTACCTGCTCTTGCGACAACCCTTTGTCGTTTTCTAGTATGATGACCGGAGAATCATTCGGATATTGTGGACCAAATTTTATTTTTAGATCTATTTGAACATAAAAATGGTTCAGTTCGTGCTGGGACTCTGAATTCAACGGAAACAAAGTAATCTTAAATATAGGATTTGGCTTTTTTTTGCCATTTTTAATCTCTCTCAAATCCAAAAAATTTGAAGAGTATATAGATTGAAGTACCATGAGCTCATCTTCTTGTTTTGCTTGAAAATCATCCATTAATTTAAAATTTTAACATCTTATAAAACATAAAATGTTAATCAACTATTTTAAAATAGATCTCTTGGCTTTTTATGTCCAAGAAATAAAAAATAAAAATAATTTTTTTTTAAGTTAGACTTTATTTTAAATGTTTGACGAGTCGACACATATTGATACATAAATCAGAAAATAAATTAATTCTATAAAGAAAAAAATAGTTTAATCGTAGCTTGAAATCTGTGATGCCACGGACCAATTTGTCTGCAGTTCTTTACACTCTTCAACCCGGGAGCCCTCTCTGGTCACGATTGCAATTGAATACTAAAATTATTTTATTAAAAAAAGTAAGATTTCAAAAGAAAAATTCCCACTTTGTCATAAGCTCTGCCATCTCTGTAGTAAAGTAATTTCATGCATCTGTCTATGACATCTCTTGCCTGGGCCTCTGTTATGCGGTTATTGTGTTTTTCAAGAAATTCTCGCATAATGGGCTGACAAAAAAGTTTACTTGAATCTTGCTACTTTAATTTATTTTATTTACAAAATCTTACCACAGCCAAATAATTTCCGTAGCCTGTTGCCATACATGGAGCTGTGTATGCGTTGCCTAGCAAATCCACACATCCGAGGAATCTATAATAACAATTTTTTAGTTATTTAATTTTTTTAAATTAGTTGAGAAATATTGAAATTATTTCTTCTAAAATAAATTTGAAATTAATTCAAATAAAAGATTTTAAAAATACAATTCAAATATTTCAAAAAAAAATTCACTTTTTAATAATTTGTTGAAAAATTGAAACAATTTACACAATAAAAATACTTTGCTCTCAAAAAATAATATTTTCATAAAAATCAAAATTTCCCAGAAAAGAAATGTTTGGCAAAATTCGATTAAAAACATCTCATAAAAATAGTTTAAGTCTTAAAAATTTTAATTAATAAAACGAATCATTATTTCAATTAGTAAAGTATGTCAATATTAAAAAAGATATGATCTTTTAAATTTTAATGGTGCGTCCAATTAATTTGCTTTGCTTTCAAAAAAAAAATGGACATGCCAAAATTGAATGTGATTTTTAATAAAAATTAAATTTAGATTAAAATAAATAAATATTCAATCAAAGATATTTCTTAAAAATTTAATTTGAATACTTTTCTAACAAGGTAAGTTTTTCTAAAAATCCTAAAAAGTTAATATTTCCTCTGGTTAAATTATAGAAAATAAAAATATTTTTAGAATTCAATTTTTTTTTAATTTTAAACAAAAATTTACGGCTGCTCATCTTCTAATCCAGCGATGACTAATCGGTTCCATAGAGGATCAAAATTTGATCTTCTATTGTACAAAACGCGGGTGCACCACGAGAACAACTGCTTTGGCTTATACACGTAGCCATCGTTCAAACAATTGTCTTGGTTTACTTTTTGCATTATTTTTTCCAACAAAAACTGATAATCAGAATAGTCACCAGATGCACCTATCACTGTTTTTTCGTTCACCTTGAACACTCGTTGCAGCTGCCTCATCTGGGCCATTGAGCCGTAAGAGCCGAGCAAGTCAGCGGCGATTAGAACGCCGCCGTCAAATTGGATGCCGAGCACCGATGTTCCTGTCACCATTGGGTTTCTGAATTGGAAAAATTAGACATTCTAAATTGTGACCTAAAGAAAGCTTACTGTGTTTGTTGCTTTGGGTGCTCCATATTTAGAGTTAATTAATGTCTGAAAATAGATAAGAAAAAATGCGCTTTTGATGATTTAAAGAAATTTTATTTGCGAATTTTAAATAAAAATTTAAATTTTTTTTTTAATTTTACTAGCATCATTCAAGCTTTTGTTCGTGGTATTAATTTCGCATTTATTTGCAAAGATATGTTGCATTAAATTAAAAAAAAACTGTGCTTTTTTCTCAAAATAAAATTCACATTTAGATTTAAATTAAAAATGTCTAAAGAAAATAAAGATGTTGAGGTGGAATGCAATTTAGAGAACGAGTTGTCGCAGGATGACGAATTTTTGCTCAAAAAAATAAATTTAACCCAAGAGCAAATTAAGTTGAAAACTGAGAATCAGGAGGCGTTTTGGAAAATTGTTGCCGAGTCTTTGCGCTCAGATTTAAAGGATGCCCTTGATGATAATCAAGAAGTAGTGATTTTTTTTAATTATTTTTTTTTGTTTTAATTTGATTTTATTAAGTTGCACCACCTTAAAGATTTAATGGAAGAAGAAGGGCAAGATTTGGACAAAGAAAATACAAAACTAGTAAAATTGGTCAACGAGGCAAAAGAAATATGCAATCAATATATAGGTTAATTAAAATTAAAATCTGAAATTTAATTATCAATTAATGTCTATCTACCTCAAAAAAATAATGCATTTTTTTAAAAAAATTTGTCAATATTATTTACTAAATAAATTCTAATATATTCAATTTTAACAAAATAAAAAATAAAAATTTTCTGTTTAATTACCAAAGCGTTTTCTTAATAAATTTTTTAATTGACGGCATACCTGCCCAGAAGTATAAAATAATTAGAAGGCTTATAGGGTTAATAATAAAATATAATAAAAAAATTTAAATAAAATACAGTAATTCAAATATTAAATTCATTCTACTTTTATAGATTATTGAAATTTGTGACAATATTAAAAATTACAAGCAAGATGTCACAAAATCTTTTATTATTTATTAAATTTTTTTTTCTCACAAATTTAGACTTAAAGTTTTTGAAATTCCAGGAACCTTCAAATCTTTAACTTTAAAAATTCATACATGCTAAACCACCTGCAATTAAAATAGCATTTTTAATACGATACTAAATTTTATGAAAGCGATTCTTTAAGCCTACTTTTCATGTAATTTTACGTCTCAATGAGACTTTATTTCCTGATCAGTATTTCGTAATGCTACCATTTTTGTATTTTTTTTCTTAGGAATGTATTTAAAAAACTTTAACTATTATTTTTGGGTCTACCTAGTTCTCACAAACAAAAAAATTGTCACCCACAAATCAAATACTTTTCCCCACAAAGAAAATATTTTCAGCACAAAAATAACTTGACTTAGACAAAAACTGCTCCTTACAAATTAAAAAACTTCTGAGCACAAATTTTAAAAACTGTTCAACACAAAAAAAACAACTTTTAAGCAAAATTTTTTTTAATATCTATTAAAAACTGCCACTAAAATATTAATAAAATTGTATAAAATAATAAATTTGTTACCAGTTAGCCCTAAATAAGCTACTTGAAAACGACGAAAATAATTGTTAATAAACCTAAAAGCTCGTCCAAAATTAGCTGGAAATTGGTTTTTCTTAAAATAGATTTTAATTTAATTTTTTTTATATTTAATTTTATAAACACTATTTTAATAAATTATACAAAAAATTTATTAAATTTCTCATCACCACCAAAAATGTGTGTCAACCAGTTATTTGGTTAAATATTTAAAAATTATTTTTTTTTTGAATTCAGCCCAAAAAAATTGTGTTTTGTAGTGATTTGTGTAAAAAAGATTTTGGTTTGTGGTGAAAATTTTTAAGTTTGTGGGGAACAGTTTTTTAATTGTGGGGAATCATTTATCTCTATTTTTTTTAAGATTGAAACCTTATTTTTACGAAAATTTTTTAAAAAACGAGTTTTTTCTGCAAAAAATGGTAAAAACTGTTGATTAAAACTAAATGATAATGATTTTGTTTATAACAGGAGATGTAAATAAAATATTGTAGAATTAAAATTAAAAAAAAATTGATTTTTTGAAAATTTCGCCAAATTTAATTTTCTATTCCATTTTATGTTTTAAAAACAGAAAATGTAAAAACCACTTCAGATATTTTAAATGTTGAAAGTAATATTGGATTACTTAAAAAACAGATAAAAGATTTTTCAATTAAAAAATTACATTTATTAATTATATTTTCTTTATTTGGTTATTTTTAATTTAATTAATTTTTCACTCAAAACCATCTTAATTGGATTATGGATTATTATTATATTTAGTGATTTGAAGATTGATTTATTCTAAGGTAATAATTATCAATATCTTATTTTTTCTTATAATTTTTTCAAGATTGAACTTATTTTAAATAAAAAATTTGAGCTTCCCACTTTAATAAATTAAATTAAACTTAAAAACTTACTATAAAAAAATTTAAATATCATTTTAAAAAGCCAACTAACGTTATATTTGTTTTTATTTTTGTACGTTGTAACAAAATTACAATTATTTAAAAATTTAGATATCTTTAAAAGTAAAGAAAAAAGAAATAAATAAATTTATTTTAAAAATGTCAAGAAAAAAATTGAAATCAAAAGTCAATAAAGAAAATGTTAATTAGAATAAGACCCTTATAACTCTGACTCTTATATCTTATAGTGATGATGATGTTAAAATAAAAATATTGTATTATTGTATCAAAAAATAGCTTTGGTTAAGAAGAAAGTGGTAAACTACTACTAATACTACTACTACTACTACTACTAAAAATACTTTGAAAGCAAGACTTTCGAAACAATACGTTGATGTCTTTGTTGAAAGCTCAAGAATACCCGACTTAAAAACTCCCCTGTCACTTGTCTCAAAGAATTTGTAGCAGTGGCCAGTTCAAAGCTTGTAACTTTTCTAAAACGTATTTGTCATTTGTTCTTTTTGAAATTATTTAAACTCTAACACTATTTAAAAATTTATCTAGCAATGATGAAAATAATTTAATTACTCAAAGCCATTTATAAAAAATTTTATTAAAAAAACTATTAAAGCAATTAAAATTGAAATTCGGACACTTTAACGGCTAACCATAACACTATCGCTGATTTTTTTAATATTATTTACTGCGACTCTTATGCTTATAACTGATTTGCTCGTATTGATATTCAATGTCAAATTAGAGTCTTTTTATATTATATTGTATTTTTGAGAAATTTGGTTCAGTTGTCTATTCAAGTTCTAAAATTTGTTGGCTCTGAGACGGATAGAGATGAGGACAGAAAATATTTCCATCTTCGGCGTTTTTTACGCTGGCTTTTTTCGTCTATTTTTTTTTTTTTGCGTTTTAAATTTAATGAGTAAAGCTAACAGCATTTTAGGAATTTTAAAAAGATCGTTAAGATATCCGAATATCAACAACATTAAAAATCATTAAATTTCTATGGTTAGACTTTAATTAGTATTCGCCATCAGCTCTTGGTGTCCTTATCTTAAGAATAACATTGAAATGATCGAAAAGATCCAACTTAGAGGAAGTATAAGTTCCAAGTAAAAGGCATCTGGTTTATAGGAATCGCCTACGTGAATTTGGTCTATCATACTTGTCTTCGAGAAGATCTCGAGGTTATCTGATCCATATGTTTAAGATCATGAACAAAATCTAGCGTGTCGAGTTTAATAAAAGGGCAATCTATGCTCAAAGTGGTCAATTTTATCATTTAAGAAGGAATTTAAAGACTGTGCATCGTGAACAGGCCCTCAAGGTTTCATTTATTCACATATGGAGTCGCAAATATATGAGATGAATTATCAGAAGAGGTGGTTAGCGCAAAAACATTTAATTTTTTTAAATCGAAATTGAATGCATGGATCAAAAAAAAGGGCATTAGCTCATTAGAGCTCTACTTGGATATTTTTCCAATTTTCAGTTCAAACTACAACTACTCCTAATCAGGAAAGGAGATCGAAATTTACAATGGTTCATGGATGGGTCGGGAGTAGTTTGGACACGGCTTTTTTGCGATTTTATTAGAACCACTACGAATTTTTTTCTTCATTGCTTTATTTTTTTACTTTTAAAAAGGTAAAAATTTGTAAAATTACTAATATTTGGTAAAAAATGAGTAATTTGAAAATTTTTATTGTTGATTAATCTTTTTTCGGTTTACTTTAAAAAATTTACCACTTTCTTCTTAACCAAAGCTATTTTTTGATACAATAATTAACTTTAATTTGAAAAAAATATATAAATTATTTAATCAGAACGATCGTTTCAAATAATTCATCTTGCATTTCAAAATTAATAGTTACTTCTTTAAAGTAAACCGAAAAAAGATAAATCAACAATAAAAATTTTCAAATTACTCATTTTTTACCAAATATTAGTAATTTTACAAATTTTTACTATTTTATAGTAGTAATAGTAATAGTAGTAGTAGTAATAGTAGTAGTAGTAATAGTAGTAGTATCATCCAGCAATCAATGCCTGCTTTAAAGCTGTTACGATTGGGGGTTTCAACTAATTTATTTGGCAGCGAGTTCCATATGTAAGCGGTTCTGAAAAAAAAGTTATCTCTATGTTGGAGCCTCGAAATTTATTTATGATATTTGAGGCAGTGACCTCTTCCTTGGTTTTTTGTGACATTAAAATTGTTGGCTTTTTCAACCGATTCTATTCCATGCATGAACTTGTATAATTGAATTAGATCACCTCTTTTTCTTCATTCCACCAGATTTGGAATGTTCAAAGCCTTCAATCTGCTTTCATACGGTTTGTTTCTAATTGACGAAACAAATTTCGTAGCTCTGCGTTGAATCCTTTCAACATTTTCACAGTCAAACTTAAGAATTGGAGACCATACATGCACCGCAAATTCCAAAAGAGGACGAACAAAAGTTAAATACAAAGATCTTAATAACTTACAATCAAAACGAGCGAATGATTTCCTGATGCGACCTAACATTTGATTTGCTTTGTTTGTAGCCTCTAACACTTAATTTTTCCATTTAAGATTTGTATTGAAAATAACTCCAATATATCTTTCGGTTTCTGACGTTGATAATTGCTTACCATTAATAAAATAAGTAAATTCTTTGTTTTTATAACCATAATGCATAACCACATATTTTGATGTGTTGAAGAGAAGTAGCCAATCGTGAATCCACTTGAAAATTAAATCTAAATCTGATTGTAGTTTCGCTGCGCTTATTTCTAATACCGTTTGCGAGAAAATTTTAGTATCATCTGCATACAATTTGACAACATTCTCTATTCCTTTTAGTAGAACATTGATATACAAAATAAACAATAGAGGACCAATCACTGACCCTTGTGGTACACGGCTAAAAATCTCAACCAAATTCGACAAAATTTCACCTTGATTAACTCGTTGTCTTCAATTTTTCAAGAAAGCTTCAATCCATTTTAGTGTCAGACCATCAAAGCCATACGCTTTCAATTTAGCTATTAGTCGTCTGTGCGGAATAGTATCAAATGCTTTCGTAAAATCTAGCAGAATCACATCAACAGGAATACTTTTGTCTAGACTCATTGAGATGAAATCTAGATTATCCAGAAGATTTGATGTACATGACTTTTTTTAAACAAATCCATGCTGTTCTTTAGATATAATATTATTCTTATAAAGATATTCTTCCATTTTGGTTCTTATATTACTCTAGTCATTTTTTTAATATTTTTTGTTATTATAAACATTTGATTCGTTCTGTGTTTAAATATTTTTTCAATTTTTTTTTAATTCAAATTTTAAATTCGAATATAATTTTTTTCAAATATTTTTTTTATTTAGTTTTTATTCAAATACTTAATTCGAATATTCAAAAATTTGATTTATAATGATAATAATAATAATAAAAAGCTACAGCAAGCGAGCTTGTGGAGATGGCTTACTCGGAAGCCATCTATGGTAGCTAATTGTGCAAAAATCGAGAGATAAATTAAGGAACTACAATGAAAGTAACAGAGACGAAACTGAGGTAAAAGACGAATACGAGAGATTATACAGATTAATGTGATTAAGTAGATTAAAAGTAATTTTGAGTTTCAAACGTTTTATTGATTAAAAATTATTGATTTGAGAATTTAATCTAATTGTACAATAATTGTTATTAAAATATAAAGTAAGAATTGTCAGACATATCGTAAATTGCTACAAAAATATAAATTATAAATTATAAGCTAGTTATATGATTAAACAAGGTAGAGACTAGCTCTCGCGTTTTGGCTGCTAGAAAAATTCTAATTCAAA
This sequence comes from Brachionus asplanchnoidis, assembly GCA_025491095.1. Classification (NCBI taxonomy): domain Eukaryota; kingdom Metazoa; phylum Rotifera; class Eurotatoria; order Ploima; family Brachionidae; genus Brachionus; species Brachionus asplanchnoidis. The sequence continues at coordinate 4,038,471 of JAILYF010000008.1, read as the reverse complement.
AAATTAGTCATGAATAAGAAATAAATAAAAAATAAATTAAATAATGGTTCAATAGTATAAAAAACTAAGAGATGATTAATTACATAAAAAGGTATAATTGATTTAAAAAAATTTATATATTCGATTATTCACTAATTCGAATATTGGATTAGATTTTTAGAAAAATCGAATAAAAAAATCAAATTTTTAGTGAATCAAATATCAAATTCATTTTTTTTTGTATAAAAATTATTATTTTAAATATTTTTCAATTTAAATATTTTATTCAAATAAATCGTTTTTTAAATAACTTTTTCGGATTTTTTTTTTAATATTTTATTTGAATAACATTTTATTCAGAATTCTTAGTTATTTGAATTTCGTTCCGAATATTGATATTCGATTTCATCACTATAGATATTAAAGAATTATTTTTGAATAATGATGAGAAATACAATATTTAATATTTTTTCACGTACTTTATAAAAATCGTATTTTTATGGAATAGTTAAATGAATGAAATATTAATTTTTATACTAGAAATTTATAATTATTATTATAAGCTAAAGTGTACTCATAAAAAAAATCATGAAAATTAATAAATGTGAAACTCTTAAAACAAACCCTATTAATTAATAAGTAAAAAGACAAAAAAATATAAAGCTATTTGTTCTTTTTTCTATTAATTTTTAAAAACATAAAAACAAAATGTTCATGATCTATTTACAATTTACATCAAGTATTGTACAAGCAGTCCAGTATTTGTTGCTTGCTTAATCAGCTTTTGAAGTCGTCCATTGCTAAATGTACGGCTAATATATGTCCCAGAAGACTCGTCTTTCAACAAATGGTGACGAAGGGTTGATAACTGTTTTTTTACACAGCGATCAGAAGAAAAAAAAGGTCTAAATAATTAAAGATATCAAACTAAATCTATTCAAAATTTTGTAAAAAAATTCACTGTTTATTTTTTTTTCAGAAAAAATCAATTATTTTTGGCCGGAAGCATTTCGAAAAGATTTTTCTTAAAGTTATTTGATTAAATGTTAACTTCTGTATTTTAATTTTAGAAGCACTGTAGCTGATGATATCAGATTTTTTCTTTTCATGATATTACCTTATATTAATCAATATTAGCCAAAATCATATTACAAAAATGTCATTACAAAAAGTGAAATTTTTAAACTAAGAATATCGGTTATTTTCTACAACATAAAAAATTAAAGCTTTTATAAAAAATAAGTGCCATAAATTGGATTTAAGTAATATAATTTTTTTTATTTTTCGAATCATTTCAGATATTCAATCAATCACCCTTCTTTTCCATTATTGGTAAACCCAGAACAAATATGTAACAAAATCAACGCTAATAAAAATTAAACTTTTCTTTTTAATAATTTTTGATGTAGTCGCTCATAGTCATAATTTCAGAAGAGATATTTAAAAATCAAAAGAGAAAAAACAAAAAGATATAACACCATATTTACTCCTCATCATATTTAAAAACAGAGCATCAGGTAATGGGAAAAAGCTCTCATCTAAAAGAGTAAATGCAAAGAGTTTTAAAAACTAGATTACCAGTCCCTAGAGAACGGTAGCTGATCAAGTGAATGGCACTTTTTGATTAAAAAATTGATAATTCAAGTAAACTACTTTTGCTTACTAGTTTATTTTAGTGAATTCAGTCTTGAAATGTAGATTAAGTGAATTTTCGTGAACGGCTAAACACAATGTCTAAGTTTGAAAAATCGATCTCTGTACTGGTTTGAAATAATTTAAAATTTTATAATTATTTCGAAGCTAGTATAGAATCTTCATTTTCTACCATCAACATTTTCATTAACTCTTTGTAATTCCACATTGATTCCACATAAATTTTGATTGATGGTCAGAGACGACACGTTTTTAGGGTCGTAAAATGCGAAAAAAATGCAAAAAAAAGCGGAAAAAAAAGGCGATTAAAATGCGAGAAAATGCTAAAAAGTGCAAAAAAAGTGCGAGAAATGCGAAATTGAATTTTATTAATGAATTTTATAGATTTTTTTAATTTACAATTATTTAAGTAATATCATTAAATTTAAGATAAAAATTGTTTTAAAATAAAAAAAAAAAATTTAATCACTGTCACAGTCCATTGTCAAAGGTATAAAATCATCACCAATTACTTTCTCTTCATCCTCTATCTAATGGTCAGGAAAATTAAAAAAGAAAAAATTATTTATTCTAATAGTGTGCTCATTCATATTCAGACGTTTTTCGTCTAAAATTATTTTACATTTAGATAAGACTCTTTCTGAGTCACACGAATTTGAAGGGAAGACAATCTTCATCATAGAAATTAGGGAATCTCGATTTAAAATCTTTCCACCACAGTTTTAAATCAAAATTAATTGGTTTTTGTTATTTTATTTTTGTTTTTCGAAGCAAATTTCTAAATAAATCTTCGACTCATCCCTTAATTTTAATTTTATACCATCAGTAAAATTAAATTGGCCAAGGTCTTCGAACAAATGGACCACTTGAGCGTTTTTAAAAAAATCAATAGCTGGTTGAGCGCCATCGATCAAATATCTTTAGTGTTGTGTATCGAAGGCCATTTTGCTCGATCCGCCGCTCGAGCGATCGCGATCTTCTAGGTTTTTCGCTCGCCGATCCGATCACCGAGCAAATAATTTTAATTCTGTTTTAAAAGATCCTTTTTAAAAAAATCACAAGAATAAAATGTTAAATAAATATAAAATTAAAAAGAAAAACGAATTTTTTGTTCATAATTTGTCTTATAATTTTGCATCGAAATCGAAAAGCCTTCTATTCATAACAATTCAAATTGAAAACAGGAAATTTTAAATTTCTTTAAATATTGAAACCACATTTACTTAAAAGCTTTAAACAAATTGAATGATTTAAATCATTCTCTTCGATCAAAAAACCTTCCTAAAACAAAATTTATCCCTTCTTTGTATGAGGTTTTTGATCAAATTGTTTTCTAAATTTGATTTTTATTTTGTTTATTATTAAGAATTAACCGATGACAGGGAAAATCTAATATCTCGCTCTTAGGAAGAAGGCATTTTGATTAAATAAAACTTTATTAGAAACTATTATTATTAATGTGTAAATCTAAACCTCTCAATACCTTCATTTTTAAAGCTCACAAGCAATCTCAAGTCAAAACAACATTACCTAAAAAATATATGTCTCCGACTCATACACGACCATTAATCATTAGTCAAAGAAGTCAATCACAGCCTCTCAATCAAAACAAAACTCAATTAAAACCAAATTTAACTCTAAAAAAATGATTATTTCCTATTAAATTCATTAAGTTTTTTTTTCTTAACGCTCGATTGGATCGATCGTGACTGATCAGTAAATATGCTCGCGATCTGATCGAGCAAAATTGAGCTCGACGATTTGATCCCCGAATTTTCTTCAAGAATAATTTTAGTTAATTTTTCATTCATTGATTTTTTTTTTTATTTAAGAAACCAAAAAAAAATGCGAAAAAATGCAATGGTCGTCTCTGTTGATGATGCAACTAATAGAAAATTACGATATCTATACGATTGAATTTGAATGACTTTAAAAAAGAAAGCTTCTTATTAAAAAAATCTTATTCTTTTTTAAAATTAAAATAAATTATATAAACATTATAAATTTGATAAACTTTTATCTATTCATACCTCAGAGTAGGTCTTCATTTAAACATCTAAGCGTCTATCTCATTAGAATTTGAGTTATAGTGAGTTTAAAGCAAAAATTGCCAAAAATTAAGACTGTACTATCATTTATAGCTTATCAGTGGTGATGTTAGACTTATTAATGTATACCCTTGCAGAGAAGTCCAAGGGCTAAAATCCAAAATTCTGGTTTTGTCCTTTGGGCCACGTTCTTTCGATACCATGTTATACAGTTGTTAGGAGCACAATCGATTCAAAATTAAGAGATATGTAAGACTTAATCATAAAAATGTGCAAAAAGATTGATATAATTGTTTAATCTTTTGGATTATCCGAATTTCTAAACTTTTGAACAAACTTTTAATTTTTATAGGAAGTTTTTTAATTATAAATATTAAAGAGTATTAAATTTTATTTTTATGCCGAGTGTGGTGTATAAAATTGTAGAAAAAAAAAAACTATACAAATTAGTGTTTTTAATTTTTTTCTTATGCACTCAATTTTTCGTCAAATTCAATTAATTAACAATTTTAGATAAGTAAAATAATTAATTTCTAAATTTTTGCAACGTACTTTAGAAACACTAATTTATCGAGTATATTCTTCAATAAGAAATTTAGGTTTGAATGCCGAGTGAAAAAACGAAAATCGAAAATAAAATAATGGCTAAAATCCTAAAGCTAGAACTTTTAATTAAATAAAACTTTTTAGTTTAAACCAAGAAAAAAAAATTGAAATTCAGGGTTGAAAATTAAGTTTAAGAAATTATTAAAAGAGTATTTTTAATTATTTTAACAATAAAAAGCTAAAATCCTAATTATCTGCACTGTTTTTTATCAAATTGAATATAATTATTTTTTTGGATTACAATAATAAAAGATAATAAAACGATCAAAATATTTAATATTTTTGAACTTTTAAAATGCAACATAGAACGAATAATTTTATTAATTTAAATTTTTTCATAAAATTTAAACTTTCGATAAATTTAAATATTTTTTGGGTCTAAGGCCAAGTCAAAATTTATGTCATGTTATTTTTTCAGATCGTGAAGACTAATCGATTGATGTATATTTAGTGCAGTGGTGATTTATTATTTTTTAACTAAAATAACTATGAAAATAAAAAAAAAATTATTTTGCTAAGTTTTCATATCTAAAATTATTCTTATTAATTTTCTAAATAAAATTAAAAATAATATAAATAAATATAAATTATAAATTAAAAATTATTTTACTAATAAAACTAAAAATAAACTGATTGACGTTTAAGTTGATTTCCAGAAATTTTTGATCAATTTAAGAGAATGCTATTTAGGTGGTTCAATTAAAAAAATTAAATTTGAACAATATTTAGATAATTTAGAATATTATTGTATAAATTTTGGTGAAAAATATTAGTTCTGTAATCTTATTTCCAATTAAAAAGCCTAAGAAGGCAAAAATTTAAACATTTTTTATTTTATTATAAATTGAAAAAACTATCATAAAACTTGATTTTTAAAATAATGTCCTATTTTTGTATTAATTAATTAATTTAATGAAATGAAAGGTTTTTTATGTTCATCTAGTAGAATTGATGAAAAATTGGTTTAATTTTTTTTATGTTTTGAGTATAAACGTCAAAGTTAAGACTGTTCCACCTGACTTGGTCATCTTAAATCAAAAAAAAAAAATTATCAATTATCAATTTTTCGCAATTTCTCAATTAAATACGATGCGAAATTCCTTTTATCAATTATTAAGTATCGAGTTATCATTTATAAATGCTACACAGTGTGTTATAGCTTGCATTTGTTTTTATTTTTTATAAAATTTCAGGTAATACCATTATGTCGAGAAGAGAATAAATGTTTCTTCATTCAATTAAAAATTTTTATAAATTTATAATGTTTAAATACAGATCAGTTTAGTATTTTAGACAAATGTATTAGCTTAAACCTCTTATTCTAAGAAATCTCATTTAATGCGATTATTTTTTACATAAGAAAGGCTCTTATATTGCCTTTAAAAATCAAATTAAAATAATATTGTATATTTTTTCTACGTTCGAAGTATCAATTAATTTCCATTAGTGTTTTTTTAAATAGTTCGATTTTTAACTAGAGTGATGCAGTGCTTTTTAGATTTTCTTTTAGAAATTCATTTGAATTAAGATTTTCACAGATTTTGAATCCTCAAATGTAATATTTTAAATTAAAAATGTATTACAAAATGTATTGCTTATATAAATTTAGGGTTAATTGAGTAAAATTGACAAAATCATGGTTCTAGGTTAAACTTTATATGTAAATCTGAGAATTTGTATTACTATCTTTTTATCTTTTTAAAATTCTCTTATCTTGTTTCCAATAAAATTTTTCTGAACAACATAAAAATTAATAAAAGCAACTCAATATACTCAATTTGTTTTCAAATAATTTTACTTAGTAGAAAATCAATTAGGAGTCATACAATTTATAAAAATTAATAACTAAATTAAATAAGTTGCAATATTATGAATAAATTTCAGAATTATTTTTAAATTAAAATTTAAATAAAAATAACTTAATTTGTTTATTATTTTGATTTAAAATACAATACGGTGCATTATCCAACTAAATTAGTGTTGGTAATATAGGCTATTCAGACCTAAAAGGCAGTTTTGTCAAATAAACTTAGACAGTAGTTTCTTTTATTGTTGCTCATAAAACAATCAAAATCTGTTTAAAGTTTGTCTAACAGCAATTTCTTACTTCCATAAATAAATGAAAATTGTATTTATTAAAAATATTCTGAGCTGGATTCATTTTTAATTAGAACAAAAATTTTAGAATTTTTTTAAAGTTAAATTTCTTATTAATCTAATATTTTGGGAAATAATTTTTGACAGTAGTAAAATTATTATTTTTTTTAGGTTTAAATTTATTTAACAATATTTACTCCCTGGTCCATTAAAGTGTCTTAATTAGAATGGTAAGAAAGCTTAATGATTCAGCATTTTGTTTATAATATCAGCTATTTTTTTAGTTTTTTAATTAGTTTTTATTTTAAAAATAATTTGAATCTATTATTTTGAAAAAAAAATCAAGATTCAAAATTTTATTTTTGTTCACTTTCAAATTTTTGTATCATGCTTTTATTTTGGTGTTTAATTTTTACGCTTAGTTATTGAATTTATTTGGTCATAAAACATTTTTTATTAATTTCGTGATCAAATTTTCCATAAGAGTTTCTTTTTTCTTTCACACCAATTTTAAATCAACAAGCTTTTCATATATAGGGAAAACCCTCTTACACTTTTAACAAAATTAATAAATCATTTTTTGTTTAGTTTTTCAAATAATTGTTTAATTATTTAGAACTTTTTTAAACTTTTACTAAATTTGGCATTAGTAATTTAATATCTTTAATTTGAAATATACATTTAAAACTTGTAAAAAAAAAATTTACCACGAGAACTAAAAAGCCTTCTTTGTAAAAATAATCTTGACATTATCACAAAAAATTTCAATACATCAAATTGAAATGGAAAAGCAATTGATATCTCTTATCTCTTTTTTTTCTATTTTCTTACATTAGTAACTTAATTTTTATTTTTTTATACTACTTCTCCTTCAAAGGAAGTTAATTTTATCAAATAAATGAATATTTCAATATGTAATTTCAGACGAGTTTTTTATGATATTCGTTATTTCAGCTTTCAATTAATTTAGTTTTTTTGAAAAAAAAATTATCGCCATTTTGGGTCTTTTTCAATTAGTTAAAATTCTAAAAGCTTGTCAAAATTTATTTTTGGTCAAATAAGCCTATTTTTTTAAGTAAACTAAAATTTTTATGTAGAAAAAATCAAAATAAATTATATAAATCTATCTCGAAATTAATTTAAAAAAAATTGACGGACTGAAAATGACTCAAGATTCCATAAATTTTTGTTTAGAGTCTTAAATATCGTATGGTGAAAAAAGATTTGAATTATTTGAAAACAATTGACTTTGAAAAAATAAAATTTTAAACTTTTCTTAGTAGTTTTTTTGTTATTTAACTTAAAAAAAAGCTTTTCAATGAATTTTTCAAATTTTAGCTTCAATTAGTTTACAAGGTGACAACAAAAAATAATTTTTAGTCCTCAATTTGCCTAATTGACATCATTTAAAAGTGAAAACATAAATTAAATAATTCACAGACAAAGAAATGTTTAAAAAAACCTGTCTCAAAATTTAATATTTTTATCAACTAATTAATAGATTTAATAAAAAATATAATAGACAATTTATATGATTCTTTATTGGTCACTTAAATAAAGGAAGCATGAACTTTGAACGGTCATTAATACCTTCTTTTGAATTTCAAAAAATTTAATTTTTAAAATTTAGAATTTCATATTTTTGAAAAGTTTATTTGTTAATTCAAAATTTTTAAATTGTATTTAAAAGCTATCGTCTCTTTTTACTTTAAATGAAAAATAATTTATGTCTTTAAAATAAATAATCCAAATTTTTTATGCATTTAGTTATACTAGTTGGATTTAGTCGAGTTTTTTCAAGATTAAGAATTTTTTTAATTATAGTCAAAATATCTAAAAAACTTTATCATTTTTTTATTTTTCGGGCAGGATTACCGAATCAATCTTTGTATCATTAGATTTAAAATGAAAATTTAGTTTGAATTTTATTATAACTAAAAATTGTCTCAATAATCTACTGTTATCTTTAAATATCATTTAGACGCCCTCAATCATTTATATCAACTTTCTAAATAATTGAAAAAACCAACTTATTTCGTATGTTAGTTTGCGAATGCAAATTTAATTTCAGAGAAAAACTAAATATTCAACTATCAATTTATTTTATTATTATTTATGCTAAAAAAATAAAAAATATTTTTTGAATTCTTTAATTCAACCTAAAAAAAAAAACGTAAATTGATAAAAAAAATCCAGTATAAAATGACACAGTTCGATTAGTGCTAATGGACCCAAATAAGCACAGTGATCAAACAAACCAACTAAATGACATAATCACATTGGCAAATGTATCCACCGATGACTCTACACCCAACATAATATGGAATGAAAGTAGTAAAAAAAATTCTAATATTTTTTTGGCTAATTTTTGCTATTTAGATGAAGAGACGTTTTTGCAGAATTTGCTTGCCAACACGCTGCTGACAGACGATCTGGTCGAAAAAACTGACTTGGATCTCGGTCTTGGTTTCGACAATCTTCAGTTAAACTACGACTCCAGCTCCACTGAACCTTTGTCCAGTCAGCTAACCATTGTGAGTCTGGAAGAACCAGGCTTGGACCATTCAGAACTTCTGTCTACACAAAATTTACTCATGCCAGATCTAAAAGAGAACGATGACAAAGTTTTCAAAAAACCTTCTAATGACTTTTTGACAGTGAATGGCACCAAAAACAAAAAAAAGGCAGATTTGGCGAGCCAAAATTCCGATGCAAACAAATCCAAGAGATCTGTAAAGCGATCAAAAATGACCAACAAGTCTAACCAGGAGATTATTTTGTCCAAAAGTGCACCTGTCGGCAAACATTGTAAGCACCGCATGACCAATGCTTCTAGTTGTAGTGGTCAAAATTTTTTAAAATTTACTCAGTCAAAAAATTTAAAGCAAAATAAAAAATCACATAAAATAAGCTCTTCTGGTACAGTCAGTGATTCGGTGAGTGTAAAATCGACGGAGCTGGACAAGGACATTTTTGCATTAAATCAGCCAGTGACACTTAAACGGGATGAATTTGACTTGCAGATAGGAGAGCTTAGTCTTTTGGACTTGCACTCGTCCGAGGATGACTCTTCTCTTCATGACCTGAACAATAAAAAGTAAATTTTTTTTTTATTTAGAAAATTTATTTCTAAAAAATTTAATTTCCAAAAAATTTAATTTCTAAAAAATTTAATTTCCAAAAAATTTAATCTCTAAAAAAATTTAATTTCCAAAAAATTTAATCTCTAAAAAAATTTTATTTCTAAAATATTTTAATTTCTTAAAAATTTAGCTTTTAAAAAATTCAATTTCTAAAAAAATTAATTTTTGAACTATTTAATTTCTAAAAAATTTAAATTCTTAAAAATTTAATTTCCAAAATATTTAATTTCCAAAAAATTTAAATTCTAAAAAATTTAATTTCTAAAAAATTTAATTTCAAAAAAATTTAAATTTTAAAAAATTTAATTTCTAAAATATTTTTATTTCTAAAAAATAGAATGCCGATTAGACTGGAAGCAAAAAACTCAAAAACAGACAATTTGTCTGAAATATTTACCAAACGCATTAAGTACACACAAAATTCACATGAACAATCGAATGGAAACGGAGAGTGCAAGCAAAAGCTGGACAAATTTATCAAATATTTTAAGTCGCTGGACTCTACTGAGAAAGAGTGCTCTGCCAAAAAGTCACTGGATTCGCTGCTCTCGCCACCAAGTCCCTCAAGTCACAAAATCCAGAATAAACGCAAAAAAAAAGAGCCCGTCGAATCTCCGTCAAGTCCCATAGTCTTCATTTCACTCGAACAACCGAGCATTCCAAATTCCACTCTTTCACTCAATTTAGAGAATGACACTCTTCTGCACATGAAAAATTTGGACATAAATACCGAGCAATCGGACCCTACATTCAGTCTAGATCTTAAGAATAAAAATTCTCGGTCATATTTGTGGAGTTTGCTTAAGGAAAACAGCAGCCAAGAAGAGCTCACTGAATATTTGGGCTCTAGTTTACATGATAAGATGTCGTTTTGGGATTTGGTACAGCTGAAGCTTAAATACTCCAAATCAAACCATTTGAAGACAATTTATGAAATTATTGATGATTACACAACGCTTTATTCGAATATGAGCGGATTACTCGAACGCTTTGTCCATGAACAGTCAAATATTAATTCACTAATTTCTAAAGTATTTTCATTTTTTTAATAAGAAAACTAATAAAATTTTTTAATTTTTTGTTACAGAGCGAAAATTCTTCTAGGAGCAGGTCATCATCAAGAAATATTAGAAAGCCACCGAGTAATAGTTTAAATAGATAGATTTGAAGTTTTTGTTTTTAGAGTTGTTTGTAATTTTATCATCAAAATTTTTAATAAAAAATGTTTCAAATTTTTTGTGTTTTTTTATTTATTTAACACTAGAAGCACCAAAATTTTTAACTACTAGAAGCACCAAAACGAGTCAAAATGACTCGTTTTAATGCAATATAATGAATAAAAATTTATTATTTGGATAAATCTATTCAATACTAAATTTTAATCGAGTGTAAATACAAATTTTGCTAAAAAAAGTGTCTGGCAAAAATTTTATCTTCTAATGAATTCATTTCTTTTTGAGACAATTCTTCGTCTTTCATGTAAAATACGCAAACTATAATTTTTGCATTTTTTAAATTTGCTTATCTTCGTTCAAGTATTAGGATTTGAGTCAGTTTTTTAAAGATTTGTTTACTTTTTATTAATATTTTATTACTCATCCATTGATTTTGTAGATAAAGTCAAAATTTTAATTGAAAAACGAGTCAAAATGACTCGTTTTGGTGCTTCTAGTAGTATATACTTGATTTTTTACAAAGGATATTTTTTTTTATTTGAATTTAGCTAATTTAGAAAGTTATTCTTATTTTTATGCTGAAAAAAAAATATTTTGCTCAAATAGCAAAAATTGACTTAGATTTTAGCGACCAAAAATCGAAAAAGAGTCATTTTGACTCGTTGGTACTTCTAGTGTTAAATAGTCTAATTTAAATGTATTTACTTCGTTTATTTTCGGTCAATATATTGATAAATCAAACGATTTAATTTATTTTTTCTTTTTCATATCATTTATCTTCTTTTTATTTAATTTTTATTTTATGCATCGCCAGAATTGCCGTTAATTTGAATCGATTCAATTAAATTGAATCAATAGACAAATAGTTTGAAGAGTTTGCTTGAAAAAAAAAATAATTGAAATAATTTATGAAATAAAAAAAAGGGTTCATTTTTAATAAAATTTATTTAGAAAATTTAATTTAATTTATTGATATAATTGAATAGAAAAAAAAATCTTATTAACATCAGATTATGACAAAGTAGAGCATAAGTTTAATTAAAAGAACTTAAAAATTGAATAAACAAAAACCATTAATTGAGCTTAGCCGATATTCTTAAACAGAACTAACCACAAATATTCATTAAACCCATATCTAATCATATGTACTAGTTAAATAATTCAAAAATAATAATAATACTTTTATTGCAATAGAAACAATCCAACGTTTGCGTCGACTGGCTTTATCTCTTAAGAACAAAAAAAATAAATCATCTAGACACAAACATCTAAAAACCTCAAGTACTTACGCTCATCCACCAGTTATCAATTTGAGAATTGGACTGAGTCTGGCCTTGCAGACCCATCAGTCCGGCAGCACTCAAACCATCATTCATGCATCCATTGCCACCCATCTGTGTATTCAAGCCACTCGGTGTTAAATTCAAACTTATCGGTTGGTTCAAGTCCTCGGTTTTCTCTTCTTCGCGGCGCTTTAAACACGCCGCTTTTGGGTTCAAATTTCTCTCTCGGACTTGTTGCTCCAAGCTTGTGATCACATTGACCGCTTGCTGCAAAATGCTCAATTTAGTCTGCGGCTTATCTGACTTGAGATGAATGCCGCACATTTTGCCAAGTTCCTTGAACGCCTCGTTTATGTCTCTGACTCGGAGGCGTTCGCGGGCATTATTGGCCGCTCTTCTTTCTTTTTCGCGCGCTTCCCGCTCCTCAGGGGTCTCGTTGTCGTCAATGGGCGAGTTCTCGACAGATGATGGCGGAGCGATCAAATTTTTGCCACAATTCTTACTGTTTTTGGCTTTTGGCGTGAGAACAAGGCCAGCGCTGGTCTGAGGCACGGAGACCGAATAGGCCTGGTTCGAGCTCCAGCCAGGAGCCATCGATGGCGATGGTATTGGTATCGGAGTGGTCGGATTGGACATGTTTTGTGCCATGGCTAAATTTTGACTCTGGGACTGGTAGACTAGTGGTTTGCTTTGATGCTTGGATGTTTTTTTTTCGTCAGTGTCATCGTCGTCGTCCTCATTGGCCGACGATGCCGAAGACTTGATCTGAGTTTGGAGCAGATTTTTTTGCTCGGTGGTCACCGATGAGGCGGACGACGAAGACGATGATGCATAGTTGGGCTCAGACGGGTAGTTGATGTGAACAAGAGCCGGGTCTGTGTAGCCCAGTGGCGGATCTTGGGTCCATGTGTTCAAGTTTGGATTAGAAGTCGAGTGAATGTTCGAGGGCAGTGGCTGTGAGGCCAACTCGGCTGCTGGATATAGTGATGATGCATGAGATGGTGCTGTTTGGCTGGCTAAGTTGGGCATTGACGAATTCAGCATCAAATTCTGAGATTTTTGGTACCGGGACGAGTCAACAATTGGCAGTGTCATCTGTGAACTGACACTGGCTGCTGCTACTGCTGCTGCAGCCAGATAGTCACCATTGTAATACACCTTAATTGTTAAAAAAATTTTTTTAATTGAAAATGTGACTAAATTAAATAAAATTTTTTTTTTTTTATTTTCACAGTTAAAAAATATTTCGTAGGAATTTTTTTTTGATTTTTTTTTTTGGATTTTGGACAAATTTTCTAAAAATCTTGAGAGATTTTTGAAAAATTATCATTGTGAATTTACAGAGTTGACCATGAATGTCTGGACTTGGACTAGAGGTTGTTGTTTTCAATTGAATTTAAAAATTTTATATTTGATAAGTTTTTGATTTATTTTTGCTAGAGAAATTGATTGATTTCGATTTAAATTATGTTCATTACCGATATTTTCGAAAGAAGCTTTCTATATAAAGTAGCAAAAAGTTATTGCAAATCTATCATAAAACTTTTAAATTTAAAACTTTAAGTGAATTTTAATGAAATAAATAATGTTTTGTATTCATTTCAATATAGAATTTTTGAAACGGTTTTGTGAAGTTCAGTACAAAAGAACAGAACAAAGTGTAAAAAAATTAAATAACTTTTTTTCTAAAAATTTAAAATTAATTCTGTTAATGCAGAATGGTGCAACATTCAAAGTTGCATCAACTGTCAAAGTCTCTGCAAAATGCACTCCGCTCGATTATATTAAAATTTAATTTCTGCTAAACTCTGCAAATTTAGCAGACCTTGAAATTTGATGCAACTTTGAATGTTGCACTATGTTGAATTTACAGAATTAAGTTTTAACCTATAGAAAAAAAGTTATTCAATTTTTTTATATTTTTTTCTGTTCTTTTTTTCATTTTGTACTGAATTTCACAAAACCTTTTGAAACGGAATAAATATTTTCATCATCAAATAAATCAGAATTTAGCATCAAATTTTTACTCAAATTTATCATCAAAATAAAATTTTTTCCACCAAAATTAAATTTTTGTCATCAAAAATATTTTTTAACATTAAATAAAAAATAACTTAACAAAATATTTTTTTTACATCAATTTTTTTTCTCTGAATCAAATACAAAAAAAATATGCTTCAAAAAAAAATAAAAAAATCACTAAATTAAAATTTTACTTCAAAATTAAATTACTTTGAAATGAATTAGCAATTCATTATTTTTTGTAAAAATTATGGAATTTTACAAATGATTTATAAATACTTATACCAGTAGTTTTGTAAGCAAATAATTGTATATTTAATTTTCAATCGACATCTTTCAATTCACAATTCAAATTAAATCAATAGTTAGTTCATAAAAGCCCAAGATTTGAATTTGAAAAAAAGTTAGAAAAAATTTCGATGATTTTGTAAATAATGAAAGTATACCTTCCAGGTACCAGCTGATGTAAATGAAAATTATTAGTTATAATATAGGAGAATTTTATGTGATTGTCCAAGATATTCAAAATGATAAAAATGCAAACATTTCATATCATATTGTTGTTCAGAATAATTTACTAAAATTCTGACAATGCTAGAAAACTTGATGTTAGTGAAAAAAGAACTCGTGGTTGACCTTAACTCAACTAGTCAAAAAAGCTTAATTGAGATGTTTTTTTTTTAATATTTATTATTCCAATTGATTTTGTTTATAATAATTATTTTATTTGATGATAAAAAAAAAAAATTTTGATGCATACTTTCTATTTAATTAATCTAAATTTTCGTGTTTTTTGATGATGAATTTATTTTAATTGATTCATATATTTTTTTTTTGATGAAATTTTAATAAATTTGGTAATGAAAATAAAACTATTTTGGCGATAAATTTCATTTTTTTGATGTTAAAATTTTGATGATATTTTCTCAATTTTGTTGATGATAAATTTTAGATATTTGATGATATAATAAATACCACCCTTTTTGAAAGAATGCTAACTTTCTCTTTCAAATGTCTTTTTTCTTGCAATTCCTTAAAAAATCCCTTAAATTTAAAAGAAAGACAAAAGAAAAATGACTCAATAAATTTGAATTATGATTTTAAGGATCCGTAATTTTTCAAACCGTTAATTTCAATAAGCTTTTCGCTAATTTAAATAAAACCACCGCCATTTTAATAAAAATAAACCCCTAAATTAAATTTAAGAATATTTTATTAAAAAGACCCTAACTTTCTGCATGCCCCAAACCCTAAACTAAACCTAAGCCTCTTTTCCTTAAAAAGTATTTTTATTCAAGATTAATAAATTGATTTGTGATCAATAGATCAATGTTGAAGTTTTCAATAACCTTAGCTTAATTTATATTGATTTAGTAGCAAAATTTGAATTATTTATCTTAAATACCATGTTATTATATTTTTTCAGATAACAGTGATATCAATAACTTATATGAAATTTAATAATTGTATTTATTTTTAATGATATTAAATAAATAAAGTTTTAATCAGTCTCTTGAGACTTGGGGAATAGCATGTTTATTAACCTTGAAATTAATATATAAAAAAAAATTTTTTAATATTTCTAATTTTTTTCACTAATATCAATAAATTCTGGTCTTTAATCTAGTCAAAAGCCAAAGTCAGACTTTGACTTTTATGTAATAAATATGTAATCGTAAATTTATGTAATCTAGTGTTGGAAAACGGAGTGACGGTGGCATCGGCCGAGTCATTTCTTTTAGCTGCTTAAGTGAAAGGGAATCGTATAGATTTTATCAAATAATTACGAAATTGTCTAAAAATTAATAAATATTAGATTTGTGACCTTGTTATTTTATAGTTTAAATTGATTTATGAACTTTGAATATGCAGCCGTCGCTCCGTTTACAAACTCTAATCTTTTCATTATTCTGGTCTTTAATACAAAATAGCTGCCTTATTTTAAATAATCTTATGTTAATTTTAAAAAACAAAGGAACTTTAATTTTAATTTTTAAAATATTTCTGAACTAACAAAGGATTTGAAAATAAAATCCAAAGGAATGTTGAGTATCATCGGTGAGGACCGCAAGAAGAATGTTCTGGTCGCCAAAGTTAAAATAATTTTCTACAATTTAGAAGAGACATTTTATCAAATGCATTTAGTTAGAATTTTCTAAATAATATTGATGCATCAAGATAATACCCAATATAGATGAAATTTAAAAGTACTTTTAATATATTGCTTTGGTTGAATGAGAAATCAAGATGGAGCTTAAACTTTACAATCTCAAGAATAAGAAAAAATAAATAAAATTTTATTTTAAACTATTTATTTAATTAAATTTATTTTGAAATATACTCAAAGGCTGCTCTTTACAGTATTTAATTTTTATACATTTGATTATGGTTTTTCCAATTATCAGGTTAGGATGATAGAACCATCAATGAAGACTCTTAAAGCTATGAAATAATTTATTTAAATGGTCTGATATTGTCTTAATACATTTATTTATTATTATTATTATTTTTCTCCCATTCAATGGTCGCATTAAAGTTTTTTTTCTGAATTATAATTACAATTTGGTTTTTTCTATACATTTGTTTTTGAAAAAAAGATAAATCGATTCTGAAAAAAAATACTTAAAAATAAAAAAGACATTTTTGAGATAACATATTGGACCTCTATTTGGTTAAATCATTAATTCAATTTTTAATGATGATGTTTAGACAATCTTATCATTTAAAACTGCTATAAATCAAATATTTTTAAGTTAATCAATACCCAAATATTTATCGACAAATCTAAATTTAAATTTTTTTTAAAATTTGTAGAAATATGGCTAGATTTACGAACTTAATAGTTTTGGAAAATTAAACATTTATTTCCATTTTTAATTAATAAAAAGCTAAAATTGGTAACTATACGAATAAGGTGACTGAAAAATTTAAGTAAAAAAAAAAACTTATTTTTTTGAAAGATAATAATCTAAAAATTGGAAATTCTTTTATAAGAAAAAATAACTAAAAAAATTCTACAAGATTTTTTTTTTAATAAATTAATCGATTCTATTGCAAAAAAAAATATTTAAAAAGAATGTTTTTTCAGAATATAAAAGTTTTTTTAATAATATTAAAAGCAAGAGTGTCGTTGATTTTTTAAAATTTTATAAAAAATCTCATTACTTAAGTAAAAAATTTTATTAATAAAGATAATTAATTAAGAAGATAAAAGGTTTAAAATTCAAAAAATTTATCAAAACAACATCACTGATCCCTTAAATGTAAAAAACTTATCCAGGAAATAATTGAGTCTTATTCCGTTTCTAAACTAACGGTACCATTGCAAAAAAAATAAAATCTTGTAAACTTCTCAAAATAACTTATAAAGTGCTTCTAAAAAAAACACAAATTACTAAAATTGCGTTAGTTTAAGTTATTTTTAGTAAACTCATGTAATCTTACGTCAATTTCAGTATGTAAGAATTTACATACTGAAATTATAATTTTACGTAAAATTACCCTTTTTTGTAAAATTTGGGTAAAACTGATCGAATTAAAAAAATAGTAAGAAAACTTAATTTTTTTTCAAAAGACATAAAATCAATAAAATCATTTAAATAGAAATTATATTTATTATCAACTTTATAATGGTAAAATATTTTGTTACCAAATATTAATCAAATTCTACCAAAAAAAGTGCAATTTTATTAAAATCGGTAAGAAAAGGCAAGCAACGGAAATATAATATTTTTCTTCAAAAAAGAATTATTCATTTAAATTAAGCTATCTGACAGTTGAATAAATATTCACTTTAAATGATGGTCAAGCAGACAAAATTAATTTCTCAAAAAAAAAAATCCTTGGTTAAATTTCTCTTGTGATAAGACAAAAAAAGACGTCATAATTTAAAGAAATTTCAAACCTGTTCATCATAATAAGGAGCCTGATGCGATTGCCAATATTCGTTAGGAGGCAGGATACCTGTCAAAAAACGATTAATTAAATACTCATTTAAAATGAATTTTTTTTTAAATTACCATTTAAATTATTTGAATAAATGAGATCGTTTGGATTTCCTTGGTCGTGAAGCAAGTGCGGATTCAGCTGCTGATGGAATTGGTGGTATGCTTGGTTGGTGGAATAGGTGCTCGGATAACTCGAGTAGTAGTCTGTTTGTTGTGGATAATTGTTGGGATTGGTGGGAGCCGGAGCGTTGGTTGAACTGGTCGTGTTGTTTGTGCTGGAAGCCTTGGGAGCCGTCGACGTCTGCTGTGCAGCTACTGTCGGCGAATACATGTTTGACATTTTGTTGTTTTTACGATTTTCCTATTTTGAAAATCTTTTGCAAAATTTTAATACTTTTTGTTTGTACAACTGATCGAGCGAGGCTCCTTTTATCTAAAAAAAATCAAAAAGTAGCAAAATTTTTTGTCTTTTTATCTCTTTAATTTTGAAATAAGGTACAAGGGCAAAATATTAAATTTTTGAAATTAGATTGAATAAATAATTTTATCATTCGGAGAGATAATTAAACAAAAAATATTTTAATTGCTAGCCAGGTTTCCTAGTTTGAATGCTTTTGTCCAAGTCTAACCCAATATTCTTATCCAAATGATGGCTAAGTCTGCGATCAAGTTGAAAAATTTAAATCTAAATATTATATTAAATGTAATTTTATATTTAATTAAAATAATAATTTTAAATTTTTTGAGGATATGTTGGCAATTTCTAGAAAAAAATGGTTTATTAGTTATACCTTGATTAATTAAAATATCTAACAAAGAGCTTTGTAAACTAAATTAAAGAATTAGACATGTATTCTGTGAGATGGCTTAAATTAACTCGGACTGTGTTAACAAAGCAGTGTATTAATCAGACTTTAAGTCATTTTTTGGTGAAGTTAATGACTTAAGATATATTTTTTTTTAGGTAAAGTCATTTGACTTGACTTAAGAATGAACATTGTTTTAAAAGATTAGTAAAAAAACATAGCCTTAAATTTCTAGATAATTATAAATTCAAAATAAAACTTAGTCTACTTAAAAAAATTTAAGTTTTTAGTGTTTATATTTTAATCTTAAATTTCTCTTAACTTCAAATATACAAGTCAAAATTTATAAGTCATGTCAAATGACTTTACTTTAGAAAAAATTTCATAAGTTAATTCCGTGACTTGACTTTTACTTTATGACTTACGCACAAGTCTGCTATTAATCTTAAACTTTTGAAATCGTGGCTCTTTAGAAAAACACAAGAATAAAAATTATTTTTTATATTCAATTTATTGCCATAAATAAATTTTTAATGATCTAACAAATTTTATACTCTAATTTAAAAAGTATTATTTCCCTATTTTTTCAAGGTCTTTAATAGAATTTATTCTCAGTGTCCATATCTAGGCAAATTTATAGATAGCTCAAAAACGTTTTTATAATTAAATTTTTATTTAAACCATATGCAAGTTTAGATACAAAAAAAAATAATATTTAAGTTTGTTTACCGAGTGTTCTATGAATATTGCCTCAATTTTCAAATTCCGAAAAAGAATGATCTAATTTAGACTGATTCACCAATAAGTTTATACAATCTATAAGTTTATAAAAATAGATGTTTGGAATAGTTTTTTTTTTGAACATTTGTTGATAATAAAGAAACAGCTTTCTAAAGCTTAAAAAAGCCCTCGGTTAACATTTTTCAGATTCAAGAGACATCACCAAAATAGACTAAAATCTTCAAAAAAATATCAGTTTTCCATAAAAAACAAAAAAAAAAATTTTCAAAAATTTACAATTAAAATCAATAAAAATATTCGACAAAATTGAACCTAAATGTTTTATAAACCATTAAATCGAACAATTAATCTTCTTTTAACTTAAATGAGGATATTATCAATCAAAATTCGAAAATTACGACTTCTAGCTTGTTTCAGTCCTCATCATATTTTTTATCAGGCAATATAATAACCAGTATTTCTCTATATATGACTTTTTTAGTATTAAAAGGTAGCTCAGAGAGCTCCATATGTCTGAAAAAAAATTGAACACTCGGTATTAAAACCCAAAAATTTATTTTCCTACTACTTTAATTGATTAATTCCCTTGGAAAATTGAAACTTATAATTTAATTTTTTTGTTCAACTAAAAAGAATTTAATTAAAAAGAAAATTTCATAAATAAAAGATGAAAATAAACAGGTATTTTAGTTTATTACAGTCTAGAATGAATTTTGGAACAAAACAGATAAAATTAAATAATCTTTAGAAAAGACTAAAATTTTTTCAAAAAATACTAACTTAATTCAAACAATTCATAATCTCAGGTGCGAGTTTAGTAGTATCAAATAAATTATTTGGTAAAAGTATTTTAAGTTTTTCCAAAAAGGTAAATATTGGATAAACAAATTAAACTTTCAAAAATTTATCTTTTTTGTTTTCCGATACATTTTACTTGCTAGAATTAAGATCAGAAAAGCTACTTCATAAATTTTTTGACTAAACAAAATTAACATCAACGACTAATCCATAATCATTAGTTAATTTTACATTTAAGGATCTTGGTATAAATTGCAACTGTACGATGTGCAATTTAGTAAAAATTCAGTATCATTTTCGAAAAACTAAAACTCAAGATTAAAAAATTCTTAAAAATTTTAAAAGTGAATAAATTTTTACTGCTCAGTGCCAAAATGACAATTATATTTATTTAGTTAAAATTAATCAAGGATTTCATTTTCGGTAAAAAACATTACACTATGCTGTAACTTTTTTTTTGAGAAATTTTTTGTCGTTAATTTTAATTTTTTTTTAAATTTAGGAAATATATTTTTTAATTTTTACTAAATTTTACATCGTATTTCAATCATCTTCTTTATTTATTCGGTTTGTTTGTAAAGCAATAAAAACATCATCATTTTTCAAACACTTTAAAATAAATAAAAAAACACTTCTTAAAAAAATTGATTCCAAAAATATTAATATAGTATTAAATGAAAAATCATTTAACCTTTTACTAACTATTAATTAGAAAAATTAAAAAAATAAACAATTACTTTTAAGCTAGCAGCGCCAAACAAGTCATTTTGACTCATTTAAAAAACATTAAAATCCCCATCTTTTGAACAGATTTTCACAATAATAAATCGTTTTTGAACTAAGTAAATCTTTTAGTCTAATACATTTACTTTTTGAAAATAATTTATTTTTTTTGCTACTTAAATATTTTGGATACAAAAAAATACGAAAAAATATTTTTTGCTTCCTATTTTAAAATTTAGAATCATTTTGAAATTTATTTTAAAATATTTAATTTAATTCTCCTCTAAGAAGGTCTACATAATGTGCTACCATTCTAATTCAAGAATATATCATGATATATTAAAATTCTAGAATACAAGAAAACATTTCAAAAAACACTTTAAGTTTTTTAGATAGATTGAATTAAAAAAAAAAAGAATCATTCTAAACCTAGTGAGAGGTGAAAAAATTTTGAATTTTTTTTTGACGCCGGGTACCCCATGTTTAAAATTTTATTCAAAATATTTAAAAATTAATTTAGAGTTGCTTAAAGGCCACAAAACCGGACTTAAAATTTTAGCAGCTTTTATTTTAACTAGGCCGCCGCAATAACTACTTGGAACGGCAAAAAGATCATTATCAGTCATGATCACGGTCCCGTCAATTATTTGCCGTTCCAAATAGTTATCCTGGCGGCCCAAAAAAAAAACTGGATTTAAAAAAAAATTTAAATTTTAGGCTTGATTTTTATACAACTCTGAGTATTAAAAAAAGGTGAAAAATTTTTAAAATTTTCGACTTAAAAGTAAGGGTGGGAAAAAAAATAGGGGACTATGCTTGGACACAAACATTTCAAATAGAACCAACTTACTAGCTGAACAATTTGATTGAATACAATACGCCACACTTTTAGATGAATAAACAAAAAAATAAAATAGTGAAGCAATCTAAATCATAGAATAAAAATTAAAGTGATGATAACGATGATTTGCTGTTGTTGTTGAGGTGGTTGTTTATCGTTGTGATTTAAATGTGTCTTTTATTTGAATAGAGAGTCGTTTGATTAGAGAAGACCGTGGATGTGATCGATCAATTTGGAGGTAGTCTATGAAATTTAAATATTGACGTATTCAGTTTGTTTAATGAGTTGGAATCTTCAGCATTGTTTTGTTTGCTTCATCGATATTTAAGTCTTTGCCGACTTAGTTAAATGATGAGTGTTTTTGAGCGAATGGCGAATAATCGATTAAGTGTCAAAATCAGGCAGTGTTTAGAAAAAGAGTAATTAATTTTAAATATCGTGATTAGCTACTGCTGTTGTTGCTGGCGAAATGAAGATAAAGCGAGCAATTTGGAATGAGAGAGCGCAGAGGTAAGCACCACAGAGCCAATCAAACAACTTTATGTGAATACAAAAACGAAAATAAAACTCTATATATGATAATAATTCCTTGAACTTTTGAGATAAGCAGCCATTAGCAAAATTCAAATAGAAATTTTCTCTAATCGCTAGTTTGTTTGTTATTGTTCGTATGTGTTCTCTCATCTCTCTATCTTTAATAGTTTTTTATGTTTTTACGTTTCAAATAAAAAGAAATATTAATAAATATTGAACTTATTATTATATTTATTTTTGTGTCTTAGGTATATTAACTAATAGATCGCTTGCTTTTTTTGTTAGTTTATTTTTTTCATTATTGTATTATATTTGAGTTAATTTTCAATTTTTTATTTAAATCAACATCATCTTTTTAAAAGTAAACTTTTACATAGATAATGGTGACCGATTTTTTGTCTTTATTTTATAACTTTCGTTTTATTAAATGAGATCAGACAAAAATCTTTGATTTATGGTTGCTCAATTTTTTTATGCTTTTATTTTTCTTTCTCAACTGAAAGATTTCGTCAAATAAAAAATATAAATTTTTACCAATTATTTTCGGTGCTGATATTTTGCTTGAAAGTTGAATTTTAATTTTAAATTTTCAACTCAATCAAACAAAAAAAACAGAACCTAGACAGGGATTTTTGAGCACATTTGTTCATTAAAAAATATAAAAATGCTTTGTAAAAACTTAAAACGATTTTTTTAAATATTTTTTTATGAATAAATGTGAAATAATTTTATTTAATTATATTCAAATTTTTTATAAATAAAAAAATATTAAAAAAATTAAACAAAATTGCATAAAAATAAAATTTTAATTAAAGCTAATATTTATTTATTTATCTCAATGAATGCATTAAAGGCGATGTAAAAATAATTAAAAAAATAAAAAGAAATAAATAAGACAAAATTAAAGTGTTTTCTAAAAAATTGAATAAAATATTTAATTTAAATAATTTTAATACAAAGCTTAAAAAAGGCAAGATTAAACTGAAGATCATCTAGAAGGAATTTAATGATGAAATTTTAATAAAAATAATCAAACATTTTTGAAATCATTAAATTTTCCTTTCAAAGGAACATTTCTTAGATAATATTTGTTTTTTTTGAACAGTTTCTTTTGCTTACTTTTGAATTGATCTTTTTGTAAAATAAATATATAACGAAAGACAATTGTCAAAAAACGGCATAAAAAATAATTTATAAAAGTTTTGAAGAATTGTTTCTGATTAATCATCAAATTTTAATACTCTTGTTTAGATAAAACAACATAAAAGTTCACTTTAATTTTATATTTTAAAAAAATCCCAGTTTGAAAAAAGATATCTATTTTTTTAGCATTTGAAACCTTTTTTTGTAAGTACAACACTAAATTTTAGCAAAAATCTTCAAATAATATCAATAAAAATTTTTAGGGTAAAAATAATATAGAGAATATTTTTATCTGAAAATTGACAGTATAAATATATAAAAGTGAAAGATATAAATTTAATTAAAATTTGAAAACTTCTTTCTAAAAAAATTGTTTCAATTTTATAATAAAATATAAAATGTTTTGAGTGATAAAATATTTGGTTAAGAATTTTCATCTTTTGACTAAGTTGTATAATAAAAAACTTAATTGTTTTTCTTAGTAAAATAAACATTCATCAAGTCTCAAGAATGTAACACTTTTCAGCAGAATTAAAAAAAAAAAGAATTATTACTATTTTTATTCAATTTTATAATTAATCCAAAGGTTGTATTATTTTGAATTAAAAATAATTAAATTTAATTTTAAATTTCAAAATAATCTGGATGATTTTAAATTCTTCAAATAAATAACACAGTGACAAATTTCGTTAAATAAAGAACGTTTATATTTTAAAATAGAATTAAAGAATTTGACAAGGTAAAATTAAAAATTAAATTTTGTTTTCGCGAAAGTTAGTTTTTTCATACTGGATTTTTTTAAATAATAAGACAACTGAGGGAAAAAGGAAGTAAGCTTTTAGATTAGAATAAAAAATGTTTAACGATTATTATTTAAACATATCTTAATAAAAAATTTAAATTTTTATTAGACTGCTGATGCCTCAATATATTTTCGGAAACCTCGGTTCGCATATTGCATATTGATTTCAGAACCTGCCTTGAAAAATTTTAGTTACAGTGGTACAATTAGTAAATGAATTTAATTTAGGTTTTTTATCACGTTGTTTTGATTTTCCAACTTCTTTATGAAAATGCAGAGGAATTTTTGGAAGATCATTTTAATCCAAATTTTTCTATCAAACTATATTTTCGGCCATTAATTTTATTATTATTTCTCTTCTCTAGCCTTTTTTGTTTAGAAAATATTTTATTCAAATTTAATTTATCCTTTGAAGCGAATAGAAAAATCTTAACTTAGTCATACTTCACATTCAAAATTATTGCTGGGAATTTAACAAGGTTCAAAATGCATATTTACAATACTTACCAAATTCTGGTAAAACTTAGCAAATAAAGCAAAAATTAAATTTCAATATATTCCAGCATAAGCAAATTTATTAGATTTTATCATATTGTTTTGTTATTTTACACTGAATTCCACAAAATTTAGCTCCAGAGTTTTATAAAAGTCATGACTGACTTGTCGAAAAAAAAAATAACAAGTCCAAGTTTAATGACTTGAATTAGAATATTTTTTTGCCATTCGTTCTGCCAATTATAAAAATTGTAAAAAGTCAAAGAAATAATTTTTTTGAAATAAAAAAAGTTTTTGATACATCTTTGTTCAATTTTTATTTTTTTTAAATTTAATTTTTTACTCATATTTTAATAAAAACATGATGATAAAATTTTAGGCTTTAATTTGATTGATCTCAGAACGAAACATTTAAACAGTCTTGTCTAAGTTTTGTAAGCAGAAAAGATTTTGTGAGAAATAAAAAAAAAATAATTTTCTTTTCTGATATTCTTTTATAAAAAGATTAAAATACAAATCAATCGAATATGGACAATTTTATACCTTTTCAATTGAAAATTTTTTTAAAATTTGATTCATTAGACTTTTTTAAATTAAGTTTCGCCTAAAACTTCTTAGACTTTTTTTTATTTCAAATAAAATAATTAAATAAATTTTATTCATTTACTAATTTCTTTAAATCAAAAAATTTTTTCTTTTTTCGAAAATAAAAATAACATTATTGATATTATATGAACTGAGTGTTCACAAAACAAATAAGGCTGGACACAATTATATATTATGCAAAATTTGTATATTTGTAGACTGAAATAGCGTATATTCAAAAGCTAAAATTGAATTAAGCTTTAAAATTCTGGTTCGAATTAAAAAGATAAAAATTTATATTTTTTTCTCAATATATTTAAAATTGTGTGTACACGACTCCCTTGCACTACCTAAAAGGTTCCAATTAGACATAAATGTTAAGTCTTAGTTAAGTATCGTTTAAAATGCTATTTGACAAGTTAAAAAAATCAAAAAAACAAAAAAAAAAGTGGTGAATTGGGTTTAAAAAAAATTTAGTTTAGAATTTTTTCAAATAACTTTTGTGTTTTTTAAATACGTCCCAACATTAAGAAGAAATTTTAGCGTATGTTGTTTTTAACTCATAGTGCTAACCCACATTCATTATTTTTGTTACATTTTTCAATAAAATTAAAATAAAAGATAACAAAATTTGGCTCTTAATTCTTATTTTTTTCAAAAAATTTACTAATTAAAATTAAAAAAACTAAATAATGCAATTAAAATAGAATGATCTTAAGATCTGGAAAATTTAAAAAATTTTTGAAATTGTGAAATACAGTAAAGTTGAATTTAATTACATTTTTTTCTGAAAAATTAAAGAAAAAAAGATAAAAAATCGTAATTAATGCAACAAATTGTTGCATCCTATATTGAATATTTTTTAAGCAAAAATTAATTTTTACATTAGCCTAAAAGTTAAAAATAAAACATCAATTTGAATTTAATTTGATTGAGTTGATTCATCTAAAAAGAAATTTAAGATTTTGTTTTAAGTAAAAAGGTGAAATATAGCATTTTTTACTATTTTGCAAATTTTTTCTGACAATTCTTTTATATCTAAACTTTTGATTTCTCAAAAAGAGAATAACGAATCAGTAATTTTTTAAAACTTTTGCCAATTAGTTAAAGTAATCACATCAATCATGCATTAATTCTCAAATAAGAATCAATTGATTTTCTAGGTAACCAGCATAATCTATGTCTTTTTCAGTATTTGTGTTTTTACTTTTATAACTTATTTATTTTTTATTTTTATAAGAATAATTTCAAACTTTTATATTTAATTTTTTTTATCATCTCTGACGTAATTTTTTGAAATAAATAATAATAATAAATTATTACTACTAAAAAAAGTAAAAATAAAAATTTAATAATTTTATCTTTTCTTAAAGACTATAAGAAAAAAATGATTTATTTAAAAAGAGATTTAATTAATTTTTTATTCTATTATTTAAACGAACTGCACAAAATTAAAAATTCAATAAAAAATTTAAAAATATTAAATGTTCAATTATTTTCTTAATTAATTAACTAACATTTATTTTCTTATTCTAAATATTTTGTTTTAATTATTTTTAATTTTCTATAAAAAAATAAAATTTATTTGTTTAAAAGAAATTATTTATGTTCTAAAATGTAATTAAAACGTAAAAACGTTTTTTTTGTAGGATCTCAGCGATTTAAAATAAAAATATCTGATTTATTAATAAAATAAGAAAAAAAAATATTTTCAATAGCATCAATTTAAATTAAAAGCATCAATTTTCGATTTGTTTGAATATTATAAAAAGTTTTTGAGAAAAGCTTAAATAGATATCAAATCTCGTAATACTAGGATTTGTATCGATTAACTTTTATTAAAATCCTTGCTTACTTCTCTAATTTTTTTCTTCTCCCAAAATACTTTGCATTTTTCTTTTAGCTAAAACTATAGTTTTAAAAACTTAAATTTGAGAATTTATTCACAGAACACATGAATATGATTAAAATTTTTCAATCAACGACTACAAAAAAAAGAATTTTTTCAAAAGAATTCGATTTACTTTTAGTTATTATTAAAAATTTCATTAATTTTATTATTGTATTTTATGAGAATAGTTAATTTGTTTTAATGTAATTTTTTGTACAGGTTGATGAATTTTATTGATTAATTTTAATTTTTAAAAATGAACAGACATTCAAAGCTTTTACTGAAATTAAAATATTTTCGTAAATGATATTTTCGGATAATTAATTTTCCACGATTAATAGAAAATTTAAAAATTAAATTAGAATTAACTCAATCCATTTAAAGCTGTCGATGATCGTAGCACAACCCATAAAGCTATTAGTGTCCAGATTGCATGATTGTCTCTACAAATTATATTCAAATATTTAAATCTATTTTTATAGTCATTTAATCAGATGTTTTTGATATTAAAATGATTAAATGGTCCTAAAATTAATGAGAGATTAAATTTTTAAATAAAATTCTTTGACTTGAAAATAAATACTCTTTAAAAATATTTTTTGTTTACCTTTTTGAGATATTTATCACCACCAAAAATAATTAAATTTTAAAATTTTCATAAAAAATTCTAAATACTAAGCTCACTGATCTTGATAAAAAATAAATAATTGACTTCAAAGCCTTTTGGTTTTATGGAAAAAAAATCAAGATCTATTTTGGCATAAATTTGGTAAATTACTTGGAAATATTTGAATAACTTTGCTAAAATTAACACTAGGATTTTGAGTATTTGATTCAATTATCTTATTTAGTTTGAATAAACAATGCCTTGCAAACAAATTCTAAATTCTAAAGGTGAAAACAATTTTCTTTATCTCTTAAATTAAAATCATTTAAAAAATTATTCTCATAAGATAAGAGAAATAGGCTATCGATTGAAACATTGTACTTTGGCTTGCTTCGATTTAACTTTTGTCTCATGATTCTTATTTATAATTTGTAATTTGAATTTAATTTTTAAAATTGCTATCATAAAATTAGAAAATATGTTTGCAAAAATTGTTTACTATTTTAAATTTATATTTTATGCTCTTTTCAATTTACCACGGGATTTAAAAGGCGCCATTCTGTACCAGAAAATCAAGCACAAACTCAAATATTATGACCAAAACAACTGTTCATTGCAGCAAGTTTTTTCCGATTTGGTCAAAACTCAGCCAGACAAAGTTCTTTTCCATTTTAACGATGAGACCCTAACATTTAAACAAGTTAGTCTGGCAAATTCAAATTTTCATTTTATCTAAATTTTGTCTTCAAGTTTGATCTTGAATCGAACCAGGTGGCTAATCTATTTTCGGAAAGATTCGGGCTTAAAAAAGGTGACAGTGTTGCCTTATTTATGGAAAATAAGCCTCAGTTTGCAGTTATTTGGTTCGGCTTGGGAAAACTAGGTGTCATTACGGCTCTGATCAACACAAATCTAAGGCAAAGGTCTTTGATCCATTGTATTCAAGTGGCCAAGCCAAAATTGGTTATTTACGACACAGAGCTTGAGGAGGCAATTACTCAGGTCGACGCAGATTTAAAATTAGATCTAATAAAACATGGAGAAATAAAGCAAAATCTTAATCAAAAAGCGCCCAGACTCGAAGACTTGGTCAAGCAACATTCAGACAATTTTTCTGCCAAAGAAGAAGTCACAGGATCGGACATTTTAATGTACATATACACATCGGGAACAACAGGTCTACCCAAACCAGCCATAATCAAACACAATCGCTACGTTGCTGGTGGCTTTTCATTTTTCGACTCAGCTAAATTAAGTAAAGAAGACATATTCTATGTGACTTTGCCAATTTATCACAGCAATGCTGGTATTATCGGACTTGGAGCTGGACTAGTGAGTGGATGTACTGTAGTTATGCGCAAAAAATTTAGTGCCAGCAATTTTTGGAAAGATGCTATTAAATACAACTGCACTGTTTTTTCCTATGTTGGGGAAATTTGTCGCTACTTGCTGAACCACCCACCCAGTGAACTTGACAAAATGCACAAAATAAGACTTTGCATCGGAAATGGAACTAGGGAATATATATCAAGGGACTTTTGCGATCGATTTGGTGTTAAATGTTATGAAATTTATGGTGCTACTGAAGGAAATGTAGTCTTGGGTGATTTTAGAATTTTAATTTAATATTTATTAATTTTTTTTATTATTTAAAATATGTTTAGTTAATAATGTGGGAAAATTCGGAGCTTGTGGATACATCCCATTAATGAATCGTTTTATCAAGATTATGCCCTGTTTTCTGATTAAAGTGGATGAAAATTTGGAGCCGATTCGAGATAAAAATGGCTTTTGCATTCAATGTGAACCAGGCGAAAAAGGACTTATTGTAGGACTCATTCAAAAAACAACCAAAAGTGAATTTAGTGGATATGCGAATAGTTCCGAAGCGACAAACAAAAAAATTATTGACAATTTATTCAGAGCAGGTCAAAAAGCCTTCAATACAGGCGATGTTTTGGTCCAAGATTGGAATGGTTTTGTGTATTTTGTGGATAGATTGGGCGATACATTTAGATGGAAAGGCGAAAATGTGTCAACTTTAGAAGTAGAAGATGCTATTAGTAAAAGATTGAATTCAATTGAAGTTGCGTGCTACGGGGTAGAGATACCCGGACAAGAGGGAAAAGCAGGAATGATTGCGATTATTACCAGCTCGGATATTGATATAAAAAGTCTTCAAGAAGGCATTCAAAAAGATCTGCCTCAGTATGCAAGACCCGTGTTTATTCGTCTAACTCCATCAATTGAACATACTGGCTCTTTAAAAGCTGTCAAAAAGCAGCTCGTTCTTGATAGCTTTAATATAAATTTATTTAGTGATAAAACATTTTATTTTGATACTAAAGACCAGGTTTATAAGATTTTGACCCAACAAGTTTATGAACAAATTTTGAATCAAAATTTTAAAATTTAATATTTTTGTTCACAGTAAGTTATTAATAAAAATTTATCAATTTATTTTTTAATATTTTAAAATTTAAGAGTAGCTAGATTTTTCTTATGCTTTTCAAATAAAAAAGATGAAAATATTTTTTTAAGCTTTAAAAAGTTAAAATCAAATAATATTTATTATTTTGAAAACCATATGGTATGTTCTAATGTGTTTTATAAAAATTTTAGATACAATTTTGAAAATGCATTGAAAATTTGTGATGGTTTAGATATATTTTATTTTAGAAATATTTGGAGAAAATTTTGCAATGTCAATCTATTGAAATTAAATATAGTGTTTCAAACAAAGATTATTTAGTTTTAGATGATTTTTTAAGAAATTTTTTATTTTTTTAGAAATTTTAATTCTAATAACTCATTTATTTATTCAAATTAGTTAAAGATTTAGCTCTAATTGTTAATACTCGGATTAAAAATTATACAATATAATTTTTAGATATTTCTTAATTCTCAAAAAATTGAAAAATGTCTAAAATTTGAAAAACATAAATTGACAAAAATTGGTTTTGGTTTTTAATAATTCTAAATAAAATTTTTGATCATTTGTTTTATGAAAAAGGCAATAATTTAACTTGCTAAAAGTTTTTTTTTTGAATTTAAGTTTGTTTGATTTAATTTAATACTCAATGCTTTAAAGAAGCAAAAATTTTTTAAATAAAGTTCAATTTATAAAAAATTTAATGAATATGTTATCTTTTTCTTATTTAATGTATTTCAATCACAATTTATTTTAAAATTTAAAAATTTTATTGATTAAATATGATTCATAAAATGTAAAATACGATTAAAGGAATATTGAGAATCGAATCGAACCAATGTCAAATTAATCAGAGGATTAAAAATCATTTGTATATTTGAACTCGAGATTTTGTAAAAGCAATGTAATCAAGAGATCAAAATTGAGTTTTTTCAAATTATAGCCATTGGTCATTTTTTTGAAATTTAAGAAATATCTAAAAAATTATAATGTATAATTTTAATCTTAGTATTTTAATAACAATTAGAGCTAAATTTTTGATTAATTTGAATAAATTAATGATTTATTAGAATTAAAATTTCATAAAAAATCTTCTAAAACTAATTAATCTATATTTGAAACATTTTTTTAATTTCAATAGAGAGACATCGCATAAATTTCTCCAAATATTAAATATAAAATAAAATATATCTCAACCATCGCACATTTTCAATGCATTTTCAAAATTGTATTTAAAATTTTTATAAAACACAATAGAACATACCATATGCAAATTTTATCAAGTTTGATTGTTTTAAAATACTTTTCAAATTTCTCAAATTTTTTTTTCAAAATTATTTACTTGCAAACATAATGCATATCTTATCTAAATAATTTTATTTGTTGAAAATAATTTAAAATATTTTAACTCCTTTTTATTGTTATTATATTAGAAGAAATAAGTTTTAGACATTTTTAAAGTTTATTGTCAACGTTATGTAAGGCATGCATTTTTAAAAACGTGCTTCTAAAAAAAAAACTCTACCAAGTCAGCATAACGAAGATTTAGTTTTTTATTTTCCAGTTGTACACATTTAATCAATTTAAATTGTGATTGAAAAAATATTTAATTCATATTAAGTCCATTTAAATATTTAAACTCCTCATTATTAATTAAATATATTATAAAATATTTTAAATATAGTACCCAAACATTTTAAGTAATATTTCAATTATTCTATTCCAAGTGATCTTTGGTTTTCTGTTATTTTATTTACTAAAAATGTCCAAAAAAATTCAAATCCAGAAATTCATTCATTTATTTTTTTATTAATATGACAAATTTAATAATTCAGATTGATTTGAATCTTTTTATTTATCATCTATTTCTTGTATCTGATTATGGCACTTGAAATTAAATTAAAAAAATTAACTAATAAATAAGCTGTCGGTTCAGAATTCATTGAAATTAATTGAAATTTGGTCATAGTTGTAAATGGTCATATAACTGATGAATACCACATTACTGCAGGTGTTCCTCAAGGCTCAGTAATTAGTCCATTACATTTTAGTATTTTTATCAATGATATACCTAATAGAAATAAAACAAATAGTGAATACTCTCTTCTTTTTGCTGACGACTTAGTCACATTCTACATTCTGCATCATTCTGTTCCATTGGTTATCAAGCTGGTTGATGAATTTAAAGCAGGTTTTGAATCAAGATATGTTGAATACCCAACTCCATGGCGTAATTGCTATCTTTCTATTTTTTCTTTCCTTCCTGAACTGTTCAATACTTAAACATTTTGGACATGTCACCTCTTACAATTTATCAATTTTAACTTTCTTTTATATTATGTTTTAACTTAGTTTAAATTTTATCTTATTCTTTCTTCATTTTTATTTTATTTTGTCTTGATTTTTATTTCTTTTCTTATTTTTTTTTAATCTGAAGGAGCTTTAGCTCGAAACAGATAAAACAAATAAATAAATAAATAATTTAATCAAGTGTCATGAGTAAAATTTTTTTAGTGATCGGTGTTAAAATTCTCTTGATCAGTCATTTGATCACATATTGTGTGATCATCGATTTGGTGATCAGACTTGTTCTGAAAACCAGCATTATTAAAATTATCATATTTTTTGTGATCAAGTGATCGCATATTGGACAAGACCCGTTAAATTTAGATTTTGAACATTGATTTCTTAATACTTAGTTATTCATCATGTTATTCAAATGTTTTTTCACTATCCATCTTTATAGACATCGGTTCAATTGGGCCAATTGAACCGATGTCTATATTCAAATTCCCACTTTTTCAATTTGCTATTCATTATTCTTTAATACCACTCTTAAATTTTCAGTAAGTTATTAAAGAAGGGAGCTTCAAAAGAAAAATATGATATTATCTTTACTGTTCCTTAATATTCTAAAAAAGTTTTAATGTCAAAGTTAAAAAGAAAGCCAAAATAATTATTGTAGATCCTTAATAAAAAAATTTAATAAGAAAATTTGAATCAATCAAAGGATTTCATAGAGTTTGCAAGTCATGATTAAACTTTAAGTTTATCTTATATAGTTTATTTTTTTTTCATTAAGGGATTTGTGACTCAACTTTAGTTTTGATATAAATGCATCGTTTAAAATCCATTGCTCTCAGAAAAAAATCCTATTTAGGATTTTATAGTAGAATCAAAATTTTAAATAGAAGGGGGATCATGCACTTTTAAGATATATTTAAGATTAAACTTTTGCTTTTTTTCAGAATTCTCATCTGAATTCTTTTCGAATCATAGCGATAAAAAATTGCGAACTTAATATGGTGGAATTAGATTTTTAAGAATCTTATTAAGATTTATAATCAGTATCCTATATAAAAATGACTAAGATTTTGCGGTAACTTTAAGTTCATGATCATGATCAAATGTTCAAAATTCAAATTATAATCTTAATAAAATAATCAAATTAGCTTTTTTTAATATTTTTTAAATTAAACATAAGATGCTTATTACTTAAATTGAAAAATACAATTCTTTATTTTTCTGATTAATCTTTAATTGATTTTTCTAAAATCTTTATTTGAAAAGTTTAAGATAAAAATTCACATAATTTTCAATTCAAGCATAGATTAAACAAATCATGTTTAATAAAGTTTAGTAATTTTTTATTAAAAAATTGAAAAAAAAAAACTTTTTTTTTAAATAAAAAACTAAAAATTTTGATTTTAAATTTAAATTTGATCATGAACTTCAATTTGCCGATTTTGCCGGGATATTAATCAAGAATTTAAATAGATTTTAATCGATAGGAATATTTAAAATAATAAAATCCTTAAATATTCTTAAGTCGGAAATTTAAGTTTTCTTAAAGAATCTTTTAAAAGACTATTCCTATATTTTGATAATCCTTAAGCTTCTTAAATATTCCATTAAGATAAATTCAGCAATTTTCCTTTTAAAACTCCTAAAAAGACAGGAATTATAAAATCGAGAAAAAAGATTTTTCGTGAAATTTTTTTACGCCTGATTATTAAGGTAGAAATTCTCATAAGATAAACTTTTACATGATATCAATTTGACCATAGTAAATCGTCTAAAATTAAGTCTAGCTAGCTATTTTTTGAATTTAGGTTTACATTAATTTAAAATTAATAGTTTGACAATCGATTAATAAATTTGAGCAGAAATTGGTTACATATAACTATTTATTTTGATAAAAATTTTTTTTTAAATAAAATAACGTTAGATCGAAACCAAAAGCCAGAATTGAACGTTGGTGCTTGAGACTGTTACCATATAAATATGTTGTGAAGCATAGGTCTGGTGCTTACAATATTGCTGATTACATGTCGAGAAACCCTATTGGTCCAGCTGATAGGAGTAATGAAAAGTTTACTGAAAGTTACATTAACTTAATATCTCAATCGTCTCTACCTAAAGCAATCAGTAAAACGGAACTAATTAAAGCAACTAAAGAAGATGAAGACCTGAAAGAAGTTGTTAAGTTGATAGATGGACGTAATTTTAGAAGAATTTTGAGTTATGAAAAAGTAATCGATGAATTATCAATTACTAAAGATGGTCTAATAATGAAAGGTACGAGGCTAATCATTCCAAAAGCATTACAAAACAGAATAATTGGAATTGCACATGGTGGTCATCTTGGAATTGTGAAAACGAAGCAATTATTAAGAAGTCATGTTTGGTTTCCTGGTATGGATGCCTTAGTTGAGAGGACAATCAAACAATGTCACAAGTGTCAAATAAATACCGACTCAACCAAATTTGAGCCAAGTTGTCCAACAGAAATGCCAGAAGGACCATGGTCATTAATTAGTATTGACTTTTATGGCCCATTAAGATGTGGAAAATACTTATTGGTAATAATTTGTGAGTACTCAAGGTACCCTTTGGTCAAAACAATATCGAGCACTTCTGCTGGATGTGTTATTCCGGTGTTGAATGAATTTTTCTCGATATTTGGCATACCACGTATGGTCAAGTCGGACAATGGTCCGCCTTTTAATTCGTTCAATTTTAAGCAATTTACGCTGCAGCAAGGTTTTAAGCATAAAAAAATCACACCACTATGGCCTCGATCAAATGGCATGTGTGAGCGTTTTATGCGCAACTTAGGCAAGGTTATGCGGAATTCTGGTACTTCACAGAGTGAATGGGAGTCTGAGCTAATTGAATTTTTACGCAATTATCGCGATACTCCGCATTCATCCACTGGTGTTTCACCAAATTTGTTAATGTTTCAGCATAGTTTAATGACTTCCAAGTTACCAAATGTTAGTGGTTTGCAAGTTTTTTCCAATAAAAAGGAATTACATCTAAAGGCTAGGAATCAAGATTTTATTTCAAAATCTAAAATGAAAACATATAATGATAAAAAGTTGAAGGCCAAAACAAGTAACTTTAAATGTGGTGATGTTGTCTTGTTAAAATGGAGACGGTCAAGAAAGTCGGATTCATTATTTGATCCTAATCCGTTTAAAGTTGTCAAAATCAACGGTTCAATGATAACTGTTGAAAGAAATGGATCTGTTTTGGTTAGAAATTCATCATTTATGAAGCTTTACATTCAAGATGAGTGTGAAACAGGTTCTAGAATAGTCAAAGATATTCTGTTTGGTGAAGATAAAAACGTAAAATCTGAACCAGAAATAATTGATGATGACAAGACGATTAAGTCTGGTATAACAAATTCTGATGTTCAATCAAATGATGTTGGGATAGATGGATTTGAAACTGGTGACGAGTATGAATTAAGGTTGAAGGAAGAAGAAGAAGAAGAAGACGGTAATTTGGAGGGTCAAGATTCGGAGGGAGAGCAACTGGAAGATGATGAAGAAAAGGTTGATGAGCAAAGACCAAAGAGGGTAACCAAGAAGCCTGATAGGTTTGGAAACCCAGTTGAACATGGAACAAGATCATATACCAAGAAAACTAATTAAAGATAATTCAACATTTAATTTAGTTCAAGCAAAACATTTTATTTCTATTTAATCCTATATAAAAATTTATTCTAGTCAATTACATTAAATTTTATTTTTATTTTTTCGTTTTGTTTAAACCTCTGGTTTAAAGTCAATTTTGAGGAAGGTCAAGTGTCGTGAACTAAACTCAGTGTACAGTTACATCATCATCAACATCAATAACAGCACTTAATTTAATCATGAATTAAAAGCATGATTAAATGATGTAAGTGCCATTCCTTTAGAAGTTGTTTGCTTATTTTGTGTTTTGCACACGGCACTATTTATAGTTATATTTATATTTAGTTTATATACAGTTATTTTATTATTAATTTAAAACCTCATTTTATGTTTCTTGTATTTTCCCTTTATATCTGTATGTAACCATTTGGCTACTTAGAGTGGCCACTTTCTATTATTCATTTAGAAAATAAATATTAAATCACAAGCTTAATATTTATTTTATTTGTTGTTGAATCAAAAGAATACTTTAGCTTTAAAGAAGCAAAAATTTTTTAAATAAAGTTCAATTTATAAAAAATTTAATGAATATGTTATCTTTTTCTTATTTAATGTATTTCAATCACAATTTATTTTAAAATTTAAAAATTTTATTGATTAAATATGATTCATAAAATGTAAAATACGATTAAAGGAATATTGAGAATCGAATCGAACCAATGTCAAATTAATCAGAGGATTAAAAATCATTTGTATATTTGAACTCGAGATTTTGTAAAAGCAATGTAATCAAGAGATCAAAATTGAGTTTTTTCAAATTATAGCCATTGGTCATTTTTTTGAAATTTAAGAAATATCTAAAAAATTATAATGTATAATTTTAATCTTAGTATTTTAATAACAATTAGAGCTAAATTTTTGATTAATTTGAATAAATTAATGATTTATTAGAATTAAAATTTCATAAAAAATCTTCTAAAACTAATTAATCTATATTTGAAACATTTTTTTTAATTTCAATAGAGAGACATCGCATAAATTTCTCCAAATATTAAATATAAAATAAAATATATCTCAACCATCGCACATTTTCAATGCATTTTCAAAATTGTATTTAAAATTTTTATAAAACACAATAGAACATACCATATGCAAATTTTATCAAGTTTGATTGTTTTAAAATACTTTTCAAATTTCTCAAATTTTTTTTTCAAAATTATTTACTTGCAAACATAATGCATATCTTATCTAAATAATTTTATTTGTTGAAAATAATTTAAAATATTTTAACTCCTTTTTATTGTTATTATATTAGAAGAAATAAGTTTTAGACATTTTTAAAGTTTATTGTCAACGTTATGTAAGGCATGCATTTTTAAAAACGTGCTTCTAAAAAAAAAACTCTACCAAGTCAGCATAACGAAGATTTAGTTTTTTATTTTCCAGTTGTACACATTTAATCAATTTAAATTGTGATTGAAAAAATATTTAATTCATATTAAGTCCATTTAAATATTTAAACTCCTCATTATTAATTAAATATATTATAAAATATTTTAAATATAGTACCCAAACATTTTAAGTAATATTTCAATTATTCTATTCCAAGTGATCTTTGGTTTTCTGTTATTTTATTTACTAAAAATGTCCAAAAAAATTCAAATCCAGAAATTCATTCATTTATTTTTTTATTAATATGACAAATTTAATAATTCAGATTGATTTGAATCTTTTTATTTATCATCTATTTCTTGTATCTGATTATGGCACTTGAAATTAAATTAAAAAAATTAACTAATAAATAAGCTGTCGGTTCAGAATTCATTGAAATTAATTGAAATTTGGTCATAGTTGTAAATGGTCATATAACTGATGAATACCACATTACTGCAGGTGTTCCTCAAGGCTCAGTAATTAGTCCATTACATTTTAGTATTTTTATCAATGATATACCTAATAGAAATAAAACAAATAGTGAATACTCTCTTCTTTTTGCTGACGACTTAGTCACATTCTACATTCTGCATCATTCTGTTCCATTGGTTATCAAGCTGGTTGATGAATTTAAAGCAGGTTTTGAATCAAGATATGTTGAATACCCAACTCCATGGCGTAATTGCTATCTTTCTATTTTTTCTTTCCTTCCTGAACTGTTCAATACTTAAACATTTTGGACATGTCACCTCTTACAATTTATCAATTTTAACTTTCTTTTATATTATGTTTTAACTTAGTTTAAATTTTATCTTATTCTTTCTTCATTTTTATTTTATTTTGTCTTGATTTTTATTTCTTTTCTTATTTTTTTTTAATCTGAAGGAGCTTTAGCTCGAAACAGATAAAACAAATAAATAAATAAATAATTTAATCAAGTGTCATGAGTAAAATTTTTTTAGTGATCGGTGTTAAAATTCTCTTGATCAGTCATTTGATCACATATTGTGTGATCATCGATTTGGTGATCAGACTTGTTCTGAAAACCAGCATTATTAAAATTATCATATTTTTTGTGATCAAGTGATCGCATATTGGACAAGACCCGTTAAATTTAGATTTTGAACATTGATTTCTTAATACTTAGTTATTCATCATGTTATTCAAATGTTTTTTCACTATCCATCTTTATAGACATCGGTTCAATTGGGCCAATTGAACCGATGTCTATATTCAAATTCCCACTTTTTCAATTTGCTATTCATTATTCTTTAATACCACTCTTAAATTTTCAGTAAGTTATTAAAGAAGGGAGCTTCAAAAGAAAAATATGATATTATCTTTACTGTTCCTTAATATTCTAAAAAAGTTTTAATGTCAAAGTTAAAAAGAAAGCCAAAATAATTATTGTAGATCCTTAATAAAAAAATTTAATAAGAAAATTTGAATCAATCAAAGGATTTCATAGAGTTTGCAAGTCATGATTAAACTTTAAGTTTATCTTATATAGTTTATTTTTTTTTCATTAAGGGATTTGTGACTCAACTTTAGTTTTGATATAAATGCATCGTTTAAAATCCATTGCTCTCAGAAAAAAATCCTATTTAGGATTTTATAGTAGAATCAAAATTTTAAATAGAAGGGGGATCATGCACTTTTAAGATATATTTAAGATTAAACTTTTGCTTTTTTTCAGAATTCTCATCTGAATTCTTTTCGAATCATAGCGATAAAAAATTGCGAACTTAATATGGTGGAATTAGATTTTTAAGAATCTTATTAAGATTTATAATCAGTATCCTATATAAAAATGACTAAGATTTTGCGGTAACTTTAAGTTCATGATCATGATCAAATGTTCAAAATTCAAATTATAATCTTAATAAAATAATCAAATTAGCTTTTTTTAATATTTTTTAAATTAAACATAAGATGCTTATTACTTAAATTGAAAAATACAATTCTTTATTTTTCTGATTAATCTTTAATTGATTTTTCTAAAATCTTTATTTGAAAAGTTTAAGATAAAAATTCACATAATTTTCAATTCAAGCATAGATTAAACAAATCATGTTTAATAAAGTTTAGTAATTTTTTATTAAAAAATTGAAAAAAAAAACTTTTTTTTTAAATAAAAAACTAAAAATTTTGATTTTAAATTTAAATTTGATCATGAACTTCAATTTGCCGATTTTGCCGGGATATTAATCAAGAATTTAAATAGATTTTAATCGATAGGAATATTTAAAATAATAAAATCCTTAAATATTCTTAAGTCGGAAATTTAAGTTTTCTTAAAGAATCTTTTAAAAGACTATTCCTATATTTTGATAATCCTTAAGCTTCTTAAATATTCCATTAAGATAAATTCAGCAATTTTCCTTTTAAAACTCCTAAAAAGACAGGAATTATAAAATCGAGAAAAAAGATTTTTCGTGAAATTTTTTTACGCCTGATTATTAAGGTAGAAATTCTCATAAGATAAACTTTTACATGATATCAATTTGACCATAGTAAATCGTCTAAAATTAAGTCTAGCTAGCTATTTTTTGAATTTAGGTTTACATTAATTTAAAATTAATAGTTTGACAATCGATTAATAAATTTGAGCAGAAATTGGTTACATATAACTATTTGTTTTGATAAAATTTTTTTTTTAAATAAAATAATTAAACTATGGTTTAAAAGATTTATCAATTTTATTGCAAATTTAAAATTATTATCATCAACAAAAAATAGGAAAAAAAAACAATTTTTATTCAAATAAAGTTGTAAAAACTCTAGTAATTGATGACAAAATAACAGGGTTTAAATGGCATAAATGATAAATTGATTGAGGTATAAATATAATCAAACTAATTCTAAAAATCCGGGAAAATAAATAAATTTGATCTAATCTAATTTTGTTCGAGATCGCCTTCATGCTGCTTTCTGAAGCAATCTCCAGTGGGGAAGAATTCCCAGCACCGCTGCTGATACAATTGTGATACATACGTTTCTTGACCAGTGTACTCAGTATCTGGCTTATTGATTAAATGCATAAGAAAAAACATATAATTGGCAAAATTGTGCTCGCGCATTGTGTGTATTTCGAAGCCATGTGGTACTTTATCGAAGTACTCTTTGCCTATGCCACAAATAAAGCAGTTGGCTTCGAGACTTTCTTTTACTTGTTCCAATTGATCTCTTAGCTCGCCAAAAGCGTCAATAATCAAACCTATAGCACAATTTAATAGTAAGGAATTTATTTTAGCATTTTTTTTTCATTTACCTTGAATGATAGCAAGCAAAATGACAATAATAAAGAAGAAAAATGTTATGTCAAATATTATTCTGTAAAATTCCTTGTCATCTCCGACTGGTGATTCGAGCTCGTCTCCAATACCACCACCGGATCTTATACCAATGTATAAATGAAATTTAAAGCACTTGAAGACAAAAATTTAAAATTTAATTTTGAGTAAGAAAATAATCGTACGGTGAACAGATCTTGACAGTTTTCTTCCAACTCACCATCTTCTTCTTTGGAGTAAAATTTGCGGAAAAAATTAAACGCAATCACTGTATACATATAGACTACTATTGACATAAGCATAATGGTGAGCAGCAGCTGATATATGAAAAATAAATAAATAAAAGAAGTTGGTTTTTATAATTTTTTAATTTTACCTGTTTTCCATTGTGAGTAATCGACTTCAAAATTGTGGTCAATGTTTTTATACTAATGGCCACGTCGGATAAATGACATGCGAAAAAAAAGTAATTAAAGTTGCCAATTACTGAGAAACAAAAGTACCAGAATACGTACAAAAATGACTTAATATAAATTTTTTTTTAATTTTTTTAATTAAAATTTAAATATTTGGATATTGATCGGACATAAGGAATAGAATTTATTGTTGAAATACAATGACATTGTGAAATTCTAAGCCGAAAGAAATTCGACAAAAATTAAAATCACCATAAAAAAATTATTAATTAATAAAATAAAAAAAGTTTGTTAAATTATTGGACATCTTCTGTATATTATAAAATTTTTTAAAATGGCAAGTTTTTCTAAAGAAATGTAATTATCTGAATTTAGTGATATGTCATTAAATTTTAGATAACTCTATTTTAAAGACATGTAACTCAATTCGAATGATAACGTTAGAAAAAAATTACATCTTTGAAAACAAAGATTTCGTAATAAATTTTCCCGATTATTTTTCCAGCAAAATGTGTTGTACTGAAAAAAAATCAGTTGCCTAAAAAAACTCCTTCTTTTTCCTAGCCTAGCAATTAACAAAAAAAAAAATACACTACTAAAAACTTTTAAAAACTATTGATTAATAATTTACCGCCAAAAGCAGGTTAATTATAAAAATATTATAAAATTATTTAAATATATACAAATTATATAAAATTATTAAAAAATTAATTAAATTTTTTCTTCTAAGTAACCTGGAGTGACCAATTGAGTTGGCTTTAAGGCTACTAAGAATACTGGTCAACTCGAATATTTTATAAAATGAATAAGTACATTTATTAAGTACACTTAAATTACAAAATTTCGGTCAATCATATAAGATTTGTAATTTGAAATAAGATAATAAAGTCAAGCTAGCATATTTTCCAGTAGTAATGCTTTATATTTATTTATTTATTTTAATCAAAAATTTAACTTTGTCTTAGAAAAATTAAAAAAAAATGTGAAATTATTTGCTAAAATAATTTTAAATTAAAAAGTGAGTGAAAACTTAAAAACGAAATTTTAAAATCTTCATTATAAAATCAAATAAATTATTTTTTTTTGTAAAAACAGTAAGCTAAGAGTGCTCAAAATTGATTTAAAATAATGAATGATAAAGTGGTAAAGACCCCAACAAAAAACGCTTTAAACCTGACATTTTTACTATTTACTATTTAATATCTATTTTAAAAAAAATAGTGAAATCATAAAACTCTCTGTTAAAGTTCTAAAATAAGAAAAATATCTCATTCAATAAATTTTCTTTGTGTTATGACCAATTTCCATCTAAACAATTTTTAATCGAAAAAAAAAAAACTTACATTATCAGTAAAAATGACACCCCATTTCCATATCTGATACTTCCAATCTATAGAATTCAATCTTTGGAGAAAATAAAAAATTCCAAACAAAAAAAAAATTAAAAAAAAATTTCCAAAATACCTTGAAATCAAGCCTTTTGACTCATTGGCATTTTGAGCATTTTGACCAGCCGCTTTACTGGCCTCGTCAAAATTATACTCATCAAATTTGGCATCAATGCCAAGCAGCTTGTTCAACTGCTGCATATCGAACTGTTCCGCATATTTGCTCTTCACCTTTTTCTTGATAAACTTGTCCCAATACATGTCCGGAAAACTCCTAGTGCCCAACACAAGCTTGTCCCAGTGACTCTTCAGATCATCGTCATCAGGCTGCTCGGCAATCCACAAGCCCTGAAACTCCAGCTTTCTGGCTATTTCTTTTTCCCGTTTAAATATGACCAAAGGCACTTTGAGCACATAGTAGGCGACCATAATGCCGAACGCGACCAGCGAGTGCACAAACGCCAACGACTTTAACAAATGCTCTATGTAGTACTCGTCCTGGTCGACCATAATCACCTCAATCAAATTAGTCTCATCAATGTCATCATCATCCGCCAACTCGGCCATTGTATCCGAGTTGAGCTTTTTGGCTTTGTAGAACAGCATTAGAAAATTGATCAAAAAGGCGAGTATTAGCGCCAAATATTTGAGCTTGTAGAAATTTCTGGCAAACATGGCAAGTATTTTTTTGCCATTGGACGAGGACGGACTAGACACAGGACCACTCTTTGGCACAATGATCTCGTCGTCCTCATCCCTAAGCACAACTGCTCTACTCTCACCACTCTCGCCACTCTCACACTCTTCCTTTTCATCCACCAGCTCCAACTCCCTTCTACTCTGTCTCTCTTCGACCACTTCCTCTGTTCGCCTGCTCTTTCCATCAACGCTCATTCTCCTCTCATCGCTCTTAGCCTCGCTCTGACCTCTCACCATCAAATACACACACTTGAACACCAAACAAACCAAATGGAACAAAAGCGCGACCAAAAACACAGCGCCACTAAAACCAATCTGTGCACACCACTTGACCACTTCCATTTTGCTCATATTGCCAACTTTGCCAAACAATGTCTTGAGCCTATTGGGCGACAATGCGTCCACAGAGTACACTAGGCCAGTTTTGAGCATTTGAAAGGCGGTCTTGAGCACCGACTGCTTGTTGCCGTCCTGGCTCTGACATTCGTCTTCGCCACTCGAGCTTATGGAGGTGGCATGCTGCATCTCGAATATGGTGTCCTCGCAAAAATTGACAAACTGCTCCAGCTTTTCTTTGTCATCGCCCTCGTTCACAATGTCATACAAAAATTGTCTCTTGGACTCTTTTATCTGCGGTTTGTTCCACTGCTCAATATTGGACTCTTTTATTTCGAAGTAGACGCGTTCTATGCGTCCAGAAGAGCCGGTTATTTCAATGCGGCCCAAGAACGGCTCGAAATAGCTCAAAAAACTGGACGCTTTTTTCATCAAACGCTCAAATCTGGCCTCGTGGCTCATGTGCTCACTCAAGTTGGTCAACAACACGGCCATGTTAAAACCAATGTCCTTTGCCGGATTGTGAAATCGTTCCGTAAACTCATTGAAAT
This sequence comes from Brachionus asplanchnoidis, assembly GCA_025491095.1. NCBI lineage: Eukaryota > Metazoa > Rotifera > Eurotatoria > Ploima > Brachionidae > Brachionus > Brachionus asplanchnoidis. The sequence goes on along the minus strand of JAILYF010000008.1, from coordinate 3,994,080 downwards.
CAATTTTTCCATCTTGATTCGTGTCCACACACATCAAAATGTAGTCGATTTCTTCGCACGAGTACATTTTCTGGGCTTCCATGGCACGTCTAAACTCTTTTGGCGAAATCCATCCATCGCCATTCGAGTCAAACTCCTGGAACGCCTCACTGGTCGTCAAGTCCTTCATCTTCAAAAATATGTCGAAAAATTTCAACAACATCTCGACATTCTGCTGATTTTCAATCAACGTGTCCACCATCTGTTTGCCAATCGGTCCATTCAGCACATTTCCCTCGAGCATACTCAGCAGCATGATGATCATGTCCTTCTGCAGTTTCATCAGCTCTCTAAGCAGCTCAATTTGATGCGGGTCCTTGCTAAGCTTGTCCTGCAAATTGGCAAAAATGTACAAGAAGCCGCCAATGGCGTCCCAGAGCCGACTGTGCGCCAAAGTCAACTGGTTGCCCACACACGGCCCCTGGATGTACTCGGTGAGCGTGTTGAACACTTGTTTGGCAACGTTGATGGCGCGGCAAAAGTTGTCCTTGCCGGCCGCGTCCACACTGCTCTTGCCCGAATAGTGCCAGTAAAAATCCATGAGAGACTCTTGCAGCCGCAGCAAATAGTCCACGGTGCAGATGATTATGTTTACTGTGGTGTTGTTGCCAGATTGGGCGCGTAAATAATTTTGAAATTCCAAATTGTGGCCTTCGCACAACAATTGTAAAAATCTGAATAGGGCGCAAGTAAAATCGGCATCGTGCAGATTTTTTTTGCCAGCCATGCCCGAGTCCGAGTCAGAGGCAGTGAGACCGCCGAATTGCTCGGCCTTGATGCACCGCTCGAACGTGTCCAAGTCGAGCACACTACAATTTGCCATGAGGCCTGACAGCGAAGTAAAAAATCCCACGTCTTTTTTGTCTCGGAGATGTTTGAGCATGCGCTGCTGAACATGGACGTTGCCACCGTGCAGCAGCGAAATGCCCAGCTCCAAAGTCTTTTCCAGCATTTGGGTCTTTTCGCCACGTGACGCCGAAATGTACAACAAACACATTTGGGCAGCGCCACGCTCCGCCAACCGGTCCTGTTCAAACAACAACTTTTGTTTTTGCATTTCGGCCAGTTGAAAGGCGCTCGACTGGTCATCATCACTTGGCGCTTGCTCCTCGACCACCACCACCTCATCCTCGTCCTCATCTTCATCCACAATCTCACAACTCTTGCTCATCTTGTCCGCAAACATCTGATACAACTGGTCATCGGCCAAATTTGCTGAGCCATGCGCGCCCGTCTGTTGGGTGGTGGCGGCGCGGTTAAAGCATGCGATCAGCTGAGTGAGCGGATCAGGCCGGACCACTTGGACGGCCGCGTCGGTCCCATTTACCGCGTCCTCGCCCGCCTCCAGCTCGTCCACTTTGGCCATTTTGGGACACAGATCGGGCACAAGGCACCCGATGTCTGTTTCATTCTCGGCCTCTATGTCCAGCCAATTTTGTCTGTAGGATTTGAGAAATAGGTTGATGGCGCGGTGCTGCGGCAGTGAGTACAACGGGGCCATGCGAAAACAGGCCATTACGGCTTTTTTGCGCTGGCCCGATATCAATTTGCGCCAAATGCCCTTTGTTTTTGTCTGCGGATGTTCGACCATGTGCAGTCCGTACAACACCTTGGCTATTTCCATTATTTTCTCAACTATGCTCTCTTGGCTCAAATTTCTCATGGTCGAGATCAAGTGTCGCTTGGACGCTATTTTTCTGTACAGTACACGCTGCCACTTTGTCTTCTGGTACGTTTCTTTGTCAATGGTGTCATTTATTGAGGTGTCATCTTTGCTTGTTGAGTGTGATGATTTTAGATAGCGGCCTATGAAGTCGGCCACAATGTCCTCTTGGTCTTTGTTCAGCTCCAAGTTGAGCGTGTCCTCTTGGCTGGATGTGCTGGCCGTGGACACTTTTTTGCCATTTATCATGAGCGTTTCGCTCAACAGACCGGTCTTGATGTCAATGAACTTTTGTTTGGCCATTTGGATCAGCTCTTGTTCTTTGCCTTCGAAAAAGTTGATGCCCAGCTGAAAGAGGCGCTTGAGACCGGCCACTATCAGGCTAGTGAACTTTTTTGTCTGGCTCTTTTGACTTTTGGCGCGTTTTTTCTTTGTTTTTGAGCTGGTCGGATCAAAATTGGCTGATGAACTCAAACCGGACACTTTGTTCGGCATTATCAGTATCATGTTGTCAATGTTGTTTGCGCTCACAAAATTTATCTCTTCTCTCTTGAACATTTTTGACTTGAGCCAAATGGTGAACACCTCAGCCACATGGTAGTACAACTGTTGGGACATTTCGTCCGGGTTTTTGAGCCAGTAGGCGCGATGCAAGTCAACATACTTGATCAGCAGTGGATAGAAGGCGTAGATGTTGCGGATGATTATCTCTAGTTGGCGCTGCACATCGCTTTCGATGTTTTCGCGCTGTGCCGCATTCTTTGAGTGTGTGCGTATGGACAGTTCTTTGTGGTAGAGATCACGTGCTTTGTGGGCTATGAGGCCTGACACGGGCAAAAAGTTGTCCTCGAGCAGATCGCTGGTCGAGTTGGCAATGATTAGCTGCGAAAAGCTGGCAATGCGGTTCATCCACGCGGCTTCTTTTTCGTCCAGATTGTTGCTTATTAGTTTGAGTATGTAGCCAAGTGTTTTGTTCATGATTTGAGAGGTGACGCCAGTGATGGCACTCGTTTCGCCTGAGGTCTCGGGCTTTTTTTGAGTGGTGGTGGCTGTGGCGATGGTGGACTCGATTGAGAGCTTGGCTGATGGGCCATGGTCCCACCAGTAGTGCAAGTAGCTGCATAGAGTGGGCAGCAGGATTTCGATGACGTGTGGCGCGTCTTCGTACTTTCCGCCGGACTCGCACAAATTTCCGACCTCGCTGATGATGTCTTCCAGTAGTGGCAGGTTCTTGGACAGCTTTGCCATCACGTCCTGGGCTTCGAGCGAGTGCTCGCTCAGGTTTGACTCGGACAGGCCGTACATTATCGAGTATTTGTTATTCAGGTTGAACTCTGGCTCTAGGAAAGCTATGGGAAAGGAGGTTGCGAACGAGCCCAAGCACTCGCCGATCAGTGGACGGTGCCTGCTCAAATCGTTCACTATCCATTCGCGATCGACCAATTTTGTTCCCAATGTGCCCAGTATCCACAAGGCGTTCAGTATTTTGTATGAGGCCAGTTGAATTTCACCAGCTTAATAGAACAATGATGTTATTTTTTTTATTTATTTGGGAGATTAAAAATAAATTGGGAAAATTCGGCTCTTCAAGATATTTTTTATATAATATAATATTATATTATTATATAGTATAAAATAATGATATTTTTTTAGATATTATAAATTAAAAAATGTTTTTAATTATTATATTATTTAATTATTTATTTATTAAAATTTTATTTATATATAATTATATTATTTTTTTTTACTATTATTTATATGTGGTTTAATTTTTTGTGTTTGAATTACAAAATGTATCTAATGTTGAAATAACATTGAAAAAGTGCGATGTTTCAAATATATTTTTCAGTTTCAAATAAAAATAATAATTTCAAGTTAATATTGCAAGAATTTTCTTTTTTGAAATTAAACTCTTTAGTGAAATAGAATGAGTTTAATTTTTATTTAGAAATTTGAAAAAATATTGAAAACTCTTTATTTTACTTTTAAATTATTTGTCTATTTGTTTATCTGTACCTGTACCAACCTTCAGAATAAAAATATATTAACAATAAATTAAAAAAAAAATTAAAAATAAAGAGCAAAGTAAAATTTTTGATCAAATTTCAAGCGATCAATCTTGCTCAAAAATTTTTAAATTCGCAATTAAATTTCATTGTATTTTTAGAAATTACAATCCTTTTTCAAAAGTTTAAAAATAAAGCTTTGAAATTTAAAAAAAAATTAAAAATCTGCGATGAAATTTAATTGCGCATCTAAAATTTTTTGAGCAAGATTGAGCGCTTGAAATTTGATCAAAAATTTTACTTTGCTAAATAAAGTTAAGTAAGATAAAATAAATTAAAAAATAAATAAAAACAAAAAAAGATAAATAATTCATTTAGATATTATAATATTACATTTAGCTTTTTTTTAAATAGATCAAAAAATATCGAATTAAATGGACAATTTATAGATTAGGTGAACTAATAGTTCATAAAACCTGAGAACTAGAATTGTTCTAGTAATATATGAACCATAGTTCACCTAACCGACAAGAACTTTGATTTTTTCTTAAAAGATTTTGACTTAAGTGAATTTGATGCTTGATGCATTTTAATAAAAAATCAATTTATAAAAAATGGAAAACAGAGAGTAGATGTTTTTTTAAACTATACAAATATTATCGTAAGGGTCATCATATCACAAAACCAAAGTCAAAATTTATAAAAAAAAAACAGTTTTTTTCACGCTTGCAATATTAACTTAATATTATTTTTTATTTGAAACTGAAAAAAATTTTTAAACATCGCACTTTTTCAATGTTATTTCAACATTGGATACATTTTCTAATTCAAACACAAAAAGTTAAATCATCTTGCTATTCAAATAATTTTTTTTTAAATTAAATACATTTTATTTACCAAAATATATTTAATAAATAGTATGAATAAAAGTACCAAGTAAAATGTTCCCTTTTATTTTGTTTCCTTATGAAATTCTTCCCGGATGAAAATTTTTCCCGAATTTTTTAAACTTATTTAACTTTTCAATTTTCCTAAATAATGATGATTTAATTTACTATTTAGTTACTTGTTATCACAATTAATTCAAATATTTTTTTTTCTAATTAAATATTTTTTTTTCACCAAAAGGTGTACAATAAATAGTATGAATAAGGCTACAAAGTAGACTGTACCGGAAATTCATTTTAATATGAGTTTATCTCCTTCTATTCTGTTCCCTTGTGAAATTGTTCCCGAATTTTTTTAAATTTTTATATTTTAGGACAAATTAATGTCAGCAGGATTTTATTCACGTATTTTTTTTTATTCTTGAACAAAATAGAACGTTTAAGGAAAGTTAGCGGGCGATAGCCCGTAAAGGTCTGGTGCAGTGCCCCGGTTTAGGGATCCAGGTATGAAGAAGTTAAGAGAACTTTTAATATATAATTATTAATACAAATCAAACATTTAAAATTTTACAATATTTTAACGAATAGAAGGTTTTAATGAATACTATAAAATATATTTGAATTCATAAATATTTTACTCAAAAATTCAAAGATTTTACTTTTGAACTTTTCTTGGTGATTATTTAATTTAAAAAAAATTTTGCTTGATTAATATTTTTAAATATTATCTTTTGAAGTTTATTTTCGAATTTTAATTAAAATAGCTTAATCTTAGTAAAGAAATGAAAAAAGTGTTAAGTGGAACGCAGAATAAACTTCATATACAGATTTAAATTACGAAAATTTACTTTGGGAAGAAATACAAAAAAAAAAACTTACTTAGTACATCAGTTCCATATTTGTTCACACCCAAGTGATCAAACATCGAAGCCAAAACAGGCAGTAGAACCATGTGTATATAGTCTAAACTAGCACTTGTTTTTTGACTAGTTCCTTTAATATTACTCAAGCGATTATTAGTCAAATCATCTATAATACTGCTGAGGTCATCAGCTGCATAAGAAAAGAATGGCAACAGAGATGCACGCACTATTTCCTGGCTGTTTTTGATCACGGAACTCACATCAACTGCTCGAATAAGAACTTGTAAGCATCGAACAGTTATGTTTGTGTCGCTTCCAAAACACGACATTTTTTTGCGCAGCAACAACGCCAATTTGCAGAAAAGACTGCATGTCATTTCTTTTTCTTTAGCAGTGGCACAGCCCAAGCCTGGCTTGTTAGATGATGATTTTAGAATGAAATATGAACGATGTGACTGAAAATATTTCTCAATTAATGGAAGAACCACCTTTAAAAAATTGAAAATTAAATTTTTTTTAAAAATTTTTTAATAAAATCAATAAATATAATACTTTGGTAAAAAATTTGACATCTCCTCCTGAAGTTTTAAAGCTGCTTTTTCGAGAAAACTTAGCACTTTCTTTTATAGATTGCATATTTAGCGCAGCTTTGTCAACATATTCAAGCAATTTCTCAAGCAAATTGAATGCAAAACGAATCTCAGTTCGATTATGGTTACCTTTGTCACTTTCATCATGATGCATTCTGAAAAATATAAATAAAATTTTATTAAACATGCCACAATATTTTATTAGTTCTAAACATAAACTCAACATACGTGTTCAAGGCAAGTCTTTTTTCATTTAAGCTACTCTCAATGCTTAAGATGAAAAAATGCATAACATCAAAACAAATTTTTTTAAATTAATTATCTTACTTTTGTAACCTGTAGCCATTTAGGATCAAAAACTTGACTAATCCAAATGAGAATTGAAGATCACTGGCTCTTTCACGGTCGGTCAGCAGTTCGTAAGGAACTAGAAGATGATGTAAAGCTGCGCCAACATTTTCTAGTTCGTTCTTCTTTTTTCTAGACCAAATGTGGTGGCAATTGACGGCCAAGGTGTTCGCCAAATCCTTAAATTAAGTTAAAAACTCAAATAGAACACGAAAAGACTAAAGATATAATTACATCTTGTTCTTTAGTTAATGTAATGCTGCTTAAATCGAATGGCTTGGGCATGAAACCATTTGATACAACTCCATCTTTTAGCTTTTTAAGGACCATTCTTGACGCATTCTTCAAGTTATTTGGCACAGTTTCTGATTTTTCAATTGACCAGCCGAAGACTTTGATTGCTTTTAAAGTATCTCGGGTCAGGTCTTCATATTTCAACTGCTCCTTTAAAAAATTTAAGTCAATATTTGTTACATTTCGAATTAGAATTAGTGATGAATTTTTTTAATATTCAATATTTAATTTTGTTGCTATCTTTTTTAGATTTGAACCAGACTTGTTTTTAAGTCACAGTTTTAAGTCTAAGTCACAAAAATTTAAGTCAAAGTTGTGACTTGACTTAAGAAAAAAGAAAATTTTTAAGTCATTGACTTGACTTAAAAAAAAAAACCTAAGACATGCGACTTAAAAAAAACTCTGATTTGAACTCACAAATTTTAAAGACCCATACTTATTCTCTTATTTTTTAATTAAAAAAAGTAATTTAATAAATACTTTAAGATTCGCTAGTTTCGTAAAAAAAATTTAGTCGAAAAATTTAAGTTTGAATATTTAAATTGCATTTTGATAAAAAAATACATTTATTTAAATAAATTCATATGAGAATTATATAACATCAGTGGGCATATTAAAAAAAGGAAAGAATAAAATAGGTTATTAAAATAGTTTTAAATAAAATAAAATAAATTAAAAAAAATTCAAAGAAAATATTTAAAATAAAGTGAATTAATTAGAACCAAGAAAAAAAATCTTGTTCATTATAAGAAGAAAATATTACTATTAAATTAAGATTTTTTTAAATTGTAAGCTACAAAGCTAAAAAAAATCTTAAATAACTAGGAAACGATTTTCTTATTTATAAAAACATTTCTTAGTCATTTTTAATTTTTTAACTTTAAATTTTCAACATCACACCTATAACAGTTTCAAAAATTAATTATACTAATAAAATTTAATTTCAATCTAATTCAGAAATCAACATCACAACTTAAACTAAACTTTTAGTTTTAACCTAACATGTAACTCAAAAAGCCAACTTTACAGGCACGCTTTGGAACAAGGAAATTTACACATTTTAACATTGGAATAAAATGTGATGCGTTGATTAAAATCTTGATTTTGAATGCAAGCACCTCATGGCAAGAGAAAATGGTAGAAATAAAAATTCTAATAAAAAAAGTGTTTAATTACTAAATTTTGGTGAAAAAGTGATAAAAAAAATTTGGACATTTTTGGACTTTTTAGGACAAAAAGCTTTCGAATCTTAATTTATTTTACCTTTTTGGACATGTTTTGGTAGTTTTTCAGAGACGGATGCAATCGTTCCGAATCGCTGTATGACTGACCATAAGACCAATTTTGATCAAATTTATTATACGACCATAAATCATGAACATGCTCTGAGTATATCTTGATTACATCTTCGAAATCTTGTGTTAGAATGATACTTAAAATTTTTTTGAGTTAAATTTTTTCAAAGATTTTTTTAATTTTCATCAATACTTGCTGATATTCAAAGGAATCGGCTTAAAATGACTAGATCTTTGCATTTCAAATGATTCACTTCCGCTTTGATAGTTTAATGGGTCGCTTTCGCTTACTGTGTACGAATAGTCAGGAGATAAAGCACATCCTATTGCAGACAAGCATGGCAGGGCTTTGCTGAACAATTCTGGATCATATGTCTAAAAAGATGGGTTAAAAATGAAAATAATTTATCAATTTAAATACTCTTCTGGCAAGAGAATCAAATATTCTAGTAAATAAAGTCATGGTGAGTTTTTTTTCTTCTTCGGTAGCTTGTCCGATCGGGCTAGCGCCGTAGTATCTACCACATCGCTCATACCAAAGTGTTAACATTTTCAATGGAACAATTGTGTATTCTTCTAATGTAGGCAAATCTTCGATCAATTTTTTCAGTAAATTTTTCATCATTGGTGGTTTCATTTGACTTTAAATATTATTTAAGATTTATTAATTTAATTAAAAAATCCCAAAAATCTTTACTTGGTGAAAGAAATTAGGAATTCACACACAACATCTAGCTGTCCATTTGTTAAACTTTTACATTTTGATAATCTATAAACTGTGTTCAAAACTGTCTCCATTAGTGACGCTTTGTTCTCTGCAGCATCAAAGTAATGAGCATATGAGGTCAATAGAGGCAACACTGAACAGCATAGATAGCGATTCAAGGCTAAAGGCATGTCTCCTTCTGCACATGTGCTCTGTAATAAAATTAAAGAAAAAATTAATAGTAAATTATTGATAACTTAAAAGATGATTTTATGTTGTGATCTTTTAAAATAAAAATAATTTGGAAGTATTTGATTAACTTTTTTTCTTAAAGACTACAACAAACTCTTTGATTTTTTTCAGTTGAAGTATTTAAATGTCATTTAAATTTAGCTTATGCAAAAAAAATAAAAAAATTTTACAATAATTGACACTTTAAATTGAATGAAAATTAAAGAGCATTTATTGATGCTAGAATTTGGATTTAAATGCACCAGCTGCTTCAATTTACAGAACTTATTTAGAACTCTTAGAAAAATAAAAAAAATTAAGACTATTAATTAAATAATAATTTATTATTTATTTTTTAAATAATTTTTAAATTTTATTTTCATGTCAAATAAAATTTTTGAACTGTAACATGTAATTTTACTTAATTTAAACTAAGTGTTTAATATAAAATTATGAATCCTGAACGATTTTGTTTATGTGAAAGTTAAGTACAAAATAACAGAATAAAATGATAAAAATTAAAAAAAAAAATCATCTTTTTGTTTTTCAAGTTTTGTATTGAATTTCTTTAAACAAAATATAATCTAATTCTAATTAAATTTTTTAAATTATTTAAATAAAATTACATAAATACTAAATGAAAAAAAATTTTAACATATAAATTAAAAAACTGTTTACCGAATCCAAAATAGTGGCACATCTTATATCTGGCAAAAATCCAGTCTCTAGCAGACGAAAAAAGGTCGTTTGATCTGGTATACCATAAACTCTTTCCAAAAAGAGTACAATTGACATTTTATGCGAGGATTGAATTCCAGGCAAGTGTTCGCTTAGACCCGGAATCGGCAAAATAAATCTTAGCGATAAAAATCCTTCCAAATCTTCCATAGATACCAAACTTCTCAGTATCGATCTAGCTCTAATCGAGTCTGATTTTCCCATTTTAATTGTCTCTTCACTCGGAGCACATCGGCCTAATAGCTCAACTAACGAAGCATAAAATGATAAAATAGCCTCACCAATATCTATATAGTCTTCATCGTCCTCTGGCGGTATTCTGGAAAAGTCAAATTTATTATTATTCAAAAAATCAATGCTCATTTCGGATTCGGCATCAAGAGCCGTGGCCATCACCACTGGATTTTGAACATTTTGTGTCGCTGCTATCTGCAAGGACATCCTGATGCCATCAATGGTAGCTTTTAGCAGACCACCACCTTCGCCTCTCAACGCTGGACCGAGACACTCAGGTCTTCTTATTAGCAGTCGGACTATTAAATTAGCATTCTCTTCCACACTATCTCCATTCACCCAAACACAAAATTTCAAAAAGTCTAAAAATCTTTCGCCCTCAACAGGGTCCCATCCGATGTCCGGATAGCCTTTGGTAAATAGTTCTGAATTTGTCTGCAAACCACATCTGGATAGATATGCAGCTATTTTTTCCAAGTCTGATTCCCTTAGTGCCAACGATAGATCATTATTGTCCATTAAAGATGAACAAGCTACGTCCAGTGGACATGAACCTCGCAGTGATGGACGAGCCAAAAGCATTGCACTATTGTCCAGTAAATAGCTCAAATGTTCAAACATTGCTCGCTGATTGTGACGGCTAGTGCGACAAAAATAGGACAAAAATTTACAGCATACTACAACCAATTCAGCGTTTTCTTCTTTTGGCTGCTCGTCTCCTTGCTGAGACGTAGTCAATTGGTTTGAATTGATTACACTTTCTTGATTGTCCAAATTGGTCATCATGTCTCCCACTACGTCTTGTTGGTGCTGGCGACGATTCAGCCAGTTGATCATCACTTGCATTACGGTCTCGTGTACACACAAAGCTCGCATTAAATCCGGATGTTGAAAAAATATTTTGTTGTCCATTATTTCATTGAGGCAACTTTTCATTATGTCCTCTTCAATTTGACTCATTTGGACAGATAGAAGACCCCGGACTATGCTCAATGATTGCAGCAGATTAGTTACATCTTTTATGCTTGTTTCCGCTATTACGTATGTTTTTGGCAAGCATTCGGCCAACTTAAAAATTTTGATTTTTAAATTAAATTTCATATTTTTAATTCTACTTACTTCTCCTAGTGAATTGTACTGGCGGTAAATAAGACCAAACATTTCGCGGATCAAGTCTTCATTGTTTATGAATGAATTTTTGGCCCAATCGACAACGTTTTCTGTTATTAGAAGCGACAATGCATCTTAAAAGACAATAAATATTAATAAAAAATTGATTTGTATTAATTTTAATTAAATAATGAAATTTAAAAGTTATTCTTGTATTTTTTTATATTTATTAAAACGACTTAAATTACTGAATTATTGTCAGAAAATTTTTATGATACCTTGAATTTAGATTTGTTGATATTTAATTAAGGAAATAATTTTTACTCTAAAGATCACTTATTTAAAAAAAAAATTTTAAAATTTAGCCAAAAAAATTTTTTAGGCTTTATAAAATAAAAAAAAAAGTCAATCTATTAATATTTAAGTATTTTAAAAAAATTATTTGTATAATTTTTAATTCATAAGATATTTGACTGGATTTTTAAAATAAGATAAGAAGGACAAAAAAATGGAAAAATTTGGATTTAAAAAAAATAATCGCCAAAAAAAATCTTTTAGATTTTTTTTTAAAATGTTAGCAAATTTTTTTGTATTTTTATTAATTTCTAGAGTAAGTTAAAAAATGTTCCATATTTTTACATGATTCATTATTCACATCAATTCTATAATCTTTATTTTTTCATGAAAAATTTAAGAAAATTTTGAAATTTCGGTCAAAAATAAGTTAAATTAAGTAACCCATGAAATTTGTCTAGTGAAAGGCGAAACATCACACTCGATGATATCTGGTGTATCTTGATGAACAATTTTTCATACCAATCATCATTTTTCATTAGATTAAAAATTATGATAGCGGGAACCAGTGGTTGGACCCATCTAATTCATAAGGCTATTAATAGATAATTTTGGATCATCATGTCTCTGAGGAAATCATGTCCAAAAGGTAATTTTACTTGTTGTGATATCTATTGCAAAAAATTTGAAAGATTATACCCTACTCAGAAACTAGACTTATTTGTTCGGCATAACGCTTGCACTTTTACAGCGCGTAGAATCAAGGAAAAAATTGAAGAGCTTGATAAAAAAAAAATTTGAAATATTATTTTTTTAACTTAAAAACACATTCCACGATTGTGTTTTATAATAATTCAAATTGTGTGCTCATCAGGAATTTAGTGTGTAGTGACACAATATTCCCTGAGAACATTTTACTAACCAACACCAAGCTGAAGCTAGATATCGTGAATTTTTTAGCTCTTTAAGTCGTGAATGGTAAAAAAGGGTAATCACTGAAAGATAGAAAAAGATCATTGAGCATAATGATTAATATTTTGAAGAAAAGATATTTTTAATTTTTATCAATAAAATTAAAAACAATTATAGAATTGAAAACTTAATTACTTATTTCTCACTAATTTTGAGTTTTGAAAACAGCACTTGAAATTCTAAGATTTTTTAAATTTTTTGGTTTTTTGAATGCTTGGCTGTTTAATATTTTGGAAAATTTCTATATAATAAAATTGCAATTTTTTACACAAGAAAAACTATGTCCTTTCTGGGGTGGCACAAGGAAGTGTTTTAGGACCCATACTATTTGTGATTTTCATCAACGACATGCCAAACGTAACCCAAAGTATTTGTAAGCTCTTCGCAGATGACAGTAAACTATAAAGAGCAATTAAAAACTCAACCGACTTTGCCTTAGTCCAAAATGATTTAGACGCCTTTGTCAAATGGTCAAAAGATTGGAACATGCTTTTTAATACTGAGAAATGTAAGATAATGTATATAGGTAACGGTAAAGGAAAAAATAAAATAGATTTTACTAACTATACATGTGAAATGGAGGATATAAAAACTGGAATAAGACACGCGCTAAAAGAAACAACTATTGAAAATGACCTAGGAATTTTAATCTCAAACGATCTAAAAATGTGCGAGCACTCAAAAAAGGCAGCTTCAAAAGCAAACTCTGTACTTGGTCAACTAAAAAGAACAATTAAAAAGTGGGATGTAGCAACACTCAAGACTCTGTATACATCTTTTATAAGACCGCATTTAGAATATGCATCTGCAGCTTGCTCACCATATCGTCAAAAAGATATCAAGATATTAGAACAGGTTCAAAGAAGGGCAACAAAACTTGTTTATGAATTAAGACATCTGCCATATCTCGAAAGATTACAAAAGCTTGAGCTTACAACCTTAAAAGAGAGAAGAGAAAGAGGAGACGCTATTCAATTCTTCAAAATAGAAACTAAAATAAACGTAATTGATTGGTACCATCCTAATAGTATTGCACACTATGTTTTTGCTGATGGTCCAGCAAATAATATAAGAGGTAAAAAAAATAGATACATGAGACAAATTACAAAAAATTGTGAAAAAGGGGGTTCTTTTTCTCGAACAGAATAGTACCGATTTGGAATAATCTACCAATTGAAACTACAAATGTAACCAATGTTAACCTATTCAAGAACAACTACGACAAATTTAAGAAGCATAATAAATGAAATTTATAGCACATCTGCCATAGAGCGGTATCTTTTGTTATCATCTCCGCAGGAAACTTCGGTTCCTGTTGCAGTTATTATTATAAAATATAAAGAAAAACTATTAAAAAGATATAACTTACTATGACTATTTCCGTTTTGGGAAGCTTCTTCGCAAATTGCTATCAAATTTTCTTGCGTTGGCTCCATTTGCTCCTGATTTTCAATTGCCGAATAATCGCTCGAAAAAAGAACTTTTACTATTTTAGAAACAAATCCAGAACCATCCACTTGGTTATCACTAACTTTGTGTTCATCTCGTTGCTTTATTTGGCAAATTTCATTTAAACTTAAGTGAAAATCAGTCAATTTATTCTTTATATCCTCTGATAGATCTATATGATGACTAGATGATTTAAAATTGACCAACGATTGCATTTGGTCTTTGGCCGGACATCTAAATTCCTTGGTTTTCTTAGCCATTAGTGCCGAAGGCAGCGAAGACTCCTTTAATTCGTTGTATCTCTTCTTTTGATCACACTGAATCTCATTCACATAATTTGAGCTAAAACTGACCACTGCCTCAACCCGAAATCTTAGAACATAATCGCACAGGCTATGCAAAAACAAACATATCTCATACTTAATTTCGTCTTCTAAATTAGCGCTGAGTAAACCTTCCGGAATGGAAACAGATTCCGATATGAATTTTGTTGGATCTAAATAGGCCATAAGCAAATGCAAGTCTTCTTCGCTGAACACATCCATTACTAGTAATTGGTTCAGCAGCTTAATCAATGGCACAAATAGAAATGAATTGGATCCGCCAGTTGGATCCCGGACATGTGATATGCAAAGTTTGACCGAGTCCGGAAAAGAGTTCAGAACAAATTGCTTTAAGGCCTCAATGTTAAAACTAGGTGGGACTAGGTATAGCTTCTGAGTTTCGTTTTTGATCTGAGACTCGTTGATTATTGATGGTCGCACAGATACAAAGTCATCTCGTTTGGGAAGCTTTCCATTTTTCATTAATTCCTTGTGATCGACTAGTTTATTGCTGAAAAGCTTTGAATTTAATGGTATAACAAATTCATATTTGGTCATTTGACGCGAGACTGCGAAAGATTCCAAATGCAACTTGATCAACAAATCGTAGAATCTGCGGCGTATTTGACCATTTAAATATGAATTCTGTATACAATACATTAGTTGTTTTTCATCTATTTGATTGCATAGTTGATGAGCTACATAGTTGTTACTTTGAGCACAAATAGCCTCGTAAAGCATTAGCAAATTGTGAAAAAATCTAAAAAATGATAAATAATATAATAATGATAAATGATATATGATTTTTTTATTAGTAATTTTTAAGAAATAAAATTACTCTCTATATTTTTCGTTTTCATTCAACTCAAGCACACTGATCCAGCGGTCTCTTTCAGGGATATAAATCGCTTGATTGTAAACTAAAAAAATTAGATAAATTCAGATTTTTTTTTCGGTTTCTAAAAATTTGGACTATTTCTGTTTTTAATTAAAAAATATTGGAAGTTTTAAAATTAGACTCTAGATATAATAAATAAATAGCTATAATGTGACTGATAGGAAATATATTGGAGTCCTAGATACATTTAAAGGATAAAACGATTTTATTTAAAATCCTGCTAATTTTGCATTTTATTTTTTTTGTTTTTTTTATATTCGTAATTAAATAATTTTTTAAATTAATTTTATTTTTTGTTAAATAAAAATATTTCAAATTATATTAAAATTTATTTAATAACCTTAAAAAAACAGTCAACATATCTTTACATGAAAAGAAAATGAAATAAATGAGCTATCTAGGTAAAATATTTTGTGATCCTTAATAAAAAAGATTATTTGAACCCTGAACAATTATCTTTATGCATAATTTTTATACATGCCTATTATTTTTATTAAAAAATTTATAAAAAAGCTCGGATAGGCGAATTACCACGAAATTTATAAAATGAACAAAAGGACAAGCATATTTTATATCTCTCTAAATTAATTTAATAATTTGATCATGAATAAAAAATTTTTTAATTTTATTAATATAATTTTAATTTACAAATTTTCATTTAATTGAATCGTAAACTTAAAAATTCAAAATAAAATTTAATTATAAATTTTTAATGTCACAATACAATTAAATCACGTAATTAGAAATCTAATTTCTCAGTTTGTCTTATTTTTAAAATTTCTATCAAAATAATCAACCTTTTTTCATTTTAAATAATTTAACTCAAAATCAATTTTTTTTTTATTGCTAAATAAATGTATCTTCTTTAGATAAATTTAAAAAAAATATTTTTTTTAAGTAAAAATTTAAGACTTTTTCTTATATTTGAAACTTAGAAACAACTGTTTCTTAATTTATCTTGTTCGAAATTTCAAAACTTTAATAGTTAAAATAGGACAAGTCAAATTTTCATCTCCAAATGTTGTTGGATAAATCTTACCAGTTTCTTCACACAACAAACTCCATCCAAGTATATTGTTCATTTTAAGGCAGTGAACCTTGAGATTAGAGTTTGGCACACGAGACCATCTAATTGATTTCAAATACTGAATGCGCAATCTTGGTGGCAGTCTGGGTTCAATGTGTTTACCAAGACTTGGGAAAAGTGCAGCTGATAAAGGAAGGCAATTTCGGACTCGGCCGAGCTCAATCTGAAGTATTTCTTTGGTAGTGGGCTCGACAAAAACTGCCGGATAAAGCTTAGTTCCCGGCTCAACCTGAAATTTGTGCACTGTTTCTTTACCATTGACAGTAAAAGTCAAAAAACCGGTAGACAACTCAATTAAACAACCTAGAAGGATGCTATTGGCAATTTTTTTTGACAGCTGAGTATCAGGCTGTGTCGAATTTTGAATTAGCTCAGCAGCCGATACCACATAGCATTCCTTGCGCACTAGGCTAGATACTATAGAGCCATCGTTTGAAGTGTTTATCAAAGTGCATTTGGATACCAAGCCATGATCAAAATTTTTGTCCATTTTTTCATTTAGTAAATGAAATCTAGAACCAGTCCAGCCGACAAAAACTTTGGTTGCATCTTGACCTGGGAAGATGCGCACTCCATAATAGTATTCGTCAACATAATCAATTATTGCTTGGAGTTCACCTTCGTCAGTCTCTGCCAAATGTTGGTCAAGCTCGGCTTCGATCAAGTCCTCCAATTGGGCTTGTGATTTACCCGAATAAACTTCTTTTTGTAAAGTGCTGGTTTTTGGTAGGGGATTAGTCACGTGATTTACCAAGGAGGACTTTATTCCAAATTCAGTTGAGCGCGATATTTTGCTCTTGGAAGCAGAATTTTTGTCATTTTTAGTCAGTGATTTAATATTTTGATTGCTTGATATGTTTGGTGAAGCCTCCCGAGAAAGTCTGTTCATAAATTTAAAAGGAGATTTTGACCTGTGCTGCTTATGAGTTATCTTGTTGAATAGAGAAGATAGTGGTTTTGAAGAATTCGGTTGTGCTTGTCCTAAATTTCTCTCCAAAGTACTCGATCTGGACTTGTCATTTTTGTAGTCTATATCGGGCTGGTCAAAGTTAAAAATTGGCTGATCTATTTGGAAAAAAAATTAAAAATAATTTTTTTTTAAGGAAAAATCGTAAAACTAGTTGTAATGGCATTTATTTTTCAGGAGTAAAATTTTTTTGATTAATATTTCAAAAAGCTATTAATAAATTAAATTAAAAATTTTGAACTCAATTAAATAAATTGGCAATATTTGAGTGATAACAAGGTATTTGACTTTCATTATCTTCAAGTAATTGATTATTTTTTGTATATATTTCTAGTCGAAAAAAAAAGAAAATATGTGTTCCATAGTCGAAAAACAGGTCATTTGAACAGAAAATATCGACTAAAAGAAATTGAATCGATAATTTATCTAAATACAATGACTCGAAAAACAATTCATTTTTCGTCTAGATGAACAAAATAATGTTTTTTCGATAAAAACAATTCAAATTTACATACAAAAGTATCAACTTCTCAACCAAATCGAACTTAAATGCTATACAACAACTAAAAGACCCAAAATTCAATACAAAAATTTTAGATGAAAAAAAAAAAGGTAAGAACTTGGAACTATTTTAATGGACTCAAAATTCCTCGATATTATTTTGCTTAATCAGAAATTTATTTTAACCTTAAAAAATACCAATTTATTAAGATTTATGATAAGCTATTGTGAAGGTGGATAAATTTGTTTTAATATTCAAACTCGAATTCTGAGAATTTTTTTTATAAAATATTATTATTGATAATAGTTTATTAAATATTAACTCTACTAAAAAAAAATATATTGTCTCAATTTTATAAAATGTTTAAAAAATACTGTTTAAAATTTAGATAATTAGATAATTTAGATAATTTTAGTATCAAATAATTAGGTAAAATAATCTAACATCAAATACAGTTTGTAAAAAGATGTAATTTTTCCAAATCATACGTAATATTACGTAAATTTCCGTAAAAATGGTATTTGTATTGTATTTGTAACCACTGTATAAAATTAAGACAGTATGTTATTTTTTTATATTTTTGGCTATAAACCACTAAAATTCACATAAAGTGTACAATTTTTTCTTAAAATTTTAAATTTTTATAAAAATACATTTAGGTATTAGAAATAATTTACTTTTTTTCTACGGTTCGATTTACCTCAAAATGCTATGTCGGGAGAGTATTTAAAAGGCCAAACGTTGTTAAGCCTAGTTTTTTATGTTTTTTAATTACAAATTTCTTCAAAGTAATTTATAAATGCAAAAAGTCTCTGGAAAAGTTTTGAAAGTGATATTCCAAAGTGGCTTGCATACTTGCAGAATTTTTGCAGAAAGTTAATTTTTCAGACAAGGTTTAAAACTTATAGATAAAAAGCTCACGAAAATGCTTGATTTTTACATAGAAATTGAGTAATCTAGAAAATATTTTTCGAATATAAAAATTTAAAGCTACCAATTCTACTAATAAATATCAAACTATTTTTTCTGTTTAATATAAGTTGTATTTTTTCTACTCTTCATTATCTAAAATTTTAGATTTTTTTATCCTGAAGGAGCTTTAACTCCATACAGATTAAAAAAAATACTGAACGCCTTTGATCTAATTAATTTATTTATTTGACTTTCAAAAATGAAAATTCTATTAAGTGATACTAAATGACATTAAAATAATTATTTAAAAATACAAATTACTTTCTGTTTCCTCTTCTGTTTGGCTTTTGAATATATGCAAAGCTTGAATGCGTTTTTCCCTTACTTTTGATCGAGATATAAATTCGTCGCGGAACGCAATTGGTATACTCAGTCTCAAATATTCCATTTTAGTCTTTTCAGTGCCAAATAATTTGCTAACTATTTTAATATATGGCAATGATTCACTGCCAATATTTCGAGTTATCTCCAATGTATCGTGATTGTTGTCAATATACTCAAAAACAGGCAGTTCATTTGTATACCATAGAGTTACGTGCTTGGTCATATTAACTGCAAATGGTTCATAACCTTCTTGAAGACCACAGTTTGTAAAAAACTTAAGGGAATTAACATCTTGACCAAAGTTTGGCCGAATTTTCTGACCAAAACCTAAACTAAATGCAGGAATATATCCTTCGCCTATGCTTATATTCTCAAAAGCAGACTCCGAGCCTACTGAATCCATTAGCACTTCTCCATTTAGCGAAAAGCTTATTGTTTTGTCCTGAAGATCTATCATGACACCAATTACGTCACCAGGCTGACATTTCTTTCCAAAAGGATCGCTTGTATGGTGCCATTTAACAGCGTTTAAACTATCAAAAGAATATGATTGTGGGTCTGCACTTATGTCTGTGATAGGCATGCAATTAACCTCCGACCAGCCAATTTTTATGCTCCCCATAGTCAGAATTTCGACTTCGTAGTACCATTTTCCGCTTTTGATTGCATATGTCTTTTCAGCTCGGTAGGTACGAGACGTAAATCGATGGTTGAAAACATCGTTAGAGTCTACTTTTTAAAAATGATAAAAATTTATGTGACAAAACACACATGCAAGGTTTTAACACAAAAGATAAACACACAACACTCATAGAGTAGTAGATACCATTTTTTTTCTTGCGAATAGATTCCTCTAATTCAAGATTGGGTGATTCAATGATGTAGCCATACGCAAGTAGAGTCTTTACCGTGTCCAAAGCAGTTTCTCTGAAAAATAGAATGATTTTTAATTTTATTTTTCGGAAAAAATTCATTTTATTCAAAAATCTTTTTTTTGGGAATATTTTAAGTGCTAATATTTATGTTACACAATAAATTATTACAAATGTATTGAAATTGTTTAACAAAATGCTATGATCAGAAAATATACTTTAATAAAGTTTAAATAATTTTTAGTCACTCAATTTCCACAAAAAAGCATCACATGAATTAAAGAAAAAGCTAACCAAACATGCACGATCTTTTCGAAAATAAAAGCTATCAAGAATCGGACCTTCAGCTCTAAAGTGAAGTTCGGTTCAAAAGAAAAGAAAAAAATGATAACAAAATGAATAACTACTTTTATAAGTTCAGAATTAGTTCTGTGAGCGCAAAATGGTTCATTATTTTCATAGCCATATCTCTGCAAAATTTGTAAAAAAAAAAGTTTTTCAATTTTTTGTCATTTTTTTGCTGGATTTCGCTAAACCAGAATAAGTGGGGATTTGATTCAAAGGTTGATAAATACTTATTATATCATTTTTTATATCAAACAAATAACCAATGATCTATATATCAATTCATAGAAGAAATTATTTGCTATATATATACATAATTCTTTTAGAGCCATCATTAATTGAAAAACTGATTTTTTACATCATTAAGAAACTTTTAAAAATTTTAGAATATTTTTTTCTTTAACCATTCAGGATTTTTTGAAGTTAAGAACTAAAGAGCAGATTAAAATTTTAAAAGATTGAATAACTTTTTTTTCTAAAAGTTTAAAATTAGTTTCGTGAATGCAACATGGTGCAACATTCAAAGTTGCATCAACTGTCAAAGCTAGCCAATGACGAGCAAAATCTCTGCAAAATGCGGCAATGTGAAATTTTAGTACTAAAATTACAATACAGAAAGTAAACATACTATAATTTTTTTTTCTAATAGTGCAAAAATGGTTCTTTGAAGAGTAATTTTGTACAAATTTGCACAAAAGAATTCCAAGCTCTGCAAAAACTCTTCAATTTATTAGATAGTTTAATAAAGTATTTTTTGATGGTGTGAACAGAAGATTGCAGAGGTTTTGAAGAGCTTGGAATTCTTTTGTACAAATTTTGTACAATATTGTACTGTTTAAAGAATCATTATAGCACAATTAGAAAAAGAAATATAGCGTTTTTACTTTTTGGAATGTAATTTTTGTACTAAAATTTCATATTGCCCACAATGCCCTACGCTCGAATACATTGAAATCTAATTTCTAATAAATTAGCAGAGTTTATCAGACCATGATAGTTGATGCAACTTTGAATGTTGCACCATGTTGCATTCACGGAACTAACTTTAACCTTTTATTTAAAATTTTATTCAATTTTTTGTTAATTTTTTTTGTTCTATTTTATCATTTTGTACTAAATTTCACAAAACTACCGTTTTGTTTCTTTGCAAATAAGCTTCTTAATCAAGTGTCAAACTTTTTTTAAAAACCTTTAAACTTAAAAAACTTATTAAAATTTTTTATCATCTGAAATAAACAATTCAAAAAATTGTTCGATAAAAGTATAGCTTTGTCTTTTTTATTTTTATGATTCTTATTAAGACTAAACAGTTTTTAAATGAAAAAGTTATAAAATAAAGTAACTTTAATCACTTTTTTTAAATGAAAGAATTAATAAAACTTGTCATGATTCAAAAGTAAAAAAAGTTATCTGATCAATTGATAGATTTTTTTTATCAGCCCCACTACCTAGGTATGCTATCATTATAATAACATTTGAATTGTGACCATTTTATTTTAATATTCTCAACACAAAATTTATGATTAAAAATTAAAAAAAATAATTTGAACATTAAAAACAGCTAAAGAATTAAATCAATTTAAATTTTAGACTTTGCCATTGAAAAGTTTAAATTTGGAAGGCTAAAATAAACAATGATCACTGATATGATCACTGATTTTATTTATTTAATTTTAATTTAAAAAATAGTTTGGGAATATTCCCAGTCAGGTAGGAATGGCCGTTTTAGCCTTCCTTTAAGCTCCGTGAAAGTTTAAATAAATATTAAAAAAAAAAATTTGAATTGTTTGAATAAAAATGGTAAGAATAAAAAATTACATTTAGCTAAGTTAGTTTG
Source organism: Brachionus asplanchnoidis (assembly GCA_025491095.1). NCBI lineage: Eukaryota > Metazoa > Rotifera > Eurotatoria > Ploima > Brachionidae > Brachionus > Brachionus asplanchnoidis. The sequence continues at coordinate 3,972,234 of JAILYF010000008.1, read as the reverse complement.
ATTAAATACTTTAAAAAAAAAAAGAAGAAATGATCACTGAGGATGACACTGATATTATCAAAAGGGACACAAATTGTCAAAATAAATAATAAAACATTTTAATGAAAAAATTAGAACGCAAAAAGAATCTCAAATAATAGATCAAATATTTCATTTTAACTTTTCTAAATTTACTAATAACGATAAAATTTGAATTAAAATTTTATTTTATTTTTACGAATGATTAGTAGATATTCCAAAAATAATAATAAATTAGTATTAATAGAAAAAAAAATCGTACCTATTTGCCTTTTTGATTGAAGGGTCAACTTTATCATAAGGCAGTAAATACGGATGTCTTTTTTGTATTGTATTCTTAAGAAAAAAATTTTTTATTCTCTTTAAAAAGATATTAAAATAAAAAAATACCTCTAAAACACCATAAGTCCAACCATTTTTGATACGCTCTTTAGCCCAAACATTATGAGTATTCTGAGCTAATTTCTCTACAAGTTCTTCCAACTTCAGACTTAAAACAACACTGTTAAGATCCAACGGCTGTGGCTTGTATCCATTAATTTGCAGAAAAGCATTTGACAATTTAATTAATTTCAATCTTTTTTGATCTTGTTTATTATCCATTAATATTTGATAGCCCATAGCAAACATTGTTCTAAAAAAATTATTTTATCTTCATTTGAAATGGAAATAATAATAAAAAACCTTAATGTTTCAGTTGCCAAATTGGTGTCATATTGTTTCTCATCTATTGGTAGCATTTCAAATTGACACAGGCAATTGTGAAATTTTTTTAAATCATTCCTTATCTCAGCATACCTCCAACCCTGCTCTATTTTGTTCATAGCCCAAATTTCATGCAAATTTTCCGCCAAACGATCGCGTACTCCATCTATGAAATTTGGCATTTGAATATTTGAGGTGTCGACAGGATTCGGAGTAAAAGCAACTTGTTCCAAAGGCTGTGCTGGTCCCTGGACAATATATTTGTTCATGTCACCAAACGAAAAGCATTGTTCTAGTCTAATTTTTTGCTTTTGTAGCATAGCTTGATATAAAGGCGCACAGCCTTCCGGGGGTCCGAATTTAAATCGTCCATGTTCGTCGCCGAACAAAAATCGGCAGCTAATTTTCGGTGATACACTTATCACCGGATAGAACATACCTGATAAGTTGAACTCCCTGAAAAATCCTTTCATTGGAACTCCGTTCAATGAAAACCAAATCTCTGGTATGCTCAAGTCTAAAAGAGATCCAATGACATCACCTTTTTTGAAGCTATTGAACTCTTCACTATTAATAATCTTGTTTCGACCCGAGTACCAAAGGCTTTGGCCATCGAACCCGTACGAATAGCAGTCGTCACCAATACCTACACACGAAAAACCGTCTGCACTATCCGGGGTTGGATGGAACTCAGTAGAGGCCCAGCCAATGCGACAATGAGGTTTTGTGTCAGACAAAGCTTCCACAAAATCAATTTCAATCTCAAAGTACCATTTTTTATACATAGACTCGCCTTGATTAGCACCGACCATAATGTTTGGACGAAGGCTGAAAATTATTCATTAAATAAATTAAATAGGATAAAAATTAAAAAATATTTAATTTTTGATAATTCATTGAAAAAAAAATAAACTTACCACGATATTTGTTCGATTAGACGAGATTGCATCAAAAGATCTCGTCTTTGAAGTAAATTTTCGCATATTAAATTCTGGTTCAGACGAACAGCGATTCCGTTATTTGCACACAATGAAGATAAAACAGCTAATACCTTAAGTAAAATTGAGTTAGAAATAAAAAACTTTATTTTTTGTTCATAAAATAAGCTTTTCAACAATTTTGAATTTTTTTTTCTAAAATATTTTTTTAAATCAAGTATGGTAACACAGTCTAAATGTATTTAATGTAAATTCGGTGACGTAATTTGAAAAACCGAAAAATATAAGTCGTTTCAATTTTTTTTAAACAACCCACATATTTGTAGATCTTGAAGAGAGGAATCCAAATATATTGATGAAATATTTTTAAAAAATTTTTAAACCTTTTTTTTTTTTAAATTCAAAGTTTTTTTTCGACTAATTCGGTAGAATTTTTCAAATTAGTAATTATGTTTGACAATTTTTGATCCGATGACGGAACAAGTTTGAACTGACCTTATTTGCTTATCGTTTTCAGCGGGTCTTAATTAGTAGAAAATAATTTTACTAGAAGTTTAAGATAGCCGATGGGTCCGTTGTCTTATGTTGTTATTTTTTATGGGTTAAGAGGTTATTGAGGTATCACCTCAATACCCAAAAATCCTACCTATTTACCCCTAAAAATAAAATATTTAACTTAATTAGGCTTAAAAGACAAAAATGATCACATTGATGCAGTTTTTTATGAAAAATTAAAAGTTTTGTTTCTCAAAAAAGTTTGTTTTTTTTTTACAAAAATAATTTGATTTTATTTGATAAAAATATTCGTTCTGTATTATCAAAAATAGTTAATATATTATAAAAATGAATAAGAATAAACAAAAAGAAGTTAAAAAAAAGTGTATTGGGTTTGTTTTGAATGTTTACCGAAAAAATTTAGAAATAACAAAGGGTAAGAGTTTCACTGTGATGCATGTCTCGACTAATCTTTAAACTAAAAAAATCAAACATAAAATTTATTTTAAATTCGTTAATAATTCGTTTAAATTTTTTTCTAAGTAGTTATGTTGTAGCGTGTATTTAAAAGATTAATAATAAAGAATATTTTAATTATTTATATTATTAAAAAAAACAAAAAATCATCATTTTAATTCTTATTGAGCTAATTGTGTGAATTCGGTTAATTCCGTGAATATTCTGGAAAAGAGGTTAGTTTTGGGGCAAAATATATATGGTTTTCGGGGTATTTCGGTTAACCCAATTATCCCTATTAGCCCTTACATAATTTACAGCAGGAGTTAAATGGCTGAGTCAAAAAAAAGGTCTAATTCGGTGACAATTTTTGGAGTTTTAAAACAAAATGGGATCGTTTTATGCAATTAAAAAAAAATAGGTCACCCGGTTAGGCTCATTTACCATAATTATTTCCTGAAAGAAATTTTAAATATAACATTTATAGATTTTAAAACTATAGATATATCCGAAAAAAAATTTAATTTTAAATTGTGATTTCTTCTGTTTAAAATTTTATTTAAAAAAAGTGAATAAAAGATTGTCTTTGATCTAGATGTAAATTTTTTTGATAATAATCATCATCCCAATTAAATTTTTCATATTTTATTCTCAAATTATCTTTGAAATTTAATTTTGAATTTAATTTAAGAGATAAATACAATTTTTTTTTAATCTTTTATTTTTAACTTTATTTCTTTTTTGTGTTTTTTTCATATTTAAATATTTTTTTTTAAATGTAAATCAAAATGATTTAAAAAAAAACTTAATTAAAGTTAGTTTTGAGTTTTTAACTTTTAAAAATAATATACATAAAAGGGATAAATTTAATTAAACAATATTCATAAGTTTTTTTTAAAAAAAATTAAGTTCAAAGGGTCGAAATTTTTATTCCTTAAAGATCAAATCAAATTGTCATAACCCAAAAAGTAAGTGTTTTAAACATTTTCTTAAATTTTATTTAGTAAAAAAAAGTTGTTTTTTAAACCATTTTATTGTTAAATCTAAATATCCAACTTTATAGTTTAGGTCGGTTCGCTTTCAATCAGCTTAAAAAAATATTTTTCTTTGATTTTAATGTTTAACATTATTGTATTTAAATTAAATCAAAAAATATACAAAAAAATTATGTTTATTAAAAGTAAAATCAATCATTTTTTCATTTTTAATTAATTCTGGTTTAAACCAGAGTAGATATTAGATCTTTTTTATCTTTTGAAAAAAATTGTTAAAAAATGAAAGCTAAGTTTCTAAAATTAATTAATTGTATCTTTTTTGTTTAGTTAAATTAAATTTATTTAAAATTCAAGTAAAACAGAGGATTTTTCTACCTAATTTTGAACACAAGTAAATAATATTTAAGCTTTAATTTAGAAATTCAAATTTTAAATACATGATTTATAAAATAATGTAAATATTAAATGTAAAAAATACTTGGAAACTGTTTTGAAATCTAATTGGAATTGTGAATTTTAAAAACAAAAAAACAACATTAATTGTTTGTAAAGATAGTTATTTATTTTTTTCAATTTTGTTGAGTTATTTTGTATTTAAATTTTAAATATCTTCTTTGTAAATTGACCAAAATTGATTCTTTAATAAAATCTAAATTCAAATGAAATTAAATAAAAAAAATAGTAGGATAACTATAATAAAGATAATTTTTTTAATTTAAAATTTACGTCAAAGTAAAATTTTTGATCAAATTTCATTTTTCAAATTTGACCAAAACACTTTAAATGCGCAATTAAAATTCAGTGCATTATTTACTAATTACAATAGTTTTTCAAAATTATTAATTAAAGTTTTGAAATTTTATAAAAATTTGGAATTAAATTTAATTACGCATTTAAAAATGTTCCGATCAAATTTGAAAAATAAAATTTGATCAAAAAATTTTCTTTGCCAAATATACCAGATTATAGAAAATTTAATACTTTTTTATTATTAAGGTAATTTTTAATAAAAATTTAGTGTTTATAATAGCTATTTAGTCTCAAAGAGAAATAAAATATTTAAAAGTCCTATTGATTTTAAAACTCAAGGTATGAATTTCAACAATCAAATCAAATATCAAATGTTGGGGTTTAAAGGTTGTTTATTTTGAATTTCAAGTTTAAAAAAAAATCTAAAATTCAGATAGAAAACAAAGCTTATTTATAATTAATGAACCCTAGAAATTTATTATTTATTATTATATGATATTTACCTTCGGATCACGTCCGTTTCGATCTAACAAAGATATAATGCCTTGAATGTGTCTTTCCTTGATCATGTTAAGTGCTTCAGGACTGTCGATTAGAATACAATGCAAAACTTCGAGAACGCCTCTTGATGTTTGTTGACTTGTTAGCCGGCCTATTAAGCAATCAAGCCGATTTCCTTGAGCGAATTGAGCACAATTATTCCTATTGCCCTTGATCATGGTGGCCAACAAAGCATACAACTGGTCATATATTTCATCTATCACATGTTGCTTATAGCCATCAAACAATTGAATATTCATTTTGCTAGTCTGATTTTTGGTCTCACTATATTCACTGTACTTGTCTATTGTGTCTAGGACCAAAGTGATCATGCCCTCTTCATGGAACAAATCTTGACGATTGCGCAAGGCTTTCAGCTTAGCCTGACGCTCTTCGTGTGATATGTCCTCGCTTGGTTGTTTGAAAAACTCAATCAAATCATCTAAACACTTGAGCACCTTTTCTAGACTTATCTTTTTCCAGTACCTGTGCTTTTCAATGTGGTAATCAGCTGCTGTGTCCATGGCACGAATAAATTTTGTAAACAGGCTCATGCACTTTCGAATGACGAGTGCCGAGCGGGCCTCTTCTTCTTGAGCGCGCACTATCGTAAAACAATCGTCCATGTGACCCTCTTCATGCAAGGTGGCCTTTTTCTCTTCTATCTTTCCGATGCCCCGTTTTTTTGTCTCATAAGTCTGATACGAAAGCCAGTGAGAGGTCTTGGCATGCTGAACATAGACCAAAGTGTCGCCATATTTTATAGTGGGCATGCCCATTGTTTCTTCTGATTCTATTTCGTTTGATTTCTTGTCATCCTGAATGAAAAAAAATAAAAAAAATTTTTTTTAATTTTTTTTTATTACTTTAACAGGGGTCAAAATAAAAGTAATGACATCAGCGTTGGCCTTGTCGCGATGAACCACACACACTTCTCCATTTGTTATGCCCAGATAGCGACCTGATGTTATGTGTCTGAAACGAACAAGGCTATTCCATAGCATAAAGCCACCGTACCAGCTAAAAAGTAGGGAAAATAAAAAACTTTTTGAGAAAAGTAAAGAGAAAGAATAATATTCAGACCGAGTTCGCAGGAATTCGAGCCTCCACAATGATCTAGCGTGGTTGCATACTGATCCAGTCTCGTAAAAAATGCTGTAGGGGAACTCGCTTACTCCAGGCTGGGGCAAAGTGAAACATTGGTCCATGTTGCCGTGAAATAAACGCAGTACATCGCCGCCAAAAACAAATCCAGTTGTTTTGGAGCGAAAGTTGCCTGATGAAATGGGAAGCAGAGTCCATAGTGTTTGCTGAAATGAAGCGTTTACTCTGTGAATTATGTTATCTACTGAATAAATATGCTAGATATTTACAAGAAAATAGATTTGTTTGCACAGAATGTTTATTTTGACTTAGTTTACCAGATATCTTTCGGAAGCCACGGATACTAATATTATGTCGTCACCAATGCGGACTTTTTCTCCTTCGGATCGTTGTTTGGATGCCGGATGTATGGTCCACCAACACGATTCACCTTAAACATTTACATTTACTTAATGAAAGCTTGTTTTCTATCAATCATGGTAAACAATGATTAATTAATTGATTTTTTTGTTGTTGTTGTTGAAATAATTATCTTCTTTAGAAATTTGTTTGTGTGCTTACCTTGTGAATTTAGCTGTAAACCTACATCGAACGCTAGTTTATCGTTCGATGTACTCGTTGATAAACAAGTCAAATACTTTAAAAAAATAATTTTTATTTTGATTATGGGGTAATTTTAAGTTTGACTTGCCATATTTGAGTGCAAGTGTCGAAGTTGAACTGCATGACCATATAACAAAGTTCGATGCCCAGATTGTTGGATTGTATTTATCTGTGTAAATAAAACACAAACCATTATTTATCAGAAAATGGATTAAGTTTATTTTTTTAATATTTTTTATCTATTAATAAATATTGGCGTGTGATTATTCATTGACTAAAATAATTGATTTATCAACAATTTTGCTAGATGAACATAAAAAGACAATTTTTTTACTTAATACAAAAATGTGAATTCAATATTAAAATCAAGTTAGATGCAAGTTTTCCCAATTTTTAATTAATTTAAAAAATAATTAAATAATTGCCTTCTAGGGTATTTTAGTAGGAAACAAGATTACAGAACTCAGATTTTCCAGAAACATTCATTCCACAATTTTCTAATTTACATAAATATTGGTCTAACTCAAAAAATTTTTCTAATTGAATCACCAAAACAACCTTATTTAGCTCAAATTTATAAATTGCTGAAAATTACTTAAACTCGAATCAGACGATTTTTTGCTTTTTTTTTTTTAATTATGTGTTGATTTTTAATTTTAATACAATTTAGAAAATAAATTATAATATAAATTATTAAAAATTAGCAAAATTATTATATTTTTAAAGTTATTTTAGTTAAAGTTTCAGTAATTTTAATGTTTTCTATTTAATAACAAAATAATAATCATCAAATAATAGATAATTATAATTTATAAATAATAACATTTTTCTAAAATAGATAATTTAAATCTATAAAAAATAATAATTTTCTAATAAAAGATAATTTTAATTTATAAAAATAATAATTTTCTAATAATAGATAATTTATATTTATTAAATAATAATATTTATCTAATAATAGATAATCTATATTTACAAAGATTAATCATTTTCTAATAAAGGCTAATTTTAATTTATAAAAATAATATTTTTTTATTAACAGATAATTTATATTTATTATAGATAAAATTTATCTAATAATAGATAATTAATATTTATAAAAAATAAAAATTATTTAATAATATAAATTCTATATTTTTTAAATAAAATATTTGTCTTATAATAGAAAATCTATATTTCTTAAAATTAATAGTTATTTTATAATTGATAATTTATATTTATTTTAAAAAAATATTCTAACTTTGAACAACTTATGAAGTTACTGATGAAAGGTAATATGTTTTGTTAATAATATCAACAAATAATAAATATCTAATAATAGATAACTATTTTATAATAAAAGATAATATTTAATATTAGGTTATAGTGATATGTTTTGTAAAGGTTAAAAAAACTTACGTTTGAATTTTCACTTGAGTTAACGAACTCCTGTAAGGCTCGCACAGACAAGGCTTGTTCTAAAACAAAAATGCAAGCCGGAAAATCAGGTGTTACATTCTGATTAAAATTTTAATATTAGAAAAAAAAATAAAAAATTAATTTATTCAAATATTGTGTCTAAAACGATTACTTCAAGTGTTATGTCTTCTAGAAAGCACATTTTGTTGCCAAAAGCTTCGGCGGCAAGTGCCATGCGACGACTGATCCCATTTTGAGTAACAACCGAACAATTAAGGCATATGTAATCTTCCTTTAATAATTAGACAAAAAAAAGATTAGGCTTAATTATTCGATTAAGTATTTAAAATTTGAATAATCCTCGATTATGTTAAACAAAAATTTGACAGCTTAGAAAAAAAAGAAATAATAGCCTTCTTACTGTTCTCAAAAAGGACAAGTCATCCGGCTCGCCGTTCGATTGCTTATCTTCTATAGATGCCATTTATCGGCTAACGCTAAATCATTAATCAAACAAGATAAACTGTTGCTCCAAAACCGATTGATGTCTACCTAATTTAATCTAAATACAAATCGATATAATTATCACGACATTTTTTTGTCTTCTCTAAATTAATATTATTATAAACATAAAGTCTGAAAGCAACAAAATAAAATACTGATTTAAGTTTTATCCTATTTTGTTTTCTTTTTGGGCCTCTAAAACAACAAATAGATATAATAAAGAAATATTCTAATCGCGCATAATTGAACGGTATTAGACTTAGTTGATTGGGCCAAAATCGGGTTAACAATAATCTCTAAATATTCAGTACAAAACTAGAGATGAATTTTTAGGAGTCGATGAACGTTTTGTATAGTTACTGCAAATTAGGAAAATATTTATTTCAAAATCAATCGCACTCCTTCTCTACACAACAAAAAAAAATAATAATAAATTATGATGCTGAAAATCACTTTTTTTTTTCTATTTCTCAACCAATTGTTCATTGGATTAGTTAGCTCAAATTGAATATTAAATTTCAAGGCACTTTTAGCCGGCCAGACAAATATCAAATCATCCTGCCAATATTTTACTAAAATTAAACAATGAGCTGTTTGTCTCAAATGGAAGCATGTCCGGGAAAGTACTGTGCACGCACCGTCCTAAATGACAGCGCTTGTGTGCTAACAGATTGTCAAGTAACAAACTGCAGCACTCTTCAATTCCATTAGCCTTTGTTTTTAAGAGATGTGAGCGCGGCTTTCGTCCCGACCAAAGTGTGTGTGTGCCCTGTGTCCATCCGGCTCAACTCTACGACTACATGTACTTGATATTCATGTTCAACATTACTGTAGTACTTCACTTCTTCTACGTAGACAAGTCATTCTCTCTGGTTAAGAAAAAGAAAAATAACCTCAAGGATTCTAAGTAATAAGCCTGAGTAATTAGCATATTTTTGAAACTAATCAATTAGTGTTTAGAATAGCGGTTGTGTATGCTTTGCCGCTAGTCGAGTGCATTATGGCGTTGATTACTACTTTTCTAGTTTTTCCGCCTTACGGCTCCTTAAAGCTAAATGCATGTGAATTAAAAGAGCTGAGCGACTGGTACAGTGTGCTCTTCAATCCGCAAATTGACTATGACAATCAATTGAATTGTACTCAAGAAGTAATTTAGAGAGTGAATGTACAGGCTTGTCATTTAACTTTGCTTTAAGATTGTTTATCCTTTCTACAGCTTTGTGATGGTGTATTTTCTCCTAGTGGTCGTCTACATGCTTGCTCTGAGGCCCATTGGCAAACGACTTTTGTTTCAAAATAGCATTTACAGCATATTCATGAACAAATCAACATTTTCAGCACTCTACTTTGTGCCGATGCTGTTTCTAATTCACACAATGGCTGCCGGAGTTATTTGTAAGAAACGAAAAGAAAAAATAAGCATAAATCAAATTTTAAACTTTTTTTTTTTAAATCTAAGATTACACGTATCCTGTAATAACATTAGTTGTTTTCTTAATATCAAATAATTTTCATCTATCAAGTTCGGTTAATGAAGAGCTAAATAAGAATAGTGTAAGCTAATTTCCTAATTTGTATTTAATTTATTTTATTTTTTTTTTGTTAAGTTAATCGATTCTCTAAAAAGGATGACTAACAAGAGAAATTTGTTCGTTCAATTGGTGCATGTTTATTTCTATTTTTTTGGCATTGTGGCGCTCACTAGACTGCGCACTTGGTACGACTTGTTCTATTTGCTTTGCGTTCCGCTACCACTAACCTTTTTCATAATGTCCTTCAAGCATACCAACCCCAAGCGATTAAGCACATATTGGGAATGAGTAAAATATTGTGTGCACTTCGAATTGCCATGGTGAGATGTTTTTTTTGGGGAAGGAAATCTGATTTTTTGATTGTTTTCTATGCAATTGTAAAATCTCTGTTTGTGAAAAGCTTTTAAAATAATGTAAATAAAGTTGGGAATAAACAAATTAATAAGTTTAATTTAAATTCAAAGCTTTTTTCTTTTAAATATGAATGCCAATATTGAAAGCTAAATTAAGAAAAATGTGAAATTAAACACAATTTTGGTTGATCGTCAAAATCCGCATTCTTTCTTAATGTATCTCAAGCTTTTCTTTCTTTTTTTAAATTAAATAAATAAAATTAATTAGACTTGTCTTAAATATGCGAATATATTCTGCTCTGATTAAATTGAAATTAATCAAGTCTCTTGACTATTTGAAAGAATTTGTAAAAGAAAATTAATTTCGAAATTTTTTTATGCAACTTGGAATAATTATTCTAATGACCGAAAACAAATAAATTTTTTAATACTTAAGCAAAATGAATAATTTGAACTAAATAAAATATGTTTGACGAAAGCCGACTTTCTGGCAGACATGATTGTTGGCAAAACTTTTAGAGTTTAGATATTTGAGCTGTAATAAATTGTTTTATAATTGAGCTTGATGAACAAAGAAAGCTATCAAAAGTTGCTTTCAAAACTTCATGTGGTAAATATATTAGTGTTTGGATTACCCACAAACAGTTTTTTTTAAATTTTGATAAATTTTCTACATTCAAGCTTCTAAAGTAAAATACGGAAACAATGCTGAAATAAATTTATAACACAAAAAGGAAATAATTAAAAATGACGAGCTTAATTTTTGTATAATAAATAATTTAAAAATTAAATCAAAAATTAAGTTAGTGCTCGTTTTATTTGCCAAATAAAATTTTCAAATATTGTCATAAATAATTGAGTAATGAAAAAATTTAATTCTTTTATTCCTAGTGAGAAATGATAAAATTCTTTTAAGATGTCATTGCTCAGTTGGTATATAAAAAAATTGCTTATATTCAATTATTTTAAATTAAATTCATTAACTTTTTTTCAAACCCTGGATCATTAAATAAAAGATCCTATTACTTTACGATAAAACAGTGAATTCAACGGTAGTATAGTCCTTTTTAGCTTTTGTATACTAAATTTGTTTTTTATTGTTTATTTCAAATTAAATTGAGTTGTAGCTTTTCCTGCAAAATATTCAAATCATTAATTAACTTTTATTTGAAAAAATATTAATTAGCTTTGTTGACGAAAATCTTGCTTTTAATAATTTAAAATGTATATTTTATTAATTATTGATGTTTTTGGTCTTTGATTTTTACTATAATTTACTTAATTTTATTAAAACAAAAATTTCCAAAGATGAGTTTATCTGACTTGTTATTAAATACAATTTAAATAAAATATTTAAAAAATAATTTTTTTAAAATCTTAATTCGTTTTTTAAATATTATGAACAAAAATTTGACATCCTTAAAAAATATCGAAAAATATATATATATATGTATAAATCTTCACAAATTATAGCAAATTTTTAGGTCACAAAAAAAGTAAATTTATCTTTATAGCTTTTGATTTTTTCGCAATAATCGATATTTTAGATTGAGTCAAATTTTAAATAATTTGTTTTTAATAAAAAGATATGTAAATAAAGTAGTTAAACAATTAATTCTCACTCTTGAACCATTCCCAGTATTTAGAACCAAAAAAGAATAATGACAAGCTAAAATAAATATTGCCTAGTAAAAAATATTATCTAATGAATTGAGATAAAATGAGTTAATCATTTAGGAAGAAGTTTAGTTTGAGATTCTTTGTATTCTAATTGCTCTAATAAAAGGTTTGAATTAATCATACGATCATCTGGAGCTTGTTAATTTTCAGAAATTCAACTAGACACAGCATACCATTTTTGATGATCCATAGTTTCTATAGTAACCATAACTTCGAAAAATAATCAATTAGTTTGACGATTTGAAGTTTATGATCAAAACGATCAAATCAAGTTTAAAATATTAAATAAGTTATTATTTCTTATTCAAATTAAAACAGAGATATATTTTTAGATTAAGCATTCTATGCTAAATGATTATTTTTGGTAAATTATTGGAAATATTATTATTATTCAAAAAGGCTAAGGAAAGATTCGAAAGCCATAGCTTTCTTACGGTCCAAAAGTAAAGATAAGTAAAAATTTTATGTTTTGAATAAATTTTAAGTTTTTAGTTCTAAGTTTTTTTGAATTTTTTCCATATGGTAAGAATAAAATTAGAATAATGTATTGGAAATAGATGGCAACAAATTTTTAAAGCAAATTCATTTAAAAATACATTTTTGAAATTTTAAAAAGAGGTTCATTCAATTATTTTCGGTACAGCCTTAAATAATTTTATAAATTTAACTTTAATTATATTAATAACACCATTGAAATAAGTCTTAAAATGCTTCCGGCAATTTAATCCTGTTTAATTTCTCTTAACTTCAATACTCCGAATTACGAAACAAATTTTTAATTATTTATTTATTTAACTTTTTTTTATTATTTTATAAATTTTCCTAAGTTTATTGAGCAAGAATCAGATTATAATAAAAACAAACTATATTCAATACTTAAAGAAACCCATTGATTAGTAGAAATGTCTACATAATGACTTGAATTTTATGTTAATTTTTATCACTTCAAAATTTTTTATCTAAAAATAAAATGGGTATATTTTTTGTCAGTAGATAATTATATTCTTGTTGGACTTCGTGTTGATTTAGATTGTCTAACTGCCTGTTAATTGGAGCAATCGAATTTCTTTCTAAAGCTGATCTGGCTTTTTTTTTTCGACCTCGTTTTGCATTGCCTTCGATCGCTAAGTCCAAACCGGGGAATTTGTTTAAATTCAAAAAGTGCGAAGTTCCGATTGTGTGCTTGCATTTGAAGTTTTTTAGTCAATAATGACATGAACAAGTACTCGATTCCCAATTTTCCGAATCGATTTTAACAGCAATAAATTTCATACTCCATTCCAACAACTCATCAAGATCATGCCAACCATCTTCTTTTATCCAAAACTCTTTGCACTGTGCCTTTGTAATATCGGACGTCGATTCAGAAGTTGTACACATGTAGAACTGAATGCCTTCGTGCAAATATTTGACTATTCGTTTTCTCAATTTTATCCAATTGTAACCGAATGTCCATTCTCTAGTTGAAATGATCGGCTTTAACTAAAATTTTTTTGTATTTTTTTGAAGTATAATTCATTGAATAGTATATCAAATATGTTTAGGTTAATATATTACGCAATTAAGAAATTAATTTTATTAAAACTGGTAATTTTTTGAAGTGTAGGTGTCAAAAAACAAAAAATTAGCACTTTTATGATAAATATCTACTTCAGAAAACAATTATCTACATTTGAATAAAAATATCTTTTGAATTCTATTTTTATTTAATTAAAAAAATTATTTATCTACTATTTATTTTATCTACTTTTTTAAATAAAATTATCTACTAAAAAAAACATTTATCTACTAACGAAAAACTAGGCCAAAATAAAATGCTTTTGGCGACTTATGAAAAAAAAATCATACAAATGAACGCAACTTAAACATTTTTCTAAAGTTGATACCAAGAAAAACTCAATATTGTTGTTACATTTCACAAATTAAAACAAATAAATCCAAATATCTTTTACATGATTTTTTGTAGAAAAATTGCGGTTCCATTTAAGGAGTCTTTTGCATAGTTTTCGATGAAGTCAATAGAGAAATAATGCTTAAAAGACTGATAGTAAAAATTGATTCTGAAATGTAGGCTGATAACTTACTATGGGGAATCAAATAGATCGTTTTTTAAACCTAGATTCTTTATCAACTCTAGCTGTTTTTAATTGTGTCTTGCAATCCACCATTATCAATTTTAAAGATTTTTGCATCATCGAATCTGAACTTTTCGTGGAATAATTTTTTTTTAAATTGTAGTATATAAAAAAAAATACACGAGCTTTTTTATTTGCCAATAAAAAATTAAATCACTTAAATTTTTTTATAATTTAAAGACAACTTTGGTAGTTGGGCGTTCGTTAATAAAAAAAATCGAAAATTTTTCATTTTTACAAAAATCTAGGTCTCATCTAGCCCTAAGGTCTCGTTTTTTGCCTCACTATACCGGTTTCGACTGGGTAATAATAGCGGTGTAGATGACCAACTCGATGCAGCTACCTCTGTGTCAGGTCGGAGCCGTAGCTCAAAAAGGTACAGGAAAAGGAGATGAGCGCCTCCCCATTATCCACTAGGATAGAAAGGGACATATTATTATTATATTATTAATTGGTCCATAAAAAGCCCGTATAGCCGAATGGTTTGTGTGTTAGTCATGCAAGCAGAGGATCGAGGGTTCGAAACCCGCTGAGGGTGAAAAAATCTTCAAAATATCTCTGCAGTACGGGACGAAGGTTTAAACCCCTTTCATCATAAAAAATAGGGGTACCGGTTTCGACTGGGTAATAATAGCGGTGTAGATGACCAACTCAATGCAGCTACCTCTGTGTCAGGTCGGAGCCGTAGCTCAAAAATGTACAGGAAAAGGAGATGAGCGCCTCCCCATTATCCACTAGGATAGAAAGGGACATATTATTATTATTATTATTGACTGGTCCATACACAAAAATGGCGGAGTCGAAACCGCTATCCAAGTCTTCCTGATATTGAGCCATCACATTTCTTTTAAATTTCCTTTTTTTTTCAATCAGCTCAGCTGATGCTGAATTACCGTATTTCCTCAATTAGAAGTAACCACAAATAGAAGAAACTTGCTTGTATTTCATCAAAAATTTTCCTTTATTTGAGTTATTTTTCTTTCTTTGTTTAAAAGAAAATTTATGAATCATCTCTCATTTAAAACATGCATTTTTCTTGTTTTTAATAGAAGAAAAAAAATGGATAAATTTCTTTTATTTGAGTCACTTTTTTGAAGTGAAAAATTTTCAAATAAAAGAAACCCTTTGATGACCGAAATTTCTTTTATTTGAGGAAATACGGTAATTCTTTCGGTCAACTCGAGAAAAAATCGATAAAGGAATGGTCAAAAAGCATTGTTACACACGAGTAAAGATCAAACTTCTTGAGACAACGACAGATACAGAAAAAATTTTAAATCTGAACATTTTGGAAAAATCACCAACAAGAAAGCAGCTGGGTTTTGTCAAAATGGAATTATATTAAGAGGAGAAAAATAATGATGAATATGACATTATAATGGTTCAAACAACCTTGATCCATGATTAACTAATAAAAATTAAATCATAATCATTAAATTTAAAGAATGAAGAGTTAAATTCAATAGCAAATTTGATAAAAAATTTTCAAAACAATCAAAAAAATATATTAAATATATTAAATTTTGTAATTAAATTATTATTTAATAAGAGAATTTGAAAGTGTTCCAAACAATTAATAATGAAATGGACTGTGACAAAGAAGAAGGTTCTCATTGCATTGAAAATTATTAAGCAAAAGAGAAATAATATTTTAAAATAAATAATATAATTAATGGCTTATATTTAACAGCGTAGCTAATTTAATTATATTCGTAGCTAATTTAAAAATAAAAAAGTAGCTAAATAAAAAAAGATACATTTAATTATTTAGTAGCTAAATTGATTTATTTGTAGCCAGATTAATTAATTAGTAGCTAAAAAATTAATTTTGTAGCAGATGTAAATTAGAGAAAATAAATGAGTTTTATTCTAATTTAAGTTATTTTTTCTATATAAATGTTAAATATTTGATGAGTTTAATTAATTATGGCTTTAAAGAGATTAAAAAATGAAGCGGCATCAGGACCTGACCAAATTCATAATTTAATGTTAAAAAACTTACCTAGAAATTCATTAATAGAAATCATAGAACTTTTTAATTTATCTCTTCGAGAAGGTAGAGTCCCGAAAGCGTGGAAAACATCTTACATTACTATGATTCAAAAAAAGGCCTCTACTTTACAAGATCCTTTAAATTATAGACCAATTAGTATAACGAGTTGTTTAGGAAAGCTACTGGAACGCATAGTATATTCAAGATTATACAATTTTTTGGAACAAAATTCACTCCTTATCCAGGAGCAATCTGGATTTAGGAAACACCGGCGAACAGCAGATAATCTTTTCTTCTTAATTCAAAAAATTGTGGAATCATTTAATAGAAAAAAAAGAGTTTGCGGCCTTTTTTTTGATATTTCTAAAGCCTTTGATAGGGTTTGGCATGAAGGTTTACTTTTTGAATTGATTAAAATAAATCCACCTCATTACTTGACTAACTGGATAAAATCCTTTTTAGACTCTAGGACATTTAAGGTAAATGTGAATGACCATTTGAGCGAAGAATATCAAATAACTGCAGGTGTTCCTCAAGGCTCAGTAATTAGTCCTCTTTTATTTAGTATATACATTAATGACATCCCTAAAAGAAACAAAACAAATAATGAATACTCTCTGCTTTTCGCAGATGATCTAGTTACATTCTTCATTTATAACAAAAAGGGGAACCTAGAAAATAAGATCAATAAATACCTCAACGAACTAGAACAATGGCTTATTAAGTGGAAAATGAAGATATCAGTTGAAAAGTCGTGTTCAGTAGTCTTTTCTAGGTACAAAAAAGAGAGTGATAATCTTAACTTAAAAATTTATGGAAACAGAATAGAGAGACAAAAAGAAATCAAGTTTCTTGGTATTAAATTTGATTCTAAATTAAACTTTAATATACTGGTAGATGAAATTAAAGAGCGCTGCAATAAAAGGCTAAATATTATTAAGATATTGTCAAACAAAAATGGGGTCTTAATCAAAACACACTAGGAAATTTATATAAATCTTTAGTCGGATCAATTTTAGACTATTCTTTTCCTTGCTTAAATTCATTTTCAGAAAATAATATCAAAAAACTACAAGCAATTCAGAATACAGCAGTCAGATCTATTCTTAAGTTAAAATATGATACTCCCTCCAACATCGTACATCATGAGGCTTTTAATAAACTAAAATTACTAACAGTCTCGAATCGGCTTTTTGAATTGAGTGAGAGATATGTTGGGACAGGACTGAGTCATTCTATTCCATTGGTTGTAAGACTGGTGAAGGAATACAAAGAAGGTTTCGAATCAAGATATATTGACTACCCAACTCCATTGTGTAGTTGCTACCTTACTATTTCTTCTTTTTTTCCTGAAACTTGAACTATTTAAACATGAGCCACATGTAACAATCTTTTCCAATTTTATATATTCTTAATTTTCATTTATTTAGCTTATTTACTTTTTTTTTAATTCTTTTTTTTTTTTTTTTTTTTTTTATCTTATTTTATTAACTTTAATTTTATTTTTATTTTATTTTATTTCATTTTTATTTTATTTTTTAATTTTTAACTTATTCTGAAGGAGCTCTAGCTCTGTACAGAAAACAAATAAATAAAAAAAATAAATAAATAAAAATAAGAGTTACTGATAAGTATTGAATAATGATAAGTAAATTTTTAAAATGAGTTATACAGAATCCTCTTCAACCTCAATTTTAAGACCTATCCACAATAGAGATGACGACACCGATAACGATGCTGAAATCGAAGAAAGGCCTAACAAAAAATTAACGAAGGCTAATAGAAGTTATGTTCGTCATTGGTGTTGCTTACAATCTTGGCTTATGTCAATTTCCATCTATTGATTTAAACATAGAATGCAATTCAAAGAGAGGAAGACGAAAACAAGCAAATATGACATTAGTGACTAGAAAATCTACTGAACCAACGAACCCAGCTTTACAAAGTTTCAATCTTGAACATCAAATTTCAACGATCGATGATCAACAACATTTTAATTAAATGGAACCCATTTCACAGCAACAAGAGAACAATGTTAACAATAGATTGCTCATTCAACCGACTTCGTCAATAACTATTTCAAGACTAAACTCAAAATTAAATAAAAATACAAACATCTAATCTACTTTCTATTACATTTTTTTTTTTAGCTACGAAATAATTTTTTTAGCTACGAAATAATTAATTTGTCAACTTATTCTATTTTTATTGTCTATTTTTTTAATTTTTTTAGCTACGATTATATTAAATTAGCTACGCTGTTAAATATAAGCCTATAATAAATTGGTTTTCTTAAAAAAGATTTTAATTTAATTTTTTATATTTAATTTTATAAACACTATTTGAATAAATTATATAACAAATTTATTAAAGTTTTTTATCGCCACAAAAAATTTTGTGTTAACCAGCTATTTGATTGGTTATTACTAAAATAAGGACCTCCAGTTTTTAAATAAAACACGGACCTATACTTATCTCCTTAAGAAATACTATGACACTTAGCCCCCACCATTTTTCTAGTACTAAATTTTATCAGCTTTTACGCAAGAAAAAAATCAAAGCTCTAGCTTTTTCGGTTCGGCCATCATTTAATTCTGAATCATATAAAGAGAGATTTAAAAAATTTATTTAATTTTAATTTTATATTTTTAAATATTAATACTTAATAATAATTACGAAATAATAATTTCTAAAAAAAAAGTTTTAAATTAAAAAAGCACACGTAAGACAAAAGTCAGGAAAGGAAAAGCACAAGTGAACCAAAATAAAAAGCACGCAGTTTTGTCAAATGGACTCAAATTTTTTGCTTGAAACAAACTGGTCAACGTTTGGACAAGGTGTCGTATCTGGGCACTCGAAAACTTTGCATGAATGGTGTGGTAATATTTCGAAATTCGTCCTGGAACTTTCAAATCATGTGAAACTTCTAGAAGAAAGAGAAAAGGAGAAAGACATTGAAATAAATAAACTGAAATCTGAATTGTCATCAGCAAATAAAACAGCAAACTCATCCAACAACAGTAGCAAGTGGATTCAAACGGTAAAACAAGGAACAAAAAATGCTAAAAAAACAGCGGATCAGATAGCTGTAGAAAATGCAACCATTAGCGAAATGAATGAAAGAAATAGAAGATAAAAAAATGTGATTATTTATGGTGTGCCAGAATCAAAGAAAGATATTTTAGCAGACAAGAAAGCAGAAGATGATGCAAAAATCAATGAAATTCTATCCACTATTGGAAAAAGTGATATCAAGCCAGCGTATTCGAGACGTTTGAGATCTAAAGACCAAAGTAAACCAGGACCAATTCTAGTAGAACTCAAAGAAGAAGCAAACAGAAATCCACTACTACTAGCAGCGAAAAAGTTGAGAGATTCAAATATTTTCAAATCTGTTTATTTTAGTCCAGATTTGACTAAAACCGAAAGAGCTTTAGACTATGAATTGAGAAAACAAAGAAATGAAGCAAATAATGGTCTTTCACAAGACTCGCCCTTTCGATATGGCATCCGTGGAAATCAGATCGTCAAATTCAAGAAGCAATAAACGTTCATCAGAAGCGCCATCACGTGTAGATAGTCTCGAATCTTTAAAATGTATGTATTTAAATGCTACTTCTTTGGACAATAAACTAGATGAATTCAGTGTTGTTATTGAAACATATAGCCCACAAATTGTAGCAGTTAGTAAGACTTGGTTCAAGAGCATCTCAATTACGAACGTTAAAGGATACAATTTGTACAGAAAGGACAGAAGTGATGGACGCAGAGGCGGTGGTGTATGTCTCTACATTGATGAAAAAATCGACTCATTTGAATTAAATGATGCAGGTTTTAATTTAAGTAAAATAGAACAAATTTGGGTAGTAGTTAATTTTAACTGTGAAAAATATTTAGTTGGCTGTCTTTATAGGCCAAACGATTTTGTTGATATGAACGATTTCGATTTAGTCTTCAAACAAGCTAAAGAATATGTGGACGAGAGAGTAAGGAATCATATACCTTTAAAAAATTTATTTATAATAAATCTGACTTTGGAAAAATTTCTCATTTTCTATCAAATATTGATTGGGTGCACCTATTTGAGAATTTAAATATTCAGGAAATGTACAGTGAGTTAATTTTCTATGTCAGCGAAGCTAGTAATCGATTCATTCCAGTGACGGATGGCTCTAAAAAGAAAAGTATCTCAAAACCATGGATAAAAAATGAACTCAAGGTCTTAATTAGAGATAAAAAGAATCTTAGATATAGGAACTGTGCATCTAAATGGAAGGATATGAATCTTTATAGTGATTACAAGAGTATCTGTAAATTAGTCTCATCAGAAATAAAAAGAGCCAGACTAACTTATGAACAGAATTTAGTTGAAAAAGCTAAGAAGAATCCAAAAATATTGTACAAATACCTAAATGATCAACAAGTTATCAAAGAATCTATCAAAGCATTAAAAAAGTCAAACAATGAATTAACGCAAGAACCGAAAGAGATATCAAATCTTCTTAATAAATGTTTTCAAGATGTTTTTGTTATTGAACAAGATGGTGAGCTTCCTCCTTTTGAAGTTGAATTTAATGAAAACTGGTCAGAATATATTGACATTGAGCCATATGACATTAGTTATGAAATGGTTTTCAAAAAATTACAAGACCTGAATCAAAATAAATCATGTGGTGTAGACAAGCTTCATCCGTTATTGCTAAAAAACTGTGCAGAAGCCTTTACTGTTCCTTTAACTTTGATTTTCAGAGAATCATTATCGAATAGTCAGCTTCCAATTCAATTCAGATCAGCAATTATTACTCCATTGTATAAAAAAGGTGATAAATCAACGGCAAGCAATTATCGTCCTGTGTCTTTAACTTCAATTCCTTGCAAAATTATGGAAAGCATAATAAGAACCAAAATGGAAGACTATCTTTATAAGAAAAATATTATATCTAAAGAACAGCATGGATTTGTTAAAAAAGTCATGGAAAAGTCATGGAAAAGTCATGTACATCTAATCTTCTGGAAACGCTAGATTTCATCTGAATGAGTCCAGACAAAAGTATTCCTGTTGATGTGATTCTGCTAGATTTTGCGAAAGCATTTGATACTGTTCCGCACAGATGACTAATAGCTAAATTAAAAGCGTATGGCTTTGATGGTCTGACACTAAAATGGATTGAAGCTTTCTTGAAAAATAGAAGACAACGAGTTATTCAAGGTGAAATTTTGTTCGTCCTCTTTTGGAATTTGCGGTGCCTGTATGGTCTCCAATTCTTAAGTCTGACTGTGAGAATGTTGAAAGGATTCAACGCAGAGCTACGAAATTTGTTTCGTCAATTAGAAACAAACCGTATGAAAACAGATTGAAGGCTTTGAACATTCCAAATCTGGTGGAATGAAGAAAAAGAGGTGATCTAATTCAATTATACAAGTTCATGCATGGAATAGAATCGGTTGAAAAAAGCAACAATTTTAATGTCACAAAAAACCAAGGAAGAGGTCACTGCCTCAAATATCACAAAGAAATATCGAAGCTCCAACATAGAGATAACTTTTTTTTCAACAGAACCGCTAACATATGGAACTCGCTGCCAAATGAATTAGTTGAAGCCCCCGATGTTAACAGCTTTAAAGCAGGCATTGATTGCTGGATGGGCAGCAATCAATCACATCAGTTGTCTTAGTGTGCCTTATCAGCACACTCGCTGGCTAGCCAGCTACAGTCAAAACTACTACTACTCCTACTACTTTAATTTTTAAACTTAAAAATTGAAGTTATATTTTTTTTGTGTTTGTATTCTCCATTGCAGGCCATTTTTAAAAAAATTTCTCTTACTTTCTTCTGTTGCGTTTGTACTAACATACTCAGTACATTTGCTTTTTCATCGGATTTTTTGTATAACTTAGAAACTTCATGGTCACCAGATTGAATAATTGCTAATTTAGATGATTTTATTTGACCTTTGGCCATTTCTTCAAAAAAGCTGAATATCTCAGATTATTTTTTGATTTCGGGATTCTTTCTTAAATTGAATTATTAAATCCATCTATATAATTGGTCGTATAATACCTATTTAGCTTATCTTTGTATTTTAAATTTGGTCACACAAAAATGTCATAAATCTTTCTGGCTTTATGTTCTAAGAATCAATCTGAAAAAATTAAATGAAATACAGCAGTGATTGGACATTTGAATAAAAAATTTGAAAAAATAATAATATAAAATTACCTTTAAATTTCGCTTTGTCCATTCATTATTGTTTTTCATTGCTATTTTCACAGCATCGGAGTTACTTAAAACGAAAGTGTTTGAACGATCGACTATACACTTTATATAGGACTCTACAATCGAATCGGATAAGAGTCCATTGTTGTCTAGATCGTCTAAGGCCTGCTGAGATATATCGATGCCATATAGGCTAGCACAACTCTTACGTTCACTTTCGTTATGTTTCTTTGACGGTCCCGGTTGAGATAGATCAACATCGACGGCCTGTTGATACCCCATGCTTGTTAGTCCGGTTGTTTTAGGTCTTTTTTTACTCCATGTTTCTTCGGCTGTATGATAATCGTCTTCATCAAAATCACACGATGTTTCTACTGGTAGTTTAAATTTGGGTTTTACGAGTTGAGTGACGTTTAGATTCTTGACAGTTCTCATGTATTCTTCACAACTCCCAATAAGCATTTGAATGTTGTCTTGTAAATATTTGTGTGGTAGCACATTTTTACTTCTTTTATTTTTTCGGAATTGATTATACTTTTCAATTCGTCCATTGGTTAATCGAGTAAAAGATGTGTTGATAAGAGTGAAACCAGCAAAAACGAGTATGGAATAAACTTGTCAAGAAGGTGGTCGATAAAAGCCGGCATGTATTTACGGTTAATTTCTAGATCATCATCGTCGACGGTATTACCCAGAACATCGGCATATACTTCGTTGAAATACTTGGTGAATGGTGATTGTAATTTAATGGATTTTTTTAGAGTCTTCTCGTCTCAGTCTGTTTCATTTTCGACCGAATCGTTTAAATCTGTTTTATGATCGTCATCGCCATCGTTATTGTCTGAATCTAAAATAACGTTTCGTTCTTCTTTAACGTCTTCTTCCTTTGGCTCATCGTCGTCATAGTCGCACTCATCATCGTCTTTGTTCAAATCGATACCAAGTTCGATGTCTATTTGTTCGATCATTTGAGTGGTCTCGAATTGTTGATCGTTTAGAATAAAAAAATTCAACTCAATTCTACGGATGAGCTTAGATAACCGGTTATTGATTCAAACCGGTTATGAAAACCGATTTTATTTTTTGACTGATTTTTAAAAACCGGTTAGGTTTCTAACCGGTCGACCAACCCTATTTGTGGTGGTTTCATCAATACTTTTGGTAAAAGAAAACTGTTTCAAAGCTGAAAATGTAACAAAAATAATTTCTGCCGATTGAAAAGAATGTGGCAAAATGAAAATAATTTTACATCTTGAATTATTAGATTTTTAGATTTTTTGTTCAATTATTCAGAACATAATAATAAAAAACTCTAGCAAATAATTAGTTTACAAAATTAAAAATTAAAATTTAATAAAAAAATGCACAAAAAATCTAAAAATATGAAAATGTAGTAATGAAATTTTTTTACATTTTGCCAAGAAGGTTCAGTCTGGTTCATTTCGAAAGAAATTTGTCAACTCGAGAAAAAATGGAATCGGAGACGGTCAAAAAACATAGTTTCACATTAGTTAAGGTCAAACAAATTGATAGAAAGGCCGAAACAAATGGAGAAAAGTCTGGTTTCAAAAAAATAATTTGATTTAAAATTTTACGGAAAATAAGTTTAACAATTGACTTCATTCTTTTTTACAATAATTTTCTCTTTTCAATTTTATAAAAATTACTTATTTTTTATTATTTTTTCTCAATTTTTTAATAAATAAAATCAAAATTTTTTTTATCAAATTTTAGATAGGTTCTCTTTTTAAAATAATTTAATTCTTTTTTTCAAATTAAGCCCTTTAATTAATACACACACAAATTTTTTAGGGTAAACGCCATTACAGTGGTTCTAATAATATCGTAACGCCCAAAAAGACGGGTTCAAAAAACGACCTTGCCGTTTGACCCAGGCGTTCAATATTTTATACGATTTTTTTAACGATTTTTTTATTATTTATCAAAAATTAAAAAAAATGTTTACTTTTTTCACCTGAGAATTTCCTCATTGAGCAATATTTTACTAGTGCATGGTATCGATATTAAATTATCGATAGAAATATCGATAAATAAAGTTTCGATATTGCTTTTTTTTTTTGTAAAACTTATCGATTACATTCTAATCTATCAGTCGAATATGAATATTTTTAAGTTATACTGATATTTTATCGATGAAGTAGAAAACTTTCGATATTTAATCGATAAAGAAAAATATTTTGCGATGCTTGGTGTTGTTGTTTGCGATGCTTGGTGACTTTGTTCGCATTTTCGTGTAACGTATGCTTCGAAATATGCAACGCCAAGGCCGATCGGATTTTGTTTGATGGTGATACAGTAGTTGGATTGTTGCTTTCGAGTAAAAGTTTAACAGTCTTTACTTTAACCATTAATTCTCAGAAAAACGGTGTTGTATTTAGATGCCCCATTAGTGTAGACCACGGCATTTTTCGGAATAATTTTGCGAACTTGTTGTTCGACTTTTGAAATTTCTGAATTGAAAATTCTCATAAAATCGCCGCTTAAGTTGTGGCAATTAGAATTTTTCAAATCAGGTCGAGTATCTTTTAGAATATTTTCCAAGTCATATACCAAAATGGTTATTTTAAACTCGGTCATTTTGTTATTAAGTTGAGTAATTTTATCAATTAGTATAAGTTTTCAAGTTAGTTTAGTAGATTTCTTAATTAAATTAATAATCTGAGCAAAAGTAAATTTTATCAATTATCGAGTAAGTGATAAGTATATCAAGTTAAAAGATTTGAGCTTTAATTTCCGTCATTTTCAGTCAATAAGCGGCATTCTATCAAAATATGTTAAAAAAAAAATTATATAATGTTAAATGCAAAAGTTTAGTTATTTTTAGTTTATTACTTTTGTGTATTAATTTACTTGTTTAAGCCAGTTATTAGTTAAGAGTTATGATTTTTAGTTAATTTTAAGTTATGTTTTGGTTCGAATAAAGTTAATATTATAATTTAAGTTTTTGTTTATTTAATTATTAATCCAACACCATCCGCCACAGACGTCCATCCATCAAGGACATTTAAATTAAAGATAAACCAAATTAAGAATTTAACAATAAAGAGTTTGGCATTTTATTTTTGGAAAACTTTCTGAAGATTTTTCAGAATTTTTTTCTTTTATTTTCCAAAAAAAAAAATTTTGCATGTTTTTTTTTAGAAATCTTAGAAATTCTGAAATAACTTCAGCTAAGTGGAATTATATCTTCATATTTTGTTAAATTTACAACACTTGTAAGGTTCATTGTTATGTGATTGTAAAACAAAATTGGTATTACATCGTTATGTTCTAGCTTTTAAAAATCAAAATCTAAAAAGGTGGTTTTTAATAATTTTAATTAAAATTATAAAAATTTATTCTATTATTTTTGAGCTAAAAGTTTGACAAAAAATATAAATAAACTTGTTGTTTCAGTTAGGGATTGAAAAACATCATCAGTCTCTGTCTCACTGTGCAATCCATGATCTTTAGTTTTATTTTTTATTAAATTATCATTAAGCACATCCAAAATTCTCGGATTTACCGGATTAAAAAATTTTTTGGGAAAAATAAATTAAACTTTCTTTAAAAACGATACTTTTTAATTGAGATTCATCAATTAAGAACTCGTAATTTAAAGTAACAATCGAACAGTCAAAATTTTGTTGTATTTTATCCTCCTTAAATTTTAATTATATTTCTTTTATTGAAAATGCATAATTTTACTTACTTTAGACAATAAGCTTTCAAATTTTAATTTAAAAGCCTGATTCCCAATACTATTTATAAAAATCTCTTATTTTCTGCCAACTTTTTACATTGTAATTTAAAAAAAAAAATCTTTCAAATACCAAATTTTTGAATTTTACTTACCTTTTAATTTTTCACAAGAGGAACAAAATGATTCGGGTTCCAAATTTCAAATGAATACATTAAATCATGAGTATGAGTCGACATTAAAATGACATTTTGTTCTTTCAAACATATAAAAAAAGAATAGTAACTTTATTAAAATTATACTAATTTCAATATTTTATTCGCAAGAAATTGAGTACGATAATAGCAGGTGTTGCATTGGTGTTGGATCTCTCAGTTCAATATTTTTTCGAGGATAAATTTGTTGAATACTGTTGTTAAATGCGATACATAAACTTAATAGGTGCCAAGTACTTGTCCAACTATTTACCTCAATAAGCCTAATAATCTCTTCTTTTAATAAATCGTTTATTGAACCGCTAATATTTGTCCTAAAAAATATAATATTGCATTCAATAATTCGATCTTAAATTTTTTGAATTTGGCTTAGCTTTAAATTGTGCCAAAAGAGAACGATTATCCATGTATTTTTTGGTATTAAGAGCCATCTCAAGTATACATCTGACTCTTAACTCTAGGTGAAACGAATCATTTCCATTCAAAATTAAAGACACCGCTCTAAAAAGACAATAACCAACGGCAAGAACTCTTAAGAGGACTAAATGCTAATTGATGCGTTTTAGTAAAATATTACTGGAACTGCAAACAGGTTATCTTTTATCATAAAAAGAGTAATTTTATTTTACTTAATTATTGTTGCCAAAGAAATTCGAAAATTTAAAATAAACAAGACTTATGTTAAAAATTTTTTATTTATTTTTATTAATTCATTAAATCGTTTTAATCAAATTTTTAGGAAAAAAAAATTGGTTTCTCAAAAACTCTTTCTAATTAATTTAAAAAGCGGTAAATTTCAAAATAGATTGATTATTAATGTTTATTGATTTATAATTTTGTAAAATATGTAGTTAATTTCATTTACTGCTAAATAAATTAAAAAAAGCTAGAAAATAATTAAATATAATAAAAATCTAACCATATTGACCAATCTATAATTAACTATATAAAAATGCGCAAACGAGTGTCTTTCTTTACAAAGAAATACTCTTATTTTCTCGAAATTTAATGTTTTAATTTTTTGATTGTATGATCAAAAAATTATTTTCGTTCCTAGTAAAAAAAACTTAAGGAACGAAATAATTAGATTAAGGATCAATTTCCTTTGTGTTATTTTTACTTTTGCCAAAAATTTTAAATTTTCAATAACAACGTGACGAATAATCAACTAATGTATATTCTCAAAACAATATGTTAATGACCTTGCTACCTTACTCAGAAGATCTAAATCATCGCTTTCCAAATGTAAAAATAAAATTTAAAATATGAAATTTAAGACGTATTATTTATGTGTTGTGTAAAAGCTCAACAAATGTGCAAGAAAAATGGTTTGGGATAAGCGCCTTAGTATTTCTTAAGGAGATAAGTATATGTCCGTAGATTCTAATTTAGATTATTTGATATCAGAATTAAATGAAGGCCGAACCGAAAAAGCAAGCTTTGATTCTTTTCTTGCGTAAAGCGGATAAAATTTGGTACATAGTATCATCGTATTTCTTAAGGAGATAAGTATAGATGCGTGTTTTAGTTATAACGATTTCATTAAATATATAAAAATTATTTTTTTACTGAATTCTGCACAAATAAATTGTTTTGTAGCGATTTTTGCTACAAAGTTTTTGGTTTGTGGTAAAAAGTTTTTAGTTTTTAGTATAACCGTTTGTCTATATTTAAAATTCATTAATTTCTAACACTTGCGATTCCAAATTTAACTCATACATTTATTGAGATAGTGACAATTCATCAATAAAAGATACTATTTTATTAGAAATTAATGATTAAGTTTTAAACTTTAAAAAGTAAGTGGGTTTAAATATTGTGACAGGTGCAGTTTTTGATCTTTTATTTTTGAAAGTAATCATGTAATTTCAAAGGATAAGCTTTGAAATTAAGGATGGTCGACCGGTTATCAAAACCGGTTAAGATGGATAACCGGTTATCAAAACCGGTTAAGATGGATAACCGGTTATCAAAACCGGTTAAGATGGATAACCGGTTATCAAAACCGGTTAAGATGGATAACCGGTTATCAAAACCGGTTAAGATGGATAACCGTTTATCAAAACCGGTAAAGATGGATAACTTGTTATCAAAACCGATTAAGATGGATAACCGGTTATCAAATTACTATGAATTTTTGGTGATTTTTTTCTTAATTTTTTTTTCGAATTAAATTATTTTTAAAAATCAAATTTTGAAAATTTTCACAAAGAAGTCTTTTTAAAAATAACAAAATAATGTTTTCTTTGAACATGCGTTTTTTTCTTATAAAAATATTTCAAAAAATTAGCTTTCTATTGAATTTAATTTTCTTGAATAAAAAAAAATTCGTGCACCATGAAATTCTAGCACTTTTAGAAGCAATAAAATTTTAAAGAAATATCTGAGCTTATGAAACTTCTTTAATATAAATACATTTAAAATCTTAATCAAACTAAAATTAAAAAATATTGTATCAAATTAGATAATCTCACTTATTTGAAATACCGATGTCAAGTTATTTGATTGATTCAAATCCTCAGATGGTTTCTCCAGTCTTGAAAAGAAGAAACGAAAGTTTTGTATGGCAATATATGAAAAAATATGTGTTTGCCAAGATCAATTGTTCGGCAGAATTTTTCTATCAAAACTAGTTCAAGTTCGCTGGCTGTTTATTTAGCAAACATTCATGAGATTCATGAAACTGGAATTGAAGATAATTCTGGAGAATTAACTTGTCCAAGAAAATACTTTTGTGATCAAAACAAAATTTCTGAGCTCTTTATCGATTTTGTTGTATCAAATATCCAACCATTTAGTATAGCAGACGATACAAAGTTTAGAAAGTTTATCTTTTCTTTAAATCCACGTTTTGTACTTCCGGATAGAAAAACTGTTCGGGAAATGATAAAAAGAAAGTTTGATAAAAAAAAGAATGAGTTAAAGGATATTCTTGCAATTAGCATATCGAAGATAAATTTGACATGTGATATTTTGATTCATTGAGTAAAGATCCTTATCTTGCAGTTACCTGCCATTTTATTACAAATGATTGGAAGCAAAACGAATATCTGTTAGATATTATTTATTTTTCACACCCTCATGATGCAGGTTTTATTAGCAAAAGAGTTTTAGAGGTTGAATTTTTTTTAATAAAAATTTTAAATTATATTTCATTTTGGAATATAGATACTGAATGATTTTCAAATATCTAATAAGTTTCACTCATTTACAAGAAAGTTTCTTCGTCTCATTTGCTTCAATGCTTTAAACAAATAAAAGATCATTTAAACATGTGTGAAGCTGATAAAAAATTTGATTTTGTTCATGATGCGATCAAAATTATGAAATCAAAATTTGAAGAATACTGGATCAAAATTTTGGATAAAGCATTAATCTGCCATGTTTTTGATCCAAGATTTAAAGCACATTATATTGATTGTAGATTATTAAAAAAAAATCTGTTTTTTAAGTAAAAAAATTAATAGATATATATCAAACTTCAATTTATTCTAGTCCAAGTCAACCGGGTACGCCTACAAATATAGAAAAAAAAGAGGATCATTGACTTTAATGGAGAGTATGATTTCTAAGATTATAAATACAAGAGAAAATGATGAAAATGAACCCTCAAATTATTTAAAGCAGCCTCTAATTATTTATTCGAATAAGTATGATATTTTACAATGGTGGAAAGCGAATAACAAAGATCTTCCTATCATGGACCAGATTGCAAAAGACTATTTATCATTAATGCCTACAAGTTCCTTCCGAAATATGCTTTCGATTGGCACACTAACAGTAGATAAAAATAGAACACGATTGCACTCAAATACAGTACAAAACTACTTTGCTAAAAATCTTGGATAAGTTGAAAAGGGTCATGACGACTTTGTGAACAATTGTTCACCAAAAGATGTGATCAAGGGTATCATGATGACTATGTAATCTTGACTGATCACTAAACATGTGATCATTTTTGATCACAAAAAAATAAAAATGATCAGATAATGGTAATATAATTTTGAAAATAAAAAAATTTAATTATTGTTGGTTTTGTTCCATTAGATTTTTAATGCGTGTTTTAATGTTTGTTTATTTTTAAGAATAATACAACACTGGTATACAACGCATCTTTATACTCAAAAGATTAAGCCAAAAAACTAAAAATTTTGTATATAAATAGTTCAAAATATTAATTTGAAATATCATAATTTCTAAATCCAAAAATGATAGAAAATGAAGATGTTAAAATATTTAACAAAATCTGTGAACAAAATCTTGCTCTTTCTCAACAGTTTTGCAATAACTCTAAATGTCCGTAAATTGGTTGCGTAATGAAAATCGTAAACCGTAATCGTAAACCGAATAAAAATGCTAAAAATATGATATGATATTGTCGTGGCGATGTACTTTCTGTGGATCTTTTAGATTACCATACGATCAAAAATTTTTCTCTTTGTTCAAAAAAACCTGTCAAAAACATATTGGCTGTATTTAAGGGTTGGTCATCTACCTTTACTATTACGAAAACCATATCAATGGTAGAGTTAAATTTTGAACACAAATTGACACGTGACACTATTGCTTCGATTTTTACCAAAATCAGAAATTAGTGTTCAATCGATATAGACAAAGCAAATCTCAAACTTGGCGGTAGAAACAAAATTGTAGAAATCGATGAGTCTTTATATGCTAAAGTGAAGCATAATAAAGGCAAAGATTTAGAGAGACTACAAGTTTTGACGTTTGGTCTCGTTCAAAGGCCTGATAGTTTGACTGCTAAAAAGTGCTATCAACAAGTTGTAGATTATTATTGATAAATTGAGATTATTAATGATAAATGTTTACCTGGTTCGATTATTTATTCGGATTGTTGGTCTTCGTATGATGAGATAAGTAAATTAGAGTTGGTACATAAACATGTCAACCATTCATTCAACTTTTTAGATCCGAAATCAGGTATTTAGAACCTATCAATGTCATGTTTCCATCTATAATTTATAAATTTTTGTTTACAGGTGCATGCACAAATAGAATTGAGAGTTTATGGAACTCATCCAAGCATCGATTTAAAGAGATGCGTGGTTGTAAATGCGCTCATATTCAATCGCATTTGGATGAGTTCATATGGCGGTAAAACAACGGTGTCCATGACGACCGTGTTAAGTGTTATGGACTTTTAATTCAAATAATAGCAAAATATTATGAGCCGGGTACAAGGTTAGTGCTATTGATTTGATATATATTCGTTATTGAATCTTAAAATTTTCTTTAAATAGTATTGAAGTGTTTGAACAAAAATGTTTGGAGGCTAATGGCGATCAATACGAAGAAGCAACTATTTATTATGTTGATGATTTTGAATCTGATGAGTTTGAAGAAGACGATGACAATAGTGATACGGATTCAATTTTTGGATCATTAGTTGATTGTAACTCTGGTTCACAAGCTGATTTGGGCGAGTTAAAGGATGTTGAAGAACAAGGTGAGTCGAAAGGACACTCAAATCCGGTTCCGTTTAATATCTGTGGCGAATTGATGAAAAATGAGCGAGGTGTAAAATTACATATAGCCGAAATGCACAATAAATAAAACTTTTGATTTATTTCATTTTTATTTTTTTTTTACAACTTTTATTTGAATTTTATTATTTGATCACATATTGACTGATCACAAAATAAAAATTTTGATCACAAATTTTTTCTTAAAATTTTTTCTTTTAAAAAATGATCACATGTTTAGTGATCAGTGATTTGGTGATCAGTCAAGATCACATAGTCATCATGATACCCTTGATCACATCTTTTGGTGAATAATTGTTCACAAAGCCGTCATGACCCGTTGAAAAATAAATTAAATGTTTGATAAAAAAAATAAATTTAAAAAAAAAAATATTTTTTGTCTTATTTCCATTACTTAAATTTTTTTTGAAAATAGAAATTTTTACAAATTAAAACTAGACTGGTGATGCCGGTTTTTCAAGATCATAAAAG
Organism: Brachionus asplanchnoidis; assembly: GCA_025491095.1. Lineage (NCBI taxonomy): Eukaryota > Metazoa > Rotifera > Eurotatoria > Ploima > Brachionidae > Brachionus > Brachionus asplanchnoidis. The sequence goes on along the minus strand of JAILYF010000008.1, from coordinate 3,939,928 downwards.
TTTTCAAATCGATTTTGATAACCGAATTTATTTTTTAAACCGGTTTTCATAACCGGTTATTGATTCAGACCGGTTTTGATAACCGGTTATTGATTCAAACCGGTTATGAAAACCGATTTTATTTTTTGACTGATTTTTAAAAACCGGTTAGGTTTCTAACCGGTCGACCAACCCTATTTGTGGTGGTTTCATCAATACTTTTGGTAAAAGAAAACTGTTTCAAAGCTGAAAATGTAACAAAAATAATTTCTGCCGATTGAAAAGAATGTGGCAAAATGAAAATAATTTTACATCTTGAATTATTAGATTTTTAGATTTTTTGTTCAATTATTCAGAACATAATAATAAAAAACTCTAGCAAATAATTAGTTTACAAAATTAAAAATTAAAATTTAATAAAAAAATGCACAAAAAATCTAAAAATATGAAAATGTAGTAATGAAATTTTTTTACATTTTGCCAAGAAGGTTCAGTCTGGTTCATTTCGAAAGAAATTTGTCAACTCGAGAAAAAATGGAATCGGAGACGGTCAAAAAACATAGTTTCAAATTAGTTAAGGTCAAACAAATTGATAGAAAGGCCGAAACAAATGGAGAAAAGTCTGGTTTCAAAAAAATAATTTGATTTAAAATTTTACGGAAAATAAGTTTAACAATTGACTTCATTCTTTTTTACAATAATTTTTTCTTTTCAATTTTATAAAAATTACTTATTTTTTAGTATTTTTTCTCAATTATTTAATAAATAAAATCAAAATTTTTTTTTTCAAATTTTAGATAGGTTCTCTTTTTAATATAATTTAATTCTAATTTGAAAAAAGCTTAATTTGAAAAAAATTCAAATTAAGCTCTTTAATTAAAACACACACAAATTTTTTAGGGTAAACGCCATTACAGTGGTTCTAATAATATCGTAACGCCCAAAAAGACGGGTTCAAAAAACGACCTTGCCGTTTGACCCAGGCGTTCAATATTTTATACGATTTTTTTAACGATTTTTTTATTATTTATCAAAAATTAAAAAAAATGTTTACTTTTTTCACCTGAGAATTTCCTCATTGAGCAATATTTTACTAGTGCATGGTATCGATATTAAATTATCGATAGAAATATCGATAAATAAAGTTTCGATAATGCTTTTTTTTTTTGTAAAACTTATCGATTACATTCTAATCTATCAGTCGAATATGAATATTTTTAAGTTATACTGATATTTTATCGATGAAGTAGAAAACTTTCGATATTTAATCGATAGAGAAAAATATTTTCGATCAAATATTGAAATTAAATATTAATATCAATATTTTATTGAAAATATCTTACTTCATCGATTAAATATCGAGATTAACCAATTAAATAATTCAATATGTAGTATATCTAAAATTTTAGAATTTTTGAATTTTGAGATTATCAATTTAGGTAATGAAAAATAAATTTTAGAACCATGGTTAATTGAAAAATAATTTTTTTTCAAAATTAAATTTAATAAATTTTTCAAATAAAAAGTCACTTTTTTTTCAATTGTTTCTTAAAAAAATAGAATAAATGAAATTCAAGAACATGCATTAGAAATAAACATTAAATATATATATTATTTTTTTGCGTAAATCATTTTTTAAAAATTCATAAGAAGAGTGAATATTTTTTGTTTTAAAAATTTTTTAAAAATTATTTAAAAATTAGATTGGAATCTTTCAACTATCTTTTAAAATACTTGACAAGACTAGATTTTAGATTTTAAGTTTAAAAAATTTAATTTTTTATTTAAATTTTTTATGAGTTAAAATTATCGAAATTATTTGATATTTTAATTTAATATCGATATAAAAATTTTTCGTATCGATATAATTTTGATATTTATATTTAAAATCGGTAATCTATCGATATTATAAAATTACTTTGATATTTTATCGATAATAATTTATCATAACGATAAATTATCGAATTTTTTTTTTTTTTGAATATCGATATTATTAAGGAAAGTTTATAAATAATATCGAGTGTCGATATACATCGATATCATGCACTATATTTTACTCTAAGATTTCAAAATGATAAACTCATTTGGATAATTAGCTCCTAATAGGAAATACTCATATGAAAAAAATTAAGTCTTTTTTTTATAATTTTTAATAAATAAAATATTGAACGCCTAGATTGGACAGTTCTTGTCGTTATTTTGAGCATTTGACGGACGGTCGGTCGGTGAGCGCTACGTTTTTACTAGTACCGCTGTAACTCATCTGAAGGAGCTCTAATTAAAATAGGTTTTTGGGGCAGGAGTAATAGCTGGTATGGTTACAGATGATTTTAACTTTGTAACATTCTTGGACACACCCAGTCAGAAAAAAAACGATGATTAATCGATGAAAATTGATAGATGAATCATCAATGAGTTAGGAACCATTTCATCGAAATTCATCGGTGAAAAAATATTCTAATACATCGTTATGATATTCTAATAATTTATTTAATTTTAAAATATAATTTTTTTTTAAATTTTTAAAATTATTTTTAAAAATAAGCACAATAATAAGCAGAAATTTTAAAAATCATAATTTTTTTTCCAAATTTTTTTAAAGTTTAACTCCACTTATGATTCATGAAAAACATCAATTCACTTTTTATCAATAGAAAAAATTTAATTCTTTACTGTTTTCCTCATTTTTACAGTATTTTACGATTTATTCCCTTAAATATCAAAATTATTTTTTTTAAGGCTTATCTAAAAAAATTAAAAATTAGTTTTTCGATTTTGAAACTTAAAATGTAATAAACAATTATTGATTTTTAAAATATAATAAAAAAAAGGATCGTCTTACTTTCGACAAATCATTTTCGACAAGTTTATTTTCAACAAATCAATTTGGACAAAAATAATTTCGACATAATATTAACTCGACATAATTTCGACATAAATAAACTCGACATAATTTTTGCTGAGTATAAACTCGACAAATTAAGACAAATTTTTAAATATTAATAATGGAAGAATTAATAAATAACTTTGAAAATATTGATTTAAATTTAAATTTAATATGTTCATCACGCAATAAAAAAGATGGAAGCGCCAGTTGGCTTTTAATTGACAATGAAAATTTTGAATACAAAATCGGCTATGAATCCAAAAATGGAAAAATAAATTGGCGTTGCAATAATACCGAATTTCCCAACTGCAAAGGATCTCTCTATACAATGGGACGTAAACAACCTATAGTTACTATCAAACCACACGAGCACAACGCCACAATTAAAACTCAAGTCAAAGCTGTGCAAAGCAACATAAGAGAATTTGCTGAAAAGCAACCGGATACAAAGCCGCGTCAGATTATTTTACAAGCCGCGTCACGGCAACTATGTCGAAATGCACGAGTTGATAAATTTGCCGATTATGAAAAGCCTGTTGATTTAGATTTTGTTCTGCACGAGGATTTCAAAGTGATAGGCGAAGACAAAATTCTTTTTTTGTTGTATGATAACTATAATCCGAATGATAACAAAAATCGAATGCTAATTTTTAGTACAGAAAAAAATTTACAAATATTGAACGAGAACAGAAATTGGTTGTGTGATGGCACGTTCGATGCAGCTCCAGCAATTTTCAAGCAATTATTTTCTGTACATGTTATCAAAAACGGAAAAAATTTGCCATTAGTTTATGCTCTTTTGACTAATAAACTTGAAACTACATATATTAAAGTTTTTCAAGTTTTAAAGAGCAAAATACAAAATGACATTTAATTCCGATTTTGAGATTGCTATAATTAACTCGGTCTATGAGGTATTTCTTGATGCAGAAGTACATGGATGTTTCTTTCATCTGAAAAAATCAATATGGAGACACGTACAAGATTCTGGGCTAGTTTCGCAATATAATGACTCAGAGAAGGAGGAAAATTATGTAAGGAGATACGTAAAAATGTTGGCGTCATTAGCATTTATCCCAGTTGTTGATGTTATTGATGCATTTGTGCTAATCAAAAAATCGACCGAATTTCCGAGTTGCTTAAACAGTATTTATAAATACTTTGAAGAAAATTATATAGGCATCATGGGAAAAGGGAGATCTGCTAAGCGCAAAGAGCCAAGATTTGATATTAATTTGTGGAATTGTCATACTCGTACTCAACAAGGCCTCCCTAGAACAAATAATAACCTTGAGGGATGGCACCACGCCTTACAATCGACCATTAAAAGTCATCCAGATTTGCTCTCTTTGATTGATTGTCTTCGTTTGGAACAATCGAACACAGATAATCTCATTCTACAACTAAGCACTGGCTTGGTTAACAAGCGCAAAGCATGTTATTTGGCTTTAGAAGAAAGGCGCTATTCAGATTACAAATCTGAAAATTCTTTGTCTTTTTTAAAACAATTGTCATTTTTAATTGAATTTAAGAAAAATTAGGTATATTTTAAAAAATATTTATTATATAACTGACTAATTATTATTACAATAAATTTAGTGTCTCGTTTATTTTTTTTCTAAATTAAAACATTTTTTTTCTGGTCGAAATTTTTTTTGTCCAATTAAGACACGTCGAAATTAAAACCTTTTTTTTCCGGTCGAAATTTTTTTGTCCAATTAAGACACGTCGAAATTATACATAATTTTTTTTTGGTGGAGATTGTCGAGTTTGATTCGTCGAAAATTAACTTGTCGAAATTAATTTGTCGAGTTTATGAGATACCTAAAAAAAATAAACTTAAATTTTAAAATTTTGCACTGATAGAAAAACTAAGTTTTCTCATGATAAAATTTAAATAACAAGAGAAGAAGGGATAGCCTGTTGTTGGCGCAAATTAATTAAAGAAAAAGTAAATTCAAAAAAGATACTTATATTTAGCAAAAAAATTTTCAAAGAACCAATAATATATCTCAGTAAATTCAATTAGTTCATAATTTATTTCTTGGTTTTAGTCCAAAAAAAAATCATTCATAATTGATGAGATAATTCAAGAATGAAATAAAGATGAAAATGTTAATTTTTCATGATTGGGTCATTTCTAAATGTTTTGAAGAGAATACAATGAAATTTTGATTTACTGTAAATTAATGTTAAAATATTTTAATGTCAAAAAATTAATGTCAGTGAGTTTAATGTTAAATCTTAATTAAGGAATCTAATGTTAAAAATTAAATAAGGAATTAAATGTTATTTGCTAAATAAGGAAATTATTGTTAAATCTTAATTAAGGAAAGTATTGCTAAATCTTAATTAATAATCTAATGTTAAATAATCATGCTTTTCTATTTTAATTTACCTAATTAAAAAAGACTAATTGACCGCTTCCTTAAAACAAAGCTTTGAATTAATAGAAGTCCGAAATTCTTTTGAAATCAGTATTCTTTTGATAAAAATTAAATTTTTACCCTTTAAAATATTGAGTAGTCCAAAATTTACTTAAAAATAGAACAAAATTAACTTTTTTAAACAATAAAAAACAAAATTTAAAGCAAATATACGAAATGGAAGACTCTGAAGAGATAATTTACATAGAAAGCAACTTTGGAATCGAGAAAGTAAAAAACTCTCATTCAGTTGTGATCTATAAAAACTTCCGCTATTGGTGGAGCAAAGAAAATAAAGACATGAAGCATGCTATGCCAGCATTCGTATCAAAGACAACAAGGTGACTAAACTGGGTGGCAAACATTACCACGATCCGATTACAATTGGAGAAATAGCTCTTTTAAGAGCTTCCCAAGATTTAAAAAAAGAAGTAAATTTGAAAAAGCATAATTATTATTTATATATATTTTTTTTTAATTTTACTAAAGGTTACCAAAGATGTCTCAAAGAGCATTCAAAGTTGTTACCAACAAACACAAATGAGGTTGATTCAAGCGAAAATTCCCGAGCGAACAATAGCCGCAAAGTTCCCGTCTTTCAAAAAGCTTTCAAATACTCTTCACAAGCGGCGTGCAAATAAACTTCCATCGATACCAGACGAATTTTCCAAGTTAGAAATAAGGGACGAATACACTTTTACGGCTAATAACAACGCATTTTTACGCTATGACAACAAAGCCAATGACAGAATAATAATATTTGTTGACGACGAATTGTTGAAAATATTAGGGGAAAGCGAAGAATGGTATATGGATGGAACGTTCAAGTCTGCTCCGATTCAACTTTCTCAGCTTTTTACGATCCACGCAGCAGTCAAGGATTCGTCGCAGTATACAACAGTTCCGTGTGTTTTTATTTTACTGTCCAACAAAACCAAAAAGACTTACCGCAAAGTGTTTAGTATCTTAAAAGATATTGCACTAAAGCAAAATGTAAGTTTAAATGAAAATTTTTTGCATTAAGATATTTATTTAAAATATTTTTTTAAGATATTTTTAAAGCCGAAATCAATAATGGCGGATTTTGAAGAAGCAAGCACATTGGCGGCCGAGTTTCACTTTCCTGGCATAAAAGTGAAAGGCTGTTGGTTTCATTTCCGCCAGGCCATTTTTAGAAGAGCAATTCGCATCGGCTTAAAGCAACACTATCACAAAATTGAGTACAAAGATTTTGTCAGCATGCTAGGTGATCTTGCTTTATTGCCGATAGATAAAGTTCAAGAAGGTTACGAAATCATCAAATCGTTTATGCCGGATGATCCGAAATGCAACCAATTGTATACTTATTTCGAAGAACAATGGTTAAAAAGTAATTAATTCAATTTTAAAAAAAAAAATTTGAAAATTTATCTAAAAAATTTATTTTTATTTAAAGATACAAAAATTGAAACTTGGAATCAATTTGAATCAAACGTACGTACAAACAATCGTATCGAAGGTTTTCATTCAGGTTTGAATAAAATGGTGATCAGTCATCACCCGAACGTTTTTCTTTTGATAAACCACTTAAAGGTGCAACAAGCCTCTACTATGGTCGATGTTGCACGACTTAAGTTAGGGCGGAGAATACGCGACCAATCGAAAAAAGAGCTAGATAAGGAACTTAGTCTAGAAATGTTAAAAATTCAATATCGAGATTCCACTGACGTCAAAAACCACTTAATTGCCATATGTCAGTTTATTCAATTTCCATACGAATACTGGCATTACGAATCCGAAGAAAAATTGAACGAATACGGCAGCGAACCTGAGGAAAGTGATACAGACGATGAAAACGACGATGTTGTGAATCTAGAGTCCGAATCAATTAATTCAACTGAAAGTGTACTTCCGATGCAAATTCAACCGATTCTACAGCTCGAGCATGTAACTTATGCGAATTTAGAAACAGTTACTGGTTTACCGGAATTGGACCTGATTACACAAAATCAAAGACTAGTGATGCCGACGACTTCAATTCGGAGTACGCCGAGTATAGCTATTCACGAAATTAATCTTGATAATTTACAAGCTGACAGTTTTAACTATGTCCGTTCGTTAATAAATCAAGACGTGTTGAGTGAAATATCAAATACGCGAAAGGCCGAAGAAGATCGAAAAAATCAGCTGACCGAACAATACAATGCGGCAATTACGCAAGAAGACATCGAAAGTGAGGTAAAGCGATTATGGACGAAATCGAAGGATAAAGAAAACCGAAAGAGAATTTCGAAAAAAGACCGAGAAGCTGCTGTTTTAAGTTTGAAGCGTCAAATAAAAGAAAAAGTTAAAATTCAATTAGCATCCGAATTTTTGGAAAAACATGGCGTTCAACCATTTAATTAATTAATTTTTGTTTTTTTTTGTCCTTGCTTAATAAAAATTACAAAAAATACAAATTTTTAATTATCTTTATTGACTATAGCTTTTAACATCAGAAAATTTTAACATTAAAATCCTTATTTCATTTTTGACATTAAAATATTTTAACGTTAAAATCCTTATTTCATTTTTGACATTAAAATATTTTGACATTAAAATTTTTGACATAAATTTTTGACATTAAAATCATTTAACAATAATTTACAATAGACCGAAATTTTTCTGGTTTTAATCCAAAAACATCTTTCATCTAAAAAAAATGAGATGATTCATAGATGAAACATACATGAAGTCATCGTTTTAAGCTTGACTGGGCAGCTGTAGTAAATAGTAAATTGTGCTTACTTGGCTTTCCCCAAAATGCTTAAAGTGTTCGATGGGATTCGATTTGAATGTGTTTATGCACATTAATTTCAAAATTTTCTGATGCATCTGTTTCATTTTTTCCTGTTTCAAATATTTCCAAAAGAATTTTGGTCTCAATATAAGCCCTCATAGTCATGGTATCTTTTTACTTTTGACAAGGTTATAAGTAAGTGGATATATTACCTTTAGTATGCGTTATGACTTTAAGGAAAAAATGGATCAAATAAAGATCAGCTGCTTTCTTAATAATTTATTCGAACCAGGGTATTTTAATTTTAATATTTGATTTGATTTTATTTAAGAATTGATATTAATTCTTTTGTTGGAACCGTTGAAAACTGCAATTTTACTGACACCAGTTGAACATGCCCATTAATAGCTTCTGGAACAAATCTTACTACAATTAATGAAAATTCTGAGCCCAATACAAAATTAATTTCGTCAACAGTGATAAATTCACAAATAAGTTCAAATACTGGTGCACAATCTTAAAGGCAGAAAATGTTATCATTTTTGATTTTATTAATTTTCGTGGGTGTTTTTATGATTTTTAAATTTTTTTTAAGTTCTCATGGGCTAATAGAGTTCATTTTTTTCAAAGTGAATTCAAAGAGGAGAATTTTAAAAAATTGTTAATTAATATTTATATAATGATTTTTAAAACTTTATAGAGAGAATTTTTCTTTTAGTAAATCAGGTTAGAGGCAATTCAATTAATTTTAACTATTCCCGCTGGGGGTGGAAAATCTTCAAAATATATCTGCAGTACGGCACGAATGTTTAGACCTATTATTACCGTTTCGACATAGTAATAATAGCGATGTAAATGATTAACTCGATGCAGTAATCTCTGTGTCAGGTCGGAGCCATTGCTCAAAAGGTACTGGAAAAGAAGATGAGTGCCTCCCCATTATCCACTAGGATAGAAAGTGACATATTATATTCTCAAGAAAAGATGCTTATTTTCTTTATTTTCTTGGGAAGTGTGGAATCAAATAAATTGTTTAAAACCAGTTGCATTCAAATAATTTAAATTAACTTAGACCGCAAATATTTATAAATTTTTATAAATTAAACTTTTATATTTTATTAATTAACAAAAAAATTTAAATAGTAACTCGAATCGTTCTCAATTAAAATATTTTAATATTCTTTTTCTTTTCACAAATATTTTTCAATTATACTCAAAAAATGAATACCTAGAATAAATTTGCATGATTGTTAGTTGATTAAAAAATCATGAAAATGGAAATTAAAAGATAATGCGAAATTTTTTTTGTCTATTTGGTAATTAATTGTAGAAATAAACTTAAAAATGTGATATTGGAATGAATAAGCATAAAATGTTTTTTTTTGCATTTCGTTTTCTATTTTATAATAGAATATTCTATTTTTTCTAAATCAAAAAGCATTATTCAAAATAAAGATTTATCTAATAAAGAAAAATAAAAAATTGAAGAAAAAATATAATAAGTGCAAGATTTTGAATAGAAAACAATGCTAAAAATAAACTTTATGAATAAATTTTAAATAAAAAATATAATATTAGCTAGCTATTGAATAGTTAATTTTTGGATTAAAATTTTTTCAATATTGGAAAAATATTAAAAAAAAATAAAAATAAAGATTTTTTTTTCCTAAAATTTCTTTACTTTTCTTGAACATAAAAATAAAATTCGATGAATAATTACAAAAAAATAATGTTTAATAAAAAAAAATTAAAAAAAAATAAATTATTACAATAAAAATTGAGAAAATACACTCTTTTTCAACGAATTTATTTGGCTTAAAAATCAAAATTTTATTAAAGTAAAACCTACCATCTGTTCAGAATTTTCTATAGTTTCAGAATTTGTATATCTCATTTGGGGTCAGGGGGTCTCCTGGGACTAGATACGAAAAAGACAAAAAATGGGTAAAATTTCGTTTTTTTTTTTGAAATAATCTCGAGACTAAATTATTTTTGAAAAAACAAGAAATTATTTTTCTAGTAGATAACTTTTTGCTCTACAAGATGGTATGTGATTTATATATCTTTTGTATATGTTTGCAAAAGAAATTCTCATCAGACTGAAGCATACTTTTGACAATTAAAAAACTCTTTGAGCCCCTGTAGCGGAAAAATTTTTTTTTCAATCCCTCCCTAAAAATTGGCATTATGCAGATTACGAATTTGAGTTCGAAAATCGAATCCTAAGATAGTGTGGACGTTTTGCATTGCCGGAACCTTAGCTACATGTCATTAAAGTAGTCAAAAGAAGTGCACATAGATAGCTTTCTAGTATGACATTTATGAAAGCCTGTTTGCTGTAGCTTATTCATTATCATTATTATTATTATTATTATTTTGATGAATTATTAAGTTTAATTAAAGGCAAAAATTTTTGAAAAATATAATTTCTTTAACATTCACTATTTACAAGATGCGATAATCAAAAAGACAATAATGAACCAGCTCTTACGCAGATCAAACAAACGAAAAATAATTTTTTTTGTACACATTTATTTCAATATTTTCAAATTTATTTTTCCTAGAATAAATAGAATCATAAAGCTTTTCTTATCTTAAATGATCAGATAAAATGCGCATTTTAATAAAAAAAATATCAAGAAAAGCAAAAATGAATAAAAATCTATCATATTATATTTTTTATTTTCACTTTTTAGATTTGATCGAGCAGAACAATTTCTATTCAAAAAATTATAAACGAAAAATCAATGTAATTTTTATCGCTCAGAATTAAAAATATTTTGAAAAGATTTTTTTATTTTTTTAATTGTAAGAGAAAATGAATTCCAAGAAACAAATGTTTATATGTGCTTGTTTATTAAAGAATCCTAAAAATAAAAGTTATAAAATAATGCAATATAATTTTGAGTTTTTGTTCTGATAATTGATTACAAAAGATAAAATTATGAAATTATAATATTCGAATGAATTAATATTAGAATATTTTTTTTCATTACATTTTTTAATTTTCCAGCTGTTTGCTTTTTTTCTAAAATTAAATAATAAATCAGAACGATTTATAAATAAAAAATTATAAAAAATATGATGAATACTTTCAATACATTTTAATACACTTTTGAATAGTAATCTCTAAAGACAAAGTTTAGAATTATTTAATTCCCGAAATTAATAATCAAAAATTAATTTTAAATAAATCCATTTTTAAAATATTTAAATTGATCTAATGAATAGTTAAGTTTTTCAATCGAAATGTTTCAGACATTGATTATATAAAATTATTTAAATTTTTTCAATGGGAAGAATTGATGATTTTTTTTTGAACAAACGTAAAAGTCGCTTGTTTGAACACTTTTTCTTTTTTAATTAATTTGATATATTATTAATTCTCTCATAACGTTAACTTTTTAATAAAAATTTAACTTTTATAAAATTTAATAATATAAAAAGGAAAAATTTTCTTTCTATAATCTATATATACATTGATTGAAAATATAATTTGGGAAATACCTAGGCAGGTTGGAATAGAAATTAGTCCTTCCTTGAATAATCGTCTTTAAAGAATATTCTATAAATGAAAATAATTATCTAAAATATCAAACATAAATGTTATATGTTATATGTTTTGAAAACGTATAACATTATTTAAAATAAATTTTGTAATTAAATTCAATGTTCAGCTTCAAGCTAAAGCAGAAAACATCATAATGTTTAAAATTAAAATGCAGAGTATTTTCAGGAGTCAGATTTAGATGATTAATTGAAAAATTTTATTTTTTTATTTAAAATTAAATTAAGAGAGAAACCCAAGAACACGCTCGAATGGTGCAAAACCTACTAAATTGGAAAAAACAAATGAAAAGCTAAATAATTGACACAACTAGCTAAACATTTAACAAAACCAATTTAGAAATTAAGTAAAAATTTTTAAATTTTATATTGTATTTTGCTAGAAAATTCTAAATGGCCATTAGACAATAGTTAGAATGTTAAACTGACATCAAAATTGCTAAATTAACCTAAAAAAATGAAAAATGAATACCTAGAATAAAATTTTGATGGTTGCTAGTTTAAAAGACAATCATGAAAATGAAAATTAATAACACGAACAATTTTTATTGTTTATTTTCGTAATTAAATATTAAAATAAACTTATAAAATATGATATTCGAATAAATAAGCATTAAAAATTTTTTTGTTCATTTCTTTTTTTTTTGCATAATAGAATACTTTATTTTTTCTAAAATGAAAAATGATTATTCAAAAAGAATTTTAATCTGACCTAATAAAATAAAATAAAACGAATGCAAAAAAATGTAACATTTAAATATTAAATCGAATCGTTCGCAGTTAAAATATTTTAATATTCTTTTTCTTTTTCAAAAATATTTTCAATTAAAACCAGAGTTGTTTAAAAGTCACAAGTCTCAAGTCAATTCCAAGTCACGACTTTTTTTTTAAATTTTTTTTTCAAAAGTCCGACCAAAGACCTTAAATTTTTTTTTTTTAAAAAGTACAAGTCAAGACTTTTAAATTTTGAATACTGAAGAAGAAATTAATGCTAAAATTGCAAGAAAATTCTGTGGATGGCAAATCTATTGCATTCGACAACCCAAAAGTATATAAATTTTTTGATATTAAGCCTGATCTAGCTAATTAAAAAAAAAAGTTTTGATTTGGACTTTTTTTTGGGACTTTTAAACAACTCTGAATTAAACTCAAAAAATGAATACCTAGAATAAAATTTGCATGATTGCTAGTTGAATAAAAAATCATGAAAATGAAAATTAAAAGATAATGCGAAATTTTTTTGTCTATTTGGTAATTAATTATAGAAATAAACTTAAAAATGTGATATTGGAATGAATAAGCATAAAATGTTTTTTTTGCATTTCGTTTTCTATAGAATATTAGAACATTCTATTTTTTCTTAATCGAAAAGAATCAAAAATCAAAAAGTATTATTCAAAATAAAGATTTATCTAATAAAGAAAAATAAAAAAAATGTAAGAAAAAATATAATAAGTGCAAGATTTTGAATAGAAAACAATGCTAAAAATAAACTTTATGAATAAATTTGAAATATGAAATATATATTAACAAGCTATTGAATAGTTAATTTTTGGATTAAAATTTTTTAAATATTGGAAAAATATTAAAAAAAATATAATTAAAGATTTTTTTTCGTATTGTTTCTGATACAAGTGTTACAGGAACTGAAGAGACAGAATCAACTATTTCAGTCTCAGATTCTGATACAAGTTTTACAGGAACTGGAGAGACAGAATCAACTATTTCAGTCTTAGATTCTGACACAACCACTTCCGGAATTAAAACCACTAGTTTTGAAGGAGAAGAAACTGAATCAACCAAATCAGGAATTCAAGGAATTGTTACCAGCAAAGTTTTGTCAACTACAACAACAACAAAAAAAAGAGGATTAAAAAAATTTGCTATTTTTCTTAGGAGATTCATTAGGCTTTTGATAAGAAATTTTGGAAGATCTCTTGGAGATAATTTGTCTGATTTGGAAAACAAATTAAAATCAATCATACCAAATGCCAATTTTTCTGCTGAAAGGTTTTTTTTTTTTAATTTTGAATTTTTCTTCTAAAATTATTAATTTTTTTTCAGCGAGGGTTCTGAATTATTTGTGAATGCTGACATTCGTACAGTATTAACTGACGTTAATGAAGTTTCATCTTTTGTTAGTAGCATTAATGCAACTTTAAGGAAAAATGAAGAGGCTCTTAGAAATGTTACTCCTTCAAATTATAGTTTATCGGTTGCAAACTTTAATTTCTCAGGTAATTTTATATTTATGTTTATAATTTTATTTCTTATTAAATTAATTTTTAGTTTCAATCGTCAGTGACGATGGAAGTGTCCAAAATTGCACTGTTTTTGAGACCGGTAATGTTACATGTCCAGAGAGTGCTTCCAATGAGTCCACTACGAATTTCATTTCATCTTCAACGATGACTACACTAACAAGTTCAAATTATGGTACTCCGTTTGAAGAAAATAAAATGTTTTCATTTTTCATTTTATTTATATTTAAAGAGTTTTTTGATACTTTTTAAGTTTTAATTTTTTTTATTTATGGGCCAATAAAGTTTATTTTTGCATTGAAAATTTAATAATTAATTGTCTCATGATTTTAATGCTCTCGAATATAATCGTTAGTCAGAAAAAAATACCATTTAAAAAGAGACTAACTTTAATTTGATAATTATGATACTTTAAGAACTTTTTATCTAATGATTTTTTTATAAAATAAAAAAAGTAATAATTAAATTATAAATTTATTATTGTTTAAGCTGATAAATCGTTAAAAATGTTTGATTTATAAAAAATGTATTAAATAACTCTTATAATAAACAAAAAAGAAGTAATTTAGTTTATGGCAAAAATTTTTAAATAACAATTCAGATAGAAAATTTTATCTTAGCCAAATTTCGTTTATAATTGTTCCAATCTGTTTGAATTTGAAATTTTTTTTGCAGATCATAATCACTAGGATACGGGTTTATCTAAAATAAAAAAATTCTAAAATCGAGTTTTTTTAAAAAATTTATATTTTTACCAGAGTTTTTAGTAATATTTTTAATGATGGGCTCATGTGTTTGAAAAAAAAAAATTTATGAATTAAGATGCACTCTACACCGTCTGATATTAACATTACACGGTTTTGTTCTTCTTCCAGACTATAGGCAATTTCGACCAGACCCTTAATAAAGAGATAAACTAAAATCTATTTTTTAAACCAAATTAATATTACAAAAATTTCTTTTGATTGTAAATTTTTTATTTCAACACAAACTTTTCTTTCATCGTTTGACATATTTTTGACTAAATCATCTTCATCATCGTCTTCGTTTGGTTCAATGAATTTATCAAAATTATACTGCAAATTTAGTTCGTTATGAATTTCATGTCTTAAAATTGAAGTATAGCGTTGATTTTTGCTGTAAAAATCTGCAACCAAAAAAATTCAATTTTAAAAAGAATTTTGATTATTTAAAGAGTACCTAGATAATTAAGTGGAGGATTCAGAGGCTTTTTGGCAAAGGCTATATTTTTTTTTGGAATAGTAATTTCTTTAACAATTCGACAAGAGCCCTGTTTTATGACAATAATCCAATCGTTTTTCAGACTATTTTTGCAGATCAAAATTCCTTTGCGGAAAAAAGTCAACAGACATATTTTTGGATCGTTATGGGGAAGTAAATTTAGAGGCCAATTTTTTAGGATATCAATCTGACGCAAAAATGATATATGATCAGGTTCTTGTCCCTCTTTTGTTTCCATAAATATTTTCAAAAATTCATCCCTATCAATTGTCAATACACTTACATTCGTGTGGCAGATTACATTTTCTTGTCTAATTGAACCATTTATAATAGCAAGCTCCTTTAATTTGCATTAAAATTAATGAAAAATTTAATTTAAGTCAAATATTAAAAAGTCCGTATTGTCGATTTGTATTTAAGTTAGTCATACAAGCTGAGAATCAAAGGTTCAAACCTAAAGCCAAAAATTTAAATAAATCTGTATATCAAGAATGAAAGATCGAATATTGATATAAATGAAAGTTTTATGAATTTTTTTTTGAATTATTTTTTTTTGAATTATTTTTTTTTGATCTTATGATAAGAAATTTTCATAATTATCAATTTGTTTTTTAATTTTTAAAATGTTTAGCTTTGTTTTAATTGTTAAATGAATTAAAAACTCTATCTGAATAACTAAAATCTACCCAATTGTCTAAATTTCATAACAATTCTTTATTTACTTGGCCTAAATATTCATTTATGTCACATGACTTTTTTTACTCTAAAATAATTATCTTAAACGATACAATGACTTAAAAACAATTGTGTTATATTTTGAAGCTTAATTAAAACACTAAAATAAATTAATGATTTAAAAATTAAAAAAAGTTTTTAAAAACACTAAATTTAATGATCTTTGTTTAATTTATTTAGTCAGATTACAGTTTTTGAAATATACTTTGAAAAACTTAAATTTTAAAAAAAATTTTCCAAGATCAATGCTTCGAGATAGACTTAATTATTTCATGTACCCCAAATATTGAATAAAATACCCCAAAATTTAATTTTTTTACCCCAAACAAAAAAAATTTTTTTTTATTTCTACCACAAAATTTATTATTTTTTACCACATTTATTTTGACAAGCCCTGCTTATCGATTTGACGCGATGATCAATATTTCTGTTTACATGGGCCCAGCAATTAACTCTTGTTTTTAAATCGAATACATCTTTAAAACCACTTGTAATGGCAACTGCATTATCTGCTATTAAAGTTGTAAAATTAACTGATAAATGAAATATCTTTTCAAATGTTTCTTTGATTGATGATGTCATCAGCGTCATTGCATGTATCGTTAAAGTTATTTCCTAGAATACTTTCAGAACTAGATATTTTTGATTAATGGAACATTTATTTATTCTATTTTATTTATTTGTTTACTGTACCAAGCTTAAGCTCCTTCAGAATAAAATTAAAAAAAATAAAAATAAGTTAAATAAAATAAAAAAATTAATTAATTTAAAAATAAAGTAAAATAGGTATTCGTTTCAATTTAATTGGTGTCAATATTCAAAAAAAAGTAACGTTTTATTAAATCAGGTGTAAATCTTAATTTATATTTCCTATTCAATTAAAAGGAGTAAATAATTTAAAAATTGGGGCAAAAAAAAATAAATTTTGGAGTATTTTATTCAAAATTTGGGGTATTGATATTAAGGAGCCTTCGAGAAAAGTCATTATTTTACTTTTAAAAATTTATTTTTAATAATGAATCTTTTTATATTTAACTCATTTTAATAACCTTTCTTTGATTTTTTTTGCAAAACAAATTCTAAAGAAAAAAAATTCTAGTAAAATATTATATTAGAAAAAATCAGAATCAAATATAGATCATATTTGAAAATGAGATTGGAAGCAAAAATTTAAAAAGGTAAAATTTTTATTTTAGATAGAGATAAAAAAAACGTTTAAAAATAATGAACTGAAATATTTTTTGTTTTTTTTTAGATTAATAATTTAAAATATTAAAGTAGTTGTCGCCTTATTTAAAAAAGAAGCATTAATTCTAATAGACAATTCACATTTTAGAAAAGAAAAATTTTACAAAAATATTCTTTTGAGAAATATTGAAATTTTAAATATTTTTAATTTTTTATAAGTGTTTAAAAGTTCTGGTTAAAAAAAGTAGACTTTACTTCACACTTTGTAACAAAAATTAATTTTTTTTTAATTGAAGGTTAGTTAATTTCAATAAATAAATTAATGATAAAATTATTATTTTATATTTAAATCCCACCTGGAATAAATGTTATTTTATTAGTCGAAATTAAATTTTTAACTAGTGATTTTAAAAAATTAAACTTTCATTAAAATAAAATTAATCAATTTACCCCAAATGATTTTCCCTTTCGTAAAAAAGCCACATTTTTATTCTCAGTCTCGCCAGTAATTTTATTCTTTCTATTAATAAATACTGACGCAACCCCGGATATTATAAAATAGTAATTATCAGCGCGATGATTTTGACGTATAATAACTCTCCCGATTTCAAAATCTTGTAAAATGGCTTTTTGGGCAATTGATTTTTGAATTTTTGGTGTAAATTCCATAAATTCAGGAACTGCTTCAATGAGAGAAGCACAAACTGTCTTTACATGATTGTTATTTCGTTTTTCAGGAGACATTTTTAAAATTCTCTTTGTTTCTTCATTTAACCCAATCTAAAGTTAAAATAAATAAAGAATAATAGATATATTTATTTACTTCTTTAGGTCGAGAAAAATTATTAATGTCGAACAAAACCCCATCCAAAGCTGATTTCTCCTCTTCATTTTCGGGTTCTTCAAGTTTTTCTTTTTTAGGATTTGATCCAACCGAATAAACAGCTTGTCGTAACAAAATCAACATTTTACTATATCTCTGAAAGCGTTTTAGCATTGTCTAAAATATTTTAAGACTTGGCTAATAAAATAAATGTAAAGAATACTTCTTCTTGGTCATTTTCTTCTAAAGATTTAATTGAAACATATCTTGAGGACTGGAGTGTTATATTTTTCCTGTTATTCATCAGTGGCTTCTATAAGTTGATGAAAAATTGGTGAAATTTTATTTTATTTTAACGAAATAAAAAAGGTGCAATATATTTTCGAATTTTGCTTCTCAGAATGTTAAAAATATGTGTGGAATATATATGGAAGCTGACAGAATTCATATTTAAATTAAAAAAATTTAATTTAACAAAATTTGATTAAATCTTGAATTGAATCCGTTCAAGAGACCTTCATAAAGGTCTGATTTGATTTTATTTAAATGTTATATTCTTGGATTATTCTATCAAAAGAATTGAATTAAAATTCTATTTTATTTAAATTTAAATTTAATTTATTAACAAATTTATTTATTGTGATCCTGTATAAATTATTAAAAGAAAAAAATCAAGGTATCTAAGTTTATCGAACGATAAATTTTATTAAATTTAATTTGGTTATCGCCATGAAAATAATTACAAAATGTTTGTTTTAAAAACAAAAGTTTTTTGTTTCTTATTAATTATTCATTGATTTTTTTTCACTAATGCATTTAGTCTCAAAAATTTCTATCAGAAAAGTCATTACCTAATTTTTTTTCTAAATCAAGATTCTAATCATTTACGATTTGTGATTGATTTCAAATTATTGAACCAATTGAGAGTCACGAAATAACATTTAATTTGATTAATTATAAATTTTAAATTTCAAATAAAAGTTAAATGTTTTACTCTTTTATTGCTAGTACAAAAATTGAAAATCTCTTCTATTTGTCTAAAATTTTGCCTAAATTTTTAATACATGATAAAATTCAAAAAGAAACAGTTTAAAATGAAACGCAAAAAAAGTAAATTCAAAAAAAATTAAAAAAATATTTTTATTTAAAATTAAAAAATTTAGTTTTATTAAATTTTACTTGAGAAAAAATAATTTATTAAGAACGGATACAATGCCTTCCGGTCAAGTCAACAATCTTGAACATGAACATTTATTTATAAAATTTTTCTTTTACAACTTTTTCTATCTGTAATCAAATTTTGACCTAAAAATTTAAACAGTATTTCTTTTTTCAGTACTTTTCTGTGTGTTATGCGCAAGGATCTACCATAGATGACCTCCTAGTAGGTCACCTCCACAAGCTAATCTTGATGTGTCTTATATATATTATTATTATTATTATTATTAAATACATTGTTTGCATTTAAACTAAAAATAAAAATTCCAAATATTGAAAAGATAATAACTTTTGGTTCCTGAAATAAAATTGTTAAATTGTAAATTTAGTTAAGTTAAAGATTAAAATAAAAATATTATAAATTATAATACACTATGATGATATAAAATTTGATTTCAAAAAGTCTCTGATATTATTATTATTATTATTATAAAAAAGCTACAGCAAGACTAGCTTGCGCAGGCGGTCTACGTGAGAGGTCGCCTTTGGTAGCTCGTTGCACAAAATGAGATAAAACACTGATAGAAATATACAATAAAAATTTTAGGGTTAAAAAAGTTAAATAATTTTTACAGGAATAAAAAAACTGGAAATAAATTCTAATAAGAAAAGGAAATAATTATATTTAGTATACAATTGATATATAGTGTTAAAAAGTAAATATCAAAGGGTTGAGATATTAGTGTTTGATATCAAAAAAAAAAAAAAGAACGAATAAATAATAAAATTGTTTGTGGTGCCTATGGAGCGGTAGTTTGGGTACAAGACCGGAATGCGTCGTATCGGTTCTTGGACTGGTTTACCGAAGTTGCGTTGACGACGGAGGCAGGCAGGGCGTTCCATTCATTAACCACTCTGTTCATGAATGTATTGGCTCTTTGTAGACACTTGATGGAGGCCTGGCCGGACAGTCTTCTCGCATGACCTCTGATGCCTCTGGCCGGTCCGGTGAAGGAGAGTGAGTTTGCTGGAACCGGAGGGTTCACTCATTCCACTTCGTTGATGCCTTTGGCGAACTTAAACATCTGCATCAGGTCTGCACGTACCCGGCGCTCGTCGAGGGAAGTTAGACCTAGGACGGCAAGGCGATCTTCGTAGCGTCAGTTCTTGATACAGGGCACCAGTTTGGTGGCCCTCCTCTGCACCTGCTCCAGCATCTTGGCGTCTTTCTTGCTAGGGGGGGACCAGACAACAGCGGCGTATTCCAGGTGGGGTCTAACATAGGCACAGTAGAGTGTCCTGTACGTATCTAAGGTCCAGAACCTGAAAATCTCTTCAACTGGCCGAGTATTCATGTGGCTCTGTTGATTTGATTTTTAATGTAGTTAGAAATCTCAAGAATTTTTCAAGTAACATGCGAATTTTTTAAGTTAAAATTTCAAGTTACGTGCGAATGTGACTCCCAGATCCTTTTCCGTGTCGATGAGGGCGAGTGCGCTCCTGGAATCACCTCACCCATATGTAGTTCAGGCAGTGCGTGGTTGATCTTGCCGGACTTGCTGAAATCCATCGCCTTGCATTTGCTCACATTGAAGAGCATTTGCCAAGTATTCGACCACTCGGATAGAGCGTCGAGGTCGAGTTGCAGTTGAAGTCTCTGATATTAAATAATAAAATAATTTTTTATTAATTCTTTTATTTTCTATTTTTTCCTTTTTTTTCTTCTTTTTTCTGTAAATTTATTCTACATTTATTTAATGATTGAAAATTTGTGTATTTTTTAAATTCATAAAAAATTTAAATTAAATTAATAATTAATAGCATTATATTTTCACAATTTTGTTATTTTATTGTTGACTAGAAAAAAGTACTATATATGAACCTAAAACCTAGCCTCTTTTATATCTTAGGTAAAAACGGTAGGGTTAGGGATTAAGATCTCTTCAGCAAGATATGGCGGCAAGAAATCATGTCAGGTCTGGTCAAAAGGCTTAAAAGTCAAGCTCCCTAAGAAAAGTAACAAAATGGTCTGTGACAATTTGGAAGGAATATCACTGCTAAAAATTTCAAGCAAGGCGTTCTGTAGCATAATTACGGAAAGAATTAAAATCAAACGAGTTAAATCTCTTTTCCGAAAGATGCCGATCCAATAATTTCCAAGTTTATCTGGACTAACAGTTATGTATGGGTTAAAATGTAATAGCTGGACAAAAGCCAAAGTGTTACTCTTGTAACGATGACGGGCACAACATTGTAAAGTGCCCACTCAAACAGTCAATTTGTGGCAAATGTCAACAAAAAGGACACTTAACCCAAAAATGTTCTTTGGCTGAAAAGTTAAAATCACTCGAGCGTAGTAAAATTGACTAAAGTGATCTATATATCAATGAATCTGATGAAACTGAACCTTCAACAAACATTGAGTCCTACACTCCAAAAACTCCAGAGTTTTCAGAAAATTGTAATATGGAACAAAAATCAGCATCAAGTGACACCAGTCTTAACACCCCAGTCCTAGAGAATTTTATTTGTCAAAAACCGAGTGATGACCAATCTCAGGTCACTAGCCAGAACAAATCAAATCCGAAAACAAATCACACTCCAGTTTTTACAAAAAACCGTCCCAAAAGTCAATCAGAAAGCTAATCGAAAAACCAACCGAAAAAACATTTGACAAGTCGTGAAGAAGAGGAGGACGCGTTTGAGAGCTTTATTTCGAATGACTCAATTACGAATTCGGATCAGAATCATGTCCAAAATCCAAACGAAACTCGATGAATTAGTTGTTTTTTTTCTTTTTTTTAAAACGATATTAAAATGAACAAAAAAATAAAATCCAACTAACTGGAAAACCAAATAACTGGAAAAAAGCACAAGTTACAATGATACCAAAAAAAGCTCAACCAACACAGGATCCGTCGAACTATCGCCCTATTAGTTTGACCAGTTGTCTTGGCAAATTACTTGAACGAATTATTTATACAAGGCTTTACAATTAGATTGAGAGAAATTTTTTACTCATTCAAGAGCAATCAGGATTCCGAAAACATAGACGCACAGCGGACCATCTCTTTTTTCTTATTCAAAAAATTACTGAATCGTTTAACAGGAAAAAAAATGTGTTGTCTTTTTTGTGATATATCAAAAGCATTTGACAGAGTCTGGCATGAGGGGCTTGTGTACAAAATGATCAAAATGCAATTGACAAAGTACTTAATTTCTTGGACCAGATCTTTTCTAAACACAAGATCATTTTGTGTAAATGTAAATGGACAAAAAAGCAATGATTTCCCAATCAAAGCTGGAGTACCGCAAGGCTCAGTAATTAGCCCACTCCTATTTAGTATGTTTATTAACGATATACCAAGAAAAGACAAAATAAATAATGAATACTCTCTTCTTTTCGCTGATGACTTAGTTACCTTTTTATCTATAAATCTAAAAGAAACATTGAACTTAGAATCAATACTTACCTTAAAGAATTAGAACGATGGTTAACAAAATGGAAAATGAAGATTTCAATTGAAAAATCTTGTTACATGATATTCACAAAATCAACAAGAGAAGAGCTCAATCTTGATTTGAAAATATATGGGGATAATTTAAAGCGACAGGACGAAATCAAATTCTTAAGCATCAGATTTGACTCACCGCTAACCTTTAGTCCATTGATTTATGAATTAAAAGAGCGTTGCAACTCTAGGCTGATTTTAATTAAAATTTTATCTAATAAAAAGTGGCGTCTACATCACAAAACACTTAAACATTTATATAAATCGCTTATTGGTTCCAATTTAGACTATAATTTTCCCTGTTTAAACTCTTTATCTGATACTAACATTAAAAAACTTCAAACTATTCAAAACTCAGCAGTTCGATCCATTCTTAAACTAAGGTTTGACACCTCCTCAAGCATTTTATACCACGAGGCCCAAAACAAATTAAAATTTCATACAATTTCGAACCGGCTTTTTGAATTGAGCGAAAGATATGTTAGGGCTGGATTTACTAATTCTGTTCCATTACTTCTTAGACTGGTAAATGAGTAAAGACGAGGTTTCGAATCTAGATTTGTTAACTATCCAACTCCATTGTGTAATTGCTACCTTATCATAGACTATTTTTTCTCTGAAAACTAAACCGATATAACTTTTGTATCTCTGGTGTCTATTTTCTGCCTTTCAAAAACGATTTTTTTATTTCTTTTCCTCGTTCTTTATTTCTTTTCTTTATTTTTTAATTCTTATTTTATTCAGTAACTTTTATTTTAATCATTTTTTTTATTTATTTTTATTTTTTATTTTTCTCTGAAGGAGCTAACGCTCGATACAGATTTACAAATAAATAATTGTTATTAAAAAAAGTAACCAAATCTGAAAATGGATGCAGCAATAATTAAACTTGACCAAGAAGGCAAACTAATCATTTTAAATTACCATCGTTACCAAAAAAACGAAATTAAATCAGATTCGTATAGATATGTCAACCGAAAATGTGGTGCCTCATTTAATCACAAAACCATGAAAAGGAACCTAATTAAGCACTATCATTCACAGATGTCCCAATGTGAAGTTGATTTTTTAGTACAGTTAAAAAGTTTAGTGCAACTCGTCTCAGTAGACCATGACATTCGACTTGAGGAGGCGCACAACAGACATTATCAGCAATTGACGAAAAGTATTCACACAAAGAAATTGCTGAATTTTGGAAGCTATTTACAGGAATAAAGTGTAGTTTAAGATACCATAGGAACAAAACAAAACCTAAAAATCCAAAAAGTGTACATGACATTCAAATCAATAATGTTTATGCCACAATTAATGATGAGCCTTTTCTTAGATTTGAAAATGAAGATAATGCATTGGCTCTAGCAATTGATATTGATCCTGGTAAATTAATTTTTGATCAAAAAAAATTAGAGATGAGTTCAATTTTATAATTTTATAATTTTAAATCTCTTACTTTATTTTCTTATTCATTAATTGATAATTATGTTTTTACAAAAAATTAAATTACTTTCGACTTAAATTAAAATTTTATTTTTGATTATTTTAACTAATTATTTTTGGGATTTTTTTTTTCATTTAATATATTTCTTTAAAAAAATTAACCAATAAAAAAGTTATCGCTATCTCTTTGTTACAATTGTCAGAACTGACAATTTTTTTTCTGACTTTTTTTTTGCTGAGAATTTTACTCTGACATTTTTGATTCTGACAATCTTAACCATAATCCAGGAACTCCTCGTATTGTTCTTTAAGAAAAAACAGGATTTAGACGAGGTAGAGGAAGTATAGACCAGATATTTGCACTAAGGAGCATCATACAAAAGGTCTGGTAATGAAAAATTCATATATTTGTTATTAGTTTATTAGAAGTTTTTATATTTTTTATTATTTTTTCTTCTATATTTTGATTATTCTAATACGTTGTTTTGGTTCTATTAGTTTAATTTTATATTTTTTTGCTTTTATTCAACTTATTACATATAAAATTTATAATAGATACAGGTATGAATACATAACAGTATTTCTTCAAATAAAACAAAGCTCGGTCGTCAAAGAATTTCTTCTATTCGAAAAAAGTGACTTAACATAAAGAAATTAACCGATTCAGTTTTAATTATAATTATAAAATGTATGAAAATTAGATAATTCAAGTTTCTTATTTCTCGGCGATGAAGATAAAATAAAAAAAAGAGATAATTGCTAGAAACGAAGCATTTGTGACGAGCTTTACATTTTCACAATAAAAGTGCTTTGAAAAGTTGGAATTCACGATTTGAAAATAATTTCCTGAATGAGAATTTTCAATAATACCTTAACATAAACAATTCTTAATTTAAAAATAAAATTGCAATTAATTATAAAGAATTTGTACAACTTCACTTTTACTAATTTTTTTACTCAGTCAAACTAGCAAAAAAAAACTCTGTCAAAAATTAAAAAAATAAAATCAATCAAAATTTTAGAATTTCTAATATTTTTTATTAAATTTAATTTTAAAAAAATTTTTTGTTAAGTTTGTATTTGAAATTCACAATACCAATAAAATAAATTTAATGATTTTTATTTAAAATTATATATTCTTATTTGGGCAAACAATCCAATATTATAAAATAGATACTTCAATACCGCGTCATTAAAACACTCTTTCAAAATATTAAACTTCTTACTTTCTTGAATTATTTTAATATGCATATGGCAAGTTATTTTTTCTATTTAACTTTTTTGTAATTTTGAAATTACGTTGTTTAATTTAAACTATATGCTTAAGCATGTTAAAATTTGAAATTTAATTGCCAAACTTGCCATATTTTAATGACTAAAATATATTATTTTGATTGTGAATAAAAATGGTGATAAAAAAAATCAGTTTAATTAAATAATCAAAACACATTTATTTTACAGCAACAACAAAAAAATATGGCAATTTAAAGCTTATGATCAATTTTTGATGCTCAAAATGATCAAATCAAACTTCAACTATTAAATAAATTGCTGTTTCATTATAGAAATAATGCAGAGATACATTTTTGGAATTAATATTCTATGTTAAATAAAAAGATAAACTCTGCAATATCAAAATGCACACTGCAGAGTTCACATCATTAAAATGATGCTATTTTAAGTGGATACTTTTTTGCAGACTTTTGCAGATTTTACCTTTGGATTTAACAAAGTACGTAAAACCAAAATTTGACCTCGGCACTAATTCTATTAAAAAATTAAAATTTTTTAATATGATTTGATCATTTTGAGCATCAGAAATTGATCATTAACTTCAACTTGCCAAAAATATCCAAATAAAATATTCATCAAACTAGTGTCGATAAGTAAAAGATTTGGTGGAAAAGTTGGGTGATACAGGCTGAGTCAATGGCTTGGTAGACGGCTTGACTATAAGAGGCTTATACAGCTTGATAGGATGCGATCTGATGACACTATTAGATCGCATTCTTTTAATTTCATTTTTTTCAATCTGAGTCCTACTAGTGTCCAGTTCTTTTTTGGTCATACCAGCTAGTCTTTCTTTATCTCGTTTTAGGCGTTCATATTCCATTCTCTTGTACGCTCTCATTTCCGTATTTAGAAGGCCTGATACTGAACTTGACCTCGCGCTAGATCCATTCAAACCAGTGTACACTTTTGGAGTGCTATTAATGTTATGATTGCCAAACCTGCTCACTGAGTCTGATCGATTTTTGGATTTTTCAAACAAATATTCGTTGGAAGATTTAACAATGGGAAGCTTGTTTTTAGGAATGAATTTGATTCCGTGATACATGGGAAGAGGAGCTCTCGACTTTTTACATGAGTCTGGTCTATTAATCAATTTGGAGTTTTTTGTATCAGTTTGGATTTCATTCATATTTTTGGATCTGGATTGACGAGTATTTTTTGCTGGCACATCTAAAATTATTGTTTCATTTTTGGAGTAAGTTCTAGTCCGGTTTAAATTAAGTGGTGGAGCTCGAATCACTCGAGCGTCATAAGCTTGCTTTGGTGGAAGGTTTTCTATTAAACAAGATTTATCGTTTCTTTTGGTTTGCTCTGGTTTAGGTAAACATATTTTTTTAGTCAAGTTTTTTTGATCTGTTTGAGATATGACAAGGGCTTTGGGCGGTTTTTTGTCTGTCTTTTTTGAAATTTGAACTGGCTTGGCAGCTCGATTTGTTGAGTCTTTGAAAATATTGGTTTGTTCATAGGAGATGACTTTGACGGGCTCATTTGAGATTTTCAAAGCGGAAAAATCAACCATTTCTCCAACAAGGCCTAGCTCTAGTAAAAAATTAATCAAACGATTTTGAGGGAAAGGAAATTACCGAAACAAAAGTCAGCTCCGTCGTGGATGTCAAAAGCTTCTCTAGAAGTAAAATCAACAAATTGAGGACACTTCAAGTTATCAAGTTCCATTTCGTTATGTTTTCGTGAATGATTGAATTATATGATTGTTAAATAAAGAAAAATATTGTCGGTTAAAAGGAAAAAAAAACGACCAAAAAAGGTCAGTTAATGGTCAAAAAATTATACATGTCGACACAAATATTGTCTTACATTGAATAAGAAATAAAATGTTTATTTTGGCGATTTATTATTTTTTAACTAAAATTACTGAAAAATATTTTTTTCCCAAATTTTCATAACTGATATTATTCTTATTAATTTTTCTAAATAGCATTAAATTAAAAATTAAACATAGTTATACTTAAAAAAAACAAAAAATTTGGAGATATACGTTTAAGTCGACTTTGAACATTTTGTTAAGTCAGAGAAGGATGTTTTGTACAATTCGAATTTATATTTGAATTATAACAATATTTGGATAATTAAGAATATTATGGTATGAATTTTGATTACAAATTTGAATTCTGTAATCTGGTTTCTAATTAAGATCTCAATAATTCTTTGCTTATTACAATTTTGTTCCAATTAATAATAATAATAATAATTAAAGGCTGCAGCAGGACTAATCCTGCGAAGTAGGGTCTACATTAGTAACCCCACTGTGGCAGCTATCTTTTTTCTTTGACTTTTCATCCATATCCAACATATTTTTGAATCGATTTACTGTTTTAGCATTTACAATCTCATTATCAAGTTTATTCCACATTGGAGCGATTCGGTTAGAAAAAAAGTTGTATCTTGGATCACAATTTTTTTTTAATTGTCTTGATATTCTGTGTTAAGGACCCCTTATAGCACTTGCCGGTCCGTCCAAGTTGAATGAGTTCATTTGAGTATTTGTGTGATACCACTTTACTACGTTTATTTGTTTGTAAATTTTGTAATATTGGATCAGGTCTCCCCTTTCTCTTCTTTCTTTAAGTGTTGTCAACTCTAGCTTCTTTAGCCTAGTCTCGTAGTCTTAATTCCATAGCTCTGGTACTAATTTAGTTGCTCTTCTTTGTACTCTTTCTAGAGCATTTATATCTTTCTTTCTGTACGGATTCCATCCGAATGATGCGTACTCTAGATGAGATCTAACATAAGTAGTAAACAGAATTTTAAACGACTTTTGGTTCCAATATGTAAATGTTCTTTTAAGCATGCCTAATACCGAGGTTGCCTTTGCTGTGGCTTTTGAAACTTGAGTACTCCATTTTAAATCATTAGATATGTAGACTCCGAGGTCTTTTTCGACTCTGTTTTTTTCTAAAATGTGTGTCGTCTGGTCATCAATAACCATGCTGAACTCTTCTACTCTAGTCACAGCTTTTTTATTACCAATTTCCATTACTTTGCATTTCTCATAGTTAAAACACATTCTTCAATTTTTAGACAATTTTACCAATTCATCAATGTCTTGTTGTAACATTTAACTATCTTTGATGTTTTTGATCTGTGCTATTAGCTTACTATCGTCAGCAAAAAATTTTAACAGATGTGAAACAACTTTTGGCACTTAATTTTTAAAGTGGTAAAGGATAAACAAAAAATTTTTAAAAAGTTAAATAAAAAGTTAATTTTTTTTAAATTTAATTAAATATTGAAAAATTAGCATCAAACTTGATTTTTAAAATTAATTCACATTTTTAAATAAATTAAGTAATTTTATGAAATTTAAGTAATTTTTATCTAGAAAAATTATCATATTCATCTAGAAAAATTGGTGAAAAATCAGTAATTTTAGTTAATGAATTAGCACACGCCGTTTATTTTTATTATTTTTACTATAATTTATTTTCAATTTACACCAATTCTGGTGATGGTATTTTTTTTATTAAATCGAGGTTTGGTAAAAAAAGGCTAATTGAAGTTTGAGATCAAGATAAAAAGATCAAAATATAAAATGTAATGTTTTTTTTTAATAAAATTGGAAAAATTATTTTTTTTCCTAGGAAATTACTTGACATGTAATGTTTTGTTTATTTTCATATATAATAATTTTTAATTGATATTAAAAAAAAGATTTTAATTACAAAAAAATTTAATGTTTTAAAATTTTTAATTTTTTTAAGTGTAAAAATAAAATTATTTTAGCTTGAATAGTGAATATATAAAATATGAATTAACTTAACCTGAATTATTTGTATAATTGATTGTTTTTGTCAAATAATTTAGAGATCAATTATTTGCGAGGAACAAGCGGTGCGTGACGAGCATATTAAGCATAGATTCACGTGAATAAAAAACGAATACTGAATAGTTATTAAAAAAATTCTAGACGTAAATCGTCAATACACTATACACATTGAAAAAAAATTCTCATGTATTTTTTTAATAAAAATTTTTGACAGACAATAATTAAAGATATTCAGATAAAACTTAACATTTACTTAAAAAAATTTGAATAAATAACGGCTCGCTACTCGCAAATATAAAGCCCTGCTTCCCTATCTTTTCGATGCTAATTTGATAATGAACCGTTACTAGACATAACATGTCAAGTAATGTATGGTATTTATTTTTTTTTTAATTATCAAAATTATTAGATTAAAGGTCTCACTCATCCCCACAAATGAAAGTCTTCTCCCCACAATAAAAAAACTGCTCACCACATCGCAAAAACTTTTCAACACAAAAATGAAAATTTCATTCCATAAACTCTTAAACACAAATTGAAAAAACTTTTAACACAAATGTTAAGAAAAATTTAAAAACTCTTCAACACAAAAAAAAATAATTTTCAAAGCTTTAAATAATCTTTTTCTCTTTAAAATTTAAATTTTTCAAATTTAAAATTAAACATAAATCTTCAATGCAGCTTAGAAATAAGAAACAAACTTCAAATTATTTAAATAATGATTTTCCAAAGCGGAAATATCAGAAAAGAAAAAGAACCAGTCAAAATGTGCCAAACCACGAAAATTCTTTAAACGATGCAGAAACAATTCCAGATTCAACTCACTCGATTAATTCAAATCAGTCTCGCTCGGTTGTCATGTCTGGTAATCCAGAAGAGTTTTTGAACGTAAACCAGTCAGTCTCGAAATCGTATACAGCTAGTCGAAAAGAAGATCAAGTAAATAATTCAAATAATGAATTTACAGACTGTAGTTAAATGG
Source organism: Brachionus asplanchnoidis (assembly GCA_025491095.1). NCBI lineage: Eukaryota > Metazoa > Rotifera > Eurotatoria > Ploima > Brachionidae > Brachionus > Brachionus asplanchnoidis. Next base: position 3,909,896 of record JAILYF010000008.1, on the reverse strand, counting down.
ATTTTAGCCAAGAAGATGGAATCGATTCCTCAAAAGCAACCACTTCATTACCAAGTCAATCTACTACTACTGATGAAAACACCGCGACCTTAACAAATGATGATGTTAATTATGATCAAACTTCATGGTATTCAACAGGATAATTGGTAAAATTGGCTTTATTTTTATAAACTTATAAACATAAAATTACAAATATAGCAACGATTTATTAAACGATTATTAAATAAAATTTTATCAAAATTTATTTTGAATTTATGATTAATAAATATTTAATCTCTTACACACAAATTTTTTGTGATAAAAAGACATTTGTGTTGAAAAGTTTCGTGTTTGTGGGGAGAAGTTTTTAACTTGTGGGGAGCTGATTTTCATTTGTGGGGAGTTAATATTCCCTTAGATTAATTAGCGTTTAAAATTTTAATCTTTTTGATCTTAAAATTTGGTCTGAAGCTTCAGTTTGTCTAATAAAAGGGATTTTATAAAAAAATAAACAATTTAAAAAAATTTTTAATTCCATTTTACAGAAATAAAACTTTAAAAAAAATATATTTGTTATTTTATTAGGAGATAATTATTCCATATATCTTATCAGAACATCCTCAAAAACTAACAAATAATTATAATAGAAAAAACACTCTCTTCTCTCATTTTTCAATACACTTTGTTTTATTTTTTCCCAAAAAAAAATAATTTTTTTGTCATTAATTTTTAATTTTTTTTAATTATCCTTAAATATAAAATTAAATTTTAAAAAATTACAATAGTTTGTTTCTATAGCAAATTATTTAGCCATTGATTTTTGATTCATTTTCAAAAACGCTTTTTTTAATCTTTTCCGAAAATTTCAAATTATTTAATTTCTAATTAAATCTTTAAGTGTTTTGTATCTGCCAATTATTACTTGACAAAAAAGGTTGACCAAATAATTTCTAAAACTTCTGAGTAATGACTAAATTACTGAACTAAAAAAATATTTAAATGTTTCGAAAAATATTTAAACAAAACCTAATAAACATAGTAAGCTAACTGATTCTTGATAGAATATTCAGTACACAACGCTGATTGTCGGAAGTTGGATTTTATTCTAAAATTCATATTTTTGAACAACTATAATTTATTACCTAATAATCAAATAAAAAAATCAAAATATTTTATATATAAAAAAAACTGAGAGACTCAGCTCAAAAAAGGTCTGTAAATTTTTTTTTGAAATAAAAAGTGTATTGAAAGATGTTTTAAAATAAAATGTCCTTGAAGTTAGTTATTGAAGAGATTCTGAAATTTTTGTTTATTAATTTGAATTAAATTTTTTAGATTGAAGAGGACTTGAGATTTCTTGCCCGCCAAGCATTTATTTCCTCAAAAAATGCTACAAAATTTTTTGCCAGAGAATTTCGAATAGATTTATGAGAATCCAAACGGTTTGAGAACTCAGTCGGGTTCTGGGCCGCTTCGACCAGATCGACTATTGGTAAATGCCTAAAAATCATTATTAATTCAAAATTTTAACATGAAATTCATCTTACATAGATAAATTTTTGTTTTCATACAGATGAAATTCTTCTATTTTAAAATTTTTACCAGTCGATGCAAAAACAAAATTTTTGAGCGCATTTAAGGTTTCTTTTTTTCCCAAATTTAGAAAGGAACAAATATTTATCAACGAATATACAAAAGTAGCTCTAGTCTTATTGCTCATTGTTACCATACAGTCTAAAAAAATAAATCTTATAAAAATTTTAATTTAAAAATATTAAAAACCTTCTTCTTCCAAAAATGGATTGATTGCTGATATAATTTCTGGCTTTTTGAAACAATCCAAAATGTCCATTGTATAATTCCAATTGATTACTGCTTGCTTAAAATTATCATTAAAACTAAACTCAGGTCTGAGTATAAAACTCTCGACAATGCCATTATAAATTAAATTTTTCAATTGCATTCCACTGTGCGGTCGAACTAGACTATAAATTATACACTTTTCAGGTAGATTTTCTCTAATGTCTTTTACGACTTGTTCGAGTTGTGATGGCAAAACACATATGAACACTATATTGACCGAATTTATTAATTTTTTATTATCAAAATAACACCTTATGTTCTTGGCATGGAATTCCTCTGAAAAATAAAAATTGAAAAAAAATAAAAACAAATTTTTTGGCTTTACTCAAAAGTTCTGGTTGGCGCGTAGAAATCTGCAATTCATGCGAATACACCTCGGAATATTCCAAAAAACATTTTGCCAACTGGTTACCAAGTTTTCCACAGCCTAAAATTTTTCTTTAAAATAAGTATTTCTTACAACTATTTTGTTAGTGTCTAATGCTTGCCTATTAAGCCTATTTGCAGGCCAGGTGTTTTCTTCATCTCGTTCAAAAGCATGCTATTTTTTTGCCTGGTTGAACCACTGCGAATTTCTTCAATGTTGCGCCGTATGCGGTTGGCAATGCCGACAAAATAGGCCGCATGTGCACACACTGTAACGATTTGAGCATGAGATTTTTTGCGTAAATTTTTTATATTTATGTTACGGCTGGGAAAGTGGCATTTTTCAAGCACTTCTTCCCATTCAAAATCTCTTATTCCGTTTATGATTTCATTATTTAGATTGAAGCTTGATAGCTGCATTGATTGTTCGACTAGGTTTATCATGTGATCTTGGTCTTTGAAAATTGTTTGTTTCGTTTTATTGACAGAATTGTCCGTATTTTCTCTAGACACATTCTTAAGGAAATCAGTTACTTGTCTGTTGAGGTCGTGTGAGTCGGTGCCAGCAAAGTTCTCGCTGGACACTATGTTTTCCAATGGCAAATCTTTGGTTTCCATGGTAACAGAATTTTCTACTTTTTCAAATTTTTGGATTTAATATCAAAAATAAATTAAGTTTTGAATTGAATTATTTTTATTAAGAATTAAATAAATCGTGTGTAATATAAAAGTGTCAGGTTATCACCAAAGTTGTGATCAATTTTGTATAGATAAATTCATACTTAAAATTACAACAAAATTCTTTCAAAGATATAGAGATAATTATCGCTTTAAGTCTAAAAAAATAAATTAAACAAAATAACCTATTAACAAAATAATTTAAAAAAAACATAATATTTGACCAATATAGATGACAAAATTATTCAATTCTCGGATTTGATATTTAATTTTTCCTATAAATTCACTGCAATGTGTTGTCTATGTGGCCAGCTAGGATGTACAAGTGTGATAAATTGTTTCCTTCGTACTTGCATTCAAGCACCACAACCCTTAATTAATATTTCTATTTAATTTGGAAGCATAAAAGTATGATAAAGTAGAGTTTATTTTTATTTTTAAATTTTATATTTTGATGAAATATTAATTTATTAGATAATTTTAAATTTTGTATTAATTCTTAATGGCAACTTTTTTTTTAAATTCCTGAAATACATTTTGTTTTTATAAAGACTTTTGATTGATTATACCAGGCTTAAAAATATTTTGTGACCAAGAACAAACGAAGAAGATAAAGAGCTTCAAATTTCGAAAAAATTGTTTTTATTTAAAGATATCTATTGTTTTTAACGAGATGTTGTTGAATAGTTTTCATTTAAAAATACAAAATTAAACTATTTCTCTTATTTTATTCTAAATTAAACAATAGTTCCATGTTAAGTTGATTTTTGCTAATTTAACGTAATTTTACGTTAATTTACGTATTTTATTTTGTTTCATGCTATCCAGTAAGATGATAGAGGAGGCGCTCATCTACTTTTTCGGTACCTTTTTGAGTGACAGCTTCGATCTGACACAGATGTTACTGCTTCGATTTGATTTTCTAAACCGTAATTATTATCCAGTTGAAACCGGTCTCCCGTTTTATGATGAGTGCCTCCCCAGTTATCATGTTGGATTGCATGGAACAAATTATTATAAATTATCAAGATATTGAAATATGGGCTGCAAAATTTTATAAGTGATCTTCAAATGAAATTCTTAAACTTTAATTAACGCAAATTAACTTTATTCTTAGATTTTATTAAAAAATATTAAAAAATTAATTTTTCTCACATTCTGTTAAATGCACAAAATTGAAGATTGTTTATAACATTTCAAAAAGGATATCACAACTTTTTCTAAAAGAAAATAAAATTTCTTAGTGAAAAAATAAAAAAAAGTGAATATTTTATTTGAATAAATCTTGGTTCCTAAAAGAAATTAAATTCAGTATATTAGCATGAAATAATAGAATTTTAATTCTTATCGTCACAAAGAACTTTTTTATTCGAATACATGAAATAAATAGCGGTGATTTGAATTTAAAAAGATTTAAAAAAAAAAACCTGCTATTAAAGATAAATTTTAAATCCGAAAAATTGCTACTTTAATACTTTTGATTTTTTTTATTTATCATAAATAATTAGCTTTAAACCGCATTCAAATATTTTCCAGTGATTAAATTGAATTCAAAATCAAACTTTAATGTTTACGAATGAATTACTCTTTTTTATATTAAACTATGTTTTTTAACTTAAATAAAAATTTCGGCTTTTTATTTTAAAATTAAAAAATTTAAAGAAAATATTCAAATGCTTTTTCACTAATTTTAATGATTTTGATGATTATGATCTAAAACCTTTTATCATTGCCTTTCATGTGGCTCAAAATTAAATTTTTACAAAAAAATTGATATTTTATGAAAATTGATGATTTTAACACTAATTAATAAACTCTACTATGCCAAAATTGATTTAAGTCATACTTATCATTAGAGACCAATCGGTATTCTTTAGATGCATCCTTGTCGTCAAGCTCTTGTATTACATCATTTTCTTTGTAGCTTCTTTCCTCAAGCCCATGCTTATGGAAAGCTATAACGCTTTCCTGGTCTGGAAGACATACCAAGGACTCTATTTTGAAGTAAAACTCTAATATGCACGGCATTTGTCTTAGATTTTTTTTTACTATTCCGTCAAGACCGATTATTTTTACAAAATTATCATGGCATATCAGCAAGGAATCCTTGTCTACTTGGGTAACATTGATTATATTTAGTTGTCTATTTACATCAAAAGTATCTATTCGAAAACTGTCGTTTTGTTCCTTCAATTCAACAATTCTGAATTTGTAAGCATTCTCGTTGTGAACACATGCGGCAACGCCAATAATTACAGGTGGGTATATTTTATTCTGCTCGATCAGCAATTCAAAAACATTCAAAGAACTTGGAACCGGATAGCTAATTCTCTATTTCAAAGTTAAATACACTTTCTAATTTAATTTAATAATTTACCTTTAAAAGCATAAAATTGTTTAGTGGATCATACCATTGCATTAGACAAAACTCGTCTACACAAGCAACACACAAGTATTTGTATCCATTGAAGGGATTTTTGGCCGTGCATACTTTGACACAATTTTTTACGTCTTGATAACATGACTTCCTTTACAGAAGAAAATTTTAAGTCATTCATAGTAAATCAATGTGTTACAGAATTTGTAGTATTCAAGATGGAAGCTTCATCCTTATCCAGTATGTTGCAAAAGTTATGAATTTTTTTCTTTTTACTTTTTTTTGTTTTTTTTGAATAACTATTACGAGTAATTAAAAATAAATAAAAATATTTAATCACTAATTTGAAGTCCTTTTTCTCATTTATCTTCTATATCACAATTTATTTTTACCTGCTCACAAATCCAGATTGAAAAACTTCCTGTAAAAATTAAATGAAAAGTGTAAATGTTTATAAATTTCGATTTAATCAATTAAAGTTTTTTTTTCGTTACTTCAATATATCGTTTTTAATTTTTTGTTTTACTACTTAGACTTTATTAAGCCTTTTTTCTTGTTATAGCCCGGTACAGATAAACAAATAAATAAAATAAAAACTTAATATTGTCAAAAAAAATTGTTAAAATAAACAGTAATAAGTCAAATAAAATGGCAGATTATATGACTCCTTAAAAATTGAGAGAAAAAGCAAAATAAAATTGTAAAGCTGAATAATATTTTTTGACATCAACAATATTAAAAAAAACTAAAATTAAGAATTGTTCATTATAGAATGATTATGAAAAAAATAAAAATTGGGATGTAAACAGTTTGAATAAAAAGATGTACGAAATGAAAGGAAATAGTTACAAGTTAAGGAGGCAACTTGTTATGAGCTGCGTCCGAATATTCAATTTTTCTAACAACAAAATTGTCGATGAGTGTAACAAAAAATTGGCCATTTTAAAGCTATTTTGGACAAACTTTTGAAAGACTAAAGCATTTCTTACTGCCTGCATAAAGCTGGACATATATAGAATTTTTTTTGAATTATGAACAGTGTTTTAAAAAATTATTAAAAAAAACAAAGCCTTAAATTTCTATATCATAATAAATTCATAATAAAACTTATTCATCTCTACCAAAATTTAAGTTTTTAGTGTTTATATTCTAAAAACTTCAAATATACAATTCAAAATTTAAAAGTTAAGGCAAATGACTTGATTTTTGATTTTGACTTTATTACTTATGCACAAGTCTGTTTTTTAAACAAAAATAACTTTTTAGACCAAAATTTATCTCCTAATGAAATTAAACTTTAATGACTCAAACTTTTTTAATAACCAGGAAAAATTAAAAAATTAGAATAATTGCTAAATAATTAAAGTCAATTTACAGACTAAATTAATCTCCAAAAAAACAAAATAAGAATTTAATATTTAATTCTTATAATTAACTAAATTATATATTTACTTTTTGACAAATTTTTCGAGTCGTTCGGGCAAAAATGACCTATGATTGGTATTCTTTTGTTGTGTTAGAGAAATAAGATCATGCCGATACAAACTGTTGTATTTGCTTGACACGGACATTAGAACATCTTTCATCACAAAAAGCCAAATAGTTCGTTTAGCATAGATCTAATAAAAGATAAAAAAAATAATTTAATAAAAGAAGAATAATAATTTCGTTTTTATTACAAGTTCCAAAGTAGAGTCTCCATTGAAATAAGTCTTTAAGTTAAGACAGTAAATGCCTAGGTCACTACCGAATAGAATTAGTTGATCTTTTGTATCAGGATGTATCCAAGTTGATGCACAATGAATTACCAAAGGACATTGATCGAATATTTTGACCAATCCAGCGCCCATTTTTACTTTGGGTATTGGCGGCAAACCATTAAATTGATTTGCCGAGATAATAGTGGAAGACTGTGAAGTAAGGGAACCTGTAAAATCTGACTGTTGTTGCTTAAGCAATTTTCCACTGTGTTTACGTCTTGGTGGAACCACAGGCGGTCCATTTCCATTCGGTGAACAATCATTATAATTTACTTTAAAAATTCTCATTGAAAGATACTATAAAACAGAAAAATGCATAAAATAATTACGCGTCGAGCTAGATTTAATTGTTTGGTTATTAGTTTGATTTATCTTCTCGGAGGTCAGTGTACCATAAGGATCATACTAAAATAAGTAAATTAGTTTACAAAGAAAAATCTGTACAAAAATAAATTAATTACTTGGCCAGCGTTTGTTGTCTCATTAATCCTTAAATATTAAATTCAATTAAAATAATTATAGTATATTTTTTCTTAATTAATTGGTTAAATTCTTAAAAAAATAAAGATTGATAGCTTTCAAATTATTTACCAAAAATATTTTTGCGATTAAATCTAAATGATTTTTTGATTCGAGGTTTTGTGAAATTCAGTACAAAATGATAAAAAGAACAGAAAAAAATATAAAAAAATTGAATAACTTTTTTTCTAAAGGTTAAAACTTAATTCTGTAAATTCAACATAGTGCAACATTCAAAGTTGCATCAAATTTCAAGGTCTGCTAAATTTGCAGAGTTTAGCAGAAATTAAATTGTAATATAATCGAGCTAAGTGCATTTTGCAGAGATTTTGCACATCATTAGCAGACTTTTACAGTTGATGCAACTTTGAATGTTGCACCATTCTGCATTAACAGAATTAATTTAAAATTTTTAGAAAAAAAGTTATTTAATTTTTTTACACTTTGTTCTGTTCTTTTGTACTGAACTTCACAAAACCTTGATTCGAAAATTTCCGGAAAAAGTTTTAGTCAATTATCTTGAAATCTAATAGAAAAGCTGATCTTTACTAATTAAATTTTACGTTAAATTATCAGGAAATTTACTCGAAATTTATAAAATTAAAGAAAATTCTCGTAAAACCAAATTTAAAAAACAATTAAGTTCACCAAGTCATAAACCCAAGTTAAGAATTTAAAATTGTACCTAAAAATACAAATTTGAATATCAGTATCAAAAATTCATTAAAAATTTTTCTATTTTAGAGTAATTTATAATGAATCTTTAGAATTTTTATTTTATTTAATATCTTACATTAAGCTTTTTTTGAGTTTTTGAGCATCTAAATTTTTAATAATAGAAGATATTATTGAACTAAAAATCAAAGGTCAATAGATTAAAAATTGTTAATTTTTTTCTGTTAAAAGTTAAAAATATCTCAATTTACAAAATATTTAAAAAGCGTTCAAAAATATTTTAAAATGATTACAGCATTTATTAGGATTTTACAACGAAGGTTTGTATTTGTGTAAATTTAACAATATTTTTATATTTAAAAGCCTAAAAATTATTCTTATAAAATGTAAAAAAAATTAATTTTTTAAAAAAAAAAGGTGATGGTACGCTGATCAAAAGTAATCTTTTAGGGTTTAAAATCATTAATTTATTTTATTTTTTCCTTGTCAAAATAGCAAAATTTTTAATGAAGTTAGTTAATTATTGAAATATGTTTTTTTTTAAATTGAGTTAAAAAAAAATTTATTTATTCTTAATTATCCTTCCGTTAATAATTTGGTTGATCTAACTGTAAATTTTTAAATCAATAAGTTAAAGTTACAGTACTAACATAAGCTTTCATTTAAAAATTAGAAGGTTTTTTTCTTTATTTACTTTGATGTTTCTTTTAGTGTGGTTCCAGTTCTTAAATCGAAATTTTATTTATTATCTTTATTGATTTCGACAGCAAAACTTAATGCCAAATAAGAGTTTTTGACCATAAATTTGGGATTAATACTAAAAGTGTTATATTTTTTATTTAGTAAGCTATTCTCACACTATCTTGACTATTAAATCGCTTTTAGCAAGTAAATAAAGATCACAAAAAAGATAAATTGCATTTCTGGAAATTATAAACATGCTTCGGCAGCAAGCTTTAGACCAGAAGTTAAAAAAATTGATGGTCTTTAAAATATTCAGAAATTAAAAATTAAAGCAAAATTAAAAATAAATATTGTTGGATTTGTAATTATAAAATAAACATATTAATTTTGTGTTATTTAAAAGACTCCAAAAAAAATCAAACTTACTTTGTTTCAGATTGTTTACTGTTTTGTCCATTCTATAAAATAAAAACAAAATTTAAAAATAAAACAAAAAATTTCATCATTTTTAAAATTAAATCATACCGAATCATTTTTACTTTCAGTCGAATTGACAGCTGGCAATTCACTTTGTTTCTTGTTAGATATGCGCCTTGGTGCATTGACAACAACATCCTTTAAAATAAAATAAAGAAATAAAAAACAAATTTTTTAATTTAAATATACTGGTTCGTCCTCGTCTTCCTCAGACCTGGCGTTCAAATTAGGACCATTGCGGTAGTAATCAAGTATTTCTTTTCCCAAACGACTCGAAAAATCTCCTAATAAAAACTGGTGCTCTAACAACTTCTCAGCGCTGGGTCTTTTTTTTGGGTTCTTAGTCAAAGCTACCTTGATAAAGCTGTGAAAATTGGAAGACCACTTTTCCTTATCTTTGAGAGTGGGCGGCTTAAAACCCGATTTGGACATGATAAACAGAGCTCGCATCGGATGAAGGTTAAAATTGGGTGGTTGAAGTTCAGCCAATTCGATCGCGGTTATACCAACCGCCCATATGTCACACTGCTGATTATATCCTCCTTTTCGCTCAACAGCAGCCACTTCCGGGGCCATCCAATATGGCGTTCCGATAAATGACTTGCGCTTGGCCAGAGTAGCTGTTATTTGTGCCGACACACCGAAATCGGCCAGTTTAACATCACCATCATCAGTAAGCAAAATATTGGCTCCTTTTATGTCCCGATGCATTTTGCCCATGTTGTGTAAATAGTGCAGTCCTTTAAGAGTCTCACGGCACACATAACCAATCTGGTTTTCGCTAAGAGCACCAGTAACTTGGAACAAAATTTAGGATAATTTTTTAAATCATAAAAAGTGTACTATTGTAAATATCCTGAAGAGAGCCACCACCACAAAATTCCATAGCTATCCACAATTTGTCTCTTCTTTGGAGAAAAAAAAATTCTGCTACTTTTGATCTAATTTAGGCTTACCTTAAATAGGATCCAAAATATGCGATTATATTCGGGTGTTTGCAGTCCCTAAGCATGAAAATCTCCTGTTGGACGACAGAAAAGTCATCCCCTTAGAAAAAAGATTAAAAAAAGAGGCTATAGTTGTTAGAGTTGGATTTTGGTACCTGGTTCTAGTTTAACAGCTTTGATGGCGGCGAGTTCACCTGAGTGAATGTTTCTGGCCTTGTAAACTTCGCCATAAGTGCCACTGCCAACCCGTTGTATCAGTTCATAGTCATCTTGCGGGTTCTTTCGCTGAATCACGCTCGAATCGACAACTCTGCTGTTGCTCATCGATTGATTCAATATGTTTGACATTTTGGACTGGATTCTGCGCCTAAGTTAAAAGCTCATCTTGGAAACCTTTGGTCAAATTTTTAGTCAGACAAAATTTAGAAATTATTTTTAAAAAATAATTAAAATAAGATTTATTTTCAAAAAAAAAATTTATCAAATGTTTTTTTAATTTATTATTATAATTTCAATATCCTATTCATTCGAAGTATAACAAGTTAATATAGAAGTAGAATATAAAAGGCTTAATTATAAAGCAAGAAATTTGATGCAGCAGATCGAAAATAAAATATACGCATAGATTAAATTCATTTATATTTTTTTGAAATTCTTCTCTATGTGTCTTACAATTAAGCGGTCCAAATAGGAAATTTTAATACTACTAGTCCTGAATTTTTGGAAAAAAGCTAATTATATTTTATTGAAATAATTTATCTAATAATTATTATTTAAAGGCTTATATTTTATGCTGATACTAAATTTCAAAATTTTATTAAAAAAACAATATCAAATTTTTCAATTGAAAAATAAAAAAATTAATCATCAAATTTTAGATTCATTTAATTTCAAAAAAAGTTTATATAGAAATTTAATTTAAAATTTATATATTTTAAAAATTATTTCTGCAATGGGCACTGAAAAATAATTGTAATAATTCGGTTAGCTCTAGAACAAGATTTGTTTTCAAATAAACCATCCAAATATTTTAATAATGATAAATGCAAAATTTTAAATAAAAAAATGTAAATGAATTTTATTAACATTTTTAAAAATAATTTGCATATCTGTAAGATTTAAACTGATTATTAGAAAAGTAAATTTAAAGATAAAAAGTTCAAATTTTACAACATGTTTATTAAGTAATTAATTATATTTTAAATTTTAAATTTGTTAATAATCTTGAAGATATTATTTTATATTTACCAAAAATATTTTTAAATAAGCAGTTAACTGTTAAATATTTGAAAAATATCTATAGAGAAAAAAGCTGTAATTTATAAGCAAGTAAAAGGACTTGTGATGGTATATGCAGCGATTATCTTATTTCAATTTCAAAATAAACCGAACCTTTAAAATTAGCTTTTGGAAATTAGAGAATGGAAAGAATAATCTAAATATAAATTTTGAAAATTTATTAAATGCTAAAAATTAGGCATCGTGAAATATGGTATAAAAAACAGTTCAAAACTTTTTAGACATCCTGTATATCAAATATTTTATGGCTGGATATTTTAAATGCTGAATACGAATAAATAATCGAAATTAGAAAAAAATATACCGCTTTGACAAAAAATTAAATCATCAAATTTATTTTGATTAATTTATTGAATTAAAAAAGATGTTTTAGGATTGCACATCAGCGGCTGATTTTTCTAAATTTTGATTCCAGCCTCAAGCTAGTTGAAAAAAACAACTGAGGAATTGAATTTGAATGGAGTCATAAATTTTCAAAAATATATAAAAGTAAATATTATACATTTTTCAAAAGAGTTGTGACCTAGGATTTTTTGTTTTTTACTTATTTTTTACATTATTAACATTTAATCTTATTCGTAAACAAAAAAATATCAAAAAAATTAAAGAAATTTACTAAATTATCACATTAATCCCTAATAAATGTACTCTCAAAGTTAAATTTTAAAAAATGTTTTTTATTAAATTGATTAAAGCTTTTATTATTTACTTATATAATTTAAAAAAAAAGCACAATAGATATCAACTACTTGAAAGTCCTTTGTTCAGCATAAAAAATTAAGAGTTTTTTTAAATAATCAAATTTTTTTTAAAAAGATTATATTAGTTATCCGAGTTTTAAAAATATAGTAAAAACCGTAAATAAGAAATTCGAATTTGCACAAGAAAAAATTTCTTATATTAGAAAATTTCTCACGAACGAAAACATTTTTTTGTGTAAGAAATTGTTGAAAGATGAATAGGAAAGTCTTGAGGAACTGTTTTGATATCTAGACCTTGGTCTAAACAATTAAGAATTTGAATTTTGTTTTCTAAACTAATAGCAGTCCTCTGATTGTTTGTTTAATCATCTTTATCTCTACCTTTTTTATTTGTTGTAATTTTTAAAAATTTCGAATTTACAATAAGCACAAAATTTCAATTTTCTTACTAAGAAAATAAGCAACAAGTTTAACATGAAAAAAATGCTATTTTTTTTTAAAATCAATTTGTTATATTCGATAAAATTTCTTTATAAGAATTTCTTATATTCAAAAAATTAGAACTAAAGGAATTCAAAATGTTTTTGTCCTCCATGGTTTAATTTATTATGTGCGAAAATTTCTTATACCCATATTTCTTATAAACGGTTTTTCCTGTTTATTTTTATTTAAATTAAAATGTGACATATGGTCTGCTGCTTGAAAAAAGAGCAATCTCCTTTCAGCCTAAAAAATAATTTACAAAATTTCAAATACGAAAATTAATTAGATTAAGTAAAAATTTTCAAAATAAAAAAAGAATAAAAAATTAAATATAAAGTAAAAAAGTAGTTAATAGTTTATGAGTAGTTTTTTAAGATGGATTTTTATCGGGTAACGGTTTTCACTGTAGTTTTATTTTTAAGTGAAACATTAGAAAAAGAAAATCGTTAATCTTACAGGATTCTGTAAAAAAATATATTCATAATGAAAGAAAATGTTAGAATTTTTTTATTAAATTAAATGTATTTATATCTGATTAAATTGATATTTCAAAAAAGAAAACTAAAAAATCCGAATTTAAATACATGGATCTACTAATGGTCTGGTTCTTTTAGCCATAATAATACTTTTCATTAATTAAAATTGAAACGTGAAATTATTTCAAAAACTTAAAAAATCACCAAATATTTATATTTGTTACTTAATACTTACATAAAAAAGGATTTTAAATAGCATTCAAACATCAAGAATCATAAAAAACAAAAGAACGCAGGCAAACACTGACCAGAAGAATATAGCTTTGCCTAACTTCCTTTGATAATTATAAACCGTATTCGCTTGTTCGATATTGCAGCCTCTTAAACCGAAACAACATTCTTAACTTATACTGCATGCTCTAAAGATGTGTTTTAACTTTGATTCCGCAATAAAATCAAGTTTTTTAAGGATTATGCGGCATTAAAACTTAAGATTTTTGTGAACAGTATAAATTATTTTTTGAATTTTTCATCTGATCCAGCACTATAAATTGAAATCAAAGAAAAATTTGAAAATTAATTAATTTTAAATTTTTGGGAAAAATCTAAAAATTCAAAACCATATAATAGTAAATTTCATAGAATAACGTTAGCCAAGTCGCTAGAGGGTGGAGAAGTATTTATTTAAGAAAAATATGATAAAATTTAAGTATAAAAGATAAAAAATATTTAAAAAAATAAATTAAAAATAGCATCAAATTTACTTTGATTTAGTATTTTCAATATTAGATTGATCAAGGAATAATATCACGGTTAAATTTCTGTAAGCTGCTGCTTGAATTTTTGTCTTCTAATTCAATCTTTTTCATCAGATTTAGCTTTTGCCATTTTTATTTAAAGAGAATTTTTAATAAAAAAATAAAAAATTTCTTAGATTTTTCTGAAAATGCTTCAAATCTGTAAATCTAAATTTAATTTTCAATCGATTTTGTTAGCTACTATCATTTATTAAAATATTTTTAGGGAAAATATTGAATGAAGAATAGATTTTGAATTAAAATTTTCATCATCTATTTATTATTAATATAATTTATTTAAAACAATTAGAAAACTAAATTTTTTAATTTTTTTTATATTTCTAAACGACTTACCTTAAGATTATTACACTTATTAACCTTAATTTAGATATCAACACAATAAAAATTCAAGATTTTCAGAGACATTGCTGAGCTATAAATAATGATAGCTATACTTTATTTTTTTGTTGCTCGGAATTAGATTATTTGTAATTTTAAAGAAAGCATTTTTGTTAAAACATTTTTTTATACAATTAAAATGTCATTAAATTTTCACTGGCTTTTAGATTATGAAATTTTAATAATTTGATACTGGATCTAAATAAATATTTAAAATATGGGAAATCAGGTTTTTTTATAAACGGGATAAATAACTTAGTTCCTCTTTTGATAGATGCTCCTAATTTTAAAGCGATTACTAACAAAGCTTAAAATGAATAATTTTTTTAAAAGATAAAAAATAATCGGCTGATATTTATAATGAGTGAATTTTTAAAATAAATCAAAAAATATAAATACAAATAATTAATTACCTTATCCATTGATAACTATTAATATCTATTAAAAAAAAGATGTTCTTCCTTAGTTAAAAATTGTCTTCCGGACAAGTTCTTTTGTTTTTTTTCGCTTCTAATTATGACATCAAATATTTTTTTGAATATTATATTTCAAAATAAACAACAATTAACGGATACCTAGAGTCAATTTTAAAATAATAGCATTGTGAAATTTTATATACATCTAAAAATGAATTTAATATTTTTTTACTGTGATATTTTAGAGGATTTTTTCCAATTTTCAATTTAAATTAAATTACTAATTAATAAAAGAAAGAAAAATTTAGATATTATTAAAAGCTTGCTAAGAAAATCATTAAGTTTTCAATTAGTCAATTGTTGATTTAGTATTTCTTGATCAATTAGAAAATTTAAACATACATAAATTAAGACATAAAATCAATTTTTTTCTTAAGAGTTAAAATATTTTTTTTTGAAATTTTCAATTTTAATATGTTCATAAATTTCTATTGTGTTATAAAGGTTTTTTGCTTAATTTAAGATGTCTTAAAAGCCTATTTACTACCATTTGAAAAAATTTTCATTGCCTATCAGTTATAAATCTTAGGTTTTGTATTTCACTTCATTGCAGATTTTGTAAAGCAACCACCTACACAAATTTCTAATCTTGAGTTAGGTAAACAAGAAATATAAAGGTGGAAAAAATAATTTTGTTAATCGATAGTATTTATTGACTCAGCTAGCTTTAATTAAGTATATGTCATAAAAAATTTAAATCCTGTGTAGAATCTTTGAAAACAAATTGTGCCTAGAATTAGCGTATCCGGTTAAGTTCGTAAATTTTGAAAATAAAATCGATTTTTTTAAAAGGAATTTTATAAATTCTAATGGGCAACATGGTCTATTTGCGCCTTTAATTATGCCAGTTTGAATTGAATAAATATTATTAAATAGACTAATCACAAATTTTAATTGAAAATGACAGAGTGTTTCTAGTCAGTCAATTAATTAAAAGTTTAATTTAAATTTTTTATTTATTATTTATTTAATAAAAATTTAATTTTTTAAATTTAAGTAAGCAAACTAATTGGAAAATCAAATTTGGAATTTTGATTGAAATTTAAGTCAATATTTCAGCGACTGAATTTATTTTGTCACGCAAACATTGATTAAAAATTAAATAGCTTTCAGTGTTAAGAACATCCTTATATGCATTAATAAATTTTTCATTTGAATATAACTTTGGTACTTAAGTTGGCCGAAGCTATTGGTAAAATTTTCAGCTTGTTCTACAACAAGCATTTTGATTCAGACAACAGAAAAAGATAGAGTCATAAGCGGATTATTCGTGAAATTTAATTTAAGTTATTGGTTTTATGCTGGCACTTCTCAAGAGAGATCTCAATTAACAAATTGAGCACTTTGTTCAATTGACTTAAGACGCTGTCAACAGAATTCGAAAAATTTTCACCTGCATTTAAATTTTGTTCAAATATTTTACATTGTTTGTTTTAGCTTCGAAAATTGATCGAATTTGAAAATAAGATACTAAGTCCTCAAAAGTTTGGGTAACATGGAACTTCTGCTAGAATTTTTTATTTTATATTTTGGAATAATGAAGCAAAAAAAGATTAAAAAAAGAGATTAAAATTTTTTTTAGAAACTAAATATAAAGCTCGCAATTTTCTTGATAATTTTAGTTATAGAATTTCGTTTTTATTTCAATACATTGTTGGAAAATTATTTAATTTTAGCTATGAATTTAATAAAAACAAAACACCTGCATAAAATAAATTTTCCATGTCTATCATTTGAGTAAGTGACATGGATTAACATAAACTGAACATTATATAGGACAATTAAAATATGATAAACTCTATTGATAATTATTTTATTTTAAATATTCAATAATTAAAAAAGTAAAAGAAAATTTTTAAATGATGAAAATGTTCATGAGACTTTAAATTTTTTGAAGTAATATTTTTAAAATAAATAGATGATTGAACTAAGTAAAAGAAGTGCTTAAGGTTTTATTACACTGAATGTAATTTAGTTGTGTTTAAAATATTATTTCTTGTTTATTAAGTTACACAATTTTGATCTTTTTTGAAAAGTTGATATGAAAATTTAATAAATTTTCTGAATGAAATCGATTTTTTGTGTGCTAGTAATTAATTTTTATTCAAAAGAAAACAATTCCGCGGAGATAAAACTTTGGTTTATAGAATGAATGCTATGCTCGCGGGAAATTCTTATGCGAATAGGCTAATCGATTAAGTCTTAACAGTCACTTTATTTTTAATTGATTTCCGGATTTAAACTTTTCAAATAATTATGAAGACTTACCGAACTTGCATGCTGTAAGAACAATAATCCTAAAGAAAAATCGATCTTGATTAAAAAAATAAATTATGGACCGGGTGGAGAATAGCTGTGCACCATGGAAACTTTTTACCTAAATAATCACGTTTAGGTTTAGAAAAGCCTTTCTGGTAAATTAAATGATACTAAAATATATATTATGAAAAAAATTTGGCTTTAAAAATATGTAATTGATTGCGCACCACATTGGTAGCTTGCATAATTTGAAGTGTGCAACAGATATCGTCACCAGTATCCTTGGAAACTTTTACAAATAAATATTAAAATTCTGAAGTTTTTACTTTTTATTTTTAAATTACATTTTTTTAAATAGATTTAAAAAATGAGTGAGCGACCATCGTCGAGAATTTCAAGTGCCAGAGCAGCTAGTGCCAAGCTAAGCGCCAGGCTCAACAATCAAAATTCCATGGAAAAAAAAATTGACGATAATGTTCTAGACCGATTCATTGAGATCCAGGGTGAGATTGAGAAACATGACGCCAATGGTGTTTTCCAAGGACTGAAAATGGCCGAAGAGGAGTTCGAAGTTTTGGAGAAGAACAAACGTCAAGCTGAAATAAATCACAAAGTACTTACTGAACAAACCAACAAGGAAAGACAGGACTTTGAGAACATATCTCAGCCAACTGTGCAGAACTTTTTTCGCTCCAAACAAGCCCACAACCAAGCGATATCCAAAGAGCAGCACGAGTATTTACAAGCATTGAACCTGCTGGAAATATCCGCCACTGAGCTCAAGTCAATTACTGCACAATACGAACTGGGCAGGCAGAAGCTCGAGAATTATAAGAAAGAAAATCAAAAAGCTATTGAATTATACAATGAACAAATGACCATTTTATGTATGAAATAGACACAAGATAAATTATTTTAATTTTTTTTTTAATTTTTTAATTTTTTCAAAGATTCAACTTTTGACGGAGACTTTGGAAGTGATTTGGAAAATCAGTTGGAAAAAGAGGTCAAACAACTTACTGCTTCCAAGGATCAATTGAGGCAAGCATTGCACAAATGGAGCAATGCCCGATTTTTGCTCGTCTATGCTTATAACCAAATTCAAACATGTGAGCAAAAATGGTCAGAAATGATGAGATTAGATGTCAAGTAATACAATTATTTTTTGTTAAAATTTAATAAAATTTTATTTATTTTTTTCAATTGTTTTAAAATAAAAAAAAAAGAATAAAAAGAAATTAAACAAAAAATTTTTTTAAGTAATCCAGAAAAGGTTATTTTTGCGACTGAAGTGCGAAACAATATGGTGGCAGCTAACCAAAATTTGATCAACACTAAAACCTATTTGAAGAACATCACCCTGCCGTATTGTACTGACGAAGACTTGAAGACTTTACAGGGTCTTGCAGCTGGCACCTATCAAGACATGCAGACAACACAGAGGCAAAGATATGCACTAAATATAATACAAGTGCTTAGACAAAGATGTGCCGCTTTGTACCAATGGTTCGATCAAGTAGATAAAAAAAATTCGAATTTTTTTTTTATTTAATTTTGATTTAAAACAAAGGTAATAAAAGACAGTCTTGTAGTTGACTATTCAAGAGTGAAAATCGACTATGATCAGAAGTCGAGAGAGCTCAAAATGGAAAGGATACGTTTGTTGCAGGAAAAGATAAAGGAAAAAACTGGTAAAAATGTCACTATCAATCTTTATGGTAAGTTGTATTTAAAATTATTTATTTTGTTCAAATGAGAAATTGTTTTGCCTAGATAACAAAAATGATAAGAAGGATAATTTGGATGCGCTGTTGAACGATCCGTTCAAAACTGGCGGCAACAATTCAGGCCACGAGATTATTGAAAAACCAATAAATAGTCTTGATTTGCCGCCACCCCCGTCTAAAGACCAAATTTTAGGCGATGTTGAAGAAATTAAAAAGCAATACTTTCAGCAGAAAGATGACTGGAACCGACACTTGGACTCAAGTAAAAGAGAGGCTGATGAAAAATTAAATGAAATGCTGAATAAATACAGACAAGCAGAGAATAGCTAGAAAGTGTTTATTATTTATTTTATCATAATTTGTCCTAGATTGACATTTTTCATTTAATGCTGTAATTTCGGTGCAAAATTTAATTTTTGTTTTTTTTTTTTTCATGAATTTTTAATAAACTTTTTTAAATATAATTTATTTGTTGAGAAAATTTGAATAAACTCTTTTTTTAATTTTTCATTAATAAGAAATAAAAGATTGATTTTATGTACTCCATTTTATGATTTTTTCTTATATTGACTTATGAGTCTCAATAATATGACTGTATTCTATTTCGATTTTTTTTCATTTTTTTAAATTTAAAATTAAACGACTGATAAAAAACAAAAATCTTAAAATCATACAAATATCAAGATCATTATTAATTATAATGATTAAGATTTTATTTTAAATTTGTTTATCGGAAAACAAAATGAATAATTTTACTTTTAAAATTCACTTATTGTTAATTTTTCCTACTAATTTCCAATTTCTTCTATTATATCTCTGTTATCGTTTCTGTCATTTAATTGGCAACATTTAAAAATAAACAATATTATTATTCAACTTTTTACCTTATTTTTTTAAATAGTTAATTAAAAGCTGACTAAAATGTTTAAGTGTATATCATGTATATATAATAAAACTTAAAATAATTTTTTGCTAATGTCTTTTTGTGAACTTTTGGAGTAAAATTTTACTTAGTAGGAAGGAAAAAGCACGAAGCTTTGATTCAGAGAAAAGAGTTATTGTTTTTAAGTAAGGGTTTAAAAAAAAAACATCAAAATATTAAATCAAAAATTCTAAAGGAAGGAAGTATTCTTAAATTAAAAAAAATAAGCAAAAATATACAATTATTATTTAGATAAGCTCATTGTCTATATCTGGTAATTAAAAAATTTAATCTTAATCCCTTAAACAATATTTATTTACTAGACATCGCCTGTTTTGTTATTTATGATCAATTCTAAAATTAGAGAACGAATGAAAATTTTTCGAAAATTTTGAAAACTTCTGATTATCGATTCATATGTTTTGCAAAAATTATGAATAATCCTATATTGTTATATTGTATATCACAAAACACTTTAAAATGCGATGGATAGAGAAGAATAAGTTTAGAAATGAACAAATTTTTCATAAATATTTAATCATTATTGAAAAGTTTTATTATTTTTTTATATGTTTGTCATATTTCATAATTGACAAAAAAATAAAATAAATAAATTATTAATATGAAATTTGAAAATTAATGACTTAACTAAAAAATAAATATAAATAAGTATTTATAAGATTTGAAGAAAATTGACGTATTATGAAAAGTAAACAAATATAATTCATTTAAAAAAATCGAATCTGCATTTAGATTAATCGATTTTTAAAATTAAAAATAAACAATATTTTTATTATAATTAAAATGCTTTTACTTACTTATTCTATTAAAATTTATTTTTTAATAAAATAAGTAATGGTAAAACAGATATGGTTATACATTTTTTGAATCATCTTTTAAAAATACTTTTAAGTTATTCCCAAATGAAAATTTTTGAGTTATCCCCTTTTATGTAGTTGTTTTTTTTCTAAGAATTAAAAAATCTCATTATCATTATTTTAGATTTTAAAACTACCGATCTAATCCAATAAAATCCAACTATTCATTAAATCATACATTTATTCCTTTATTGAAAAAAATCCTAACACAAAAATAATAATTGAAAAAAATTAATTAAAAATTACTCATTGAGATTAAAAAAATTTTCTTTTGTGAATTTTAATATTCGATTAAATATTTTAAAGCTATTGATAATTGTATTTTTAAGGTATCAAAAGGTAGAAAAAAACATCAAATTTAAATTTATAATCAGATTTTATTCTGATCATATGACTTAGAAATTCTGTCAAATATTCTTAATTTCTGACAAATAAATTCTTTTTATAAAGCACCCAATTAGTTAAACGTTAAAATAGTATTCCTTAAAATAGCCCCAGTTTCAAATCAATAAACCTAATTCTATTCTAATTTTAACTAGCCAATTTTGTATCCAAAAATTTTTTTTTTTTCTTTTTTTTTTTTACTTAAATTTTTTCATAATGAGATTCTCAAAAACTTTATGTTACTTTTATGAAATGCAATATTTTGGTAGACAATATTTTTATCTAAAACTTAGAATGACGAATCTTTATTTCTTAGATTCTTCTAGAATTATTATTTTGTTGTTTTGTTTCTAATTAAAATTCCATTTATTATTTTATAAAAGATGCTGATGATAGTTTAGAATCTTCTAGATGATATGGTTTTAATAAAATAACATTATTTAAATTATGGACACGTATTAGGTGTGCCATCAAATACTGTAGAATTCTATCTATATAAATAGGGAATCAAATTCTTAGTTAAAATAGGATTTCACTTCCACTAACACAATTTATATTTTATTATTTTAATAAACGATTAAAACAATTAATAATATTTTTATATTATTATTCTAATACCTTGTTATAAGTCCCATCTGAGTGCGCAGCAGAACGAGACCTGTAACAGTTGGTAGCAGCTAAAAAACGATCTAACAAATTATATAATTTCATTTGAAAGTTAAGCTAAGCAGGTAAATCCTAGCAAGTTAAGTTAATAAGATTAACTAATAAGAATACACAATAGTGGTGACTGATTGTGTAGTAAAACAGAAGGTATATGTCAAATCCATATACTAAATTTCCGGAAGACAAAAAAGAAAAACAAAGGTTGGAACGCCAACAAAGGGCTGATAGAAAACAGAGAATGAGCTCTGAAGAAGAAAATGAAAAGGACCAAAAAGCTCAAGGTAATAAGAACCAAGGGCAGCAACAAGCTCCAAGTGGTGGAAGCGGTACACAAACGCAGAGCACAGCAAACCAAGCCCAATCAACGACGAAGTCGTCAATGACATTGAACAAGCCGCCGCATCAGGTCGTGACGGATCCATCTAACCAAGATTGGATGCTGATTGCAAAAAACAGCATAGCAGAAAGTAGAGTTTCTAAAAAGTATATTGCTGAATTAGAAGCTAAAATTCTAAACCTGCAAGTCCAAAATAGCCAGTACAAAAATATGTGGAGCAAAAAGGAGAATATGGAAACTTCAACTACATCACAGAATGAACAGGTACAGTTTCAACAGGCGACCTACCAAGCGATCCTAAAAGAAAGTGGGTATAGACCGAATAGAAATGTTCCAATATTTAAAGGCAACAAAAATGAAGATCTGGACAATTGGTTTTTCAAAGTAGAACAAAGCTTTGAAAATGATGGTATTGGACGTGATTTATGGCTGAAGTATGCGAATTTTTACTTGGATGAATCAGCTCTGCATAACTACAGAAATATAATTGAGGAATTTCCACAAACAGATTGGGATGAATTCGTAAGAAAAATTAGTTTATTTTATATCCCAAAGGACAAGAAATCAAGATTGAGAGACCAGATAACCAATATCAAGCAAACGAGTAATTTTGATGATTACTTGAACAGATTTAGAAATATTGCTGGTCAGCTTAATGAAATATCGCAAGAGTTTAAAATTCAATGTTTTATAAACGGATTGCAACCAAAAACGAAAACATATGTCAAGCTTCAAAATCCAAAAACATTTGAAGACGCAATAGATATGACAACAAGATCAGAAGAAGTGCTTGGGTACAACAATCAAAAGGTAATGATGAGCGCAAAAACACATAATTGTTTATTTATTCAAGTCGTTTTTCTATTTTTTAACAAATTCACTTAAAAATTTAAAACTTAACTTTAATCTAATTTAACATTTTGGTTAAAATTATTTAGTTTCAAAAATGTTTTTCTTGTGGCTGAAAGGAAGGACTAAGCTTCCATTCCAACCGGCCAAGGCTTTGCCGAACTATATTTTAAATAAAATAAATAAATTAGTTAAACGTCATTTAAAAAAAAAATTCGAATAAAAATTACAATATTTTATTATAAGGAAAAATGAAAAAAACGAATATATTGGTTTATCTAATTTTTACTGAAATTTGTGTTTCTATACAGATTTATTTATAAGGTGATTTATCATTCACCGAATTTAAAAAATTTATCATAATGATTTTTTAATAATGATATCTTAAAAGTATTGTGAATTTCAAATACAAATTGAATAAAAAATTCTTCATTAAATTAAATATTTTAATAAATTAAAATTAAATTAAATGTAATAAAAAAAACTAGAAAAAATACTTCAACATAGTGCAGCATACTTTGTTTCAACTTTTTTACCTAAAATAATTTTCTCATGTAAAAAATGATAAAAAATAAAGAAACAATAAGATTTAAATAGGCTATTGATTTAATTTACTAAAAAAAAAGAAAATAAAAATTTTATTTTAGGCAAAAAAGAGTCCAACTAAGTATGTTGCAGTATTTTTTCTAATATTTTTTATTAAATTTAATTTTTTATTTGTCAAAAAATGAATGATTTTTGTTCAATTGGTATTTGAAATTCACAAGACCTATCTTAAAAATAGCCCAAAAATTTTAGTTAAAAAGGAAGACAAAGTAAAATAATTAGAATGGAATTAAATGGAAGAATGCAGGATTTATTCTTAGTCTAGAGTTATTTTTAATTTTATTGGAGTCCGGGCTAGGGCTACTAATTAAAAATAATAGCTATTTCAATGAAAAAATAAATTTTTTGAATCATTTAAAAATTTTTCGGTTTCGGATTTTATTATTAAAAATTAATAAAAATCAAATCATTCAGTATTTACAGCAAAAATTTAAATCAAATAGACAAATTAACGCTTTTCTGTTAATTTAAAGAACATTTCTTCATCAATAGCTGATGAAGTTGTACCATCAGACTTTGGAACTTGGCGTAGAGACAAATAGATGTATCCACCAATAAATTCATTTAGAATTCGTGCCTCGCAATTTAAACACAAAAAAGTAAGTTCACCATCATCGAAAACAATGTCAAACTGTTTTATATCCCAGTTTACATTCCACGACTTGATGGAATTAAATCGCCAACTTTTTAATGTTTCGCCTTCGGGACTTACCCTCATCAATCGATTGCTCGTAACACCAATGACTTCCTTCATTTTTTCAATATAAATTTTTTATTTTTAAAAAGACAAAAAAAAATACTTCTTTGAATCTAGAGCCTTTTATTTTAACAGAGAAATATGTTATTCCATAAGAGGGCAATGCTTGCCATTCTTTTATATATCTCCATTTTGATTGATTTATATCCAAATCGCTTATTGTTGAATATGCACTAAGTATTCGATCATTTAGCTATAATAAAATTAAATAATTTTTTCTATTTTAAAAATTCATATTAAAAAATAAGTTCATATTTTGAAATTTTGTAATTTTGTTCTCAAATTTTGAGACCTGTAGTTTTAATTAATTTTGTTTTATCAAATAAGTTTTGACAACAAAATTAAATATTAATTTAAATCAAAAAATAAAATTTTAAACAGATATTACAAATTTTTTAAAGTCATAGGCTCACATAAATTGCTTGTATTCTTCGGGAAAAATGAAAATCAAATTCCGAAATATGAAAAGATCTTAATAGACCCAAATCATGCAAACTATTGATTGATATAACAAAACAAATTTATAGGCTGATCGTCCAAGATCTGGAAGACCTAAGATTTCAACTGAGAATAATGCTCATCGATTAATCTGTTTGGTAATATAAAAATTTAAAAACACTATTACATATCCTAGAATACAAAATTGGAAATTTTCAATTGCAGAAAAGCACCGGATTCACTCGTTAGACGAAGATTATTAGAAAGAAAACTTGAATGAAAATATATGGTTCAAAAACCACTATCTCAAAAAAAAGCCTGAAAAAGCATTTGCCTCCATCATGAACAAATTGAATTCAGATAAGAAGGACCCCGTAAAGAAGCATAATGAAGCTAGTATTACTAAACGGACAATGTCAGGAAGTGATTTTATTGAAATTTGGTCTGTATGAGTTATTTTGTCAATGAATTTTATCTGTTGACGGCAGTGCGAAATTTTAATAAAAAAATTACATTTCAAAACGGAATAAAGCAATATTCTTTTTTCTAATTGTATAAAAATCAGAGTTGCTTAAAAGTCCCAAAAATAAGTCCAAGTCCGGACTTTTTTTTTTTAATTTGCTAGATCAGGCTTAATATCAAAAAATTTATATACTCTTGGTTTGTCTAATGCAATAGATTTGCCATAAATCAGAATTTTATGAAGAATTTTAGCATAAATATCTTCTTCAGTATTCATAATTTTAAAGTCCGGACTTGGACTTGACTTGAGACTTGTGACTTTTAAACAACTCTGATAAAAATGGTTCTTCAAAAAGTACAATATTGTACAAATTTGTAAAATAAAAATCGTCTAAAAAACATGTGACTAAAATATATAATAAATTGCAGATATTTTGCAGAGTTTTGTACAAATTCCTACAACATTGTATTTTTTAAAGAACAATTTTTGTACAATTGGATAAAAAAATATTATTTTACATTGCTTAATTGACGGAAAGCTTGATTCTCATATAATATTTTAGGAAATAGCGGGTTCCAAAAGAAAAATTTTGAAGTTGGTTCGATAAATAGATGGTCAAACAGGAACACGAGCCAAGCTCATTGGATGAGCTGAAAGAAATTTTCTCAAATATTCTTAATAATATAAAGACCATTTCGAGGACCAAGTAGGCTAAATGCCGAAAAGAATCAATGAGTGTTTGAAAACTATAGGTAAAACTAAACTAAACTTTATTCTAATTGTTCCTTAATTTTTCTAAATATTTTTTAAGATTAAAGAGCAACTTTTTTGTTTAAGGAGTTTGCTTTTTTTTTAAATCGTCCTTTTGAAGAAAATAATTAGAGATCCTTCAACCATCTCTTCATTTGATCACAGTTCTAAAATTTGTTTGTTGAAATGATTCTATTACTATCAAAGTATTCTTATTATATTTGTTAAAAATATTTAAAAATTGAATTTTTAAATATTTATTTGTAATAAAATTTTTAAAAACTGCTAGCCATCAAATTCTAGTAATAAAACAATAAAAAACTGCAGTAAAAATTAGTAAAAAACTGCAAAATATAGTTTGGGATGGAATCCCAGGTTGTTTGGAATGAAACTTAGTCCTCCCTTTCAACCATTTGCTTGAAATTACATCTTAAAAAAAAAAAATTCGTTATGGAAAAAAGAATATTTGATAAATTTAGTTTTTTAAAAAAGCCAAAATTGCTATCATGTTCTCGAATTAAATATTACAAAATTTAGAAAATAGAAAGGAATAAAATTAACATGAAAACAAAAATTTTTTTGAATTCAATTTTTTGACTTAAATAAATAGAAATAGAACTTTTGTTTTAATGTATTTCTCTTTAATTATTTTTTTTCAAATGAATTTAAATAAATTTCATTAGAATTTCATATTTTTGTTTTAAATCCAAATGAAAAAAAACACAAAACTTGTCTGTTAAAATTTGATAAAAAAATTTTCAAATACCTGTTTCAATTTGAATTTCTTGACAATGCGTATGGGAAGTAGATTTGTTGCCTGAACCTCGTTAGGGTCCGATTCACAATTATTTATTTGACTGATAGAATTATTTTCAGTGTCTAGATGAGCACTGGAACTTTTAAAATTTTTAGTTTGCTGCATGTTTAGTAAATTAAGAATCGATTTTATTTCGAGTGAATAGGATAAATCAGACAGAGGTTTTCCTTTCGAAGCAAGCTTAAATGCACTCATCCAGTTGGCATATGACTGCTCTGTTTCACATCGAATAAAAAGTTCATTTACACCTTCGGGGGAAGGCACTCTTAAAGTGATACCGAACCTCCGATGTGACAAATTGACATCGGGCACTACTTCACAGCATTTAAGACCAATTTTGTCCAAAGGTTTTCCGCTTGCTTCTTGTTTTGACTTAAAATAGCTCAAGTAATGATTGTCGTCTAGTATGAAATAGAATGGACGAAATTTTTTGAAAGTATATTTTTGTTGTTTCATCAGCAAAAGAGTTTCTTGTAATTGATTGTTCGATTGAACTGTTCTGTTAGGCTCTTGTGGCACCTTAGCACTATCTACAATATCGAGTGATTTTTCTAGTTTACTCAATGCTGTGTCAATATCGTCCTCTTCGTTGACCTGGTCATTTTTTTCTTTTGAATATTCGACATCTTCGATCAGAAGAGGATTATTTGGATAAAATGTTGTTTTACTCAAAGTGCTATCATGGGACGAGAACCGGTTTAATTCTCCAGGCGATTTTCCATTTAAGGTTCGTGTTTGCAGTTGTATTTGAAGCTTAAAAAGGATTTTTTTATTAATGTTTTTGATTTAATTTTAAATTTAGATGAAAAAAATATAGCATATATTAAAATTTTTAAAATTCAAAAAATTCTCCAAAGTTTATGATTCATTTTTTGACAAAAATAAATTTAAAACAAAATTTAAAAATCAATCCTAATCTCTGTTTTTAAAGATCTAAATATGTTTAAAAAAATAACACTCAATTTATGTTGATAGAAATAACATCATGTAACAAAATAATTTCGAAGGAAAAATAATTCTTGACAAAATTGTAAAGTTAATAGGGTTTTTGTGTTGAATTGAAATAAAGATTGGAATGAAGATATTGGAAAATTTGAAATTTAATAAAATGATGAGGATCATTTGGCTTATTTTTTTTCACCAATTTTAAAAAGGAATCACAACGGAAGATGGACAAAATATATAAATTGAATTTTTTTTAAATAAATATCGAAAAAATTAATTTTCAAATTTTCAATTTTTTTTATAATCTTCCGAAGATGGACCAGAATTAGATTTATGATTATTATTTATATTGATTATATTATGATTCTTTTTAAATTTTTTTTAAACATTTTTATAAAAATTATGTCGTTTTTTTATTTTTATTTTATTACTTTATATTATGTATTTTTTTATCTCTATCGAAAAAATTTCTACATGAAGTCACACTACCGTCCTATCACAAATTTGCTTCTTCTTTAACTCGAGAGTCAAATACTACTTTAAGTATTTTTTAAGTCCAATTCCTCCATTGTTAACCGAGCTTTTGATAATAAAAAACTCGATTTTAAATATTAAATATTCATACTTAATAATGAAATTGAGTCAATTTCAAATATTAAAAAATAATAAATAGCCTACTTTAAAATCACCTTTTATAGAAAATTTTATTTTTGACTGGTGAAGAAAAATATAAAAAATAAGATGAGTCAATTTTTGAAAATTAATCAATTATCAAAAAAATTCAATCATTCTTAATAAATTTTCCAATACTTTTTAAATTTTATTTTTTAAAAAGCATGACTTATGATCATTCCTGTTGCATAAATTTGAATACTTTTTCAAATCTCTATCGCATAGCCTTCATAGATTTACCTAAATAAATCTATAGAAAAATAAATTGATTTTTTTAAATTAACTTAGAACAAAAAAAAGCTTGAGGAAAAACTTATTAATCAAAAAAAAAATACCTGTAGGGCAGCAAAGTTGATGAGCTCCTGTTCAGTGCAGTCAATTTCTTCAGTGAGTATAGCCCATTTTGCTTGTTCATATATTTGATTAATTCTGATCACATCATTTTTTAAATTCAAATCAAAAAAAGCAAAATATTTAAATCTCAAAAAAACAATATCATTTTCTTTTATATTTTGTTCCATCATCGACTTAGACGAGTCCAGCCATCGGCTATTCACTTTAGTCTTGTCAAAAATACTCTTGTATCTAGCCGTATTGTTAATCAAATAGTCATGGGCACAAATAATTGGACTGTAGGACAAACTGACCAAATCAACATCACTATGACCAAAACTTCCATTTCCGGACAGACTCAGCGACTTTTCTCTTTGGTCACGTGACTTGTTTCGCGTGAACGAAGAGTTGTTCGAGCAGTTCAAAGTAGATGTGCCACTGGATATTGACCCTGTTTCTTTAGACTTGGCCAACTCATCCATCTTTCGATTGACTTTGCCTCTACTCTGATTCCAACACTTCAACAAGGACATTTCCTCTGCATGGCGCATGCCAAGCTCTTTGCACACTTGCTTGGTCACATGAAAAACACTGGCCGAAAAGTCCACACTCAAATCAACAACTTGTAAATCAGGCAAGCTTACGCGCACATATTTGTGAATGCGGGTGAAGTGAAGCAATGCATCGGCCTGGACGCCATACTGGTCCAATGTGAGCTTGTTCTTGTTCAGCCATTTGCTTTTGTCTGGCCACCATAGAGCAAAATCAGACCAGTCATTGCGGATGCTGCTCAATTTGTCTATCAGCAGGACGATAACACCGCCAATGTGTGTTTCGCCACTGACCAGGAGACTTTGTTCGACCACGTCGAACTCGGTCACAGTTACTCGCAACTCCCAGCCAGGTGTTTTTGCAGGCAGCATTTTTTTTATCTAAAAATAAAGTAAAAATAAAATATTTAAATAGTTGAAAAATGAGAACCAATGCTGCTGGTCAGTGAGGAAATAGTTCTAGTTTTCCAGGAAATAGTTCAATTCAATTAATGGTCTTTATCAAAAAGTGCTGATCTAACAAGAAAAGATTAACTTTTAAAAAATTTATAATAAATTATGTCCCAGTGATTAAAACGGCAACCAAAAAAAAATAAAGTATTTGATAAAAATTTTATTGTTTTAATTAAGCTTATCATTTTTAGAGTCGAGATGAAAATTCGACACCTATTGAGAGAGCCTGTAGAACTTGATTTCGGCCCCAATATTCGAACTAGCAAAAAAATCGAATAATTTAGCCAAAAAAAGTTAATAGTTTAAGTATGAGCAAAAAATATGAATTTATAAATTAAGGTCAAGATTTTAATGTTAAGCTTGCTTGTTTAGAATTATAATTTTATGTTCATAAGCTGATTAGACTTCGAAGCTAATGGACTGAGGTTTTCTAAATACTTGCAGGTTTGGAGAATTTTATTTATCTAAATGATAAGCTGGCTGATTTAAATATTTTGTTTACATTTTAGTTCCATGTTTTTTATCTTATTGTTTTTGGCCGTCAGGAAAAATTAGTCATCAAAAGTCAAAAATCTTGGGAATAAATAGAAATTCGACTTTAGATGTATGATTAATAAAATAAACTTTTTTAGATTTAAATTTTTATTTATTAATAAAAGAACAAATAATGGCGTTTTATTTTTCAAATACTTTTTTTAGTCATCTAGAATGAATATATTTGAAATTTTAGAATTATTTAATTATCCATTAAGTCTCATAAAGATGAAATTTAAAGGTAAAGTTTTTCAAATTTAAATTTGAATACATAAATAATGAATTTTTTTAAAATCAAAGTGTGATTTTTATGACTTTTTAAATATATGTTTTTAATCAAGCTTTGACTTAAATTTAAATATTTTTCAGTTAAATCAACTTTAAAAAAGAAACTGACATTCTTTTATTTTAATGAAAATTGATGGCTAAAAACGACGAATTAAATTCTATAAAGTTTTAATAATTTTTAAAATTTAAATATCATTAAGTTTTGTACAAAATTTATTTTTTTTTGTTAAATATAAAAACCCAAATGTTTAAGATTCCGACAACTAATAATCAATTTTATGAAAAGATTAAAATTAAAAAGACTTGACAGATCCCTGAAAAATGCACCTCAAAAAAAAATTTCAGATTTAAAAATTTTCTTAAATTTGTTTTTTCATATTAAGGTAAATATTGATGATTCTGAAAAAAATAAAGAATTCCAAAAAACAAAAGTTGGCCTAAAAATTGAAGGAAAAAAATAGCAATTAATTTGAGTGATCACGAAACCAATTTTGTGGTTCACATAGGATAACAGGTTTGCTTGTCATGTTTTCATAAAATAAAAATATTAAAGACTATTTCAGCATAAATATAAAGAAAAAAATTCCTTCATTAAACAAAGAGTGAATAAAATTAAAATTAGCAAAAAAAGTTATTTCCCAAATGAATCAAATTTTAATATTCTATTGAAAAAAATATGAAAAGATTATTAATTTTAAAGAAAATTGTAATGAGTCTTGCCTCGATATTTATCAGACTCTTTTAAAATAGTTAAAAAAAATTAAGAAAAAAAACAATCATTTAAAGTGAAATCAATTAAAATTTTTAAAACAATAAAATTTTCTTTATTTTATTTATTATTATTTATGTATTAGATTAACACTACCATACAAATATACCTTAAAATTTGGAGTACAAAAATAAAACATTATAAAAAGCTTATTTTTTTATATTTAACTTTATTCCTTTTCATTCTCTATTTAATTTGTATAGATCGGAAACTTAATTGATTCTTTTTAATAAAAAATAAACTTTGATTCTTTAAAATCGAGTGATGTTGTTTTTTAAGTTTAAAAATAATAAGAATATTAAAAAAAATCGCTTAATCGCTAAATTTTTACAAAAAGCCTACAAGTAAATTTGATCATAATTTTAATTCTAAATATATTATTATCAAGTTTAGATCGATTCACCAAATTTTTCATATAAATAAAGAAAAAACATCGAGAAAAGTATATTTTTACAGACATTGGGACATACTTAAAACAACACAAGTAAAAAAGGATACTAATATTATTGTTTATTTGTTTAATGACAGTTGATATAATGCGGAGCAAAATAATCAAAAGATCATAAAGTTACAGATTTTGTTGAATTCAATCAAAATCATTTAATAATCTATCAAAATTTTTTTCTAATAGTAAATAAATGCTCCTGTTAGAGAAACAAAATGTAAAAATCGCTTTATTTATTATTTATTTTATCATCATTTTGCTTTGTACTAATGTAATCAATAATGTTTATTTTTATCTTTTATTTTATCTTGAAACCAACAAGTGAATTTTAAAAATTAAAAACTGACGATTTTCGAATTTTTTGATTATTCTTAAAAATGTAATGGTCAAAAAGCGAGGTTGACTGGTTATTATTACCAGTTTTGAAATCTTTCAAGAATCTAAAATAACAAATATAAACAGCTGAATAGGTTTATAAAAATAATCAAATAAAATAAAATGATATAGTTTTAGCTCAAAAAAACTTTAAATTATTTGTGAAATTTATAATGTTTTTGTCTATATTCATTTTTTAAAATTTTAGCCTTATTCAGCAATCTTTTAAAAGCAGATTTTGTACATTTTTTTGAATAATTTTCAATACAAACTTAAAACTTGAAAAATTTCATACAATACCATAAATTATAGATTTGAACTTTTCAGGAAAGATAAGAATTCGTAAAGTACCTAATAGTTCATCAAATGTTGTTACATTTTGAATTTAATTGAGAATATTTTATTTAAAAAGTTGAGTTCATCTGGAAATAATTATTAAAAATATCATTTAATCATTGATCATATTAAGGATTTAATTTTTTTATGGTATTAATATTTGAAAACAAATAAAATATTACAAAAATGTTTTTTAATCTTATCAATGAAAATCCTAACCTTAAACAAGTTAAGTATGATCGTAATAATAAAAAATATGTTTTTTACATGGATTAAATTTATTTCGGAGAAAACTTTTAGCTTTAGCTAATATTTTTATTAACTGGAATCATCTAGAAGTAAATATTAATAGAATACCATAGCTTGTTTTAAAAGAATGCATCGTATTTGCATTGAAACGAACTTTTCAATAGTTCGTAATTTAAGTTAAAAAAGTTAGTAACTTAAGAAAAATACAAATTATAATTAAATCCAGTTGTGGTAGTATATTGTCAAGCATTTTGGAACTTGATTGAACCAATTGATTTGTTTTATCAGCTGAAGCATTGATTTCAAATTTCTATTTTAAATTTGTAGTGAAAAACAGTTAAATATCTATTTTTTCGGTATTAGATAAAATTATCTCAAATAATATTTTTAGTCAAATGCCAACTCGAACAAATATCATATTTGTTCTACCAACAAGCTATCAAAAAATTTATCGAAATACAACTTTCAATCAAACCTCAATTACTACCAACATCAAAAAAAAAAGAGAGTAAGATCATTTCAAAAAGTATTACAGGCTCAAAATTAAGAAAAAGTATTAAATCAAATTGGTATTGTAAAGAATCTAGGAAATAAATTAAAATAGTAAAAATATTTAAGTTTTTTAATTTTTTTGGTTCAATTAAAGTGCGGAGAAAATTTTAAAAACAAAAATACTTAAAAATATTTTCTTTTTTTCTGTATTAAGACCAGCCTCTTTTTCAAATAAAATGAGTATAAAATCATTAAATTCCAAAAATTCATTCATTGAGCAGATCTAACTTTTTAAAAATACTATAACATGGGTGATATCGCATTAAGCAAAGGCGTAAAAACTGAATGTTCAGGTTTTGATGCCGCTTTAAATAAACAATTTTTCATTCATATAAACTGGCTGATAATCTTTGTTTTTACCATAGAGAAAATATACTCGTTTTTTTTTTTAAATTTCGCATTTATTATCATCAAGTTTTGATATATTTTATAATTAACTGAGAGATTGCTTATTTAAATGATCAATTTCAAAATTCAAATAGTTTAGGTCTCGAGGTATTCCACTAAAAATTTTAATTAAAAAAAAATCAAAAACCATTTTCCTTGTGTTTTAATGAAATCTTTGATCAATTCTAACAAAATCTGAAAGAACTACAATCAATTTACGTCGAATTATAAAAAAAGAGATACAAATAAATATTTTAAAATAATAAAGGGCATGACGAACGAACCCATATTGCTTATTTTTGAAAGACATTCTTCAGTTTTGAATCTAAAAATATCCCCCAAATTTTCACTCAACTGAATTCACATAAATAAGTTCATGTTAAAAATCATTATTTACAATTAAAAATAGACTTAAATTCATTGAATTGCTAGTTGTTTAATCTTTTCCAAAAAAATTCTATATTAGTGGTTTAAAATTTTTATTTTATAGATTTCTAAAATCAAATCTCATTTTCAAAGCATAGATCTAAATGAATTTGAAAGGATAATTTTTGCTTTTTTAATCAGATTTTAAAAAAATGAAAATGTAATGAAAACTAAACTTGCATTTTCTTTAAAACGTCATAAAAAATTTCAGCTTAGTTTAGATTTAACAATGTTTTCCTAACTAAAATTAATCTATTAAAAATAAAAATTAAAATTAGAAATGAAATAATATGAAACAATAAACTAAGGTGCACTTTTCTTAAAAATCTTTGATTTTAATTTATTATAAACAAAAAATTATTGTTCCAATTTATAAAAAAAAACTTAATTTCACACAGAAAAAAAAATCAGACTTTTTAATGGAATTTTACTAAATCAACTAGAAAAAAACGCAAGCAAATGTTGTTAAAAACATATACTAAAAATAATGATAAATAAATTATAAAAATCTACAACTTTATTTTTTTATATATAATTTAAAGATGTCGCTTTAAATAAAGAATAAAATTAATGAAAAATATTTTCATTCTGAAAATTTCTTGTTACTATAAATAAAAGCTAATAATTGACGACAACTCATACTTACCTGGCGCAGTTGTTACGGCGATCAAGAACACCGTGCAATCGGGATAAGGCTTTATCATTGCACAAACGATAATGCTGAATCTTGCGATTTCCTCTAATGACGGAAACTCGGGCGCACAATTTGTTAGAATGGGACTGCGTTCGCGCTGTCCCGACAAAATTAAATTTTAAAATGAAAAACTTCCTTTCTTCTTCTGCAATTTAAAATTAAATTATTATTTTTAATTATAAATAGCAATTAAGGATTAAAAGAAAATACCCTTGTCTAGATAAAGTTTAGTTTTTGATAAAAAGATGGATAGATTTTTAATTTTTTCTTTTCAATTTAGCTCAAAGATTCTACTTTAAAATATCTAACAATTATCATGGAAGAAAAAAATTTAAATTATTTCGGTATTCAGGAAATCAGGTATACATCCCAGTGTTTTTAGGAAACAATTTTTGGTCGCTATGTTTCAGCATTTTAAAACTTTTTAATAAGAGGTATTGTGAACTTCAAATACAAATTGAACAAATATTCTTCATTCCTTAATAAATTAAAGTATATGAAAGAAAATATATGAAAAATACTGGAGATTACTCTCAACATATTTAATTGGTTTTACCTTTTTTACCTTATAATTTTTCTAATTCAAAAAATTACAAAAAATAATGAATCAATAAGATTTGATATTGATTTGATTTACTAAAAAAAGGAAAATAAAAATTTCATTTTAAGTTAAAAGGTGCAACAAAATATGTTGCACAATGTTGCAGTATTTTTTCGAGTAGTTTTTATTAAATTCTATTTTAAAAAATCAAAAAATGAAGAATTTTTGTTCAATTTGTGTTTGAAATTCCCAAAACCTACATAAGAGATATTTTAATTTAAATTCAAAATTTAGGTGTTTTAATGAATAATAATTTATTATTTATTTATTTATTTGTATATCTGTGCCGAGCTAAAGCTCCTTCAGATATTAATTTTAACATATTCTTTAGAGTGATTTTATCTTTTTAGAAGTAAAAGGAGTGTATTAAAATGTTGAATTTCAAAAGAATTTTGAATATTTCTAGAATATTAAAAAATATAAAAAAAATTAATTTATAAAAATTTACTTGTAAATTATTTATGAATTTTTTATTTTTGGAAAGATGTCGGTTTAAATGTTGAATGTGTAAACTTTATTTTTATAAATAATATTTTTCTATAAATAATGGTTCGAAATTAGATCAAATCATACTTACTTGGCGTTATTGCTACGGCGATCAAGAACACCGTGCAATCGAGATGGAGGCTTAGTCATTGCACAACAGACTGGCTGAAGCTTGCGATTTCCTCAAATGAGGAAACTCGAGCGCACAATTTATGAGAGTGGGACTGCGTTCGCGCTGTCCCGAAAACTAAAAACTAAAATGAAAATACTCAAAATTACTTCTAATTAAGTTCAAGTTCTTATCAATAAAAATTAAACTTTTTAATTTTTTTATATATTTAATTATAAATTTTTTTATTTATTTTTTATTATTCGAAGATTAGTTTGCGCGTTCTCAAAATTTTAAAACAAAAATATGCATATTAAATAGAATTAGTTGTAAAAATAAGGAATGTTAAAATTTTTTAACAATTATTTCTGAAATTCAAATAATTTTTATGGATTTTATTTGCATTTTCCGATTACAATATTCACCCACTGCAAATTAAATTTTATTATTATTTTTTTTATTAATTTTATTAAGTTGTGCAACTCCCATCTGCTTAATTTTCCATGGCAAGGATAATTAAGAAAATTAGAGTATAGCAATAATTTTGCAAGTTGATTTTTGATCAGCTAAAAAGTTGAATATTTTCTTTAAAGCTAATCGTTTTTCTTGCTTTATTATATTATTTTTTACAAAAATAAAATAAAATATGAATAAATGAAACAACTTAAAGTTAATATTAAAATTTTAAAGTAGAAAACTTCAAGTTCAAGTACAAATTTTCTAGAAAATAAAACTAATCTGACAATATTTTTGTCTTATATTTCATGTTGTATTTTTTTTGTATTTAAAAAATTTTTTGATTTTAATTTTTTCAATTTTAAATTTTCAAAACTAAAAAATATAATGCTATTTTATATTTTTTAACTTACATATTTTTTAAAATAAACTATCACTTAATTAACCCTCATACAGCTAAGAGTAAAAAATATCATTTTTTACTAAGACGGGTCAAAAATCACCCTGTGTAATTTTTAAACCAATGAAATATAATAATAAGTCGGGTCATTTTTGACCCGATCAAAGCTGTATGAGGGTTAAATTGAATTTCGAAAATACTTTGCAAAAATTGAACTAAAACACTAAAACAAGTTGAAAAATTCCTTAAAATATTTCAATAAAACAAATTTTAGCTCATTTTAATCAGGATAAAATTCTCTACAAAATGATGTATCGAAATAGCATTCAAAGTATCATTACCACTGAGGACAAGAAGGCCTTTGACTATGGATCATTCATTAGTCTGGACCATGTCAAACAAAAATGTTTTTAAAAAGATGTCCTCAAACAAATAATTTATTTTTGAAAACTAGATAAAATTTCGTACTTCAAACTGTTAAATTTTCATCATTTTATTTTTTTAAGATCAAAATATTTTTTAATTGTGAAATATCGGTCAACCACGCTTGACCACCCGTTATAATAAAATCTTCTAGTTCAACTTTTAAGTCTATTCTAAGCAAGAAAACCGAAATATTTCATAATTTAATATTTTATTTAAGTTATAATTTTTTTTCTTTATTTTAGAAAATAAAATGTTTTAATAACTATCTTTAATTTTTAATAACGAATAGCGAATTCAACTCTAAAAAATTTAGAATCATTCAGATATCAAATTAATATTAAAAATTAACTAAAATTGACATGGAAAATTAGTTAAAATTTAATTACTTTAACTTCTACAATGGAAAAAAATGATAGATTTCTATCTATAATCAAGAAGGCATCAATATATTAAGAAGGTTCAAGGAGATCATTGTTCTATTTGTAAAAAAATTGAGTAAACCAGATTCCCAATTTTTTTTTTATTTATTAAATTCAAAATTAATTATAGAAAAAAATATTGTTACTATAATAATCATAATGCTAGTAAACAGTTTGTAAACTTAAATAAATGAAATTTTTTAAAACAATTACAATTCTTTTTAACTCAATACGCCTAATCCAAATAATGTTTAATTAAAAAAATAAAATATTTAAAATAAAAATCCATTTCTAATTCATTACACCTTAATTTTTTTTATTGTAAGTGCACATCTAAAACTAGTTTTACAAAAGTTTATGAATTCAAAAATAATTTATTAATTTTCCTTTTGAAAAAAAAATGCAATGTTTTGTTTAAACGAATCAATTATTGATCCAAACGAGCCACAATCTCTGAACCAATGTCATATTAACTTATATCTCTTGTCTCCAAGCTATTTGGTGCTCTCAATAATAAGTGCATACTCTTCGGGATCAAGAGGCGACTTCGCTAGAAACAAAAAGCTTCCGCTGCTCAAAATTATTCGTTTTACATCGTTCATACTTTTATGCATTACACTTGCTGATACGTTCACTAAATATTTTATGCCCTTCAGCCATGAAGAACCGGCAAAAATGGAAGGCTTAATATCCCAATCATACAAATTAT
Source organism: Brachionus asplanchnoidis (assembly GCA_025491095.1). NCBI lineage: Eukaryota > Metazoa > Rotifera > Eurotatoria > Ploima > Brachionidae > Brachionus > Brachionus asplanchnoidis. The sequence continues at coordinate 3,871,472 of JAILYF010000008.1, read as the reverse complement.
CAGCTCTATTGGTTCATACTTTTGTCATTTTTAACAAAAACTTGTTCTTTCCAAGATTTCCAATCAAGCTGTTGATCTCACTAGTTCTTACCTTGTTTGCCAATTGCATATACTTCATCAATTCATATGAAAGACTAAAAAATTTCAACACCCAAAGCCTAAATGAAAAGTGTAACTTGATATTTGAAGCCAATTTTGTATTCTTTTTGCTAGTTTATCTAATATTTATTTTGTCATCTTATCGCAAAAGAGTTCAAGGATTTTTGTTTTTAAATGATGACACAATCGAATCAGAAGAGGACACAGCCAACTACTATTCCTATCTTACCTTTGGATGGTTCAAGCCAGTGATGAAAAAAGGCTATGAACGGAGCATAAGATCAGTGAATGATTTGAGCAGATTACCAAAGTATTTGAACACTCGACTTATCAATCTAAATTTCATGTCCCGGTACAGCAATGCTGATGAATATCTCAGAAATCCAATAGTAGATCCAAGCTTGCTGCAAGACGCGAATTTCATGCAGACTCATTCTACTTATGAAGATGTGGCCTTCAATCAAGCAAATTTTGTCACTAAGAATAAATTGATCAAGACATTGGTTAAAAATTTTGGCAAAGATTTTCTATTCTTGGGATTTTTGAGACTTTTGAATGATTTGTTGGGCTTTTCGGGCCCGATTTTGTTAAATCAGCTGGTTCAGTTTGTGCAGATTAAAGAAAGCGAGCTAAAGATAGGAATTTATTATGCCATGGCTTTATTTTTTTCTACCCTTGTCGGATCCTTGATTAGCATTCATTTTACCAATTTGTTGAACAAATTTTGTCTTCGGGTTAGATCGGCTCTTATTAGCTTGGTGTACCGTAAAGCAGTGGTGGTCAAATTGAATGAAATGAATGATTATTCGATTGGTCAAATAGTGAATTTTATGTCCATTGATACCGATTCAATTGTGAATGCTTTTCCAAGTTTTCATTCATGCTGGAGTTTGCCTTTTCAATTAGTTATCACTCTTTATTTGCTGTATCTTCAGATAGGGCTATCTTTCTTGGTCGGAGTCATCTTTGTTATTATTCTAATTCCAATAAATAAATATTTGTCGGATTTTATCGGGAAAGTACAAGTTAAAATGATGAATTTTAAGGATCAGCGAGTCAAAGTAAGTTTTAAAAAAAAATCAAAAAAAAATTGTATCGTTAAAATAAGTATGTCTAGATTGACAATTTTTTTAGAAAAAAACTTATTTATTATCCGATTATTTATTATTCAATTATTATTTTACTAATCTAAAAGAAATCTTAAAAACATTATTTTAGATCACAAATTTTTGTTTATTTTTAGGGTCTATTAAAATATTCGATTGTATATTAGGAAAACCCAAAAATCATTGATTTGAACATAAATTTTTCCAAAATTTTTTTTATCAGTATTTTCATAATAATTTATATGATTTAAAAGATCAAAAATTTTTTACCTCAACCACTCTATATTATTGAATCGAATGAAGTAAATATCAAATTTCATATTAATTCAAGATTTTATTCAGGGAGCAAATCTAGTTTTTTTTTAGGATAAAAGAATTAAATTATTAATTGCTTTTTAAAAAATAAATCTTTCAAGAAATTTCAAAATTGTTATTTAACTCTTTTACTTAAAATTTATCATTTAATTTTAAAAAGTTTATTTTTCAATTTATCAAATCTCTATTCATGTTTAAAATATATTAATCAAATATTTTTTTCAATATAAAATATCTTTCTCAAAGTATAATATTTTTTAAAATTAAACGAATTGCTATTTGAAAATGATAAATAGAACCTTTATAGATAATTATAAGCCTTTTTTAATAATTTCAGAACATTACTATAAAATTTTTAACTAAAAAATTTTATGCTTTCCAAAAATTCAACATAATGAATTTATTAACATTTAAATTGATTATTGGTTGAAAGATCTAAAATTCTGTGATCTTCTTGAGATTTTTTGTTAAGTTTTCTTAAATTTTCTTAAATTTTGAAATTGATCTTTTTAGAACCGTTCACTACTTAAAATATTTGGGTCAAATCCAGTTATAATTTTTTAGCTCTTCTCAAGTTTAATAATTAGTGTCTCGCGTTTTTTTATATTGAATTTTTCTTTATTAAATTCATTTATTTGAGCTCATTCTTAATGTTGATTTTAGGTAGTGCATTAAAATACATCGTATAATGGAAATACCATTTCTATCAAACTAAAAAATTTTAACCAAAAGGTATGTAAAAATTAGGAATCCATTTTACCTTATGAATAAAAAATTAAAAATAACTTTTCAATGCAATTTTGTAAATCGAAAAGTTTTATTTTGACAATCTAGGTAAGATTTTTAACTTCTCGACATTTTCTTGTTCAAAATCCAATATTGAAGCATTTTTAAGATATAAGGTTTCTTAAAGTATAGAGGAAAAATAAGTAAAGAAATAAGGAATCAATATATTAATAAAATTAACTATTTAAAAAAATTGTCTCATAAATAATATTCACTGGAACATAACGAGTTCTGAAATGCATAATGTTTTCTGTTTTTATCTTTTTTCGAACTTTTTGATTGATATTTCATATCAAAAAATATTCATTTAAATTCATTTTTAAAATTATTTTAAAAATAAGAATAAAATTTTTTGATAATTTTATTATCTCCCTTTTTGATTTTTTTCATCCTTTTCCACTTCTCTTCTCTTCTTTTTGACTTTATCTATTGAGATGCACAGAAAATTATGCTTTTTGAAAAAAAGGAAAAAAATCTTAATAGTTTGCTTTAAATTTTAATTATTAAAGAAAAATGATCGCAGCATCACTATCATGAAAAAATTAGTAAAATGATTATAATATGTTAAATGCTCAAATTTAAAATTTATTTTTTTTTAATTTGAGCCAAATAAATTCATTTAATTTTAAAATGGAATATATTTAATTTTTTTCTTATTTAAGCTAATGACAGAGTTCTTGGATGGTATTAGAGTGATTAAATTTTGTGCATGGGAAGACTACTTTATCAAGCGAATTGATAAAGTCAGAGAACAAGAGCTCGGAGAGCTAAAATCGAAAAAATATTTAGATGCCGGATGTGTATATTTTTGGGCTAGTACGCCTATTTTGATGTCTGTTTTGACTTTTTCTACCTATGTCTGGCTTGGTAATGTTTTAACACCAGCCAAAGTATTTACTAGTCTGTCCTTGTTCAACATGCTCATTATGCCACTGAACAACTTTCCATGGGTAGTCAACGGTCTTGTACAGTCTTTGGTCTCTATACGTCGTTTGGAACGATTTTTAAATCTAGAAAATTTAAAATGGATTCAACATTACAGCTTTAATGAGTTGGACAGTTCGGACAGAACTTTAGTCGATATACGCGCTGCTGATTTTACCTGGAAAAGAAACAATGACAATTCGCTTTCTGATATATCATTTAAAATAAAAAAAGGAGATTTTATTGGCGTGATTGGAAAAGTAGGCAGCGGAAAGACAAGTATCTTATTTTCTCTAATGGCCGAAATGGAAAAAAACAATGGTAAACTACGCATTAGCACAGAAACTTGTGAACAAGGCTTTGCTTTTGTCGGTCAAGAAGTTTGGATCCAGCAAGGAACAATTAGGGAAAATATTCTTTTCGGGTCTGAGATGGATACAGAATTTTATAAAAAAGTACTTGAAGCATGCTGTTTAGAGACAGATTTGGAAAATTTGCCATACAATGACGAGACTCCGGTGGGTGAAAATGGAATTTGCTTGTCAGGTGGACAGAAAGCTAGAGTCACTCTGGCTCGTGCTTGCTATAATAGAAAAAAAGAGGTCTATCTTTTAGACGACCCGCTTAGCGCTGTTGATGCACATGTTTGTCGTCATTTGGTCAACAACTGTTTAAATGGTATCTTAAAGAACAAGACTAAAATTTTGTGCACTCATCACATTGAGCACTTAATAACTGCTGATTTGGTCTTAGTGGTAGAAAATGGGAAAATTGTTGAGACAGGTAAAGGCTCGGATTTGATTCCGAAAATTCTGAAAATAGAAAAAGCTTCTTATCATTCTTTGAGTGAGAGTAATGTTGAACAATCAATTGAATTAGAAGATGTCGACTGGTTGCAAAAGTTGAACGAAGAGGAAATGAGAAAAAAAGACGAAGAGGAAAAGGAACATGGTGTGATTAATTATCGTGTTTGGAAGTACTATTGTTTATCAGTTGGTATTCTTTTATGTAGCTTAACAATTTTATTTTTAGCTTTAATGCAAGGTAAAATATTAAATTAAATACAGTCATCCCTTTTTAATTCTACCCCACAATCTTTCAAGGAATTATTATTTAATCTTGTCATTTTTAATTGCCATTAAATCAGAGAATCCTAGACCATTAAAGCAAATCTTTTAAACTTGAAAAAAATTTCAGATTGTGATTTTTTTAATTTTTTAGGAAAAAAAGGGATTCAGGAAAGGATCAAAAATTAATTCAATAATAAAGTTAGTGAATTAAATTTTTTAATCTTAATTTTTAGTTTTGTTTTCAGGAGTTAAATTTTTGCCGCCAAAAATTTATTTTGATTGAATTTTTTTGACTCTGAAACCAATGGAAAAGTTAAATAGATTTTTGAAGTTTACTATAATTACTATAATTCTAGTATTCCAAGATTTGAACATAAATTTACATTGTTTAGTTTCTTGATAATAAAAGACTTTTTGAAATTTAATTAATTTTTTAAAAAGAAAACAAAAACAACAAGTAATTAAATTAAAAGAATTATTTTATTTATAAAAAATTAAAAATAAAGTTTTATATTTTTTTTGTAGATGACTTTGGTCTGAATTTAAAAAAAATAATAATCGTAATGCCAGTTTTGTTCTCTTATCTTATCTTAACAACGATTCAAAAATACAATTCACATGTTTTTAGATTTATTAAAAATGCAAAACAATAGTTTTTTAGTTTTCAGTAAAAACAAATAAAAAAAGTAAATTTTAAGTTTTTATCAGAAAATATATATTTTTTTAGTGGAGCAGTCTATTTTTCAAATTACATGAATCAAAAATAAAAAGAATAAAAAAATCAATTATTGAGATAGAAGAGTTAAATTGATTTAATTAAATTGACTGATTTTAAAATTGCTTTGTGAATTTTTAATTTCCATAATCATAATTTTTGTTTTAAATTTTTTCGAAAACCTTTCGCTTTTAATTTGAAAAATTTTAATTCGAAAAAAATTCAAAACTTTATGATTTAGAAAAATGAATAAACGAGTTCATTTTGATAATTTTTATTAATTAAAATTTAGAAATTTATGTTATTACGGAATTGAGAAATATTTTGATTTTGCCACCCTAGACTGTTTTCTGTAGGTTGTTTGTAAAACAAGATCAAGGAACAAAAGACGATGATAATTAGGGAAAACAAAATCTTTATATAGAGTTAAGGTTCGGGATACTTAGAATATTATATGATTTTTGTTAGCATATAGAATGGCAGATAATGCTAAATGTGAAAGGTCTCTACTAAACTTAAATAATTTTGAGACTTCTATTTTTAAGATAGTTCAAATTTAAGTATGTTGGCTTTTAATAAATAAGCCCGAAAATTAAAAAATAATACCTTAAAAGCTATTTTATTAGATTTTTACATATTTACAATTAATTGACAATGAAAAATTTAATTAAAAAAATGGTATGTTTAAAAAAGAATGACTGTATATTTTGTAAAAAAAATTTATTCATTTATTTTTAGCAAGTAGAAACATAACCGACTACTGGTTGTCCTATTGGACCCAAAATAATGACTTGGATAGCTTATTTAAATTCAAAAATCGAACCTTTGTACTAAATCCTGAAAGAACTCATTTTTTTACTCCAAAAGGATTTTTTAATAAGAAAAGTTATCAAGAACATGATCAAACAACAGAGTTTTTTGTAGTATATGGAACACTGGGTATAGCCAACACTCTTTTTACTCTATTCAGAGCGTTTTTGTTCGCTTATAGCGGCATATCAGCAGGTAGATTCATTCATGACACATTGATTCAAAATTTAGTCAAGGCTAGTATACGCTATTATGATAATACACCCAAAGGACAGATATTGAACAGGCTGTCGACGGACATGTATGCTATTGATGACTCATTGCCATTTATTTTGAACATTCTTTTGGCCAATATGTTCGGTTTGGTTGGTACGTTGGCAATTACTTGTCTAAGTTTGCCATGGTTTTGTTTATCTCTAATTCCGCTGTCAGTTATTTACTACAGTATACAAAATTATTACAGATGGACTTCAAGAGAACTTAAGCGTCTTAGTAGTGTATCACTTTCACCTCTGTACACTCATGTAAGTACTAAATATATATTATGAATATTAAAAGAAATAATAATAATTATAATAAAACTAATAATTATTATTTATTATTATTAAGGTGCCGCAACCCAAAAATGACTCTTTCGTTGGATTTTTTTTATTTTCAGGAAGAACATACATTTTTACTCATAAATAAATTTAAAAATCGATTTTAGGCGATTCCGGCCGATTTTGGTTTCAGACTTTGAGGCGCTACCATTCGTGAATTACATAAGATTTTCCTCTTTTCATTTTTAAATAATAATAAGAAATACTTAATTAACATATTATTTGTATTTTCGACTATATTGGTCATCCATAAGCATTTTATATCTCGGCTCGAAGTTTCACAATGTTATAAGACAAAAAATGTATCTCCTCCCAGGGTTTTCACGTGATTTTTTTCAAATATATATTTTTAGATTCAGTATATGTTTATCTAAAAATTGCTCGAAGGATTTTTCAAAAATAAAAATGGACATTTTAACACAAATCTCTAATACACCTAACCCTTAAAATGTACATTACTTAAATCGATTTTTAAATTTTTTTTCTCAAAAAAAGTTATTTATGAGTAAAAATGTATGTTCTTCCTGAAAATAAAAAAAATCCAACGAAAGAGTAATTTATGGGTTGCGGAAACTTAATTTCATAAAAATTACGCCTGTTTTGGCGATGTTTAAAAAAATTAAAATAAAAAAGTTTTAAATGTCATTTGTTAAGTAATTCTTTCTTTTTTTATGAAATAAATAAAAAAAAATAATAATAATAATAATAAGCTACAACAAGCAGGCTTACGGAGACGACTTACTAAGGAAGCCTAAGGATATTGTAAAAAATTATCTTTTAATCAAAAATATTAAAATTTGTAAAATTTAATTTTGTTATATTAAAATGCTAATTTTCTTCTAATTAAGAAAAATTTTATTATGTGATGAAATGAATTTTAAGAGCTTAAATATAATTTTTCTTTAAGTTCAGTTGTTTGTACTATTAGTCATAAGCATACTTTCACACTTGAAAATTTTCAAGTGTTAAGTGTGAGTGTGATTGTTTACACTTACAATCAACATTTAAACTCAACACTTGATTTTTTCAAGTGTTACACTTGGTACTGATACTTGGAAAACTTAAAAAATTTAAGTGTAAAAAATTAAAAATAAGTTTGAAACTTAATTTTACTACTGATTAACAATTATTTTAATAGAAATTTAATCAAAATAATTAATTAGTAAACAAATGTAAGCTAATAAATAAATAATAACAATTAAATTAAAAATATTCATTTTATTTATTAAAAATTTTCCTTAGTAAAGTCAAAATTTCAATTAATAAAAAATAATTTTTTACTTTTCTAAATTAATTTTATAAAGTTTAACTGAAATTTATTTTGATTTATTAAAATTTTACTAAACTATTCTATTTTTTTTAAATTCATTTTTATATAATATTTTATATATATATATTTTTTACATTCATTTTTATATTTATTTTTGTCAGTTGTGAAAGTGTTTATTTTATATTAGTAAAAATCATTTAATATTAAAATATTTTTTTTATTTTTCATTTTTGATCATTATTTATAAAGTTTTATGTTAAAAAGTTTTATGTTTAATGTTGTTTTGTTAAAAAACAAATATTTGAGGACTCTTATAGGTCAAAATTTGCCTCATTCAAACTATTTTTCTAAATCAATTTTGCCGCGAGTTTTAATTGCTAAAAAATTGAAAAAAAACTTAGGGAAGCTAATTCAGTGTGTCTTGTGACTGACAATTGGATTTATTGGAATGAAAAACTTTTTAGCACTATAAGCTTCAATGATTAACAACAATTTTAGAAAAGAATTAAAAGTGACTGGTTTGAAAGAGTTAAAACTAAATAAGTAGTAAGTAGTTAAAGAAGAAAACACATAAAATCGAAGACTTTTATAGAAATAAAATAAGAAAAAGAGTAAAAAAAATAATAATAATATTTTTTTTTTGAGACCAAACTAGATTATTGAGTAATTTTTTATTTATTTATTTATTTTATCGTTGCTAAATCTTAATTCTTATTTCTTTTAATTATTTTTTTATTTGTCTACTAATTAATTATTTTGATTAAATTTCTATTAAAATAATTGTTAATCAGTAGTAAAATTAAGTTTCAAACTTATTTTTAATTTTTTACACTTAAATTTTTTAAGTTTTCCAAGTATCAGTACCAAGTGTAACACTTGAAAAAATCAAGTGTTGAGTTTAAATGTTGATTGTAAGTGTAAACAATCACACTCACACTTAACACTTGAAAATTTTCAAGTGTGAAAGTATGGTCATAAGTAAAAAACCAAAATTTAAATTTTTCAAGTTAATTTCCAAATTTGAATAAAATATGGCCAAAGAGAAATTTCTTAATTTATTTTTGAAAAGTTAATCTATTGGAAATATATTAAAATAGAAAAGATTAATTCTTTCAAAAGAGAATTAAAAATTTCTAAAGTTTTACTCAGTATTCTGAAAGTCAAGCCTGAAAATTCATATTATTAAAAATAATATAAAAAAATTTTTTGGGATAAATTTAATCATGCTCAAAATGTTTTCACCCGTGTCCTGAAAAAAAATTAAAAGTAACATCTGAGGTATTATAAATGATCACCCAAAATTTCAGACAAGGTAAGACAAAGTGAGATAACAAATAAAGATTCTTCAGATTAAAAAAAATAAAGTTAATTATAAAAAAAATTAAAAAGAAGAAAATATAGAAGAAAATTAAAATGGAAAAATTTAAATTAAAGAGGGATAGTGACGTAAGAAATTTATTTATTTGTATTTTGTTCCGAGCTAAAGCGTTTTTAGAATAAAAAATGAAATAAAACAATCAAAATAAAGTTAAATTATCTATAAAATATTAAAAAAAACAAAAAATATAGATATATATTGGTGTTCCGGATTTAGTAATTTACGTAAAAAATAGTAAATTTACCAAATTTTACGTAAAATCTGATAAATTTACGTTTTTTTTACTTTTGTAAATTTACAATATTTTACGTAAAATTTGGTAAATTTGCTATTTTTTACGTAAATTATCTTAAATTACTAAATCCTGAACACCACTGTAGAAAGTTACATGTGACACATGTTTATACATAGCTGAAGCTCCATGAAAAAAAAAATTATTTATGAGTTCGATATAAGAGTTATAGGGCACATACTCAGTAAAACAGAGATGGGTATTCATCACCTCAGAGATAATGTTTATCAATTCAGAGCACAAATTAATAAAGAGAACATCTCAGTTAGAGCTCGATTAAATCCATATATTCTATAAACATTATTTGCGGAAAGTTTCCCATTAAAATATAAATTGATTGAATTCCTATTTTTAAAGTAAATTTAACTTTTAGTTTATTCAGCCTTATTTTTTTTAAATGAATTAACCTGAAATTTAAAACGCTAACAATTTTATTCATTAAAACTCTGAAAAAAATTTAAAAGATTCAGATATTTTTATTTTTATATACAATGTAATTGAATTATAACCTAAAAATAATATTTTTTGTCTCAAATTAAAATAAAAAAAATAACTAAAATACATTCATTTTTAGTTTTACGAGACAATAAGAGGTCTTGTAACCATCAGAGCTTTCAGAAAAGTGAAAAAATTCTGCAAACAAAATGAAGATTATTTGAACAAATTTATCCGAGCATCATACAACAGTCAGGCAGCTTCACAATGGCTCAGCTTTCGATTGCAAATGATAAGTGTAATAATGATAACAACGGTGGGTTTGACAGCGGTAATCCAGCATACATACGGTACAGCCAATGCCAGCCTCATCGGTCTAGCTCTAAGTTACATCTTAAGTGTCACTGGAATGCTTAATGGACTGATTTCCTCATTTTCAGAAACCGAAAAAGAAATGGTATCGGTCGAAAGAGCGTACCAATTTCGAAATTTGGACTCAGAAAATTGGCAGGGAATCGAACAAGTTTCAGAAACATGGCCAGAAAGAGCAAAAATTGAATTTCAAAATGTTAATCTAAGATACACTGGAGAGTCTCGACTAGCACTAAATAATGTTAGCTTTGTGATTAATCAGGGTGAAAAGATTGGAATTTGCGGCAGAACTGGCTCAGGTAAAAGTTCTCTCTTAATGGCCATGTTCCGTGCTTGTGAAATTGAATCCGGAAAAATAACTATTGATGATAAAAATGTTCAAACCATTAATTTGACTGATTTAAGAAAAAAATTGAGTATTATACCACAGGATGCTTTTCTTTTTGAGTCTACTTTGCGCGAAAATCTAGACCCATTCGGTCTTAAGAGTGATGACGAAATTTGGGACCTGCTTCAAGAGACTGGATTAGATGCCAAGTTCAACCAAAATAAAGATGTTCTCAATACAATGATTGAGGAACGCGGAAAAAACTTATCATCGGGTGAAAAACAGCTCATTTGTCTGATTAGAGCAATATTAGCCAACCGGAAAATCATCTGCATTGACGAAGCTACAGCTCAGGTGGATTTTGAGACAGACAGCTTGATCCAAAATGCCATAAGATCTAAGTTTAGAGACACCACTGTGCTCACAATAGCTCATCGAATTCAGACAATATTCGACTATGACCGAATTTTGGTAATGGACAGCGGAAAAGTTGCCGAATTCGACACTGTTCAAAATTTGATTAACAACAAAAAAAGTCTTTTCTTTTCACTCGTAAATGAGAGTTCAATTTTGAAAAAATAATTTAATTTTAGTAAAATTTTTGAAAATTTAAAAATTTTTTTAGCATAAAATATTCGCTTTGGAAATGTAAGAAATGATTTTTTAATGAAGCAACTGGTAGTAAAATACCAGGAATGATTTTTTTTAATTGATTGTTACTAAATTTTGGTATTTAGATAAAATGGACTTTATTTTGAAATCTTTAATTTTTTTTACTCTAATGGTTGGTATTCGGCCTCAAAGAAATGTAAGTCCATCTTAGTTAAATATCCATCTATGGTCATGAAATTTAAGATTGAGTTTTTTTTTCAAACAAAAAGTCTCTCTCAGAACTGTTTAGATTAAGTCGAAAATTTTAATGGTTTTAATAAAATTAAAGAAAAAAATTTACTAGAATGAAATTTAAGAACTTTCTTGTGATGGTTATATTGGCTAAATATTATTTAAAAAAAATTATCTAATTTATTATTCGAAGAGTGTGGTTCAGAAAAGTCGATTGAGCAGTCTAAAGTTAGAATCATTAGAGAGTAGTTATGACGATTTTATGAAATTTTTGAGACCTATAGCTATTCCAAGAGTTTCGGGTACAGAAAACAATTTTAAAGTCAGAAATGTAAAATTGAAATAAAAATTTTAAAAAAATTTATTCCAAAAAATTTTTTTTAGTATCTGATTTCTCAGATGCAAAGCTTTGGATGGCATATTGATATGGATAATTTTACTGCTAAAACACCTTTTGGTGATAAGCCAATGTCGAACATAATTGCAACACTTCCGATCGGAAGACACTTTGATTCAGATCAAAAACCAAATCCTTTGGTTTTAAATCGAGTAATTTTTGCATGTCATTATGACAGCAAATATTTTCCCAATTTTGATTTTATTGCCGCAACTGATTCAGCTGTTCCCTGTGCAATGTTACTAGATATGGCAAAATTTTTATTCGAAAATTCTAATCTAGAACAATTTTCAAATCTAATCAGACACATACAATTTATATTTTTTGATGGTGAAGAAGCGTTCAAAGATTGGACCGCAACTGATTCTCTTTATGGATCTCGTAATTATGCTGACAAACTAAGCAAACTACACCAGCAAACAGCTTTTGATTCAATGGATCTTTTTGTTCTGATGGACTTGTTTGGAGGCGATAACTCCAAGTTTCCGAATTATTTTCCAAGTGATCCAACAAGTCGTAATGCTTATTTGCTAATGAACAGAATAGGTATTCAAATTTTTATTTTTTAGACTTAAAAATAATAATTAATTGTGTTTTATAACTAGAAAAAGTGCTAATTAAAAAAAAAGCATTGTCCAAATCAAGCCAGTATTACTTTAAAGATGTTCAGGGTAATGGTCGCAATTTTCCTGTAGACGATGACCATAGACCATTTTTAAGAAAAAGTAAATTTTATAAATAACAACACAATGATTTAATTGAATTAAAAAAAAAAGACGTTCCGATTCTGCATTTGATCCCGTCTCCATTTCCATCAGTTTGGCATACGCAATGGGACACAGTCGAGAGCTTAAATAAAGACCACATTCAAGACATGAGAAAAATGATGAAATACTTTTTGATGGAAATTTTAAATGTTAATATTTTTTAAATATGTAAAGATTGCAAATTTTCTAATCAATGATAGATTAATCTATTAGGAAAAGTTTTATTTTTTTTTCCTTTTTGTGAAAAGAAAATTTATTTGCATTTAGAAAATTAAATTTTAGCTTAATTTATTAGACGAGAATAAATTTTTGATCTTTTTTTCTAACATATTTTTTTATAGAAAGAATCCAAGAAATTAAAAGAAAATGAAGATTTGTAACTGAATTGTGATTTTAAACCAGCTGCAATTTTAAATAAAATAATTTTAAAGATAAAATGCTTTTCTAAAAAATTAAACAAAAGTAAAATTGAATTAAAATACTTGTGAAATGACTTATACAATCCATAAAATATTTTTTGAATACACCATATAAATCAGCAGTTTTCATTCAAAGACATATCTTAAACAGGGGTATTCATCAATGTAATAAATGACCGAAAAACTGGTTACTATTAAAAAACAACTTGCAGACCAAGCGTATCAAAAATAATACTTTTTTGGTCGATAATAATGACTAAGTTGGAAATTTAGTTTGTTCAAATATTTGATTCAAAAAATATCAGAAAGTTAATTCTGTGTTAAATTTTAAGTGATTTGAAAATAGTTTTTGGTTATTTAAATGATGAAATATATTTAGCTTATTTGTTTTATTTAAAATACTGAGTTTATGTATTTTGTTTGTATGTAGCACAGAGTTCTCATTTAACCAAACAAATTTCCCAAAAATCATTTAAAATATTTTGATTTCTAAAAAAAAAGGAAAAAATTCAAAAAATTTCAATCTTGCTTTTTAATTTTTCATTATAAAAATCAACATTTTTTTGCAATGCTTTCTAAATTTGCTTAAAATTGAGAAAAACAAAAGTACCGTTTTTATTTTAAAAATTAAAAAAAAATTCCGCTAGTGATATCAACAAAAGTCGTTAATACTTAAATTATCAAAAAAATTCTTATCATTGCAAGACACCATTATGAATTTTGAAACAAAATATCGAAACAAAAATTTTATACATTTTGAAGAATAAGTTTTAATAAAATATTATTTAAATTTGAATTTTTTTGTTATTTTGTTTCAAAAGATTGACATATAATCAATTAATGAAAATATTCTTTTCGACATATATCACAAAACTGCTTTCAAGTTTTTTATTATATAAAATAAAAATTTAAATATTTTCAAAACTTGATTTACAGCTTTTAAAAAATACTTGTGGTTTATATACCGTCATATCTATCAAACAATACCTGAAAGCCTTACAAAAGAAATACTTAATGCATTCCAAATACTTTTTTGAACCAACGTTATCTATATATTTAAAGATGGGAAATTAATCCATTATAACGATTACCTCAATTGGACATCTCAGAAAGAGTTCTTCCCTAGTGACTAATAAAATTCCAACTGAATTGTTATGGAAACTAATTCAATCTCTAACAAAAAGCTTTGGGTTTTTATAAATCAAAAGATGGAAACTTTAAACATTAAACATATAATATCATAAATACGATTGTTCAAATCTTTTTGTTTTTCCTTTCAACTTATTTTTTTACTCTTTACTCCTTTTTTTTAATTAACAACAATTTTCAATTTTGTCTTGAAAATATGACAAAATTGACAAAATCATCTGTATCTTTTCAAAAATTGACATGTTCATATTAATCTTTAATGTCCAATTTTATACATTCTTTAGTAATTAAATTAGATTTCTTAAATTTTTTAAAAATTTTCGGTTGTTTTAACTCTCTGAGTTTAATTTTCATAAAATCTAATTAATCTAAAAAAATAAAAAAAATTATAAAATTTAAATTAAAAAAAAAAATTGTAAAAAAAAATTATCAGATTATTGAAAATTTTATTTTAAATCAAAATAGAAAAATAATTATTGGTAAATTCGAACCATTTACATAAAACTAAATACAAAAATTAAAATAAAAAAAAAGTTAGGAGACAAAATTTGTCAGAAAAATGATCAAGAAGATTACGTTATTTACGGTTCTGATTTATTTTCTTTTTGTCTATTATTCTTTTACTAAAATTTTCTTACTTTCTGATGGTTGAATTTCACAATCTAAAATTTGAGAAAATAATCTTTTTATACTTAGAACCAAATTTTTGAAATATCTGATCAGTAAGTAATAGTAAAAGAAAATCCTTAATTGGTCTCAACTGTATTAATTAATGAAATAATGATAAAACAAATCTCAAGAAGATTTTTACAATTCAAATGTTTTTAATTGTAATCATTAAATTTGTTTATTGTGATTTAGTTACGCTTGATTTTAATGTTTACAAAGTTTGTTATCGACATAATTTTTGAATAAACATTCAGATTTTATACAATATTTTGTCTGTCTTGAAAAGTTTAATTATCAATTTAACTCGATAGGTTATTTAAAACAGTGTATTTTCAAAAATTCATTTTATTTTAAACTCACATTTTCCAGATTTTCAAATATAATAAATAAAAATTTCAATTTAAATGATCATTTAAAAATGAAAATTCGATGTTGTTTTTTATTTTTCCTTTTCTCAATTTTAGTCACCCAAAGTCAAAGATATGTAAAAAAATTTCTGATAAAATGAGCAAAAAATTTAATTTCTAATCAAAGAATGTTGTAAGAAGTCGACTTTCTGGCTCGGTTAAAATATCCTCCTTACAAAGTAGCTATGCAGAGTTTTATTCGCTACTAAATCCTATTGCAAATACCAGAGTTTCAGGCACATCTTCCAATGCCAATGTCAAAAATGTAATTTATTTGCTTCATTTATTAACCTAATTCTAATTTTTGTTTAGTATTTAGCATCACAAATGAGATCGTATGGATGGAGGGTTGAATTGGACAACTTAAATGCACGCACGCCATATGGTTTAAAACCAATGGCAAATATAATAGCTACTTATCCGATAGGGAAACATTTTTACTCTAATATATATGCCGATCCGGTCTCATTTAACCGAGTCATATTTGCTTGTCACTATGACAGTAAATTATTCAGAAGCTTTGCATTTGTTGGAGCCACTGATTCAGCAGTCCCATGTGCTATACTTCTTGATATGGCCAAGTTTTTATATGAAAATATCAACAAAAACCAGTTTTTGAAGTTAAATAGGCACATTCAGTTTATATTTTTTGACGGTGAAGAGGCATTTAAGACATGGTCATCAACTGATTCGCTGTATGGCTCTCGTAATTACGCTGACAAATTAAGTAGACAATACGGACAAAAGGCCTTTGATTCAATGGACTTGTTTGTTTTACTTGACTTGTTAGGAGGTTATAGCTCTAGTTTTCCCAATTATTTCTGGTCAAATCCAACCAGCAATCAGGCTTATTTATTGATGAATAAAATTGGTAACAAAATTAAATATTTAATACTTTAAAAAAATAAAATTTTAATCCTAAAGAGCAAAATTTGATCAGCAAAAAGGCTTTGTCTAAATCCCGACTTTACTATTTTAAACATGTCGGTGGTCGCAATGTCAGACAGGTCGATGATGATCATAAACCATTTCTGAGGAAAAGTAAGATTTTATCAGGCTGAAACTAAAAAGTTAACTTTTTTTTATATAGATGTTCCAGTATTGCATATGATTCCATCTCCCTTTCCATCAGTTTGGCATACCGAAAGAGACAACTTACGAAATCTCTATCCAAAGCACATCCAGGATCTTAGAAAAATTATGAAATATTTTTTATTGGAAATTTTAAATAATCAATGAATTCTAAAAAATAAATTTTTACTATTTTGTTATAATTTGTTTTGATCAAAATTAAAGAAAAAATCTCCATTTTTTTGTATATTTGTATTTAAATTTAGATTCTCTTCAGATAAATAAAAATTTAAATAACCTAAAATTCAAAAACAAAATAAATTTTAATTTTTAGAAATAGAAATTTGCAGTTGAAAGAACTCTTAAAAGCGTTTAAAAAATCTAGCGAACCTAAGAATCCAGCAAAATAAATATAAACCAAATTATTTCAATATTTTCCTGAAAATGAAACATTAAATGGATACACCAACACTTGAAAAATTTCAAAAGACAGCTAATCGAAATTTCAATGGTTTTAGTAATTAAATTTATTTTTACAATTCAGAGAGCTCAATATAACTGCACTATTAAACAAGGATAAAATGAAGTCATCTCAATCAAATTTATAAGATCCAAAGAAGATTTTATTAATGTTAAAATCAATCAGGTTTTTTGATGAAAAATAGCATGAAATAAAAAAAGATTGAAGCAATTTGGCAAGTGACTGAATAAAAATTTTTAATATTGTAGTACAGGCCGAGTGTGTGTATAATAAGCTTAGTATTTAGTTAAACACTGTATTTAAAATAAGTTTAGAAAAATAACAACTGAATCTCTTTTTTTTAGTATCTCTCAATTTTCGTAAAATATCTAAAAAAAAAGTCAATCTTTAGAACAATACAAATTAACGTAATCATCCGAATTGAGTGACATGTCTTTAAAGTAGAGTACTCTATTTTATTGACATGTTATTCAAAATTGAGCACTGTTTTTGGAAAAAAATTCATTATTAGTGACATCTAATTAAATGTGAAAAAGCATAAAAATTATTAAAAATAGTTTAAGTTTTTATGAAATTTTTCTAAAAATGGACATTTAATTATGTTTTAAATCCGAATGTCATTAAAACCGGATGTATTTAGAAAAAAAATAACTTATTCATTTTTTAAGACATGTGATATAAATTGAACCTTTCTTTTTTTAAAATCAATGCTCATTTTTTACTGACATATCATTATTTCATATAGTGACATGTCACTAAATTCGGATTATTACGTTATTAACTTAATTCTGCACATAGTTTTTTTTCAAAAACAAATTAAAATATATTTAAAAAATGTTAACCCTTCATTTATTGTAATGTTTTGGTCTTGAGACAGAGAAATTTCTTCTTGCTGGACGACTAGCATAAAACATTTTTTAATTCTATTTATGTTGACAGCTTCTTCCTTCCGTTTATCTGTTTTGTCTTGTTGGTAAGTTCCGTTATTTAAGTGAACACTTCATAAGGTTCTTTCCAAGATTTAGACAGCTAAAGATTCTTCTATTTCTTTTTTTCTGAGTTCAAAAGCCATCCTTTGTCACCTATGATATAATTCATCTGCTTTACATTTCTATCATAGTTTATTTTCATCGATCAATCTTCATGCTAGAATGCTTCTTAACTATATCATAAAAGGATATAAAACTTTCCTTCAGGTCAGTAACATAGTCACAGTAGTTTATCACAACAGAACTATTTTCACTTAGAAAAACCAAATCAATAGGGAACTTCCGTTTCCTTCCGTACATTAATTCATATGGAGGTTGTCATGTTGTCCTATATACAGCAGTTCTGTAAGTGAAAGCCATTTTGCTTAAAAGGATATCACAGTTGTCCTGATTTGCTTGGTTCTTTGATGTTAGTCTCTTCAAGTTCATCTAATTGATTTTTAATTTCTATTTTTAATTGATGCGGAATTCTTCTTGATGATTCTCGTATTAGTTCACTTCCTTGTGTTTTGATTTGATGAATCATAAAATTGCAATAACCAAGTTTTTTCATCGATTTATCAAATATATCCTCGATTTCAGATAAAAATGAATCTATTTTCTATTGTTTTTCTTGAGAAAATTTAACTCGATTTACTGCTTTGTTTTTTTATGTCTTTTACTACTTCTTCCCCACCAATCGAACTATAAATTTATTTTAATTAATCCCTAGTTCATTGTTCTTTTCCCATATAGTCAAGACCAATTAAGCAATCATGTTTGAAGGTCCACTGCCACGAAAACATCTGGTTTCACTTCATTAGTGCCAATTCTAATAAAACCCGTATAAGATCCAATAACATTAAACAGTTGACCATTCGCAGTCGTAAATGAACCTTTTGTTTTTAGTAATTCTATACATCTAAGTTTTCTCCAGATATTTTGACTAATTAACGTCTTTTCACTTCCTGTATCTAATAAGCATTCTATCTTTTCTCCATTTAAGTACCCGAAAACATCAGATTCTTCAATTATGTTTGTTCAGCTGTAAAATTACAACGCACTTTGAATAACCGAAAAATTTATTTTACAAAAAAGTGTAAAAAAAATTAAAAAAAAGGGATCACGGTAAAATGCCAACGCCATAATTAATTTACTGTAAAATCAATTTATGATTTAAATTTTTATTTGCCAAAAAATTTATCAAATAAAAAATGAATTTAGAAAAATAATTAATTTTTTAGTACAATGAAGGGAAATCAAAAGGATACTTTATATGATTTAAATGGTGAGCATTGGTTTCAATAATAAAATAGAAAATATCACAAGGTTCTATGGTTATAAAATGTAAATTTTTAAGAGATAAAAAAAAGGGATTTTCGATTGTTTTGGTAGATCTGATGATTTAGACTACGGAGACAAAGAGTAACAACGTATAGGGCGCAACAAACAAACAAATTAAAGATAACATATTAAATTCATTATGAAAGCACCCTTTTGATGAAGGATATTCTATCATTTTTTCATATGTGATTGAAAAACCTGAATTTCGAAAATAATTTTCATATTCAAAGTGTAAAAATCTCTGCTTGTTTGATCTCCTTGGAAAGCATTTCTGTACCACAAATGCTTTATGAGATTGCATTGAATTAACAATTCCCGTCTCCAGTTGTTTCGAAAGTTGTCATTTTTTGTGCATTCTATTTTTTCAAGACGTTAAAAAGCTTTACATCTATTTTCTGATTGAAATAGTGTATATTTAATTAATATTCACGTTACTTAATTACAAGATTATTTAAATAAGATCGATTGATCCTTATATAATTTTGAATGTAACTGTAATTTTGCTAGCTAATTTTGAAAATACTTAATGTTGGCAATTTTGAAGATGGTCCTATGGTCTTACTTATTGCTAAATTTCGACTTTTGGATTCTTTATCGTAAAAAAATAATCTATATATTCTTTTAATATATACTGAACAAGTTATATGATTCAGTTTTAATTTCGTTTTGTGATTTAGGATAAGTTGATATTTTAAGATATCTTTTGAGCGTCAAGGAAACTGACTAAGGCCTCAAAGAAGCCTTTGATGATAATTTAAGCTTGTGGTTCTTTCCAAACTTTTAAAAGTATTGATGTCGGAATAAAAATGCTTATGAATAAAATCTATGTATGAATTAATTTTATGGTTGTACCTTGACATGATTGTTAGTTCGTGGTCCAAGTGTGTCAAAATGGTTCCAGATATCGATTTTGTAAACTTTATGGTTTATCCAAGTGGTTTCGAAATATTGCAAAAATTGCGTGAGCTTAGCACTTCTCGGCTTATTTGCCTCAAGTTGGTTTAAAGAATCAGCAATATATTTTTCTGGAAAAAAACAAAGGGATTTGAAATTGTTATGCCAATCTTTAACATTAGAATTTCGATTGTAATCATTGAAAAGATCTAATTTTTGAATATTTTTCCATAAGGCTTGAGTAAAATGAAAGTGGTAGGCTTTCATTCTAGCAAATGGAAGTCTTTCTTTAAAATTCTTTTTAATTCTAGATAATTATCAAATCTTGATTGTAACCCGGTCATGTTGTTTGGTTCAAAAAGAAATGAGAGATAGCTAGATAAAAAAAAAGTCAAAGTGATTATAAGCAAACTAAGCTAAAAGAGAGAATAATAAAAAGACGTCAGTTGGTGAATCTTAATTTTGTAATTACAAAAGATAAAATTTTCAAACGCAAAAAGCTTAAGCCAATAAGTAACACGTGTTCACAAAGTTAAGTTAAGCCAAACAATGTTCAGTAATGGAAGATTACAATTCGACGATGAGTCGACAACTTCATCAAGTTGTTTATATATGAGTCCCTTATGTTCAAATGGGACAGAGCAGCCCAAGTGAGAGCGATTGAATGCTGTATAACTGGGAAAGCCTTACAAATTTTTAATAATTTGTCACAAAATCAGAAGACAGACATTGATGAAATCATCAAATCTTTGAAAATAGGTTGTAAGAAGTAACCCAACTTTTACTTGAATTTGTTTTACTCAAGAACATTGAAGCTAGTGCATGATATCGATGTAAATCGACACTCGATATTATTTATAAACTTTCCTTAATAATATCGATATTCAAAAAAAAAAAAAAATTCGATAATTTATCGATATGATAAATTATTATCTATAAAATATCAAAGTAATTTTATAATATCGATAATTTACCGATTTTAAATATAAATATCAATATTAAATCGATACGAAAAATTTTTATCAATATTTTATCGATATTAAATTAAAATATCAAATAATTTCGATAATTTTAACTCATAAAAAATTTAAATAAAAAACTAAATTTTTTAAACTTAAAATCTAAAATCGAGTTTTTGTTAAGTTTTTTAAAAGATAGTTGAAAGATTCCAATCTAATTTTTACATAATTTTAAAAAATTTTTAAAACAAAAAATATTCACTCTTCTTTTGAATTTTAAAAAGTAATTTACACAAATAAATAATATATATATTTAATGTTTTATTTCTAATGCATGTTCTTGAATTTCATTTATTCTATTTTTTTAAGGTAAAATTGAAAAAAAAGTGACTTTTTATTTGAAAAATTTATTAAATTAAATTTTGAAAAAAAATTATTTTTCAATTAACCATGGTTTTAAAATTTATTTTTCATTACCTAAATCGATTATCTCAAAATTCAAAAATTTAAAAATTTAGATATACTACATATTGAATTATTTTATCGGTTAATCTAAATATTTAATCGATGAAGTAAGATATTTCAATAAAATATTGATATTAATATTTCAATATTTGATCGAAAATATTTTTCTCTATCCATTAAATATCGAAAGTTTTCTACTTCATCGATAAAATATCAGTATAACTTAAAAATATTCATATTCGACTGATAGATTAGAATGTAATCAAAAAGTTTTACAAAAAAAAAGCAATATAGAAACCAAATTTATCGATATTTCTATCGATAATTTAATATCGATAAGTTTGTTGAGAGCACGATTAATTGCAAATGTGCCCACGAATGTTAAAAAATTTTATTGAGTTACTAAGTCACAAATCATGGAATTAGCAATTTTCGACAAGTCTGTAGATTACAAATCGATTACTACGAAAGTTGAGGATGAAGCGGTTTTGGTGAACAAGCTGAACGCAGTTAGTTTCAAAAGTCAATCACAAAAATTTAATGGTAGTTGTTTCTATTCTAGGAAGCTAGGTCACAGGATCGTAGAATGTAGAAGTAAACAATACGATGAAAAAAACAAAACTAAAAATGGTCAATCAAGCAATGATCGTTTTAAAAGATCCAACACAATTTACACAGAAAGAAGAGTACATTGGGACAATTGAAATAAGCAGAATGAAAAAGAAAGTTATAGAGGTGAGAGAAAGGATGGTTTTAGAAAAAGTCAATCGTTCATGATCGATGCTGAATGGGATGAACCAGAAGAACAACAAATCAATTCATTGGAAGTGGCGTGTAATGGCTTAAAAGTAAATAGCAGGCAGAGAGTTCATATAAACATCGAATTAGGAGGTTTTAATACGAAAGTGAAAATGCTTATTGAAAGTGGATCGTCAGGCTCATTCATCAATCAAGCAAAATTGCCTTTAGAGATGCTGAAAATTATATTATTAGATTATTTAGAAAAGCTGAAAAGAAATCGAGATTAAATCTCTGTTTCAGGTTTTTCAATTTCAGGTCCCAGCATAAAGTCAGCTTTTGCTACGAAGCAATGCGAGTGTGGAATAGGCAACCTAAAAAAAAATACTAACAATTTGTCCGATAATCATCGGTTAATTTTAGCTGATGTGGCAGAAGACGGTATCTTGGGCATTGATTTACTAATGAAATTCGATTCAGTTCTAGACAACAAGTATAGAAGAGTTACAATAAAACAAGAAGAAAATGATGTTTATCGCAACTTTATAAATTAAAACGAAAGCAAGAACGAACCAAAAGGTAACAAAGTCTTAGCAATCGTCAAAAGGAATGTTAAACCAAAAACAGAGTTCGTACTTAAGTGTGAAGCAAACCCCAAGTTGATTGGTAGAGAAATGATGTTCGAGCCAAAAACAAAGAAGAATGATCGAAAAATGGTTTGGTGTTTGATAAATCTTTAAAAAAGGTCAACAAAAATGGAGAAGTGTTCGTGATCGGTTTCAACGGTTCAGAGAAAGAAGTAGAGCTTGAAAGCGGTTCGGAAATTGACCTTACCAAGCACGAAAACAAAACAGGTGATATGCAGCCGATTAATCAACGAGCATATAGATTGCCCCAAGCTGCACAAGATGAGGTAAGCAAATAATTAAAAATATGCTTGGTAGAAACGTTATCAGAGAAAGCAAAAACTAAAAAAACTTGCCCGTGGGCAAGTCCTATAATTTTGGTAAAGAAGAAGGCCGATGAAAGTGGAAAAAGAGAGTTCATATTCTGTATAGATTTTCGAAAACTTAACAAAGCCACAATTAAAGATAATTACTCATTCCGAGAATTTATGACACAATTGTTGACTCGGTGGTGCTTGGTTTTTCACGTGTTTGGATATGGATAGTGCTTACTGGCAAATACAGTTAACCGAAGAGAGCAAGGAAAAGACAGCTTTCTGCGCAAACGATAGACTGTACGAATTCAACGTCTTGCCATTCGGACTATGCAACGCTCCACAAATTTTTCAACGATTGATAGACGGTTTATTGAAGAATCTGGCTTGGTTGGTATGCCTAGTATGTCGAGACGATGTCATAGTTTCTGCAAAGGACTTCGAAACTCATATAGAAGATTAGATCAAGTTCTGACTAGATTTGAAGAAGCTAATTTGAAATTGAAACCGTCAAAATGCAAGTTTTCAATGAATGAAGTGAGCTACCTTGGATTTAAAACTAATAAAGACGGTCTTAAACCAGATCCATCCAAAACCGAAGCTATCGTCAATATGCCAGCTCCGAAAAATAAATGTGATGTGCTTAGATTTCTATGTATGATGGGTTACTATAGAAGATTTATTTCTAATTTTGGGAAGATTGCGAAATGTTTTTTGAAGTAACAAAAGCAAAGAGCAAGTTTGAGTGGACAAATGAGAGAGGAAGCCTTCCTAAGCCTCAAACAAACTTAAAAGAAGCACCGAAATTGACTTTTCCAGACTTTTATTCTTCTTTTGAACTCTTTTGTGATTCATCAACACATGTTTGAGCAGTGATAGAACAACGCGTAAATAGAATGGCACACCCCGTTGCATTCGCAAATAGACAATTGACGAAACAAAAAAGAAACTATTCAGCCAGGGAGCACGAGCTTTTATCGGTTGTATGGGCGACTAGAACGTTCAATTACTATATTTATGGTCGTCATATTAAAATTTACTCAGATCAGAAGCCACTCAGTACATTAATCAAGGCAAAAGAACCAAATGGCAGATTGTCTCGTTTAATGCTAAAACTACAAGAGCTTGACTACGAAATACTATACTATCCAGGAAAACTTAACTTCAGGGAAGACCAACTGTCAAGACACCCAAGTGAAACAAGTAATGTCAAAGTAAAAATGCTAGAATATCAAGCAAACATCGACTGAGAAAGAGAACAAGAGAACGAAAAAAAAATCGCAATTGTTCGATCAAACGTTAGGGCGAACCTCAAAGATAAAGACTTTCAATGCTAAAAATTCAAGAATTTTTGGAAAAAAGTTAGAGGAAAGTTGAATGTTAAGATGGTATTCTGTAAAAAATTAGTGATAGCGAAAGTTAAGTTGTAGTACCAAATAGATTTGTAAGATAAATTTACAAATTGAACCATAATAAAATAACAACGGGCCATTTATTTTACGACAGAACGCTTCAAACAATAGACAATAAGTACGTTTGTCAGAAATGAGAGCAAATGTTATCGATTACTGTAGTTCATGTCAAAAATGTCAAAAATGTCAAAAATTTAAATTCAAGAATTGCTCAGATGTTAAACCTCTAATAACGATTAGAGTGGAAAAGCCTTGGGACGTAGTAGGTATCGATTGCGCTGGTCCCTTAAACCAACTAAAAGCGGCAAAATTCATTTTGTAATAGCCGTATACAATTTTTCAAAGTATTGTTTGACAGAAGCGACGACAGATACAAATAGAGAAACAACGGTTAATTTTTCGAGAGATAGAATAGTTAATGTTTTTGGTACGCAACAAGCTTTCATAACTGATCAAGGCAGAAATTTTGAGTCACAAAATTTTAAATATTTTTGTGATCAAAACAAGATTAAAAAGCTTAGGACGATGGCCTACAATCCACAAAGTAATAACCTTACAGAAAGAACCATTAGAACAATAAAGCAGATGTTTTGCATGTACGTAAAGGACAGTCACGAAAATTGGGATGAGTGTCTACAGTCACTTATTTTGGGGTATAGCAATACAAGACATTCAACTCCAAATGTAACCCCAAATGAAATAGTTTTTGGAAAGCAAATGACAAGTTCAATGGATAGATTATGTGGAATAGAAAGAATTAGTGAAAATCAAGACGAAAAATTTTTAGAAAAGATTCAAGAAAAAATTACCAAAGCACAGAAAAATCAAAAACGTCAATATTACTCGAAAGTAATAGACAAAATAAAATTCAGTGTTGGTGAACTAATTTTGTTAGTAAATACAAGACAAAGACCAGGTCAAGTGAGAAGCTTCCAACCAAAGTTTATTGTCACTTATAAAATTTTGGAACAAGTTACTGAAGTAAATTTCAAAATTTAAGAAGTTACCAATCAAAAATCAAATATCGTAGTTCACTACAATTGAATGCGCAAGTATAATGAAAGAAAACAGGAAAAGCAGTAATACAACACCCTCGAAGCATCAAACAAACCTTTAATAAATTGCTGACCAATTGATGAAGAAGCGGAAACTTACAATCAAATTTTGATTCAAGCACTAATAAACGGGTGAGGTAGAAAAAAACATAAAAAAAGAGAAAAAAACATTAAAAAAAAGAGAAAAAAACATATAACTAATTTAAAAAATTTAGCTTATATGATGAGAGAAAAAAAACATAAATTATAAAAATCAAAAAGAGAAAAAACATAAAATCAATTTAGCAAATTTAGCTTATATAATGAGAGAAAAAAAACATAAATTATAAAATTCAAAAAGATAAAAAACATAAAATTAAAAAAAATAATTAAAAAAAATAGAATTAATTAAAATGAGGCGAAAATTAGACTGGGTCTTCATATGACGCAGCCTCCGATCATACAAATCAAAATAATTGTACTCTGTGCCAAAGTAATAGTGCTCACCTAATGAAAGTACGATATATGAAATGCAAATGTGTAAATATATGTGAAATGCGGTTGCTGATCAAAATATGTATGGTTACAGACTTGGTTAAACTTTATGGATTAAATATTCATGATTCTAAGCGGCCAGAGAATGTTGTTATTTAGAGGAATCAAGAACTGTTTCAAAGTAGATCTAGAAAATTATTTATTGTAAGGTATCAATTGATTTTATGTGTTTTTCTCTTAAATTAAATTTAAGAATTAAAAAATTTTTGGTTTAGGTTTATGTGTTTTATCCTTTTTATTCAATTGGATATATCTATTTTTCTTTTATAAAATTTTTGATTTTGGTTTCTGTGTTTTATTTTTTTTATTCAACTGTTTATATGTTTTTTTTCCCTTAAATAAAATTATAATTTTGCTTTATGTTTTTTTTTCTTTATATATGTTTTTTTATCTTTTAATATGTTTCGTTCTACCTCTCTCCTAATAAACAACCACCCGAGGCAGCCAACTGAAGTCAAAGTTGATCAAGATAGTCATGAAGACGAATTATTTTTAAATCCAAATCAAACTTTAAAATAGAACTGAAACTGTTCTGAAAATGGATTCAGTTTAATTTTTAATTTGTAACCTTAAAGTTACTATAAAAAAATAATGTAAAAAGTTTGAATAATTTGTTGCAATTTTAACCATCACTTTAGCAATTTAAATGAAAATGAAATAATAATGAAAAAAATAAATAATTCGTATGTTATAATAGTTTTTACATACGCAAAGAGTTTTTTAAATCAAAAAAGTTGTTTTACTTAAAACTTTTTTTTATATGAATGTAGAATGAAGCATATTTATTTATTAAGTAAATTTAATTTAATGATATAAAAGTAATTTTGGTTACAATAGCAATTTAAAACCAACAGAAATTGATACAAAATTTAATGTTCTAAATTAATTTTCACATGAAATCGATATAATCAATGTTCCATTAATATTTGCATCAAAAATTCTCGATATCTCATCAATTTATATCGAATTCGCTGAAGAATGAAATAATTTAAACTATTTTTTAGACATAGATCAATGGCAAAATGAATTTTTGAACTATTAAATTTTAAATTTAAAACTTAGTAAATATTTTAAAAAATTGTTATTTATCTCTTCACCTAACAATCAGAACCTGAATGATCGTTTATTGAATATTTTTATAGAATATAAGAATAAATACCAATTAAATTATTTAACCAAACTAATTCAAAATAAAGTTTTGCTACAATATAATGAAAATTCAATTAAATTATCGACTATTAATTTTGACATTCGGTTTTAATTTGTAGTAATTGTGGTGTAGATGATCAACTCGATGCAGTAACCTCTTTGTAGCATCGGAGCCTTTGCTCAAAAAGATACTGGAAAAGGAGATGAGTGCCTCCCCTATTATCCGCTAGAGTAGAAAAGAGACAAATTATTAAATTATTAATTTTTATGATTAAGTTGTACAAATAAGAAGAAGGCGTCAAAAAAAGATTTTCGGCTAAAAATAAAGAAAGTAAATTTTTATTTTTGGGATGTTTGGAATGTGTTGTGAGTATTCATTCTTTCTTTCTTTTCCTACACATCGAATCTTAATTATAAAAAATTAAGTGATTTTTATCATTAATTTTGAACAATTAAACTGACTATAGAAGCGAATAAAATTACAAGGTTATCACCACATCTCGCATCGATGAAGATACTCTCTATTCAATCTTTAATTAGAAAACATAAAATAATTTTAAAAAAATATTAAAAAGGTAAAATTAAGTAATAACAATCAATTTTGATTTCTGTTTTTAATTTAATATAGATTTTTTGAATGATAATTTAGTGATGATTTAAAAAAAAATTAGACAATCAAAAATTTAGGTGGTATGATTTGATTTGAAAAAAAATCACAAATCTTAACTCAAATATGATTTAACTGGAAAGCTTAAAAATCTGTTTGATCACTAAATAAGGATTAAATCAAAAAGTTAAAACTTGAAAATTAAAATATACAGTGCCCAGATTAGGTTAGTAACAGTCTTCAGAAAATATTATGTGATACCATATTATACCAGGTATCAGATATAAGTAAATATAAGGGGCTGGAGATCGAGATCAGAGGAGTAGAGATGTAATACGAAAATTAGTCACTCATTGTTGGAGCATTAGGGACATTAAAGATGCGTTTTGATCCAACGTGAATTAATTATTCTACTGTATTTCCTTGTTCGATATTGCAGTTTCATAGAACAAAAACAAAACTTTGGTGCATGCAACAAACAACATTTCACCCATGTTTAAATATTGTAAAAATTTGTTCTAAGCCTTGAGTCCGCATTTGAAGTTTTAAAGTTTGGTGTTGAATCAAAGCTTGAGATTATTTCCAAAAATTAAAAATAAAATTAACATTTTTACAATTTTTCTTTAAGTTAAATTTATAGCACTGGACCAAATGTAAAATTCAAAAAATAATTTATATTTTTCGCATCAAAAATTTGTTTCGGTTTATGGGGCTGCAAAATCGAACACGGTAAATTGTGTTCAAAAGGAAAGGACAAAATTTTTAAATTTTAATTTATACCAAATTGAGAAGATATTAAAATTAAAAAAAATAACTAACTAAATACTTTTTCTCTTAATATAACTCAAAAATTTTCAAAAATTAAATAAAAAGGCAGACTCTATTATCAGTTTATATCATCTGATTGAATCTAATATGAGCTGACACCAATTTTGGCAAAAAAATGGTACGAGATAATTTCATCTGATACATAATATCATTTACTCTCAGCTGATATCATCTGGTATCACATGGCATCAGCTGAGGATTGTAACAAACCTGACCAACTCTTTTAATTAAAATGTGTATTTGAAAATTAATATTTTTCTTGAAAATCAAAGTAATTAAAATAATACATATTCTTTATAATATAATTGCCTAATTAATTTGATTAAGATTATCAAAAATTAAGCTTCCAATTTTTTGATTTAATCTGTTTCGCTAGATAAAATTCAAATTTATATTTAAAACTCACTAAGAATGCATGTCTAGTTATTTTTTAATTTGAATAAAGATCTCACTCAAGGAACTTGGTGATTTTATTTATTTTCTTTTTATTAAAAATCAAATAATTTTTGGATTGCGATGGAATTTTACAAAATATTTCTTCTAAAATAATTTCTGAGAAAAAATTTCACTATTTACAAACAATTCTTAATAAAATGTACAATATTTGTGTGTTGAGAATGAGGGTTTAGAGCGAAACTCTTTACCAAATTGGTAAACAATAAACATTCTGAGAGAAATCAATGAGAGAAAAACTAGATACAATTTAAATCGAGTAATACCGAATCTCTTGAAGCGTAAACTTGGATTTTAAATAAATACCTGACAAAATTTTTCCATTAAATCAAACTAACACATTTAAATAAAAAATAATTTAAATTCACTCAGGTTTACCGTAAAAATGAGAGGACAAGACAAAATAATCTGTTTTTATCCAAAAAGTAGATTTTTTACTATGTTTATTAACTTTTTAATTTTTTTCTCAATTTTTTTAAGGTGAAAAATCAGTGGTCGAAAAGAGTGCTTATGAATGCATGCCACGCTATGTCATTAGACGAAATCCAGAGGAAGGACAGAAATTACGCATCCGTATGAATATTTTTGAAAAAAATCAGTCTCAGTCATGCGAAACGCTAGATTTGTGCAAATGCTATACACCTTGTTTTACTTGCAAGGCCTGTCTTTTATGCAAAACAGCTTGCCGCAAGTCTGAGCTATGTTACAGTTGCAAAACATGCCAAATTGTCGAACCAAAAACAAGTTCCATTATCAAATTGGTTTCAGATAAAAAAAAACCTTGTTTTTTATGCATTAATGGTAAACCGTGCAAAATATGCAAACCATGTGAAGAAAAAAAAGAAGATGAAAGCGAGGAAGAAGAAGAAAAAGAAATTAAGGAAAAGCCAGCAATTTATAGATGTCGATATGTACCATTGAAAGATTTGAATAAGTACATAAAGCCAGGCAGGCATCTAACTCTGTCTGATGATGATTTGTCCTCAGATGATTATTCCGACTATCCATCAGATAGAGATAGTAGATTGGGTACACCAGAAATTCGATACATTACTGAAAGAAAAATCTCAGATATTCCGCAAAATCAATTGCAGCCCCAAGAACAAGGCTTATCTAGTGGACAACCACGTGATGGGACATCAAGTGGCCAACCTGGCGAGGGTCAATATACTGGAGAACCGGGTGAAGGACAATCAGTACCAAGTGGAGGTCCATCTGGAGGTCCATCTGGAGGTCAATCTGGAGGTCCATCTGGAGGTCCATCTGGAGGTCAATCTGGAGGTCCATCTGGAGGTCCATCTGGAGGTCAATCTGGAGGACCATCCGGAGGACCAAGTGGAGGTCGATCTGGAGGACCATCCGGAGGACCAAGTGGAGATCAATCTGGAGGGCCAAGTGGTGGTCCATCAAGGGGATTATCAAAAGGACCAAGTGGAGGTCCATCTGGAGGACCAAGTGGAGGTCCATCAATAGGACCAAGTGGAGGTCCATCAAGAGGACCAAGTGGAGGTCCATCAAGAGGACCAAGTGGAGGTCCATCAAGAGGACCAAGTGGAGGTCCATCAAGAGGACCAAGTGGAGGTCCATCAAGAGGACCAAGTGGAGGTCCATCAAGAGGACCAAGTGGAGGTCCATCTGGAGGACCAAGTGGAGGTCCATCAAGAGGACCAAGTGGAGGTCCATTAAGAGGATTATCAAAAGGACCAAGTGGAGGTCCATCTGGAGGACCAAGTGGAGGTCCATTAAGAGGATTATCAAAAGGACCAAGTGGAGGTCCATCAAGAAAACCAAGTGGAGGTCCATCAAGAGGACCAAGTGGAGGTCCATTAAGAAAACCAAGTGTAGATCCATCAAGAGGATTATCAAAGGGATCAAGTGGAGGTCAAATTTCAGAATTTATTCCAGGTGCTTCAGCACGCTCAAGTTCAAATCCTCCTCGTAGTCAAAATGCTACTAGAACAAACGAACAGATCTCAGGAAGTTTAAAACCATCTAGTAAGCCAAACCCATCGTTTCCTCATTCTTCCAAAAAGTCGACCAGGCCATCAGGATTAGGACACCCAGGTACTAGAGGTCTGTCTGAACTGCCTGGCCGTTCCGGCGACCTTTCAGGCAAGCCCGAAAGATCTCAAAGCTCTATGCCTGGTCCATCAGGTAAACCAAACTCGGCATCAGGTAAAGTTCCGGGTCCAGGCGGTCCATCTTCTAAACCAGGTAGTTCGTTTAAACCAGGAAAATCTGAATTTTCGCCATCAGTAAATGATATAACACCAGAGTCTTATTTAGAGGGTCCATCTGGAAAAATGTCAGGTAAACCAAGCTCGGCATCAGATAAAGTTCTGGGTCCAGGCGGTCCATCTTCTAAACCAGGTAGTTCGTTTAAGCCAGGAAAATCTGAATCTTCGCCATCAGTAAATGATTTACCACCAGAGTCTTATTTAGAGGGTCAATCAAGAAATATTTCAGGTAAACCTGGTAAATCACAGGAACATTTCGATAGAGACATAGGAAATAAGCCAGGTAGTCGTTTTGAAAGACCAGATCATCAACGTGATAATACTAATAGACCGGATAATTTTCTAGGAAAAAACTTTGCAGGTCCAGATTCTGATAAACCTTTATTTAGGAAGAGTTTGATTAAACCAGGAAAATCTGAATCTTCGCCATCAGTAAATGATTTACCACCAGAGTCTTATTTAGAGGGTCAATCAAGAAATATTTCAGGTAAACCTGGTAAATCACAGGAACATTTCGATAGAGACATAGGAAATAAGCCAGGTAGTCGTTTTGAAAGACCAGATCATCAACGTGATAATACTAATAGACCGGATAATTTTCTAGGAAAAAACTTTGCAGGTCCAGATTCTGATAAACCTTTATTTAGGAAGAGTTTGATTAAACCAGGAAAATCTGAATCTTCGCCATCAGTAAATGATTTACCACCAGAGTCTTATTTAAAGGGTCAATCAAGAAATATTTCAGGTAAACCTGGTAAATCACAGGAACATTTCGATAGAGACGTAGGAAATAAGCCAGGTAGTCGTTTTGAAAGACCAGATCATCAACGTGATAATACTAATAGACCGGATAATTTTATAGGAAAAAACTTTACAGGTCCAGATTCTGATAAACCTTTATTTAGGAAGAGTTTGATTAAATCAGGACCAAAAGATGACAGACCTGGTCAAGATTCCTTCTCAGATAATCCATTGAAAAACAATTCTTTAGGTCAGAGATCATTTGGTAGTAGCTCACAACCATCTCTTGAACATAAAAGACCAGCAGATAGGTTAAAATCATTTAAGAAAAAAGGTCCTAATCCTTCATTAAACCCATTTGATGAACTGGATTCTAAATATTTAGATGATAATCTTTCAGATTACGGCGAATCAGAAAATCCTGAAGAAAAAATAAAATCAGATTCTTATCCTCAAGGCACTCCTGTTTCAAGACACAAATCAGGAAATTCATTTCATAATCTTTTATCAGGTCTAAAAACTTTAAATATATTTAACCCCCACCTCAATTCAGACTTTTCAAATCATTTCTCTGAAAATTCAGATAAAGATAAATCTTTTTCATATGTGATATCTTTAGACCATAGTTCACAACCTTCTTTATCAAACACAACAAGTCTTGATTCCTCAAAGCCTGTTTTTAGACCAAAAACAACAACATCTTTTAATAGGCCAGATTCGAAGAATTTTAGTCAAAAGCCTTCGAGCTTCAAAAAATTCGGACACCCTGATTCTTTTAGAAAATCAGGTTCTTACTCTTCGAAACCTTGTCAAGGTTCAAAAGATTTTCTATCAGGTTCTTGTCCTTTTTTAAGTTCAGTATTTGAAAATTTCCTAAAAAGAGCCCACATGTAATTTTTTCTAGGCTTTTCGATGATAAACCAATTGAAGACTTAAAATTACAAAGAAAAATATTAGAGTCTCTTGAGCCAAGTAGAGACTATTCAAAGAATAAATCAGATATTAATTATTTGGATCTTGTAGGATAAAATTTAGCGAACAAAGCGAGTCAACTCTTTTTACATGATAAAATACCACCAAAAAGATCTGATTCTTATTTTTCAAAGCCTTTTGACAGTTCAGAATTATCTTTACATACATTGAAGCCCAGAGATAAAAATTCGTCAACAATTAGTCTTAAGAGATCATCAGAGCCTGATACAAAACAAAAGTCAGATTCTTTCTTCTCAAAATCTTTCGAAGATTCAAAATTATTAGAAAAAAATTCCCAACCATCTTTGCCAAATATTTATAGGGTTTCAGGACCTTTAAACAAAAGAAATGTTAATTCAATTTTTGTTTGGATTTTTCTAAATTTGACTCTTATTTATAAAACAAAATGAAATTAAGAAATATTTGATAAATTAATAAAACCAAAAATCAAAAAATGTCAAATTCGATTCTTATACAAAAAAGAAATATTTAAAAAGAAAATAAAAAAGGATAAACTCAATATTTTATTAAATTTTGGATGTTAAGCTAAAAAGAACTATCTCGTTTACGCCTAACTTATTAAATAAAAAATTGTATCACAGAATTGAAAAGAAGAAGAGGTAATAATGTAGGTGGAATTCCACCTATATTATTTTTTGAAAAAAAATTACAATATTTTAATAAATAAATTTTAACTTGTTTTATTTTAGAATTACCAGGAATCGGATCGCCATTTGGATCATCTAAACCACTTGGAGCACCACTCGGATCGCCATTTGGATCATCTAAACCACTTGGAGCACCACTGGGATCACCATTTGGATCATCAAAACCACTTGGAGCACCACTTGGAGCACCATTTGGATCACCGTTTGGATCATCAAAACCACTTGGAGCACCATTTGGATCATCAAAACCATTTGGATCACCATTTGGATCATCAAAACCACTTGGAGCACCACTGGGATCACCATTTGGATCATCAAAACCACTTGGAGCACCATTTGGATCATCAAAACCACTTGGAGCACCATTTGGATCATCAAAACCACTTGGAGCACCATTTGGATCATCAAAACCACTTGGAGCACCACTTGGATCACCATTTGAATCATCAAAACCACTTGGAGCACCATTTGGATCATCAAAACCACTTGGAGCACCACTTGGATCACCATTTGAATCATCAAAACCTCTTGGAGCACCATTTGGATCATCAAAACCATTTGGATCACCATTTGAAACAAGCAAGTCATCAGGGTATCCAGGTTTTGGTGATGACTTTGGCAAACCAAGACTACCGGGTAAGCTAGATAGCTTGCCAGGATTCGGAGATGATTTTGGCAAGCCAGGTCCATCTAAAGCAGGTTCTGATTATCCAGATTATGGTGATAATTTTGGCAAGTCAGGTCCTACCAAACCAGGTTCTAAATATCCAGGTTTTGGAGATAACTTTGGAAAACCAGGACTACCGGGTAAGCTAGATAATTTGCCAGGATTCGGAGATTATTTTGGCAAGTCAGGTCCAACTAAAGCAGGTTCTAATTATCCAGATTTTGGTGATAATTTTGGCAAGTCAGGTCCTACCAAACCAGGTTCTAAATATCCCGGTTTTGGTAAGAACTTGGGAAAACCATGTCACAGTAAGCCAGGTTCTTATTTTCCGTCTTTAGGAGATAGCTATGAAAAATTGGCATATCCTAAATTACATTCTAATTTATCAGGTAATGATTTTGGAAATACAGATCCATCTAAACTAGGTTCTAATTATCCAGAATTTGGCGATTATTTAAGCAAACCAGAAAAACTAGTTAATTTACCAGGTTTTTCAGGATATCCCAAATTCGCCTTACCAATTAATAAAAATTTTGATCAATTTACTAATCCTAAATTAGATTCTTGTTTGCCAGGTTTTGGAGATCAATTCAACAAATCACCTCAATCACTTACCAAATTATGTGATAGTTTAGACAAACCAGTATTTTCAGGTAAATCTCATAATAAATATTCAAACTTATCAAACTTTGAAGCTAACTTGGAAAATAAATCTGAGTTAGATTCGTCTTGGACAGAAAATCCTAAATTGAAATTTAATTATACAGGTTCGAAATATCCAGGCTTTGGTGAAGATTTTGGAAAAGCAGATAAAGCCAAGACGACCCAATTGCCAGGTTTCGGCGATGATTTCGGAAAGGCTGTATGTCCTAAACAAACATCTAGTATGCCATCATTTGATCCATGTAGCTCGATTAAACCTGGATTCGGAACATGTTTACCATATTCTTTCCCATCCATGAACTTTAGAAAACCATGCTTCAATCAAGCATTCAAATCATTTTCCTCGTTCCCATGTGCTGGATCCGCCTTGCCAAGCGCTTCTTGCTTGCCTAGATCAAAATTCTGCAGCTTCCAACCATCATTAGCTTTGCAGTCTGCTGCTTTACTTGCTTGTCCGCCATTGTATGGCTCTTCTTTTGGATATGGCTTGAACTTTGGTGCATCACTTGGCTTCGGTTCGTTGAATGCAGCTAGTTTGTACGGAGGATCATTAAATTATGCAGTGGCTCCAACAAATTTAAATTACAATGCTCCACTTGCGTTGCCAACAAATGTTTTACCAAATGCTACTTGTGCTATAGCTAATAAACCTGTATCTGAACCAATTGAGTGTACCACAATTTGTGGCAAAAAGTCTCAAATTGACGCTATAAAGCAACAAGTTAAAGGATCTAATTTGATGAATTTCTAAAGAGAAAAAGTCTCAATTTTATTTAATTATAGCAAAAAAACAATATTTTTTGGTGGACTACAGTTTTTATAAATTTTATACTCCGCTGGAAATACTTTTTTTTTTTAAATTTTTTTGATAAATAAAATCCAACTTTTAATTATACATGAAATTTATTTGATCTTGAAGATTTGTTGAGCAGTGCTTTGTGATTTTAATCTGGATTTTAGAGCTTGATGTATTTAAAAAGCTTTTATAGTTTTTATTATTTCTTATTATGCTTCTTTAATAGATTTATTTTTTCACAAATTAGGTCCAAATTTCACTTTTACTATAAATAAATTTCTTTTTTAAAACAAATTTTTATTTTTAACTTTTTGTCGAAAAATATCGAAATATTCCTAATTGACCAGTTAATGAATAAGATTATTTGATTAAATTTATCTTTTGTCTATTATTGTTTTTTAATAATCGATGTTACAAAAAAATTTATATATTTAAAAAAAAAACATTGATGCGTGAATTAATTTTTCATGGTTAGTCCTAAGTATTGTACTTTATAGCTAGTCTAAAGTGAACTACCTTCATTTGAAAGTAATTTTTCTGGTAATTTGGTTCAAAACCTCTTGGTATTGTATTAATTTTTCTCCGCAGCAAAATCCACAGCAAGAGCTCAGATTTGATTATCTATTTACTTCTCTAGTTTAAAAAAATTAACAAATGATTTTCTACCCCCTAAAAGCAAAGTTTTTTTTTATACCTGTATTATATACCAAATTCGAATTTTATTTTACTTAGGCAGCATATGGTACATTATTTCTAGAATGTCCAAAAGCTTTTGAAATTCCTTTTTTATTTAACAAGTTGGATCATCCAACTTTTCCAACATGGTTAAAAGGATTAAATAAAAAGAAACTTAATTACAAATTTAAATTGTAATTTTTTTAAATATTCAAAATATTTAGATTGTTAAAATTTAACGTCCAAAAATATTTCTAAATAAACACCTGATTTTATTACCTAAAACAGTCCATAATGTTCATACGAATTATATAAATTTTATAAATGATACAAATTTTAAATTATTAATTTTTACTGAATATTTAAAGCTTAAAAACATATATTTTTTGAAATGAAAAAGCGATTTAAATTATGGCTTATATTTTACTCAGTAACTAATTTTATTTTATCAAGTACCAAAAAATAATTTGGAAATAACAAACATGTTTTAGTCGTACCTAATTAAATTTTTTAATACCAAAAAAACGTTTTAGTCAGTTTTATTAGAAAAAAATCTAATTTTTGTCGTTTAATAAAATTTTATATAATTATAACAAGGAAATAGTAAGTAATAGTTTAAATAAAATTAAAGAAAAAAATAAAAAGTTAACAAATCTAATTATTTTTAGCCAATCGAGATGATCATTAAACAACAACATCTTTATTTTTACCTTTTTTTTCTTTGTTTTTGGTTGTGATACTTCTTGTGATTGTGGTGGTTTTTCTAATGAGTCTGATAATTGTTCTGATGATTTTTTTTTATTTTTATTTATTTATTTGTTTATCTGTACGGAGCTAATGCTCCTTCAGAATAGATAGAAAAATATAAAATAAAAAAAAAAAAAAAAAAGATATATATAAGTCAAAAGTAAATTTAAAACGATATGCTAAAATTTTTGATTGATGGATTTTTTGCTTAAGTAGCTATACTTTTTTTGAAATTAGGCATTAACTATTCATTTTATTATCAAGAGGTGGTACATAAAGTGATTAATTCTAATTGAATTAACTTTTGGTTTCATTGAAATTAATATTTGGTGCTATTTAGTATTGACTCTTAATATTTGTGCACAATATTTTTAATAAAAATTCCACAGTTTTAATAAAAATCCCAAAATAAAATAAAAAAATAATAAAAATAATATTGTTATAATTTTTTTATTTAAAAGAAACATTATAAGTAAAAATACCAAAAAAAAATTATTTTTTCCATTTTATCAATAAAAAAAATATTTAGTAAAAGAATACTTTAAAAATATCTACCTTTACTTAGTACAACCATTTGGGCAGTAAAAACCTCTTTTTTTCTTCATGACAGCATTACAAGTTTTACAAATATTTAACAGATAAAACTGCATTTTGAAAATTTATCCCTAAGTTGTGAAATTCATTTCAATTCGATGTTTCCAATTCAGAAATTTTTTAAATAAATTTTTAACTTAAAGAGATAATTCAATTTATTCTTTGAAATTTAATCTAATTTTTTTCTCCCAAAAATTACAATTTTTTGTTAATTAAAAAAATATTGAGCTTTAATGATTTTAATATTAATATTAATATTAATAATAATAAGCTACAGCAGGAGACCTGTGGAGCGAGACTAGATGTAGTTTCGCTATGGTAGCTTAGCGGTAATTTATTTGATA
The DNA here is from genome assembly GCA_025491095.1 of Brachionus asplanchnoidis. Lineage (NCBI taxonomy): Eukaryota > Metazoa > Rotifera > Eurotatoria > Ploima > Brachionidae > Brachionus > Brachionus asplanchnoidis. The sequence continues at coordinate 3,833,320 of JAILYF010000008.1, read as the reverse complement.
AAAGGTGTACATATATCAGATGTGTTATGCTTTCATTAATTTAATTATTTTATTTATAATATGTTCGGAAAAAAAATAAAGAGATAATAATAATAATAATATAAGTTTCAACAAGATAGCAAGCTAGACTTGCGAAGATGGGAAACAGTAGGATTTCATCTATGGTATATAATTTTTGTTGATATTTTATATAAAGAACCCTACCGGTTTTCCATTGAAATTGTGCCCCCTTTTTTTAAGTTACAAAAACAATAAAAAAAGTGACAAAAATGGTATCATTTAAGAGCTTTTTTTATTCATTTTTGTTTTCTAAATTTTTTTTAACAAAAAGTTACTTCCATTTTGACCAAATTAAAAAATCAAAAAATTTAAAAATCTTTTCAAATCTAACATAACTTTTTTTCTTGAATATATTTTTCTAAGAAAAATTTTACTTTTTATTTTATCTTATTCTCTTACACTCCTTTGAATAAAAAATATCTCCCATAAGCTATTTGTGTCTCTTTTAAATATAGTTTAATTAGCTTTTATTATTTTATGGCTTTAAGATTTTAAGGGAATTGGCTTTCCAATGCACATCAACGCATTAAGCTAAAGTTTTACTTTTTTTATAGGATTTGAATGTTAAGTAAAAGACACTAATTCATTAGAGATATTCAAAAATATTTTAATTTAGCCTTTAAAACGTTTTTTTAAAAAAATTTAAATGATCAATATAATTGATATCCACCAAATATAAATGTAGCTGCTTAAAAAAATTCCAATAGATATATTAGATAATATTAGCTTTTATACAGTTTTAAAAAATGGACTTTAAATACGAAATAAAGGAGAAGAAAGAGTTAAAATGATATTCTTTTTCAATTTTTCCGAGTTAATAGTTTATTTTGGAGTAAAATAAATACAAATTATTCAGCATATTTTTACACACAAATAGTAAAAATAATGCAATTTTTACTCCTCTTTTATTTTTTTTAAACCGTTCTCGTTTGAAATAACTCCTAACTATGATTATTTTACTCCTACTAAATTAAAAATGACTCCAAAATAGTATTTTTCACATCTATTATTTTAGACTACTCAATCTGATGTTTTTTTAATCAATATTAAATAGTTATGTTAGATTTGAAAAGATTTTTAAATTTTTTGATTTTTTAATTTGGTCAAAATGGAAGTAACTTTTTGTTTAAAAAAATTTAGAAAACAAAAATGAATAAAAAAAGCTCTTAAATGATACCATTTTTGTCACATTTTTTATTGTTTTTGTAACTTAAAAAAGGGGGCACAATTTCAATGGAAAACCGGTAGGGTTCTTTGTGGTAATTTTTACTAAATTTATTGTATCCGATACTGACAGCCTTTAGTATTAGGTATTATTAAATAATTTTTGGTACTAGTAAAACATATTAGGTACTAATTTATTTTCCTATTTATTTGGTTTTGAATTAAATTTTATTTGGTACTACATAAATTATAATTAGGTACTGAGTAAAATAGCAAAAAAAATATTGGAATTTTAAAATTTCTGCCGGGCTGAGGGTTTAAAAAAAATCGACCTTTCAAATGTAAATGAATTATCTATGACATCTCAAATCCTGTCAATTTTCTTGGACAAAATGAATTATAAAAATAATTTTTTAAAATAAGACAAAATAATATGATTATACTAAAATATTTTTAAATATTTCCTAACAAAAAGAAAATTTTAAATTTTAATTTATAAAATAAAAAAAATAAAAAATAAATTGAATTATTAATTCACATGCAAGTAGTTGTAAATCATGCAAGCAAAAGTGTTTTGAATTTAATTTTGATTTCAATTAATGATCGTTGAAAAATAATGCCTAATTTGAATCCATCTTATTTGAACCAAACAACCGAACGTTTTGAATTCAAGCCATTCAACTTAAGCTCGACAAGCACTCCATTTGTGTATGATAAGAAAACAAAAAAATTAAATTTTACCAAGAGCGAAAGACTTGTCACCAGTCTTGTACACAGCACATCCAAAATTGGTAAAATCTCCAAAAGAAAAAATGAAAAACCCAAAAACAACTTTGGAAGCTACCAAGTAAGAATCCAAGTCTTGATTAACTCTTCTTACTTCCTTTTCATAAGAGCTACGATCTGATAGAAAAAGAAAAGTTTCGCGAACTTCTCAAATCCAACATTATCACGGTAAATAAGAAGACCCAAAACTCTGATCCTTTGGTAGAAAAATACACCAATCCGTGTAAAATATCTGCTCAATACACGCGCAAAATAAGCATTCCAAATGAACCTGCCATAATCGAGCTAGATTTGACCAAAGACGAGTCCAGCTCTAGTGACAAAAGCCAGAGTTCAGTGACCAAAAAAACCGCACAAAAAAGACCTACCACAATATGCAATGATGAAAACTTCAATTCCTTTTCTTCATTCGAAAGTATATCCAAGGTGAACCGAAGACTCACTGAATTTGAGAAAAAAATGAACCAAAAGTTGAACAAAAGCCATTCAGTGTTGGAAATAATCATAAAGTCTCAGACAAAACCCAATGCTCTGGTCCTACAAGAGGCCAGATACAACCAAACTAAAATCCAAAAGTTAGACCGAGAAAAAATTGAGCGAGATCTGGCCTACAATTTTTCCCAAAAATTGCATCTAGAAGCAAGCAGATTGTCAGGTGTTATTTATGAAGAGGAGGAAAAATTGGTCTCTGAGGACGAATTTGCCGAGTTGAGCGCTGAACAAGAATTACTTGTCAAAAGCTACTTGGTTCCGTATCCACAGGATGAAGTACTGGTGAATGGCTTCGGTGCTGGCATCACCAGAAAAGATTTGCAAACTCTTAAAGGCCTCAATTGGCTCAACGATGAGATTATCAACTTCTACATGAATTTGATTTGTGAACGGAACCAAAACGAGTCAGCAATGCCCAAAGTTTACGCATTCACCACTTTTTTTTATCCAAAACTCATCAAAGACGGCTACAGCACGCTGAGAAGATGGACGCGAAAAGTGGACATTTTTTCCCATGATCTCATAATCATACCCGTGCATTTAGGGCTTCATTGGACTCTGTCTTGTATTGACTTCACGAGCAAAGAGGTCCGCTATTATGACTCCATGAATGGCAACAACAATGAGTGTCTGAAAGCGCTCAGAAATTATCTTAAAGACGAGTTTGCAGACAAAAAAAGCTCTCAATTTGATTTTACAGATTGGAATTTTTTCCACGTCAAAGACGTGCCACAACAAATGAATGGTTCAGACTGTGGCATGTTTACTTGTAAATACGCCGAGTTTTTGAGCCGCGGCAAAACATTTTTCAACTTCAATCAGGTAGAATATTTTCAGTCAGTAGTTTTTTTTTAATTTCTATTCTTTTTAAAGTCACATATGCCATATTTTAGGAAGCGCATGATCTGGGAAATTGTTAACAAAACATTAATGTGAACTTGGGTGTAAATGTTGGTGTCACGTGATCATTTAACAAAAATATTCTAACAAAATTTTTTATTTATATTTTACGATATAAAAATAAACAACTAAGGAATGATTTAGACAAATAAAATTCAAATTTTTCTTTGGCTCTATGTCTATAAATAAATATATAAATAAATACTGATTATTAATTTTTGTTCAGATGAGTGATCAGGTTAAACTAGCCTCTCGAGACCAAGTTAAATATTTTATTAAAGAACACATTGGTCAACATGTCGGGTGTACATCCTCGAATCATTTTGATTTAGTTGAAAAAATTTTTAATTCCCAACCAGACAGTTCTCAGCACATTAACAAGTTATTTAATGGATTTAAAAAAATTAAAAAAAAATTATATATTTTATTATCAAAAGTTTTCTAAAATGGTGTGAAAACCGTAAGTTTGTTAAACTGGTCCATCAAACTATACCAAATCAAATATTGCCAGGTAACAAGATTTGGGTTTTTTTTTAGATTAATAAAATATTAAAGATGCCAGTCTGTATGACATAAAAATAAAATCTAGAGGTCCTGATGACAGAATTTTTGACCGTAACGAAGATTTACGGGCAAAAATCGCTCGCGGTAACTCGATTTTAGAATACAAAGAGAATGATACAGTTAAGTATAAACTATTAGTTTATGCGCTGAGAAAATTTACAGGTGGACTTGGCGATGAGGATGAGTTTGACAGAAAATCAGGAGAATGGCGAAAATACTTTTTAAAAGATATAAAACACTCTCAATATGTGATTAGTCTACAAAAGGCGAATGGTGAAGCTGCTCATTTGAGCTGTTCATGGATAAATAATGACTTTTTGCTATGTGCAGGATCGAAAAATGTTCACTTAGTTTTTAAAAATAAATGTAAAATTAAACTTTTTATTGTTTTTTTTTCAAATAAATTTATTTAAGTCGATCTAATTGGATATGAAGATGATAGATATGAGCATGCCAAATTTATATCAAGATCAATAATTGATTTTTTAGATAAAATGGAGCCCGAGACTCGAATGTTTTTTTTAAGCTTTCTTTGCTGGTCTAACTTGACTATAATTTTTGAAATTTTATTGCCTGATTTGCAGCATATTGAAGATTTATCTGTGTACAAAGAGTAATCGATTATTTTCCATAAATTTTATAAAAAAAAGAAAATAGCTTTTTTCCTTTTAGACCATTTCTTCAGTTTATAACATTTACCGAAAATAAAGTGGTAGAAAAACCTCAGACTTTGTGCGTTATCCCACCTGATTGTGCAATAGAAGTAAAATTTATTTCCTAGCACGTTTTTTTAATTTAAGAATCATTTTAGCTTGGGAAAGTTTTTGGACTGGTTGGTGTAAAATACCAAAAAATTCCTTTAGATCAAATTGATGATTATCTTCTAAAAGTAAGTGATTTTTTTCTGCTAATAAATAAATTTTAAAAAATTTAAACAATCAAAAACAAATTCAAGATAAAAATTATTTAACTGTTTTTTTTTTATAATAATTTTTACTAGATTAAATCGCAACCAGCTGAAATAACAGCATTTCTCAAATTTTTTAAACAGTTTTTTAAAGATTTTTAATGGTTTTTAATCTGTTTTTGTTTATTTTTCTGTTAACTTATTTTATCTTTGTACTATAGCATAAATCTGCAAAAACAAAATTATTACAGAATTTTGCAGATATTAAAAAAACAAACATTGATTGTTTATTTTAGCACTATAACACGAATCATTTTTACTGGTTTTTAATAATTTTAAATTTTAAAAATTTTTCATACAGATTTTCAAATATGCAAATTTTATATTTTTCTTTAAAAAAATGTATTAATTTGTAAAATTAATAAGATTTTTTATAAAAACATTTTGGATTAAAAATACACGAAAAATGCTTGGTGCTTTTAGTTCTAAAAATATGTTTCTTTATTAAATGTTTTAATCGATAACAAAACATGATTGTAACTTTTTTTGATAATAGCTTTTTATTTATAAAAAAATCGTTTATAAATCAGATTAGTTGAATTCAATTCATCCAATTTTAATCAATAAAATTAAAAAATTTAAAATTATCAAAAACTTCTTTGTGAAAAAAATATTTTAAACATGATCTAGATGATTTTTCATTAAATCAAGTTACCATTTACAATCGGTTTAACTCTAAAATACGAATAAAAGTAAATAAGTTCAAAGATTTAATTCTTTGGCAAGAAAAAATGTATAACGTGTCAAAATGGCGTGTGCTAATTCATTAACTAAAACTACTGATTTTTCACCAATTTTTCTAGATGAATAGATTTCATAAAATTAATAAATTTATTTAAAAATGTGAATTAATTTTAAAAATCAAGTTTGATGCTGGTTTTTTCAATATTTAATTAAATTTTAAAAAATTAATCTTTCATTTAACTTTTTTAAAATTTTTTGTTTATCCTTTACCACTTTATGAACCGAATAAGCAAATAATTATTGAGATCTTAATTAGAAACCAGATTACAGAACTCACATTTTTAATCAAAATTCATACCATAATATTCATAATTATCCAAATATTGTTATAATTCAAAAATAAATTCTAATTGTATAAAACATCCTTCTCTGGCTTAAAAAAATGCTCAAAGTCGACTTAAACGTCTATCTGCTAATTTTTAGTTTTTTTAAAGTATAACTATGTTTAATTTATAATTTTAATGCGATTAAGAAAAATTAATAAGAATAATAGCAGTTATGCAAATTTAGAAAAAAAAAATTTTTTTTAGTAATTTTAGTTGAAGTTTCAGTGATTTTAGTTAAAAAATAATAAATCGCCTTTCAAAATTTGAATCTGCAAATATATTAGTGGGGTTTAACGATTTAAGCAATTATTTGACATCTTCGTTTATTGAAACGTCGCGACGAAGTTTATAAATTTTTCAACAAAGATTTTTTTTAAGTTTTAAAATTAATGATCATAATTTCCTAAGACTAGAAATTGTTTTTGTAACTAAATTTACTATTTTATCACTAAAATAAATTTATTTTATAAAAATGCTACATAAATTGAAAATAGCTTTTTATAAATAAACAGCTTTCTTGATTTAAAAAAACTCTTTTCATGTAAAAACCTTTTTTGCATAAGAATTATTTCCAAAATTAATCTAATTTTCTAAATTCTAAAATACTTGATTTGGAAAGTAAATCCGAAAATAGTTTTATTGAAAGAATGGACACTCAGGCAATTGCTAGATAAAGATAAAGACTAAAAAGAATGAAAAAGGTTTCGATGACTTTGGAGTTTAGAAGTAAATTAAAAATATTTAAAATTTTTTTCGAACTAAAAAAAGAAGCATTTTTACATTGAAAAAGATTTTATAAAATTTTAGTTTTTTTTTAATTTTATCTTATATTTAAAAAGTATTTTTATCTTAATAAAATCTTTTTATACGCTAAAATGAATTTTAAATAGATAATAGTAGATTTTTTCTAGAGTTAAAAAAAAGTTTTAGCCATTTCATATGAACATTAAAAATGTTAAATTTATTTTAAAATAAAATTTGTTTAAGGTCAGATCAGATCATGCACATGAAGGTGTTGTTTTGTACTTTATAGATGCAGATTTAAACATCATCGGCATGTTGAAAAAGAAAACCACTTGGTACATCATAATACGAGCTCTTAGAGAAAAAATAAAAGTGTACCTCTCTCCAAAATCAAATTGGAAAGTTAGTGATCTCAAGGCGAAATTATCTGTACGCCTTAGTGACATTAGATCTTGGATTGGTCTCAGCTCAGACGATTTAGCCAAGTGGGAAAGGTTGTGTCATCAATTTTGTGAATGGTTCGACAAAACCTACCACACAAATTCAAAGCTTAAAAATGATTTTTATGAACGGTATCCTGTTGTTTGGAAACGTTTTTTGTCCGAAAAAAATCTTTCGGACCAAATTCAATTGCACATTGAAAAAACTAGTCACACTAAACTAGGTGACCAGAAATCAGAAAACGAAAATTAAATTTTCACCTTAAGGCTTTAAATCCTTAATAAAAAGATTTATTGTATATTTTTTTTATAATTTTTTTTAAAGATGGAATATGAAGACATTACTAATTTTGATACTAAGCTAACAGCCGATGTGACAGAATGGCGACCTTCAGTCGACCAAAACCATTTGGCTTGTGGCACGTATTTTTTGGATAAGGAAAAAAACATTCGATTAGGAATGCTTTATTTACTAAATATTGATCAAATTCGCAAACAAATAGAAATAGCTGAAGCTAGAGAATTTTTAGAGAGTGGAATTTTGGATTTAAAATGGCTCGACAGTGAAAAAATTTTAACCATTGACTCAAATAATTATTTAAAATTATTTAATATTGATCAAGGATTAAAAATTATTCAAACTGATGAAATAATGATAGGAAATGAAAAATCAATTGGATTAGCAATTGATTTTTTTAAAGAACCAAATAAATATAAAATTATAACCTCAGATACTTTAGGCTATCTGAATATGGCAGTTTTAAATGATTCAATGAGAGTAGAGACAAGACTTAAAGCTCACAACTTGGAAACATGGTCGGTGTTGATGGACAAAAGTGATAATAATATCATTTACTCAGGCTCTGATGACTGTAGTTTAAAAATATGGGATTTAAGAGGATCTAAAATATGTGGTGAGTGCAAAATTTTCGAAGGAGGTGTCACTTCCATTGTTCTACCACAACAACAAGATGGTATTTGGTTAAAAAGTTATAGCGAATATAATTTGATATGTGGTTCATATGATGAAAAAATATACGTATTAGATAAACGAAATTTAAAAAGAAGTGTTAAAGAATCAAAAAAGTTGAACGGAGGAGTTTGGAAAATGAAATTGGATGGTAATAAAGGCCTAATTTTGTGCGCTTGTATGCATACTGGTGTTCATGTTGTGGACTCAGAAAGTCTTGAAAGTGGGCTGTATTATGACAAGCATGGTTTGGATAATCTTGCCTACGGATGTGACTGGAAAAAAATTGGTCAAGATTCACTTGTTGCTACATGCTCGTTTTATAATCATCAATTAAACATTTGGAAAATAAAATTTCATTAAAAATAAATAAATTATTAAAATTTAATTATTGAGTTATAAATTAGTAAAGTTGAGAAATTATCGGGTTTATTAGAATTTTTTTTCGAAGAATTCGGTAAAAATAAATATGGTTACAAAACTAGAAGATTTGTTCGATTTTTTTCAATCGAATTTATCCGAGATACATTTTGGTCAGTTAAAAAATTTGAAAAAGCAACAAGATTTAATTAATGCTGAAGAGTAATAAAAGAAAAAAAAATTAGAATATGATTTTTTAAATTTTCTAGGTTTTTGTCATGGGCAAGAAGAACAAAAAATTTAAAAATTACCTCTTATGACATTCCTTCAAGCATTTTAAAAAGTAAAACCCCAAATGTTTGTTATCGTTTTTCTTATATTTTTTTTCTAAAGATTCAAAATTACATGACATCAAAATTGATTCGCGTGGTCCCGATGACAAAGTTTATGACAAAAATGAAGAGCTTCGCTTAAAAGTACTTGTAAAATATTTTTGAAATTTTTTTTGTAATTTGTTTTAGATTGCTAGAGGAAATTCAATATTGGAAACAAATGAAAATGGAAAAATTAATCACAAATTAGTGATATATGCATTGAGAAAATTTACTGGAGGCCTTGGTGATGAGGATGATTTGGATAGAAATTCAAAAGATTGGAAGAATTATTTTATTAGGGATTTTAGCTACGTTAGACAAGTGTTTAGTCTACAGAAAGCAAATGGTGAGGCAGCACATTTTAGTTGTTCATGGATCGATGGTGAATTTTTACTGTGCTCCGGCTCAAAAAATGTTCACATAGTCTTTAAAAATCAAAGTAATTTAAAAACAAAGAAATAATATTTTTTTATTTATTTTTTCTAAGATGATTTAATGAATTTTACTGAACAAAGGTTTTCATATGCAAAGATTATTTCTGAAACCATTTTAAATTATCTAAATCGCCTTGATGCTGATCTTAAAATTAAATTTTTGAGTTTCTTATGTCTATTTAATTTAACTGTAGTTTTCGAAATTCTTAATCCAGAAACCCAACATGTTGAAGATCTTTCTAATTTAACAGAGTAAAAAAAAATTTTCCTAAAATTTCTCAATTATTTTTGTTTTAAAAGACCTTTGCTAATGTTCATAACTTTCACATCGAATGTAATTGATTCAAAACCAAACTCACTTTGTTCAATGGCTCCTGATTGTGCAATTCAGGTATTTGATTAAAAATTTGGATTTTTTTCATTTTAATATCTGAAATTAGATAGCAAATTTATTCAAATTGAATACTGTTAAAATGGAAATAGTTGATCATTCAGCTATAGAAGATCATCTATGCAAAGTAAAATGAATTCGAAATTGAATATTAAAATTAAATTTTTTTCTAAATTTATTTAGATTCGTAAAGATCATGGCTATGAAGGTGTTGTATTGTATTTTTTAGACTCAGAATTTAATGTAATTGGATTGTTGAAAAAAAAGACTGTATGGTAAAGACTATTATTATTTTTTTTTAATTCAATGCATAGATATATTAAAAAATTCAGCAGGATATTTTGAATATTTACTTATATAACTGATGATTTGGGTCCATTCACAGTCTTAAGAAAAGCTGATTATATTACAAAAATTAAGAAAATATTTTTAACTTAGAATTTAAACAAGTTATTTTAGAAAACAGACTTTAGTTAAAGCTCAATTTATATTATAAATTTTATTTTTTGAGTAATTTCTAAATCCCTTTCACTTCAAATTATGTCTTCATTGTACTAAACAAGCTGAAATTAATAGTCTATGATAAATTTAAATTTAAAAAATAGTTTATTTAGGTTATCATAATAGTTTTTTTTTATAAAACTGATTTCTATTTTATTAAGGTATATAATAGTTCGAGCAATAAGAGAAAAGCTGCGTTATCATACATCACCTAAAAATAATGCATCCATATCTGAGCTGGAGACTAGAGTAAATAAAATATCATAAAAATTTGTACAATTATCTTTATTTTTTTAGGTTAAATCTCGGCTAAAATCAATTCAGAATTGGATAGGCTTTAGTGATAAAGAGTGCGACGAATGGTTGGCTCTATTAACTCAGTTTTGTCAATGGTTTGATGAAAGATTTAAAAAAAACATGATCAACAAAGATGACTTTTCAAACAAATTTCCAGTCTTGTGGTCAAAATTTCTAGCTGAGTCAAATTTAACAGATAAAATTGAGATATCGATAAACAAAAATGAAAATTCTGCAATTGATAATTTGAATGAAAACATAGAAAAAATGTCTCTTAACTAGAAATTGATATTTTTTATTAATTAAATAAAATTAATTTAAATTTTTAAATAAATAGTTCTAAATTGAAATTAAGCTATTGTGGCATTATTAGCGAGCTCACTTGCCGGTTGAGTAGTTATATTATCCAGTATTTTACTAGTTGTAGCAGGAGCAATTGTTGTAGTGATCACTTCAGTTTCGTTGACAGCAGGAGGATTTGTTTCAGCAGGTATTGGAGTAGTAGTTGGTTCTACTGGAGCAGTTGTATTCAAAACTGGTTCTGGATTTAAAGTTGTAGTTTCAACAGAGACAGTGGTAGCTACAGTGGTACTAGCTTCAGTTACTGCTGCTATTGTGCTATTGTCTTGTCCGGAAACTAATTAAACAAAAACTTTAATTATTTTAATTTTTATTTAATAAAGCGTTTGTACCAATAACCAAAAGAGCGGCCATAAAGCTAAAAAAATACAACAAGTTAAAAATTAGTAATTTTTTTTAAACGATACTTACGCAAAAATTATTAGTTTAGACATAATTGATCGAATTGTTTAATACTTGGGTTTTGGTCATTTAACAAAGCGATTTTATACGAATAAATAAATTTATTTTTAGACATTTTATTTATATTTTTAATAAAAAAATTAAAAATAATTATCTATTTTTTGATTAATTTTCGCAATTTTTCCAAAATCAAATCAGAAAATCTTCCATAAGCTTGTTCCCAACTATTTTCTGAGCTACTTGTTTCCATCACTGAAAACTTGAGTTTTTTTAACAAATCATCAGCCTGTGCCATTGTATCATTTTTACTCCTGACAGATTTTACTCTATTATTTTTGTAATAATATTCTTCCGGAGTAGACATTAATTCTTTATCTTTAATCAAAACAGGCTCAATTATTTCGATACCATCATTAGATGGTATCATTTGGTCAACTGACATATAAATAAAACCATAATCTAAATTAAACAAAAATATTAAGCTTTATTTAGATTAATAAAATTGGTCTTACCATCCAAATGTATGTGATCAATAAGACAAAATATAAAACACAAGGCCCTAAATTATAAAACTTTACCAAATGGTTTTTGATTTACGACCAAAAATTACCAAATTTTGTGAAGCATTTTTTTCTTTTGATATTCATACTATTAAGTTGTTTAGCACATTTAAGTAATAGTCAAATGATCAAAGTATCCTTAAAGAAGCTGTCCAAATGGGATAGATAATGTTTAGTCTAATTTGGGTTAATATTAAAAATTTCCTTTTGGCTCAATTTAATTTTAATTATGTAACGCATAATTTATTATCCTTAAGCTTTTAATTTTCGAAAAATTATGTCTCAAGGTAAAAATGGTTCGTGCCACGTTTTTTTTTATAAATGACTGTTTATTAATTAATTATAATCAAATCTAGTGAAAATAAAAACTTTATATTCAATAAAAAAGATTGTTTATTTTTGAACCTAAATTAAGGCTTCATTTTAGGCGTTGATTACATATATTTAATTTAAAAAAAAAAACGGAGCTGATTTAAAATTTTTTATTTACGTAAAAATTTAATTTTTTGTTTCTTTAGAAAAATAAATTTTTGTTTTATCATTTTCATTGTTATAATTGTAATTATGAAATATTGAAAAATGTTAATTTAGTGCAAATTTTTTTACTTTTGCTTTTTAATTTTTTATGATTTAGAGCTTTCTTAGGCCATTTGATAAAAAAGTTTTTTTTTTTATCAATTTTTCTTTTAAATAAATAAGGTTTAATCTATACAAGATAAAATTTTTTCCATTATATTTAAAACATCGATAAAACGAATTTAAAAGTTTTTACTATATGAATGTTTTAGTGATTTAAATTAATAAAAGTGCTTTTTTATTTTATTAGTATTTCATGAACATGATTAAACCACAATATTCGATTAAACATGTAATTGTAATCGATTTTTTAGAGAAAAATTATTCTAAATAATACTCTAAATGCAAAAGAGTTTCATTCTTAAGTGTATTTAAAATCGAAAAACAATTTAAACTGTTTTTCTAAAAAATCAATTTTTAAGTTAAAATTTTTAGTAATCAATTTTTTTATTGTGAGTATTTTCGGAATGTTGATTTTTAATGTTGATGTTCAATACGTATTTAAAAATTATTTTTTTTTATTAAAGAAATTTTTATAAGTCAATTTTTTTTCAAACTTTTCAAAATTTAAACTTCAAATATAGATTACGAAGTAATTTTTTCCTAATTTTTAGAAATTAAACCAATTCTATTTTATCTTAAGAATAACAGTAGTCATAAACGCTTGTTTCTAACATTGTTAAAATGAATTATGTTATTCATGATAAAGAATCTCTATAATTATATTATCAATATGTTTTAAATTTCGGACTAGAATTTAATCTCGAAAATTATATAAATTTAAAATAATTACAGCAGGCGTCAATGCTTTAAAAATGTTCTGTACTAATTTTAAATAACTTAAAATCACAAATTATCTGTAAATAATATGATATTTTTATGACTTTTTTTTCTCAGTGTTTTTATATTGATTATCTAATTTAAATTTTTTAAATATTTTATTTAAATAGTCAAATTCTTAATACCTTACATTTGTTATTAAATTAAAGAATTTAATTAAGTTTATTTTAAAGTTAATATTTATTTATTTATTTAATATAAGATACCTTTTAAACAAACTTGTAAGTATTGACGGTATTCATTATTTAAAAAATAATTTTCTTTACTTTAATTAAAATTCGAGAAAAATTTCTTAAAATTATTTTAGAGTTCAAAATTTTATTTTTCAATCAAATTACCGAAGTGTAACTAAATTTTCTCTAGAAAATCCTAAGATCAAATTTATTGATTTATAAATTTATAAAAACTAAACAAAGACTTAAAAGCTCAATTAAGAGCGCGCGATTTTTCAGTTGATGCACAAAATCTTCAAAATATCAGCTCAGTCCTTCATCTTGTCGTTATCTTTGAATTATTCAGTTTAATTTTAAAAATTTAAGAAGTTTAACCATATGCAAATTTAATTTTAACCTTAAAACTTTTTATTTAAATTTCTTATTAATAAAAGTTCATGTTTGACCACATAAACTAATAAAAATAAATTTATTCAAATTTAGAATCCCCGAAATGAATAAGCAAATTCAATTAATATTTTTCACTTGATTTTAATCGAATTTTATAAATTTTGGTACCTTAAATTAATCAAGTTCGAGTTAATAATACGAAGAAGATATTTATTTTAATAAGGGTTAAGTTTATTATTAAAAAGCTACTCTTTATATTTATAATTTTTGATGTTTACCACTTTAAATTTTATGGTCATCATATGACCGAAAATCAGCTTATTGACACTGAATATTAGTTAAAAATGTCAGAAAATGTCATTAATAATAAAAAGAAAATCAAAAAAGCGATAGCATAGTATGCTGGCGACGTAAAAAAAATCAGCATTGAATAAACCATAAAAATTTGGCCCTATGATGAAAAAATTTATAAAAAATAAAATCTTGCTTTTTCCAAGGTGCTACATTTGATTCTAATAAAAATAATATACATACAAATTAAAACTTAATTAAAATAATTTAAAAATTATGTTCAAAAGAAGAAAATTTAAAATTTATTTTTCTCAGATTTAAAAACTTCTCGTAGTTTGAAGCATTTAATTACAATTTACATAAAGTAGACACTTTTTTTATTAAAATAATCTACAAAAGTATTTTTTTTCTAATTCTTCTAGAACAGTCATTAATAATGACTCAAGAATCCATTTATGTTTAATACCAGTCTTAGTACAAAATTTACGAAGCCTTATGAAGCATTTTTTTAGACAAAATTAATCTTAAAATAAATAAAATTTAAGAGCAAAACAAAATAATGAATTTTTCTATTTTAATGTTTAAAATAAATATAAATTTAAATTGATTGGACTTTTTTTTTTAACAGGTAGAATTATTTTAATAATAGAATTTAGTTTATGTAAAATTCAGCACCTAAAAGTAACACATTAGCAAAAAAAATTAAATGAAGATTTTACTTAAATTTTAACTTTTTCAACTTGGAGCAAAAAATTTTTTTAAACGTGATTTTAATTAAAAAAAGTTTATGTACGCTTCGACGTGTCGTTTGATTTTTTTTCAAATTATTATTCAAATTAAAGAGTAATTTGCTTTGCAGTATTTATTATGTTTAGGAATTTTCATAAAAAATTTATATGGTCAATTTCCTGTTAGTCAAAAATCAGTCAAATGGAAAAGCTGTGAATTTCTTGTGTCAAACAACAGCTCTGAGCTTTTTTTCTCTTAGCTCAAAACCTCAAAGCCAAATCTATTTAAATATGCTCTTAATTATACTTTACATATTAGCCATCAAATTAAAGAGTTCAAGTCTTTGAACAAAAAAAATCATTATTTTTATTTAAATTTAATTTAAAATTCACAAGTTTTATTGTTAAGAGTAAACTTAATTCGGTCCTAAAAAAATAATTCTTGCTGTTTATTTTCGCCTCTGGCTAGAATAAATAACATTGCTCAATTAGAATAATTTAGTCGGTCATGTGACCAAGTGACCCATCAAAGTGAGCATATTAATCATGAGCACAGTGATAAGTTTAATAAAAAAATTATAAATTTCAAATTTAAATAATAAAATGATAAAATACTTCTTTTTTTGTTGTTTGGTTTATCAAATATTTAGTTTAAAACAAAAAAAAAACGAGCCATGTTTTTAGTATTAGATTACGGCTTGGAAAATTTCAGCTCGTAATCTGCTAGATCAATAGAACTAATCTAAAACTCACATCAACAAATTCCGGCTCGATTTATCTCTGCAAGGTAAATGCAAATGCGTCAACATTTATCAACTGTTTTTTTGTTACCAAGCAATCACAACGCCAAGTAATTAATTCAGGAATTTATTACTTAACAGTCGATGATTCAAAATTTAAAAAAAAAAAGCAAAAAAAAATTTTCAAGATTTTTATGCACCAAAAATTAAAGATAGCCAGGTCTCATTATGAAAATAAAATTTTGAGATTTTAACGCTTGAAGACTTTTGATAAAAAAAAATTATAAAACTTTATCAAGTTTTATAATTTATCGATTTTAGAGCAAAGTAGATAGCTTGGCTGAGCACAAGTCACCGACTTAGCATTTCGGATTAATTAATTTTTTAAATATTGACTCAAAAGCAGGTAAATTAAAATGCTAGAATATATTTGAAGAAAAATCAATAGACTGACCCATTTTGTAGAATCGGATCGCCATGGCGATCGCTGCTAATAATTCTTTTTGTTGATTAATTCAGGTCACTTTTTTGTGTATGTTGATTTCAAGGTCTTGGAAAGAATCTAAGTGCCAATTAGATGACCTTACAATCGAATGCAAATTGTTTACATTCGCGCATTTAAAAACCGAGCACCGTTTTAATCAGAAAAGAGCGCTTTTAAATTTCAAAATAGCTTCGTGACTTGGCTTTTGATGCTGAAAATTAAAAAAATTATTCCAATTTTTTGTTTAGATAAAATGTTATAGAATGGATGATAGTAAGAGTCAGTTGCCCACTGTTCAGCCGCAGGTGCGAAAACTTTACTTTAAGTCTTCGGCGACCGAGGCCCTGCACTCGGCCATCCTGCTAAAAGCGCGCAATTCAAACCAAAAGAGCAAACATGTGACCAAAATGCCCAGTATTGGCACAGCGGCCACTCCAAAGCCAGAATCCGATGACCATGAGCTAGAATCGCCGCTGAAAATCAAGGAAAACTTGCAGACATCAGCCAAGACCATTAAGAGCGGCCTGGACATGCTCCGAAGCTCCAGTGATGACGAAGACAGCCATTCGGACAACTTGGAACGCAAAAAGCCGGACATTATACTCCTGGACATAAACAAAAGTTTGAGGAAGCGCGGAAAAGAAGAAGCATTGTCGAACTCGAGCAGTGATGAAGAAGATTCGAGTCTTAGGACGAACAAACAGACAAGTCTAAATTTGAACCTAAAGCCTATCGGAAACAAACCGCCATTTATTACACCTGTGGTCAGTGCCAATTATTCAGCAAATTATCAAGAGAACGAGCTTGTCGCTTCGCCCAATTCGCTCTCGTGTCCCTCTGGCTTTTCTTCACCACACTCGGTCAAATCCCAAAAGTCTTGCTCCGACCAAGAGTTTTCAAGTATTTATTATTTATTTTTAATTTTTTTTTATCTTTTACAAACCAAAATAAATTATTTATTTCTATTAAAATATTTGGTCAAGTGTTTATTTTTGTTGAAAGTGCTCTATTTGTTTTTTTGTTTTTAATCTCTTAAGCAAAGTGGATGGAATTTGTTTGTGTAGTTTTTTTTTTAATAAGTTAAGAAAATACTTGATTTGAGAGAAAAAAAATTATTAAACTAAAAGCTTTTTGACATCGTTTTTAGAACGATTGTGATTTTTTTTGATTAATTATTTAATTTGAATGAAAAAATCCTTGATTTTGATTAGTGAAATTGCACATCCCATCGGGTCAAATAGAATTAAAAATAGAATTTTAATCTAAAATTTATTTAACTACCTGAAAAATTATTATTATCTTTAAAGTTTGTTTTTTTATCATAATGGAAAAATTTCTTTTTGAATAATCAAAATATCATTACAAAATTAGCTCTGTCTTATTTTTTAAAAAAATTTTTTAAAAATATGTCATTTGTCTTATTTTTAAGCTTTTTTCATTCCACATGCTTAATTACTTACAAGACTTTGTCAAATATAGAATTTATTAAGTTTTAATAGATCAATAAACCAAAATTCTAAGTTATATCTAAAAATTGACTGACAAAGCTATCTTTATAGAAATTCAGTATAACAAAAATTTAAAAAAAAATAATTTTTTTGTTTGTTGGGTTCGAAACTTACTCTGCAAAATTGATCAGCTAATACAAGCTTTGAAATATCAAAATTTGTTTCTACAATAACTATGCAATATAATTTTAAAAAAGTATTTTAATAACTTGCAGACCAGAGTTTTTGCCGAGAATTAATTTGGGTGATACAAAGTTTGTATCAGCTCATAGATTTTGCGGAAAAAGTTTTTGACCTAAACAAAAGAGTTATTAAAATTTTTAAATTTTTGTAAATTTTCTTTTTCCAAAATTCAAAATGCCATCATGACTCAACATTTATTTAAAAAATTTTTCTGTTTTTTTTCAATAAAAATTGGTAGAAAATCACAATCTTCAATTGGTAATTTTAAATATCAAGCTAAAAGTACTGTAATAATGTTAAATATAAAATTAGAAAAGTCGTTCTAGCTTTTTTGACACACAGTTATTGGCATTTGTAGTTAAATTTTCATCGTCCTCATAAGTTTTAAAATTATCTAAAATTGTCTTGCATTGAGTAATCAAGGGTCAAAATATTAAGAACTTAAATCAAGTATGACTCTATCAGACCTACTTAATTTAATCGAGAAAAATAAAATCATTTTTTCTTTTTTAATAACTCTTTTAACCAGGATAAAACAATATTTTTATTTTTAAAGCAATTTTTTCCATATTGAATAAAAAACATATTTTTACATCAAAATTTTAAAATTGCCTTCAGTTTAGAAAATATTTTTTTTAAAGAAAAAAAACACATAATTCATTTTTTGGAAAAAACTCCTAATTGATTTAAAATTTTAAATTCTATCATATTACAAATCACTAAAAAGCAATTTAATTTCAAATTTGAAATTGTTATCAAAACTCTTCTTCAAGTTTCTAAAAATAAAATTTTTGAAAAAATTCTTCTAAATTTGACAGTGTTTGCTGTTTTTTATTAAAAAAAATACACTTAAAATAAATATTTACTATCATTTTTTGTCATTCTTTTTTGCTTCATTGGATTCATTTTTGAATAAAATCTATATTTTTTATTTAAAGACTTTGAGGTTCCATACACTAATTTTTTTTAATCTATTTTGAAGACTGATGAGCTGAATTCTCAATTTTTAATTAAATTTTTAAATTTTATCGATTTGTATAACTGAGATTTTTTAAATGTTTTATTTTTTTAATTAGGCTCACTGGCATCAATCAGCTCTCCGACAAGTTGCTGTAGTAGTCTGACAACCAACGACGGTCTGTTGGACTTTGATGACTCAAGCAGTACTGCAAGTGGTCCTGTGTATGTACGACAGCCAGGATTTGAACATCATGCACATGAAGTGCAAAAGCAAGACGTCAAGTTGAATAATCTTAAAAATTTTGTAATAAATGATAAATCGAAGAGTAAATTTCAAAAAAAACTCAATGGATCTTCATCGACAGGAGCTCTGGTCGAGAATTGCGAAGCAAAGCCCAAAGCAAAAAAAAAGATGTGTGTTATGAACCCGGATTATTTGACAGAAAACAGCGAGAGCTCTATTATGCTTAAGCCTATAAGACAAAAAAGAGAACCACTTCCGCTAAGATTGCGCGCATTGCCAGCTTCTTTCTGGGAACAGCCAAATTTACCAAATATTTCTCCAGCAACCATGTATTTACCGCCTTTGCATCGAAACGAAATAGAAAATGACCTAAGTGAGCATTTAAATGAGGACTACGTGCATAGTTCAAGTGTGCTGCGTGAACGCGAAGTCCGAGTCTCACCGGCAAATACCGAGCTCTTGTTCAAGTTATTTGATAATATTGAACAGTGCAAAGACAAGAAACAAGTACAATTGATTTTGAACTCGAGGGGACACTCAAAAGTAAAGGCAATGACCAAAGCTTTGATCAAAGGAGAAGATCCGTGCATTCAAGATGCTGAAGGTCTTTTTCCACATTTAAAGTTGGACTCAAAAAACGAGATGAATTACATTTGTAATACAGTCTCATCGTCTAATTTGCCACTTATTGAACAAAATTATAGCCAAATTTTATCGGAAATAGTAGCGAGTTTGTAAAATTTTTAGTAGACATGATTCAAATGGATTTTCAAGGCTCGATCTCCTTTGACCAAGACCAAGGGTCTTACAAAATATTAATTAAGGAGCTTGATTTTGATTTGTAATTGGATCAATTTATTGGCTTAAAAACTAGTTAATTATAAAATAGATTGTATATTTTTTTTTATTTTTTTTTTTCGAAATCCGTCCTTTTTCAAGTTAAAATGAATATTTTGAAGTTAATATGTTTTTTTTGTTGATTTATTAAATTTTTATTAATTTAAATAAAATTTTTAATTTTAATTTTTTAATTTAATCTAAATGACTAAATGATCTAAATGATTTTGACCTTTATTTTTTTTAACCGATATACTTTTGAGCAAAATGTATGTAGTGGAATAAAGCGAATTTTTTTTGACATTTTTTTGTCCTGTAATTTACTGTGGTGCTTAGTTGCATGAATTATAGACAAATTGAGAAGAAATTTGAAAAAAGTAAATTTAATTTAATTTATTTTATTTAATTAAAATTTTGATAGTAATTTAAATTTTGCCTAACATATATCAACAGTTTGTACTCAAATAAATAGAAAAATCTTTTCAATTAAAAATCTATTCTATCTCTCAACTACTGTAAAACTGCAGTTTTTTAAGACATTTATTCTTCCATACTTTGACTATGCGCTAACGCTAGTAATATATTTTCCAAAATCAACAACACAGAAACTATTTAATCTTTTTTATTCTGCCTTATTTAAACTGTTTAAATTTGACTTTTCAAATTTTGAACATAACGATATAAATAACTTTCTTGAGAAATATGGATTATTTGGGTTTCAACACAGATTTTTATCTAGCCTCCTAAACTTTGGTTTTAAAATATTTAAACTGAACAATGGTCCTATTTTATTAAAAGAAAGTTTAAAAGAAAATAAAATAAGAAACCTAAAATACAATTTAAGAAATAAAAAAAATTTAATTGTACCAAAAACAAAAACAAAGTTTGGAGAGCTAACTTTTTATGATTTTTTTCCAAAATTAATTAATAATTTTGTTATTGATCGTTTATGCTTATCTTTCAATCGTTTCAAAACATCTGTTTATAATAATATAAATATTATTTTTCTTAAATCAATTAAAATTTTTGATAAATTTAAATTAGTTTACAAAAACTTTTACAAATCAATTAATTAAATTAATTAAATTTTTCTCTTTTTTATAATCTTTTTATATAAAACATTTTGGTATATTGTATTTTTACGAATATTTATTTATTTTAATTGAAATAAATGAAGAGTTAATCAGTCTATTCACTAGATAAGGGCACTAGCCTGTTGATTAACCTTGAAACTTTAAAAACTTTAATATTTTTGATACAAAAATTTGTAATAATATTATTAAATTAAAAAATTTTTTTCCCATAAAATTATTGAAATTTTGCTTTATAATCATTTCTCCTAATCTTTTTTACTTTTTTTTTGAAAATATTTTATTCCTAAAAAATATTTTTTAATATCTAATTTTTTTAATTTTCTATCAAAATATATAATTAAATACATTAAATTGAATTAAAGGTCACAGCAGAAAAATGTCTCGCTAGGTATTAACTAAATGCATTCAGAGGTCCATTCTTTACAAAAGGCGTTGTGAATCTCTAATACAAATTGAACAAAAATTCCTCCTTTTTTCATAAATTAAAATTAAAGTTAATAAAAATATTGAAAAATGGTATATTAGTGGGGTTGTGAAGTTCATTTCAATTCGATCGTTTCAATTTAGAAAAACTTGAATAACTTTTTTACAAATACAGATAATTTAGTTCTTGAAAATGCTTAAGTATAAGCAAATTTGCTTAATGCAGTAAAATAAGTCTGCAAAAAACTCTGCAATTTTCTACATTTTGCACGCCATTAAAAAGTATCCTAATCAAGTGTGCAAGTACATTGCAGAGTTTTTGCAGATATACATTTTCAGATTAAGCAAAGTTACTTAAACATTAAGCATTTTACAGAACTAAATTATCTCCTTTAGTAAAAAAATTATTCAAGTTTTCTTGAATTGAAACGATCGAATTGAAATGAACTTCACAATCCCTAAATTAGTATATATTTTAATATTTTTTATTAACTTTAATTTTAATTTATGAAAACGTAATAATTTTGGTTCAATTTGTATTTAAATTTCATAATTCCTTACAAGAAGAGTCGTCAAAGAGAGGAACGAAGTCACAAAAGCTACAACAGTCAACCAATTCAAGAATAAATATGTTGCCTTTTTAACAAGTTTTCAATCGAACTAAGCTCAAGAATAAAATATACCCGATCCCATTGTGTAATTGCAACCTTATTGTTTCTTCTTTCTTTCCTGAAACTTCAAATATTAAAATTTTCTTTTATTTTTTAACTTATCCTATTATTTATTATACTTTATCTTTTTAATTTTTTTTTAATTTAATTTTATTTAACTATTTTTCTATTTTCTATTTTATTCTGTAGGAGCTTTAGCTCGATACAGATAAACAAATAAATAATAATAAAATAACATTAAAATTATAAATTTAATTAAATGTATTCTTTTTAAATTTGATTGCATTGATAAAATTCGAAAAAATTTTAAATGTTCATGCAGTGAATATTGAAAAATAATGGATTTAAAATTCCATTATTTACATTTTTTGAACAAAAAAGTTAATTTTTCGGATCAAAATTTTTAGGTTGATATTTTAGCCCATGGATATTTAGATTGATTTTTGTTGGTCGAAACCGAATTTTTATTTACACCACTATAACTGCATTGGGTCATTACTTTTTTCGTTTGTTTTGTCTTCTTCTTATTTATTTCAAAACTTGACCAAATTTTCTATTTACTCTATTTTTTGAGTCACTTCTTTGTGCTTGAAAAACTTGGTGAATTGTTTTATTGTGATTAACTTGTGTTAAAAATTAAAAAAAAATTATTTCTGGTCTGGTCAGTTTATTCTTATAGAACGGAAACTAACAAAACTTAAGTTTAATTTGATTGAAACAAATTGAAATTATAAAGGTGGTATGAATTTTGTTAAATGAGTAACCAAGCAACAGTGTATAAGTAAAAGCTTTTTAAAACATAAATATAATAATTCATTTAAAATTTAATTAAGTAAAGAAGTGATAACTGATGTAAGTGAGCTATGGCCAGCAAGATAGTTTCGGGTCATGTGGAGCCCATTGAGTTGAATCAAAACAAAAAAATTCCTCCCATTCAGCCAAAACGTCAGCAAAATCGGCTCAAATTGACAGATTCATTGGTAGCTCCGGTAGAAAAAATGCCAGTTCCTAACCATCTACTGGATACAAGTAATCAAATTCTATGAATATTTGTCAGCATTTTTTTTTCTAATTCAGAAATATTTGCCAAACTTCAACGCAACGATGCTTTCGAGGTATCACCGGTAGAAGTTCACTTTTCTGGCTTTGAAATAGACAAATCCGACCAAAAACGATACACCCAAATACTCAAAGTAATAAATATATCCGGACAACTGCAGCGCATGACTGTCATTCCGCCACAGACCAAATTTTTCACCATTCACTATGTCAAACAAGTTGGTCAACAAAAAAATAAAAATTTCTTTTAAAAATTTCATTTCAATCAAGGAAAGATTGGTGGCTGGTTTTGCTCTAGAAATAAAAGTATTCTTCAGGCCCCAAGAGTACAAGTACTACCAAGATGCCATCCGTATTTATTCACAAGTAAATTTATTTAAAAAAAAATAATACAGTGATGCTACGATAAAAGGATTTTACCGTAAATTTTAGTCAACTTATGTAAATTAACGTAATAAAAAAGGCCTTGTATTTAAATGATCAGTATTTTAAATATTTTGATCAGTAAAATTTACCAGTAAAATATATATATGATCAGTATTTAATTAAAAATTAAAGTTAATAATTTAAATGATCACTATTTTTTGATCAATATCCGGTTGATCAGTAATTAATAGTGGCAATCAGTATTTAATTGACATGATCGGTATAATTAATAATTTATCGGTAATAAACTAGTAACGATTAGAAACGATCAATAATATTCAATTTTGCAAATTAAAATTTTCAATTATAAAAAAATTCTAATGGCATCAATGAATTCCAGAGTATGTGTCAGATGATGAAGTTGAAATGGAAGATGAAGCAGATTTTCCAACTAAACGAAGAGTAAAACGGGGACACAAGTGGATAATGGAGAAAAAGTACCCAAACAAAGAAGCAGCATTGACAAAAATAAACCAAGAAATAATGTGGAGCTTACATTATGAAAATAATACTCATGATGGAAAAAAGATTTATTAAAAATTATATATTATAACAAAGCTAAATTAAGAGGTGCATAGTGTCCAGCTGAAGTTTACTTTTTGTTCGACAGCCGCAGTGACGATGTCATTGTTTTCAGAAGCGATTTCATGAACATGATCATAGCTATCTACAAGCATCTAATCGGTTATCTGATGAAATAAAAATTGAAATTAAAAAATATTTTGATTTAAGAATGAAGCCAAAAGCAATTTTGGAAAAATTAAGAGAAAAAGGTGAAAAAGGTGATCATTCAAAATAGATTTTACTTTTAATATTCAAAATTTAACTACATTATATATCAAATACTTATCAAAATAATAGATACTGATCAAATTAAAAAAAAAACTGACAATGTTAAAATTATTTACTAAATAAATTAAAATAATTTACTTATCATTAATAATAATAATAATAATAATAAAAAGCTACAGCAAGCGAGCTTGCGGAGATGGCTTACTCGGAAGCCATCTATGGTAGCTAATTGCGCAAAAATCGAGAGATAAATTAAGGAACAACAATGAAAGTAACAGAAACGAAACTGAGGTACAAGACGAATACGAGAGATTATACAGATTAATGTGATAAAGTAGATTAAAGTAATTCAAAAAATTAGTCATGAATAAGAAATAAATAAAAAATAAATTAAATTATGGTTCAATAGTATAAAAAACTAAGAGATGAGTAATTACATATATAGGTACAATTGATTGATTAATTTTTTTACAGAAAATAAAGTTACAAATTTGAAATAAAGATAGGAAGTTTTCTAATATATAGTTATATATTAAATACTGATTGAAATAGTAAAATACTGATCAAAATAGTAAAATAATGATCAAAATATTTATTATACTAATCAATTAATATATGGTCATATCATTCATATTCAAAAATCATTTTTCTTGAAAAATTTTATTTTTTCAGATAATTTTTTTTACTAAATTATATGAAATATTGGATTTTTTTTGTAGAAATTGGTGAATTTTAGTAAAAAATGTAAAAATTGTTTAAATTAAGTTAAATTTTTTTTTATTACAAATAAACAAAGAAAATAACAAAAAAATGCGGAGATATACCTTATTATTACTTTGCTTCATCTGTGCCGAGCTAAAGCTCCTTCAGATGACCTAATAAATTTTCAGTTTAAATTTAAAATAACTTTAAAAAAAGATTAATACACAACTTGTGTATTGTTTTAATATTAAAAGGAAGTACAAGTAACATATCTATGTTTAGTGTAATTATCTAAAATTTTAGACCATATTCTCGTGCGCTTAAAGGCAGGAAATAATCACCAAAATAAATAATACATTAATTTCAATAAATTAAACATAAAGACCCTCGATATACACTATATCCTTGTGAGATACATTAAATTAGAAGTAAGAACAAAATAAAATGCTTATTAAAATTTGTTTCAAATAGTTCGACTTTTAAAGAGTAGTGGGTAATACCTACTATCAGCCTTAAAGGGAACAACCAAAAATTTATCTCATAAAAACGATTTTGAATTCTTAATAAAATTTTAAAAAGAAATTTAATTTAATCTTCCGCATATTTTTTGGTAATTGTCTGTGTTTTTTATATTAAAAAAATTTAAATAAATTCAACCAATTATTACACTTTAAACTCAAAAATAACTGAGTTAGTTTGAAGTTTAAAGTTTTAATTTTTGAGTAAAAATTGGTAAAAAATAGTATTTTATACCAGATTTAACAAAAAAATCCAATATTTCATTAAGTTAAAAAAAAATATGCAAAAAATCTTTCAAGAAAAAGAATTTTTTTCAGAAATTTTGGCACTATTTTTTACGTTAATTTTCGTAATTTGTGAATTTTTTCTTTTGGTATTTTACAGAAATTAACGTAAATTATGGTAAAATCCTTTTACCATAGCAGCACTGTAAATAAACAAAGCTTGATAGAATTAAAATTTTATTCAGTTTAAAAAATGACAATAAAACATAAATAACTGAGTAAAACGATTATCACAAGTCAGAATTTTTTTTGCTCGCATACTTTGGCTTAAGTTCTTCAATTTTTTGTATGAAGTCACTTTTTTCAGCCATGCCAAATGTGCTCTCGCCCCAATCGGACAAAATTTTTTTCAAATCCTTTACTTTGAGTTTTTTCAAGTCGACAGTGTCCAAGTCAATTTGTTTCTCATATTTAAGGTCGCAGATCTGCGAGTCCTTTTTGAGTAGTTTGTCTTTGCAAATTTTGCTAGCGGGCATGCCCCAGCTCATCGGCTTGGACATTTCGCCAATAATGTATGTGGCCGAAGTTTCTAGACCACCAACATAGTAACACTATCAACAACAAAAAATTAGCCAAACCAAAAGCAATCTTTTCTAAAAAACTTACAAATTTTTCATCTTTTCCTTTGGCTTTTTTGCAAAATTCCTTGAATTTAAGTTCAATCTCGTCCTGTTTGGCATCATCGGGCAGCTCGGCGCGCAGTTTGTTGATCACTGACTCACACACTTCGCACTCTTGTACTTTGCTTTGACCACACGCCAAAACTGAAAAAGTGACTAAGATTAAAAAAACTAGTTTTTCCATTTTTTTTTCAGGACTCTAAAATATAATTTTTTTTTATAAAACGTCTCAATAGCTGAAAAATTTAAATTATATTTAGTATATGTAAAAATACTTGTTAGCTTTTTATTGGCTTGTTTTGATGGTGCACAAATAAGACAAATAATAAACTTCGCGTAAATTCTATCAAGCTGGCTTAGCCAATTGAGCTTTGACATATGTGTTTTTAAAGGGAGATGAGAATTTATACGTGCCGATACATGCGTATCCGATTTTGTCTTCTTTCGAGTTTCCCACGAACTACAAGTTTCCGAATTTGGCCTTGGGAAAAAGGTAATTTTTTGACAATTAAATATTGACTTGAAGAGTCTCTGCCATTATCACTTTGATAAATAAATATACATGTTAAATTTTCTATCTAGAGTTTCTATGGAAACCAAAAAATTTTTAAATTTCAAAACTAAATTTCCTTTTTGAGTCTAAAATTCAATCATCAAATTTTTTGACAGTAAAAAAATTCACATATCACCAAATAAAAAAATATAATTTCATCATCATTAAATTTGAAAATTATTTTAAAAAAGTAAAAAAAATAATTTAATGTCAATCGTAAAAATTTTTTGGGGCCGATCAGCAATTTTTATATTTTTTTAATTCTCTTTAAAACTTTGCTTAAGCAATTTTTCCAAGCAAGTTTACTTTTTTCAGAATAGAACTGCCAAGTCATTTTTCTAATTCCTAATCTAGCTTTGTCATGAATCAAAATTTTAACTGTGAATTAAATTAGTCATTTTTTTGGTATTTAAATTTTACATTAAAATTTTTTCCATTTGCTTAAGAAATCTTTTTTCTCGATATTCACTTACAAATTTAAATCTTCATTTAATTTTTTTTAAAAATAATCTTTTTCGATTTCAAAATTTAATCATATTTCTGAAAGTAAGGCTCAGCAAGGCTATATTATTTTTTAAAAAAATAATTGAGTTATTACTTAAAAACCTCCTTTAAATGATAAATTTTGAGCACGAACTTTATTATTGATTTCAAATTGCCTTTTCTTTACTTAAAACAATATCATACACAAAATTAAAAAGATTGTTTTTTAAATATCTTTAAAGAAATTAAAATTAGAAAAAAATATATATAATTAACTCTCTTTATACAATTTTTTATCATAAAAACTCGTCTTTAAGTTAAATTTCATAAAAATTTCAGAATATTTTTGTTCAAAAAAAATGTAATTTTACCAAAAATTTAATTTTTTTTAATTCTTACTTAAAAAAAACAATTAAAATTTAACTATTTTTAAATGAGACTTTTTGAGCTTTAATTGAAAATTTATGTCCAATGACTGACCATTTTTTTCCAGTTTGAAGCGAAGTTTTAAATTGCGCAGCTCAGCTCCCATCGAATTTGAATACATCATAGAAATTTTAGAACGAAATCCAGCATTTCAAATTGAACCATTAGAAGGAGTTATACCATACAATCGAGATGCCACCATAAGCGTAACTTTTTCACCAAAAGAGTTTTGTACAGCAGTGATGACCATTCAACTGGTCATTTCTCAATTCAATTCGAAGCCAATAGTTTGTACATTTTTCGGCTCATCTACACCAGGCTTGGACAGGTAGAATAAATTTAAGACAATTAAAACATCAGTTTGATTTTTTGTCTTTCACAAGGGAAGAGGCTTTGAGCAAATATAACAAATTAGCGCAGATTACGGAAAAAAAAGTCGAAGAACCTGCTGAAAAAGAAGACGATGATGAGGATGATTTTTTCAACGAGTACAAGGATGATGACAGCTTGAACTCAAGGTCTTTTATGGATGATTCTGGAATGGCATCACCTGATGTTCGCTCAGCTAAGAGATCCAACATAAAAGAGCTTACTGCATCCAACAAGGACATTGCTTTGAAAGAAGAGCGTTTTGTTGACTACGATGGATATCGAGTGCCTGTTAATTTAAACAACCCATGGGCTGTTTCTAGAGTTTTGATTCAGACTAAAGGGAAGCTAAGTCTTAAAGAACTCAAATCATCGGCTAAAAATTCGTCAAAAATATCTGCTCAGGCTAAGGAAGCAATTTTTCTGCAAAGAGTAAACGAGCTTGAAGACGAAGAACGCAAAAATCAACTGAAATGGCAAGTGAAACTTGGTGAATCACCAGTTGATCCTGAAACAAGAGAAGACATTTTGGCTAGCCGTGCCAAAGCTGAGTATGAATATAAAGTAAGTTATTTTTGAAAATAATATCTTAAAATTTTATTTAAATTTTAAGATATTTCCTTGATTTTTCAATATTTATTTTTCGATTGATATTTTTTTTAAGAAATTACAAGATATTTATATATAAGATATTTAAACGTTTCAGGATCAACTGGTCGTTATATTTGTAACCTGTTTACATTTTTTTACTAAATTAAACGAAATTGAGTTTAAATTCTTTAATTTATATTTTTTGGAAAAATTAAAATTAATTTTTATTCCTCTCAAAAAAATATTCTAAATTAATTATCAAAAATTTGGATAAGAAAAGATCTTAAAAACAGATAAAATTTTCGAAATTTTGTGAATTACGAGTATTGTTGAAATAAACTCTATTTTTTCATCTGAAATTTATTTTTAATACAATAAAATTGATTATTTTTATTAGAATTCTTTAGATTATTTTTTGTTGATATGGTTTTAAATAACATCAATAAGATTTTTAGATTAAACTGTGATTTATTAATCAAATATACAATCAATTTCAAATTTTATTTTAAGCTTTCGATTGGGGTGCCATTTTTAGAAAACGAAATAAACCGACAAAGGACACTAGAACTAGAATGCAGGACTGTGAGAGATTACAAAAAAGTAAGAAAAATCCATTCGAATAATTTTGTGCTATATTTTTTATAATTTAGACCGGACGTACTGACATTACTTTCGATACATTCAAGAATCAAATATGGCAATTGAGATTCATGGCTTTGGACACTTTTATTCAAGCAGTTCGAAAGGTAATTCATTTTATTATTCTATTTCTCTTTTAAAAGTCATTAAATGCAATTAAGTAAAATATCAATTTCAAATATTGTTTTGATATTTTTCTACCTAATTGATTATGTTTTAACAAATAAACTAAAATGATACTAAATTAAATTTTCTAAAGGGAAATTTCATTTAAATTATTTTCTTCTTTTTTCTTTATTTTTTTTTCTTAAAATTGTTTCGCATATTCGATTATGCTAAATTTAAAATAAAAATTTTCCAGAACGTTCCCTAAAAATAAAAGCAATTATAAAAAATTAAAAACAAATAAACAATTTAGTAGAATTTTTGGAAAATTTGTATACATTTAATTTAGAATTCTTTCATTTTATTTTTAAAAAAAAATATTGATCTAAAGGGAGTGTCATTTTTTGTATAAAAAATTCCAAAACTGTCATTTAGAAAATCATTTATTTATGGATTTTTAAAATACATTTTTTTAACTTTTTCATCGTATAATTTCATATTTTATTTGAAAAATAAAAATCGATTTCTTATCATTTAAAATCACTTAATTTAAAAATGATCATTCCAAATTTCATCTGAATGGTTTTTTGATTTTTTTACAAAGAACAAAAACCAAAAATTTAAATTGAAATTCTTTGTTTGTTTAGGTTTAAAATTCATTCTTCTAAATTTATTAGCTAATAAAAAGATTTTTTCCTGAAAAAAAATAAAACATAATTAATTTATTTGAAATTTTATTTTTTGTTTTCTTATTCTGAATTAAAATTTCTATCATCTAAAAATTATAAAATTATAAAATGAAGGCCAATTTAGTAACTATTTATTACATTAAAAGGTTATAGTGAGAAATCGTCTTCTCAAATGCTTAAGTCTAATTAAAAAATTCATCGATTCATGGAACGAAGCATTGAACGATTCGGAAACAGTCGAGGACATAAAATTCAACATCGAAAACTACATAGACATTTACACAAAGCGAATTCGTGGAGAAAACGTTGACCAAAATGCTATTCTAAAATTAGTATCCAACAAGCATATGGGAACATACTTTTTCCCACAAGTGCTAGAGTTCAAAGAATTACAGGACCAGCAAGCAAAACATTTTGAGAAGCTATCCAGCATATCAAAACTAGACTCTCTAGGCTACGTTGCAGTAAGACCGCTAGAATTTCAAGTTCAAACTGAGACACCCTACTTAAATCTAGCAGTGCCTGTTTTATACAAATTAAATTCATATAAACCTTCATTAGAGAACTATTTTGTTCCTAAACATGAGTCACGAATTCAAAAATTAAGAGTGGGTGCCGAAGATGAACTAACTCAAATTGATTCTGTGCCTCTCGTCAAGACAAATCAAAAGAACCCAACAGAACAAATAACTACTCAAATATTAGACTTGAATCCATCAAAAGAACTTTCTCAGCCACCTCAATTTCATCCACTTCATATTTTTGTAATTTAATAGAATTGACTTTTGAATTTTTTTAAAATTAAATTTAATAGAATCCAGCCCCAGGTCTAATTTCATACCAAAAATTGTTGCCTTATTCAGGCATAGACTTGAATCATCACTTGAACCCGCTGCCAAGGTTCGAGCAAGACCAGACTTTTACCACACAAAAAAAATTTTTAGATCGCGAAGATGTGATCAAAGGCATAATGGCATGGAAAAAGTTTCCAAGTCAGGGTCTCATATCTTTGTCAAATACACCGACCATAACCGACGTATGGGTGCCAAGATGGTCTAACACTTTTGGAACTGATTTGATGCCTACAGATACACCGCATCTTCTTTCGGGACTGCCCGAAGATGACAAAAAAACCTTGGCTGGCGAAGAGTAAGCATTGAGAGGAAATAAAAAAAATTTAATTTTAAAAATTTTTTTATTCGATTTTATTTTTATTTTGGTTATAATTTTTAATTTTTTTTTTTAGAAATGAAGACGATCATGTTTCGATAGTGAGCAAAGATGTTGATCTAAAACTAACACCAGAAATGGTTAATTCTCAATTTTCCATACCGGGTATATTTGAAGCGAGAGAAAAAAGCGCTCGTGAAGAGTAAGTACTAGGAAAAAATTTAAAATCTTGTATAACATGGTATTTTTTAAAAACTAATTAGAGCTCTTAGACTTTTAAACAAACCACAATACTTTAGAATAACACCAGAGTAAGTACAAAGCAAAACCTGCCTCTTGCCCTTGATTTAACTAACGCTTTCCTCTAATCAAACCATTTTTTCCAATGCATAAAACTAATAAATCACTTTTAGGGTTCAATTTCCGAATGGTGAAAAGCTACCTATATCAAACATGCCTGTTTCGTTATTTGGACAAGTGTCACGTGATCAAAGAGATCAAGAATTGGAATATTTTATCAACAAACAGTATAATAATTTAGGCATGAAGATTCAGAATAAGTTGGCCGCAGTTGACCAGCAATTTTCGCCAAATCCAACTATTTCAATTGCTTCAGCAAAACCTGGTAATTCATCAAGTCAACAAAATACCCAGTCTAATTCGAATATTAGATCAGCAGCAACAATTTCATCGGCTCTAATTTCAAATTCAGCTGCTACACTTTTATAAATTTAATTTTTGTTCAATAAAAAAATTTAAAATAATAAACTTTTAAGATGAAAATTCAAGATTTTAAATTAAATTATAAGAAAACTTAAAAAAATGTAAATCAAGTTAAAAAAAGTTAAAAATAATTTTTTTATTCATTTACACAAAGATTAGCAACAAATTATTGGCTACCATATTTTGAAATGACAAGTATCAATTTTAACTTTTTAATTTAAATTTGAATATAATAAATTTTTGAAAGAAATTTGATATTAAAGAATTAAATTTTCAATATACTCAATTAAAAAATCAAATCAAGCTGTGTAATTGTTTATAGTATAAAAGGTGACGGAATTTTTAAAAAAATTAAAGATGTTGAAAAAAACAGCACTAATATTTTTTTTAATTCAGTTATTTTCATTTACGGCTATTTTAGCAAATGTAATAGAAAGAAAATGCACTTCCAATTCGGATTGTGATCCAGAAAATGAATGCTGTCTATTCCCTATTCTATATCCATCTTTCCAACCGGCATCAGAAGGAACTTGTCAAAGATATTTGACTGAAAATCAAAATTGTAGCTGGAGCTCATCAACTTGTGGTTGCAAACCTGGTCTGCAATGTTCCATTAATTATTTTAGTCAATACTGCACCAAAAATTAAAAATCAAATTTATATGCTACAAAATAGTTTAATGAATTTGTTTTAATTTGTTTTATTAATAAAATTTCCTAAATATTATATCTATTCCTCCTTTTTAAAAAAAAATTTATTTTTTTTTAATTTTTAAGAATTTAATATTCAAAATTAATGCAAAAAGTTATATATTAAAAAAACACTTATTGACATTTATTTTCCTCTCTAAAGGATGATGCCAAAACAATTTAAATTTTAGTTTTAATACAAAGTTTTGTGTTTTTTTTTAAATATTTCTTAGATCTCCAGATCAAAATAAATAAAAAGCATTTTTTGGGAAAATAATATAAATTTTTTTAAAAGTTAAAAAGGCTTTCAAAATTCAAACTATAATTGGCTGTGTTTATTAATTATTTTATTTTTAATATCGGCATTAAGAAAAAGCTTCTTTAGATTAAAAAAAAACAATCATAAAAATTAATAAAAGTAAAAATAAAATAATCAAAAAAAAATAAAAATTTAAATTAAATTACAATTAAAAGTAAAATAATTTAAAATAAAGAAATTAAAAGAAAAATAGAAATGAGTAGTTGAATGTGCTTTATGTTTTAATATTGAATGTTTTAGGAAAAAAAGAAGAAATAGTTTAGTAACAATTAAACAATGTAACTAGATATTCGATATCACTTGACTCAAAATCAGCTTTGTATTCCTCCATCAGTCTGGCAACAAATGGGATATAATGACTTCTTTGTTTAATTGCTACCTTACTATTTCTTCTTTCCTTCATGAACCGTTCAATACTAAAACATGTAGAAACTGTCATTACTCTTTTAATTTTTCTTTTATATTTCCTATTTTACTTTTAATTTTAAATTTTATATTTTCTTTTATTTGATTTTTATTTATTTTTTTCACCTGTTCGAAACAGATAAACTAATAATTAAATTAAATAAATAAACTATCATCTAATGAAATGATGGAAGCTTTTTTTGCGAAATGAATCAACCTCTTTGTCAAGATCGATTTTTGCTGCGTTATTTCCCAAATGTTGAAAATTAATAATTAAAAGTTCCATATCGTTTTCAGGAACATTTCTTTTACTACGAATCCAATTTTTGAGACAATCTAGATCTAACTAAAAACAATCTTATTGCTCCAGAGTTATACCATAATTAAAAAAGTTTAAAAATTTGTTTGGCTCCAAAATACTCTCAAAGAAGGTTTTTTAATTTTTTTTCCAAATTCTTGTTATTTCGATGAGCAGTACCTTTCGAAAGTAATAATTTTGGAATGATATCAGGTGAATAGTAGTAATACTTAATTCACAAGCTCTAATAATTTAATTTTCTTATTTAATTTTCTTTTTATTAATTTGACTTCACAGGGATTTGAACTTCATTGGGATTCAAGCTATTTTATTTTTAATTTTAATATTTAATTATTATTTTGGAAATCTAATCTAATTTTTATGATTTTATTTGTTAAATCATAAAAATAATTATTGATCAAATTTTTTATTACAATACCACTCATCTCTTTTTTGGTGATTAATAATTTAATAATTTCAAAATAAATTTTAAAATGAACCTTTTCTAAGGTTTTATTTTTAGAATGAAAATTCAACCAAGCATAAAAATAGATATTATTTTTTAATTAATATAGCTTTAAATTGATTGTTTAGGCTTCGATTTTTGATGGTGTTTTTTATATGTATAGAAAAACAGTAATTTAAATTTGTATAGAAAAAATTGAATATTTTTTTAAATATATTTGTCTATTTAAACCTGTCAGTTGTTAAATATGTTTATTGAGTTTTTAAGTATCATTAAAATGAATTTATTATTTCACCATATCGATTTATCCAAATAAAAAAAGTCTTCTATTCTAAACTTTACTTACAGTATCTCCTTTTCGTTTTTCTTGTTCACTGTTCCATTATCATCATTTGTTTTTCTTTTACTTACAGAATTACTTAAGCTAATAGGTTACTAAATCCTGTATTTAAATTAATTTATAATCTTGATCAAAAGGAAATGGAATCATCAAATAAAGACAAGCAGCAACTTATTACACTTCTTTTTACAAAATTAAATTTTTTTTTAAAAATTCCTTCGAATGAAGTAAGCTAAAGTGGATTAATTTAGACGGTATTACAATTATATATATATAATATTATATATTATATAATAATATTATATATATATATATATTATATAATATAATAATTAGGGTAGAATTGAAAAAAAATTTCTGCTTATCCAAATAAAAGCTCCAAATTTTTTCTGAAAATTGAAACAGAAAAACCCAGTCTCTGCAAAACAAACAAAAACATATACCCTAATTATAATGTTTAATGCATGAAAATTATATTCCAAAGTAGTTGCAGAAGCTGAATTTAGCTAATACATTGAAAGAATAAGCTGATATAATTAACAAAGCCAATTTTGGATTTTTAGTGAGAAGTGCATTGAATTTTTTTAATTCTAAAAATAACTATGCCTTTTTTTTAGATAATAAATTAAGAAATTATTAGCCCATATGCTTTGATTTTATTTAAAAAAATATTTTTAATTAAAAAAAAAATATTTTTTCATTTCTAAAAATTTTTTGACGCTTGATGTTTTCTTTGATTATTTTGTGCGTAAAATGAGAACTTTACTCTTGCGAATTCGTTAATTTTGAATATTTTTTCAATTTTTTATTATGCTTATTTGGTTTGAGAATTCAAAATTTATATATTTTTTTTTTAATTTTAAAATTTAGTTTTAAAAATATTTAAAATAACATAAGTTAAAACTAAGCCAAAATTTAAATTATTGAAAAGACATATAAACTCAAACTTAAAGGTAATTTAAAAGTCGATTTGAGAAGAAATCAAATATACATTTTTCGAAAAGAAGACTAATGGATTTAAAAAAAAATGAAAAATCCTAAGCCACTAATGTAAAATAAAACCTTGACAAATTTTGAAAATTTTTCCACGTGTTACTTAAATTAAGGCTAGTCAAATTTATGGTAATTATTAATTAAGAGATCATTTTTTTTATTTCTCATTCTGCTGCTCAATCAAGCCTACAATTTTTAAAATCTTCTTTAACAAAAAAAACGACATAAACACTTGGGTCTCTTCTAAGGTTCAAAGTAAATATTTTAGCATAAAATAATGAATAAAAAAACCCAAGCTAAATTCATTAATTATGTAAAATTATTTTAGAAATTTGAATTAGTCGAATAACTTCCACAAACCATGTCTGAACACGAAGAAGTTTATCCACTTCATAATGACGTATATGAACGTTTGACCACATCTCAAAAAATTCAGGTAAAAAAATTTAAATTCTGAGAGAGATTTTTAAAAATTAAAATTTTTCATTTTTTAAAATGTAAAGATTGCTCTGATGACTTTTACAGTAGTTCCCATTCGAATCATTTTGATGGTAATAGTGCTAGCCATTCTTTGGCCTTTATCTATTCTAATTACCTATGGGCAATGGGAAAAAATGCAACAAGAACCATTATCTGGTTGGCGAAAGTAGAAAATCAAAAAACAAATTGAACAAGCTTATTATTTTTAATTTTAGATCAATGTATCCTTTAGTTAGATTTGTATCTCGCGGCTTGTTTTTTTTTGCAGGGATGCATTGCATCAAAGTTTATGGTGAACGTGATCCCAAAGTTAGAATTTTGACTGCAGCACCACACTCTTCATTCATGGACTCCATATTTATAGTCTATATGAATTTTTTAAGCATTATAGCTCGAGCTGGCTCTGACCAGGTTACCTTGTTTGGAAATTTGACCAAAATGTGCCATCCAATTTTAGTAAATAGAGAAAAGCAGCAATCTAGATCGGACACGGTCAACATGCTTATAGAGAGAGTAAAGTCTGGTGACAATTGGCCCCAAATTTGCATATTTCCTGAAGGAACTTGTACAAACAGGAAAGCATTGGTTCAGTTTAAGACCGGTGCATTTATACCAGGACTGCCTGTTCAGCCAGTGTGTGTAAAGTATCCGTCTGATCGCTTCGATTCGATCTCTTGGACATGGAAGGGACCAGGTGCATTTGCGACTGTTTGGTTGACACTTTGTAAATTTCATTCACCTGTTGAGATTCACTTCATGCCAGTGTACTATCCTAGTGATGAGGAAACTAAAAACCCGACACTATATGCTGACAATGTGAGAAAATTGATGGCTGGACACTTGAGAGTACCTTTGTCGGATTATTCGTATGAGGACGGAATTTTGATTAAAATTTTGGCCAAACATGGTCTTCCAATGCACACTGGTTTAGTTAAAATTCAAAAATTAAGAAAAAAATTAGGGTATTTTAAATATTTATTTGAAGATTTTTTTTTTAAAAATTGATTAATTTTTTGAAAAGTTTATCTGAAATGGATGATATATTAAAAATAATTCCTTTGTACGCACAATTAGCCGATAAAAAGACCGGTTTGGTTCAGTATGACTTGTTCATTGAAAATTTAGGTTTTGAAGCTGACGAAAACGCTTCCATATTATTCAATATGTTTGATCAGGTAAAAATAATTTAACATGTCATTGTTGTATTATATTAATTTTAAAAGACAAATTTAATTTCTCAAGCGATATGTTAAACATAAATTTTTTTTTGATTATTTAATGATCAATGTTCAATTTAGATGAATATTTTTGCAAGAAAAGCTTATATCTATTAATTTGGTAAATAGCTTTTAAATTTTACAAATAGAAATTGAACATTACAAAATGATCATGTGATTTAATTTGCCATTTTTATCATTCTCTTGGAAATCAAATTTTTTTACTAGTCATTGAATTTTCAAAGAAAAAAACAGTGATGATGAGACTGCTAAGTTTTATTAAATCCAGTTTAAGCCTGTTAATTAAATTAATTTTAAAAAATAATAATTAGAATTTTTTTTAAATTGTTAAATGATAAAAAAATAATAAAGAAGTTAAAAAAAGACACCGTAAACTCTTGCACATAGCGCTATGAATTAAGGTGAACCTCAATTTAATGGTCTATTTCATCGCAACAAAGTTAGAAATTTTTTTGTTTTAGTTAGGTAATAAACTTAAATTAGCTTTATTTTTCGTACTTTAGTAGTGTCCAAAGTTTGTCTTAATTCCAACCATAAATTCGATTTTATACTAGAAAAAATGTAAAAAATATAAAAAAAAATATTTTTAATTAATATTGAGCTTAATTCTATCTTTAGAAAGTAAAAAGTAAATTAAAAAATTCGGAACAAAAATAAATTAATTTAAAATCTAGGATAAGTTTATTATTTGTTTATAAAATGGGTTGATTTTTTTTTATTTCAAGAATGGTCCTTTTATGGATTCATTAAAGTGAGATTAAAATTGAATTTAACAATAAAAATGCTAAAAGGGTTAGGCCCATTTAAAACTCATAATTATATTTTATGAATTTCTAGAGAATCTATTGAAAAAAAATTTTTAAAAAGTAATCGTTCTTTTAAATCTTTATTTTAAAAGTTGGCTTAAAAATTTCTCATATTTTTTCACCGCGCGGTAAAGCTTTAAAACAAAAAGGTAAATTTAAAATCAATTTTTTTAAAGCTCTTTAATAAATATTAAATTAATTTATTTTAATTGAATGAAATAAATAAAACTAATTGTCTTGAGATTTTTACGCATTTTTTTCGATTAAAAAAAAGAACAATTTTTAAAAAATAAAAATTTCTATAAAACTAACTCTAATTAAAATTGTTGTTCAGGAACGCAATGGAAATTTTGGATTAAAAAACTTTATCAAAGTCTATTTTGAAAAAATACAACCAGTTGTTAATAAAAGTGATTTGATGGATCTTATTTTAAAAGTATAACTCAATCATTTTTTAGTTTTGTATTTTTATTTTTTCATAAGAATTTTGATCGAGATGAGTACAATTCTAATGAATTTAATGCACTAGTCAAACAAAGATTCGGTCTGCAGTTGCCACAAACCCAAGCATCTAAAGGTACAATAAATTCTTTAAAAAAAATTGATTGCTGAACTTAAAAAATTTTTTAAAGCCAATTTAGAGACATTTTTAAATAAGAACAAATTATGCTTGTTTTTGATGAGTATCAAATTGTGACAATATTCAAATTGGCTTAAATATATTTTATTTTTTCTAAATAAATATTTTTCTCAAAACTATTTTTATTTTTCTCAAGTCAATATCTGAACCATCTCATTCAAAAATTAAAAAAATAAAAATTTATAAACTTAAAATTTTGTTTGCTCATGTCAATGAACGACACAGAACCCCAGGCCCAAACGGGCTTCAAATGGCCCAAACTAAACAATGCTGAAATGGTCAAGTATTACAAAAAAATCGAACAGGACAACATGTTGATTTTGAGCTGGGCTAATCCGGGTCGGATCGATCCCATGGAATATGAAAAGCTTCACCCGCGGGTTCAAGACCAAAACCAAAAACCGGAAGATTCACAGACAGAGATGCCGGTCATGACCAACACCGGGGCGGACACTGAGCTACAAAAATTCAACCTTTTCGACGAGTTCACAACTGATGAGTTCAATTCAAACCAAGTTATTAAGCTGACCCATGTGAAGACCAGTCGTGATTGTGACAAAAAGATGGCCTCGATGGACAAAATTTTGGACGATATGCGCAAAAAATTCGAATATGAGCAAAAAAATGGTCTCGTATCAGCCGAATGCATGGATTTTGTTAATGATGGATTCGTTGATGAGCAACTAATGCAAACAAATGAAAACGAGAACAATCAACCTGCATCAACATGAGGAGAAAATTTAGAGAAAAATTTTATTTTTTGTTAATTTTGTAAATAAACATTTTTTGTAAGAACACTGCTGCTTCTTGTAGTTATGTAACTTAATGAGCTCATGCTGATTTAGAATCAATCAAAATAGGTATTATGATAATCGGTAATGACAGCTTAGGAAGCTGAATTTATTGGTTCTAAGATAGCTTGGCATATTATTATAATAAACCCCCAAATAGGCAGGATTTATGCTTATCTCAGCAAAGAAAAAAATTTTCTAGTTTTGTTTTTTTTTGTACTAAAGAAATTAACCTTTGGAATTATCAGCACCCAAGAATGACTGACGAATCTAAAACAGTTGAATTAGAACCGTCAAATGATGAATTGGAAATGGTTAAGCATCTAGAGATATGCAGCAATCAACAAGAAGTGAACGAAGTAAATCAAGATAAATCAAGCCAAGAGTCTTCCTTATCAATTGAATTGGTAAAAATTTAAATTTTTTTTTCTAAACCATGCATAGATGTTCATATAACTCAAATGACTTGAACAGAATTGACTTGTTCAGGAAGTTACTGAGCAATAACTCGAGCAGGTTGCGGGAAAAATTCGAAAATTTGGCCAAAAAAAATTGCTTGAATGTTCCCTCGACTTTGCCCAAAACTCGTTCATATTCAGATTTAAAATCAAATTTAAAGGAGTCTGATAAAAAATTAGCAGATGCGAAATCCGAAACGGACCTAGTCATTGTAATTTTTTTTCTAAACTGACTTGTAAATCTATGATCACAAATTTAAAAATTATTTGAGAATTTTTGATATTCTAAATAGAAAATAATTAATAATCAAACCAAAATTTAAAAAAATTCGAATAATCTTTTATTAGAGTGTCCCAATTATAAACCTTTGTATCAAACTATCTATTTTTTGATGTTTTTTATCAGAGTTGTTCAAAAGTCATAAAGTAAATTTAAAGTCATTAGACTTGACTTTAAAATTTTTAAAATATTGTCAAAAGACTTTAAAATTACTTTTATTTTTTATTTTTACACAAGTAAGATTTTCATAAATTTTAAACTCAGATGATATAAATTTATAAAAAAAATTTTCTCAAAAATTGTATAGAAATTTGATAACTTTAATTTAAAACAAAAATCATTTAGATTGATAGAATCTGGCGGAGGTGACTCGAAATTAACATATCTGACTAAAGTTTATGATTTAGGACACTATGAATTAATTTTTTTTTGCTAAAATTTAATTCTAAAAATCAAATAAGTTGGGTTGTAAATGAAGGACTATTTTGGATTGTATTTATGCCAAAAAAATTGATATTTATTAAATTTATAATCAAGGATTACTATTGAAAGATTAAAAAAATCAACTTTTTAAATTGTTTCTATATATATTTATTAAAATTAAGTTTTAATCTGTTAAATTGTGTTCAGGTGATCATAGAAATGATGATTCAAATATTTTAATAATTTATTAAGATCGGTGATCGGAACAAGACAAAACATGACCTTGCGCAAGAATATGGATTCAACGAAGAACAAATCGGAAGTAATAAAAAAAAAAATTTAAATTTTTTTTAATTCTATCTAGTTTTTGAGGATACATTTCAAATATTTGATAAAGACTGTGATGGCTTTATAACTTTGTGTGAAATACGCACAGTAATGAACTCACTTGGTTTTTACCCCGGTGATGAGCTTATCCGCAAAAGTATCCAGGATGTAGATTATGACAGTAGGTGTTGAAATATTTTATTTGATTAATTTATTCAGAGATTGCTGTTTTTAGACAGTGGAACAGTTGATTTTGAGGAGTTTATTGGTATGATGGCAAAATTTCGAAAAAGCAAGCAGGAAATGGACGATGAGCTTCGGGAGATATTCAAAATTTTTGACCGAAATCAAGATGGTTTCATTGACAGCACAGAGCTCAAAGATGTTCTAAACAGATTGGGAGAAAATATAACTGATGAAGAGGTTATGGATATGATCAAGGAAGCCGATGTGGACGGTGATAAAATGGTCTCCTACAATGGTAGAAAAATTTTGATTTTAATAATTTATTTTTATTTTCAATATTTCGTTTTTTTAGAATTTAGATCAATTTTGTGTGATAATAGACAAAGATGATGACTATAAATAGTAAAATGGTAACCAAATTTTTTGAGATGAGAATTGAAATTCCGGAATGGAAATTTTGATAAATATTTTTCTGTATTTTTAATTTATTTTTTGAATCAAATAAATTTTATAAATTGCAACTTATTCATTTTTTTAATTTCAGATATCGGAAAATTCTTAATTCTTAAAAAAGACCCGTTGTGTTTAATTATAGGATGATTAAAAAAAAGTATTTTAATTTAAAATATTATTTTTCTCTTTTATTGTTAAAGCTAGATATATCGATCCAAATTAATCGAGTGTTTTTCAAAATTTTGACAGAAATAAAAATAATCTACATTTAAAATAAATGTAAAAAGAATTAGATAGATTCTCTTCAAAAAATAAACAACTACTTAATAATTGATTTATCAATTGATAAATATAGTCTGATATCAAAATTTGAAAACTAAAGAAATATTCTTGCAATTTTAAAAGAGAAAATATATCAAACAAAGTAGAGAGTTTAACACAGATCAACTGTATGAAATATAATCTATCAATTGTTGGATATATTCTTATTTCTATTTTGACAATCTTGGATTTATTAACCATTTGTGTCGTATGAATATAAAAGAGGGTTTTTTAAATCAAATTTCCAACTTAATTGTAAAATTGCTTCCTTTCTATTTCTTCTTTCTTTCCATAACAGTTCAATAATTTTACATCAAGCACATGTCATTACTCATTTCAATTTTGTCCATTTTAATTTTTTTAACCTGAAGGAGCTTAAACTCAGCACAGTTAAAAAAATAAAATTTACGTCGTTGAATAATATTATAGAAAAAATTTGAGATAATAAAGAATATTTTACCTGTACAATAACTTTTTTTTATTTAAAACAGCTAAGCGTTCAAAAAATTTTAAACGAGACTTAGACTCTATAAATTATCTTAATTAAATCTAAGCATGAACTGTAATATTTATTTTTAATAAATTTTATTGCCGTGTAATTGCGTTGACAAGAGTAAAATAAAGGTTAGGGTTAGGTGATAAATTGATTAATTTAAATTAATCTTGATGTTCATGAAAATTTCAAAATACTAATTTTAAAGAAATAATGTATAAACGCTTGTAAAAAAGCTTGAGGGATTCTTTTTTAATATTTTTTGGACTAAAATTTACAGCAGTGGAATCTAAAAGAAAATTTTTAAAAAGCTTCACTGTAAAACATTAAGAATTAGAATTGCTAAGCAAAAAAAATCTTTTTTTTTTGAAAAAAATTTTTCCACAATGTATTCATAATTGAATCGAATTATTAACACCACATCTTTAACTTGAAAATTCAAAATTCAATTGATAATTTATATTATTGAAATCATTTTTTGAATTATGTAAATAAAAAGGATGTTAGAAATATTTTTTCCAATAAAAAATTTTCCCACACCGGGAATAGAACCCGGGCCGCCTGCGTGAAAGGCAGGAATCCTAACCACTAGACCATATGGGACTATACAGTAAATAAAATTTATATGCTATTTAACAGACTAATTGAATTTATTCTAATTAAATTTAAAATTCATAATCAGTTGATCTGAATGAAATAAGAGCCAAATTGGTTCCACATGTACACCCAGTATTTATCAGTTCATAATCTGGCCTCCAATAAAAAAAGCCATCTGACTGACAATCATCTCTGATAAGAACATGCTTTTGTGTCCAAATGGGCAAACATTGGTACATATCTTCGAACAAAGAAGATCCAGGCTGTACAAAACACGATCTACAAGTACAAACTGTTTGTTTAATATAATAAGGGAATTTATTAGTTCTGTGTATTATTTTATAT
The DNA here is from genome assembly GCA_025491095.1 of Brachionus asplanchnoidis. Lineage (NCBI taxonomy): Eukaryota > Metazoa > Rotifera > Eurotatoria > Ploima > Brachionidae > Brachionus > Brachionus asplanchnoidis. The sequence continues at coordinate 3,789,844 of JAILYF010000008.1, read as the reverse complement.
TGTCTTGGGCAAACTGATTTTTGCTCTTGGAAATCAATTGTTCTGTTTATTAGATCACATTGAGTATTTTCAAAAATATGATTTTCTAGAATAGTATTTGATATTGAACGCTTGACTTGCTTGTAACGAAGTTCAATTTGCTCATATCTGAGGGTTGCTTCGATAAATTCATTTAATTTTTTGTGCAAATAATCATCGCCCGGGTCAAAACAACACCTAATTACCAAACTATTCATCACCAGACTCAATAGTAATTTAACTAACATTTTATCTTTTATATTATTTTTTTCTAAAATTAAAAAAATCAATTACTCGTTCAAAGAAAATTATCTCTTGTTTGCACAAGTACTTCAATTTTTAATTTTTTTTTTGTAAATAAAAAAAATTAGTTTTTTAAATTATTTATTTTAAATGAACAAAAACTCATTTAAGTAGATGAATTTATTCATTTTTTGACGGTCTTTTTGGCTCCGGATTTTTTAGCTTCAACATTAGCTTTTCTGGTTTTGATTCTAAGTTTGCCAACTTCCAAAGCAATTAGGCGGTTTCTCTGTAAAAAAAATATTATTTTCAAAAATGATTTTTCTTCACAAAATATATTTGGTAAATAATTACGGTTTGCTTGGCTTTCATCAACTTAAATCTGTCAAAATCGCTCAAACTGGTTCTTGCTTTTTTGGCAGCCAATCTTTTAGCCCATCCGCTTTCAGCCCATTTTTTATCAATCTCAGCCTTGGCCCATGCGGCTTTAACACTGGCGGCACGAGCACTGTGTTGGATTCTAATCGTGAATTTGGTCAGATAGAGGGTCTTTAAATTCAAAGCCTGTCTTCTAAAGTTTGGTCCATCAGCTAAGACCTTGGTTTAATTTTTAATTTAAATAAAATTTTAAAAAATTTCCAGAAATAAAATACTCTGTTTTGGTCGATGATGTCAACAATGGCGATTAATTTGCCTTGTTCAGGTCCGAAGGCGACAAAGGCTACACGTCCGATTTCAACGAATTTTGTGTAAGTCTTTAAAAAAAAAGAAGGTTTAGTGCGCCCGGTCAAAGTTGAATTTTGGCAATAAAGATCGATTTCTTAATCGATTAAAACGGATATAGCCATAAAATATTTTAAAAATTAATTACCATTTTTGAAGCTGTATATTAAGTATTTAAAATTTAGTATTTTGCTTCTCTACTTGTAAATCTTTTCTAGTGAGGTAAAGAAAAAATATTAAGGACTATACGGCTCAAAATGTAGCTTGTTTTGCTTTACCATCTATTTGAATTAATCGTGTGCTTTGAAAAATTTTTTTTATAAATATACTTTGAATTATTTTTTGATTTTTTTGCATATTTTTTAATTTATTATGATTGAAATAAAATTTACAAAAGTTTAATTTAATTTTTTTAGAAGAGAGTTGAGAGTTTTGTTTTTTAGACGATGCCAAGGTTTATATTTTTTTTTAATTTGCTTATTTCTTCAAAACAAAATAATAAAATTTAGAGTTTTTTTTTATCTTCAAATAAACTAGGCAAGATTAAAAATATATTAAGTCCAAAGCGAAAATATTTTTGAATTGCATCCTTTTTGAATAAAGGACAAATTTTTTGTTTATCAAATAAATAAAAAAATTAAGCCAGATTTAAGCTAAAATTCTATAACTTTTAAGTGAATATTTTTTCTAACTCTCTCTCTCTCAAAATATTAAAATTCTTATTTTATTTTTTTTAATATTTAAATAAAGATTCATTATATTTAAATTTTGCATAATTTTTATTGTTCCTCAAAATGATTTTGGAAATTTTTTTAAAAACTAGCTTATACTTAGAATATGGATAAAAGTTTCCGAATTCTTCGAATATAAATTTATGAGAGATTTTTAAGCATTTTTTTAATATTAAAAAAAAATTTACTCATAGCCTGTTATTAAGATTTTATTTCTGTTTAAATTTGTGCTAATTGGGTTTATGATCAAATTTTTTTCATGATCATGATCATTAATTATGTTTAAAATAAGTTTGTAATCAATAATAATTTAAGATTTAAATACAGTGATTATTTTTAATGTTTAGCAAACCATATTTAGGCATAACCAAGTTATATGCATATTATTTTTATAAACAATATATCTTCATTTTTAATTTTTATAATTAATCGGTCATTAATTTTTATTTTCTTTTATAACTTTTTAATAAATTTTTGATTTATATTTTATATATTTTTTATCGACAGATTTGCGTTAATAGAGATAAATTCAAAAAAAATAAGCTGATCATTGAATTATGCTTTTGTGTACTTCTGTTTAAAATTTTGTTATTAAAAAAAAATTTTACCTTTATTATTAATATTTTTTCACCATTCATTTTTCAAATTCTGATTATTAATTACATTTGCCAATATTTAGCTAAAATTCTAATATTCAATTTTTTATAATTTATTCAAATTTAAAACGACTTTGAGTAATATAACTGGTCTGGTTTTACCAATGGAAATGAAAAAATTAAATTAGTAGAAAAATTTTATTTTTTTTACGACATAATATCTTTACTTAACTCGTAGCTAAAATGGAACTTACAAAATTATTCACTATTTTATTAACGAAATTTTTCTTATTTCAATAAAAATTCTTTAATAATTTTTAATAGAAAGAAAACAAATAGTTTTGAAATTTTTTCTTTTTTTTGTTTTGATTGATTTTGATGACGATTTTTTTTATCAATTTAATTTTTGTTCTTGACCATAAAAGTAATGGAATTCAATATATACAATCGATTATCATTTATTTTTATATTTGAATATTTTATTTATTATATTAAAAACGTTCACAATTTAGACCATTTCAATTCGCAGCGTTCAATGCTCAAATAAAAATCTGAAAAAATAATTTATTATTACTTTAAAATAACAGAAATTAAAAAATAGAATAGGTCAAGAAAAGTATAAATATGATTTTGTGTATTTGCTTAGTTTTAAATTTGAATCCTTCAAGGAATACGACTTTGTCTACTTGTACTTATAGAAAACAAGTCTAATTCTTTAAGTCTATCTTTTTACAGAATCATCAGATGTTCTATTTTTTGTTGACATTAAAAGTACCTACATTAAAATTTAAAAAATATTTTTTTAAAATCCTCATTTATCCTGTCAAGTGTTGTTCATAAATAACCTTCACTGATTTAATATTTTTCGAGCTACAGAAAATATGTTTTTTAATTTTACCATTGACTAATTTCAGATGTTTTCACAGATATTTTCTTGAACTAAATTAAGGACTCTTTGACGCATATTTTTAGTTTTCGTATTTGTTAGATTTACGGAAGAATTACTAGGAAATTTTCAATCATCTTTTCAAAAATTCTAATAGAAAATGTTTGGATTTTTTAATCTGTTATTTTTGAAATCATGTATTTAATTTAAAGAACGTAGGAAAATAAGAAGGTAATACCAAAAATGTAGAAGTCATTTGATAAAATAATACTTTTTAAAAATTGACATCTTTATTACTAATCTAATCTTAAAACTTTTTTGAACCAAATTTTGCTTGAACTCGTTAAAAAAATGGTGAAAAAATCCCTTTATAGTTTTTAGAAAAATATGATCCTTTTTGAAAAAGGATCTTACTTTCTTGGTAATTGAAGATTCCTTTACAATTTCAAAAATTGTGGTCTTAAGAAATTGTTTCCTTTTATTTTTTATTTTTGACTTAAGTTAACTAATATAAGTTATAGACCATGGAGAATATTAAATTAATGAAATAAATTGAATATTTCTAAAGAAATTTTGTGCCATCTTGCTTCATTTTTTTCTGAAACTATCGGAATTTTTATGATCCACATATTAATTGCTTCTAAAGCATCAGTCTTAAACTTGACCAACCCAGTAAAATACAAAATCGAATATTTTCGACAATTTGCTTAAATTTTATTTTAAATTTAAAGCAAACAAACAAATTTAAACGATTTTTATGCAAATTATTTGCAAAAATTGTATTTTTTTGCACAAACAATATTTTCAAACCAATAATTTAAGAGAAATTAGAGAATTTTTTAACTTTTTTGATTAAACATCACTTTAATGTCAAATTTTTAAGAATTTCATACAAAAAAATGTATAATATCTTAAAAGATATATTTAAATTTTAAAAGATTATATATATCTTTTAAAATCCTCAAAATTATGTTTCTATTAAATTTTATTTTTTATCACATTATTTATATTTATTTAATCTAAATTTTATATAATATTCTTGATTCGAATGCTGAAAGAAGTACAATCTCCAAACAGTTGGTCCATAGGCAATTTTACATAAATTAAAATATATTTTTTAATAAATCAAAATATGCCTTTTAGCTTAATTTCATAATAGATTTTTTAGTTTTGTTAACAAAATTGTTTTGAATCAAGGTATATTTTAAATTGTAATCATTCATTTGTTAAGTCAAAATAATGGTCAATATAATTGAAAGCCAAAAAGAATTTTCAAATTCTTTTTTTTTTTTGGAATGTGTCTTTTACGTAGCTACTTTTGAGATTTTATTATTTTGAGAGTTATTTGTACAATTAAATAACAATCTAATACTGAGAATTTAGAAGGTCAAAGATTTTAAATATTTTTTTCTATTTTTTTTATCAGACTTTTGTTTTAAAAATTATCAAGATTTTAAAAGCAGTTAGTTAATTTTCTGCTCACTTTAGATTTTCCTGGATTTCGAAATTGGTAAATTTTGACAAAAAAAATTTGAAGGTGATCTGAGATTGAATGTTCTGGGGAAAAAAATTCAAAATCTTGATTAATAACTTCTTTATGCTGACTGCTTAAAGTGGAGTATGCGTTTTTTCTTTTATTCTATATTAACATCAAAAGGTTCTAAAAAATTAATTTAAATTTAAAAAAATTCAATTTGGATGTTTTTTAATAAAGGAAAGCTTTTCTCGAAGTTCTTTTTAAAAATTGTAGAAGACAAATAGTGGAATTTATCTTTTAAATTTTTGCCTCTTTACTTTTGAAAAAGTTAATTGTTGAAACTTTTAAAGATATGATAATTATTCTGTTGCTGATAATAAATTATCTTTCAAATTTAATTTTTTTAAACTAAAGAGAATCTAAAGAATCTTTTTAAGAATTAAAGACTTCATAAAACTTAAATCCACAATTAATGCAGATTTATTAAACCCATAATAAGAATTTTTATTTTATAAAAATATTCAATTTTTTTAAGTATAATCCGTTTAAACAATAAAATGAATTTTATAAGGAAACAATAAACTCGAATTAATTTATATTTTTAAGTCGTTACTTGGTCTCATAGGTCTAAAGGTGTCAATTTGACACTTTTTCAAAATTTAAATTTCAGAATTTTTTTATTCATTTTGATTTTAGATTTTTGTTAAAATTTCAAAAGTCCACAAGCTTCTAAAATATTTAAATTTATTCATTAAGTAGCCTATTTAATACTCAAAATTTTAACTTCTTTTTTACTCAAAAGAAATTTTCTAAATTTATGATTAGATATTGCACACGAAATAAATTTCGTATCTATTAGCTAAACATCTTTTATTTGAAAGCCAATAATATTATTTTAAATTTTACTTTTAATCTTATTTAATTTAAATGTAAGTCCTAACGAAAAAATAATGTTACTTAGATAAAAATTTCACATGTTTTTGCTTTTATACATCCAGATTCAAAATTTCGCAAAATTATAAGATAATAAGATATAGTTTTTAGTATAATAATTTAATATTATAAATTGTAATGTTATTTTAAACTCAATTTTTTTAAATTGTACTGAATTTTTCGATTACTTAAAAAACTAATTTTCATGAGGTAAATCGTGAAGTTAAGATTTTTATTTTCAACAATATTTTATCCGAATATTTAATTTTTATTCATAGCTATTTTTTATTTTCGAGCCTCATAGGCAAGAAAAAGTTTACAAAATTATTTTTAAATCAATAATTTTGAATACATTTGTTCTATTTTTAAAATTACATAGTTTGCCTAGTCCACTTGACTCCTATTTATTTTATAATAAAAAAATTCAATTAAGCACAAGCTTTAGGATTGTATTCCAGGCTATACTATTAATAAATTTTTTTAAATTCCACAAAGAATTCGATAAAATATTTTATTGATGAAAATTTGCTTGATAGATTTTTTTTTGGGAGCAAATTCAGAAACAATCTTTCATCAAGAATAGAAAGATACCAAAAATGGAATTTTGCATTTTTTCTAGACATCCCTGCTAAATATTTTTATAATTTGAAATTTTTTTTTTTTTCAAAACAAGATGGATTAACCTTAAAACAATTATCATCTATTATAAAAATTACAAATAGATGACAAAATATGAATCTAAGTCAAATCTTAAATTCGTGTGTTGTATTAAAACTAAAAGAACAAAACTTATCGTGTTAGAAGCACTTTTATTAATTAAAAAAAAATTAACTTTTCGTTAACTGAGCAACTTATTTTCTTTAAATCTGAACATGCTTTTTCTATGAAAAAAGTGATTTTAATGTCCACAAATTTAAAATTAATGGACTATCAAATATCACCAAAGAACTGTCTGAAAATAAAATGACATTACAAACATCTAAATCTCACGTTTTCTCTACTCAATTAAACTAAACCTCACCAAATCTTTTAAGTCACGTTCAAAATCCTAAATCTGAATACATTTAACTCAAAGCCATACAATAACAATGACTATTCACTACAAATCCCAAAAATCTCATCTTTATATATAAATTATATAACCCAGCGAAACTCGAATCAATCCATCAGTAATAACTTAATGACCATTTGTTTACCTAGTCCATTTCTCTTTCTCTTAATTAAACACCAAAAACACTCGTTTCATTAATATCATGTTTACCAAACGGGTTTATATCTTTTTTTTTATTTATATTGATAAACAATATTTGGTTAATTGTATTTCTTAGTGTTTGTTTTGCCTAAGTTTTTTGTACACAATTTAGATTGTAGACTTTTATTTGGAAAAAATCTCACAAGAGTCTAAATAGTTGACTTAGGAATGGGCCAGAGTCAATCGAGCATAAGCCCTAAGAAAAGCTACTATTCAGTCGAGTATTTGAATGCTGATTTTGAACAGGAACTGAACAAGATAACTAGAAAAAGTAAAGAAACAGAAAATGGTGATTTTTCTGTGGCAAAAAAGTCAAGCTCAAGCTGTGTGGGTCGAAGTAAATCGTTTGCCAGGCCCGAAAACAGGGTTTTGCCGCCGTTGTTTCAAAAAAAACAGCTTCGAAAGACCAATTTGCTGAAGACAGATGGTTCCCGGAAGACATGGAGAAACAATTCAAAGCTTAGGAAGTCCAATTCAACAATTCTAAGCTCGGATTCGCCTAAGCCAGGCCTCATACGTACCTGGCTTACCAAGTCAGTGCAAAATTTAAATCAGGATTGCGATCTATCATCGCTGGACAGTTTGGACCAAGATGTTAATCTAGTTGACAATAGGAAATTGTCCAACGAGCCTCAGATAAGAGTTATTTCCCAATTTCCCATCGATTCAAAAGTCTACAGACACTACATATCAGGAAAAAATGTTGACAAACTAAATAGATCTGTGCAGGCTTCGACATTCATTCAGCCAACTTATTCCAAAGATTTGGAGCCGACCTATGATTCTATTCACGAGTTTAGAAGCAAAAAATCAAATTCAGCCACTTCTTTGAATTCAACTTCAACATTTTCGTCAATTACCAAGTCATCGGATTTGTTTTATGATGGCTCGAACAAAAAATACGCTCAAGATTCATTGAATTCGTCTGTTTTTTCAGCTTTGACTTCCAGCTCCATGGTAAATAGCACGAATTCAATGTATCCAAAGAGAAAATATATTTCCTCAGCTGATAATAAGCCAATTTTTCAGAATGATTATAGTAATAATTTTAACCAGTACAAAAATGATCCATGCTCGGATCAGGACTTTAGTTCGAGCCACTTTTCAAGCGGGTCAAATGATTACGATTTTCTTTCAAATGCAAATAGTGGGCTGAAGAAGAATAGGAATCAATTTTATAAGCAAATTCCTCATACATCTATTCATTTTAGAGGTGAGATTTATTTTTTTTTGGTTAAATTTTTGTAGAATTTTTTTTCTGATTTAAAATAAAATAATTAATTAAGGTCTATTTCAGAATATTTAAAGAGTAAACAAGCTCTGATTTTTTTATAATTTTCTGAAATTATTTATAAAAAGCAAACAAAAATAAATGTGTTCAATTTAATTCGGTTTTGTGAAGTCCAGTACAAAAGAACAGAACAAAGTGTAAAAAAATTAAATCACTTTTTTTCTAAAAGTTTAAAATTAATTCTGTGAATGCAGCATAGTGCAGCATTCAAAGTTGCATCAACTGTCAAAGTCTGCTAATGATGTGCAAAATCTCTGCAAAATGCACTACGCTCGATTATATTGAAATTTAATTTAAATAAATTTAATTTAAATGAAATAAAATAAAATTTAACAGACCTTGATATTTGATGCAACTTTGAATGTTGCATTTACAGAATTAAGTTTAAACCTTTAGAAAAAAAGTTATTATATTTTTTACATTTTTTTCTGTTCTTTTTATCATTTTGTACTCAATTTCACAAAGCCTTTGATTCCTATTTTCAGTAAAGTAAAAAATTAACTTAAGCCTTTGTACAAAAAGTGATATATTTAAATCAAAATCAAAGTCATATTTATCAGAAAAAAATTTATTTTAGAGTTCTTAAATTAAGAAATTTTTGTAAAATTTGAAAAATAATCAAATTATTAAAAATTATTTCAACTTTAGTACTTGATCTGATATTTCGTTTATATTCGCAGAATTGTATAGAATAAAAAAGGATTCTTTAATTAAATTAAATTAAATTTTTATCAAAAATTAAATAATTAATAAAAAATATTTATCATCATTATCATCTTCTTTATTCATATTTTCAAAGCAAACATTTAAGTTTAAAAAAGAGGAGAAAGTTTATATTTTCTATTCAACCAGAAGATTTGGATAGTTAAGTTGAAAAATGAAAAATAAATCATTTTGAATGAGCTTTCTCGTCAAATGACTCAAAAGATCAAGAAAAGTTAAAATATTTATTCTCACATATATCTCTTTAGTCGAAATTACGTTTCCTTTTATTTAATTTTTTTAAAATATATAGGAAAAGTTCAAATAATGTTTGAATGATGAGCACAAAAATTCCGATCAGCATCGTCATATTTCAATCTAAAAAAATTTAAAGTCTGATTCAACTGTCAAAGGTATAATATTTTAAATTAGAAGAGAGGTCCTTAGGCTCAAACCTAATTTTAAGTCAAATTACATTTGTGACAAATAAATAAAAAAACTTATTATTAAAAATAAATTATTTTAATAATTTTTATTTTTTGAATAAAATTTAATGAAAAAATCAGTTATCTAATTAAAAATTTACTCTTTACAGAAACAATTTATTTAATTTAAATAAACAAAATTTTTTTAAAGCTTAGTTTCACATCGAGTATAAAACTAATCACGTCTAAATGAATGTTCATATAATTTTTTTAATTTATTAACACCAAGTTTAATTTAAGAGGAAACAAGGCGTTTAAATGATAAATTTCAAGATGAAATACAAAAAGCATACGCAGAACGCTCAAAGCGATTCGAACAAGCAAGGCAATACTTAGAATCCAAATCCGAACATTTTGATGCAAAAAAATGCTCGTCAATCAAAGGAATTGACATAAGATCAAAAATTAAAGCGTAAATACTCTAAATAAATTAATTAAATTCTTCTTAATATTCTGTTTATTAGTTTTGAAGAGAATATAATCAAGGAGGATTTAAATTTATCAAAGCCTTCGGCGTTTAAAAAAATTGAGCCAAAAAAGCTCGTTATCAAAGTTGAAAACCAAAAGAAAGAGATCCCAAAATTTTATTTTTGCCATTCGAATGGAGAACAACAAGAACAAGAGGCCAGAATGGAATTTCTATCAGAAGAAAAGCTAGATGACAAAATAAAATTTATTCAAATCATAGACAGCAAGCAGCAAAAGTACAAATTTATTCCCGAAGATGAAGAGTCAAAAAGTTCATTTTTCACTACACCGCCACCTCCTCCGGGATACAAAGATGAGTACAGTTATCTAAATGATTCAATTGAGAAATATCGCGCAGTAAACAACAATTTCATTCTAAAGCCAAAAGATATGGATTACATGCAGACAAACAAGGATTTTATTCCGGGTGTAATTTTAGTCGAGTCTCAAAATAACTCTAAACAAGCAAGCAAAAAAATAAATCGATCATTTTCTAAATCACGACGCAAAGGTCTAGACGAAGTTTTTCCTGAAATAAATTTGAAAAGTCATGAATACGAAAATTTGACCAAGACTAACAATCAATGGTGTCCAGCATCGGATTTGAATGAATTTGAGGACTCGGATTATGAGTCTAGCTATCATGTCAATGATAATCCTAACTATTTATTCAATTCAAAAGGGGAGTTTTTGAAAAAAAGTTTTTACCTAGAAAATTTACGAGCTGAACGAAACGAATTAGAGCTTAGTCAAATATTTGAACAAAGTCGAATAGGCTCCAATTATTCACATCACGTCGACCACTCGGACATTCTAAATTCAATAGATAATTTTTATTATTGAATTTTTTTGCATTTTTGAATTTTGTAAATAAAAAGGATGTTAGAAATATCTTTTCAATAAAAAATTTTCCCACACCGGGAATTGAACCCGGGCCGCCTGCGTGAAAGGCAGGAATCCTAACCACTAGACCATATGGGACTTGATAAAGATAATCTAAAATCAAATACTAGCAATAAAAAAATTCCTATCATTATTTGTAAAATCAGTATTAATAAAAATTCATTATAATATCAAAGCTCCTTCTAATAATTTTATAACGTAATCGTCCGAATTGAGTGACATGTCTTTCAATATTGAGCACTGTTTTTGAAAAAAATAAAAATTCATTATTATTGACATGTAATAAAATGTGAAAAAACTTAAAAATTATTAAAAATAGTTTCAGTTTTTATGAAATTATTTTAAAAATGGAAATTTAATTATGTTTTAAATCCGAATATATTTTAAACCGGATGTATTTAAAAAAAAAAGTTTACTTATTCATTTTTTTAGATATGTCATATAAATTGAACATTGCTTTTTTTAAAATCAATGCTCATTTTTTAACTGACATGTCATTATTTCAAATAGTGACATGTCACTAAATTCGGATAATTACGTTAAACAAATACAACAAATTCCAGGAATTCACTGGTCAAAAAAAATAATATTTAATTATTAATTATATTTATATTAAAGCTAGAGTAATGCTACAAAATTTTACACAAAATACCGTAAATTTATGCAAAAAAGGGTACATTTCGATGATCAAATCAAAATTGTACATACTCGAACAGTGTAGTAAACGGAAGATTACTCTTTTTTACTCAAAAAACCTAATATAAGACTGTGTTAATTTTATTTTAGCTAAGTAGCTGTCGATTTTTATTTATTTTTCATTTAATTTACTGCATTTATTATTCTGGAATATTTTTATTGTTAAGTCTATTTGGTTTATATTTTGGTAATTTATTGTAAAAATTAAATAGTTATTGTACGAATAGGTAAGATTAAGTAATCATTGATAAAAAAATTACATAATAATTGATATGGCCATAAATTAAATTTTATTTAATAAAAAAATCGAAATAATAAATTAATTTTTCAAATATTTTTTTCGTTATTATTGGTGCTTCACTAAATGCATAATAAATAAAACCAATTGCTTGAGTTTTCATCCTCTGCTTTTCTGATGCAATTTTTTTTGTAAATGTTTTACACCTAAATCTGCAAACTAATTGCGTATTTAATTTCAATATACTTTTAAATAGCGTGCAATTTCTCAGAAAATTGCAGAGTTACAGACTTTTTCAATAAATGTAACAATAAATGGAACACTTGGTCACATTTACAGAATAAGTTATTGGCCATTAGAACAATAGTTTTTAGACTTTTTTATATTTTTTTTTGAAAGTTCTGCTTTAAATTTCACAATATAAAAATTCGGCACTATTGTGCTAAATTTTGTTCCCGAAATTTTTAAATATATTTATCAATTTTTATTAATTACAATTCAACCTTGAGATCTATTTGATTAAAATCACAACTAAAATATGAGACAATTCTTAAATCAAAATTTTTTTCTAACCTATTTGATCTAAACTTAAGGGATAATTAAAAACTTAAGATTATTAAGATTGTTAATGACCATCTACTTCTATGAGTATTATTTGAAAAATTAAATTAACTTATCCTAATCATTCTATAATTACTTATTTTTATTTTTGTATTTGTGATATTAATATTTATCATTTAGCATATGTAAAATTATGCTTAATAAAATTAATGATTTTATTACTAATCATTATATTCAAATCTATTAAATACTATGAATAATTTTAATGATTTCTAAGACAATCTATTAATAATGAAATGTTTAAAATAATTAGCACATTTCAGTTTTTAGGTGAAGCAAAAATTTCTATTTTGAATTGTTGGCATTTAAGAAACTATTTATATTTTCTATTAAAAAAGAAACATTCCTCAGGAAAGCAACTTTTTTTCTGTAGATTGAATCAAAATTTCATATTTTTTTTCATAAAAGTAAAATGAAATAAGTCAATCAAATTAAAATACAGTCGACTCTCTTTAATCCGTAACAGACGGGACCGAAAATAACCATTACGGATTAAGTTTTACGGATTATCTTTAATTCGTAAACGAACAAAAATCTTAAAATTTTCGGATTAACGAATGTAAATTTTGATACAAAATTTTATTGATAACAATTTATAGAAATATAGTTTAATAAACATTCAATTTTAAATTAAACGGAATAATTTTTAAATTAATTTTTTTTTTTAAAAGAAGAAATAAATGTCTGGTTAGGATTGGATACATGAAAATCACATATTTTTTTCTTTTGTTCCCTTTTAAGTTCATGTTTAATTCGTTTTGGCTTAAGATCCATTTTTTTTTAAATTTTGAAACTAGTGTTTTTAACCCTTATCCATTGAAAACAGCACTACGTTGAAGACGAAAATGGGTCATTTTTGACCCAAGCAAATTTTTTTTTTATTTTTATCGTTTTTTTAATTGACAAATCTTATTTGAACTAAACATACAATAGTTTTTGCTTTTAAAAATCAAACAATTAGTTTTCATTTAATAAATTGATTCTTCTTTAGAATCTAAAAAAAAACCGCTTTACTTTTAATCCTTAATATATTTTTCATAATTGAAGGACTGTTTTCAAATCAACGAATTTCTCAAAATAAAAAATTTGCTATATAAATCAATTAAAAATTATTGATTCAATCAATTTTAAAAAAATGAGTTTTTATGAATTTAATTTTATTAATTAATCACATGAACTGAACAACGAATTAGAACAAAAATAAATTTATTTTCTCTGGGTCAAAATTGACCCATTTTCGTCTTCAACGTAGTAAAAATTTGCAATTTTTTGCTGGGTCAAAAATGACCCATTTTCATCTTCAAAGTTATTTTTTCTATTTCCGACGGATAAGGGTTAAACATGGTTTCCAAAAAAATTACGAATAAAAGATTGATAATTATAGCATGTAGATTTAGAATTTTAATTTTTTTTTGTTACGAATGGCAAAATAAACCGAACTAAAATTACGAATAAAAGTGATGAAATTTGTATTGAAAGTATTGGAAAGGGGGTAGGGACCGGAGAAAAACGTCCGAATGCCGAATTTTACGAATAAAGGAGTTTCGGATTAAAGTGAGTCGATTGTACGGTAAAATGAAAGTTCTTTAATAATTGAGTTTATTATTGAGAAAATTTTTTGTTTTAAAAAGAAAACTGATGATTTTTTCAAGGCAAAAATAGCAACATTTATTCTCATTTAAGCTATCATTTTCGAGGACCCTGTCATCGTAGCTTTTTATTATTATTATTATTATATGTTTTCCGAATCAAGGTTCATAAACTTAAGCTTTTGATCAATGGTGGGACCCAACAGTTTTAATTCTTGAACGAAACTAATTTTTTGTTCAAGAATAATTTTTTTCAAGAATAAATTTTTCTTTCAGTAATTTTAAAAACCTGTGAGATCTGGATTTTCTTTTAATCGAAAACTTTAAAGGAATTCTTAAAAAAAAATAAAACTTAATATCTAAGACTTTTGTTTTTAAATATCAACTTTATGAGTTTTCTTCCTTGTAAATATAAAACAGGCTTTGAATGGATAACCTTTTTCTAGCCTTCTTAAATTCATTAGAATTTAAAAAAAATGAATAAAATAAATCAGTGTTTTATTTTATATTTTGGAAATTATGATTTTTTCAAATTTTTCCAAAAAATTCCATTTTCTTTTTGAATTTATATCTTTATAATCAATCTATAATAATTATTAAGCTCCTAGCTAAAATTAAGGCATCATTTTAATTTCTTAGGTCATTGTGGTAAATGGTTTAATAATAAAATTTTGAATTAAAAAAATTAAAAAAATTAATCTTTTTCCATTATAACTTTAATTTGAAAAAAATTTGTAGATTTTTAACAATTCTTACATCGAAAAACATAAAAAATATCAATCCCAATTTTACCTTCAAAATTAAATATGGATAAATTTTTTTAAAAAAATAATAATTTACCCTCAAAATGTCCTCATTTAGTTTTAAAAAATTTACCAGAATTTATTTTAATGGCAAAATGTAAATAATTTTACATTTTTACATTTTCATATTTTTAGATTTTTTGTGCTGTAATTCATAAAATTAAAAAAAATACTTTCCCAAATAATTTTCTAATAAAAATTAAAATGAAAAACTTCTGAATTAATGCACAAAAAATCTAAAAATATGAAAATTTAGAAATGTAAAATTATTTACATTTTGCTATTTTAATTTATAAAAGTTTATCTTAAAAGTTTATGTTAAAATATGTAAAAAAGCTATTTAGAAGATGAATGCAAAGGCATTTGTTATTCACTGTAAAAAACAGACAAATTAAAATTTGTATAAAACAGAAAAGAATAAGTGGAAAAAAAATTTATTATTTTTTTTAAAATTATTTATCTATTAAATTTCATTGTAATTCATTTAAACAAAATTTTACCCAATACAATGTGATTGATTCCGAGTTAATAATTGATGTAGCTGACGATTGGAGTTATTTGGGAAAGACGAAGCATAACTAAACCAGTTTCTATTAGTTATGCCAGCATCTTGCCTAATAGTCCAATTTTTTGCTGGGTACAGGATACTCTTTCGATTCGTTATTTATACAAAAATTTAAATATCATTAAAAAATTATGATTTATTAGTTTAAATTTGATAGTCATAAAGTTGATATTATTTTTTTTGCATAAAAGGTTAATTCAAATTGACGCTTTGATTTTAAAATTTAAAAGTAATCACAAAATATTATTTCTAGTTTTTAGATATATGTGCTAGCTTACCTTTCTTATTCTCTCAAAAATTATTTTAAATTTTATGGCTTATTTTAATGTTTTATTTAAAAATTAAATCTGTCAAAATCATATTGAATAAAATTCAAACGATTTTTTGATTTCATTCATTTGGTCCTTTGAAATAAATCAAGGAAATGAGAAAGCCTTCCACTTTGAATATTTGGTAGAAAACAGTTTCTTTTATTAAAAAAAGTAATTGTGAATTTTCGAACAAAAATAAAAAAAAACTTAGCTTATTGAAGTACTAAAACTAGATCTATAAATAAATACATTTTATCATCAATAAAAAGTAACAAAATCAAAAAAACAATCACTTTAAAATAAATTTGCATTATATTGAGTAAATAAATGATTAAAAAATTAGTATTAATTGAATCGTTTTTTTCAGAAGAATTTTGATTTCTTTAAATTTTTTTTAATTTTTAAATTTTAATAACAAAAATAAAACAGATCATTTTTGGAATAATTTAGGCTAAAGATTTATACAATTAGAAAATTGATAATAATTATCTTTTCCTTAAACTATCCCACCAGAAAATAAAATACAACAATAGAACATTTAAAGCCTAAATTATTGGAAGTATAGTTTTTAAATTTTTATTTATATTTTAAAAAAAAATAATTTTATAGCGATTTTACATTGCACTAAGTTTTTTAAAAAAACTGAAATTTTAAAGATTTACCTGAATATATTTTTTGATATGTAAACCCTAATTTGATCAAATGAAGTCATATAAATTAATAGTTTGAGAAATTTTGTAACTAAATTCATATATCGTAGCTGATTTAACATTCCTAAATCTGGATTGTTCATAGAGGCTTTCTTTTGAAAATTTTTGATTTGAAGGGTTTCTTATTTTATTTTTAAATTAAGTTAAGTTTAAATTATAAATTATTCAAGAAAACTTAGATCATATGGAAAAATTTACGAAAATCTTAAAAGAGCTTTGTAGTACCACAGGGATCAGTCCTCGGCAAGCATCTTTATAAAACTTTTGTTACATTTATTTAAATTATTAAGATACTATAGCCTCAGATCATGAGCGGATGATTGTAAACAAATGTCGAATATAGAAAATCAGAGCATTTAAGAAGATGAATCAAACGTACAAATTGGTCAATGGATCAGAATGATAAATGAAAAAACAAACAAAATTAAATTAAAATACATAAAAAATATGATTTGCACATAAAAACTTATTCAAAATGATGAAAAAGCATAAAAAATGTATTGATTTTTAATAAATATTTTTGAATATTTTTTAAATATATAAACATTTCTATCAATACAATTTATCAAAAATCTAAAAGTTTTTAAATTAAATTAATTAAAAAAGGAAAAAAAAAATTTTTATTCATTGTAGGTCGTCCAGGCTTGCGCTTAATAATTTGCTGTGTTGCTCTTATGTTGACTTTTTACTCTTAAATCATCACTTTAATGAAAATCGTCAAGTCAATGCAATCGGTTATGATAGAATATGATTACAAAAAATGTGATAAACTTGTATGATGCCTGCATTGATCGGTTATTACACAAACACTTAAACTCTTGACGATCTGTTATTGTTTATTACTAAAATTTTCTGCCAAATGACATTTAAAAAAGCACATTCTTAAATTTTTAATTATAGATTTCAAATTTAATGGCACATTAAAAAATAGGATTTTTAATTAATTATTAAAAAAAATGTTTGAAATTATTTTAACTTTGTTTTAATTTTAGATTTTTAACTCTGCATCAAATCCAGATTTAGAATTTTAAGAACTTGGTTGATGAATTGATGAATTCAGTCTCTATTGCATGAAATCGATGGTAAGAAGCCCTTGGGAAAAAAAACACGAATTTTTGGTATTGCAAGGGTATACAGTACAAGTCAAAGTCAAAGCTAAATTTTTTGGATGAGGATCAAACGCAAATAATAAAATTGAATCTGAAAAAACAACGCATAAAACTTAATCTGTCAAAAATATTTTTTAAATCATTATTATTATTAGTAATAATCAATACATAAATATTCTTTATTTTTTCCTTTACTAAACGCTATCATATTTTTTTTAATTGATTTTCATTTTAATTTTTGTGATCTTAACTCTCTTTAAATAAAAAATATAAAATCGATAAAAATTGAAAATAAAATCATAAAATTAACTAGAAAGTTTAAAGAGTCAGTAATTAGACGATATTAGGTAATATGATTTAACTTTGATTTTAGAAATTAATTTTCGTGATTTTTACATAATGATACATTTTTTAATGTTTTTTTAATAATTTTGAATAAGGCATTGTGAATTTTGGAACAGAAAACAAAAATGAAAATTTAAATTTCAAATAAATTTTTTAATTTGAGTTTAATAATTGTTGACTTTCGTGACTTTTGTACAAGTCTGGTTTTATTTGGTATGGAAAAATTAGTATTTCGAAAAAAATTTTTTTAAGCGATTGATCTGTTGAAAAGTTTCAATATATCTATTTTAATATTCTGCAATATATTGATACTGTCAAACTCTGCAATAAATCTGAAAAATTCAGTAAATGGTGAATTTGAGATATTATATTATGTTAAAAGTCAAACTCAACAATTTTAATCGGTACAAAGGATGTACAAAGGATGTATCTTGAACTATTTTTATCTATTTTTTTGTTCTTTTTTTTTTAATTATAACTTCTCTTCAAAACATTTAGAAATGACCCAATCATGAAAAACTTAACATTTTCATCTTTATTTCATTCTTGAATTATCTCATTAATTATGAATGATTTTTTTTGGATTAAAACCAAGAAAAAGTTTATGAACTAATTGAATTTATTGTGATATATTATTGGTTCTTTGTAAAATTTTTTGCTAAATAGATGAATCTATTTTGACTTTACTTTTTCTTTAATTGGCTTGTGTCAACAACTGGCCATCCCTTCTTCTCTTGTTATTTGAATTTTATTATAAGAAAACTTAATTTTTCTAACAGCAATTAAATATTATCAGTCAAAAATTAAAAAAAATAAGTTAACGACCAAGACGGGTCATATTTGAAATCTGAAATTATAATAATAAGAAAATTTTTATTAGGACAGTTAAAAGTTTTTCCTTTCGGACGAAGATGAGAGGGTAAACTCAAAGAAAAAAAGGAAGAAGAAAACCGATCAGTTGGATTCGCCAGTAAAATTGAAAGGTATATTAGTAAACCTAGAGATGAATAGTGTTAAATATGAAAAAACAATCGAAGACCTAATCGAAATCGCTGAGTCGCTCCAAAGAGACAATGAGAGAATGTCGAAATTTTTGAGCAAACAAGTCAATCGATATGACTTGAAATTTAGTCAAGGGGAAGTATGAGAAAAAATAATGAATCATGAAATCAACGAATTAAAAACCAAAGTACAAGAATTGAATGTGGCAAAACCTGCATATAATAACAATTGGAAAGACGCCTTGTTAACAATGTTAATCGAGATAAGGCTCCCGTATCGGAGACTGATCTTGGTATAAAAATTGGAATGATGATTGATCAAGACGAAAGAGATAAGCGCTCTAAAAACGTCATTGTTTTTGGTATCGAAAAGTCGGCGAAACAAGATCCATTAGAGAGATATGAAGATGACATGGTAAAAATTAACAAGCTATTTGATGCAGTTAAATATTAAAAGAACAAGATCGTAAACATAAGACGCTTTAAGGAGAGAGAAGGTTCAACTTATGACCCACCAATATTCGTTCAATTCAATTGAACCAATATTGGTGATATTGATTTAAGACTTAAACGTTTTAAAATCACAAGTGAGTCAGATAGTGACACCAACAGAAGCGGCAATGAAACATCAACAGCCCAGCCTCAAAATGACCCACCGGTCGAGGCTGCGATAGTTACTTAACCAAAAGTAACTATTGGTCATAGTGTTGAGCTTACTCGTTGTCAACATTATGGCCAAGATAATTCAATAATCGAAAATAATAATCAAATGAGTAAAATAACTGCTTGCGAGAACTTAAAATGTTACTATACGAATGCTACCTCACTTGGTAACAAATTCAACGAGTTGGATTTATTAGTTAAAAGCAATGATTTTGATGTCGTGGCTGTAACAGAGGCATGGTTCGACGATACTTTTTCTCCGTGTATAGATGGCTGTAATATGTTTTACTCGATTAGAACGAACAGACGTGGTGGAGGTGTGCGTATCTATGTAAAGGAGACACTTAAAAGCTTCGAGTTAGGGGATGAAGTTCTGAGGAGTGAGAAGATTGAACAATGCTGGTGCATAATAAACACCGAAAAAGAAAAGATTTTGGTTGGTTGTGTCTATAGACCACCTAATTGCTTGATAAACAATCCGATAATCGATATTCTGACAAGATCACGAGCACTCCTAAATAATGGAACCGTAAATAACGGACTGTTAGTTACTGGAGATTTTAATTTTCCCTCGATCAATTGGAATGGCATAAACCCTGGTTTAAGTGCTAAATCATTTGACAGGAAGTTCCTAGACACGCTAGATGACTGTTTTTTTCATCAACACGTTACATTTCCGACTTGACATGAATGACAATCAAAATGACAATCGAATATTAGGGAGTATTTTGGATTTAGTTATCAGTGAAGAAGCAAACAGAATTTATTCAATAGAGATTCAAAAGCCCCACTCGGAGTGTTAAATAAAGCGCACTTAAGTCTTACATGGCAATTTGAGATCAAGCGTGCGACAAGACCAGTTTTTCGAAGTTCAAAATTTATGTACAACAAGGGTGACTATGAATCAATCAATAGTCTTATATCATATTCAATAATCAATAGATTTCTTTTCAATTGATTGGAACGACAAATTCAAGAACTTGAACGCAAACCAGATGTATGAATGCTTTTTACGTGAATATAGATACGCATGCAATCGCTTTATCCCGATTTTTCAAAAAAATCAAAAGGTTAACAAGAGATATTCACCTTGGATGAATCAGAGATAAAAGCGAGTGTTAGGCAGAAGTTTTCAGCGTGGCAAGCTTTTATAAGGAGTAGTTGGAAAGTTCAAAAGAGAATTTTGTACATGAAAGCTAAAAAAGGTGCTGCACGATTGGTAAAAGATGGTGTAAAAAACTTCGAAAGAAAAATAGCAAGTAGAGCTAAACAAAATCAAGAACAATTTTACAAATATGTAAACAACAACAGGTAATGGATCTTGAGAGACTATTAAGGGTCTAAAAGAAGAAGAGAATGGCCATGTTTTAACCGATCCGAAGAGTATAGCAGATCTATTAAACAAAAGCTTCCAATCGATATTCTCCAAAAATGATCAAAATCAGCCATTACCACATTTTAGTCGAAGAACAGACATGCAATTTCCGAACGATCTTGATAAGACAATTAGCCTCGAAACCCTTAGTATAAAAAACTAAAGGAACTAGATGATCACAAAGCATTAGGACCGGATAAGGTAAGTAGTTTTGTTTTAAAAGAGACTTAGCGAATCTGCTAGCCTCTCGATAATGCTTATCTTCAAAAAATCTCTCTCATCTGGAGAAGTTCCCACAAGTTGGAAAAATGCTAACGTGACCCCACATTTCAAAATCGGAAGTAGATTGGATCCTGGAAACTACAGACCAGTGTCACTGTCTAGCGTTGTGTGTAAAATTTTAGAAAGCTTAATCAAAGAAAAATTGCTATCACATATACTTAAAAATGGACTTTTGTCGAGTTCCCAACATGGTTTTGTTCCTAAAAATCTTGCTGTACCAATTTGCTTGTGTCAATGGATCTTATTTCAAATTTATTGGCGTCTGGAAATTCTGTAGACATCGTGTACACTGACTTTGCAAAAGCATTCGATAAAGTCTCTCATCGACTGTTACTCTACAAACTAGAGGCTTATGGATTTTATGGTAAAATCTTGATATGGTTAAGGAATTTGCTAATAGATAGAAAACAGAGAATTGTCCTCGGAAACATTGAATCAGAATGGTTGGATGTTACAAGTGGTGTTCCTCAAGGATCGGTTCGCGGACCGCTGTTTTTTGTAATCTTTATTAAAGATTTATCTGAATCACTTTGTAACGTTGCTAAGAATTATGCGGATGATATGAAGATCATAGCAACCATATTTTGAAGGTGAAAAGAATCATTTCAACGTAGAAAAAGTTCAACGTAGAGCGACGAGAATGATTCCGGGTTTTAAAAAAATTGAATATAAATAGCGGTTAGCAAGAATGGATCTTATATCACTTGATACAAGATGAAGGGGCGATTTAATTCAATTTTACAAGATCGTTAATGGGTTAGAAGCTGTCAACTTAACGAATGGTATTATATGTCAGCAAAAAATAATTATAATTTAAGAGGTCACTCGAAAATGATTTCAAGATAACTTATTAAAAATTACCCGGTACAATACAAATACATTTCAAACAGAGTTGTCAACGATTGGAATAGCTTACCAGAGAGCGTAGTTGAAGCAACTTCATTAAATTCGTTCAAAGCGAAGCTTGATGACTGGTTTAGAACGAATGAACGTTCAAGTGGTGTTAAGGCAAAGAACTGTCACAGCCTTATGGCTTAACTCGACTAAAGTCGGGTCGAAGTTATATTTACTTCTACTACTACTTTTATTTTTGACCAAACAAAATAATCAAAATAAAAAAAAATTTACGCTTATTTTATTTTATATAAAAATCAATAATTGTTTATTTTATTTTAAGTTCTAAAATCAAGAATCTAATTTTTAATTGTTTTAGATAAACTTTAAAAAAAATCAATTTTGATATTTAAGGGAATAAATCTTAAAATACTGTAAAAATGAGGAAAACATTAAGAAATTAAGTAAGTTTAGAAAAATTACATACTCTACTAGCCGAAAGTTATGAAGCTTAAATCTCTGATACTTCTGGAAATTTAACTACACATAAAGCCGATAATTAGTGTAAATTCTTAATCAATTGTGTATTTGGTGGATCTCCTCTTAACAAAAAATTTTATATCAAGTTGGATTGCTAGCAATATTCTTTGATTCAAAAATTTACTTTAGCTGCCTTTAGTCTAGTTAAAACACAATAAAGCAATTCTCAAGCAATTAATTTACTTAATAGTAAAGAATTAAATTTTTTCTATTGATACAAAGTGAATTGATGTTTTTCATGAATCAAAAGTGTTGATAAACTTTGAAAAAATATGGAAAAAATAATTATGTTTTTAAAATTTCTGCTTATTATTATGCTTATTCTTAAAAATAATTTGAAAAATTTAAAAAAAAGTTATATTTTAAAATCAAATAAATTACGATGTATTAGTTTATTTTTTCATCGATTATTTTCGATGAAATAATCTAATTTTCATCGATGAATTTCGAAAAAATGGTTCCTAACTCATTAATGATTCATCTTTCAATTTTCATCGATTAATCATCGTATTTTTTGTGACTGGGAAATAAATTAAAAATTATTATTATGCCATCAAAGTCTATGAATATCCGTTCTAGCACTAATTTCCTTGAAGTATTTGTAAGAAAAAATATTATTGAGGTGGAAACTAATAATAATATTGAAATGCTATCATTTTAGAATTTGTTTTTTTTAGGTTTTTTTTTTTTTCGGATATCATAAATTAATTATCAGAATTGAATTTTATTAAATTGGAATGTTTTAAAAATTATCAAAAAAGGAGTAAAAGACTTTTACTAACGGGTGCCCAAAAATGCTTGTCCGAAACTTCAATTAGAAAAAAATTGATGATTAGATAGTGATAAAATTATGAAAATTTACAGTTTGATGCAAAATTTTGTCTATTTTTCGAAAATAATAATGATTTTTGAATTTTTTATTTTTTCGCATGCTCTATGCTCAGGTGTGACACATAGCCTGACCCAAAATTGTCTTTGATGATCAAGATAATTCGAATACAAGTATAGTTTATCAATTTGTAGAGAATTTTATCTTGATTAAAATGATTTATTGTTTGTTTTAATCGGATGATTTTTGAAAGAGTTATTTTAAAAAAACAACAAAATCTTAAGATTTTAAAAATTGTCTTTAAAATCTTTTATCTAACGAGAGACTGTTCTTTGAGAAACT
This sequence comes from Brachionus asplanchnoidis, assembly GCA_025491095.1. NCBI lineage: Eukaryota > Metazoa > Rotifera > Eurotatoria > Ploima > Brachionidae > Brachionus > Brachionus asplanchnoidis. The sequence goes on along the minus strand of JAILYF010000008.1, from coordinate 3,766,283 downwards.
TTTCCGCAAAGCATTTGAAAAATTCCACTGTTGGATATTCCATTTTGGTTGTGATGAATAATCAATTCACGTAATGCTTGTTGCTTGGGACGTCCCATATTTATAATTTTAGAGTTTAAATTTGAAAAATTATCCCAATATGATCAAAAAATATTAAATTAAATTTTAGGATTTATGCAAAAAGATTTAAATATTAAATTAAATTTTAGAATTTCTGCAATAAGATTTAAAAATGAAATTTTAAAAGCAAATCAAAATTTAAAAAAAAAATTAAATTTTTATTAATTTTAATTCAATTATTTTTCATCAAATCCTTGTACAACTATTATGAATTATATATTATTTTGTAGCTTAGGATCTTAGCTTTTAAATGATATACTTTATTTAGGGGCTTTATATTAAAATCGTTGAAATATTTGTCAAAGAAAGGGACCATATCTTTAATGAAAAAAAACTCTTAAAAAAGTTCTTTAAATCAAACAAAAATATTAATCAACTATTCATTCAATAGCTAATTCTCTATTTTATATGTGTGTAAAATTTCAGATCAATATCTAATTCTGGTCGAAAGATATTTAAAAAAGCGATCATTTTTGGTACAATCGCCTTTTTTAATTTTTTTGATTAAGTTCCAGTACTTACTAGATGAAGTGTTAAAATTTTTTAAAGTTCTTTTGTCGTCCTCTAGATTTTTTTTGTCTAATTTTTGTTTAAAAATCTTTCAATAAAATTATGGAGTTTTTTTAAAGTTAGATTATCTGACCCTGTGGATAGCCTTTTTGGCTTCCTTTTAAGTTTAATTAATTTTAGTATGTCGTTTGGTACTGTGAGTTTTTGTTTATTTAGGTTTATTATGTTGTATTTAATTGTTGATTCCTTTAAAGAATTTGATATCTCACTTGTCAATTTTGTAACAACGAAGTCTAAGCTTTTGTGTTTCAGGGTAATTATCTGGACAAGAGCAGAGCAAGGATTTTAGTTTATTCCAATCAATTTTTTTAAAATATTTTGTTTCGATCTTAAAATATTTTAAATAAGTCAGGGTGGGAGTAAAAGAAAAATTAGCTAAAAGAAACATTGCCTAATTTGTGTAATTCTTTTTTTAAATACTCCGGTTTTTTTTTCAGTTCTTTTCTTTTCTTGTTTCGAATTAAAAAAAACAATGAAATATTTTTTCTTTTTTTTTCTATTTTTTATTATTAAGGTACAACTTATGAGATAATAATTTTATTTTATTTTTCTTTTTTGTTTTGTGGAACATTTTATATAAGCTTGGCAAAGGATCGAAATCTTAAGCCATTATTTATTTGTTTAAATATAGACGTTAATACATCAATCTAGAATGACAAAATTACATTTTGATATAATCATTTTCAAATAAAAATCCTAAAATAATAATATACCGAAAAGATCGAAATAAAGTCTGAATCATATTTTAATTATAATTATCAAGAACCTTTATTTTTGCTTATGCAAATTTATCAACAAAAATTACAGATTTTTTACCTAATTTACTTGATAAAAATAACTTTCTTTTCATAAAATAACTGATGCAAGTTTTTCCAAAGTTTATTATTTATTTGTTTTATCTGTACCGAGCTAATGCTCCTTCAGAGTTTAAAAAAAAAAAGTTAAATAAAATAAAAAAAAAGTAAATCGGCACGTCGGAATCAAGGTGGAGAAATATTACAAGTGGTGTGCCTCAAGGATCAGTATTAGGTCCCTTACTTTTCATGATATATATCAATGACTTGCCAGACAAAATAAATAACATAATGGAGATGTACGCTGATGATACTAAGGTGATTTCAGAGGGTAACGAAATGTCACAATCAGATTTACAAGCAGATATAAATGAAATAGATAACTGGTGCAATAAGTGGTCAATGTCCTTAAACAGTAATAAATGCAAAATCATGCATTACGGGAAGAAGAACCCTAGAAACAAATATTCCATTCAGCATGGGGAAGAAAAAGTATGGTTGCAGGAATCCGAGGTTGAGAAAGATCTGGGTATTATGGTTTCAAATGATGGGAAGCATAGTAAACAAGTAGAAGCAGCGGTATCTAAAGCTAACAGTGCTTTAGGTAGAATGTGAAAAATTTTCAAATTTTTTAATAAAGAGTTGTTTAAAAAGCTGTACCCAGCTTTCGTCAGAACGCATTTAGAATTCGCTTCAGCGGTATGGAATTCTATGACTAGAAGTGAAATTAATAAGGTCGAGGGAATCCAGAAAAGGGCGACTAAGATGGTAATAGAATTAAGAGGATTAGAGTACGAAGAAAGACTTAGGGAGCTTAGTTTAACAGACCTGGAAACAAGAAGGAAAAGAGGGGACTTATTACAAATATTTAGTTTAAGAAAAGGGTTCGAGAAGGTAGATTTGGATATTAGAGAGAATGAGGGAGTAAGTGAGGGGACAAGCAGGAGACACAATAGCCAAATAACAAGGGATATACAGGGAGGGACAATGAGGGATAAATTCTTACTTAACCGAACAGCTACAACCTGGAACATTTTACCCTCGGAAATAGTAGGGACTGATACGGTCAATCAGTTTAAAGCCAAAATTGATAGACATATGAAGTCGGAGACCTGGAGAAGATCTGATTACAGAATCTGATACTGAGGAACTTTGACTTAATGCAACTTAGGTTGCAAGCTGATAAAGTGCAGCGTTATGAACTGAACTCACAGTTAAGTGTTACAGCTCACACTACTACTACTACAACTACTAAAGAATGTAAGATAAAATAAAATAAAAATAAAGTAAAAATGATTAAAATAAATGAAATTAAAAAAAAAGATATACAGTAGTGATTTGATACTTCTGTTTTTACGTAAATTAACGTAATTTTAATTTTTATTTTAACATGGAGTTATTTAAGTATAAAACAAATAAATTAAATGGACGAAGATAAGAAATTACGCTATGGTATTTATTCAAAATTTACTACAATAATTATTATACTGGAGTGAAGTTTCGACTTGAGTTAATTAATTAGTTGAATTAATTAAAAAATTACTTACCAAATTCCTATTCAATAAAAAAAAAAATTTTATTGTGTTATTTACTTTATTGAGTTAAAAGGAGAGAAAAAATTTACAAAGAAAATTTAATAAATTTAATACAGAAAAAAAGGTTTTTAATTAAATGAGCGTTGAATTCATGTAACAGTTCAGCTTTTACAAGTTCTAATTGAGCAAATGAATTTTTATTGGCAAAAACAAATTGAAGTTTGAACTAAGCAAAAAAATAAGAAAGAAAGAAAAAAAAAATAAAAAAAAAAACAAAGAACAATTTGAAAAATAATTATTGAAAATTAAAAATTAACAGCTTAATGAAGATTTGTTAAAAAATTCTGTTGCATTAATTTTGTTTAATTTCATTTTACTTTTATTCCTTTTATTGTTTTGCTTTCCTGAAGTTTCAACTTTGTAAACACGTGTTGCAAGCTTAATCATCTTTCAATATGTCGGAATTAGAACTTTTCATTGCAAGACAAATCACAGCAACATGTTTCATCGCAAGAAAAATCATAGCAAGGTACTTTTTTCATAGCAAGGTGAAATTATTCATAGCAAGTTAAATTTTTTCATAGCAAGGTAAGTTGTTAATTGAATAAAATATAAGATAATTAAATTAAATTTAATGTCTAATCTTCAAAATTCAAAATTAAATCTTCAATATATTGACACAATTCTTCTTTATTATACGATTTACACAAACTAAGCAAACGTGAATCTTTTTTTTCTTGTTCAGCCGTTCTATTAAACATTTCTCCAGCTCTTATTTTGACCAAATTACATTCCATAATTGATTGGTCTACTTCTCTACTAACTCATTTATTTTTAAATGTTTTTTTTCATCACTAGTTAAAGCATTGTGCCACGCTTCAACAGCATTAGTTGCTCTCGGCTGACTATTCATTATTCGATCATACAAATTTCAAGTACTAATTGGAAAACGTGGAACGACTCGTTACTTTTTATAGATTTTTTTTTTTTAATTTCCAATATAAGTTTTTTCAAAATAATTCAAAATAGGCTTGAAGTTTGCTTTACTTTTTTTTTGGATCAAATTAAATCCCTCGATCACATCCTCCGATTTGACAAAAGCTAAAGCCTGAAGCATTTTATATGAATGTCTAAATTTCATATCTTTAAAAAAGCTCTTTTTATTTTTGCTCTTCTATCATCATAATTTGACAATTTCATTACTGCATCTTAGCTTATTTCTTTATTTGTTTCGGCTATAATTGCACGAGCTTTGTCTCTTGATATCTCGGCACGATTTTTAATTTCAACATTACTTTTGGAGAACTTGATGACGTGTAAAATCCGGACCATGGTTTCTATGTTACACTGTTGATGTAATCTGAGGATCAAAACTAACACTTTAACCACGTGCATTACATTTCGAAGTGAACTCACATTTCCAGCTTACTTTACCAAGTGTATTAGGCCTCTTTCTTTAGTATAAGCAAACTCCTTACTGACCAATTTCATGTCATTACGGGTTAATTCCGACGTAACCCATTTCATATCATTCATATCAATTCATTCATTTATTTTAAAAAATCTTCAACATTATCAATTTCATCATCATCACTATTTTTTGATTCTACAGTATTTCAACATTTTTTTTTAACCAACCGCAACGGCTTTTTCAAAGAAGAAGATGTGGTTAAAAAAATAACACTAAAGAAAATTATTGATTATAATTTATTAAAAGGAATTTTATTTGTTAATTTCTAAATCAACCAAACAAGTATAAGTTTGATAAAATTTACATAATTTACAAGCATTTGTACCAGTGTTTCAATATTGAGGAGGTTTGGGTCAAAATTGTCAGTATCAGTGCAGTGCAAAATAGTCATCGTAAAATTGTCAAACCAATTAAAAAATAAATTGAATGTCAAATCTGATTGCCGATTAATTTCAAAGAAAATTTATCTTTGAATTAAATAAGAAGAATATTAAAAGAAGCTAAGATAAAAATGAAAAAATTAGAAGAAAAATTTTAATTATTTAATTTAAAAAATAGTTGAGTCATATAAATATAAATTGAAAATGAAAATAAATAACTTATCTACTCATACTGTTAATCAAAATCATAAAATCAAAAAATGGAACAAGAAATATTATATCTTGACACGAATACAAACAAATTATTTTCGAAAAGCACCGTTATCAAAAAAACGAAAAAAAATCAAGTTGGTACAGATGCGTCAATAGAAAATGCAGTGCACTTTTTAACTTAGAGGCAAGAAAAAAAAATAATGTAGAACATTACCATCCACCTTTATCCAACTGTGAAATTGATTGTATTATGTTTTTCAAGCAACTTATCCAAAATGTCATAAAAGATCATGACGTTCCTCTCATGGATGCATACAACCGTTAGTACCAAAAACTAACCGAGAAATATTCATATAATGAAATAGCCGAATATTTGAAACCATTCACCACTGTTAAGTCAAATTTGAGATATCACAGGAACCAGACTAAACCAAACAATCCAAAACAAACAAAAGATATACAAATCAACGAAATATACTCAACCATTAACTGCGAACAATTTTTACAATTTGATAACAAAGACAATAAAAATCGAATATTGATCTTCATGTCTCCTATTTGAATGAAAATATTGTGTAATTCAGTAAGACGGCATTTTGATGGGACTTTCAAAACGTGCCCAACTCATTTTCTCCAAATTTTCTCCGTTCATGGTTATTATCAGAACCAAATGTACCAAGAATGTTATATTCTTTTACAGAACAAAGAGCTTGAGACTTATGTAGAAGCTTTATCTAACCTTAAAGAAATTTTCACTCGTAATAATTGTTCTATCGATTTACAAGAAACGCTTTCTGTTTTCGAGCTAGCTATGATTCAAGCAATCAGCGTCGAATTCGAAAATGTAAAAAAATTTATGGATGTTGGTTTCACCTTAACCAAGCCATTATACGTTATCCATTCAATAAATGTAATAAACAAGCACTTTATTACAACGATTACAATTTTAAACAATGGATACGAAAATTTAGCGCGTTTGCACTTGTCCCACTCAATGATGTCCAAACTGGCTGGAACATTATTTTGAGAACAGTTCCAGTTATTCTTGACAGTGATATATTAAAATTTATTAAGTATTTTGTCAATACTTGGTTACAAGGCAAGTATGGATTTTCATGGAATCATTTCGACAACAATGGTCCACGAACAAATAACCACCTCGAAGGTTATCATTCAAAATTATCGTCAATTCCATCATCAAAATCAAATAATGTGTTAACATTTATCAATATGATCAAAAAGTCGGCGTCTCAAGTTCACAGCGAATTCCATGCAAACGAGCGTAATCCAATCGCAGAGCCAAAGCAATTATCAAAAAACAAAAAAAAAGATCAAGTTTTTGTTACATTACAAGAACAATTCAGTAAGCATATTCTCACATTTGAACAATATTTTGACAAATTATCTGCACACATTATGGAACCATATGGTACAAGTCTGATGAAATTTGACCAAGATGAAGAAGAACTGAATGACGAGAAAGTTGGTATAAAGAGAAAAAGGAAGATCGCTTTCGATAACACTCTTAAACACTTAGATTTTTTAAAAACAATCGATTTTGTGAATCTAACAATCAAGCTAGATCAACCAAATAATGAACAAGCAAGTGAATTATTTTCAAAAGAACTCTTCACAATACTTAAGAGTTAGATTCACATTTACAAAACATTTGTTCTTAATAATCAACCGGTTCGTCAAGATCTATTCGACGCTCTTATCAATTTTTCAAGTGAACGTTTAGTCAAAACAGAGCTAATATTAGTATCAGAGCCGTGCAAGAAGAGACAAAAATTAGAAGATTCATCTGAAGTTCAATTCTTGGAATTCCGCTCATACACTAATTACGAGAGAGTGCCTATTTCTTTACAATTTTTAATACTAGAAAAAAATCAAGAGCTGACCAATTTTCATATTACTGAGTTCCAGAATTTGATTTACAAGAAATATGATGTCCAAGGATTATTCAGGCCCGATTATTATACTCTCAAAAATGCACCTTTTAATCCTGAAACAATACACGAGTCAATTTTTATTCAAGTTTTACATGTTGAAAACTACTGGATTGTTTTGGCTAATTTGCATCCTTCATACGAAGATCCTGACAGTTTTAATAATTGGTTTATTTATGATAGTTTTAATAACCCTAAACTCAATCTCAATCTTATTAAAACGGTCTTAAAAAGATTCTCGGGTGGCTCTAGATTTTTTGACGTTGTCCATGTCAATGTTACGAAACAAAAAGGTAACAAAGACTGTGGTTTTTTTGTCCTTGGATATCCATTATCTTTAGCTAAGAATCTAGATCCTGGTAAATTAGTCTTTGATCAAACAAAAATCAGAGATGAGTTTAATACTATAATAAAATGTACTGATTTGTTTTTGTTTACTCATTTTTTTGTTGAAAATTATTCCCCAAAATTTTCTAAACCCTGTATTGATTTAGAATAAATAATTAAACTGTTTTGTCCTGGATTTAAATTCATTTTCTAAAATTTTTTTTAAAATAAAAAATTCTAACAATTAACCAATTATTTGTTTTTTCATTTTTCCTTGTTTATTTTGTCATATATGACAAATTAACACATGACAATTTTCTAATGACAATTTTGTTTTTTTTTTTTATTACTTTTTTTTTATGACAATTTTGACTATCTCCATCGAGGAATTGCATTTTCCAATTAATACATTTCAATTTCGTTAAAACCATATTTGATAAAGTTGAGATGACCAACAGTTGTCAGAGCTATTTGAAAATTGCTATTAATAGGAATTATGGGGGTAAAAAGTTCATCTTTGAGAGACAAATATATTGGTAATTCTAAAGAACGACTAGTATTTACATTAAAAGCTATATTATGTGTAGAATAACATTTAATAGGACGTAAAAATAGAAGTCTCAAAGCTATCATATTAAAATCTGTACCAAATACACCTAAAGTAACAACATCTCTAATAAATTTTTCGGAAATAGCAGAATACTTAAAACTGACAACTATTTTTTTGAAATACGATTCATAATCTAATAAAATAAAAACCATAGCTAACTTTATATTTTTACTCTGTGATTCATTGCCGTAAAGTGCCAATGAGATAGCATTGTAAAGACAGTTGCCATTACCAGTTGTTAATAAACTTGCTCCATTATAACATGTCCATTTACATAAAACTGAGTTATGATTGGAATCAGAAAATTGGCCATTATAATAACATAACGTGCACGTGGTCAACATTTTATTCAATGTTGAAAACCCGTTAGGTGTGAATAAAATGTTTAAATACCGTAAGCCCCTATTTTCTTCTTCATCGCTTTCATCGTCCTCTTCATCGTCTTCACAACTTTTATCAAAGTCAATGCCATTGCATACTTCTACTTCGTTGATTTCTTCGTGAACGTTTACATGAATTTGTTCAATATTTAAATCCTGAAAAGATTTTCCAAATCAAAATCACTTTTTAAATTATCTTTTTCAGTTGTTCGGACATTAGAATCGATAGAATCAGAGCTTGAAATAGGATTTATAATTCGTCTATTTCTTAGTTTTTTTAATGTAGGCGACTCATTCCGATTTTCTTTCAGTAAATTTCGATTCATTTTCTAAAGATTAATTAGTAAATGAAATTTCGATGCAATCAAAAAATAATCTACCATAAAAAATTATTTGCAATGAAAAAATTATCTGCAATGAACTAATTATATGCAATGAAAAAAAATTAGTTGCTATGAAAAAAAAATGATCCATTGAAAAATTAGAGATGCGATGAATTTTGTCTTGCAACGAAAAATAGCTTGCTATGAAACGTTACAGAGCCACTATATCTCTTTTTAATTCCAGTTTATTTTTGTAGATGACTTATATTTTTATGCTGATACTAAATTTCATTGTTCTGCAACTAAAAAAAAATAAAAATGATACTAAAATTCATACAAGTGATACCTTAAAAAAAATAAAATAATACTATTTTATTATTGACATCAAATAATTAATCAAATAAAAATAACTGACAACTAAATTTACTTGTTTTTAATATAAATGTGTTATTCGAAGATAAGCAAGCAGAGATTCAACAAGAATTTGAAAATGATCAAAATTTACATGAGCAAGTTTTAACGCCAGCGAAGTCAGATGAGCTAAAAAATGAGCAGCTAAATATTGTTCATGGTGTAGTCGAATCTGAGCCAAGTGTGTTGAATTTAGTAGAAAATCGCACTGCTAAACGTCCGAGAGGTAGACCTCGCAAAAACCTAATCAAAGATCGAAGTAAACCTGCAAGCAAAAAGTCTAGAAACAATTAATTGTTTTCTTTTTTATCACGTAAAAAACATGAAAATTTCGGTTAGAATAATCAAAATAATTTAGCCAATACAAATTCGAATACAAATTCAATACAAATTAGTCCTATATATTTTTAGAAACCAAATTTATTTAGCCTTCATTTAAGTATACTCTTTAGATTTTTTACTTTAAGCAATTACATTCCTAAAAATGAGATAACAAATTTTGGTTTATTCATGATTCCTTGGTCAAACCAAAAGTGATTTTGAATTTTATTTGGATCCAATTATACTATAGAAAGCTATACCAAAAAGAATCACAAAACAGCATTTTTTTGGAATTTTACATTCCATTTTTTGCTCATTTTTTTGGCGGTTTTTTAAAGATATTTTTCGAACGGAACATGGTAGAGAAATGATCTATAGCTCATTTTAATCAGCATAAAATTTCACATCACAAATTTTATTAGTTAATTTGAAAACAATCCTTCAATTATCAAAAACACATAAAGGATGAAAAGTAAAGCGGTTTTTTTAGGATTCTAAAAATACGATACGATAGTTTTTACTTTTACAAATCAAAAAATTAGCTTTCATTTAATAAATTGCTTACCACTTTTTTAGAATCCTAAAAAAAACCACTTTACTTTTCATCCTTCATATTTTTTTGATAATTGAAGGATTGTTTTCAAATACACGAATTTCTCATAATAAAAAATTTGCTATTTAACGTGTGTTCAATAATAAATGACCGTTTTTGTTTTGTCAAAAAAAAAATGGGTCGCAGTCAACCAAAATGTTTGAAATTTTATGCACATAAACTAACGGCAGTGTGACAAAATATAGAAAGACAAAATGTAGAAAAAAAAAAAGTAGAAAAAAAAATATCGAATTTATCTGGAAAAAAAATGTAGAAAAAAATATAGAAACAAAAGATACAATGAATAAATAGTCTAATTAATTTTATTTCAATTTTTTTCTTTATCAATTAGTAAATTATTACCTAAACCCTCTAAAAAATGCTTCAATATTCTCACTTTTATAATCTGTCACTAATCGTAAAATTCTCAAATTAGTCTCAATTTTGTCTTTCTATATTTTGTCATGTCTATATTTTGTCATGTCTATATTTTGTCATGTCTATATTTTGTCTTTCTTTATTTTGGAGAAAATTCTACATTTTGTCTTTCTATATTTTGTCTTCCTCCCAAACTAACACCTATCTTGTTTAAGAAATGGGTGTTAATAGCTTTCCACATCTAGCTATATGGGAACGGCCCCAAATCACCTTGACCGCCTTTTGACCAAAAATGTCCTCGAAGGTTTGAAATTTTTAATATATACACATATTCTGATGTGAAATTTTTTGCTGATTAAAATGAGCCATAGATCATTTCTCTATCATGTTCCGTTCGAAAAATATCTTTAAAAAAACGCCAAAAATTACCACAATTTTTTGATTTGTAAAAGTAAAAACTATCATATGTTTAGTTCAAATAAGATTGTGAATTAAAAATACATGGATAGACAATGAGCTTGAATTTTATTCTAAAAATTCTTTTATGACCTTTTTTTCCTTTACTTATTAAAGATTCTAATATTGTAATTTAGTGTCCTTTTGTGTCCTTTACATGGTGTTTAAATTTGGCTATCATTTCCTACCTTCACTAATATATTTCCAATTCGTCATCTAATTAATATCTTTTCTTCATCTAATAAATTTCCTTTTGAGTATAATTATATATATCTACACTAGTAAATTAAATGGAACCTAATATATTTCGAAGTCTACTCTAATTAATTAAACCTCATCTAAATAAATTCGTCATCACTAACCAATTCTGAGAATTACGAGGAAAAAAACTTCGGTCTTTTAGTTGCTTTTAATGGTATTAGGAAATGTTCTTCGTGAAATGTAAGGTATGAAGGTAAATTATTTTCCAATATATTTTCTAATTAGAATTGAGAAATTATAAGAAATCAAATATTTAATGTTATTTTATTTTGGTCTCTCAAAGAAGAACGAGCTTCAACCAGCCGATATTACAACCTATGAGAGTGCGCTGAAGAAGACAAGTTGGAAGAGCTTCAGCAAGTGTAGTTGTCCCAGCTATGACAAAAAGAACATTTGCAAGCACATCATCGGCGTTGCTAGTTATTTCAAGCTATTCACCATTCCACTCGAGATCAAGAACTTGCCTATGGGAGAAAAACGAAAGCGTGGTGCTCCTAAAAAAGCTACCAAGGCTCTTGTTAGGATGTAAAAGTTTGTTGGTCGCTTATTTTTCTTATTATTTCTTATAATTACTCATTATTTGTTTCTTATTTTTTGTTTGTTTGTCGTTTGCTTAAAAAAATAAAAAATTGATTATTACTATAAACTATCGATTTATTGCGAGGAAAGAGCATCGCGACGAGCTAATAACCAGATGTGTACATGGGAAAATCTAGGAAACTGAACGATTTTTCAATTCAAAAATTGAAACCCTGAATTCTGATTCGACGAAAACTTCAGCGAAACTATTGGCTATCAGTTTTGATAAATAATAAAACTAACACTTTAGCATTAAAACAGACTTGCGCAAAAGTCAGAATAAAAAGTCATTTTAGTCGTCAAAGTCAAGTCATTTGATTTGACTTGAATTTTTATTTCTTAAAAAAAGTCTTTAGTAATTCAGGGTTGAACCGTTAATGGGGTAAAACCGTGAATTCTTCTTTGAATGACTATAACTTTTCTTTGAAAAAAACATTTTCTATTAAATAAAAAAAAGAATATAAAGAACGTCTTTGTTAATAAAAATGACCAATAAAAAAGAATTTTTTTATTATTTTTTTATTTTATATAAAACTACTAATCTTCGCTACTTAAAAGAAAATGCCGATCCTCTAAAAAAAAACTTTCTTGATAATTGGTAAAAATTGGAACAAAGAACACCATTTTGTGTATTTTTTGATGCTGATTACGAATTTCTTATTGAAAAATTCAAAAACTTTACCGATTTTCTGTTATTTCAAAAAAAAATAAGTTTAAGAAAAAAATGGGATTGGGGTTAAACCGTTAATTTCATTTATTACAATAAATAGTGTGAATTTTCTATTTGATTGATATTTATAAAAACAACTTTTTAAAAATGCCGAGAAGTATCTTGGTTCAATTTGTTCTTCAAAATCTACAATCAGCAAATAAAGAGAAAACGTCAACAAAAAAAACGAGGATTAAAAGAAAGTACGGTGAAGTTTTGACTGAGAATCAAGTTTTGAAGCAATTAGAAGATGAAGAGGAAAAAAAGTTGAACAAAAAGAGGAAAAAAGTGACAATAATCAGTGATGATGAAGATGAAGAAGAGTCTGAAATTGAAATATCTCCACTGAACGACCAAAAAAGTTGTTTCAAATGTAAAACAGTATTTGGAAAAGTCAAAACAAATCAAAACAAATGGATTTCTTGTGAGAAATGTAACAATTGGTCTTGTGGGAAATGCCTTCCAAGAGGCTTTGATTTAACTATGGAATTTTTTGTTCAAAAAAGTGTTCTAAATAGATAAATTTTGTTTTAAAATAGGATACATATATTTTCTTATACTTTTTTTTTGTATTTTAATTGTTTGAATTTATGTTATTCACGGATATACCCCAATGTAAGCGTTGAAACGTTAATGAAAGATCTTATTTTATTTTAACTATAACTTTTGAACCGTTCTTTTATTTTAAATAAAGTTTTTTTTTTTTAAATTAAAGACAATATTCTCTTTTATTATTTTATATTTTTTTCGAAAAAAAAAATAAATCTCACAACTAATTAGCGATCAAATAAAAGAATTCACGGTTTTACCCCGTTTGACTATATTTTCTTGACTAAAAATTAAAAAAAAAATGTCTTTTACCTTGACTTTAAATTTTTTTTTTCCGAAAAAAGTCATTTCAAAGTTTGAAATAAAAATGGAAGCCTAAATTACTTCATGGAACGGCAAAAAATTCGTATGGCCGCCTTAATAAGTACATGGCACGACACAAGACTTTTTAAAAAAATAAAAAATTTTAAGTCAATCAAGTCAAGTCAAAAGCCTTTTTTTAAAAATAAAAATTTTCAAGTCAAATAAAAAATTTATTTTTCGCATTTTTGAACTTAGCCCATCAATGTTTCAACACATTTGTTAATAAATAACGGCTCGTTACTTGCATACATAAAGCTCTGCTTCTCTATCTTATTTAAAATTGATTAGATGATCCCCAAATTATATAGTGGAGATATATATTATTAGTGGAGCTTTATTTTATAAGTGACGATGGAAATATATTAGTGAAGATATGGAAATATATTAGTGAAGGTAAGGAAATTGTTCCCTTTAAATTTCAAATTTGACCTTTTTTTAATCATGTTTTTAAAAATTTGGACAATTTTTCGACAATTTTTCTACCATAGAAAAGGACACTAAAAAATACACTAAAACACAAGGATACACTAAAAAACATTAAATAAGCAAAAATCTTTGAAATATTTATTTTAACAAAATCTGAGATAAGTAAAAAGGGTCCGGAGCGTAGCCCTGGTTTAGGGATCCGGCTTTGCATTATTATTGGGAAAATTTTAGAATGTTTTTTAAATTTTTAAGTACCTACTATAAATTTTAAAATTCAATTTTTTTGCTTTATTTAAAAAACTGTATCGAGAACTTTAAATTTAAATATAATAATAATTAAAAATGCTGAAAATTTTAAGAAATGTAATTAATTGAATAGCTATTCTTTATTAAGTAAAGGACACAAAAGGACACAAAAGAATAATTAGCTATAAAAACACGCTTATTGTATATAGCTCAACTGAGCGGCTAACTCGGTTTAAGTTTAACCTCATACAACTCTAGTCAGAATTAAAGCTCAAGCTCGATTTTTATTTTTTGTACTAAAATTCACAATGCCTTAATTTTAAAGAACAGCCATTTGTCTTGAAGAGTGCAGGGATTGAGACAAAAAAAAAGCCAACACCAGCGCCATACGAGAGCTTGTAAAAAAATCATATGATTTGATGAATTAAATTTTTTTTAAAATGTCTTCTAAGCTATCAAATCAAATAGGCGATTCAGCATCAAGTCCGGCCGCCACCGACACACCCAGCAGCAAACATTTGATCAAAAGTCTGACCAAAGAGCAAAAACTCGAAAAAATATCCCACTACACCTCTTGCCAAGAGGACGCCTGCAGATGCAACGGATTCAAACAAAAAGAGTCCATCGACGAATGCAAGACATGCGGCCATTGTCAACAATCTCATCTTAAACAATTCACCGAGCACACAATCGCTCAAATAGATCGTCTCTTTCTCACCGTGCTCGACATAGAGACTCTATTCGGCCTGATAATCAAAGAGGACGACGCCGAAACAAAACAAATCTACTATTTTCTATTCAAGCTACTGCGCAAAGGTGTCCTGTGCCAGAGTGACACGAGCGTCGAGGGCCATCTCGGCAAACCGCCCTTCGACCAGCCCTCCATCACCAAATCCACACTCAACTTCATATTCTCCAAGTATCAAAAGTCAGGCGAACTAGAGCTGCAGAACATGTTCGAGGCGAGCAAAATATTTCTCTACTGTTTGAATATGTGGAAATTTGAGAGTCCGTCGGTGTTCAGCAAACGCTGCTCAGTTGAATCGCACAAACAACTAGCTCTGTACAAGCTCAACTACACTAGATGGATGTGCTACAATTGTGTGCCCTCATTTTGCCAGTGTCTCGAAAAGTACGAGACCATCGCCATTTTTGGCGTCACTTTTTTGGGCCTAGTCTTTCCAATGATCAAAAAAGAGATCGAAGAGAAGTTTGTGTGCGAAAAGGAGAAGATACCAGTGGAAAAGCGGCTCATATTTTCCACTTATTTGCCGCGCTTTTTGAGCAGTCTTGAGCAAGAGCTGGCCGAAGAGAACAGTGTGATATGGACACAAAATGTGAGCCTGAGCAACTCGGTGTACGAGGCAGAGATCTACAATATGCTCAAGGGCGAGAACTTGAACGTGCCGTACTTTGAGAGCTTTAAGCCCAAGATTAGCTCGGACAAGGTTACTAGGCGGAGGGCACACGAGATCAGCGAGAAGCGCAAGCTGGAGGAAAAAGAGTGCGAGCTGAACAAGAAGCATAAGAGCGAAGGAGACGCACAGGACTCGGTGATCAGAGAGTTGGTGCGCGAGTGCGATGTCGAAATGGCTGCTTCGAATGAAGCGGCGTTGTTCAGCGCAATGGCGTCGCGAGATGAAACAGCTAGAAATGAGCAGAAGAGGGGTCTCATAGAATTTCATGTGATTAGCAATCAGCTTGATGGCGATCCCGATGACAAGATATTGATTTGGTTGCTTATGGTCAAAAATGTGTTCTCGCATCAATTGCCCAGGATGCCGCGCGAATACATCACCAGGCTGGTTTTTGATCCGTAAGTTGACATTTTGAACTTTTTGTTTTTTTTCAGTAAATTTTTTTTAGCAAAAATTTTTTTGAAGAATTTTTTTTTTAATTACAAATACAAAAAAATATATTTTTCGTAATTTCTTTAATAATTTTAATAATGTTTTTAATTTCCTGTTGTATAATTTTTATATTCGCTATCTGGTGCAATATTAAAGATTATAGAAAAAAACTATTTAAGACAAATTTTTTGATTTAAAAAAAAAATAAATTAATAGTCAAAAATTTATTTTTAAAATTTTATTTATTTTATTAAACTTTAAATACAGTGGTATTCCGTATTTTATTCTTTACCATAATTTACGTAAAATATTAGAAATTTTGGTAAATTCTCAAAAGTAAAGAATCGTATATTCAACATTTTATACGTAAAATAATGTTAAATTTTAATATTTTACGGAATTTGTTGTAAAAAAAAACTGTCTATAATTTTGAGAGATACATTAATTCGGTCCATCTTAAAGTTTCATAAATTACCAAAAATAAAAAGTAAGGTCAAATTAAAAAAAAAATGTAAAACTTTATTTACTACGATATTTTACTTTATTTTTTATGATTTTTTCCATTGTTTACTCTAAAAATTTGAATTTTACTTAAATCTAGGTAAATTCAGGCAAATTTTTTTGAAAATCTCTCGTTTGAAAACTTTGCAAATTTTAATAAAACCTCATTTAAAAAAAAAAAAGTAAAAATTCTTCAATATTTTGAACATTTTTATTTTTGCAACAATTTACGTAGAATATTAAAATTTTAATATATTTTTCGTAAAATAACTCAAAATAAAAAATTCGGAACATCAGTGTATTTGAAAAATAATTTTAGATTTATAAAAAATTTCTACTCGAATTCTTTTTCAGAAATTTTAAAAATTTCATGTTCAAAAAGTATCTGTAATTAATTTCTATTAAAATTTTCTATCATTTTTGTTTTATATAATTTGAACCTTTCCCTCTTTGTATTTTTCTTGAGTTTGAACAAAAAAAAATGATTTCAAATAGTTAAACAGCATATTTTAGAATAATATTAAAACATTTATATATAAAAAATTAAATCTCTTAATCATTTAGGAATGAAAATTTTATTTATTGTTTGAATTTAAAAGTGAATTTTTATTTGAATTTGAAATTCAATAAAAATTTTAAGTTTTTGGATTTTATTTTCTCCTCTTTTGTTTCTCGATTATGATAGTTCACCTAAAAAAGTTATTTAAACTTTTATTTAAAATTCAAAATGAATGATACATTTCTTACAAATTTCGACAATTGTTGGAAAATTAAATTAAAATCTTTTAAATTTTGTATTTAAAAAGTGAATAGGAAAAACAAACATTTGATTAAAAAATTCTGGTTAAAAAAATAAAAAATCTATATATTCTACCTTATATTATATGTTAACTTATAATACCAGATAAAACTAAAAATTTAATTTTATCAAAAAATCATAGTCATTAATGAAATTTCAAAAAAAAAAAAAATTTCTTCAAAAAAGATATTTAATTTTAAAATAAAGGAAAAAAATCACCTTCACTCATGATTTTTATTTTTTAATATTTTTTTTTTCTAATTAGAAAACATAAATGTTTGGTATTGGTAAAAGATAATAGAGTGATTGGCGGCATATGTTTTCACATGTTTCCATCTCAAGGCTTTTCGGAAATTGTATTCTGTGCCGTGTCGTCAAATGAACAGGTCAAAGGCTACGGTACCCACATGATGAATTACCTAAAAGACTATCATGTTCGCAATGGCACACTTCATTTTTTGACCTATGCAGATGAATTTGCCACAGGCTACTTTAAAAAGCAGGGTTTCAGCACTCAAATTAACTTGGCCAAATCGGCCTATCACGGCTACATTAAAGATTATGAGGGAGCAACTCTCATGGGCTGTGAACTGAACCCAAATATTATCTACACTGAATTGTCTTCTATTCTTAAAAAACAAAAGGAAGTTTTGAAAAAAATAGTTGAGCGTCGTCAAGATGAGCTTGACAAGTGCTATCCAGGCCTCACGTGTTTTAGAGATGGTATTCGACAAATTCCCATTGAGAGCATACCTGGTGTTCGCGAAGCAGGATACAGATGCACTTCCGAGGACTATAAATTTGTCGAAGATAACATGGACCCGGAAAGTTTGTATACGCATTTACGCGGCATTTTAAATCAACTAAAAACACATCCATCCGCTTGGCCATTTCAGAAATATTCGCCTGCTTCGTCAAGTTTACCACCAACTGTTCTGTCACCCAGCACCAGTAGTCCAGCTGGTCGCTACCCAATGGACTTGAAAATGATAAGTGAACGACTCAAAGCTCGCTACTACAGTCATATTTATTTGTTCAAGGCTGATGTTATGAGATTATTTGCCAATTGTCGTGAAGCGTACTCGGCTGATAGTGAACAAGTAAAATGTGCCGATCAGTTACAAGCTTATTTTAACAAAAAAATTATTGATATTACTAAATAGTGATTTATTATGTAAAAATAAAAAATTTTCTTATTCTTTTAAAATTGTTTGTTAATAAAAAAAATGAAAAAAAATCTTTTTTTCTTAAATTTATGGGCGTAATATCCCGGAATGTAATGTAAAAATAAAAAGACCGAACATAAAAAAAATTTTTTAATTATCGTGTCATTTTTTCGATTTTTTATGCGAACAACTCTCAAATCTTTTGGAAGATCATCATAAATTGGTTTGCAGTTTGTTTAGTACTTTCTATAATAAAATATAAAGATAGATATAATTTTTTTTTTAAATAACAGTAGTGATCAATTTTTTAATGTTGGTCCAATTTTTTAAATTATTACTCAACTCTGTAAATTACTTTATATATTAGTAAATCATCAAGATTAAATTGGAAAATTATTTCGGAGACAAGACAACATTTGTATTAGCTAATTTATTCTGCAATAAAACAATAAAAACTTTATTCATAAAAATTTTAAAAACTTTTTAAGTCAATTTCTAATATCTTTCACGAAATTTAATGTAAAAATTTAATGTAAATATAAATATATTATTTTTAACTAAAAACTCTTTCCTAATAAACTCTTTTGTATTTTGTGCACTAGTCTGTTGAATTTTGTAATTAATAAATAAATAATAATATCCAATTACTTATGAAGTAGCATTTTATAATATATTTATGTCTATTATTCAAAAAATTTATTTACACTTTGACGCAGCAATATTAAATTCAATAATATTAAATCATCTTTACAAATTTAAAAAATTTTAAATTAACTCTCATTTATTTTTTTCTGATCAAAAATTATTTAAATGTCATTAAAGCACATAATGCTTCTTAATTATAATTTTAATTGAACTGTAATCATTTTTTAAAAACACTTTCAAAAAACAATTCAAACTTCTGAGTAGATTTAATTTTTAATTTAAATTCTCTTATTAAATTAGTAAAAAATAAATAAGTTAAAAAAAAAATATCTTCTACTAGAGTAAAATGGCAGAATCAGAATGTGTTCAAGAGATAGAAGATGAAGAGGAAAGTGACTATGCCGAAGCCGAGCCAGTTCTTGCATACTCGCGCATAAAAAACGATGTTTTAGGTATAATTGAAAGCGATTCAGTCAGCTGCATTAAAGCTGATCGTAAGGTAACACTTAAATTTATTAAAAAACAAAATTTATTTTTTTTTAAAGTTTTTAATTGTTGGAACACACTGGGGTCGTGTACATGTCTTGGACCATGATGGTAACAAAGTTTTGACAAAAGAGCCTGTAAGAAATAACAGGAGTTTTATTAAAGTCACATGTTGATAGACTAAGTCATGTATGAACTCACTTATTGAGCATTTAGTTTATTATTTATTTAAGTCCATATTAAAGCACCATTTGTTTTGATTAAATTTCAATCTAAAGAATGCCAATTAAATTTATTAGTCATCATTCAAGAGTATTAGTTTTTATTCAAAAGATTAGATGACAATAATTAATATTTCATAGAACTATGGTAACACAGTCTAAATGTATTTAATGTAAATTCGGTGACGTAATTTGAAAAACCGAAATATATAAGTCGTTTCATTTTTTTTTTAAACAACCCACATATTCTTGTAGATCTTGAAGAGAGGAATCCAAATATATATATGAAATATTTTTAAAAAATTTTTTAACCTTTTTTTTTTAAATTCAAAGCTTTTTTTCGGCTAATTCGGTAGAATTTTTCAAATTAGTAATTATGTTTGACAATTTTTGATCCGATGACGGAACAAGTTTGAACTGACCTTATTTGCTTATCGTTTTCAGCGGGTCTTAATTAGTAGAAAACAATTTTACTAGATTTTTAAGATAGCCGATGGGTCCGTTGTCTAATGTTGTTATTTTTTATGGGTTAAGAGGTTAATGAGGTATCACCTCAATACCCAAAAATCCCACCTATTTACCCCTAAAAACAAAATATTTAACTTAATTGGACTTAAAAGACAAAAATGATCACATTGACGCCGTTTTTTATGAAAAATTTAAAATTTTGTTTCACAAAAAAATTTGTTTTTTTTTTACAAAAATAATTTGATTTTCTTTGATAAAAATATTCGTTCTGTATTATCAAAAAAAGTTAATATATTATAAAAATGAATCAGAATAAACAAAAAGAAGTTAAAAAAAAAGTATTGGGTTTGTTTTGAATGTTTGCCTAAAAAGTTTAGAAATAACAAAGGGTTAGAGTTTCACTGTGATGTATTTCTCGACTAATCTTTAAACTTAAAAAATTAAACATAAAATTTATTTTAAATTCGTTAATAATTCGTTTAAATTTTTTTCTAAATAGTTATGTTGTAGCATGTATTTAAAAGATTAATAATAAAGAATATTTTAATTATTTATACTATTAAAAAAAACAAAAAATCCTTTTTTAATTCTTATTGAGCTAATTGGGTGAATTCGGTTAATTCGGTGAATATTCTGGAAAAGAGGTTAGTTTTGGGGCAAAATATATATGGTTTCGGGGTATTTCGGTTAACCCAATTATCCCTAACATAATTAACCGCAGGAGGTAAATGGGTGAGTCAAAAAAACAGGTCTAATTCGGTGACATTTTTTGGAGTTTTCGAACAAAATGAGATCGTTTTATGCAATAAAAAAAAAATAGGTCACCCGGTTAGGCTCATTTACCATAATAAGTATTAAAAAATAATTTTTTTGATTAAATCTTTCTATTTAAAATTCACAAGTGTGAAAAAAGTTAGTTTTCACACATTCGAAATAAAAGGAATAAATGTTCCCACGCTAATTATTCACGTTACCTTTATAAAATTAAGACTCTTTTAAGGTTCCTGTTTATGTGGATTAATTATTACTCTGCCTTAAATTTTTTAATATTAGATTAAATATTAAATTATCTAATGTGAATTAAAAAATTTCAATTTGTATTTTTTCTTTTTATTTTAAATTTTCTATTAATATTTATTATTAAATCTACAGGAGCTAAGTTTGCTTCAGATTCACAAATAAATAATCAATTGCCATGTTGTTTGGCAAAAAACAAAGAAAAAAAAATAAATGTTTTTTCAAAATCTTCTTTTTTTTTTTGATTCATTTTTCTTTTATATAATTCATAAGTCCAAATTGGAATTTTTGAAAAAAGCAATTCTTTCAGCTAGAGATAAAAATATAAGATTCGAATCTTACTAATTTTATGGAAAAATCATTATGTAATTCTGTTTAGCAAAAATTTAATTTTTCTATTGAAAAGTAATTAATTTTGTATGAATTTTGTATGAATTTTTTGTTGATTATTAAATTTTTCACCATAAAATAGAAAAAATTCCACAGAAAGTTTGACTTCAAAAAAGTAAGGTTTATTCTTTGTTATCATATGAAATTCAATAAAAATTAATTTAAAAGCTTCAATATATTTATTTTCCAGTATTAACTAATAGACACTTTTATGATATTGTTCGGTTTTTCAATTATTCTTGTTAGAGATAGTATGTTCAAGAAAAATTTCTAAAAACAATTAGCTAGGTCAAGAAAGATTAAATATTATTGACCTGTTAAATATTAATTTTATTAAATTAACGCCTACTCTGGCGATGAAAAACTTAGTATAAAATAAAAACATTAAAGTATAAAAACAAGATCAATCTAAAAAAAAAGATAGAAATTAATTCAATAAAAATTTAAATAAATATTACTCTGCTAATTAAGAGCGAGAAAAAGCTGATAAATTTAATTTGAATTAAGTTTTCAGATTTTCTAAAAAAAATTAAGATTTTTTAATTATTTGTTTTAATATTTGATTTAATCATAAATTAAAATTTAATTTTGATATTATATTTTGTTTAAAATATCTATATTAAATTTTTTCCCTTGATTTTTGTTAAATAATTAAAGATTAATTAATAAGATATAAAATCAATTTTCAAAATCTTTTTGAATTCTTCATGCCTTATAAAAAAGATAGAAAAAAATCTACTAAATTAAGATAAAATTTAAAAAATCTTTTGAATGTAGGAATTCAATCTAATTCTTGGTATTTTATTTTATAGGAAATCTATCAAATGATAAAAAATGTCAAAATTTATAAATACTTTTATTGAATTTTGTTTTTAAAATTTTTTCTCCGGGCGCTCTAGTAGAACTTAAAAATATTAATTGTCAATAAGAATAATTGATCGGCATTTATTTTAATTAATTGTATTTTGAAAAATTAAATGTCGAAAATCAATTTAAATTTTAATCTTTATCAATTTCTTTCTAATAATTTCCTAGAATTATTCCAGCAATTGATTTTGGTTAAAATGGTGAATAGTCATAAAGTCTAGTATTATTCGATTCCTTTCCAGCTAATTCATGCCACATCCATTTAAGAAATATAAGAGGAGTAAGCTAACTAAAAAAGAAGTCACAAAAACTAGCAAAAATTAATAAATTTTTTATTTTTAAAACAAAAAATTAGGAGAAATCAAATATTTTTAATATGAATAATTAATTATTTATATTAAAAATATTTGATTAATTAATTTTTCATAACTGATAATATCTATTTATTAAGAGATAAATGGTTCTCCAAAAACACCAAAAACTTTTTAACACTAATCACTACAAAACACAATTTTTTTTTGTGCCGAATTCAAAAAAAAATAATTTTTACATATTTAACCAAATAGTTGGTGAACACAAATTTTTTGTGTTGATAAAAAAAATTAAATTAAAATCTTTTTTAAGAAAAACCAATTTCCAGCTAATTTTGGACTACCTTTTTTATGTTTATTAACAAATTCGTCGTTTTCGGGCTAACTTGTGACAATATCCCAATTTAAAAAAATATTTGCATTTATTTTTTTGGATTCTTTAAAATTCTCCAAAAATTCGGAAATTTTTTTATTACGTAAAATCATAGGCATTTTATTATCTAAAATATTTAGTGTCAGTTTTTAATAGATATTAAAAAAATTTTTCCTTAGATTTTTTTTCGTTTCTGTGTTGAACAGTTTTGAAAATTTATGAAAAAATTTGTGCTTAGAAGTTTTTTTATTTGTGGAGAGCAGCTTATTTTTGTGCTGAAAATTTTTTCATTGTGGGTAAAAGTTTTTGATTTGTGGGTGACAGTTTTTTGTTTTTGGGGACTAGGTAGACCCGTTTATTAATTGATGATATTTTTTTAACCTGACATTGTGCTATACTTTAAATGACATATAACTAAATTTTGAGACAACTTATTGTTTTAATTTACGAATAATACATTAAATTGACTTTAATTTTAATTGACAATTTTATGTTTTTTTTTAAATTGACGTTTAATCAAAATAAATTACGCTTTGATATTTACTCTTTAATTAATTTATTTGTTTATATGTGTCGAGCATAAACTCTTTGAGATCAAAAAAGAAATAAATCAAGAAAAAATAAAATAAAAATTTAAAGTAAAATAAAATAGAAGTAAAATGAGTTAAAATTTAGTATAAAAGAAAATGTTCTTTGAAAATTTCATGGTGTTGTAACATGTTTAAGTATTGAACAGTTAAAGAAAGAAAGAAGAAATAGTAAGATTAACTCAATGGAATAAAATTTTTAATAAATAAATAAGGATTAGGTTTTGTGAAGTTCAGTATAAATGAACAGAACAAAGTGTAAATAATTTAAATAACTTTTTTTCTAAAAGTTTAAAATTAATTCTGTGATTGCAGCATGGTGCAACATTCAAAGCTGCATCAACTGTAAAAGTATGCTAATGATGTGCAAAATCTCTAGAAAATGCACAACGCTCGATTATATTGAAATTTAATTTCTTCAAGACTGTTGCACTATGTTGCATTTACAGAATTAAGTTTAAACTTTTAGAAAAAAGTTATTCAATTTTTTACATTTATTTCTGTCTTCTTATCATTTTTTTTACTGAATTTCACAAAACCTAAGGATTAGCTAAAAATTTAAACAGTATTGATTTCAAATCATTAAATTTTTAGAATAGTTTTGTTAATTAATTAATGACTTATATCAGTAAGTCATATGAACTTTACTTATCTGTTACATATTTACACAATAAATACAGTAAAAACAAAAATTTGATTTTAAATATTTTGTTTACCAAAAATTATATTTAAAATGAAACAAGACGATTTTTTTTTTCAATTTTTAAATTTAAAAAATTTAAAATTTTTCTGATTTTTTTGACATGACTTTTATACAGCTCTAGCCATAGCATCTTGATTAGTTCTCATAATTTCTAATAAAGCACGAGTTAACAGTAAATGATTTGACGATTGACACCAAGGAAGAGTATGTGGCATCATGCAGTGACGATGGTAAAGTAGCAGTTTTTGGTCTTTTTGAATCGGAACATGATCAAATCATTGAATTCAATCGGCCAATAAAAAGCATCGAATTGGCGCCAAATTTCAATCAAACACTCAGTTTTGTTACTGGCGACACAAAACTTGTCTTGGTCGAAAGAGGGTTCATGGGCCGCAGAAAAACAAGTGTCCTGCATCAAGGCGAAGGCATCATACGAAACATAAAGTGGTGCAATGATTTAATAGCTTGGTCTAATGAAAAGGGAGTTAAAATTTACAGTTTAGCTGAAAGTAAGATAATTAGCTTTATTGCCAAAGATCATGAGTCAAGTTTGAGAGATGAGCTTTATCGTTGTTCACTTCTATGGCAAGATAAAGACTCGCTGATTATCGGATGGGCCGATAGATTCAAAATATGCAAAATAATACGATCGAGAAGCTCTGGTCTTATTTCTCATATAGAAATAACCAGTTTGGTCAAGACAGATTTTTACATAGTTGGTCTAGCACCATTTAAAGATCAAAACCAATTTTTGCTTTTGTGCTATGAAAAATCAGAAGATAGCAGACCACATATCAGAGTGGCCCAGGCCAGTCCGGACTCTTTTATTGAAATATCGTTTGATGCGATTACAATTAAAGAGTACGAAAAGAATCGGCCTTTCGAGTATCGTTTAGATTACATTCTAAACGAGGGCTCATATTTTGTTCTTAGCCCTAAGGATTTGATAAAAGCGACGCCCAGATCTTTTGACGACCATATCAAGTGGCTTATGGAAAGACTTAACTTTGAACAAGCTTTGGAAGACATCAAAAATGCGCCTGAATCCCCAAAGATTTTTACCTACCAAGTAGTCGGCCTGAACTACATTGATTATTTAATATCGGCTAAAGAGTATAAGGAAGCGGCCGAATGGTGCAGTAAAGTGACTTTGTCTGAGAAAAATTGGGAAGAGAAAATTTTAATTTTTGCCAAAGAATGCAAACTGGAGGTATGTGAAATAATTTAATGTAATGAATGGGTGAGGTATAAATAAATATTAAAAAAGAGAAAAAAAGCATTGAAAACAGAAAAAAATATTTAATTTATTTAAAAATTTTACTGATATAATCCCATACAACTTTTATTGACAGGATCTTAAACATGTTCTTTTAAGGATTCCCCTCAAGAATCCTGACCAAATCTTGACTAAATTCTTATTCAGTTCAGGATAATTTCTTGAATAAGTCTAGTTTCGGATCCTACAACTCCTAAACAGAAAAAATTAGGATTTTCGAGGAAAGTTAAGATATTTAATAAGTATCTTTTGAGATCCTTTGAGTTCATTAAAAAAAAATAAATGATAAATATACAATGTTTTAAATAAAATTATGGAATTATCAAAAAATTTAAACTAAAATATATTTTTAGAAAGATAATAAGAATAAATTTAAAAAGATAAGAGATAAATGTTAGTTAAAATAGAAACGTCGATTTAATTTTAAAATTCAATAATATTCATTATTTTAAATATTTATTATTTAAACGAATATTTATTAAATATTAAATTCAAATCTGATATTTAAGAAAGGAAACTCTACAAATAGTATTTTAAAAATTGACCAAGAGAATCTTACATTTAAAATTCATTTAATTTTAATGAAAATAAAACAAATCATATTAATATAACATAATACAAACGAAAAAATTAATTGAAAATGAACATGATTAGCTTCTCTAAAACTTAAAATTTCAAAATAGTTTTAAAAAAAATTGAAGTTTGACTTAACTTATTTATTCCTTAGTTTTCCTTGTTATGTTTTCTTCTCTGTTTTGTATTATAAGTTAAATAAGGTAAGATAGAATAGTTAAGAATCTATTTAAATGTTTCTAAAAAATTCCTAATAATTCTTAAATAATTTCTAATAAGTTCTTTACGATTCCTGATACAAGATCTTACAAAAATTTCCTTCAATCTTACAGGTTTATTTTCTGATAGATACTTAAAAGATTGCTTAAAACCAGATTCTTTAAGATTTTCATTCAGGATTACTAAACAAAATATTGGATTTTCCAAAAAAATTTTAGCATTTTAATAATTCCTAAGATAATTCTTTAAGATCCTAAAGGAAAATTTTAAGAATCTTAAATGCTGCATTTTCCTGAAGATCCTTCAAGATCCCTAAAAATAATTTCTCTCAAGATAAAAGAAAAAAAACATAAAAAGAAAATACAAAAAGAATAAAGAGAAAAATCATGAAATTAAATTTAGACTGTCTCTTAATTTAAGAATTTAGTTACCAAAATAACCTAAACATTTATTTCCTCTTCATGGCGCAGCATCCAATTAACCAATTAATTTTCCTGGTATGCTATCAAATATTTTTTATAAAGACCAAAAGCAGATCGAAAGCGAAAAGCTATTATTTACTTACAAAATAATTAGCGACTCATTATTCTCATTATTTTCATTATTTTCAAATAAGTTAATGTTTTTTTACAAAAAAGATTTTTTGAAAAATTAAAAAATAAGTTGGGTTTTGAATTTATGTCTTTTCCTTTTTTATTAAGTGAAATTTTTTTTTATATGTTTTGTTAAACCTGTTGGATAAAGAATAGTTGAAATTTTTAAAAATGCTAAAAATAATTATCGAAAAATAAAAGAACTAAAAATCTATCAAAATATAAAATATTTTAAAATATGCCAATCACTTCTTTTTTCTTTAGGTCTTAATAAGATATTAATTTATTAATTCTAAAAAAATTCCTAAATTCTGAATAAAATTAAATTTTTTAAATGATTAGTTTTTAATTTTTTTTTAATACCCAGCCACTATTAATTTTTTTAATTTTTTTTAGGATATATTTGAGAAAATCCCTTCATCTAATCCGGTGCTGTCACCAGAGATCTACGAAAAGGTTTTGAATGAATTTTTGAGATCCGGAGACTATGAGATTTTTAAGTATTTGATTAGAAAATGGCCTTGTGATATATATGGATTGGATTGCGTCACACAAGCCATTGCTACTGCCTGTAACAAAAGCAAAAATAAAATTCTGGATGAATGTCTAGCTTTAATGTAATTATATTTTTATAATTTTATTAGAAAATGCTAAGTCTGAACTTTTATCATGAAATTTTTCTTTTGTCATGAAATTTTTCTCCCATTCATTCTTAATTCATGTAACTTGGTCAATATTTTACCACAACTACATTTTTGTTTTCAGAACACTCAAGAATTTTTAAAATCAAAATTGTCAAATTCTTAAAGAATTAGACAACTGCATATTTTTAATAAAAATTTTTTTAAATACTAATGATTATATTTAAAGGTATGAATACCAAAAAATGTTTGATAAAGCTTTCGAAATATACATAAACCTACAGGATCAAGCTGTTTTTGATTTTCTTCTAAAGCACGAACTATTCGAGTGTGCTTATAAAAATCTAATTGAGCTAATATCTCTAAATAAACAAGTAAAAATAAAAATAATTCCAAGTCTAAAATAAATTTATTGATAATTAATTTATATTTTAGAGATCGATTCAAATTTTAGTCGACAATGTTGAAAAATTACCTGTTAAACGAGTAGCTGAAAAACTCAACAAAAATAAACTATATCTTCACTATGTAAGTTTCAAAAATTTTTTTATACACAAAATTTTAATAGTTTGAATTCGAAACAATATATTTTTTATTCAGTAAACACATTTTTAAAAAGTATTAATATGGAATTAATATTAATTAAAATTACTTAAAATAAATTTTAAGAAATTTTAAATTAATTTTTTTTTTAATTATAGAAATTAAATACAATTAAAAATAAAGATGCAAATAATTGAATAGCTAGTATTTTTTATATTTTTCAGTCTCATATGATTAAGTAAAAAAACAAATTAATTAAATTATTAATTAAATTAATTTAATTTTTGCATTAGATTCTATAGCAGTAGTAAATATAGCTGCTAAAAATTTAGAATAAAAATTTTTGAGGCATTGTTGGTAAATTAATTGACCAACTCTATTAATTTGAAGCCGCTATTTTTACAGATTACATTTTTAAATACTAGAAAAAAGTTAAAATCATCTCCTTTGACTTATGTATTGACTTAATTTTTTCTCTTCCATATAAATATTAAATAACATGATATATAATAATTTATCAAAATTTTAGAAAAGATGAAAAAATCTGATAAAAATTATTTAATATTTAATTAAATAAAAAACATTTAAAAAATACAAAATTTTTTCTAGAATAGACTAAATAAAATTTTTATAGTTTATTCAGTTGTTTTTGGAATTATACTAGAATTTTAAAAATTTAAATAATAAAATAAAACGAAGCATTTTTAAATTAATTAAATAATATGTAGTGAGGTAAAAAAAAATAAACTAAATGAGCACAGATTATTTATATGTACACAAAGTAGGGTTGACTCGATACGTCAAATTTAAAGACAAATATTTGGACTAAATTTTACTCAAATAAAATTTTATTTAAATTAAAAAAAAATTTTAATAAATTTTTTAAAGTATTTGGATGCTATATTCGAAAAAGATCCGAATATATCACGTGATTTTCACACAATTCAAGTTGTTTTGTATGCCGAGTTTCAGCGAGAAAAACTACTCAAATTCTTGCAGTCAAGTCAATATATTTCACTGACTCAGGCACAGAAAGAGTTGCAAGAGCGGGATCTTGGACCTGAAATAGTGTACATACTGGAGCGTACTGGACAAATAAAAAAAGGTCTACAAATAGTACTTCATGCAATAAAAGATGTTAATCAGGCTATAGAATTTTGTAAACGACATAATGACAAAGATTTATGGGAAGATTTGATCCAATATTCGGTAAATAAACCCGATTACATCATAGGCCTATTGAACAATATTGGCACCCATGTCGATCCTGTCGATTTGATTAATCGAATTCCCAATGGAGTCACCATAAGAGGCTTAAGAGATGCATTGGTTAAAATTTTGTCTGATTACAGGGTGCAAATATCGCTGTTAGAAGGATCCAAGAGCATTATGACTAGAGACTGCTTTAATCTACTTGAAAAGCAGATCAAAGTGGTCAAGCAAGGTGTAAGTGTGGATGATGACCAAAAGTGTCCGACCTGTGATGAATTGTTGATCACTTTTAACTTAAATATGGCCAGAGGTTTAAAAATATTTGAGTGCAGACATTCTTTTCATGAAGATTGTATCCAAGAAAGTGACAAGTGTTCAGTTTGTAGTCAGAACAAAAGTTCAGTTTTGTCTTTATTTAATGCTGATTGATTTTTAGATTTTTTTTTAATAATTATTTATTCTAAATTATAAAATAAAGTTTTCTACCGATTTGAATTCAATTATTAAAAATTTTAATTTAATAAAATAATTAGATAATATTAAATAGATAAGATTAACTCTAAAAATGGGTTTACAGAACCCTTCTTTCATTGAAAAAATTTGAAATTAAAAAGAATGTAAAAAGAAATATTCGCTCCTTCAATTAGATTAATTATTTTAGAGATCTATTTCTTTCTGCTAGCAAATTTTTTTCAACTGTTAGTAAAAAAAATTAATTAATGATTGCTAAATTTTTACACTTGATAAATAAATTTTTTTTTAAGTTTCCTAAAAAAATAATACTTGCTAGCTAATTTTGACGCTAAATAAAATGAGCGAAGATGACCACATGAGCGAAGAATATCAAATAACTGCAGGTGTTCCTCAAGGCTCAGTAATTAGTCCTCTTTAATTAAGTATATATATTAATGACATCCCCAAAAGAAACAAAACAAATAATGAATACTCTCTGCTTTTCGCAGATGATCTAGTAACATTCTTCATTTATAACAAAAAAGGGAACCTAGAAAATAAGATTAATAAATACCTCAACGAACTAGAACAATGGCTTATTAAATGGAAAATGAAGATATCAGTTGAAAAGTCGTGTTCAGTAGTCTTTTCTAGGTACAAAAAAGAGAGTGATAATCTAAACTTAAAAATTTATGGAAATAGAATAGTGAGCCAAAAGAAATCATGTTTCTTGGTATTAAATTTGATTCTAAGCTAAACTTTAATATACTGGTAGACGAAATTAAAGAACGCTGCAATAAAAGGCTAAATATTATTAAAATATTGTCAAACAAAAAATGAGGTCTTAATCAAAACACACTAGGAAATTTATATAAATCTTTAGTCGGATCAATTTTAGACTATTCTTTTCCTTGCTTAAATTCATTTTCAGAAAATAATATCAAAAAACTACAAGCAATTCAGAATACAGCAGTCAGATCTATTCTTAAGTTAAAATATGATACTCCCTCCAACATCGTGCATCATGAGGCTTATAATAAACTTAAATTACTAACAGTCTCGAATCGGCTTTTTGAATTGAGTGAGAGATATGTTGGGACAGGACTGAGTCATTCTATTCCATTGGTTGTAATACTGGTCGAGGAATACAAAGAAGGTTTCGAATCAAGATATATTGAATACCCAACTCCATTGTGTAATTGCTACCTTACTATTTACTCTTTTTATCTTGATGCTTGAACTAAGTAAACATGTGCCACATGTAACAATCTATTCCAATTTATGTCTTTTTAACTTTAATTTATTTAGCTTATTTACTTTATTTTGATTCTTTTTTTTATTTCATTTTTGTTAATTTTAATTTTATTTTTTATTCTTTTTTTAATTTATTTATTTTTTTTAATTTATTCTCAAGGAGCCCTAGCTCGGTGCAGAAAACAAATAAATAAAATAAATAAATACCATTATTCGACAAATTGAATTACTTAATTAATTTTCTTGTAAAATGATACATAAACAAATAATTGATACCTTCAGACCATATTTTAAATTAACTTACAATTTATTTATTAAAACTTATCAAATCCTTTATAATTTTTTATTTATTTGTTTTTCTGTACCCAGCTTGAGCTCCCTCAGAATTAAAAATTTGATGAACCGAATGATTTAAATATTGATCAAAATTATCAAGCTGATGCACAAGAATCTTCAAATGGTCCAAAACGCCGTGGCAGACCTCGTGGTTCTACAACTAAAAAAAAGAAAAAAGAAAATAGTTCTGTCAGAAAATCAAAAAGACAACGAAAAAACTAAATTTGATATTTGAAATTTTAATTTTTTTGTCGGTACTAAGCTTATTTTTTTTTCTTCTTTTCAAACTTAATATGAATAAAATTTTATCAAAATATTTTTGTCTATTTTTTTATACTTTTATTTTTGCTATCAAAAGAAAAAAATTTGCTATAATAAACATAATTCTACAAGCAGGTGAAAAAAAATTGCTATCTATATATCAGCTAGCATACAAATTTGCGGAAAAAATAAATTTACTAGCAGAAGAAATTACGTCCATTATTTTATCAGGCTAATTTAATGCTTTGTTTTTAAAATATTTAAATTTAATGTCCATCAAAAAGTTGAAACACCCAGAAGGTTTTATTGGCACTTTTTAAGCTTAAAACGCAGAAAAAATTTAAAAATAATCATTAATAAAATTTTTTTTTTTTTAAATGTTTGATATCAAATAATTAAATTGCATAAAAAAAGTTAAAGATTTTTTTTTAAACTTTGGGATAATACAAATAAAAGTGGAATATCTAGTATTAAAAAAGTCTATTGATATTATTGATTAAAAATTATCAGTCTATCAAGCATATTTATAAAATTTTCAAAAATTTAAAAATAAAGTATGAGTGATTTTTAATTTTTTTTGTTAATACAAATAAACATGACTGCATCTATCATACTAAAAAAAAAAGATTCGAATTTCAAATGAATATAAATAAAATACTTTGTACAAAGTTAATTTTTTTAACGTTAAGTAACAACATAAAATAAATTATTAATTTCTTTTGGAACATAACAATGGTAAGCAAAAGAGTAAAATATCTTGTTTAATTTTTATTTATTTTCTTCTATGATAACCACCAAAATCATAACCATAATTATTACAATCATAATCATGCGGATCGCACCGATAACTACTTCCGTAATAGCCATAATCATAGTCGTATCCATAATATTCGCCATGTTTTAATGCCAATTTGAGATACATTTCCTTGTCTTTATCAGTTATAACAGCAGCACTTCTCAGCATGTCCTCCATGATCAAGCCATTGGCCAAAACTAAGCTTATCAAATATATCCACGCTAATAAAATCATTTTTTAAATTAATTTTTCTTGAAAAGTGTCTTTATTTATACCAAAATGTGTATCCCAGTTTATTGAGCCAATTTAATTTACTTTTTTTAAAGGCCTGATTTTTTTAGGGCCAAAGTTTTTTAATGGAACAAAAATTTTGTTAACTTTTACGCGAAACCTATTTTTTTTGCTCTTAATAAAAATTATGACTCGTCAGCTTTTTTTAATAAACATTTAATTATAATAAAATTTTTTTTTAAACTTTAACTTATTCATTAAAATAATTTTTGTTTATAATAAAAATTAGATTTTTTAGTTTTTTGTCTAGTTGAATATGATAAGTTGTTAATCCGTGTAGCAATTGAAATGGAAGCGAACAAAACCGATTCAGAGGCATGCATTGCCCGAGCCCAGAGCGCTGCAGAAGAAGGAGATTTTGCAAAAGCAATGCGATTCTGCGAAAAATCAATAAAGCTATATCCATCCGAATATGCTAAAAGTAATTATCCATAAAAAAGCTAGATATTTTTCTCATAAATTAAAATATGTTTATTAAGAACTGCTAGAGGAGTACAAGAAAAACCTCGATTCCCAAGGCTCACGGAAAGATTTCAGCAGATCCAAAGACGTGCCGAACATGTCGGATAAACCGAAGAGCAAAAGTCACGCTCAAAATGAATACTCTTCAGAACAGATTGATGCAGTTAAAAAGTAAAAATCGAAGATTTTTTTCAATAATATTTTTTTAATTTTTATTTTTTAGAATCAAAAGTTGCCGAGATTTCTACGAAATCCTCGGTGTTCCCAAGACATCAAGTGATGCGGACCTGAAAAAAGCGTATAGAAAATTGGCTCTTCAATTTCATCCAGATAAAAATAAAGCACCCGGTGCCACCGAAGCTTTCAAAGGTGATTTTAACACTTGGACTTTTTTATATCATCTATTTTCCAAATGCTTGAATTTCGCATTTTTCTTAATCTGTTTTACTGATGTAAATATTTTCTAGTGATGTAATTGAAGCCATTTTTTAAATGAAATTAAATCATTCTTATTTGACTTCAAAAAAATTTAATTTGAATTTTTTGATTGAATTTGAAAAATTTTTAAATTTAAGAAGTGTAAATTTAAAAAAAAAAAATTCAAGAATCTAAGAGAATATATTCATTTTTTTTTCATTTATTTATATTAATTAATAAGTATGTTATCAAAAATTGTTTGGCAAAATAAAAATTTATATGTTCAAGTCTGAAAAGGTAGGATAAATATGATATATTCAAACAGGATTCAAATAGATTTAGATTAAAAAAATTCAATTAAATTACTCAAATTTAAATATCTCAAATATAAATATTAAATTCTAATTAAACTTAGTGGATACTTTAATTTTCTTAAATTTAAATTTCTAAATTTGAATTATTTGAATGTTTGAATAAACTTTTAGTTCAATTCTGCTTTAGTATCCCATATTGATTAACTTTTATTTTCAAACTTTTAGAGAAATTAGCTTTAATTTAATTTCTGTATTGTAAAAATTATTTTTTAGTTTTATTGTGCCTCAAATAATAAGTTAAAACATAATTTAGGCTTTTTTATTTCGAGTCTAATAACCTAAAAAAAATTAAAATTTATTTTAAAAGGTAATTTCTTTTTTAAAATACCAGCTCTATTATTTTCTAAGATAATGAAAAAAATTTTAGATGTGATCACTTAATTGAGAGAATGTAGGCAATGAATCTATTTTTTACTCTTTAGAAAAAAAATATACTAAATAAAAAAAATACAGATAATATTTATTTTTAATTATGGAAATTTCGTTCGCTTTGCTAGAATCAATTTTAATTCTTTTTTGAAATTTTTGAAGAATTTTGAAAAAACGAAAAGATTTACAGTACCGATTTGGCAATTTGAAATTTTTACTATTTACTAATAAATTTTGAAAATAGTAGTTTCTATTTATTAAACCAAATTTTACCAAAAGTTACCTTTTCTTTCCATATTTTACCTTTTTTACATAAATTTACGTAAAAAGTAATAAAAAAAAGTTAAAAAAAGTAACTTTTGGTAAAATTTGATTTAATATAAATTCTCTTTTCAAAATTTAATAGAAAATAATAAAAAAATCAAAAAATCGAGCTTTTTCTTGGCATTTTCATTTTTACCAATTTTTACGTAAATTTACCAGAAATCCACTTGTCAAATCGGCACAGTAAAGAAAATTTTAATTAATATTGAAATTTTATAAGCAAAAATACAGGGATGGAATACTACAATTTCAAAAGGGAACAATTTCCTTACCTTCACTAATATATTTCCATATCTTCACTAATATATTACCATCATCACTAATAAAATAAAGATCCAATAATAATATATAGCTCCACTAATAATATATAGCTCCACTATATAATTTGGGGATTAAATAGTCAATTTTATATAAATATAAATCGATAGTTTTTAGTAATAATCAATTTTTTATTTTTAAACGACAAACAAACAAAAAATAAGAAACAAATAATGAGAAATTATAAGAAATAATTAGAAAAATAAGCGACCAACAAACTTTTACGTCCGATACATAAATAGTACCTTCCTGTCCTGTTTCATGGCGAAGCAAGTAGCATTTGACCGGGCATTTACTACTCCGGACAGTGCTGCATCGGTAAAATATCTTCTGTCCCTCGAAGGTGTCTTTGATATTTTGCTGAGCCCATTGTTGTTCGCTGTGTGTTGAAATCGCAGCTAAAGCATCCTTGTACGAGTCATAAGTCTTCAACTTAACATAGAAAAGTCCAGGTCCACGCCTAGCCCTCTTCTTCTTGGCTGCTGGTTCTTCACTGCCATTAGTATCATCTTCGCTGTCGCTAATAGCATTTGGATCGAAAGCCTTGTGGACTGTCATGACGGTGCTGGTACTTGTATCGGCGGTTACATTAGTTGTATTGGCGGTTTCATCCATGTCAACTGGTATGGCTATACTATTCTATTTTAGAAATGATGAGATTTGAAAGGATAAAAATGATAAGATTAATATCTTTTATTTATAGCCATATCAGTTGACACTTGCGGAGTGAATCAAGTAAAAAAAATCAAAGCTTACATTTCAAAAAGACCATTAAAAGCAACTAAAAGACCGAAGTTTTTTTCCTCGTAATTCTCAGAATTGGTTAGTGATGACGAATTTATTTAGACGAGGTTTAATTAATTAGAGTAGACTTCGAAATATATTAGGTTCCATTTAATTTATTAGTGTAGATTTATATAATTATACTCAAAAGGAAATTTATTAGATGAAGAATAGATATTAATTAGATGACGAATTGGAAATATATTAGTGAAGGTAGAATATGATAGCCATTTCAAAAATATATTTTATGAAAGATTTTTTTTTTAAACATATATATTGAGGAACAGTTTTTCGAGAATAAAATCAAATGATTTACTTAAAAACATTACATAAACCATCCATCTAAAAATTACT
Organism: Brachionus asplanchnoidis; assembly: GCA_025491095.1. Classification (NCBI taxonomy): domain Eukaryota; kingdom Metazoa; phylum Rotifera; class Eurotatoria; order Ploima; family Brachionidae; genus Brachionus; species Brachionus asplanchnoidis. The sequence goes on along the minus strand of JAILYF010000008.1, from coordinate 3,730,087 downwards.
TAAAGGAATTTTTTTGATGTATTTAAAATTTAATATTTCAATTTGAAAATACAATGAAAACCGGGTATAAGATATTCGAATTTGCACAAGAAAAAATTTCTTATAAATAAATTATTTTCTTATAAATATATCAGACAATCTTTTATAAATGAAAAATTTTATTTTGTGTAATAAACTGTGGAGGGATGATTAGAGAAGTATTGTGAAACTGTTTTGTTTTATAGATCTTGATCTAAAAAATTCAGAATTTGAATTTTCTTTATTATTAGCAGTTATCTGATTTTTTGTTTTATCATTTTTATCACTTCCTTTTTTTATTATTTCTCATTTTTAAAAGTTAAATGAATTGAATTTATAATAAACAACAAGTTAAAAATGAAAAAAAATTATTTGTTTTAAAAAACCAATTTATTGTATGCGATAAATTTTCAATTTGAGAATTTGTTATATCCAAAAAATAAGGACTTAAAGTATAGAAAAAGTTTTTGATGTCATCTAAGTTTTTGTTTATTATAGTAGTAGTAGTAGTATTGAAAGCTGTGACACAGGCGAACCTGTGTGAACGTAGTTTATAAGGCTACATTATATCAGCTAAATCCTTATCTGCTATGCCAATTACTAAACCTGATATACCGATCTCCTAAGACTTCCCGACGCCATGTGTGCATCAAGTTCCGACTTGAAACCGTTTACTGTAACCGCATTTACTACATAGGATGGAAGTAAATTCCAGGTGGTTGCAGTCCTGTTAGGCAAGAATTTCCCTCTTATATTGCAATTCCCACAGATCTCCTTAGCAATTTGGTGTGTATGTGATCTACCTACATTCCCCCTTCCTATTGTCATCCCCAGGTCCACCTCCTCTAACCCCTTGGATACTTTATATAATTGTATTAAAACACCCCTTTTTCTCCTTAATTCCAGGTCAGTGTACCCCAACCTCTTTAACCTTTCCCCATATTCCAGTCCTTTTAGCTCCACCACCATTCCTGTAACTCTCCTCTGAACTCCCTCTATCTTCCTTATCTCCCTTTTATTCAACGTGTTCCACACCGATGATGCAAACTCTAAATGTGGCCTCACAAAAGTAGGATATAACCTATTAAAAAGATTTATGTTAAAATATCTAAACGTCTTTCTAATTCTACCTAACACCATTATAAGCGAAATTTTTTTTTAAACAGTTTTCACTGTATTTGGTTGGTTAATGAAAAAATTGATGCTTATTAAATTTATTTTTTTAAGTTCTTACTTCAAGCTTTAAATAAATTATTTTAAAATTTAGTGCTTGAAAATTAAGCAACAGTAGCAAATCAAACAAAATTATTTAGAAAAGCCATTTTTAATAAGTAAATTAAAAGTTAGCCTGATTTTTTTCATTTAAAAGAAATATTTAAAATCAAAATAAACTAAATGTATAAATATCAATTTCCTCATTAAATTTGGTGATTTTTTTATTATCAAATAATGAGAAATTTAGTTCGAAAACCACAAATTTTTAATAAAAGACCCCATATTTTTAAAATTTTCTCCCAATTTTATTAAGAAAACGTCATAAAATAATATAATAATACAAAAAAATAAGAAAAAATATTAATTTACACCAAACTAATTAAAATGAAAATAAAAATTAAAAAAATACAACTTTGATATTCTAGGTCTAGTCGTTTAGGCCACCTATTATGAGAATAATTCTATCGGGTTTAGTAAATTATTAGTACAGTAATTTTTTTTCCACGAAAAGGTGAACCAAAATAATATAATGTGAACAATTTTTAAATTTAGTGAACTAATAGTTCACTAAACCGGAGAACAAGAATTATTCTAATAATAGCTAAACTATGGCTCACCTAACCGTATTAGACACTTCTTCTTATGCTAAATTTTTTATTTTTTAAAAATTCTTTTGGAACTGATTCTTTTTCCTCGGCATAAAACGCACCGGACTAGATACCTTTTTAAAATATGATTCTCATTGAAAAAAATTAAAAAAAACTCAAACATTATGGAAATAACTAAAAAAATCCGAAATTTTTGGCTGAATTCCACAACACAAAAATTTTGCTATTTTTAAATAATATTGATATTATTAAATATTCAATTATTTCCTTTACCAAAAACTAGTCAATTTTTATTTACACTTATTTTTACGTAGACATTTATCTTTTTTATTTTTTATGAATTTATTCAATCGCTAGGCTGATAAGAAGGACTCTGATCCATTCTGAGCTGCCTGGGGTATTCCCTTAACTATTTAAATAAATAAAAATAATATTAAAAAAATTTTCGAAAATTTCGACTTTTTTCTTAGCCCTAGTCTTTAAATAGGACAAATCATTTTTTTTAAAGGGTCTAATTATTTTTATTTTTAATAAATTAAATCTGAATTAAATTAAAAATCTTAATAATTGGTGAGATTTATTTAATATATGGGGGAAATAATAAAAAACTGTGGTTTTGTATTTAAATTATGTGGAATCAATTTCATTTACATCACTTTATTTTTAATTTAAAGAGCTTTTTTGACTTTTTTGAATTTTTTTATTTCTAAGATGTAACTTCTAAAACTAAAATATTCAAGTAAAAATTTATGTGACCTTTTGGTCAATTGAAAAACTCTTTGATTGCCTTTTAAAAACCTTGCTATTAAAATTTAAAAAAAAATTTAAAAATAAAATTAAAATTTATTTTTTTCAGCTATAGGAAAAGCGTTTGCAGTTCTAAGTGATGCTCAAAAAAGGAAACAGTATGATGAACTGGGACCAGAGTCTTTCGAAGACTCGGTTCGATCGAGCAGCACAGCAAGAAATCGATACAGTAGTCGTACACAATACAATACATACTATTGGAATGATGACGATTTTTCTGCTGATGAGCTTTTCAATCTTTTTTTCGGCGCCGGAATGAACAACCGGCGCCACCAGGCTCACCGAGCCCAGACCTTTTCACAAAATAATTTTAATACACCAAACAACAATTATGCGGTTCTATTTCAGCTTTTGCCAATTTTAATCATTGTTTTTTTGTCATTACTAAGTAATTTAATGATTGGCGAGCCAGTCTACAGTCTGCAAAGGACGGGAAAGTTCGCACACAGAAGACAAACTAACGACCATAAAGTACCATATTATGTAAAGAGTGATTTTAGAGTCGAAACTGCTCATGAGCTAGCTAGGCTAGAGCGGCAAATTGAAGATGAGCTGCATATGGAACTAAAGCAGAATTGTCACAGAGAAAAAATTTACAAGGAGACTGCAACGTGGCGTGCTAGGAATTATGGTGATGAAAGACTTTTGAAAAAGGCCTCTGAGATCGAAATGCCGTCGTGTGATCGTATCAGAAATATTTTCGGAGCTGGCTAAACTGTTTATTTAAGCTATTAATAAAGTTCAATCAATTATTCACTTAAACATTTTTTTTGTTCTTATTTAAATATATTAGATTTATCCTCAAGATAAATAAATCTGGGTAAATGTTTTAAAATTTTAGATTTTTATTCAAAACTTATAAATAAAAATTTTGAATTTTTTGAATTGATTAAGATTTAAAAATATTTTGTATGCAGATAATTTAAAAAAAAATTGGTTATTCCTAAAATGCGGATTTTTGGCGGAATTCTGCAACAATTTTATGCTGTTTTTTAATAGTTTCAAAAATATTTTACCCAAAATTGGTGGCTAAAATTCATTTTAATAAATTCAAATTATACGAATTTTCAAATTCAAGAATTTGATTTTTAATTTTCCTTAATATTTAGACCAAACTCTTAGACACTGCAAAGTTTATTTGTTAATTTATTTTTCGAAATTTATCGCGACTTTTCGATGCGACAGCTTATTTATGTCAATTTTTTTCTTTTTTTCCAATAACTAACCCAGTATCTAAAATAGTTCATCGACTTATCAAAATTAGAAATCATTTTCTATTAATCTTTTTTATCTAATTTTAATAATTAAGATCAATTTTAATCATAAAATTTTACTTTTTATTTCTAAAATTCGTATAGTATTAATTAATATAATATGTCCCTTTCTATCTTAATGGATAATGGGGAGGCAATCATCTCTTCTTCCAATAATATTTAGTAGCATTAAGTTAATTATTAGAATAAATTAGCAAAAAAGGTGCATTATTTTATTTCACAACCATATCCAAGTTTTACGAATAATTCAGCATTAATGAATTCATACGTTAAAATTCTTGCTAGGCATTGTTTATTATACAAAAATATATATGTAATTAATATTATAGCTAAAAAATACAAAAAACTGTTTTTAATTATAACTTTTGAACATGATCTTTAAATTTAAGATTAATTACGACAGACGAATAAATTTTAATTTTATGATAGAAAAAAACTTTTTTTATATACAGAACTGCTTTGGTTATCTATTTTTATTTGAAATTACGTAAATTTATGTAGTTTCACGTAAAATTGGGTAAATTGCTTTTTAGTAATTAATTTTTAGCGATAATATTTGAGTCGTTTCTTTTAAATAAAGATTAAATAATTTAATCATTATTTAAAAGAAACGAGACATGAGACTTTGGGAGGAGACTCTCCTCCCAAAGTCTCATGATTTAAATCCCATTGAACTTATGTGGAACGAATTAAAACAGCATGTTAGAAAGAGAATGATTTTATCCGAAGCTGATGCCGAAATGGCGGTAAAAGATTTCGAAAAATCTTTAGCGAAAGAAAAATGCCAAAATTATACAAATCATTTAAAAAAGGGTTTTAATTAGTTTTTATTTTCAATTTAATCTTTAAAAAAATATTAAAATAAATTAAGACAATTAAAGTGGTTTTAGAAAAAAATGAAGATTGGTCGAATTATTGAATTATAATTGGATGTGTGTAATTGTACATTTTTTAATTTTGCGTTTTTGTTTATTGCTTAAAATTTTCTTTTTTTTTTAACTAAAAATTACCATTTTCAAATAAAATTTCACATAAAATAACGTGAAAAAAAGTAATTTTTTTTTCCAAATTCAGGCCAAAAAATTTTAGATATGTCAAAAAATGTCAAAATTCACAAAAAAGTCAATATTTTTTGGAATTTTTACTTTTTACAACAATTTACGTAATTTCCGGTAATTTTACGTTAATTCTGGTAAAATCCGGTAAATTATTTTATTAATCATATGTAAAAGATTTTAATTTTTTTTATTTTTAAATTATTCGCTGATTTATAATTCCATTACCAAAAATTGTATAATTTTACGTAAAATTAAGTAAGAAATGGTATAGAATGTTCAAATTTTTGAATTATTTATTAATTATTCATAATATAATTAATTTAATTATTTTGAATAAAGACTAATTTTATATTTTTCTTACCAAAGTCCTCATTTTTTTGTCCGTAAGCGTTTTAGAACGATTTTACTGAAATTTACGTATTTTAATGTAAGTTTACGTAATTTTTCGTAAGATTAGATATCCTTATCGACTAAATATTCATGTAAGATTACGTAAGGTAACAAAAAATAATGTAAAAATATGTAAAATTACGTAATTTAGACTATTCTGCACCTTTTATAAAAGCACTGCAAAATAATGGTTCTCTGAAATAGGCTCAAATGAACTAGTTGGTAATATTACATTTGTTGAAGACATGATAATAATGTTCAAATTAATACTTAATAAGAAAAATTTTTTTTAATTTTGCAAAATGGCAGCCAAGTCACAGCTGCATCAACTGATATAGTATTGGCGTTGAAAAGAGCCTTTAACAAGTATACAAAAATATGTGACAAATTTCTTTTTAATTTTAAGTATGATAATTTACATGAGTCCAAAATGCACTGATTAAAACAATTTAGGAATAGTTCTCTTTTTTCTAAACTTTATCAAGCATTGAAATAATATTTACTTAAATAAATATTAATTCTGTAATTTATTTGACTTTAAAAAGGGTCGCCGAAATTTTTTGTTGGGTCACAAAAATTTTTTGAATCAAAAATTGGTTTAAAACATAAAAAAAAAGAATTTTTGGTCATATAATGTGTGACTCAAACTTATGTGACCTGAAAAAAATTTCCGGTCGCCAAAACGATATTAGCAGAACATTAGATTACATAAAAGTCACATTTTTTAACTTTGATTCCACATTAAATTTTTTTTTGGAAGAAAAAAAAATTTAGTCTCGAGATTTTTTCACAAAAAGCCGAAATTTTACTTTTATTATTTTTGATTCTTTTTGTATCTAGTTCCATGGGACCTGATCCCAAATGAGATATTCAAATTCTGAAACTAGTTAAAATTCTGAACAAAATGTAGCTTTTACTTTTTCAAAATTTTGATTTTTAAGACAAATTAATTAGTTGTAAAAGGGGGTATTTTCTCAATTTTTATTGAAATCATTAATTTGTTTTAAAGTTTATTTTTATTGAACATTATTTTTTTTAAATTATTCATTAAATTTTATTTTCATGTTCAAAAATAGTGAAGAAATTTTATAAAAGAATCTAAATAAAAATATAAGTTAAAATATAAGATTATTTCATAATAATAAAATTCCTCCGTAATTTACACCATTATTATATCCAATTAATACCCTCCAACATCTTTTAGTTTGCTTTTTACATTTGCAAATTACATAATTTTATTCTCTAATAAAATAGTTATTTTTTGTAAAAAACTAAAACAAATGTCCTAAAAATTTCTCCGTAATTTGCAAAAGTAAAAAGCAAATCAGAAGATTTTGGAGGGTATTAATTGGATTTAATAGTAATTGAAAAATTGAAGCTTGTTAAATTTTTTTGTGACAAAAAATTATTAAAAAAGGAAATTTCTAAAAAGAAATTGACCAGGACTGCATACTAAGAAAGCTCGGGTAAAATATTAGCTTTCGAAAAAGGCAAATTAACTAATGAAAAATTTTTTTACTGATTGAGATTTTTTATTTTTAATATAAGTTTTTAAATAATAATAAAATATTTTTAAAAAACACTTAAACATACACATTTGTATTCTTTTTTAAATTAATCTATTTTTCTGAGACATTGAAATTAATTATTTGATTTTTTTAACCAAAATAAAAACTCAATTAAATTTTTTATTTTACAAAATTTTGTAATAATTCAACAATGAAAAAAAAACATAAAAAGGTTAACTTTTTTAACAAAAAAAAATTCTAAATAAAAAAATAAAAATAATAAAACTCGATTTAATTAAAAACTCTTTCTACCACATATAAATAACCTCAAAAGTACCACTTGTTTAATATTACAATAAACACGAATGCTTTTTATCGTTTGTATTTTGTAGACTGAAAATTTTTTTCGACAACTCATCCATAGGGAGCACACTTCTCGATTTGAGATTGGAATCAGACTTGCTGATGCGACTTGTTTGAAGTAGAGTGGGTTTTTTGTGCAGATTGTAGTGTAAATTGAGTAAACTTTCGCGTACTTGAGGCGGAATCCAATTTGGATCGAGCAAATCACTCGATTTTGGATTTTCGGAAAATGCCATCTTTCGGCTCAGTTTTTTCAATTGTCTCGAAATCTTTAAAACAGCCTCATTCGAGTCATTCGAGCCCTTCATGCTCATCTCATCTTTGGACTGCATTGACCAAGTTCTGTCCGAATTTTTTTTTTCGCTCAGAGGCTTTCTTAACTTCGACTTGGCGTACAAAGTCCGTCGGTCCGAAAGGCGCTTGTGCGTATTTTTGGAAAATTGGTAAACAACCCGGTTGGATGACCGGTCAAAAAATTTCGCCCTAAGAATATCGGTCTGGGTCGGGTTGTGGGAGAGCGAGAGTGCGTGCTGGGGAAGCAGTTGCTTTAGCCTGAAGCGATTGTAGTAGTCTCTGGAATAGGACCAGTATGGTTTGCAGACTGTGTCCGGTCGGAGGCAAGCGGTAAGTCGCGGCTCGGAATTCGACCGAATCCGCGACTTATAGCTTGCTTTCAAGCTGTCATCTGATAGAACATGATGAGAGAGGATTTTTGTTTCAACAGGGTTTTTTTTTAAAGCCGAATAGCGGGAATATATGGGCTTTTTGCGGTAAATTATTGTGTCCTGCTCGTCTTTGACTATTTTCACATCTTCTATGTGCATAGGCTCGCTGCTGTACGGAGGTAGCATGGGTGGTATGCTGCGCAATTTTTGGTATTTACTCAAACAAAGCAAAATGGATAGCAACCATAGGCTTAGTACGACCAGGATAAGTAGCAGTTCACCAACAGGTATCATGCCTTGTCGCGTTGTCACATCTAGTGCTTTTGGAAAAAAAATGTTATAGGAAAAAATAATTTTATTAGTAAGAGGCTAAATTTTGAAGCATTCAAATAAAAATTGATATATACATATTTTTTTTTCAAATTAAACATATTACATTTTGAATCTGATGCTAATTTAGATAATTATGTCTTGGTAAAATATAACCTTAATAAATGGCACATTAAGACTAAAGCATCTGCGAGTAATTATTTAGAATAAAGAAGCCAAATGTTTTTCCATGCCATTTATGGAGCAATATTTTCCGCTAATAAAGAAAATTTGATTGAAGATTTAATTGTAAGTACAAAATAGGCGTAAATTATTCTAGATTTTGAAATATTCAAAAAATTTATCAATGATCCAAAATGGAAAGTCGCCGAAGAAGTATTCATCAATGAAAATTTCCACTAAACTCTTTTTGAATGAGAGTTATTAGTTTTAAAGAGAGTTTCCTAGATTTAAAGAGAAATATTTAAGTAATTATCCTAAATCAGAACTTTAGAGTCGCTAATAAAAAAAAAGTTTACTTTAGAACCCAGTTGATTGAGCCTTTTTTTAAATTAATTTTTTTTTATCCATTTGGTCTTAAATATTTTAATTTTAATTATTAAAACTACATTCTTAAGTAAAATTTAAATTATTTGTTAAAATTTGATTTTATTGAAATTATAAATAAGTCCTAATCCAAGTCAATAAAACACTTTAGCTGAAGATTTTTGTCTAGATAAAATGAATAGCCCTCGTGGCATCATACCTCAACACAAACAAAAAAATCAAATTATCTCATTCTTAGAAGGCAGATTCTGAATTTTCGGATGCTTAATTTGTTAAAATTGAGCATACGAAAAAAACTGAGCTCAACACAAAAAATATTTTGTGGGGTTTGATCAGTACGATTCTAGTATATTTTAAATTTAAAAAATTTATTCTTTATACAGTGCTGATTGATACATAATCTTAAACTTAGCTCTTCTGTATATTTATATCAATAATTATTTTATTTGCATTTTAATTAGATTTATAGAAAAAAAAACAACCGTGAAAAAAAAGCATTGATTTATGAATTTATTACCTTCAATAAAAAACGTGTTCAAAGTTTATCCTGATAAAAATATTACCTTGAATATTAAAACAAGATTTTAAATTAAATAATTTTTTAAAAAAGCTTTAATTAAATAAGTAAAAAGTTAGTAATTAAAAAAATTAAAATTGATAAAGTTAATTTTTTAACTCATGCACCACTTATCGTATCTTCCATTACTAAAATCTCTTAATAAATAACTAAAAACGGTTTTTCAATTTTTGGCACAAAATGTTGATTTAAGTTATTTTTGGTGAAAAAGAAATAAAGCTACTGCATTTATACTTAAACTCACCCTATAAGTGCTGAATTTGAAAATTGAGTTTGCAAAGGAACTTAAAACTAGGTTTTGAGTTTAAGTGCAAAGCTAAAATTAAAAAAAAATCTGATAATTAAAAAATTTATTTTTATTTATTTAAAAAAAATTGGATTGCTAAATTTAAGTGTATAACTAAAGACTGAAAACATTGCTTTTTTGATTCGTCAAAATATTTTGATAATATGAATGTTAATAATTATTCGAAATTAATAAAATTAAAAAATTAAAAAATTTTATTTAACATTTTTGCTAAGATTAATATACTGTTTAAAACAGTGTATCACATAAAGTCTCGATTTTTATGAAAAAAATATTTAGGTGCAAAAAAATATAGTCTTAAACTATTTTAATCAAAGAAAAAACAGAAATTAAAATAAAAATAAAAACAATTAAGATAAATTCTTAATTTATACTGTTAAGAGTAAAAATAGAATCGAGTCTATAAAATCAATATTGTCATGAAACTTTCTGTATTTTTTTACCTTAATAAATTTGAATCTGAATTATTTTCGTTCTGAGGAAAACTTGTATAAAAGATTGTTCTCATATGGATTAGATAATAATAAAAAAACAAATTTGCCTATTCTAATAATTAATTAAATGGAAAAAATTCTAACATCTTATTAGGTTGAAAATGTTCTTGTAAAATGTATACAAAATTCTATTATCTTGATTTTTTACTTTTCTTTTGCTTTACTTTTTTTTAATTCTTTTTTCATCACCCATGAGGTATTTACTGAAATAAATAATGAAAATATCTAGCTATAATTTTAGAAAATCTGATTGATTTTTCAAGAGAAATTTATTTTATTTTAATTTTATATGAAATCTTATAACCGCACGGCAGCATAAAATTTTGTCAATTCTGTGATTTATCAATGTCTAATCAGAAGCCTAATATAAATTAGATCAAGTTGGTTCTCTAACCTTTTTGATTGCAAGCTACAGTTTCCGTAACGTGATTACTTTCAATCAACATTAGGAAGTATGGAAATCAATCTTTTAAAGTTCATAATTTAAATCTTCTATGTATTCTCTTTAAACATGATATTTTGTAGCAGTTTTCAAACAATGTAATAACAACGTTGAGTTTAAAAGTGTGCAAAAAAAAAAAAATTCCTTACGAATTTCAAAAATTGAAAAATTAAAGCTCTTTTATAAGATTTTAATATTTGGAAAAAAAAAAAATTCTAGTCAATTTTAATTCCCAGGGTTCTAATCCATAGTCTCATAATTTTTTTTTTGAAAATACTCTTCACTTTCTATAAAAGTAGATTATTAGATATTATTAAACCAAGTCCCATATGGTCTAGTGGTTAGGATTCCTGCCTTTCACGCAGGCGGCCCGGGTTCAATTCCCGGTGTGGGAAAATTTTTTATGAATCTAAAAAATTCTTTAAATCAATATGGACGAAAGCAAAAATACGACGGAAATCGATGCAAAACAACTATGAATAAAATTTATTTTAAATTTCTAAAATTGAATTCAGGATCCGAATATGAAAGGAAAAATTATATCTTTGCTCAGTTAATCATCTAGTCAGGTTTTCGAAATTGATTTATCACAATAATTATTAAGCTGAAGGCTAAATTTAAAAAAAAAACAATTTACGTTTCAGAAATGAATTAGTGGCTTAAAAAATGCATATTTGATTAGAAAAAAATTCAATTATTGATCACGTCATATCTGATTTTAATACAGTGAAAAATTGCTACAAATTTACGATGATAACTCATTTTATTAAAAATATTATAGTTTATTTAAAATTGATGACAAAGTTATTGATTTAAATTTTTTTCTTGATTTCAACCTCATGCTACAGCTCTAATTTTTCATCCTATTTGCAGTTCCGCAAATTTATCTTTGATTTAATTTAAAGTGCTTGGGTAGGATTAGAAAAAAAATACATATTATCATCTAAATATTTCTTGAAATGAAAAAAGTCAAGATAAATTCAAGCTGAATTATTTTTTAATTAATTAAATAATCAGAATGAAGAAAAAAATGGATTTCTTGATTTTAAAATTAGAGTGCATGGAATGATAATTATCATACAATTAACTTCATTTATTTGATTGGAATATTTAATTAATTTTTTTTACTTGGCAAAAGATGAGGAAAACGAGTGGTTTTTTTGTCTGAACATTTATTTTCTTTTTCGATTAAATTTAAAATTCGAACTAGAATTTGGTTATTTGTTTTGATAGACTCATAGTGCTCGTTTGAACCGGATATGTTATCTACTTGTGTTTGGCTTAATTTGATCAGTTTCATTAAAAAATTGCCAGGCATTGTAGAGTAGCTTGTTTCATTGGCATTTTTTTTGGTCAAATAAGACATTTTACCATCTAAATAAACATTTAAGATTTTACTAAAAATTATAAAGTTTTCAATTCCCCGATCAATTGTGTCGAGGGTGCAGAATTTGATTAATTCAGCGATAAAATTACTAGTTCTAGTGAAAATTTTGATTTTTTGGGTTTGTAATTACACTTTAATTACAAATTAATTAATTACAATATTAATCTAGAAAAAGATATTAGAAAAAAAATTATTTTAAATTTAGAAAAAAATTTATTTTAACTTTAGAAAAAAAATTTTTAATTTAAATTTTGAGTGTTCTCGAGCTAAATTTTCAATTTTTATTGTTCAAAAATTTATCGGCACTTGTTCTCCTCAATGAGAAAAATTACTTCCTGCAAAATATCATATTTAGCTTCCTGCTTAATGAAAATACAGTAAAAAATGGTAAAATTAATTTTCATAATCAAACGGGTGTTTGAAAATTTTTCGATTGAGGCGAATGTTTTTGAATTGGATTATGTGTGTTCATTTACATCGATATTGAAAAAAAAAGAGTTTATCTGGATTCTTTTTATAAATAAATTTTATTCACTATATATCTTGAGTTAAAACTCTAGGTGCCTAAAGCAATTTCCCTTTGAATTGTGATGATGTTTAGACTTAAGTTTAATTAATTTTTCAAAAAACCTAATACGTAATGCAGCACAAATTTCTCATTTCATCACTTTGTTCAGCATGATTTATTGGGTAATGGAATCATGTAATTTTTCTAATTACTCACTAAAGTTCATTGATTTTGAACTATCTTTGTTTTTAAATTGAATTTAATATGAGCATGGAAATTTAATATCTTTTACTTTTGATGTTTAATATTTTAATTTAAATTTTATCTTTAAATTTAAATCCATAAAATTTTTTAAAAAATTTGAGTAATATTTCAGATCCAGAAAAAAAGATATTATGTATTTTAAGCTATTTTTTATGTTTCAAATAAACACATTTATAACTCAAACGGTTTATTGTAGTAATTGATAAAATCCTCGTATTGGTTTTGATTTTTAAATTAATGAATTTTTTTGTATGGTCATTCGATTTTTTTTGAAAATTTTAAGATGAAAAATTATTTTAGAATATCAAAAAAATTGCCTTATTTTAATTCATCGGCAATTGGTATTGACTTTCCATTTCAGACCTAATGCTAATTTTAAGGATGTTAGTCTGAAAAAAAGATAGATCTTTATTTGAACAGAATAAACTACCGTGCAATTATTCATTTCTAATAACTACACCAGAAACCGGAAGGACAATAAAAAAATAATCAAATTAAAAAATAATTTCGTTTCGAATTTAACATGAAATTCACAAAATATTTTAAAAAATAACAAAAATTTAAGAAAATACCGATTGATTATTAATAGTTGGTTTATTACAGAATATCGCTATTAATGATAATTATCTAACATGGTAGAGGTCTATGTCTCTGCATGCACTTCATTGTTAATTTCGGTTATTAATACATAACTCAAACATCAAGGAAATAGTAAAATTTAATATTCTCAGGAAAGTTTTAGGTTAAATTTTACACTTAAGTAATTGTTATATACCATTAAATGAATAAAAAATTCCAAAAAAGTCAGAATTTAATCTTAAATAAAATTAATTTTTACATAATTGGCTCAAATTTAGTTTTTTGTTTAGATGATATTTAACTTAATTCTTTGTAACTTGAATAAATTAAAAAGTATTTTAAAAATGATTTTTTGACTCATGTTATTTTATAAAAAGAGAACTCTTTTTGTAAAGAAACTCTATACATCCCTTTTCCTACTTGCTGAAGGCAAGCTTAAAAAGCATTAGTTTACAAAATATAATCCAGACCTGTACAATTAAAATTATAATGAATTCCATATCTTTTACTCATTATGTTTAAGGAGATTATATGATTTTATAAAGCCAAGTCCCATATGGTCTAGTGGTTAGGATTCCTGCCTTTCACGCAGGCGGCCCGGGTTCAATTCCCGGTGTGGGAAAATTTTTTTGAATCCAAAAAAAGAATCTTGAAAATCTAGCTGCTAAACGAGTTAGACACATAGATCCAAGTGAAGTTATATAGATGATACCAAAATGAATATTGAATAGTATTGTTCTTTTTTTTTTTAATTTTAGTTTTTAATTGGTAAGTATTTTAAATGAATAGTCGAAATATTCTGATCGAGTATGGTCAAAAAATATTTATTTTTTTCATGCTTCTTTTTAAAAAAAAATTTTAAAAATAATTTTTTTCTAATTTTGATAAATTTCCATTTGAATTTTTTACTGGCCATATAATTATTCCTCTTTTTTGGATAAATTAGAAGAGAATAAAATAAAAATAGTGTTTCCTTTTTTTTTAATGTTTAAAAAAAAAAAAATTAACAAGCAAAAGATTCTTTTTTTTTTTAATCACTCGATGCATCATTTTAAGACAAGGGAATATCATAGTTAAACTTTTAGAGATATTGTTGAATCGGGTACAAATTTAATACGAAAAAATATTTTTTAAATCTTTTTTCCTTTTATAAAATTTAAATTCAAGATACTTTATCAATATTCTTATTTATTCAATATTTTTACAAACTTATTTGTAACTTTTTAATAGCTTTCTCATTGTAAACGTAGTATGACTAGTGCTCTGGATAAAACTCATTTTTATGAAACTGTCAAGCGAAATGTGCCAGTATAAAAGTGAATAAGATATTATGAATGCTTTAGCAAATACTTTCCAATATTAAGAGAAGTCTCGTCTTGAGATAAAATAAAACTAACTGCTACAGTACCATACTGGCCAAATGGAGTGATAAGCTTAGATGATCAAAGTGCTAGGATGTGACAGCAAGAGTAACTACTCTTACTTTTAATTAAATTATTTTATTTTATTAAACCAAGTCCCATATGGTCTAGTGGTTAGGATTCCTGCCTTTCACGCAGGCGGCCCGGGTTCAATTCCCGGTGTGGGAAAATTTTTTTATAATTTAAATTTGAAACAAGCAAATGAATTAAAAAAAATTAGTTGTGTGCTTTTGCAAAATACAATGAATTTGTATCTCTTTAAGAAAAATAAAGACAGGACATTGTTTAAATTATGAACTAAATTATGAAAAAATTTCTGAAATTCCATCTTAAAAATTTTCTTGACAGAAAAATATATTGAATCCAAGAACCACCTGCGCTCAAAATAATCAGTTACAAATATTTCTAAAAATATCAAACATTAAGATTAAAAAGCTTCCTCATTTAAAAAAAAATTTTTCCAAACTAAACTAATTTTAACTACGCATTTTAATTCTAGATTTTGGTGCTGGGCTAAAAATTAGGATTAAAACAAATTAGAAAATTATATTTAGAGACAAAATTAAATAGATTTTAGATATTAATGGGGGTGTTAGAATTTGAGACTTGAAAAAATCTCTTTATAAAAAATTTAAAATCATGATACAAATTTATCTCAAGGTTAAGATCGTTTCAAAAATTTTAATTTTTTTTACCATTATTCTCATTCATTTTTTTCGGTTTTTACCCCTTGTGCAATATTTGCCTTACGCAATACGAATACTTAATGGATATTTTTTTGTTCATTTTATTTATTTTTTTAGGAAATGATGATATCAACATGCCATTTGACAACAAATTGCTGACCAAAAGTTATTTATAATTAATATTAAATAAATTACGTGACCAAGAATATTTTTAAGTGATTAAAAAAACATTTATGAGAACCAAGTTTAAATTGCATGATCAGTTGTTAGTTATTGGAATATTTTTTTTTTATTTTAGAAAGATGGATGAGCTTTTATTTTTTAATTTTCTTTTTTGAACCATTTTTAGTTTCTTGATCCCTGAAACTTAACTCCATGCCGAATACGTTACATTTCCTCACCTAACTAGTCCTTATTCATATAGTCTATATAAAATACGGATTGCATTGAATTTTCTCCTTAATTTTCATTTTAAAAAATATTTATATCAACAACAAAAAAATTTATGACTTTTTGATCAGCTTGGTCATAGTTTCATTCAACATTAATTTATTTTTAGCTTTAAACTGATTTAATTAAAATTATGCGACCAATGTTTAAATTGTATCAAAAATTGAAAAATATTTTGGTAACATTTCATGTGAACATGGTTGGTAACCTAATTTATTAAGCTCTGTTAAATGATGTAATGGGCAACAAATATAAATTAACAAGCTCATTAATAAATAAATCATTTATCATTTAGTTATCTCGAAAATGTATACATAAATAAGTATAAAAGAAAATTTTGGCATTTGGCAAGATGTCTTGAAAGAAAAAAGAATGGTCAATTAAATTGACAAATTGAATCAGATAATTTGAAAATTTAAATAATTCATAAGTTGAGATTTAAGATTAAAAAAAAAGTCTAGATCTATATAAAAATTTAGAATTAGTAATTTTAATTTTTAGCATATTCAATAACAATTAATAATTTAACATTAAATTCATTGATATGACAAATTCATTTGAATCTATGCATATAAAGCTATTTTAGCAGCAAAAATTGCAAATGATGATAAATTTGATATAATTATAATTATATTAATTATTAATATTTAATTAGAAATGTTATACATTGAAATGTATAACATTATTAATATTAAATTAGAAATGTTATTAAATTTTAATGATTTAACCTCAAATATTATCTTTTTAATGCTCAAATATTTATCGAGTTGCACATATCATTTTGGAACCATTTCTATCAAATAATGTTTTAAGAAATTTCCTGTGACAGACCTTACAGCATTTTCTAGGATTATCTAAAATAAAACTTTATATATTTATTGTGTATTTTCAATTTACTTAAAATATTATTTTATGCGAAGCAACAGGTAACTAATAAAAATAATAAAGAATACTTAATGTTTTATTTTTTGTTTTTTTGCTTATTTTTCTCGTATTTTTTTTCACAATAAGCTTGATTTACAACAAATCTTCTTTCTTAAGTCGTTCCTTTCTCTATTCACTTATAATTTTTCAACATAAATTTTGAAGCCTTCTATTTTTTCCTATTTTTTTCAATTAAATTTTTATTTGAAATAATTTAAAAAAAATGAATTCATTTTAATTTACTACTTTTGATGAAATGCATAGGTTTTAAAAACTTAAAAAAAGAAGATTAAATTTTAAACTCTCGAATTTTTTTATAAAAATATTAAAACAGAATCCGAAATTAAAAATTAGTTGTTATTATAAAAGAGTCGAAAAAATTACTATTAAAACAGCATAAAAAGTTTTGTGCAAATCTAATAAAGACAAATTTAAATATTTAAAAATAAATAATGATAAAAAAAATATAGCGATTGACAATTCATTATTAAACTGAAAGACAAAACTCGTCCAAATAAAAATTACTTAAAAAAATATTAGATCATGAAATTTTAATATTGTGTTAGTGAATTTATAACTTTACTATTTTACTGATAAAAATGAATCTCATGTCTATTTTAATAATTTAAAAATAGTCACGAGCTAAAAAATTAATCTATGGACTGAGTTTTCAGCACCTAATGCTTATTATCTTGATGAGCTCATGCATTCAATAGTTAAAAGAAAAAAAATTAAGATTAAACATTTTTGTTTTTCCTTAATTTTAATTCAGAATTTTTCATGCCAATATAGTTCTTTTTTGAAAATTAATAGAAAAAAATATTAATAAATTTTGAAACTGATTAGATAAAAATAATATGATTGCAAAGAGCTATTTGATAAAGAGGAAAAATCGATATCGAAACATGATACGTGCGCTAGTTTAAATCAGAGATAATCCATGTGAATAAAGTGAATAAGATTGCCTATAGCCTGTATCTTTGATCTAGATTCAGAACGATTTCAGGTGCTAAATGTTAATTTTACTCATTATTAATAAAACCTTTTAATAACAGAACCATTTTAATTATTTTCAAATTTGTCAAAATCGCCTCTGATTTAAATATTTACAGTCATTTATATAATTGCATAAAATAAAATTAAAAAAAGGTCATTAAAACCGTACAAAAAGTAAAATTTGGATAAAAAATTTAAATATAGTTGATTGATACCATTTTTTAGTCATAATGGTCCTGCAGGCTCAACAAGAAACCATAGAAAAATCATACTCATCGACAAATTAATTTTTCTCAAACTGGAAAAAAACAATTGAAACCAACTACCGGAAGAATTGACTTGGTCGATAAGTACCAATCTTTTCAAAAAACAATTACGATAAACTTTTTTGTTATAAAAACTATTCAACTCTTGAATAATATTTATTTAATATTTAATCACTGTATTCTACTTTAAAACCGGAGACTCTTCGGACTTGTCAGTTCCAAATTTACTTTAAATAATAATATTAGTAATATTGATAAACACTTTTGTCATGAAAAAAAAAATTAAATTTGTTTAAGGAGTCTCAATCAATAAAGTGTAGTTTAGAAATATAAATATTTAAAAAAATTTGAATTTATTAGCAATTTAAGACAAGATTTTTTTTTTAATTTTTCAATGATTTGATCATTCATATTCTTATTAATTACAATATTTAGATAGTTAAAATATTTAACTATTATATTAACAGCTTAGTTGAAACTATCAAATTTTTTTTTAAAAAATTTAAATCTGATTGACGTTTTCCGGTGATAGCTTTTTTTGAAATTCAAAAATTGCTTTAATCGCCATTTCTTCATTTCAATTCCTTTATCCCTTACTTACCAGACCATTTCAATTGGATTTTGGTCCAGTGGTTTTTGACGGAGATTTGATCTAAATAAAAATTTAGTTTCCATTAATTTAATATTTTTTAATAACTGTTTATCTGATGATACGAACTAGTCAATTAAATTTTATCAAGATGAGGATAAAAATTAGTTTTTTGAAACAAAGGGTAATATTAGATTGATTATCAGAACGACAACTTGGCTGAATGCTACAAACAGTTAAATATCTGATAGATCAGAAAAAAAATATATATGGTTTTTCCATTATTTGTTTGAGAAAAAGATTTAAATAAAACTTAAAATATTTACTTTTTTTTAGCATTTTTTATCTAATACAGTTTAAAAAAATGAATTTAAGTTAAATTACGTAATTTTTTTCATGTCTTTATAATATGAAAATTAAAAAAATAAAAAATTTGCTTGAATTTAACAAAATTTTATCCTTTAATAGTCCTTTTTTGGGAAGTTTTACAATTTTTGGAAGTTTTGGTAAATCAACGTAATATTTATTTAGTTTTGTTACTTTTGTAAAAATTTTAAAAAGTAATTTTACGTAAATTTACCAAAAATCCTTGTGGCAAATCAATACTGAATATTATTTATTTGAAATTATTAAAAAAAAATTTAGCAATAAAATTGATTTTCTAGTAAAAATCAAAATATTAAAAATGAAATGAAAATTACCGCAAAATTCGATCAGTAGAACTCTTAAAATATCTTAAAAATAAGAACTCATTAAAATTAATGGGTAAATGACTGATTTTTTTCGAAAAAATCAAATATGTCATCACCAAAAATATTAGGATGAAATTGTTGATTATTTTAACAAACCATGGTTCATCATTCGGCGTTTTCTAGATAAATATTCCAAGTATTTTTAATAATTTTTACTAAGAGAAATTTTCAGTTAGAACTTAAATCTATTTAATAATTCCACCATTAAAAAATAATGCAAAAATCTTATTAATGACTTAGCATATATATAATTAACAAAAAAAAATTAAACCTAAATTATTTTTATAATTCATATCCTTTTTTAGTGACAATTGATTCAAATTATCATCAATTTTGCTTATTTTTTGTCAGTTTATATTGATCATGACGTTTAATTCATGTGGAAGATTCATGTGGAAGATTCACGGCTATTTCTTACAAACCGAATTAAATTTCATTCCCCTCGCTAAAAATTTGTGAAGTAAAGTGAAACTATTCAAAAAGATTGTTGTTGAAACTTTTTATATCTCAAATGTGACTCCAGGAAAATAATTGAAAATTCTTCTGTTAAACATTAATTAATCAAGTCAAAAACTTCCATTAGATCGCATTTTTGTATTGAAATTACAATTGTTTAATTAGCCAGATATTCAAAATTTAACTGTATCTTTATAGAACATTTTTTAATTATTTCCCGGTAGTTTACTAACTCAATATTATACCTTTCTTTAAAAAAATAAAATTATCAAATTTTCTAACTAGCTAATTAATCTTCAATTGATTATATTAATAAACATTATATTTATCTAAAAACTAAAAATCTCTAAAAATTAATGGGAAGAATCTCTAAGGATAAACAGCTAAATATTAGGCTGAATTTTTTAGTAAGCAAACATCGTTAAAAATCTATAGAATGAGAGATGAATTTTTACCTTACAGAATCGAAACGAGTTCTGGATTATTGTCAAAAAAATTAAGAGTCAATAAGAAAAATGTTCTCGTTAAAAATTTAAAATGATACAAATTAAATATTTTAAATTTCTTATAGGAATTAAAAAAAGCACAGATGGCCGCATACCCACCCATTAAAATAAAGGAATTATTTAGAATAAAAAATTGATATTATTGCTGGAAAATTTTTGACAAAAAATCGATATTTTAAAATATTACTTTTAAAATATTAGTTTTATTTTAAATAAAATTGTCACCAAAAAATATAAAAATAATTAACCTTAATAGAAAATTTTAAATTGTCTATAACAAGTTCATTAATTTTATCCTAAAAATAAGAACGTAATTTTTCTTTATTAAAAACTTTTCGAATTATATTAATTAGTTTGTCTAATTGCAAAAAATATAATATTTTAATTTTTATTTAATAAAATTTTAAAAGAATTTTGAAGCAAGTTAGACATAATAGTAATATTTTCTGGGTGGATTGCACGCATTTAAAATGTGCTGCAGATAGCTGGTTGTTACTCTATGGGGTTCGATGTTCCAAGGATTTTTCGCTGGAGCGAAATTTACATGGCACAAAAATTGCATGTACAGAGCGTCTCGATTTTTCCACTGGACGTCAGAGGCGAAACGAGTCTCGAGCTCTGAAAAAGCAGCTTCAACCTTGTCATAAGCGACTGTCTTGTGATAGATGCTCAATGCCACAACTCCGTTTCGGTCTATCCAGCTAGCCGACTCAAAGAATGAATCAAAATTATCGTTGCATCTTACAAAAAGAATAAAGCTTAATGCTAATAAAAGTCTCATTTTTTATAAAAAATAACTGTCGATTTTTTTTTTAATAAAAATGAAAGATTTTGAGATTATATTGTTTGATAAGTTTTTGATAAGAAATTAGCCAACTAATCAAATAGAAAAAAAAATTAAAATTTTTGAATAAATGGCCAAGAATT
Source organism: Brachionus asplanchnoidis (assembly GCA_025491095.1). Classification (NCBI taxonomy): domain Eukaryota; kingdom Metazoa; phylum Rotifera; class Eurotatoria; order Ploima; family Brachionidae; genus Brachionus; species Brachionus asplanchnoidis. The sequence continues at coordinate 3,708,774 of JAILYF010000008.1, read as the reverse complement.
CATTCTCTTTTATTTAATTAATTTTGAAAAAATTTAAAGAACGTCATTTGATTAATTATCATAATTAAAGGAATAATTTAAATTTTTTTTTAATATTGAGAAAGAGATTAATCTAATTTAAAAAATGGTTTATGGTTATATCAAATTTTATCTAATACCAATTTTTTTTATCGTTAAATAACGAATTCAAAATTATTTACCAAAAAATCGACTTTGAATATTTTTTTTCTCATTACTTTAACTATACTTAGATAAATTAATTGAGAATTTTTTTAAATAATTGAACCGATTTCAGTTTGATTCCATAATAGCTAATTTTATTAGTTTAATGGCGCCTGATGATAGCGAATTTTACACTCGATTTAACAGCCAAATTTAGTGATGATGAATATAAAAATATTTTAAAATCTTAACCTCTTTCCAACTTAAATGAGTCCATTTGTTTCAAAATTTTAAATAAATTAAAATTAGATTAACTTATTTTCTTTTTTTATTCTAGTTAAATTTTTTTCTTAATGCTCATTTTTCAAAATATCATTGAAATTAATTGAGATTTATTTATTTTTTTTCAAAATATTCGTAAAAAACTCAATTTTACCAAATTTTGGCTTTAAATTACTGTGATATTTCGATAAATTAAAATTAACAGAAAATATTCAGACGTAAAATATTTAGCAACATTTTTACAACATATTTTAATAGATGTGACGTTTTAAAAATATTATGGATTGAAGCGATTATTTTTTTATTTTTTTGTAAAACTTTTAGATTTCGAAAATTCCAATTTTTAATTTATTTTTTATATTTTTGTTTGAAAATTTTTCTTACATTCAAATTATTTATTTTAAAAAAAATTGAGTGATTGTTTGATAAACAAATTAATAAAAAAAAATTTTCAATAAATAAAATTTTATTCACAAGGTTTTAAGAAATTTTTTATATTCATCATAGCTAGTTTTGGCCGTTCGAGTGCAAAAAACTTTATCATCAGGCTCACAGAGCGCCTTTAAGCTAACAAAATTAGCTTTTGTGGGATCAAACTGAACTCGGTCCAACGATTTTAAAAATGCAAATCTGATCCTGAGCGTTTGAAGGGAGCATACCAGAGCTGCCGGATACAACTCAATATCTTGATGAGTCAACTTGGCTACCTGAGTTAGAAAAATAAAATTTGCTTCTATTTGGTCAAATTTTTTGGTAAACAATTTGGGAAACTTTATTAAAAGTGACTTAAGACTGTGCGGCGAATAGTCCAAAAATTCAGTCACTCCAAACTTGACCTTCTGGGCAATACTAGTTGGTAAAGTAACCAATTTTGGTCTTTCGGTCACCACTTGTCTTAATTCAGCTCCACTGAGACCAAATTCTTTCTGAAACCATCCAAGTCTGGCGTCCACTTCCTCTACACTTAAACTCAACCATTTGGGTGCCTGCATAACTATTCTGACTATGGCTTGCTTGTCAAAATTTTTACTCTTCAAATAGTCAACCCGATTTACCAAGTCTTGCAATGAATCTTGAAAAACCGCAGGATTTTTTGTAATAATGAATGCGTGGCTCTCAGCAGGCACGCCAATATCATGCAAAAATATCAAAAATGGTCTAACATGTTTTTCTAAATCGAGATCCAATACAAGCTTGGCTATTGACGGATCTTGGTCCCATTTTCTTATGAAAACTCCCATTTCTACAAAAGTTCTCAACACCGGGCTTTTGTTGACATAATAGGCCAAATTGTACACCACTGGTCGGCTTATTGGCTCCAAATTTTGAATCTGCTTTTCCATTTTTTGCTCCTCGGTCAATTCTTCTTCTTCATCTAAATTCGGCTCTTTCCACATCGGTTCCGAAACTGAAATCTCTTTTTGCCGCACAGCTACATTATTTTTTTGGAGAAATTTTTTGGCAAATTTTTTTGACTGATCTGAAACATCGGGCTTTTGGTAAGTGATTATTTTTTTAAAATAATCAGATGAATAGTACCTTAAAGTTCGTCTAATCATCTAGAAAAATATAAATTGAATTGTTTATAAAAATAAATTAAATCAAAATCAATTAAAATTAATTTTTTGAAACTTAAAATTTAAAAATAAAAATGTTTTTTGAAAGATAGAAAATTGTTTTAAAAGATCAAAAATTCGAATATTCTTAAAGAAGGTTTCAAATGATTATAACTTAAGTTCGAAAATTTTTCTTAAATTAGTAAGACAAGTTTTGATTTAAAATATTAAAGGAAAGAATGAAAATAACATTACGAATTGTAATCGTAAGTGGAAAAACTTAGAATTAAATATTTTTTATTTGATTTTTTTATTCCTTATAATTAATTTTTAATATGTATTTTGAATCTACATTTTTCACGAACCATTTCTTTATTTTTATCTGTTGGAATTTCTTTTATAAATTAAATTAAAAAAAAATTTCAGTAGTTTTAAGACATCGGGCAGAAAAAAAATGATAAACCGAGTACTAAATATTTAAACTAAAAACTAAAATAAGAACAAATTAATAATAGGAAGGACAAATTCTAATAATTACTTTTAAAAAAATTGGCACCAAAAATTTGTGAAAGATTAATAATTATTTTCAATTATAAAATTTAAGAAAAAAATAGAATATGGTAAAAATTTTTGATAATACTTTAAGAAATAAGGCTTGAAGTTTATTCATTTTTGAATTTTTACCAAATATCAATTTTTTTTAATTAAAACAAAAATATGAATGAAGCTTTGGAGTTAGGATAAAAATAATTTTTAGTTGCTTTTAGAATTTTACATCGCAAAAATTACATATAATTCTATTGAAAAATTATTAAAAAAAAATTGCTCCTTGAGTAAGCAACAAAATACAGTAATGATTTAGCTCCGAAGATTTTACGAAAATAGACGAAAATTACGCAAATCATTACTTTATTATTTCTAAAATAAATATTTTAAAATTTATCATCTTGAGTAGTATTATGATGAGCTGGACCTAAAGAACTACATGCATCTAAGAGTTTTATTAACAAAATATTTTTTTTAATTTATTTAGCTAACATTATATTTTAAATAAAATATAGAATTCAAACATACACATAATACAAACATGGACATTTTGAAGCTTGATATGGACATTCTGTAAATGTTGATTATGAAGTGATAAAATACAATGATCCCTTCTTCTTAAGCTTAAAATAAATGGTTTGGTTATCAAACCAAAATAAGGTTTGGGAAAAGAAAAAATAAGAAATTATTTATCTAAATTTTTTTTATTCGAAAAATTTTATTTTCGAGCGAAAAAAAATTTAAAATTTCATTTCATGCGGGTACTGCTTGTTTGAAAGACTGAACTTTTTCTTCAAATAGGGCACCAAAAGTTTTCTATCAGCGCTAGTGCTGGTTCTAATAGCGTTCAACAATTGCTTGTCAACCTCCAATTGAGCACTCTTTCTCTCCTCAGTCACTTTGTACTCTTCTTTTTTTTGTTGGAAAATCTCAGCTCCAGCTTCACCTGACTTGGCCTGTCGTCGCGCAGCTCTCACTCGGTTAAAGAACGCGTCGTTCAAATTCTCCGGCACATTAACTTTGCTGATGTCAATTTTGGTGCTTGTGGCAATCACATAATTCTGGTTGATTCGTCTCAGAGGGCATCCGTTCAATTTAAAAGGGCCAGTCACCAACAATAAACCAGTAGCCAATTGTTTCAAGAAAACAACACGCTACAATTAAATTTAAAAAAAATTAATAAAAATTTTTTATTTTATTTTAATTATTTTTAAAAAAAAAATGAAGAATATACATTTTTTGATGATAAAAATTTTTTGTTTTATTTTAATTATTTTAAAAAAAAATGAAGAATCAGAAATGTAACCTATCAGTCATTTTAATCAGACTGGGGCGGTATTGAATCATCATTTTAAAAAAGAATTGAAAATTTTATTCAGAAATGTAACCTATCAGTCATTTTGGTCAGACTGGGGCGGTATGGAATCATCATTTTAAAAAAGAATTAAAAAGTTTATTCAGAATTGTAACCTATCAGTCATTTTGGTCAGACTGGGGCGGTATGGAATCATCATTTTAAAAAAGAATTAAAAAGTTTATTCAGAATTGCAACCTATCAGTCATTTTGGTCAGACTGGGGCGGTATGGAATCATCATTTTATAAAAGAATTGAAAATTTTTTTCAGAATTGAAACCTATCAGTCATTTTGGTCAGACTGGGGCGGTATGGAATCATCATTTTATAAAAGAATTAAAAAGTTTATTCAGAATTGTAACCTATCAGTCATTTTGGTCAGACTGGGGCGGTATGGAATCATCATTTTATAAAAGAATTGAAAATTTTTTTCAGAATTGAAACCTATCAGTCATTTTGGTCAGACTGGGGCGGTATGGAATCATCATTTTATAAAAGAATTGAAAATTTTTTTCAGAATTGAAACCTATCAGTCATTTTGGTCAGACTGGGGCGGTATGGAATCATCATTTTATAAAAGAATTAAAAAGTTTATTCAGAATTGTAACCTATCAGTCATTTTGGTCAGACTGGGGCGGTATGGAATCATCATTTTATAAAAGAATTGAAAATTTTTTTCAGAAATGTAACCTATCAGTCATTTTGGTTATCAGATTTTTTTCTTTTGGAGACTTACTTTTCCTGCATGGCGTCCAGCGACTAGAATCAAAACAGTGCCGGGAGTGATGGATGGTCTCAACGAGTGTTTGTGTTGAGAGAAGGTTTTTTTGTTGGTTCTTAGTTTTCTTGGTCTGTCCTCAGTTGGGTAGAATCTTGGCTAAGGAAAAATATGAATCAAATGAAAGGTTGAGCAAAAATATGTGGTGCTTACAAATCGGTTGACACGGACGGTTCTGGTCTTGCCGTTCTTGTCACCTTTGACCTCTTTGGTTACCATACGAGTGGGCTTCTTTGGCTTTCGGTCCTCTGGTTTTTTTTCGTTTTGTTTCTTCCATTTTTCTACGAGCCAAAGTCCGCGTTTGTGGAACATGCGGCCGTGCGACAATCGCATGACGCCGCTGGACTTTACTTCCTGATTGATTGGGGTAGTGCGTGGCGATTTGACTTTTGGACCCATTGTTTCGATCAAGTCTAAATTAATTTTTGTAAGTGTTAAATTTTATGAAGCACGTTGTAGCAAGGAGAAAATTTTGGAAAGCAAATGAGTCTAAGTTGGCTTTGATATCGAATGCATGCAAGAGACTTGTGAAAAGCAAGGGAGAAAAAAGAGAATTTTTTTTTGTTAGCTAAATTCGATCATGGTTTGCATTCACCCTCAAGTCGGCTGCAATTAGAAATTCTATTTTTTAAATAACTTTTTTTGCTTCTAAATAGTACAAGATGTGTATGGGACTAATGAGTTTTATTTTGGAAAAATTAAACAAAATTAACTTTATCGCATCCATATTTAAAAAATTTTATTTTATTTTAAAAATCTTATTAATGATAAAATATAAAATTGATGTTGCTTAAACAAATCATTCAATAATTAATAAAAATTTGAGGATGGCAATATTAAAACTTTTTAGCTATCATAAAAAGATAGTGGTTGAAGAGAAAGGTTTTTTCTTTAAATTATTGAAAAAAAAATTAAAGATAAAATTAAAGAATTATATTATTTTATTTATTTAAACAAAGAATTGAGTTATTGATTACTAAAAACATTATATATAACTTGTTTTATTCATAATTAAATTTTATTTAATGCATAAAAATAATCAAGTTCATTTTTAACTCAAAGATTTTTTTAAAACTTGGCTTCAGACATTTAATATATTGACATGTTCACACAGTTCGAGCATTAAATAGATTCTAAACACAGTGACTCGTTAAATAAAGCAATTTTTTTATATTTTATTTTATTTACTTTTGTTCCGATTTTCAGTATTTTAAGCAGAACCTTGAATTTTAATTTTCAACAGTACACTCTCATTATTCGAATGAAAACAGCCCTTTTCAATCTAAATAAGGATAAATTAATTCAGCTTGATGAACAAATACATTTTTTTTTTAAATATGTTACATTTTTTGATTTTTTTGGGAATATTAACTACAATACTGATTTATTATAATAGTAATACAAAAATTTCGTAAATATACTGAAATCAGTAAATTTACCGCATTTTTGGCAAATTTGCCTGAATTTACTAAATTTTAGTAAAAACAAAAAGTTTTTTAAAAATCCAAAAATATTCAATTTTTTAACGCGAATTTTCATTAATTTTTTCAGGTTTTAAGGTAAATCAACAGGCTAGTGCCTAAGACTTGAAAAAAACGATTATTACTTCATTGATTTATATTAATTTTAAAATTATTAAAATAAACTCACAATATCAATTACCAATGCATCAAAATTTAGAATTTTAAAGGGGCGAAAACATCAAATATAACTTTAATTTTTTCAAAACATCATTATTATTATTATTTACACTTTTTAAATTATTTTATAAAGGGATTTTTGAAATTCTCCTTTTGAGCTTTAATTTTAAAATTCAGTTGCTAAAATAGTTTATTTTAAAATAAATTATTAAAATCTTGCCTACTACTCTAAGAGTAAAGACGGAGATTCGATTTATATAAAGTTTAATAATAGTTTTTATTTTTATGGTAAAAGGGGGAATAAAAATAAAAAGTTTAAACATTCACGTTATTTCACAACAAAGCCACATCTATGCATTGAAGGCTTGATGAAGGTATTGGTAATATACTAATTATATCTATTGTTTGACTTTCAGATTTAAAAACATGTCATGGTCAAACCAGATTAATTAACCAAATGATTCAGTGACAACACATGACATTTAATAATTTATATTTCTTTTTTCCATTAAAACCGAATAAGATTGATGATTGATTGATTTTTTTTAATTAACTTTATTTTGATTCTTTTATTTTATATTTTATTCTAAAGGATCTTTAGCTCAGTATAGAAACAAAATTAAATAAATGAAAACAATCAGACTTTACTAAAACTATTGGTTGGTTGTTTTAAAATATTGAATTTTTAATCAGATTTTCATTATTTATTTGTAAATATGTGCCGAGCTTTAGATCCTTCAGAATAATTTACTTTTTATTCTTGATTTTATACTAATTTATCAAAGTTTAAATACTTTGCAGCTTTTTAAAAAAAAAATTAAATGTATTCTAACAGTTTTAATAGAATTGAATCTATAAAATTATTTATTTCTTCACCAAGTTTGAGAGTAAATATCAGTGATAAAGGTTATATCGCACTGTGTCAAAATAAAAGTTATTTTGCCCGATAGAAATAAGAATTTTTTTTAAGAAAAATTCTAGATTTTTTAAACTTTGATTTAAAAAAAATATAAAAGAAATAAATAATAGTAAAATTGAAATACAAATTACATATTTTGAAAAATTTGATCAAATGATTAGAACTCAATAAATTTAATTTTTTTTATTGATAAATGATTTGATGATTTTAATGATTTTAATTTAAATTTTTTGTTGTATAATTATTTTAAACTTTAAATAAAGTTCATCCAAGTAAATTAATTTTGAATAAAATTTGCTCGATAAGTTAAAAGCGTCATAATGTTCAAACACTACTTTGAAATGTGGTTCAAAATTTTTAGTCAATGAATTTGAAGAGCATTTAAAGTTGTGTTAGTTAAAATTTTTTAACTTTTGAAAAAAAAATCTTAGAATTTATTTTATAAAATTTAAAGCTTAAATAGACATTTTTATCCATTAAAAAAAACATGATATTTTAATGGTATTAATTTAAAACAACAAAAAAATGTTATTTATTTATTTAATGTGTTAACGATGCCATACTATTTTTAAAATATTTTCTTGAAAGATTGATCATTTTTTATGGTCAAATTATTTTTATTTAGTTTTAAATTGATAATTAAATAATTTATAGACACAACTCTTATTATCGGCTAGATACAAATAGCCAGTCTTAAATAAATCAATGGAAATTTCCTCTCTGGGGGCCGACTGCCCCACTGATCACTGTTTGGCAATCAGTGTCGAACAGAAAACAAAATTTTCATAAATAAATTCTCTATTCTTCTAAAAACTTAAGTTTAATAAAACACCATATTCACTAAATTATGAAATCTAAATCTAAATCATTTTTAAACCAATTCACTGTTGCTCATTAGCATTTTGGATTAAATTTTTTTTGCGCAGCTTTTTTCCCTCTAAATTATTCTTTAATCCTCAGAATCCTGTCTCAATATGCGCAAACACTTTCCTTAAAAATACTCTTTGCTTTAATTGATCTTTGAAAATCAAGTCTAATAAGCCAAAAATTATTTTTAATTATTATCATTTATTATTGGTATCAAATATTTTAGTTAATTTAATATAAATCTTCAAAAAAAAAACATTTATATGTCAAAAATTACTTCCAAAATTTTAAAGTTCTATCTGAGGAACCGCTCACAAATTCTCTACTGTTCAATAGCTGCATATTTAGGACATAATCATTGTGATCATCAACAATTGCCAGGCACTCACCAGTCAGACTGGACCAAATTCTGACACTTCTGTCTTTGGAACAACTAAATATGTCATCTTTTTCGGATACTTTTATCCTAACTACATCATCTGTGTGTCCATTCAGAGTCATCAAACATTTTCCTATTTTTTTGTCCCAAATTTTAAGACTGGTGTCTGCCGACCCGCTCACAATCCTGTCTGATTCCAGCACATTGCAGCACAAAACCCAGTTGCTGTGTCCAATATAAGTCATCTGGCACTGGTGGCTCACTAAACACCACAATTTCAGAGTTCTATCGGCAGAGGCACTAAGTAAAGTATTTGCATCTAATAGCTTTATACAATGAACATAATGGTTATGACCAGTGAGGGTCTGAGTGCATTTATTTGACTTCATATCCCATATTTTTATTGTGCAGTCATCGGACGCTGTGTACAGAGCATTGTCCAGCACTTGGATATAATTAACCCAATCGGCGTGAGCATGTAATGTGGCAAGGCATTCAGAGGTAAAAAAATTCCATATTTTGACAGTTTTGTCCGCTGAACATGAAATAAGTTGATTTTGATCAGTCAGTTTAAAATGCCATATCCAGTTAGAATGACTGATAAATGATCGAGTTGATGTTTGGCACGTAGGGTCCCAGAGTTTAATAGTATTCGAGCATTCGGTCAAGATCTCGCCTGTTTTTAGAATTAAAAAATCGAATAGCACAACTGAATCGTCGGGAATAGTGCGTACCAGTTCACATTTGTATGCGGTCGAATTTATGGGAATATTTGTCTTTTCACTCATTTATAAAGCAAGAAAAAAAGTTGCCTCTGAAGTTAGTTGTGTTAGTGTAAAGTTAATTCAAACACAATTTTCAAATAGTCGAGTATTAATTTTATTGAAATATTTTCATTTTTTTTAATTAAAAATAAAATCTTCCCACACCGGGAATTGAACCCGGGCCGCCTGCGTGAAAGGCAGGAATCCTAACCACTAGACCATATGGGACTTAAAATTTTAAAGCAAAAAACTTATTCAATATTGTTCAATATTTGTAGAGATGATTTTTGAACTTGATATTTTAATTTTTGACGATTCATTCATGACTCTGCATATTTCTACAGCAAGCATTCAAAAGCTATTTCATTCATAGACCATGTAAAAAACAAAAGTCAGTGCAAACATGCTTTTAAACTCTTCTCCAGGCATGTAATATTTCACGCGACTGAATTTATTTTAAAGTAGAAAAATTTCGATGAGTCATTTCGATTTTTTATTAAATTTATTTTACATTAGAAGAATAAATATTTTTTCTTTAGAAATCTTTTCTTTTTTATTTATTAAAAATCATAGTTTAACAAATGGATTTAATCTAAAAATTAAAACAATTAATTGAAAAATTTGCTCCGAATTACTTTTATCTACGAAGCAAACTGACAGAAAAAGTTCACATTTGGTAAAATTATACTTTTGATAAAGGAAAAAAATTACATTTGGTCATTATATAGCGGAGAAGGCCTTCAAATCTATTTGTAAAAATTTACACGATTAGGAATTTAGATAAAAATTTTTTTTAAAAAATAATTTTAGGTTATTACTCAAATCTTGTCAATTTTTTTTTTAAGTATAAAAGAAATTATAATGAATATTTAATTTTTAATCTGTAAATTTTTTTATCATATTTATTTTACTAAAAAATAAATCTTATTTTTGTTTTTTTTTTTTTTTTAATTCCCTTGATCCTTAACAAAGAAAAAAGCGGATCTTTGAGTGCTCATTTTAATTAGAAATCGTTTAAAACATTACTAGAGATCATTATTTCTTGAAGATCAAGTCACTATTTATAAAGCTCAAATAAATAAATCCTTTTTATTATTTTCTTAGTTAGTTAAAAATTTTTATTTTACAACAAAAGAAAAAATATTTTCAATAAAATCCTTTCTTTTTTATTTAAAAAATAATTCTAGTTTAATAACTGAATTTAATCAAAAAATTAAAATAAGTTATTTACAAAAGTATAAATTATGATTGATAAAAAAATTTGCTCCAATTTGCTTTTTACGAGGCAAACTGACAGAAAAATTTCTAGCTAGAGGATCGAACCGGCACAAAGCCATGAGTGGCAATCACTAAGGGACAGAAACAAGTCAAAACCTGTGCATATACCAAGCTTTTAAGAGCTAGAATATTTCAACCTATTTTTTAAATTTCAAGCCAAAACCAACATCAAAATAATTTAAAGCATAAATTATTTAAATAATAACTTATTATATAAAAAAAAATTAAAGAAAAACTATTTTGAAAATAGTATGAAAATCAAAGTATTTGTCTATGCCGAGTGTAAAAAACAAAGATGTTAGATGAATCTAGTGGTGAAATAAATCCTTTGAGCTTTGACTTGGACTCTATGCCGTTCTCGACTCCTCAGCACTTCGAACTGCACCAAAACCATGTCAAAATGACCAACGATGTCCAGTGCAAGACTGTCATATCCATAAACGATAGCTCTAGTTTAATGTACGACTTTAAAATTCTACCATCGGGCCACATATTAGCCGAGAGTGCTTACAACATCAAGCTGTGGACGCCGGACGGCCGCGAGTGCCTCAAAACCTACCGCGGTCACACACACCGTGTTTGGAACCTGCAAATTGTGGACTCGAACCGATTTGCCAGCTCGTCCAGCGACAAGACCATCAAAATATGGAACTTCTCCACAGGCGAATGCATGGCAACGCTCGAGTCCCACACTGACTGGATAAACAGCATAATAATCAAAGAGAACTTGTTGATTAGTGCGTCCGACGATACCACCATCAAAGTGTGGGAGTTGAACACATACAGCTGTTTGAAGACCATTCAGGCGCACAACCACTACATACAGTGCATAAAAATGATGGACGCGACCACTCTGATCAGCGGGTCGGCAGACAGGACTATTAAATTGTGGAATTTGATGACCGGCGAGTGCTTGGCCACTCTCATCGGACACAACAATTGGGTGACGTGTGTCGAGGTGCTGTTGACTGGCGAGCTGATCAGTGGCTCAAATGACTTGTGTATAAAAATATGGGACATAAAAAGTGGTCGGTGCTTGAAGACGTTCGATGGACACCAAGACTATGTGATGTGCTTGGCGGTGACCAAGTCCAACACGATTGTGAGCGCATCCAAAGATCGTACCATTCGCATCTGGTGCCCATTGAATGGTGTTTGTCTGTCCATTTTGACTGGTCACACTGACTACATTTATTCGCTGTATTTGTTTGATAGTGGCGAGATTGTGAGCGGATCACCCGATCACACGCTAAGAGTATGGAAATAGAGTTTGTTGGTGAGCTTCATAGGTTCAAACAATTTTTAGGATTTTTTTTCTTTTTTATTTGAGTTATTCTTATGTCTTAGTAAAATTTTTGAATAAATTGTTAATTTTTCAAGGCTTGAGAGATTATTTTAGTTTTTATTTTAAAAAGAAAAAGACAAAAATTGGGTATTTTACCAATTGCGGAAAAATTTGGGAAGTAATTAAGTTTTTTTTTTGGTATTTTCAACAGCAAAAAAATTATCTAAAAGATCTAAGACTAAAAAAATGGTGTTCATTAATGGGCCTATTTTTAAACAGACTTTTTAACACGACTTGTTCTATATCAAAAATTAAAAGTCTTTTAAAATTTAAATTGCTGGAAAAAGTGAAAAAATATTGAATTAAAAAAGTTTTGAATCATCAAAAATGTCGAAAAATCACTTGGATGCTTTCAGTAATCTTACAAACTGTAAATAAGAGGAACAAATTTACCAATATTAATTGTTATTTAGATTTCACTTCATTTTTAATCCTTTCTTCTTTTATACTTTATTTTCACATTTTTTTCTAGATCAATATTATACTATAATTCAGTTTAAACAGTGATAAAGACTTTTTTTTATCACTATTCAAACTTGAGTTGAACAGATTTTCTAATTTCTATATAAAAAAATTTAGGTGTACAGAACGATATTTTTAAGATAAAAATACTTTTTGAATATAAAAAATTTTTTCATCATAAAAAAACTTTATCAATATAAAAATACTTTTTTTTTCAAAAAAAAAATTAAATATCTTAAATTTACTTCTAAACTGCAAAATAACTGGCGTCTTTTTCTTTCTTTTTGGTCGTTATCTTTTTGAACTTTCAAGGTTAATCAACGGGCTAGTCCCCATTCCATGAAGACCGATTAACACTTCATTTATTTAATTTTATAAAATAATTAATACAAGTTAAGTATAAAAATTTATAAATTTGTTTAAAAAAAAAAAAATTTAATAAAGTAAAACATTGAAATATTTAAATTTAATTTTTTGAATTTTTTACAAAATCTGTAAAAAACAAATTGATATTATTAAATATAGAAAGCTTGAATGTTGCAAACTTCAACATTGATCTCTTGATCACAAAGCTATTCGTCAATTTTGTACAAATATATTCAAAGTTTTTTTCACCATTAGTCGTTTTTGACATTGGTTCAATCAGATTTATACTAATCCTTAAAAATTAAAAAAAAAAAAAATATCTTAAATTTACTTCTTAACTGAAAAATAACTGGCGTCTTTTTCTTTCTTTTTGGTTGTTATCTTTATCAACAATTGCTTAGATTTCTTTCGATAAAACAATTATCGGATTTCCTTTCCAAATCATATATTTTAAAATTTAGTGAATTAATTCTTTTATATTTTTGGAAATATTTCTCATGTAAAAAAAGTTTTTTTTAAGAAAAGAGTTTTTTAAATCAAAAAGCTGTTTATTTATAAAAATTGTTTTAAATGCAATTAGTATTTTTATGAAGTAAATTTATTTTAGTGATTAAAAAAGTTATTTTAGTTGTAAAAACAATTTCTTACCAAAACGAAAGCTTTTCGTACGAACCTGGGAAGCTTACCTAAATTATATTTTTTAGAAATAAATGGACCCATTTTTAAACAGACTTGTTCTATTATGAAAATTTAACTTTTTTTATTTGAAAAAAGAGAAAAAAATTGAATTAAAAAAGTTTTGAATCATCATAAAATTCAAAAAAATGTTAAAAGAGCAAAGTTAGCCTATTTTGTTTCTATTTCTAGAAAAAAGTTTTATCATCGACTTTAAAAAATTAATTTGTTTGATTTCAATTATAAAATTTTAATTTTTGGTTGAATTCTTGAAAAATTACATTAATATGGCTTTCCATCATGAATGATCAAAGGGAGGGCTTTTCTGTTGCGAAAAGCTAGGGTTCTTTAAGATTCAGTACAAGAGAATAGAACAAAATGAAAGTCCAATAGTCCATAGTTCTTATAGTCCAAAATTAGCTCAGTGAATGGAACATTAACAGTCAAAGTCTGCTAAGGAAGTGAAAAATTTCTACAAATTAGGGCTGGTAGACTGATTCAATTTTAAGAGGCGGTTTTTGAACCACTTTTTTAAAGAAACTGGTTTAAAAATAGAACCAGTTTATAAAAAAAGTTTTAGTTACTTTTGAAAGGGATGAATTAAAGTGTTTTTAAAAAATTTAAATAATTTTAAATGATAGCAAATGAATTTTCTAATTCCTTTTTTAAGAACAGAATCAAGTATCCCTGAAAACAAAATAGAATATAGAGAGAGAGAAACACAGAGAAAATAGAGACACAAAGTGTTCTATAGTTGTTTGATTGTTCGTAGCGCTTTTTTAATTCACAAATAAGCTTAAATTACCATGAAGCAAAGATTTTTTAATTTATTGAAGTCATAGTTGCTTAACAGTAGAGTCAAAGTCAAGAAAACTTTACTTGTGACTGTTAAACTTGTAGGAAAAAGTTTAAGACCGTTACCTTAAGCGGTGAAAACGGTTTTCATGGAGGACTTTACAAAATCTTATAAGCTAAAGTTGTACTTTTTTTGTACTTTTTAAAAAACTAGAAATTAATTAAATAAAATTCCAAGTCATGACTTTGACTTGTAAAAGACTTAATTTATGAACTTTTTTATCTAAATTCTTCAAATTTTCGATACCAGATGTTGGTCTCTGAGTAAATAAACTCTCAATATTTCAATTATTTTGTATTATTTCTAATTAACCTGTTCATTCTCTGAATATCTTGAAAAAAATCGTTCTTATTATTAAAAATGACTCAACCCTTGCATCAACTATATTTCTTTCGTTTAATTTATAAGTGGAAAATAAACTCATAATAGCTTTTTGAAAATTTCATTTATTTGACTAAAAGTTAATTGATCTGTAAAAAAAAATGTTATTTTGAATCGCTGTGCAATACTTTAAGTTAGCTAATGAAGGTTTAACAAATAATGTTTAAAAAGCAAATCGTATAAGCACATTTTTTAGAATTAGAATCTCATTTTTCCTTATTTTTTTCTTCTTTATAATGTTTTGCATTTATAAAGAAGAAAAAAATCTCATGCAGAAGTGGCTTTTAGAGTTTTAAATAAATAAATAAACATTTAAAAGAAATTGATTCGTATATTAATTTTCATTTTTTTGTTAAATTCAAATCTATTCTTAAAGTTGAATGCAAATCTTGGAAAAGTACTTTTGAAAGAGTACTTTTTAACTTTATTTCTCTAATTGTCAACTCATTTGCTGAATCATGTTTGCAGGTAAGGAAACAAATTCAAAAAAGGGAAATCAACTATCTAACATCTCTATTTTAAGTCATTTCATTTTAATTTTCTCTTGATACTTTTAAATCATCACAACCGAACTCTTCTTGAAATCTATCGAACTCAGCATCTTTTTTAGTATGAATGCTAATAATTTATCTTCTAATAAAAATTAACAGAATAAGAGTTAATTTTCGAAAATAAAAATTTTTACTTTCTTAAAATTTTATGTTTAAATAAAATTGTTTGTTTTTTGCTTTTTGGAGGGAAATTAAGAAAGATGACTTGGATAGATAGCTTAAAATAGAAACAAGACCTATATATGAAATCAAATGAAGCATTACATTTTAGTTAATTTTTTTTTTAAATGACCCAAAATTAAAATGAGGATTACATTTCTAGTTTTAATTATGAGTTCCATAAATAAATCTCATTCATTTCTGGCTAGTTTGACTAGTAAGTTTGGCATCTAGTCGTTTTTTTAATTTAATTCAATGTTTAATTTTAAGTTCTGCGACTAATATTGGAAGAAATAAAAGAATCTCATTTTGCCAGTGTTAAACTAATAAATGATTTTGACACCGTATTCGTCAAATATTTTAATGAAGAAGTTTTTAATAAAAATGAGGCTTTGAAAATTGCTGTCAATCGGAATCAGTTGAATCAATTCAATAAATTAAATATTCAGTGCTTGATAATTAATTCAAAAAATGGGACTTTGAATTTTCGGCCTTTTAGTCAAGATACAAATTGTAGAGTCTATTTAATAAATAAGTATGGCCTTTGGTGTATAGGCAGAAACGCACGTACAAAATTTTCAAGTTGGAATTGAACTTTTTTTAATTTAATTTTATATTTTTTTCAAATAGTTAATAAATATTTTTTCAAATAAATTTTAAATTTCAATTCAAGTGACTTAAATTCTTTATTATATACTGTTGTAGTAGTAAAGATATTAAAAAATCGACCCCAATTTATTAAATTTAATTTCATGGAATTAAAATATTTGATTTTTTGGGGATTTGAAAGCAATATTTTAATATTTCTGTGTAAAAGGTGTAGAATTAATGCATATTCAAAGATTGTTAAATAACTAAAATTTCAAATTTTGAATTTCAATTTTCCTTTTAGAGTTTAAAAGGAATCTAAGTAAATTATTTGAATAAAAATTTGGTCTTAATTTAAAGAAGTTTAATGCCACAAGTTATGTAACCAAATATTACATATTACCTGTGAAAATCACTTAAAATAGGTTACAAGTACTGGTAACCTTATCCAAGAAAGAATATTTATAAAAATTGACCAAAAAATTTAGAATTTAACCTGTAAAATATTGATCAAAAATATTATTTTCAAAATTAATGTTTAAAATTTGAATTCTTAATTGTAGATTATCAGGTCCCATATGGTCTAGTGGTTAGGATTCCTGCCTTTCACGCAGGCGGCCCGGGTTCAATTCCCGGTGTGGGAAAATTTTTTTAAAAATTTCACCTAAGCCTTAGAAATCGCCAAATCGTTTATACCTTGAACCTTGAATCCTTTTTGTTTAGTTATTTTTAATAAAAAATATTTCAATAATTAATATCAAAGTTTTATATAAGAAAATAGCTTTTTGGCTGATTTTTTAGAAAGAAAATAACTAATTTTTATTTTTTTAATACATTTTAAAACCTAGACATCTTAATTTTAATTTTTTTTTAAAATTTGTTATTTAAATGTTTTATAAAATATATATCAGGTAGAAAAAATTGAGCTTAAGTATCTTTTTTTAAATAAATCAAAAATATTCTAAAAAGCGACAAAAATGTATCATTAATTTAAGATTCATATTAACAAACAAAAAATATTCAAAATAAATATATTCTAATGAAAATTGAAAACAAAATGAAATGAAAAATTATAAGTCAAAAGTTCTGTTACATTAAGTCGCTCCAAAAATGAATTTAAACAATAATAAGTTATTTTTTTTATGTATTTTATTTACAATGATGAAAAGAGAACTATACATAAAGATATCTAAATTTTACAAATAAAAATTCAGTAAAAAAAAAAAAACAAAATAATAAAAAATACAATTTCTTTTTTTCTATCAGTTCGAAATTAGTTGTGTGAATACAACATGATGAAAAATACATAATTGCATCAATTTTTGCATTTTAACTGATAGAATAAAAGTAATTAAATTTTTAGTCGTTTTGTTATATTCTTTTGTACTCAATTTCAAAAAGCCTGGCGAATTTTGTGAAATCAATGTTATTTCTTAATTTTAGATTATCAAGTCCCATATGGTCTAGTGGTTAGGATTCCTGCCTTTCACGCAGGCGGCCCGGGTTCAATTCCCGGTGTGGGAAAATTTTTTTCAAAATTTCACCTAAGCCTTTAGCATCGCCAAATCTTTACTTCCTTATTTTAATCTTTTTGTGTGCGATAATTTTCTTGAGGCTTTCTTGTTTTATTTTTCCTTTTTGAAATTTTTAATTCTTAATTATTTCTGCATTTATTTATCAAAATGAACAAAGCCATATTATATCTTTTTTTGGCTCAATTGGTTGTTTATTTTTTACCAATTGAATCATGTGTAATAGATCTTGATAAAAACATGCAAAATAATAATGCCAAGATGTCAAATATCACCATTAAAATTGTAAACTGGTAAATAGCTACTTTTTTATTTACCAAATTTACTTTTTACATTCAATTCGTCCAAGTCGACGGTGTGTTGAGTGCGATCACGAAAACCACACTGAATTTCCGTGCTGTAGTTCAATAATTGTATCCAGTCCAAAAAAAATCTACATACCCATGATTCTTTTGGTTCTTCTGTAAGCTAAAATGGATTTTTTTTAATTTAAATTTAAATTAAACACTTTCAGTTTTCTAATTCAAATGGCCTTGATTATCGGCTGCACTTTCTACATCTGTGTTCGCGATACAATCAAATCGATTCGTCCTGAACGAACAAATGAGCAAACTCTTGCTGTCGGATTATCTCTCTATTAAAATAAAATTTGTATTCTAAATAAAATTTTTGTTTAAATAAAACTTTTAGATTAGCTTGAGAAACGTCAAAAAGCAATTACTATCTAGACCAATATAGAAAATGGTATATGACAAGAATTGAGTTTTTTTTTAAATTACGAGTGTAATAAAAATCCAATTAGTGACACAGATTTGCCAAACTAATCTAAACAATGTACTCTAGGCTAGTTATTGGTTTTTCAATGCAAATTTTCCAACATAGCTATATTTTTTTCATAGGTATTTATCTCGTTAGACAATATCCTTAAAAATTAGAGTTTAACCAAGCGTAAAATTAGATTATAAGACTAAGGGAATTTTTTGTGTAATTTTTTAGTTTTCAAAATGTGGCATAACCAACTATTAAAGCTTAAGAACATATCGTACAAGCGAGAGAGCCAGACGCCAGTGTTTACTGGCTATTATGGAATGGGGGACACCAACCAGCCAGAGCAGCAGATTCAATTTAATAGACCAAAAGGATGGAGAGCGCCAAATGGCACACTGGACAATCGAGATGTTCTTTATCAAAAAAATACCCGCAAAAATAACCGCTTGGCACTCTCCAGGCACCAACTTTACGAAAAGTACAAAACACAGAAAAAAGCTGAAAATGATTTTTATGTTATTCAGTCTCAAATAGCTCAGACAGAAAACTTGATCGGATCCAATCCGCACCTAGCCTCCTATTATGCGGCATGGTTACAACAGGCCAAAGAAACCTTAAAAGAATGCACCAGTATAATCGAGTCACCGGACAACGTTTCATTTTCTTCCGTGTACGGCTACTCAAAAGACGAGGAGCTAATTACTTTATATCGAAATCCACTATTTAGTTCTGAGCTTAAAAAAATGTAACTTTTGAATAAATTTTTTTATTTTATAAATTATATTTTTAATTTTTATTCAAGACAAAATAATCCATCTGTATCAGAAATGAACAGCATGGTGCCTTATTTTAATTCAAACAATTCAAATATTTACAGATATGATTTTAATGCCAGAAATCTGAAGCCAAGAAATTTTGGGAGAAATTTGAATTTTTCAAACAGAAGCCTTCAGCTGTCCTGTGTAAGAGATCGAAATTATTTTCTTCGAAATTTTACTTCAAATGACGATTGTCAAATTTTTTAGAATAAATATTTAACCATTAATTCTGTTTTGTTTTTGATTAAATAAAAAAATTTAATAGATAAAGTTTAACCATTGAAAAATTTTAAAGATATTAAAAAAATATATTTATGCCTTTTCTCATTTAAAAAATTCAAAAAATGTCTATCAGTCATTGAAATAGAAAAATAGAAGATACCATTCTATTTGAAAAGATATTTTTCTTTTTTTTTATTCATTGTTAAAGTGGTATAGAATACAAAAATAATGTGGATCTTTGAAAGGGAAAATGATTTAAGTCCAATGCATTTGGTGAATTTGAAGTTGACAAGACAAGAGTAGAGACGGTTCAATTCGTTATATCGTTCATAGCTATAATGTGCAGAAATTCAAGTGAAAAATCAGAAATAAATAAATTAAAAAACAACAGAACTGTGGTAAAAAAAATTTCTAGAAAGACATTTCATGTTAAAAATTTGGATTTAAAAATATCAAGTAAAGATTTGGAGGAGTAAATGGTGAAAAAAAATTTAAATTTGGGACAGATAAAAGGCGCTGAAATTATAAAATTAATTAAGAAAAAATTATTAACTAATTTTGTATTGATTTTATTAATGTAGTTTACTTTTTTAGTTTTTGAATGATTAAACAATAAATTAAATGTTGAATTGAAGAAACTTGAAAAATTCTAAATATTTTGTAATTAAATTTAATATTTATAATTTAGATTATATAAAAGAAATTTTTTATTTAATAATTGCAAAATTCATTTTCGTTTTCAATAAAAATGAAAAAATTACAAAGAATTTAGATAAATTGGCAGATATTCAATTCACTTATGATACCGGCTAAAAAAATGTCTAGTTTAAAATAAAAGAGTGAAGAAATTATGTTTAAATTACCAAAATAAATTAATCTTTTGATAGTTAGTGGCAGTTTAATTTATAACAAAAATTACTATCAACATGTTTGACTTTTTAAAGCTCCAAATCTAACCCTTTCTTTAAAATGGAGTTTTCCCCAAAATTATTTTTTAAATGAAGTAAAAATTTAAGAGTTGAAAAAATTTATATGACCAATTTAATTTTCCCTTATAAAATAAGAAATTTGAGAGACTGTTAAGACAATAGATATTTAGATGAACTTCTGTCAATAAAAGCATCAGATCTTGTTGACTTATACACGACAAATTAATGATAAACAAAATTCAAAATTGGGCTTATTAATAGAATTATTAAGAAAAATAAAAGCCGATCAATAAGTAGACTAGAAAATTGTTTTTTAGATATTTTTATTATTATTCGTTTTATTGCAAACATAATATAATGTTTTAAAAGCTAGTTTATCAATTTCAAATACACTCGATACAATTAAGATTTCTACTCTGTAAGGAATTTTGTTTTATGGAAAAGAAAATTGATTAGATAATGTAGCTGACTGGGTCATTCAAAAAAAAAATTTTCATAATAAGTGATTAATGCACAAATCGTGAAATTTCAAAATATTCTCTGAATAATTTTAATTATTTCGATTACTAAGAAGACATGAGCTGAGTGAAAAAGCCAGAAATGACAATCAATTAAATTACTAGTGACAATTTGTGTTAAAAATTTTATTTTATTAAATTATTTCCCATATGGTCTAGTAGTTAGAATTCCTCATTAATAAGCTTTGATAAATAGATTAAAAAAAAAAAGAATTTTCTTTTAAATTTATTTAGAAATTAACAAAAAATAGTTTCAAATAAGCAAACTCTGAATCAATTGGGTCATTTCTATCCAAATCGATCAGTTGGTCTAATAAAAAAAATCACTCACTAGACAAAAGCTTAAAAAATTTTAATAAATTATGATATTTATTTGTCGAAGTTACATAACAATTTACATTTTCGTCTAGCTGGATTTGGTTTCCACATAGAGTCAGTATTTGGTTGATAAGATCGATTAGATGGAGTTCGAAAAAATTTCGAACGAGTGTCATAAGTCTAATTCTAATAGCACTGTCGAACAATCTGATAGTTCATTAGTATTCTTTACCTATATATCTCTTCGTCTATTCGCTATTTGTGTGTGCGCGAGTGTGAGTACGAGTGTGTGTGTGTGTGTGTGTGTATTGTTAAAATTTAACTATTCAGACTAAATAGCGAACCATAATTTATACTCTAAAAAAATTATTTATTATTTAAGTTTGATTTTCGAGCTTAAGAAAATTGAGAATCTTAATTTTCTGTTCTCGATCGGCTCGTAGACTAAAATGACTGATCAATTGTCAAAAGTGGGCATGAAAAATTTCGAACTGCTAAAAGTTCTGGGAACAGGCGGTAAGCTTCTGAGACTATCCCTCTGCCAATCGCTTAATTTCTATTTCTCTTTAAGCTTACGGAAAAGTGTTTTTGGTGCGCAAAATTGACGGCCAAGATAAAAACAGACTATATGCCATGAAAGTACTGAAAAAAGCCAACATTGTTCAAAAGGCAAAGACCACCGAGCATATAAAAACAGAGCGTCAAGTGCTCGAATCAATCAGACAATTGCCCTTTCTAGTCAAATTGTACTATGCCTTTCAGACCGATGCCAAGCTTCATCTCATCCTGGAATACATCAAAGGCGGAGAACTGTTCACTCATCTGTTCAAACGAGAACGCTTCACCGAGCATGAAGTGCGCTTCTACACTGCCGAGATAACACTGGCTCTGGAGCATCTGCATCAGCTGGGAATAATTTACAGAGACATCAAACTGGAGAACATTCTGCTTGATCAAGAGGGCCACATATGTCTATGCGATTTTGGCCTGTCCAAAGAGTTTCACGGTTCGAACACTGACAAAAGGACCTATTCGTTCTGCGGAACGATTGAGTACATGGCTCCCGAGCTGATACAGGGCGAGCAGGGACATGGTTTTGCAGTTGACTGGTGGTCGCTGGGTGTGCTCACATACGAGCTGTTGACTGGCGCGTCTCCTTTCACTGTTGAGGGTGAAAAAAATATACCAGCTGATATTTCCAAGCGAATTCTCAAGACTCAGCCTCCTGTTCCCAGATTTTTTTCCAAAAATACCAGAGATTTTGTGCTCAAACTTTTGGTCAAACAGCCAATTAGGCGACTAGGCTCGAACGGTGCAGCAGAGGTCAAGTCTCATCTGTTTTTTGAGGGCATTGTATGGAGCGATTTGCTGCAAAAAAAAGTAAATGCTCCGTTTAGGCCTAGTATTTGCAGTGAATTGGATACGAATAATTTTGCTGAGGAATTTACCAGACAAATTGCGGCTGATTCGCCGGCTGTGCTGCCGCCGTCCGGCATCAATTCTGACAGTGTCTTCCGCGGCTACTCTTACGTGGCACCTTCAATTATTTTTAGTAGCAACATCATCACTGATGATCAATCAAATGCAGAGAAAGAATTTAGCTCAAGTATAAATCAATGGCTCAAGGCAAGCATTGGAAATTTTATTTCTAAATATTTTGGTTGAATTTAATTTTTCCTTTTTTTTTGTTCAAAATAGAATTCCGCATTTAATCAGCTTTATGAAATTGATTTCGGCTCCAATTTAGGCGAAGGGTCTTTCAGTGTATGCAAGTAATAATTTGTTATCATATATTTACAATTGTTGTCTGGTCATATAAAAAATATTTTTCTTATTTTGGATTTTATATTTAAAGATCATGTATTTTTAGTGATGTCTCAATCTAGTTATTTTTAGTTTTATTGTTATTAATTCAAGACTCATAGACAAAAGAAAACAAAATTATTAAAAAATAAAAAAGTTTATTTTATGCAAACAAAGTGTCTAAAAAATACAGCAAGTCGAGAAAATTTTTTTTATTTTTTAAAAGTTAAATGAAAATTCTAAAAAAAATAGTTACTCAACAAAAATGATCACATGTTATATTTAGAATGTCTAAAAATAGAACAAGGTATAATTTGACAATTTAGAAGAAAAATATAAATTTTCTAGCTTAAGTAAAAAATCAAAAAAAATCTAAAAATTACATCATAAAATTCTAGGTCACAAATTTAGATCATAATAAAAGATGAGCTGATTTTTGCTTGAAAATTGAATGCTGAATGTGATAATTACTGACATTGTGAACAACTTTTGATTCACTTGCTGCCAAAGTCTGTCAAAATTGTGCAACTAATAAGCTATTTCAATACTTAAGCATTTTGTGCCTTTTTGCAGCAATTTGTTATGGATAAGCAGACTTTTTCAGTAAGTGAAACTAAGGTTGCCTAACTTTGTTTTAAATTTTAGTGTAGAAGAAAAAAAGTGTAATTATTTACTTTTAGCATAGTAAAATTTGAATAAAAATTTACAATGCCATACTTGCCGTTGAATAGAATAACAAATGACTTGTTAGAATAAATTTTGAAAAATATTTTAAAAATCGCGAATTTTAATTGATCATCTTGAAAATGTTAGATTATCGGTAAATTTAATTTTTAACTAAAAAAAGTTTCCTATAAATATTCTGTTTACACACAGTACTGATTTGACACGTGGATTTTACGTAAATTTACGTTCGTAAAATTAAGTAATAAATTTTCCAAATTTTTCGATATTTTACGTAAATTTTCGTAAATTTCCGGAAATTTACTTTGACTAAAAAATGGCCGAATTTTTGTATTGTTTTTAGAGTGGAAATTTACCAAAATTTACAAAAATTCGCTAATTTTTGGTCAAAGTAAATTTCCGTAAATTAAAATTATAATTCTATTATAAATGAGCAAAAAATGACAATTGATATTTGATGCAACTTTGAATGTTGCACTATGTTTCATTTACATAATTAAGTTTAAACCTTTAGAAAAAAAGTTATTAAATTTTTAAACATTTTTCTTTCTGTTCTTTTTATCAATTTTCACTGAATTTCACATAACATAATTTTTTAAATATCGAAATTATTAGATACATGAATTTTAGTGATTTGATCAGTTGCCATTTCTATCAATTAAAATTTCAATTACCTAATTATCAATGCCTCATTAAAATTCTAAACTATGATTAATTAAATAAAATGCCAATAAATTTTATGAATTAAAAAAATAATTCTATGTAAATCCGTTAAATTACGTAAATTTACGTAAATTTACTTAAAAATCTGAAAATCTTATTTTTCTCAATTTTTTTTCATTTTATTTAATTTACTAAAAAAATTTAAACTATCCTAAAAAATGGCATTTTTTGGCGTTTTTGTATCTTCGTAATATTTCGTAAAATGAGCTTTTCATACATGTGTAATTTTTCAAAAAATTACGTAAAATCCTCCGAACCCTAGAATCAAATCAATACTGTAAAAGGTATTGTGATTTTCAAATACAAATTTTTTAATAAATTAAAATAAAAGTTTAGAAAAAATAATAGAAAAATACTGCAACATATTGCAGTAAACTTTATTGGAACATTTTTACCTAAAATGATTTATTTCATGTTAAAAAATGACAAAAAAAGTAAAAACGCTATAATTTATTATCTAATTGTTCAAAAATGGTTCTATAAAAAGTACAATATTGTAAAAATTTGTACAACCGAATTTCAAGCTCTGCAAAAACTCTGCAATTTATTGCATTTTTTAATCAAATATTTTTTGATGGTGTGCATTTTTCAGAAAATTGCAGAGTTTTTGCAGAGCTTGGAATTCGGTTGTACAAATTTGCACAATATTGTACTTTTTATAGAACCATTTTTGAACAATTAGAAAATAAATTATAGCGTTTTTACTTTTTGAAATGTGATTTTTGGAAAATAGAAGTTTCAGATCAAATTTTAAGATCAAAACGATCATTTAAGATTTTAAAACTTAATTAATCTAATGATTTTGATAATTTTTAAGAAATAAATACTAAACATTACTAGACATGTTATGTCTAATAATGGTTCATTATCAAATTAACATCAAAATGATGGATCTCTAATTCATTTAACAAAAACAATCAATAATTTAAATAATTCAGGTAAAGCTAATTTTCAACTTCAAATTTATAACTTTTGTATTCATTCATTCAAGCATAAAATAACTTTATTTTCTCACTTAAACAAATTATAAATTCTAAAACAGTAAATTTTTTTTTTCTTTTTAAGTAAGTTTGCATTTTAATCAATTAAAATATTAAAACCTATTAAAGTTCAATAAAAAGGGATATTTTAAAATTTTAAATATGAAAATAATCTTGACATGACATGTCAAGTAATTGTTCTGGAAAAAAATTATTTTTTCTCTACAGTTAAAAAAAATATTCCAATTTATATTTTTATCTTTTGATCTTGATCTCAAACTTCAATTTTTCTAATATCGGCATTGTGAATTTTGGAACAAAGAACAAAAACAAAAATCTCAAAATGAAATAACTTTTTAACTATTAGTCTAGAAATTGTTCCGCAAAATGTATCAACTGATACAAACTTTGTACCACCCAAATCAAGTATCTGCAATAACTCTGAAATTTAATTTTAATGATTTTCTAATGCATCTAGTACTTTGCACACTTGCAGAGTTTTTGCAGAGACTATATTTCGCTGGTACAAAGTTTGTATCGGCTGATACATTTTGCAGAACAATTTTTAGACTAATAGTTAAAAAGTTATTTCATTTTGAGATTTTTGAGCAAAGTAATAATTTTGATCAAATTTCAAGCGCTCAATTTTGCTCAAAAATTTTTAAATTCGAAATTAAATTTCATCGCAGATTTTTAATTTTTTTACATTTCAAAGCTTTATTTGTAAACTTTTGAAAAAGGATTGTAATTTCTTAAAATGCAATGAAATTTAATTGCGCATTTAAAAATATTTGAGCAAGATTGAGCGCTTGAAATTTGATCGAAAATTTTACTTTGCTGATTTTTGTTTTTGTTTTTATAAGAGACAAAAACTTATATTTTTAAAAAATGAACTCAAAAATTGAATTTGTTCCCTCGAATAAAGGTGGTCAGTACCATGTGATATTTTCTATTTTATTAGTGAAACCAATGCTCACCATTTAAATCATTTAAAGAATCCTTTTGATTTTCCTTCTTTGTACTAAAACATTAACATTAAAAAATTAATTATTTTTCTAAATTCATTCAATTTTTTATTCGATAAATTAATTGGCTATAAAAAATCTAAATCATAAATTAATTTTACAGTAAATTAATTATAGCGTTGTCATTTTACCGTGAGCCCTAAATTTTTAATTTTTTTTTCACACTTTTTTGTAAAATAAATTTTTTAGCTATTCCAAGTGCGTTATCAAAAGGATACTTTATATGATTTAAATGGTGAGCATTGGTTTCACTAATAAAAAGAAAATATCACAAGGTTCTATGGGTGTAAAATGTAAATCTTTAAGAGATAAAAAAAAGGGATTTTCGATTGTTTTGTTAGATCTGATGATTGATACCATGGATACAAAGAGTTAATTAGGTTTAAGAGCCAAAGTGATAAGAGCCTAAGTTGTTCCATTTTAATGCACACAATTAATCTTACTTAAATTTACTTCGAATTAATAATTAAATCTTTATTCGAATTAATTATTAAAATCAAGAGTAAAATGACAGCGTTTTAACACTTAAATGTAAAAAATAAAAAAATATTCTTCTCCTATTTTTCTTCGGTTCATTAAAGAATTTTTTTTTTGATTATTGTCATTTTCCAGTAAATTAATTATAGCGTTGTCATTTTACCGTGAGCCCTAAATTTTTAATTTTTTTTTCACACTTTTTTGTAAAATAAATTTTTTAGCTATTCCAAGTGCGTTATCAAAAGGATACTTTATATGATTTAAATGGTGAGCATTGGTTTCACTAATAAAAAAGAAAATATCACAAGGTTCTATGGGTGTAAAATGTAAATCTTTAAGAGATAAAAAAAAGGGATTTTCGATTGTTTTGTTAGATCTGATGATTGATACCATGGATACAAAGAGTTAATTAGGTTTAAGAGCCAAAGTGATAAGAGCCTAAGTTGTTCCATTTTAATGCACACAATTAATCTTACTTAAATTTACTTCGAATTAATAATTAAATCTTTATTCGAATTAATTATTAAAATCAAGAGTAAAATGACAGCGTTTTAACACTTAAATGTAAAAAATAAAAAAATATTCTTCTCCTATTTTTCTTCGGTTCATTAAAGAATTTTTTTTTTGATTATTGTCATTTTCCAGTAAATTAATTATAGCGTTGTCATTTTACCGTGAGCCCTTGCCATATAATTCTATCTTTTGAACATTAATCTAATTAAATATGTGTCAGATAAATTGATGGCCTTTTTCCTGTTCACAATAATTGTTCAAATAAAACTTTTGTCTAAAAAAAAAATTTTCTTTTTCATCAGAAGGTGTCGGAACCGAAAGACGGGCGAATACTTTGCTGTCAAAATAATAAGTCGAGTAAAACACGATTCGACAAGCGAGGTAAAATATTTGTCCAAATGTCAAGGCCACGAAAATATAGTCAAACTATACGACGTGCTGCAGGACGACCTGCACACCTACATCATAATGGAACTGCTGTCGGGCGGCGAGCTCTTCGACCGACTCAGCCAAATGAAAAAACTCACCGAACAAGACGCTAGTCACCTAATGAAATCTCTCATATCCGCCATTCAATACATGCACTCACAAGGAGTAGTGCACCGCGATCTCAAACCAGAGAACATAATCTTTGTAAATAAAACAGATTTGAGAATAAAAATAGTGGACTTCGGCTTTGCCAAATGCAAGCCGGACACCAGCAAAAGTCAAAAATTGCACACACCCTGCTTCACTTTGTCGTACGCGGCGCCCGAAGTCCTCAACCAGGCGCTGCTCTGTCCCGACCAGCGATCGGACGGCTACGACGAATCGTGCGACTTGTGGAGCCTGGGCGTCATACTTTACACAATGCTGTGCGGTCACGTGCCCTTCGACGCGTCCACTAATCAAACGAGCCAAGAGGCGATCATAGACAAAATCCGCCATGCGTCCCATTTGGACTTTAAGAAAGAGAACTGGTCTGGCGTGAGCGACTCGGCCAAGACTTTGGTCAAAGGACTGCTAAATGTTGATCCAAAAAAAAGAATGAAAATAAAAGAGCTAGCCCGAAACGAATGGATCCGGTCGTCGGCAAGCTTTTCAAAAAACATTGTAAATACTGTGTCCGATAAGGGTCTCAAGAGCAAACTTAAGCAAACGTTCAACGCCTATCACAAGGCCGAACAGGACGGTCTGTTCAAAATAGAGCTCAAAAGTGTGTTCGAAGCGCCGTTGGCCCAGAGGCGCTATTTGAAGCGCTCGACCTCGTCCAATGCTTCGTCCGAGTCGTCGTCGACCACTGTTTCGTGCTCGTCCCTCAGCACCACCAACACTGCCACCACTAGCTTGAGCTTGGTTATGAACGGCACGCCGACCAAAAAGTGTCCGTCGTCGTGCGGCAAGTTGGACGAGAAGAAAGTGTTCAATTTCAGCGACAGTTTGGTCGATGATTATTTGAAGCAGCAGCAAGAAACACAGTTGAGTTCTCAGCAGCAAGTTTTCAATAGGCCTATTACTAGATCGATAACCAATCACAATAACAAATTGGTCGAGTTTAAGAAAGAGGAAGACGAGACGGTCAAAGAGGAAGAAGAGACCGAGTGTGTTCAGTTGCAGCCTCCCGCTCTCAAACGACTCAAACGTTGTTCAACTATTTTAATTGATTAATTTTATTTTTTTGTTAGGCTTTTTTTTTTAAACCTGTTTTATTGAACGAGTTTTTTTTTAATTTTATTCAAGTCACGTTTTTTTTTTTTTAAATGAATTAAATAAATAATTTTTGTAATTGTTAATTATTAAAAAATTGTCAAACAAAAAGTGGTTACTAAGTCCTTACACATTTGGGTAAAGTATAATTTTTGCTCAAATTTCAATTTGTTTTAAATTTTTGAAACAATAAACATGTACATCAACTTTGCAAAGGATATGGGGCAATTTGGCTCGAAATTTAGTCATTCTTATGAACCAAATTTTTTTTGTCATATTCTTATAAAACTCGATGCGCAGATTCAGAATATATATAACTTTTCAAATTTAGCATGTTCTTTTCATGATTTATTGTAGTTGAAAGTTTTACGTGCTTTTGGGGTCTTTTTTTCTTATTTTTACAATAAAGTTCGTATAGAATTTTTTTTTCTTTTTAATAATAACCTTTCTGGTCCAAAATTGAACAAAGAATCCGAAAATCTCATTGATTTTTTGCTAACATTATTATTTCAACCCAAAAATCTAAAAAAACGAAAAAAAGAGAATTTTGCCTTTCAGGTCATAGGGTGCAATACCGCACCGAGTCAAAATTTTTTTCAGAAATTTCATTTTGGATAATTCTCTATGCAAAACAACATATTTGAAAAGCTAAGGCTGCTCGTCATGCTTTCTTGCCTTTTTATTATACTCTAAATTAACCTTATATACTTTTAAGTGTACTCAGTCAAACTGGTTTATGCATTCAACGTACACGAATTTTGACTCGTAATCTTTGGATGATCAAACACATAGAGAACTGGGTTTCATCAGACTGCTTATATGTAGCTTCGGAGACTTAGTCAACTTAAAAGTATCAATCAATTTTTTATGCTGAAACTTTTCTGATTCTCTTATCTTAACCTTTTATCAATCTTATCAAAAAGAACTTGTATACATTTTAAAGAGCAGAAAATTTCCTGCAAAATTGGCATGTTTTTTCTTAGGTTCAAAAATAATTTTGTTAAAAAAAAGAATTAACTAAAATTTATTTAAAAAAAAGTCTTCTCTATTCTTCATCTGAAAAATTATCACTCTTGTCAACAGCTGTTGAATCCTCATCTTCTATAAAATCTTTATCACAGTCAATTACAAAATTAAAAAAATAATTAGTCATTTTTTTTTCTAAACGCCCAGCACCATGCCTTTCTACTCCTAAATACCAAATAACACTCGTCACGTGTGCACAGGCTCCTAAAACTCTTGAACCACTTTTACAATCACAATACCAACCAATTATTGGCTCCTTCTCAGATTCGTTTGTGAATTTTATCCATGTATTATGTATTAATTTAGAAACAAACCTTGAATGAATTTTTACACGGATCAAGTTGGAGTTCTCTTCAAAAAATTCAAATAAATAACTTCCATTGCGATTTATATGCTCAAGTGAATAGGAAATACTCTGTTTAAGTTGATAAATTCCAAACGTAATCGATTTAATATACTCTTCAGAAATCTTTGGGAAAACAAATTCATTTAAGTCAACAATTCTTTTGTTTGATAAACGCTTAGAATACATTTTCACCTCATCCTTTAAAGGATTTTCTTCGCTTGCTTTTTCAACCATTGCTCTATACAAATCAATTTTCTCAGAGTCATTCGTATTCGCAAGTTGAGGTCGATACTTGTTGATTAACGCACAGACAAAACGAAAATCTTGTTCTAAAAATCTAATGTTCTTGTTTGACACAGTGTTGCTAAAATATTTCCATCGTTTAATTCGTCCGTTTGCAGATTCAATCACCCAACGAATTTTTGTTATTAATCTAGAATAATTGGCATCTGTAGTAGAATGTTGTTTTTGGCCTAGTAAATAACTAGGCATTTTCGGCTCGTAGTTTTTGTTTTTCAAAAAGTTGATTGAGTCTCTAAAGCCTCTATCTACAACAAAAATGTCAAACTCGTAGAACCAGTTAGTAGCTTCATTCATTTTAGCCATTATATTCTCCAGAATTTTGGCATCATTATTTTTTCCATTAGAAAAATATGGTCCAATCACGTCTATAATCGTACCATCAGTAGATTCAATAAGCATAAACTTAAGTAGACAACGCTTTTTATGCTCTGAAAAAGAGGACTTTTGAAAAGTATACGAAGATGATTTTTCTATGTATATATAAGTTGCATCCCAAATAGTAATCACATCATTTTCAGTTGAGTTGAGCAAAATTCTTGACATTATCGTTGTGTGGTTTTTAATTATATCATCGCGATTGATTATTCGGAAGCCAATGTTTAAAGGTGTAAATTCATTTTCAAGAATCTCCCTAATATTCCGAATAAACTAAATTTCGAGCCAAATTGCCCCATATCCTTTCAAACTTTCGAACAAAATTAAGAGTTTTGATCGTATAACAGACAGGAACTAATCAGCTATCAGAATATTGTATATTTTTGGGTCAGTTTAGAAGATTTTCTAATTTTTAGCTTATTATTTATTTATTGAATTGAATCAACCTCCTTTAAGGAGAAGTAAAAAAAATAAAAATAAAAATTTTTTTTGTGTTTTTGTGTTTTTTTAAAAATGTAAAATTATTACCTAAAAATAAAATTACAAAAATAAAAAAGGAACATTAGTTCGAAAATAGAAAAAAGCATGAAAGTTAGAAAGCAAGATAATTTGGACCAAAATTTATGAATTTCTTTTATTTTGAATTAGCTCATTTAGGAGAGTTCTGTAATGTTTTAATTTTAAATTTCAAAGACATAACCAAATTGAATCAGATAAACCATCATTACAAATCAGATTAATCTTAAGATTTTCTTTAAGCTGGTTTATATTTACTGTAATTTTTGAGGTTTCAATTTTAAAGTACTTGGAAATAAGTACCAAGTTAGAGGAAAAAGATTTATTAGAGGGGGGGCCATTTAGCATATATTTTAAAAATTGTGATGATAGATAATTATATTTAATTGTATCAATAAAAGTTAGTTTTTAAAATATAAAAAGTTCATCAAAGTTGAATACTTTTAAGACTCGTGACATGTGACAATAGGCTTTTAAACTAAACATTTGTCTAATTAAGTTGTTTTGTAATTTATTTATTGAATCTTTTGTGGCCGAATTAAGAGTGAGAGCCTCAAGACCATATGTGAATTTAGATAAGCAATATGTTTTTTATATAAATGATTTGAATTTAGGTGAAGAGGAAGGACTATTTTTAGGCAGAAGATACGAAATTCCAAAAAAGCTGCTCTGAACTATTTTAAAATTTATAATTGCCTGTGTGTTAAGGTCAAGATTAGAATCTATAAAGGATCCTAAGAATTCTAAATGATTTGCTTCTTTAACTTCGGATCCATTAAGGTGAAATACTGACTTAAATAATTGAATGCCAAAGTTAACAACTTTTGTTTTATTAGGGTTAAATTTTATTCTCCATTTATTCCAATAAGACCCACATTAATTTTTAGCTTAGACTATTGTTAGCAGGAATATCTTATTTTTTTTGGAAAAAAAATTGTACAATTAGTTGTACAATATCTTTTATTATATACGTCATTAATTAGTTTTACCCCAGCACTAGGGGTAAAACTAATCAATAAAAAGAATAAGCACTATAAAACACTAAATATACAGTATGTCTAGAAAATTTAGAACATTTATTTTTTTTAATGCAAGGTTTGTTTGGAGGAAGCCGTGCGGCTAAATTAAAAAAACAAAAAAATTTTTTTTTGCTCGAATTTTATTCAGAAAAAAATTTTTTATTGAAAAAGTACAAAAACTAGAATAGTTAAAAAAATCGAAATGAAAAAAATCCCCAAAAAAAAGAGAGGTTTATTTTTTACAGACTTGTTTTTAAGTCACAGTTTTAAGTCTAAGCCATAAAAATTTAAGTCAAAGTCATGACTTGACTTAAAATTTTTGTTTTTTAAAGTCATTGACTTGACTTGACTTAAGACTTGTGACTTTAAAACAACTCTGATTTTTTATCAACAAAAAAATGTCTCCAAAATTTAGAACATAATATTTCTTAGCATTTAAAATGGCCACCCTTAGCTTTAATACACTCAGCGACACGTTTTGGCACAGATTCAATCATGTTCTTGACTATTTCACTTTGAACTTTCACCCATTCATCAAAAAAACGCTTTTTAGATGCTTTACTGATTTAACCTTTGTATTGAATTTTAGGCTCTATATATGACAATAAATTCTCTATTGGATTAAGATCAGGTTATCTTGGGCACCAAGGGAGGACCGATATTTGTTTTTCTTGAAACCAATCTCTAACGGAATGAGCAATATGTGAACTAGCCCCATCCTGCTGAAAAATTCAATGCTGACTCTGATCAAAAAATATCTCGGCTGATGATAACAAATGATTTTCCAGGGTGTCCATGTATACAAACTGATTGATTCTGCCTGTATAAGTAGAGCAAAAACCAGTACGTTTATGATTAATACATACTCATATTCCAACATAAACTCCACCATTCTGTAACTTTGGTAAAAAAAACTTGGGGTGATACTTTTCGTCTGCGAAACGTTTTACAAACACTCTTGATTTTCTGTTTAATACTTCAAAAATTAGATTCATCACTGAAAATTACTTTTTACCAGTCTTTAACAGTCCATCTTGTTCGTTCTTTGCACTATTTGAGCCTTTTCAATTGGTCCAATACTGTCAAAAATGGCTTTTTTATAGCAGTATTTGATTATATCTTTTCCTTAATAGCATTTTTCTAACAATGTCTTTACAAACACTAACATTTGGAAACTTAGAACTAAAGTCAGATGCTAGTTGTCTATAGCATTTTGTAGGATTGATTCTGACCGTTCTAAAAATGTACGATTCATCTCGACTGGTAAGCTTTCGAGTTCTACCAGACCTTGGTAATTCTTTGGTTACCGAAGTCTTCTCATAATTACACTTTGTTGTAAACACGCATTGTCTCGAAACTCATACTAAATCAGCTATTTCCTGTTGAGACTTTGTCTTATCCTTCAACAGCCCAATTATTTGCCAACTTTGCGCCTTAGTTACTTTTTTTTAACCCATTTTTATGGTAAATCAACGAAAACAACTTTATAGTACAACTTTATCAAATCACCGATTTTAAAGCCAAAAATTATTAATGAGTTGTAAAAAGTGCATGTAAACAATAAAAAAATACATAACAAAACATTGTGTGACAAATAAAATTTCCAGGGATTGTCAAGGTGTTGTAAAATTTTAGTAAAAAATGAATGTTCTAAACTTTATAGACTAGTTTTTTTTTATGAATTTTAAGTTATTATTTTTAATAAAAGTTCTGGAGTGGTTATAAGTTTTTTTTCTGGACACTTTGCATATCAAAAGAAAGATAAAAAATTATTCTATTATATGTTTTTTAGTTTGTATTAGATGATAATCGATTTTTATTTCAAATTTTCACTATTTAAAAATTTTTTGATTATTTTTTTTTGTAATGTTCTAAATTTTCTAGTCTTACTGTAAAAGAAATTTTAAATTTAAATAAGTAAGAAGAAAATGAGGTTAAAAAAACCGACAGAAAGAATAAAAAGATTCAAAAAGAAAAGTTCAACATCACTGTGTTGTTCTCATTGAACAAAGTAAAACAAGCTTTAGCTTAAATATTTATTAAATAAATTCCAAAAGTCCAAAACCCCCCTTTAAATGATTATTTGAACGCTTATTTTCACCAAAATTTGATAAGCCTAGAATAATTCTACAAAGTAAAGAAAAACTAATCGAACAAATGCTAGCTAGTAACTGAAAGGACATTGAATAATATTATTACAAAATATTATTTCATTATAAAATTACGTAATTTTACGTAAAATTACTACTTTTTACGTAAATTTTCGAAAAATAAGCAGACCCCGGTCTTCTGGGGCCTTGCTTGATCTCTATATAGCATATATTGCATATATATAGCATATATATTGGTTGCAGCGGTTAAGCTTACAAAAGAAAGAAAAAGTATAGATGTTGGATGAACAGGTGTTTTTGTTCGTACAGCTGTGTTTTAAGATAGCTGTGCTAGCATTAACCATGATTGTTGTAGCTAATGTTTTTAAAGTTATTTTAAACCTCTAGACTGGTCAGAATAAAAATTCAAATTCTGGTTTTCAATTCGCAAACACAAATGAATTGTTCAACGGAACTCCGGATTGAGTTCGCCAAGCTTATTTGGAAAAGTCATCGATCAAAACCAAACCGAGAAACAAATGGCGAAGTAATGATCAAATCGCTGACTTGATGCAATCCAGATAGATTTATCTCAGAAAGATTTATATCAGAACTATTTATCTACTGGTGCCAATTTGGGCGGTTTAAAATTTCCGGAAAAACGTTTGTCGGCGTTATGACAAAGACGAGTCTGGGATAAATTATCATTATGTGGTCCCGGTAAAGGATCGAACAGAAGTCCTTAAGAAAGTTCATAACAATCCGTTTAGTGGACACCTTGGGGTAGATAAAACAACCGACAGAATCAGACATAGGTTCTACTTACCCAAATACCTAAAGGATGTGTCAGATTTTATTCAGCATTGCGATCATTGCGCATTAGTAAAAGCCCCAAAAACTTATACCAAGTAGCACATTGTTCCGATCGTTTAATAACATTGGACATATTAGGTCCAGTACCCCGGACAGATAGCGATTCTCTTTACATCTTGGTGAATGTATGCCATTTTTCGAAATTTGTGGAGTTGTTTCTGCTAAAGTTGCAAAAGTGGAAGAAGCGGCAGATTGTTTGATTCAATTTATCTGCTGGCATGATGTACCGGAATCTGCGCTGTCGGACAGAGGAACCAATTTCCAATCGGAACTGATGAATCAGCTTTATGAGTTACTAGATATCCAAAGACTCCGGACATCTGCGTACCATCCTCAATGTGATAGGGAAACTGAAAGATTCAGCCGCACTTTGGAACAAATGTTGGCGTGTTATGTAGCCGACTCACAAAAAGATTGGTATTTTAAATACCTACTCAAGTTAGCGTTTGCATATAACACCGCGGTGCACCATACGACGGGCTTAACACCGTTTGAAATCATCTATGGTCGAAAACCAAAGTTACCCGTGGATCTGTTGTTCCCTGCCACAGACATGGATTTTAATTTTGATGTACTGTCATATGCAAGCAAATTCCGAACCGATCTGCTCAGATGTTATGAGACCGTAGCCCAAAATGCAGACGTCGAAGTGAGTAAATTTAAATAATACGCGGGCCGAAATGTAAGGCCTTTTGTCTACGCCCTCGGGGACCGGGTATACTTGCTAAAACATGCGAACAAAAAGGTTGTGTCAAAGAAACTGAGCCATAAATGGAAAGGGCCTTTCACCGTTGTCGAAGTTCTAAATGAGAATTATTACCTGATCCGGGCAGACGCTAACCAGAAGAAACAGTTGGTCCACGCTAATAGGTTTAAAAGGTGCTTTAAAACCCCCAGTAACACCTGCTATAAAACAATGATCGAGGAATCGGTGAACAGTTCAGGTGGCGCCAAGCCGAATGGTCGCCAGACGCGGAAAGTCAAGCTACCGAAACAAACGAGGTACAAAGCAGCGCTGCTGAAATAAACAAAGACAGTTTCTGGATGGACCCAGATTTTCTAGATCTAAATGATGACAACAATCAGCCAGAAAACCGTTCCGAATCGTATACGGATACCTCCATTTTTGGACCGAACTACTATTTCCGAAGGCAAGTGGATGTTGCTTAAAACGGGCTGAACGGGGGTAAACCAGAAGATAACGTGTGCCCAAAAGATCTAGGAGGCCACCAGATCGGTTGCAATATACCTAATTATTAGGAGAAATTTTTAAAATTATTATAATTTTTTTAAAAAGAAAAGAAAAAATATAATTAAAAAAAAAAAAAAAACTTTTTGTAGGAAATTTTTTCTTTTTCCACGTGCTTTCCATAGCACGTGGAAAAAGAAAAAAGAAATTTTCATATTAATAAAAATGTCTCAACAACTCTGCTCAGAACAGCAAGTGCCGTCAGAAGTCCGGGCCGAACCCAGACCTACAATTCGTCACCCGCAGCGTGGTGGTATAATGGATTTGGGAAAATGGTGATAGCGAGCGTAGTGGAATTCTCAGGTGCCGCATCGTTGAAAGAAGCCCGTCCTACTACTTTTCATAACGATGAACAATATCCAGGAAAACAAATGGCTCATGCAAATGATCCGGACCACTCCCTTCGATGGGTAGCTTTTGATTTGTGGTCCGGAAAATTATATTTCCTGTTGGGTACCGATAAGCGTACCCTACGAACCGACAGATCGGAACCGGTCGTAAGAAACCACCCCCACAAAAACGACCAGCAGGGAGACGGAAAAGACCACAGAAAACACATTCGTCTTCACACCAGGTCGGGGAATCGAACTGTACCCCGACTCCCAAATCAGTGTCCACCTGGACACCCTGTTCGTAGCGGTAATTGGGCGAGGTAGAGGCCTAGGTCTCTCCGCGACGATGGCAAGAGCTCGGGGCTCAAGGGGACCCGCAATCCAAATCACGGAGGACCTCACAATTAGGTTTTTATTTTTATTTTATTGTTTTTATTATTGTTATTTTTATTTTATTTTATTTTATTTTTACTCCCCGAACGTCGGGAGCCGTTCTCGGTGAGGGAGTAATATAACACCCCCTCCAGCAGACCCCGGTCATCTTGGGCCTTGCTGGATCTCTATATATATATTTTGTTTTATGGAATTTTAAAAATATAATAAAAGAAATTAAAAGAATTTTGATTTGAAGCATAGTTTATGTAAAAACTCAAATTTTGAACTTTTGAATCAGATTAATTGGTAAAATTTAGAAAAAAGTTCTAATTAGTGATCTATCCGCTGATAAAATATCAAATCAAGTTTAATTTATTTACTGAGAGCAATCTCCTGATTTTTGTCTCAAAACTTCCGGCTTTCAGCAGTAAAATTCTTGTTTTAAAAAAAAATAATCTAAAATATGGTATGTTCTATTGTGTTTTATAACAATTTTACATACAACTTTGAAAATACATTGAAAAAGTACGATGTTGCAAAATTATTTTTTTAAAAAATATTTGGGGTAAATTTTGCAATGTTATTATCAATGTTATTATTGAAATCTAAATATTCTATGTTTGGCATTACATATTTAGTTTTTATAGTTTTTAAAGAAGTTTTGATTAAATTAATTCTTTTTTCAAAAGAAAATCTGTTTTAAAAAACTGATCTATTATTCAATTTAAAAAAAAAACTCATTGGCTTTTTTAAATTTATCTAAAACAAAGAATTGATTAATCCGAGTAAAAAAATTTAGCTTTAATTAAAAAAAGCTATAAAAAATAGATGACTTTAATTACCGTATTCTTTTGCTGAGATTATGTCTAAAATCAACACCTCCAATTTTTTGAAAAAACAACAACTTTTAAACTGTCATAAGATGAAATTTTTTAAAATTTTTTCTAAATTTATTAAGACCTTATCAACACCCCACCAAACACCCTTCAGTTTTGAATTCTTTAACTTTAATTTATCTAAAAAACATATTCTTGTTTTTTGAATATTGGTCCTTCCTATAAAAAAAATTTTTTTAAAGAAATGACAACACCATCTCCAAAAACGAAAATTTGTGCCAATCAGCAAAATGATACGGTATAGAGTTTGCTTTCTAGTAAAGAAATTTTCGGATATTAAGATGAAAATATTAATATTTAACTTTTTTAATTAAAAATTTAATTTGCTTGTAGAGTGGCGCGGAAATCAACTACTTATAGAGTAAATGAGGCACGACATCTCATACCACTCAAACAATCATAAAAATTTCAGAAATTTAATTTTGAATTAAATGCTGTGAAAAGTCAGATTTTATTATCTTATCAAGTGATCAGTCCAAAAATTTGGCAAATTACAGCATTAAAAATTACATCCAAAAATTTTTGCTCATTTAAAAGCGTATTTAATTAGCTTAATTCATTATTTGATTTGGAATCAAAGGACACCTAAAAAAACGAAGCTAACTTCAAACTTTTGTAAAATTTTAATTTATTCGTCATCCAAGAACCCTCTTCAAAAACCCACAAATCTTTAGATTTCTTAAGACATAATCTATAAATTGTGGCTTTGCGAAAAGAGCGAACATAACTAGTTTAATAAAAATTTTACATATAAACGCGATTTTGTTATTTTTTGTCAGATAAATCTACTGCTACTTCCGTAAATTTCAAACTATATTTTATTTAGAAAAACAAGAATAATTAACAGAGACTTTTGACAAAGTGTTTTTTCTAGTTTTTTCTTTATTTTTTAATAAGAAATAAAATTTTACCAAATTTTAAAATATCCAGATTCTATCATCTAAAAATTCAAGGTAAAGTAATTAAAAAATAATAAAATTTTATTTTTTAATGTGTTATTTTGGACTTTTTTGATTAGTAAGAATTAAAAATAGCTTAAGTTTAAGTTTTCTTTGCTATTAAATGAGGAAAATTTTCACAAAAGTTTTTCTTTTTTTTTGTTTAAATTAAAATTTTATTTGAATTTTCCTCAAAGTTATTTACAATTTTTAGATTGACACGTTCTAAAAACATTTGGATGGACTTTATTAAATGTGAAAAAGTGTACTCGTCATTTAAAGATGATCAGTTTTATTTACAAAAAAAAGGTTTTTGTAAAATTGATATTGACAATGACCAAGACATATGTTATTTAAAACTGGTTTTTCAAAAAGAACCCACATATTTCAATGAGAATATTGAGTATAAACTTTCCAATTTTAAAGTAAATTACAAAAATAAATAACAGTCTTTTTTTTAAAAATAAAACGCTAATATTTGCCTTCACTTTGATAAAATAATTTCACTAGAAGATTCACGTTTAAAACATAAATATCCGGTTTCGTATCGGGTTCAGGTAATTAACTCAAAAAATTTTTATTTAAAATTATCTTGGTTTAATTAATCGAACCGGTATTTGGATACAATATTAATTATTATTCAAATAGTTTTACTAGTGTTAAAATGTGACAAATAGCTAAATTTTTTTTAAAGAAAACTGTACTACTTCATATTTAATTTTAATACTTTATTTGAAGATTGGTAAAAGAAATTTATTGAAATTCGAATGCATTGAGTTAGAAAATCAAATAAATTTCTTTTTGAATGATGGACATGTTAAATTAAATTTCAATTTAACTAATTTTTTGGAATTAAGAGAAAAAATAAATAACTCTTTTTTGTTTGGTAAATTTGAGTTTTATTTTATATCCTATTACTTTATTTTAAAGATTTCAATTATGCAAAATGCGAAATTATGTAGTTATTTTACTACAAAAAATATGTCCTTCTAAAATTTTTGCTCAAGTCTTCATCTTCAAGAAAAGATTCTAGGAAGATTACTTATTGATATGTTAAGTTAAAATTAAATAAACAGAACAATCCTTTTCGGTAAATTGGCCTCAGTAAATTTAGAAAAAAAAAAGAAATATTAAGATTTAGAAAAAACTTAAAAATTTCACACATTTTTTTCGATTTAATTAGTGTTTTACATAGGGACTAAGGATTTTGGATAATTTATCAGATCAAAATTCTTAAATTGAAATTATGGCCAATTTTCCAGTTTAAAGATGTCTTTTTGTCAAACCATCAAAGAAATTATTTCAATTTTTTGTTAAAAAATCTATTGTAAAGATGAATAAAATGGCTTGATTTCAACATCAATTGAGAAGATTAATACTGCACTGCTCCCGAATTTGCGGCGTACCGTCCAATGACCGTACCGTACCGTCCCAGTGTACCATCACGATTTAAATATTTAAGTATCAAAACATAAAAACTTGACTTTTTTGAAGCAGTACGCTGGGACGGTACGCCGCAAATTCAAGAGCAGTGCAGTATTTTAGCAATATTTTTAGAGTTTAATTTATTAATTTTAATTTTTAAAGGTGACTTGACTTTTCAAGCTCGTACAAAGAAGAAATTGACACGCAGAAACCCTGATGAGAGTTTAAAATATAAACAAAAGCGAAAATACGAAAAATTTATTAGATAAAATTTTTTAATAAAGCTAAAAAATCATCTTAAAACAAAAAAAAAAAAAATAAAATGGCTAATTTAAAAAAAAACTGAATAAAATATCTTTGAATTGAATTTTGCTTATTTTTTAACAAAGATAAATCTTTATGTCTATAACAAAATCTTTTTTTTTGCCGCTGCTTCTGATTTTGTTTTATTATTTTTAAACTTGAAGACGATTTTTTTCTACGAAATTTAAAAACCGGGAGTTTTGTGAATTTTTATTTGAAATTATAAATAAAAAAATTTGTTTTCAAAGAAGGACATATGTCACCAATCTCATTTTTAACATCAAATACACATTCTTTTGGTAGACTTGTAAAAACTCCATCTATCCATTCAAAAATATCTTCAGTGTCATTATCAATTGCGTTAAAAAATAATTTTTCATCATCTAGAAAAACTCCAGAGTCTAATGAATCAAAATTTTCTTCAATCATCTTTCAAAAATTGTTTTAAAATTTTTTCTAAAAATTTTTAGTTTTGAAAAAACGTTTTAAAATTAAAAATTTCTATTTTCAACAATACTAAACAAAGCTACAAGTTATTAAGCTGCTTTATCTGAGTGCTAAAAAATAAAACTTTTTTCTTTCTAAATTTCTTTTATCTGAATTAAAATAATTTATTTGAAGGACTAAAATGAATTATATCAAAAATCGCAATACAAGCACAAGAAAACCAAGAGTTTCAGTATTAGAAACAAATATGGATCAATCTAATGATAAAATGATTGTAGAGAAGATGATTTTAAATAAAATGCCAATAGAACTACCACCTAAAACAAGACTAAAATATGAAAAACTTTTGTCTACTGTTGATGATGAATCAGAAGTTCAAATACCTGATGATCTTGACTTTCTCAAAAACGAAATCCGTCGTTTAAATCGTGAAAATAAGTCAATTAGAGAAAAGTCAGCATCAATCAATTCATTTGGAATAGTTGCTGGTAATGTATTTTGGGACATAAGCTTAGGTTTAAGTAAATAATTTTTTTTGTTCTAATTTAAAATAATAACAGTCAAAAGTCTTTTAAAGAGAAAGTCTTTTAAATTTTAAAGAGATTCATAAATTAAATATTCTTCAACTATCGAATAATCAACCTTTGGAATTAAAATATTTTTTAAGCAAGAATTGGGTTCAAAAGATTATTTCAAGAAAAATTTTGGTTTTTAAAAATCACAATATTGATTTATAATGAAAATAATTAATTTTAAAATTAATTTTATAATTGATTTATAATTAATTTTGACTGTTATTTTGATATATCTAAGCTGATGTTAAAAAAATTTTTTTTTGATATTGAAGGATTTGGAAGAATGATGTTATGGCTGATTATTGGTGTTAATATTTTCTTTCTAATCGACTTTATGTATTTTTTTTTTGAATTTTTATTACCAATAAAATTTTGAAAAGTTTAAAATTGGTAATATTTTAGTACAAAAATTTTTAAAATTTATCTCTAATAGATTAGATAATATTCAAAGTATTCTTAATATAAAGTTTTAATATCATACAGGAGATGCTAATTTTAAGTAATATTAAAATCACCATTAAAAAAAAAGGGAAAAACAATTCGGAATCTAATTTTTAGAGAATAAAACAAATTAGAAAACATTCATTTTAGTAAACTTTTATTTTAGCTCATAAGTTTTATTAGAGGAGAACCCCAAATCAATAAAGTTTAATTTAAATTTTAAAAAACTTAAAAAAAATGCAAAAATTGATCAAAATACCACATGCCTTGGCTCTTTTACTATTGCCTACAATAGATAAAAATTAATTTGATTTTTTTTTACCGTTACTTACGGGACAAGCTTACTGGGAGACTAGTAAAAAATGCGACTATTGTACTTGAAACAGCCGCTGCCAATAAATTCGTGTAAGTTTTCATTCCACTAACAACACTTTGAACAGTTGTACTATTGAAAACTTTTGTAATAATTTTTTGAGCATTTTCTTGAAATTCCACTTTTGAAAATTTATCATTGAAATAAAGAAAAAGTACAAAGAACGTAATAAAAATGATTATAGTTCTTGTTTGGGTATTTTGCTCCATTTTTTAACATATATTTTAAAAAATTAGAAATTTATCACACTTTATAACTCGATAGAAACTAAACACAAAAAAGAGATTTTTGATGCATTACATTGAAAAAATTAAAGTCCTTTAACTAGCATTAAATCAAATCAAATTCAACTGCAGTCAAAAAAAAAATTTTTCTCTTTGATTTTAGAGTTAATTTGAAAAAAAAAGAATAAAACGAGGATTTTGTGAATTAAAAAAATGTTTTTAGATTATTTCAATTTGTTAATATTTATACTTTTAATTGACACAAAATACTTCTTTCATAAATTTTGGTTCAGATATTTGTATTTCTGTTTAAATAATGCTTTAAAATTCACAAAA
This sequence comes from Brachionus asplanchnoidis, assembly GCA_025491095.1. NCBI lineage: Eukaryota > Metazoa > Rotifera > Eurotatoria > Ploima > Brachionidae > Brachionus > Brachionus asplanchnoidis. Next base: position 3,665,408 of record JAILYF010000008.1, on the reverse strand, counting down.
AAATTTTCAATTTTCTATTGGAAAAACTGCTATTTTTTTTTTAAACAAATATTTTTCATTTTCTGTCCCTCTTGTTTGGTATTCATTTATAATATTTTGTTTTTTTCATTCTTTGATTATTTTTGGCAAATTTTCCTAATTTTATTGGTAATAGTTTTTTTTTCCAACCTTATTTACAATTTATTTATTTGTTTAAAAAAAAGTCATTTAACTCAAGAATTAAGCAAATCTAAAATAAAACTTTTTTGTGTACTTTGTCTTTTCTTTTCATGTAAAAAAGACGATTTGATTATTTTTGGTTCAATTTACTGCTTTTCAAGCATTGAAATTTTTATAACTACAATAAAAAAATTTACCGAAAAACATCACCGTTCAAAGAAAAAAATTAATCAATTTATAAATTTTAAAATTTCTTAAATTGAATTATGTTTTTTTAATTTTTTATAGCTATTTGAATAAACTTCATTATGATGATAATTCAAAAATTCTAACAAAAAAATCTTTGGAATTATTAAGAATTTACGCTTTGACCTATAGAGAAAATGTTTTAAAAAATTTAAATTTGAAAAGCCGACAAAAGTATTTTTAAGAAAATTTTATTCACTTTTATATATTTTCATAGAGAAAATTTTATTTTAATTCAAAGGATGAAAAAGTTTTTTTTTTTAACATGGTATGAATGGGATTAAGCGCAAGTAGGATCCCTTTTTAGCTGCTGCGCCTACCAGCAAGAGGCATACGGTAACCCTTTGGGAAAAATAGGGTGGAGTTAATTAAATTTTTTGAATTAGTGATATTTGGAACAATTTTTTTTTTTAGAAAGTTCAAAGATATTTGTTTGTAAAAAGTGCCTAAGTCTTTTTTTTGTGATATAAAGATGATGGGATATAAAATAAAAGATTTTAGAATAAAAGATTTGTCTTTTAAATGATTTCCTTTTTATTAAATGAAAAGTTTTTTATAAAATCAATTCAAACTTTTTTCTTGCTCTTTATTGAAAACTAAAAAATTTTATTTCAATCTGAATGTAGGGAGCTTTTAAAAGAATTAAATCTACCTTTGTTTCTTTCATTTGTATTCGAACAAGTATTCCATAAATGTTTTGATACTCGAAAACCTAATCTACGCATTTCTGAAAAATTAATCGATGTGTTCCTTAGTGGACGTATGAAAAAGTGACGTTTTTTCAAATCGGACTTTTTGTAGTAGTATGCGAGCTCTTTTAAAGCATGTTCGTGCTTTGGATCAACTAAATTTCTCTTTTCTTTTTGAGTGAGAACATCTTAAAACATGGATAAATTAATAATAAATTAAATAACTTTTTTTTTAAAAAACCTTTTAACATTTCAATAATGTCATTTTCCGATATAAGATTTCTAACATGGTTTTTAAGTTTTAGAATGTACCAACTTGATCTATTTTGCCCTGTTAAACGAAATCTATCTGACCATTTTTTCATTGAATTCAAATTTTCAGTATTTATTAAATCAATAATCTTTTCTAATGCAGTTTTTTTATTAACCATTTTTCTTATCCGGTAATATTTTATTTTTAATTATATTTAAGAACTTCTAAAAATTCAAAATCAAAATTATGAAGAAAAAATATAAATTTTTAAAATAATTTTTAACTATAAAAAAAGAGATGATTTTTAAGCACATTGATAATTTTCAAAGATTAGAAGACATCTAAAGAACATAAATTAGACAATAAGTCAAACTAAATGAACATTAAAAATTTTACATCCTTTGACTCTTAATCAGCATAAAACTGAACATTGCAAAATTTACCCCCAAATATTTTTTTAAAAAATAAATTTGAAACATCGCACTTTTTGAATGCATTTTCAAAGTTGTATGTAAAATTATTATAAAACACAATAGAACATACCATATAGATATCAAAATTAATTAGCAAGATAAATTATTTAGAAAATAAGAATGTGAATATAAGAAGTAATTTAATATAATTAAGATGTGTGTTTCATGAAAGGCTAAATATGAAGGATTGAATAAAAAAAACGTTTTAATTATATTTCATATTGTAAAACGTCTTTTGAATTCTCACAGCCAATAAAATCTTATTGTTGAGTAAACACTTGCAAAGTACAAGATTGAGACCTAAAGAAATGATTCCCCCCACTAATATAAATTGGACTGATTAGAAAATTAATTCATCAAAATAAAAATATAAAAATTTTGTGATTACATTTATAAATTTCTTTAAGATTTTACCAAAAAGTAATGTTTTAGTAAATAAAAAAAAATCTCTAATTTCTTTAAAAAATTGAGTTAAAAATATTGAATGTGAAAATAAATTTAATTTGCAATAATTTTTCGTAAATTATTTTTAAATTTTTTGAAAAAAAATTTGGAAAATTTACGACGATATACTTTTTAATGACGTGCATTTTCTGCAGAATTTCAGAGTCTCATGCAATAACTATTTAGCATGTTTATTGCATTATTTAGCATTTTGCAGAGAGATTTAATCAAATATCATTCAAAAGTTATAAAAAAATACTATTTGATATGATTTTTTTGATCCTAAAATACAAGAGCCCTATTATTTTGTATCAATTTAATTCTTTTATTTTTTAAAATAAATTTATTTTAGCTCAATTCAATTTCTCAATTTAAACGAAAATGATTTTTTTGACCAACGAATTTTTTTTTCAAACTCATGTCTTTTTTAAGTCAAAATTAATATGGATTTTTTATTTGATTTTTTAAAATTTTATTATTATATAATAAGTATTAGTTGCTTTCTACATTTATATTTTATTTTTTTCACACAGATTAAAAAAAACTAAAAAAAATCAAATTTCGACTCATTTATTTGCGAGGAACGAGCGTAGTTAAGCAGATGTGTACGCGAATAAAAATCCAATACTGGACCATGTTTAAAAAAATTCTTGACGTATAACGTCAATAGACTATACACATAGAAAAAAAATTCTCTTAATTAATTGTATTTTCTTAATAAAAATTTTTGACAGACAATAATTAAAGATATTCAGATAAAACTTAACATTTACTTAAAATAATTGGAATAAATAACGGCTCGTTACTCGCAAATATAAAGCTCTGCTTCCCTATCTTATAAATATGTATCATTTATTTAATTTAATGAAATTCAAACTCAGATTAACTATTAATCTTATTAAATTTGTAAATTTTACAATTTTTTTATTTTAAACTCATTTGATTCATTTATTTATCAATCAAATAGATAACTATTTAATAATTTTATTTAAAAATCATTAAATATTCTAAACATTCAACTTATTTTTTTAAATTCCCAAATTGAAAATCAAAATCAAAAAATGGTGAAAAAAACATTTGAATAAACTAAAAAATGATAGATTGCTCTGTAATTAAACGATCAGCGTTGAAGTTTTCTTCATTAAAGTTGTCAATTTTCAATTAGATTTATTTGATTTTTTTAGAATTTGTGACAAAATTTCAATTGTACTATCTTGTTAAAATATTTTCTGGCTTTAATTTTTTTAATTATATAATTACTTAAATTTTTAAATGGATACTTAAAGTCAAGTCAAGTCATCAGACTTTTTTGAAATTAAAAGGGTTTTGAAGAATCAAATTTTAAAGTTGTAGATCATCATAAATTCAAAATAAAATTTAATCGGTTCAAAAATTTTTTCAATGTCAAATTACTTGACTTTAAAAAGACTTTACTTACTTTAATTGATTTTTGCACTGAATCTAGTATTGATTTATCAAAAACAATTGCTTTCGTATTAAAAATGAAAAAAGTATCCAAAATAAACATTCTTGCAATAATGTTAAAATTATAAAATTAAAATGCTATTTATATTACTTATTTTTGATTTTCTTATTTCAAAAATCTAAAAATTAATATTTTAATTTCTCAAATTTTTTGTGAAATAAATTTACAGAAAAGAAATTAAAAAAAATCTATATTCATTAATTTTGCTTTTTTAGTTTTTTTTTCAACCTTAATTAAAAATGTATTTTCAAAACCTAAATGGAAAAAGTTCCCTAAACATTCAATTGACCAAAAAAATGTTTATTAAAAATATTTTCACTTTAAATTATTTTATTTCTAATTTTACTAAAAGATTTTTATTCATTCTAAAACAATCTATTTCTTAACTAATTTACCATTATCCCATTCACATTCGATCTTTTCACCAGACGCCGTAATAATAACACCTTTTCCATGTTGAACATTTTTCGCCCATTTGCCATCGTAGCTATCTCCATTGCTGTAGATCATTACTCCATGACCCGATTTCAATTCATCTACCCAATCTCCGTTGTATTGGCTTCCATCTTTCCAAGTATAAACGCCTTTTCCATTAATGGTATCGTTGTCGAATTCACCTTCATAAATGTCACCATTTTTAAAAAACATTACTCCTTTGCCATGTCTTTTGTCGTTTTTCCATTCGCCATCATATTGGTCTCCGTTTGTCCACTTAAAAGTTCCTTTTCCGCTCTTTTTTTCATTTACCAAGTCGCCAATATAAGTTCCATTACTGTAAACGTATTCCTTTGTTTCGCTCATTATTTTAAAGTGTATAAGTAATTTTATTTTTGATGGTACACAAGCTCAATTGTATCTCTTATTTATACCAAAATTTGGTAATGGTAAAGTAATCACAAATGAAAAAACTCTCGAGGGCTTTCATTGTTTTTTCAATCTATGACAAGTCAAGCAAAAATTATTTTTATTGATAAGCATTTCACGTTTCCATTTCTAATTGATATTAAATAAAGATTTGTCTAGAAAGAAAATTATAATTTAAGTATGAATTTAAACAAAGATATATATATATATTTGAAATTCTAATCAATGTCAATAAAAATTGAATTTAAAATTTCTTTATCTTTTTAAGCCTTTCTGCTTTAATGATTAAATATTAATTTTAGATCGAAGCCCAAATTTTTTATTTTTTTTTCAGTTTAACTAAAATAATATTAAGAATTAAGAAGATAACCAAGGGAAGATTCAATTTGTAAAGATATATTTATTTCTTTAGTTTTTAAAATCATATAAATTTATTTTTAAAATCAAAAAGCTGCTTCAACATAAAAAAATTAAAAAAAAAATCATTTTGTTAATTTGATTGGTTTCATGTGATTTTTTGAGTATCCGACATTTTTCTTAAAATTCTTTTAGTTCAAAATTATCATCTTTACCTTTTTAAATTTAATTGTGAATGCTGAAAACAAATACTTTTGAAATTTAAAATCTCAAAAAGACTTTACAAAAAATCAGTTAATACATTTAAACATTAAAATCCATTATTAGTGGATTGAGATTTTTCAATTTTTTTTTCTAAATCTACATTACATGTAAAGCATGTTACATTACAATTATTTAAATTAAATCAAAGATTGTTTCTTATTTCTAAAGATAAACTTTTTGAATTGAAATGATATTTTGAATTGATCATCAACTTCAAGATGCCTTATTGTTGATAATTTTAAAATAAAAATAAAAAATTTTTTAATTTATTGTGTCTCTTTTAAACTTTATTTATTCACTACAACAATATAAAATTAATATTTCGTTTTCCTATTAACTTGAATTGAAAATTTTTTGGCAATGTTAAAAGATGGGTATACGCGAAGTTTAGATTTCATTAACATTTTTTTTTATCATTGTTCTTTTTTTTTAAAAATGCGCTCAATTTAAAAAGACGTTTCTACTATCTAATAAATTTGATCATTTGCGCACCATTTTTTTTTACTTGATTGTTTTTATTTAAATAAATGGCTTCATCTGAAAAAACAAATAATAATTCCGGAAAATTTACTAAAAATGCCCCAAACAGGTTATACACTCATTAACAACAATGAACTTCATGAATTTATGATGCGTACTAAAAGCTTTTTCGAAACCAAAGAAAAAATTTTAAAAAACCTCTCAGAGGAGCGATCTAGAATTAACGAAATGAAGGCCAAGTTAGCTGATTATGCCTTTGAAAATTTTCAAAACAGAAGGGTATTCACTTTTACATGTTTTTTTTATTATTTAACTCTATTTTCATTTACAGTTGGATGAGCTTATTAGTTTGGACACTCGAAAATTCAGAAACTATCTAAATTTTCTGAGTCATTACAATGAGTTGCTGAAAAGGGTAGATCCGCTGCGTGTTGAAAGAATGCATAAGGCAAATGAAAAAAAGACTAAATATTTGAAAGATTATGTTTTCAATAAATTTAAAATTCCATTTACAGAGTTTTATCAATTTGTACAAGATTATGAGGATGACATGATTTTAAGCCAAATGGATTTAAATTCAGTTCCGAAACTAAATGAAGCTTCAACAATTAAGGATTGTTGAAGCTATTTTATTACCCTAACTTTTCATAAGAACTTTTCTTAACTTAACTTAACTTTTCATGAAGCTTTTCATAACCCTAACTCATTGAAAATGTAATAAAAAGTTTGCGAAGCACTTTAAAAAAGCAAAATTTTACAAATCGTTTTGATATTGATAATGAAGTTAAATCAAAGTTAAATCGAAGATTTCACTAAGAATTTACACCATTAAAAACTTCAGGAGATGGGAATTGTCTTTTTCATATGATTTCACTTTGTCTCTTCGGTGATAAGATGTATTCGAATCTTTTACGTTTAATTACGGTTTTCTACATTGTAAAAAAAACGATTATTACAAAAACGTTATCAGATCAATAGTAACCCAAGGACGATCTAATGGCTTCAACTTAGATATAAATTCTCATGTCGAATATAATTATAGAAAATTGTTGCATGATGCAAGGAAGAATGGTGTATGGTGTAATGATTATCATTTATAAGCTTTGAGTTCTGTGTTAAACTTTAAAATTTATATTTATTATCAAATGAATGATATAAATGACTTGACATCTGTTGAACAACTTTTTCCAAAATTTAATGATAACCCTTTAAATTTATGTTCCTGTTTAAAATATATACCAATAAATGGAGAGTTAACCGATAATTTTATTTGTGGTTTCTATAATAATCAAATTGGAAAATTCCATTACACAGCCATTGTCCCAAATTCTACTAAAAGCTAAGAGATTGTTCCTAAAAATAACTTTTTTACTTAATTTTTTTATCATTAAATTTTATCTTTTTTTTATTTTTGTATTATATGTATTTTTCTATTTTTTTTAATAAAAGTATTTAAAAATAGAAACCTAATTTTAATAATTATTGATTAGTCTGAAAAACAAAACTAAATATATCTATGTTGTGGGGGGAGGTAATGAGGGGGGCGAAGCCCCCCCTTTTTGAACAATGGTGTGGAATTCATTCACACACACAGTATTCCAAGAAAGACAAGAATATTAAAGACAAGTTTCGTGGCGATACTGTATTAAAAAAGTTTTTTTCCAATATTAAATGCTTGTCAATTGATTTAAATTGATTTAAACATTAATTCAAAAAGTTTATTTAATTTTTATCTTGTGAAAGTTGAAAAACTTTGAATGAAGACCTCCTAGAATTATTAAATCTCGATCTTGTTTATTGCTCTTTTTATTCGATATTTTTGATTTTTCTTTTTTGTTGGTGTCAATTGGTTCTGATAATTTCATCAAAGTAGTTTTATCCGAACAAATTGACACCAACAAAAACGAAAAATCTTATTTTTGTTTGAAAATATCTTAATGATATTTAGCATTTTATTTCAGTGTTTTTTAATTTCGTCTACCAGTATATTAAAGTTTAACTTAGAATCAAATTTAATACCAAGAAAACTTGATTACTTTTTGGCTCACTATGTTTCCATAAATTTTTAAGTTTAGATTATCACTCTCTTTTTTGTACCCTGAAAAGACTACTGAACACGACTTTCAACTTATATCATCATTTTCTATTTAATAAGCCATTGTTCTAGTTCACTTGTGTATTAATTTACCTTGTTTTCTAGGTTCACCTTTTTGTTATAAAGTAATAAAGTAACTAGATCATCTCCGAAAAGCAGAGAGTATTCATTATTTGTTTTGTTTCTTTTGGGGATGTCATTAATATACATACTAAATAAAAGAGGACTAATTACTGAGCCTTTTGGAACACCTGCAGTTATTTGATATTCTTTGCTCAGGTGGTCATTCACATTTACCTTAAATGTCCAAGGGTCTAAAAAGGATCTAATCCAGTTAGTCAAGTAATGGGGTCCTACTAAAATACTGACCCCCAATTTTTTTTAATTTTCTGACCCCCATTTATTTTGCAAAGCATAAATATTTTTCAAAATTTTAATATATCATTTAGTTTGAATTTTTCTCTATTTTTTGAAAATTAAACTAGTTTATCTCCAAAATTTTTATTTTTTGTGAAAATCGAATATTTTTATACTTTTAAAAACCTGACCCCCTACTGACCCCCAATTTTATTGAAGAGAATTTAACGAGCTTTCCAAAAATGTGCCTAGTTTTTCTCCAGGATGTATATTTTTTGAGATATTTTGATTATAATAAAAGACCTTAGTTTTTCTGAAATCGGATTTTAAAATTTTTAATACGATATACCATTAGATCAAGAATTTTCTAAGCTTTTTGACTGTTATGTTTGTTTTCTTAAATTCAATTATATTTTTAGCGAAAAAACTATTATCTACTTTTAAAGAAACCTGACACCCTACTGACCCCTAATTTTATACGACTGACCCCCAACTGACCCCCATTTTTCTTGAAGAGAATTTAACGAGCTTTCTAAAAATGTGCCTGGTTTTTCTCCAGGATGTATAGTTTTCGAGAATTTCAAAAGATTCCATAATAATTGAGAAAAATTCAATTTATAATTGTAATATTTGATATTTTTTGTTTTATTAATTTAGTTTGAAAATTTTGAAAAATATTTATGCTTTGCAAAATAAATGGGGGTCAGAAAATTAAAAAAAATTGGGGGTCAGTATTTTAGTAGGACCCAAGTAATGAGGTGGATTTATTTTAATCAATTTAAAAAGTAAACCTTTATGCCAAACACTATCAAAGGCTTTACAAATATCAAAAAAAAGGCCACAAACTCTTTATTCTCTATGAAATGATTCCAAATTTTTTTGAATTAAAAAGAAAAGATTATCTGATGTTCGCCGGTGTTTCCTAAATCCAGATTGCTCCTGGATAAGGAGTGAATTTTGTTCCAAATAATTTTATATTTTTGAATTACTATGCCATCCAGTAACTTTCCAAAACACTCCGTTTTACTAATTGGTCTATAACTTAAAGAATCTTGTAAAGTAGAGGCCTTTTTTTGAATCATAGTAATGTTCGATGTTTTCCACGCTTTCGGGACTCTCCCTTCTCGAAGAGATAAATTAAAAAGTTCTATGATTTCTATTAATGAATTTCTAGAAAAGTTTTTTAACATTAAATTATGAATTTGGTCAGGTCCTAGTTCCGCTTCATTTTTCAATCTTTTTAAAGGCATAATTAATTCATTTGAGCAAATTGGATCATTAAATTTAATTTGGTTGTAATTTCTAAAGAAATCAGATTTAGAATTTAGTATTTCGATATCTTTCTGTTGCATTTTAAAAGAAACGCAATCAAACACCATGATAAAATGCAATTTGTCCTCAGACAATTAAAACAGAAAAAAAAAAAAAGATTAAGGAGAGTTTACTCAGAAGAACCTTAAACCAAAGGAGGATATAATTTGATTGCGTTTCTTTAGAAGCATTTTAAAAGAAACGCAATCAAACACCATGATTAAATGCAATTTGTCATCAGACAATTAAAACAGAAAAAAAAAAAAAAGATTAAGGAGAGTTTACTCAGAAGAACCTTAAACCAAAGGAGGATATAATTATCCAGAAGAGCCTTTGAAATGTTTATACATTAGTTATCTTTTTTTTATTTCAAGGTTAAATAGTAGTTAAATCATTGCTTCAGAGGCCAATTGCCTCTTAATTATTAAGGAGAAGGCATGTTTAGAACCAAGTCTTGACATGTCTCTACTTATTATTTTATCTTGAATTAACTGCAGCTGAAGCACAAGATCTAGCTACTATAAAAATCGCTACCTCTTTTATTATAACTTTGGATTCCATTTAATAAACTATTAACTAAATTTAATTGTTTTGTTTATTTCTTGGCTTAAATCCCTAAAGTTCAAAACCGAAACTTTACATTTCTCGGTATCAATTAAATCAGAATTAGGATAAAATATTGAAGATAAGAGTTCTCCGAAACTTTTCTTCATTAGTCCTTTTCATTTAGAATCCAATTTGGAATTTAATTTGATCCTTTTTTTTTCATAATTTATTTATTTTTTTCGAAAAAGATCCATTTGTCATTTTTTCCCAGCTTCTCAATAAAAGCTGACCAATTTTGATTCCAGAATTTATTTAAAGAGGCCTTTAACTCAAATATAATTTGGTTAAATTTTTGCTTGAACTTTTGACAGCGAGTTTTCTGTAAGTTTCTTCTTTCTTTCCTACGTTCTTTTAACAAATTAACAATGCTCGGAGGAAGACTGTTTTAGAGTTTATGAGAAAGATAAGAAATGCTTTTATGTGAAGCAGAAATGATTTTTTCTGTAATTTTATCATTTAGTTGATCTATTGTGAGGGAACTTTCAGTGATATTAACTATTTGAGAATTTAAAACCTCGCTGTGTAATTGCCAGTTTGCTTTCTTATAGGAAAACTTTTTAGCTGTTGATTTATTTTCTAATTGATAGAAATTTAAAAAGATGCTTCGCTTGGGAAATGGTCACTAGTCATGTCTTGACTATTTAAGACATTGAAAGTTTCTTCATTTTTTATTAACTGTTTTAAAAGGCTGAAAGTTCAGAAGCACATTGGATGGATTATAAAGACTAAATACAAATAATTCATTATTCTTTCCTTAATTCAGTTTTATACAAAGGAATTCGGAATTGAATTTCTCATAAGAAAAATCTTGCATGTATTCAATTCCTTCTTTAATATAAATAGCTACTCCTCCTCCATACTTGTTGCGTGGTTTTGTTACGAACTGATAATTGTGAAAATCAAGATATACATTTGCCACATTCAAATCTATCTTTAATTCATTGAGCAAAACAATGTCGGGACATTTTTGAACTAAAAAATGGCCTGATTTTTTGTAGGATCTTCTCTTCTCTTTGAGATCAAAACTGTAATAAATCTCGATATTTTTTGTTAAATTGAGATATTAAATTTTTCAAACAAATGTTGTTCAGATCTTAATTGATTTATTTGTTTTCTTCTTTTATTTGCTTGCTTTTTATTGTAAAATTTAATCGCGTATAATATTTTTAAATAACAATAACATTCAATTTAAAAACTAAAATACTGAATTAGGAACAAAATAAAAACATTTTAGATTTTTTTTGTAATTAATGTCAATAACATTTAAATTGATCACTATTTTATTTTAATAATACATAATTGATTGAAATGAAACTCTTCAATCAAAAAAACCTAATTTATTTATTAATTAATCTTAAAAAAATTAATGTTCAAAAAAATTGCCTCTTTGAAATTTTTTGTTATCTTTCTTGTTTTGTTTATCAAATTAACACTTTTTATTCTTCCTTATCTCTTGTTCTATATAGTTAATCAAATAAATCTCTAAAATAACTCGGAAATAAAAAAAAAATGCCTGTAATTGAAGAAATTCCTAATAACATATCTCAAGATCAGGCCTTTGAAGCTAATACTAAAGAAAAAACTAGAGGAAACGGAGATAGCTGAGCAGCCATTAGCCAAAAAGGGGAGATTGGAAAACACTCAAGAAGTAATAAAGAAAAAACGCGGTAGACCAGCCCGATCAAAAAACACAAAAAAATAAATATTTTTTTGTCCTTAAAAAATATATTTTGTTGTTATTTTTATTTTTTTGTTCTATTTAATTAATTAGTGCTATATTTTTCTAAAAAAAACTAATGAATAAAAAATTCAGTATTTTAGTTTTTTTTTACATAAAATAAACACAGGTAATAATTATATGCCTTTTACAAATTCATCAAAATTATTTATAACAAAAGTAAAAGTATTATTAAATTCATCAATTTATATCCCACCTTAACTTAATATTTCCTTTTGTTCTAAATAATAATAATATTAGAATATTTCTTCATCTATCTAATTTGTCATTTATTATTAGCGATTTATTATTTTTTAACTAAAATTACTAAAAAATTTTTTTTTTCTAAATTTGCATTACTGTTATTATTCTTATTAATTTTTCTAAATCCCATTAAAATTAAAAATTAAACATAGTTATACTTTAAAAAAACTAAAAATTAGCAGATAGACGTTTAAGTCGACTTTGAGCATTTTTTTAAGCCAGAGAAGTATTTTTTGTACAATTAGAATTAATTTTTGAATTGTAACAATATTTGGATATAAAGAATATTATGGTATGAAATTTGATTAAAAATTGGTACATAAAGTGGTAAAGAATAAACAAAAAATTTTAAAAAGTTAAATAAAAAATTAATTTTTTTAAAATTTAATTAAACAAAGGAAGATAGGTGGAATATGGACTATTTTTTAAAATGAGATTTTGATAGATACCATTTATGGAAAGCAAGCTTCGTCAATAGCTTTCAAGTGTAATCGAGTAAGCAATTGACAATTTTACAGGTAGAAAAAAAAATTAAGAAAGAGCATTTATTTGATAATATCATTTGTCAGAAAATATCAGTTTAATTATATTAATCTTTTTATTGTGCGCTATTTAAAAAATTTTCAAATTAAATTCGCACTTTTTTACTATTAATCATTTGATTGATTGTTAATAATTCGACTAAAAAAGACAGTTATTAAGTTTACATAATTTTATTGTGAGGCAAAACCTGAACTCCTCCCAGCCTCGTATACAAATCTTATAACATGGCGAAGATTTTTGCTCCAATACAACCATTAAAAAACTGAAATGTATTTTTTATGTGTAGTTGTGAAATAATTATTATCAAGTTTTGTAAGAGCTAAAAAAAATTGAAATCAACTTAAAATAAAACACATAATCAATCTTGTTATTCAGTGTCTAATTTGGCCAAATTCTAAGAGAATTTACGTAATTCACAATAATACTGTAGTTATGGTATGAGAAAATTTTTTTTGAGAGAATAAAAAAATTTACCAAAACTTCAATTTTTCAAAAAATATCTTCCTCCTCCTCAAAAATGTCTTTTTTTGTCGTGAGTGTTGTTTAGAATTTTTAATGAACTCATATTGTCCGATTTTCAAATTTTTTGATTTTTTTTACTATTTTACTAATTCCTTTAGTATAAATTTAAGTAAAATTGAAGTTTATTTCCGAATACTTTTTTTGAAAGAATTTGAAGTCTTAGTTAATTTATTATTATATAAAATTATATAATTTAAGTTATTTATCGGTTTTCCTATATAAGTATTTTATGAAAGAATGGATATGAGAAAAAATTGGATATTTTTTCCGTAAAATTTGATGAAATTAAAAAATAAAATGTAATTTTTTTAAATTTGTTTATTACCCATTATTTATTTACTCTGTACTATTCTTTGAAGCTTTTAATAAAGTATTGTAAATTATACTGTACTGAAATAGTCACAGAATATTCTTAAACGAGTAGTCCCGAACCAAAAATACGGTTGATTCTTGTCACAGTGTATTTAGATGTACCGAAAAATTTATTATAAAATTAATTTTTATTTTATTTAATTTAAAAAAAATTATTAAATCAATCAATTTTTTTATTATATCACATTTTGCCATGTATCAAAAATACTAAATAAAATGGCTTTAAATGATTAAGCTCTGATTTATGATCAATGCCACAAATTTCAGTAATTGTCAATCGCTTATGAATGAATGTTTTTATCAAAAAATTATTTATTTGAAATCATAAATTTTAAATATTGAAAAAAAATTTGTTTTTTGCTAGAGTAAGCTTTTAACATGGTTTGAAATTTAAATAAGCTCTCATTTTTTGAATCAGCTTAAACCTTAATTCAGATTTTACAAACTCGAAATAATTACATATTTTAAAACCATCACTTAAGCACCAAATAAACCATTTTTCGTCAACCAAGCTCTCATCAAATAATGAATCCAAGTTCTTAAATAAAATATTTCTATTACTATAGACTATCTATTTAAATTTTTAAATTAATATGAAAAATTATTCGATCTTAAATATTTAATTTGTTGAATGACTCAAACAAACTAAATGAATTGCAGACTTAATAGTTTGGAAGGATAAAAATTCAGAAAATATTATATAATTAACTCAATATGTATAAATTTCAAGTTGTCATGGTATCTTAAGCGAAAAAGCAACAAAAAAAGCTTGAAAGATTAAAAAACGAAAAAAAAATAAAAGAATACCTTCAAATTTTGAGCTAATATGGATTTTAAAAAATCCCAAATTCCATCCGAACAACTGCCGGATGCGTATCAAATCGATTATTTGAACACTCTGGCCGAACAAATTCAATCAAACGAAAGCCTAACCAAGTCAGATCTATACGAAAAGTTGGAATTGCTCCTTGTTGAAAGAACCAAATCAACAGACGAACAAAACAGAAAAATAAATCCGAAAAAAATTACAGAAAATCGCTTTATCCTAGCTCAGTTTTATTTTGACTCAGTAAGCTTTGACTTAATTTATAATTTAGCTAATCAAAATTTATCAGAGAAGATTTAAAAAAGCTCATGATATTTTCGATGCCATCAAAGCTTCCTACTACCCAGCCATGTTTCAATTGGGCATAATTCTGTATGATGACTTACTTGACCGTGACCAGAGCGAAGATGACCAAAAGTCCACAAGTCCAACCAATTCACAAGTGGACATCGAGGCAGCTTTCAGACACCCGAATAGAGAAAAATGGTCCAGAGGCTTTGAGTACATGTTACAGATTGCTAATCTTCCGCTTGATGAAGTAAACAAAAAACTAATTCATCAAGCACAATTCAATGTTGGCAAAGCGTATTTTCTGGGCTTTGGCTGCAAGCAATCGGACCAAAAGGCCGAGGAGTTTTGGCTAAAAAGTGCGGACAATGGAAGTGAGTACGGAAACGTGACTGCTATGACTTACTTGGCCTTTTTTTACTCGAGAAAAAGTGAGCCTGAATTTTTCGATTTGGACAAGAGCTATTTTTGGCACAATGAAGCATGTGGCAATGGGTCTTTGGAGTCGCAAGGTGCTCTTGGTGCCATGTACTACTATGGCATCGGACGCAAGAAAGATTACGAGGCTGCCTATGAATGTTTGACTAATAGTAGTGAAAGAGGAAATGTTTTTTCTATGGGCCTGTTGTGTGATTATTATTATAGAAACAAATTTTATGTCAAAGCTACAGAGTTGGCAAAAAAGTAATAAAATTTTTTTTTTTTTAATTTATTTTGAGCAATTTTTTCATTTAGAGTCTCAGAGTTGAATGATATTGATAAAATATCGCGTGAAACAAATTGTTTAAGGGATTTTATCTCTAAGGGAATAGGTCTTGCTTGTTTTACACTAGCGAGATGCTATGAAATGGCAAAAGGAATCGAAAAGGATACAAATAAAGCTCAGTATTTGTACAAAAGGGTATTATTTTAGAGTTTTATGTATTGACGACCAATTGGCATTGGTCAGTAAATAATTTTTTTCATCAATGGCCAAATATTTAGTAAAATTCATGATAGGTTAAAATATGTGACCAAAAAGCTACTAAGATATTTTTATTAAAAAAATCCAAGTTGATTAAAAGTCACAAATCTTAGGTAAAAATCAAGTCCTGACTTTTTTTTTTCAAAAGTCATAAAAAAAGGTTTTTAAATTCGTTTTTTTTCAAATTTTTTATCTGTATAAAACACGTATATTTTAGACTAAATTAAGAAAAATTATTGAAGTAATTTTCCAAATATTAAATTAGGGGTCTTTTATTGAGAAAAAAAAAATAATAGCTTTTTATTATATAACTTAATTTGTTAGTTGATTCCAATCAGAGTTGTTTAAAAATCACAAGTCTCAATTTCAGTGACTTTGTCTTCAACTACCTGGAACGGCAAAAAATTCATGTGGACGGTTTTTTTTTTTTTTAAATCCAAGTCTGGGCTTTAAAAAAATTAAAGTATCTTAATTGGTCTTTAATTAAAAAAAAACAATTGTTAAGCTGTTCTCCTTCAGGCATCTTTGTTCTTGTTTTTCTGTACATCTCTTCCCTAGTCTCTAAAGTCTTTTGTTAGTACACCTTTAGATCTTTTTTATGTTGATTTTTTGTTTTCTTGTCAGCATTCTTTTACCAAGTAACAAGGTACGATTTGTAGACAGTGATTTGAGTTTTAGATGAGATTATTTTTTTTCTAGGCCTGTTTTTTTTTCTTTAAATTAATTAAAATTAAAAAAAAAGATTTATTTAAGATTAGTTTCAATAACTTGAAATAAACAATGCCTAATTTTTTTAGGTTGAGAAATTATTGATTAGATTGGTCAATTGGTCATAAATACATCAATATTTTATTTTTGTATTTTTCAAAAAAAGAATTTTTAAATGATTTATTTTTTAGAGCTTCCTTTTTGATCAAGATCTGTGCCAATTATATCAAAATCAAGTTACTTTTCAGTTTATTTAAATTTATTTTGTAATTAAAATTACAATTTTGTGAATAAAATAAGGAAATTATTTTTTAATTTTATTTAATTTTTTATCAAAATATTCAAAAAAAAATCCCAAAATTCGGACCGATATTAAAAAACATCAATCATTTTTTATTCTTTTGAATTATTATCTCTTTATGAAAGACTAAGTTTATTGATCATAAATGATGAGCCCTCTCTCAAAATTATAAATAATCGTATAATTCTTGCTGTTCAAGAAATATTCTGATGAAGAATTTTTTTATTCTACTTTTCAATGATTAATTGTTTCAAATAAAAGATTTTTACTACTAAAAAGTTTTCAATTAATAAAATAATTCAATCAGAGAGACTCTTTATTCTCAAGAGAATTATATTATTGAAGAAAAAATAAAGTGTTTTAGCTAATCAGCAAACTAGATTTTATTTTAATTTACTTCTTTTTAGCAATTTTTAGAATTTTGACTTGATTATAAAATATATATTTAAAAAACTCAATTATCTGTATTTTTTCTTACATTTTTCAAAACAATTTCTAAAATTTAATAACAAAATTTAAATAAATATATGAAATGAACATAACTGTGTCGAAATAATAAGAAATATTTTCCTGCCAAGGTATTGAATCGAAAACTAAATTTTTATTGAACTCGGCTTATTCAAGAATCTAAAAAATCAACAAATCTTTCTTAATACTATTTTTCTTAACCAAAAAATTTGGCAATAAAATGACAAAAAATAAGCCTGAAACAATTACTGGGCAAATATAAATTAAAAAAAATAGAAAAGTCTTTTTTTTGACGCCATGATATTTTTTAATTAGACAAAAGGAAAATAGGCGAAATCAATTTATCAATAATTATTTTATCAACTATATATTTTGTCAACAAAAAAATTATCAACAGAATATTCTATCAACATTTTTTTTTTATCAACAGTATAATTTGTCAACATTTTACTAAATCTTTTTTGAAATAATATTTTAATATTTTGAATTATATATTTTTTTTTAAAGTATAATTTTTAACAGTACAACTTTTTTATCGATAAAAATTTCCTATTGCTAAATGACTTTAAAAATAAGATTTAATGCAGGATTCTAATTATTAATACTTGTCTAAATAGTCAAGCAATCAGTGAATTTCCGTCTTACCCTTTAACCAATGTTCCAAAAGTAAAAACCCTAAAATTTAATGTAAAATTATAAAAATGTTGTCACTTAGTACTCTTTTTTCGATATTTAGTTATTCTTTTTTAATTAAAAAATCTTATTTTATTTAAATAAAAAAATGTTGCCAAAATATACTGTTGATTTTTTATTCTGTTGATAATTTTATTTTCTATTCAAAAATTGATAAAATATTTGTTGACAAAATATACAGTTGATAAATTATACTCGGCCAAGGAAAATAATTTAGTTTTAATTTCAAGATTTATTAAAATAAGCTTGAGACTAAGTAAGAAGTTTAAACTTTTTGGTGTTAAATTCTACTCGCAATTAACTATCGCTTTAATAATTAATGAAATAAAAGCCTCGAGCCTCAATCTAATAAATATTCTTACAAAATTGAAAATGTGATCTTGATACAAAAAAACTTGGTATTTTTAAAAATCTAAAATTCGTTTTATTTTGGACTCAACTTTCTCTTATCTAAACTCATTATCTAACAAAAAATTCAAAAGAATACGAGTTATTCAATATTTTGCTATTAAATTTTTCAACTGTAATGTGATATTGCTTCTAAAATTTTTCAAGGCTTAAGATAATAAAATTTTCCATCAAACTTTTTTCAATGAAAAAAATACTTTAAATATGAGCAAAATGAAAGAGGAAATATGCAATTTAATTAAAAACAAATCTTATTACTTATTTAACAAGAAAAAAATTTCCATTTGAATGAGAGCAAAGGATGATCTAAATGATGAACATTTCATAAAGATGAATGAAATTTTTTTAATTTTATTGATTTATTTCAGTAATTAATGATTTTTCTATTACTCTAAAAAAAATAACTATTGATTGTGAAAAACGCCGTGTGTGTGGTTCTCATAGTAAAATAAAAATATAAGAAAAAAAATCTTGTTAAGCGCATTTAAGCTAGCCGAATCAAGAATTAAATTAAATTAAAAGTAAAATAATAAAAATTAATAAAATCAAAATGAAAAAAAACTAGATAGAGAGCAATTTGCTCTTTCTCTCAAATAAAATTTAGTATTTTTGATTTAGGTGAAATTAATTGTTTAGGATTTGATTTCATTGTAAAAAACTTTTTATTTCTAGTTGTTGAAATTTTAAATCGTTATATTCAATTGATAAAACAAAAAAAATTTAGATTAACTTTTATGAGTTTTTGCATTTGTTTTAAACAATTTTAAATTAAAATAATCTTAACAAAATTGAAAAGAAAAATTCTCTTTTATTTTACAAAAAGCCTCATAATTTAAAAAAGCTGTTTAAAATTTTAAACATGATTCGACTTGAACAATCATCTGTTTCAAAAAATTTATTGATAATACATTTCTTCAACTAAACAGCATTTTTTAATTAAGTAACAGATCAAGTAAAATAAAATAACAAAACCAATTAAAAAATAATTAATTTCTTAATATAAAATAAAAAATTATTTAAAGCATGGTAAGCCGAAAAAAATTGCTAAATTTATCCTAGGCGCAGTCTATTCATCCATGCATTTAGCTCATAATGCAAAAATTGCGCAGGTCTTACTCAGGTTCCAAAAAATCAAAGCCTTTTTAGATATCATAAATAATTATTGTAGTGCTTATCTTTAAAACAAAACTTCCACTTAAATTCCCTCTAAATTTTAGTTTTGTTGATAAAATTTTTTTGTTTTATTACTTTCTAAACTTGATCCAGTTTGATTCTAAATATTTTTTTTTCTCTAATTTAAGATAAGACTATGATCGAGCAGCATAATAAGTTGGAATATGATGAAGCAGGCGAGGATCTGTTGGAAAAGGGCGGCAAAAAGCCTCCAATGGAGCGCATGCAATGGGACAGCTTCATGGAGTATTTTTTGTCCATAATCGGATTTGTGATCGATTTGGGAAATGTGTGGCGCTTTCCGACCATCTGCTACCAAAACGGCGGAGGCGCCTTTCTCATTCCGTTTTTGATCTGTCTGTTTGTGATCGGAATGCCGTGCATGTACTTAGAGCTGGCTGCCGGTCAGTACTTTCAATTGGGCAACATAAGCATATGGACTAAGATCAGTCCTCACATGAAGGGAATTGGGTTCGCAGTGGTCATCATAAATATCCTAATGCTGTCCTATTACAACACTCTGCAAGCCTATGCACTCTACTACTTCTTCAACAGCTTTAGGTCACCATTGCCATGGTCTGACTGCTCTAACGAGTGGAACACCGACAACTGTCACCTCAGAAGCAATGTTTCCAATCTGACCGACCGGAGTATTCCTTCAAATGAGTATTTTGTGCGCAAAATGCTCGGCTCCCATAAATCCACTGGCATTGATGACCTAAAGTCGATCAAGCCTGACATGCTACTCGCCCTTGTGGCAATATTTCTAATGACTACTGGGTGTCTGATAGGAGGCATTAAGACATCGGGAAAAGCGGTGTATGTCACTGCACTGCTTCCGTACGTCTGTCTAGCTGTGCTCATAGTCCAATGTTTGTCTCTAGATGGCTCAATAGACGGACTCAGGTACTACATTACTCCAGAATTCGATAAGATATTCGAGCTCAAAGTTTGGCTAGCTGCTTCAGTGCAGGTGTTTTTCAGTCTCGGACCCGGCTTCGGCGTCCTCATTACTTATTCAAGCTACACAAAAAAGAATACAAACATCAAAAATTTGACCATTATGTGCAGTCTGGTGAATTGTATCACAAGTCTTTTGTACGGAGTGGTGGTATTCGCCGGCCTGGGCTACATGGCCAAGCGATTCAGTGTGGACATAAACTACTTTTTGAGAGATGGCATTGGTCTTGTCTATGTGGTCTACCCTGAGATAATATCCACTTTCAAACTGGCCTCTCTGTTCGCCGTCATCTTTTTCATCATGTTGATTACACTTGGCTTGGACTCGGCATTTGGTATGTTAAAGTTTTTTTGTTTAATGATGCTGATAGCTAATTTAGAAAATAATTGTATTTTATATAAATTTTTTTTACGCATCATAGAAAATTTATGGCAAAGCGAGAAAGTTTTATCTTTTTTTTCACTGCCTTTAAATTTGATATAAATTAAGTTGACTTAAAGTTTTTTTTGTATTAGAAGATTGTTTATTTATATAAGGAAAATTCAAATTTTGAAATATTTTTTAAAATATAGACTTGTAAACATTTGGCTGAAAGAAAGGGCTAAATTCCAATGCAGACTGCTCGGGTATTTCCTAAAATATGCTTTTAAAGAAATAGTAAATAAAAGTAAATTAATGCCGCAAAAATTAGTTAAATTATTCAGATAAGTTTTTAAAATAAAATTAAATTTGTGCGCTTTTTTGATATCATGGTTTATTTTTAGTAAAAAAACTAAATTTAATCTTAAAAACTTATTTATTTATTCATTTTAAGAAATTGATTTATAGAATTTATAGCATGAGCATTTTAAATCCGAATTCACCCTCTGGGAAAAAAAAATGTTTTTTATGAGACATTATTATTGAAAATTTATGCATTTTACAGAAGTTGGTTTTTTATTTTTAGGCTTAAGATATTTGTTTTCTGCGTTAACTAAATTTTTTATGCACCTAATGAACTAGCCCAAATTGTTCCCACCAAAAAAAAATTATAAAAAATAATTTTCTTAATTATCTATTTGAGGATGTTGGGTGATTGTTTTTCATCAATATGATTATTTTTTAACTTTAAGCTAAAAGAAAAATATAAAAACGTAATTTTCTTTCAAATTTAAATTAAAATTAAGCCTTAAGCAAATAATTTAAAAAAAGATTATTAAAAATAAAATTATTATTATTTATTTATTAGTTTTTAAATCTAAATCAAGGCATAGCTAAGATAAAATAAATGAAAAGCTAAAAGTATAGAAAAAATTTAAAAATAAAGAAAATCAATCGAGTAACAATAAATTGAGGTATTCGGCTAATCTTGACTCTAATTAAGTTAAATTAGAGTTTATTTTTCATGAAGTAAAATAAATTTTAAAGTATCCACTAAGCTTCTTTTTTTGAATTTGAACCCTGTCATCAATGAAAAGACACCATAATCAGGAAAATCAAATATTTTTTTTCTTTTGAACTTTTTATAGAGATTTTATTAAATAAATGTAAAAAGGTATAGAATGAAATATTATAAATTCTTTAGCACATACTTAATCTAATTATTTAGACATCACTTTATTTAACAAACAAAAGATCACAAGAAATTTATTTTTAATTTCTAAAAAAAGAAAATGAAATTAAAACTCTCAAGATAACATAAAAATATTTTTTAAACATATTTTTTATTTTTATACAAATTATTGACGAAACATGATTCGTTTTTATGAGACTTTTTTAATTATTTCGTGGTTCTGCTAATTTTTTTTAAGCCATAATATAATTACACCATAAAATAGTAAATTATAACACAAGTTTGATAGAAAATCATAATTTTAAAAAACTTTTTATAATTATTTTATTTTTACCAAATGTAATTTTATTTGTTTATTTAATTAAAGTTTTAGTTCCATGACAAATTGAATTATAATTTTATAAATGTATAAAAATAGGTCAAAAAAATTAAAAGAAAATTAAAATGTCTATTAAAAAATGTGATAAAAGTATAACAATTTGTTAACCATACGACAAATAATATTACCATACTTTATATTAAGTAACAAAAAAGAATAAATCAATTAATGAAGATAATAATATAATGGTAGGAAAATTTGATTTGTGTTATTTGCTTATTTAATGTAATATTAAAGAGTGTGGGAATTTTATTTATGATTGTTTTTTTTCTGATTAAATTTGTTCAGACTTGTGCGTTCGTCAAAAATTTAAGTCAGTTTTTAGTTAAGTTAATCAATTTTTTTTTAAAGTTTAGTCAATTGACTTGTAGAAAGAAGTAATTGTAGTTCAAATCCTCTTAGCAAGACTTTTTCATCTAAGATTTAACTGGATTATATTTTTAAAACATTTTTAAATTTATTTTTTTTTCAGGAAAAAAAATAAAATTTGTTATTAATGAAAAAAAAAAGAATCTAATTTAAAAAAATGTTCTAAAGGTGGAATGGAAGGTCTTTATACGGCAATTGCAGATGAATTTCCAATGTGTCGAAAGTATCCATTGACAAGTCGATTATTGATAAGTTCAGTGCCATTTTTGACAAGTCTCCCGACAGTGACCTACGGAGGTATTTACGTAGTACAATGGATGGACACATTCGCCATCAGTCCCTCGGTTCTTCTAATAGTATGCACCGAAGTGGTCACAATATCTTGGTTCTATGGTCTCAAAAAATTCTGCAATAACATTAAAGAAATGAATGGAAGCAAGCCGTTCATTAATTGGCGCCTATCGTGGAAGTACTTGTGTCCCGCACTTCTTTTCCTAATCGTTCTTTTCGACATCCTATTCTTTCCGGGCCTGGCCTATGGTTCTTATGTGTATCCCAAATGGGCCATAAGCCTCGGCTACACTCTAAACGCTCTCGCTCTCTCGCCTATACCCGGCTATGCCATTTTTTATTTTATAAAAAAAAATAAATTTTCTCAATAATTTAATTTTAAATTTTTTCCCTAAAAAATAAAAAAAAAATTAAAAAATTAAACAAAACATTATTTATTTAAATAACATTTATTTATATTAATTTGTGTTTTTTGAGTGCAATTCGTTTTTGAGTAATGGCGTACGGGTTCAATTTGGCCATAACTCGGGTGTTCTTAAGCGGATTTTTCTTGACCACTCTTCTCTTGAGCGGATGCGATTTCACCTTCAACACTCGTTGCACTTCATCGGCGCGCATCAATCTTCCCAAGTCACTGTTGGTCATCTTTGGCAATGGCAAGCTGAAAAAAAACCAAATTAGTATTCTAAAATTTCAGTCAAACGAAATATTATTTTTTAATCATTCAAGAGATTTAATTTCGTTTTTAATTGATTTAATTCAACAAACCTGAAGTCTTTTTTGGTTGATGACTTTTGCTTGTATGTGCCGTAGATATCGTCCAAACGACGGAAAGCCGACTCGGTCCAGATACAGAATCGGCCCAAGTGACCACCTGGTGCAATTTTCAACAAGTTCAATCTCTCAACATTTATCAAAGTTACACCTTTTTTTTCAAACAAAAAATTAATTTCTTAATTTTAATTAAAAATTTTTCTAAAAAAACTTAAATTTGAAAAATAAAGATTCGGAAAAAATTTTTTTTTTTTTTAAACCTAAATTTTTAATTAACTTTGGACTTGTTGTAATCTTTATTCTTTATAGAGATACGGATCAATAGTTTCAAAAAAATAACTAAAGTTAACTAGTCAGTAAAAATGGAATCTTCAAGACCGAGGTTCAGAAACACGGACCAAAATATATCATCAGCCTAGTTTTTTTTAAATTTACATATCAGATTAAAATATAAAATCATTCGATTCATTCGAAAGATGGTGATCAAATTTAAATCATCATTTTATTTTTTCGTTTAATTTAAAAAAAAAAAACATATTTTACAGAATCAAAATTTTATGAAAAGAAATTCTTAATTTTTTTTCAAATAAATAAAAAAAAATGAAAAATTTCTCATAAATTAATCTCAGTTAAATTTGGACTCGTCATAATCTAAATTCAGAAACACGGACCAAAAGTTATCATCACAGAATTATTAGAAAACAAAATAAAGAAGAGTAAACAAGTCAGTATAAAAGGAATCTTCTAGACCGAGGTTCAGAAACACGGACCAAAATATATCATCTGCCTAGTTTTTTGTTCTATTCTAATTTAAATATCAGATTAAAATATAAAATCATTCGATTCATTCGAAAGATGGTGATCAAATTTAAATCATCATTTTATTTTTTCATTTAAATTGAAAAAAAAATTTTTTTCCAGAATCAAAATTTTATGAAAAGAAATTCCTAATTTTTTTTCAAATAAATAAAAAAAAATGAAAAATTTCTCATAAATTAATCTCAGTTAACTTTGGACTCGTCATAATCTAAATTCAGAAACACGGACCAAAAGTTATCATCACAGAATTATTTAATTAATAAAGAAGAGTAAACTAGTCAGTATAAATGGAATCTTCTAGACCGAGGTTCAGAAACACGGACCAAAATATATCATCAGCCTAGTTTAAATTTATTTTCAGATTAAAATAAAAAATCATTCGATTCATTCGAAAGATGGTGATCAATTTTAAATCATCATTAAAATAATCATTTAAAGATCTAGTAGAGCGTCAATCCACTACTTTTGAAAAAGACGTCTCATCGAGTCTCTGGACGATCGATGTTTTATCATCATAGCTCTCTTTAAAAAAAAAAAAAAGACTCAACTAAAAAAATACCTGGTATATTTCTGAATGCCCGGGTGATGCCATTGTCTTTGTTGTAGACAATGAGAGGTCCACGTTTCATGATTCTCCTTCTGTTTCTGAGTTTTCCCTTGCCAGCACGGAAGCGCTTAGTGGCGTATACCTTTTCTATGTCATTCCATGCCTTGAGTTTTCTCAAAACAGCCACAGCCTCCTTGGTCTTTTTGACTTCTTCGACTTTGTCGCTGAGAACAAGCGGTAGCTCTGGGGTCTCCTCGACGCGGTGTCCCTTGGCCATGACTAGCGCTGGGATGCCGGTGGCGGCGATGGCAGACACGATGGCATATCTTCTTTGCTTGATGTTGACCTTTCGGTGCCATCTTCGCCAAGTTTTGGTCGGCGCAAACATGCGACCACCTCGGCACATGTTGCCGAAAGCACCTTGACCACTTCGGTGAGTGCCACCACCGCGCACACGCGGAATACGAGCTACGGCTCTGCCTGTGCCCCACGACTCCGCCGAGCTCTGCATGCCAGCCTTCTCGCTCACGGCGTATGGTTGTCTGTGGTTGTTGCTCATTTGATCGTGAACATATGAGACTACGTCGGGTCTGATGGGCGCCCGGAACACCGACGGAAGCAACACTTTTGATTCGGTTGCCTCACTCTTCTCATTGTACACGGAGATTAATGGTCTTGCAGCGACTAATGCCTGCCATTTAAAAAAATTATTATCTAGCTCTTGGTTTAGATTGATTAATTAAGATTTACCATTTTGTGTGTTATTTGTACTGAATTCTATCTATTTGTTCGATCGATTTAAAGCTTGGCTTAAAGCAAGGCTTTTTTGCTCTCTATATGCATTGAATTTATAGCAGCTTTGAACCTGGTTTTTTTGAAAAACTGCAGAATTATTTTTAAATTAATTTATTTTAAATTTTTGAAAATTTTTATTTTTTAAAAACAAAAAAAAGCTAACAATTGGTCTTGTTCAATTTATTCATTAAATTATTTTTTTTTCCAACAATAGCTCCACAAAGTATGCTTTGTTTTGGAAGCATCAAAATTCAATTGACCAAATTTCTGAAAAATGACTAATTTTAATTGAACATTTAAAAAATTAAAGATTAGTTAAATATTTAATTTTTTTTTACAAAAATAAAAGTAACCTTTAAAATTATCTCTCGATTTAAAAATATCTAAAAAAGACTTTTCTCAAATAAACCAGTTTTTTGTCATTTTTTCTACTAGTTTTTGAGGCTAATTGAAGTTTGAGATCAAGATCAAAATATAAATTGTAACATTATTTTTAATAAAAGAGAAAAAATACATTTTTTCCAGAGCGATTTATTTTCTTATTTAAAATTTTAAAATGTCCCTTTTTATTGAATTTTAATAGGTTTAAATATTTTAATTGATTTTAAAAATCAATTAAAATATTTAATGAAAATTTAATTTTAAAGATAAAAAAAATTACTATTTTAAAATTTATTATTTATTTAAGTGGAAAAATAAAAGTATTACAGTTTGAATGAATAGATATAAAAGAAATAAATTTGAATTTTTGAAATAACTTAACTTGAATTATTTAAATTATTGATTGTTTTAATTAAATAAATTTGAAATCAACCATTTTGATGTTAATTTAATAATGAACCATTATTAGACATAACATGTCTAGTAATGTTTAATATTTATTAATTAAAAATTATCAAAATCATTAGATTAATGGATTATTATTAAATGAGTATTTATATTACTTATTTGGGTGTTAAAAAAAAATATTTTTTGGGTATTTATTTTTTGTCAAATTTATTGAAAAAGAAATAAAAACTGTGTACATAAAAATTATTGTCGAGTATTATAAAAATGATTTTTGGGTATTATAAAAATGATTTTTGGGTATTATAAAAATGATTTTTGGGTATTATAAAAATGATTTTTGGGTATTATAAAAATGATTTTTGGGTATTATAAAAATTATTATTGAGTATTATAAAATTAGTGCTAAGGGAGGTCTGCCTCTCTTTCTTTTTTGTCCGATTGGGACTGATTTAGCTATTAATGGAGGACTGACTTCTTTTAATCTAATAGCCAAACCAACAACATGCTTGCATATATACTCTTTAAGAAAACTAGGACAAGTGCATTTAGCCTGTTTCTAATCTTGACAATTGTCTCTATCAACACACCATATATTAAATGACTTCATAAAATGATCAAAAGTCGTAAATTTTCCAGATTGATAACGCTCGAATTCAGAATCAGTAATCTTTTTAAAATCATCTGAAGGAATATAAAACTTATCATCAAGTATCTTAATTTCTTTCGATTCTTTAGCCCATTGGTATTTAAGTATTAATTAAGATTAGATTAGTTAGATTAATTAAGTTTTAAAATTTAAAATGTTCGTCATGATCTTAAAATTTGATTTGAAACTTCAATTTGCCGTTTTAGACCAAACAGAATAGAATTCAAAGTAATTAAAGAATATCTTAAGTTAGCACTTTTGGAAATGTTTCAATCAATTGAATGTATTTTTTAAAATTTTCAAATGAGTTTTTTTTGTGTCTTAAAGCATATTTTTTCATAGTTGATATTCATCTTCTTTATGAATAATAGAGTATTTATAATATGTGCTTTAGATAACAGTCCGAAATTTAAAAAAATTTAAAAAAAGATATTTTAGTACTTAAAGATGAAGCAGCGTGGCGCAGTGGAAGCGTGCTGGGCTCATAACTCAGAGGTCGGTGGATCGAAACCATTCGCTGCTAATTTTTTCTTCTTTTGAATTTTTATAAATTTAACTAAAATTTTCTTGATCAATTATTATTAAAATATAAGATCTCTATTTTATTATAAAAATTATATTCAATTTAAAGTAAGTATATTATCAAAGAAAATATAACTGTGTACTTAAATTTATATTGAGAAAAAATTACCATGTGAAGGTTAATTTTTTTGTCGCAGAAATAATTTTCATAATAAGGTGTATTGATTTAAAATAGACTTTAGTTCTTTCTAGATCAAATTCGATAAAGTTAAATTAATGATAAATAAAATGCCACTATCAGACTCTCTTTACCTGTTATTTTCACATCAACAAATATTTTATAAAAGGAAAATTATTATTTTTGTTTTATGAATAAAAACAGGATAGCATAGAAGAGTGGTTACATAGAAAAAGAGCTTCCGCAAATAGAAACCACAATGAAACAAAAATAAAAATCACTTGCGCAATCTAACTTTTTTATTTAAGTTTATTAGCTTAATTTGACGATTTAAGATGAAATAAATTTTAATTTTAATTTTGAAAAAAAAACATTAACAATAAATCTTATAGTTACATTTCACGATTAATTCAGGAAAAAGTTTTCAAAAAAAAAAATTAAAATTAAAAATATACTTTAAAATTTAATTTTTACTTCAGATAAAAATTAATGCAACTTTTTCCTTGTTAAAGATTAAACTAATGGGGTTATGAAGTTCATTTCAATTCGATCGTTTCAATTAAGAAAAATTCTTAATATTTAAGCAATTTTGCTTAATCCATAAATATATGTCTGCAAAAACTCTGCAATTTACTTGCACAATTAATTTTGAATACTTTTTAATGGTGTGCAAAATGCAGAAAATTGCAGAGTATTTTGCAGTTTTATTTTAATGAATTAAGCAAATTAGCTAAGAATTAAGCATTTTATAGAACTAAATTATCTCTTTTAGTAATAAAGTTATTCATATTTTTTTGAATTGAAAAGATCGAATTTAAACGAACTTCACAACCCCTAAACAAATTATGTTTGATAAAGTTGAGTATTTTGTTGTAAAAAATTTATTTTTTTTCAAATCAGAGATTTAAAATTTTGATTTTTAAATTTATATTTGATCATGACTTCAATTTGCCTTAATTATTTATTTATTTATTTATTTATTCGTTTCATTTTGCGCCAATTCTGGCGATGTATTAAAATTAAAAATGAAAAAAGTAAAATGTTAATTATATTCTGATTATAAATCAGAAAAAAAAATTAAAATTTACTTTATCATGAATCGTCATTTATAAAAGCTAAAATAAAATAAAAAAAGTAAGATTGCGCAAGTGGTTAACATTTGGGTTGCAAAGTAGTTTTTTGCAGAAAACTCTTTTTCGATGTAGCCACTTTACTATGCTAACCTGTTTTTTAGGTCTTTAATCAAAAATATAAATTCTAATTTTTTTAGTAAATAATTGTTGTGAAATTAAGAACATTAACAGTAAGGTAAAGTATGTAACAAGGAAAGTATGTAAATTTAGAATTATTTCAGAAAAAAGGCATTGTGAAATTTCATACAAAACTTCCAATACAAAAATAAAAAAATTCTAAAACTTTTGTTCTAAATGTCAAAAACTTGTTCTATAAATAAAACAAAGTGAAACAACTGTTGCTTCACCCTCTGCGGAAGTCTGCAAAATAATTCCAAATTCATTTTTAAATCTGTGCAAATTAATTCCGTCTTATTTTTAACACTTTTGGATGCAATTTTGCAGAATTCGCAAAGATTTTGCAGACTTCCGCAGAAGGTGAAACAACAATTGTTTCTATTTGTTTCATTTACAGAACAAGTTTTTGACATTTAGAACAAAAGTTTTAAAATTTTTTTACTTTTGTATTGGAAGTTTTGTATGAAATTTTACAATGTCCAGAAATAAGTTATACAATATCAACAAAAAATTTAAATTGAATTAAAAATAAAGTTATTTTATCATATCATTTAAGTATGAATATTTTATTATTTTTATATTTTTTTGCATTTTAAAATTCACTCAAACGATTTTTATTATGATATTTAAATATATATTGTAATAAAAATAATAAAAAAAGTAGCAGCGAATGGTTTATATATATTTAAATATATTGTTTAAATTAATAAAATAATTTTTTAAAAGTTTTGAAAAGAAAAAAAGTAGCAGCGAATGGTTTCGATCCACCGACCTCTGAGTTATGAGCCCAGCACGCTTCCACTGCGCCACGCTGCTTCATTGATGTAGCTATAAAATTTCAATATACTTTTTCAATGCGAGCTTTATAGAAGAAGAAAATTTGCGAGAGAGTTATTAAATTATGAAAATTCCAAGGCATAAAATTTTATTCAAAATTAACCTTTTACCCAATGGTTGATGAAAAAAAACAAAGTTGTAGTTCACGCTTAAATTTAATAAAAATATTGTCAAAACTAAAAGGAGTTTAAACTATATCACAATAGGAAAACTAATTAAGTATTTAATTGGATCTTTAATTGATAACTCTTTTCTGCAATTGTTTTAATAATCGTGAGAAACATTAATAAATTCAAGTCTAAAAAGTCTCGGTAATTTGTTATAAACTTAAACTAAAATTAAAAAATAAATTATTATAAATAAAATAAATAATAATACATTTCCGGTATATAATAAATCAAAGTCATCGTTTATTCAAAAAAAATCGACTGTTATTAGATCGAATTTGCAAGGTAAAGTTAAATTTGAAATTATTTTGAGATACATTTTTAATTTCACAACGATTATTTTTTAAAAAAGGTAAAATTTAAATTAATGATTAAAATCATAAAAAAACAGGTTAGCATAGCAAAGTGGTTACTTCGATGAAACGTTTTCTTTAAATAAACTTACTTCAAACCCAAATGAAAACCACTTGCGCAATCTAACTTTTTAGATTTTGTTCAAATAAATCGTTTACTTAAACTCTCTAACAATATATACAATTTATTAATAAACAATTTCCATTTTAAAAGAATTTTTCTCTTGGACATTTGACTGATACGACTTTAGTTTTTAGAAGCTTTACCCTTTTATGGGTCGCTGAATTTTTGCTACATCTATACAACTACTCGTAAACAAATATATAAAAATATCTTGACCATCATTTTGTGTTTGCTTACCTTTTCTTATCTATAGTCTTTGCACTCGCGATATAACGAATGATTTGAAAGTCTTCACTCGGTTTATTAGATTCGCTTAATTGAATTAACCATGTTAAATAATTGGGGAATAAAAAAAATTTTAAAATTAATTTTTGCGTTATGATTTTGAGAAATTTAGTAGGAGTACCACAAAATTTAATTAAAATACCCCAAATTTTTTATTTTTTTCCCTAAATATTAAATAGATTCCCCAATTATTACTTTTATACATAAAGCCTTTATTTATAAAAGTATGTATAATTTCGGAAATTAATTAACACTAAATTAAATAGAAATTCACTATTTTTAACTTATTGACAATTTTTTTTTAATAATAACACTTTTTATAAAAATACTAAAATAGTACCTAAATCTGTACCTAAATTTTACAATAATAATTTAGTGATGTTCCTATTTTTTCCCCAAAATTTACGAAAAATAAAGTAAATTTACGTAAATTCATAAAAGTAATAAATCATAAATTTAACAGATTTTACGCCAAGAGCTTTGTTGTTTTTTGAGTGAGTTTATTTAATTACAAAATTTAGGTACTTTTTTTATTAAATTCGTTATCATTTTTGAGTAAAAATTGCTTTTTTTTAAGAAAAAGTGAAAATAAGTTAAAAATATCAGTTCCCCCACTCAACACTAATTTTTCTAAAATTACGTAATTTAATACAATAATTTTTTAGGTATTCTATCTAATTATTTTGGCAATTCATCACAAATACTTAGTCAAGGGAATGTAAAATCTAAATCTGATTCACCAAAAGGTTAATAGCATAGCAAATGTTAAATTATCGTCAATTTTATTTTCTTAATTTTTCAAAACTTACTTATAGAAAAAATATACTCATTTATTTTGATTATTGTTCCACTCTTGAATGTTATTTTTCAAATAATGCAATAATCAAACTTGCTAAAAGTTATTATTTTTTGATTTTTAAATTATTTAAATTTAAAATCTAAGCTAATAACTTCAATGACATAAACATCTTTCAAGAAAAATAAGGCTCACATGATTTTCAGCTTAAAAATCAATTGAATACTATCTTTTTTTCTAACAAACACTCTCTCCTCATAATTTAGGTTCTTTCATCTAAATTTGTCATCATTTTTAATAATAAGTGCTATTTTTTAAGAAAAAGTGTCAATAAGTCAAAAATAGTGAATTTCTATTTAATTTAGTGTTAATTAATTTTTCTATGTATAAACTTAATAATTGGGGAAAAAAATAAAAAATTTGGGGTATTTTATTCTAATTTTGTGCTGTCGATTTTAATCTTCCTTTCTTTTAATTTATAATAGAAAAAATAAGAATATCATAACAATGTCGTAAGGCATATTTGTAAAAATTCATAAATTTGTTTATCAATACTGAACCAAGTTTATCAAACTCTAAGTGATTATTGTCAATAAACTCAAAAACATCAAATTTACAAACTTTAAATTAAGAAACTCTGAGGAAGGCTTTATATAACCGAAACAGGTCAGTTTATAATATAAATAACAACTTGAAATAAAATTTTTATTCAACGAAAAAATTATTTTTATTGTCTATTTTTTATAAAGAAATCATTGATTATCTTGGTATTCATCCATGCTTTTGAATTGAACCCAATATAAACCGGACGATTTTATTTGAAAATATTTTTGAATCACCACAGGTTCTGTTAGTTTCCTTTCTTTTGTCATTATTTTTATTATCCAGATTAAAAATATAATTAAATAATACAAAATCATTTTTTTTTTCATGAATTTAATTTTTAGCATATTCATTTTAACGATTGCTAAAAAATTATTGTAATCGTTCTATAAATTGAAAATTAACGTTGAAATGTATTAAAATGGGCTTCGATCACATTGGTTATATGATATTTTTAAATAATTTATTTGAAAAGAGAGAAAATTGGGTTCGTTTTAAGTAATTTGTTTCAGTGAAACTGTAGAAGATGCCATAAATAATTTAAATATTTTATAAAGTTCACGAAATTCAAAACTTTAGTGCTATCTGAATTCCACATTTTTGACTCAAAATTCGTAATCTACACGAAATTTTATTTATACTTAAGTAGGTTTTTACTAAAATTTAGAAAAAAAAACATCACTAGAATATTAATATACAAATTTGTTAAAAATCACATGATTTGAAGAGATTTTTTAAGAAAAATAAAGTAATAAAGTAAAAAATTTAAATCCTAGATTTGTTCAGAATTTTGTATAGTTTGTCTCAAGTATAAGTTTGTCGAGTTGTATTCAGATAATCAAAACAAAAGATATTAATAATATGGCATTTATAATTATTATCCGAGTTGTTTAAAACACACAAGTCTCAAGTCAAATCTAAGTCCGGACTTTTTTTTTTTCAAAAGTCCAAGTCCAAAGTCCATTTTGAATATTTTGAAGAAGAATTGTGAAGACTTTTATGCTAAAATTGCAAGAAAATTCTGACATATTACAAATCTATTGCATCAGAGAACCAAAGAGTTTAAGATTTTTAAATATGATGCCTGATCTAGCAAATTTAAAAAAAAAATCCGGACTTTGACTTTCGAAATAAAAAAAAAAAGCATGGGTTTGAAATTTTTTAATGACTTGGACTTTTTTTGGGACTTTTAAACAACTATACATTAAAAGTAAGATACATATAAAGTATTATAATATAAAAGTAAGATCGTGCAAGTGATTGTCATTTAGGCTTGAAATAGGTTTATTTTAAGAAAGCGTTTCATCGAAGTAACCACTTTGCTATGCTAACCTGTTTTTTTATGATTTTAATCATTAATTTAAATTTTACCTTTTTTAAAAAATAATCGTTGTGAAATTAAAAATGTATCTCAAAATAATTTCAAATTTAACTTTACCTTGCAAATTCGATCTAATAGCAGCCAAAATTTTTTTACTAATCTGGCTGCTATTAGATCAATTAGATAAATATTAGGGTTTCCTATTGTGATATAGGTTAAAATCTCTTTTTTATGACAATAATATTTTTATTAAATTTAAGCGTGAGCTACAGCTTTGTTTTTTTTATCAACCATTGGGTAAAAGGTTAATTTTGAATAAAATTTTATGCCTTGGAATTTTCATAATTTAATAACTCTCTCGCAAATTTTCTTCTTCTATAAAGCTCGCATTGAAAAAGTATATTGAAATTTTATAGCTACATCAATGAAGCAGCGTGGCGCAGTGGAAGCGTGCTGGGCTCATAACTCAGAGGTCGGTGGATCGAAACCATTCGCTGCTACTTTTTTTATTCTTAAAACTTTTAAAAAATTATTTTATTAATTTAAACAAAATATTTAAATATATATAAACCATTCGCTGCTACTTTTTTTATTATTTTTATTACAATATATATTTAAATATCATAATAAAAATCGTTTGAGTGAATTTTAAAATGCAAAAAAATAAAAAAATAATAAAATATTCATACTTAAATGATATGATAAAATAACTTTCTTTTTAATTCAATTTAAATTTTTTGTTGATATTGTATAACTTATTTCTGGGCATTGTGAAATTTCGTACAAAACTTCCAATACAAAAATAAAAAAATTTTAAAACTTTTGTTCTAAATGTCAAAAACTTGTTCTGTAAATGAAACAAATAGAAACAATTGTTGTTTCACCTTCTGCGGAAGTCTGCAAAATCTTTGCGAATTCTGCAAAATTGCATCCAATTTAAAAGTGTTAAAAATAAGACGGAATTAATTTGCACAGATTTAAAAATGAATTTGGAATAAATTTGCAGCAGAGGGTGAAACTACAGTTGTTTCACTTTGTTTGATTACGTAATCTTACGTAAAATTACATATTCTTACCGACTAATATTTACGTAGGATTACATAAGCACACTTAAAATAATATAAAATTACGTAATTTAGCCTAAATTACGTTATTTTTTAGAATCGACGGTCGATTCTGGACCTTTTATAAAAACACTGTAAGAAAAAAGAGAAGGAGAAGGAAGGCGATTTGGTTTTGTTCTAAGCTTTTTTTTTTTTTTGTATTTTACATATTTAAAAAATAAAAGATATAATCTATGTCAAATTCGGAAAATATTTTAAATATTGTACCAAGGAAGAAGTCCCTGCTTCAAATATCACAAGGAAATTTCGAGGCTTCAACATAGAGATAACTTTTTTTTCAACAGAACCGCTTACATGTAGAACTCGCTGCCAAATAAATTAGTTGAAGCCTCCAATGTTAACAGCTTTAAAGCAGGAATTGATTGCTAGATGAGCAGCAATCAATCACATCAGCTGTTTTAGTGTGCCTTATCAGCACACTCACTGGCTAGCCAGCGACAGTCAATACTACTACAACAAAAACTACTTTTATTAAGGAGATAAAGAAATAATTTATTTTCACTAAAACGAAAAAGTTAGATTGCGCAAGTGGTTTTCATTTGGGTTTGAAGTAAGTTTATTTAAAGAAAACGTTTCATCGAAGTAACCACTTTGCTATGCTAACCTGTTTTTTTATGATTTTAATCATTAATTTAAATTTTACCTTTTTTAAAAAATAATCGTTGTGAAATTAAAAATGTATCTCAAAATAATTTCAAATTTAACTTTACCTTGCAAATTTGAACTAAAAACAGCAAAATTAATTTGAAAAAACAGTAATTACTTAAATTTTTAGAATATGGAAAATGTATTTTAAAAATTAATTAACTTTTTTATGATATATTGAATTGAAGTTTAGATTTTCGGGAGATATATCCTCTAAGAGTGAAGTTTAGAGTGAGTTAAAATTCAGCTTTATTTTATTTAATGATTAGAAAATTAAATCTTATTATCTTTCAGAGAAAAAATGGATAAATATTTTAATTAAAATTTAGTTCATCCTTAATCATCATAAATAAAAGATGAACTTTGTAATGTAATATGGGACAATAAAAAGATTGTTATAACTAATTCTTTATTAAAGATAAGATGGCTATAATAATAAAAAGAGTTGCTTATATATTGAATTATGTACGTGACAAGATTCTTGAAAAGAATAAAGATGCTATTGCAAATTACCAAATAAGGTAAAATGAATTTTATTAAGTTCTAGTTGATAAAATATTCAAGTCATCAACTTATAATATGACAACTTTAATTTAATTAAATAATTTTATAGAATTAAAAATTTATTTGTCTTTTTTATAAAAAAAAGTGTTGAACCAGTGTTGAAACATGTTGCTGCACCGAAACTCCGTTTTATTAGACTTAATTTTCAGTTTAGTAGTAGTAGTAGTTGAAATATTTTAAACTGCAGCTTAGAGGTTACCTCAATATAGCTTTAAAGAGCTGGACCAGTCGCTTCTTTATGCGTAAATCTACCAAAAAATTTATGTAAATTAACGTAAAAATTAAAATCGTTAAATGAATAAATCGATTTTTGAAAATTTTTTAGTTTTTTTTTTAACTCCTTGGTCAGATGAATAAATAAATCAAAATTCAAAAAATATTACCAAATATTTATTAATTCAAGGCGAATTTAAAAAAAAATTATTTCAAGCCTATAAAATTCTTTTAATTTTTTATTTGGCGGTTTTAATTTTTACGTAATTTTGCATAAATTTTGGTAAATTTACAGAAAATACAGTTATCGGAGTAGCAATCGGTAAACCACAACTCGATTCAAGAAATAAAACCATATATGGTAAGAATATTGCTTAAAGCAAAAAAATAAAAAATTGATGCATTCTTTAACAATTGACATTCTAAAATAAGCAATATTCTCACCATATATGGTTTTATTTCTTGAATATTGTCTTTTTATAAAAAATTGTACCTAAAATTCGGATATGTATTTTTTAATTAAAAAAAGTTTAAAAATAGAAATTAAAAACAAAAAATAAAAATAAAAACTGAATTTAAGCTAAAAAATTATAATATGGAAAGAGCAGCCTGAACTTGTATCAGAATTCCATTTTTTTAGAAGAAACGCTTAGCATAATTGTTTAAAACTCTCAAATTAGAGTCCAAAATTAGAATTTTTAGCGTTCCGGCCACACGAAAAAATAAAAGGCCCAAAATTTTACTTACCACTTTTTTTAATAAAAAAAACCCAAAATAGTTTTTAAAATAGCAGTGTTTTTATAAAAAATAGCGGTACCAAAACATTATTTGCTAAAATAATATTCTTTTACTTGGACTTAAAAAAAAAAGAAATTAAATTTGAAGTTCGGTCTTGACTTAAGACTTGTGACTTTTAAACAACTCTGGAAAAATAAGAAAAATATATAAGCAAAACTAAAATAAGATGATTGGCGATGTGATGGGTTTAAGTGGCCAAATATGTCCAACGCTTACAACCGTTTAAAGTTCAGCACAATGAACCTCAAATTTATTAAGCTTATTATTTACATACTTAAAAATTGGCTAACTAAATCAAAAGAATTTATTTAAACTTATTGAATTTATTTGTTATTCTCAAGGTTCAATTTCTTTTTGAAACAGGTGTGACAAAAAATATAAATGGATCAGAAACCATTAATAAAGACTATAAAACACATGAAAAAATATTGATTTAATTAATGAGAAAAAAACATATAATAAATTTAAAAAAAAAAGATAAAAAACATTAATTCAAAATCCTATTTTTTAATATTTTTAGTTTAAAAAACATACAATCAATTGCATATTGAGGATAACAAGCATAAATTCAAATCTAATTTTTTTTATATTTAATAACACATTTTTATATTTATTAGTTGAAATATTAATATAAATTTTTATAAAAAAGAATTAAAAAAAATTTCAAACAGGAGGGTTAAAACTATTTTCTAACAATTCTATTCAGTTTTAATTCCGTCTCATTTTAACTGATTAAGTTATTTATCATATAATTTATGTTTTTTCTATTTTTGATTTTTTATAGTTTATGTTTTATTCTCTCATTATATAAGCTAAAATTTTAAAATTGACATTATGCTTTTTTCTATTTTTTAAATGTTTTTTCTCCCTTTTTAAGTTTTTTTCTACATCACCCCCTTTTTAAATATTTTTTTCTATTCGGATCCGGATTTTGGGCACAACCATATATAAAAAAAATGCAAAATATAATGGATCTAGTTATGAAATCGAATATGCATATTCGAACCGATATTCGAATAAGTAGCAATTCGAATGAAAGTTAGATTTGAATTTAATTTTTGACAATAAATAATTTTGAATAATATACTTGAAAATTAATTAATTTAAATAAAAAATTGAATCTCTAAAATATTCGAATTTAATTTTGAAAATGTAAAATTTTTGAAAAAAAAACTGAATTTAATAAATACTCAATTTAATATTTGAAAATTAAAATTAATCAAAAAAATAATTGAAAAAAAAAATTTAATCAATAAAGAATTCATAAAATAAATTGAATTTCAATTTTACTTAGTTACATAATTAGTGTTAATTAGTGTTTACATAATTAGTGAACAATGGATTTTCACCAGTCAAAACAACTCTTCTAACATTTTCTGGATTACGATAGACCCATTTACCTTGGCCGGCCCGAGAAAATAGTTGTTCTGACAAAACCAACGATTCAAGAGTAAAGTAAAAAAAAAATATTCAAATACCTAATTTATCAAACAATTTATTCAAATTTTTATATTTTAAAATTATTAGTTGAATTTTTCTAAAATTAAAGTTAAGTTCGAATTTTGATTTAAAAGTAATAAGTTTTCGAATTTAATTTCAAAAATTAAAATTAATCAAATATAAATTCAAATTTATTTTATATTCAAGGTTTTATTCAAATATACTACTTTTTCAATATTCTTTACAAATTTTGTATTTATTCGAGTTTCAATTTGTGTCCAAAAAACTAATTCGATTTCATCACTAAATTGATCTGATTTTTTTTCTAAATTGTTGAAGAAAAAAAATTAATAAAAAAAAATTTATTGAAAATTTTTGCTAAAAAAAAAAACAAAAAAGAATCAAAATTCAGCTAACTTTCGCAATTGTGTGGAACGGCGTCGACTTCAAAATAGTCTCGCATACAAATAAAAATTCCTAAACACTATGCACATAAACAAAAAGACACAACACATATACTTTATAGCCCAAATACTAAATATAATATTTTCCATATATTTTCATTTTGAAGAGATTTACTTTTGTTAACTTACATAATTTTGAAGATATCTGAAAAAAAATTGCTTTTAACTAGTTCGAAATAAAAAAAAACATTTCCAACAGAATGGACTCCCAATTTTCTCCATTCGGAATAACACCAAGCCCAGCGATGCCGGGCTCCCTGCTCATGCCACCACCATCCCTGCCTCCACCATCATTGCCACCGCCGCTGACCAACGAACGGCCCAGTGACACTTCCCCACACTCATCAAACGAAAAGGACCGCAGCTCGGACTCCAAGACGGGCTCGGTCCCGCCCCAGTCAGCCCAAAACTCGCTCTCATTCCCCAGCTCCATCAACCTCGCTTCATACAACCCATTCTCTGTCCAAGCACCCGCCACCCCACTGCCATCGGTGCCCAGTGCAACCGACTCCCATTTGCAGCCAACTCTACAGTAATTTCTTCTAACTCACAGCCCCCCCTCTTTCACGCTTTCTAATCTTTGTAAACCTAGGAACATCGTGAGCACTGTCAACCTCGGCTGCAACCTAGAGCTGAAAAAAATAGCCCTGTACGCCAGAAACGCCGAGTACAACCCGAAGCGTTTTGCTGCCGTCATTATGCGCATCCGGTCGCCAAGAACCACTGCGCTGATATTCAGCTCTGGCAAAATGGTGTGCACAGGAGCCAAGAGCGAGGAGGACTCGCGACTGGCGGCCAGAAAGTATGCGCGCATCATTCAGAAGCTGGGCTTTCCGGCCAAGTTCATGGACTTCAAAATTCAGAACATTGTGGGCAGCATTGATGTGGGCTTTTGTCTGCGCCTCGAGTGCTTTCACACTTGTCACTCGCAGTTCAGCAGCTATGAGCCCGAGTTGTTTCCCGGCTTGATTTACCGGCTGCACGAGCCCAAAGTGGTGCTGCTGATTTTTGTCTCTGGCAAAGTGGTCATCACTGGTGAGCTCAGAAAATGCTTTTTTTTTTAGAAGTAATTTTTTGGATTTTTTAAGGGGCCAAATTGAGGACTGAGATCAACGAGGCCTTTGAGAAAATTTACCCCATTTTGAAGAATTTCAAGAAGGTCTAGAATTCGACACGTGACTGGTAGTGTGCGCATGCACAAAGTGAAATAGCAGGTGTATTCATTTTTCTCGATGTTTAAATTGGTTAATTTATTGAGTGATAATTTTGTTTTTTTATTTTGTTTTTTTTTTTGTTTGCTGCTGGAATTAGTTTATTTTGATTTAAAAATTGTTGATTTAAACATCGGGTTTTAGTTTTTGTATTCTAGTTTGGTGATTTTGAAATTATTTGACAAAAATTTTACAATTTTACTCCTTCAGATGCTTCAATCCAATTTAAAATTTGTAAATTAAAATAAATGCTTTTGAGACTGAATGTGTCTTTGGCAGAACAAATCCATTTAGTTGTTATTTTTTGGCAAATGTGTTCAAGGATTTTTAAACTTGTTTGATCTAAATTTTATTTCTACTTGTAATTTATTCATATTAATAAAGTGTTAAGTGAGCTTTCTTTTTTTTTTGAAAGTTCAAATTTAAAAATATAATTAATTCAAGAGCAACAACAAAATTATATTCATTTAGTCATATGTTAGCATTTGAACTATTTTAAAATTTTTTTTCCAAGCACATCAAAATAAAGTTATTGAAATAAAATATATTTTTCTTTCTAATTTTATTAAACTGATGAGCGAAAACAATGGTCTACAAGCATGACCGAATTGGCAATAGGTAAAAAAGTAAAAAGTTGGAATTTTTTTTTGATTAGTTTTTTTTTGGAATTTGAGGTTTTTTATTTTATTAATTGAATTAGCCTTGTTTTAGGGAAAAGTAAATTTAAAAAGAATTTTAGAAAAAAAAATTAGTTAGAATTTGTATAAAATTTATAAAATAAAACAAGATGTTACATTGTTAAATACTAAAGAAATATGATTAAAGATCAAAAGAAAAGACTAATAAAAAAAGCTTTACTTATTCTATATTAGTTCATTAAGATTTTTTACATTTCAGTATTTTATTTTTATCGAAAATTTGAAATTTAATTTAATTTCATCTTTTTCAATATTTTAATGATTGGATTTTTTATTTTACTTTTAAACTGCTACTTAATTCATTTTTTCTTTTCATTTTCTTTTCTCGAATTAATAACCAATTTTATGCTTTTTAAATATCTTGTCGTTATGATTTTTTTCTAAAAATATTATCTAAAATTAAAAAAAAAATTTAATCTATAATTATTTCTATAAATAAGCGCTTAATAAAAAATTAAATCCGATGATAGACCACTCATTTTTTTTTGAAATTTAATATATTAAATGAGAAGATAAGAAAATTCTAATTTGAATCTTCATACATTTATCAAATTTAGATCTCATAAAAATCTTAGAAATTTCTATTTTTAGCGATTTATTTTTTGTATCATCAGATTTTAGCTTTCTTACTTTTATTTTTAAATCTCAAAAAAAAAAACGGTCAATAGTTTCCTTAAATTATTGAATTATTTATATCTTGAAAAAAATACTTTTATTAAATTGAATTTAATTTTATAATAAAATAGTATTCTTATTTTTTAAAAATAATTGATCAAAAAAATTTTTAATTTTTAATATAAAAATTCAAAAGAAGAAAAAAGTAGCAGCGAATGGTTTCGATCCACCGACCTCTGAGTTATGAGCCCAGCACGCTTCCACTGCGCCACGCTGCTTAATTTGTGAAGCTAAAATAGTTCAATATACCTTAAATTGTACTTTTTAAGAAATCAAAATTTTTTTGGGATTTAAAATTTCAGACAAAGCTTTAAAAATAAAATAAATTAAAGAAATAGATTATAGAAAAAAATCTTTTTTTTTGTTAAATTTTATCAAAGTCAAATGTTCAAGAGTAAAATTTTTTTAAAATGGAAATTGTTTATTATATAATTGTATCTTAAATAATAGGTTAAATAAGAAGATTTATTTGAACTAAATTTAAAAAGTTAGATTGCGCAAGTGGTTTTCATTTGGGTTTGAAATAGGTTTATTTAAAGAAAACGTTTCATCGAAGTAACCACTTTGCTATGCTAACCTGTTTTTTTATGATTTAAATCATTAATTTAAATTTTACCTTTTTTAAAAAATAATCGTTGTGAAATTAAAAATGTATCTCAAAATAATTTCAAATTTAACTTTACCTTGCAAATTATATCTAATAACAGCCAATTTTTTTGTCAATAAACGATGACTAGACCTTTGATTTCTTATAAACTGTAATTAAAAAACAAATAATTTATTTTTTGATTTAGTTTAAGTATATAACACACTAACGAGTCTTGTTAGACTTGAATTTTTTTAATGGTTCTCTCCGATTATTAAACAATTGCGGAAAAGAATTATCAATAAAGGTTAACTGAAATAATAACCGTATTTCCTCGCGTAATATCTACTTGGTTAATGGAACGGCTAATTATTCATTGAGCCGCCTAATTCACACGAAAGAACGGCAAATTCAATGGGTGGACCGGTCATTTTAATTAATAAATTTTAATTAAATCGCCAGCGATCGCTGTTGCTTCCGAAATAGACAAAGTGGCACCTTTTTAGACACCTCTTTAGCTAATCTATCCAATTCTAAAGTTTAAATTTCCCTTTAGTGTATATTTCTCTTAAAAACGCCCAAAAACTCGTAAAAACCCCCAAAAATCGAGTGCCACGCCCATTTACCGATTTTTGACCAAAACAAAGTTCATATTCGTGATCAACATGGTCGAATACCCCCCAAAAAATTAAAAAGAAAAAGATTTTGATACAAATTTTGATTAAATTTTCAATAAACTTATTTTTTTCAATTTTTTTAAAAATGTCTCATTTTGAACACTTTTTTCAAGAAAAATAAAAGAGAAAATAAAAAAAGTAAAACCATCATTTTGTTCAGAATTTTGTCTTGTTTCAGAATTTGTATAAAAATATATAGGTTAAGGGGTTTGCAAAAAAGTAGATCTCGAAAAAGTTAAAAATGTCAAAATTTTTCCGATTTTTTTCCGAAAAAATTTTCATTTTTTTTTTTCAAAATAATCAGCTCATAATATAGAGCATTTAATTCTCTATCAGAAAATGTGTCGATCGAGTAGATTCGATTGATTAAATTCTGAGATAAAAACGCTTAAATAAGATATACTTTATATAAGACTGTAAAGATTCAGTACCCCCTAGCCAAAAGAAAAAATTTTTGACCGCCCCTAAAATTTTGGCTAAACCTAGGTTTTCATATACGTAGAATCCAAAAATGAGGTCGAAATCCATATCTGGAGATAGTGTGGAAGTTTTGGATCGCGCGAACTTTAAAAAAACAATAATTTCATATAATTACCCATGGGCTTTAAAGACATGTCCTGCTTAATATCCCAAGGATATTACGCAAGGAAATACAGTAACTCTCTCGCAAATTTTCTTCATCTTTAAAGCTCGCATTGAAGAAGTATATTGAAATATAATAGCAACAGCAATGAAGCAGCGTGGCGCAGTGGAAGCGTGCTGGGCTCATAACTCAGAGGTCGGTGGATCGAAACCATTCGCTGCTACTTTTTTTCTTTTCAAAACTTTTAAAAAATTATTTTATTACTTAAAAAAATATATTTAAATATCATAATAAAAATCGTTCGAGTGATTTTGAAAAGGCAAAAAAATAAAAAAAAATTAAATATTCATCCTAAAATGATATGATTAAATTAATTTATTTCTCATTTAATTAGCAGCCTAAAATTTTTGTTAGTATTGTAAAGCTAATTTCTGAAATAATTCTAAAATTTTACTACCTAGTTACATACTTTACTTTAATGTTAGTGTTTATAATTTCATAACAATTATTTTTAATAAAGTTAAAATTTATATTTTTGATTAAAGACTAAAAAATACAGGTTAGCATAGCAAAGTGGTTACATCGAAAAAGCGTTTTCCGTAAATAAACTACTTTGCAACCCAAATGGAAACCACTTGCGCGAACTAACTTTTTTTTATTTTAGTTTATATTTTTTAAATTATGATT
Organism: Brachionus asplanchnoidis; assembly: GCA_025491095.1. Taxonomy (NCBI): domain Eukaryota; kingdom Metazoa; phylum Rotifera; class Eurotatoria; order Ploima; family Brachionidae; genus Brachionus; species Brachionus asplanchnoidis. The sequence continues at coordinate 3,621,354 of JAILYF010000008.1, read as the reverse complement.
CAGGATAAAGTAAATTTAAATTTTAAGTATTCATCAATTTTTTTTTCTGATTGATAATCAGATAGTTACAGAACATTTAACACATGTGAGTCAATGAAGATTAGCAAAAAATTATTTAAAATTTTTTATTCACTTTCCTTAAATCGTCAAAAATAAAATAAAGATCTATAAAAAAAAAGTTAGATTGCACAAGTGGTTTCCATTTGGGTTGCAAAAGCAGTTTTTTATCAGAAAACGTTTTATCGATGTAACCACTTTGCTATGCTAACCTGTATATTTCTGTCATAGATCAAAATTATAAGTTTTACCTTTTTTAAAAATTAATTGTTGTGAAATTAAAAACATAAGTAAAGTGGGTCTGGTAGTAAAAATTTAAAATTATTTAAGAAATATGCTTTTCAATAATAACAAAAAATAATTAAATAAACCTGGCATAATGGCATGAAAATATTATAAATTTAATACAACCAATTATTTTCAATAAAGTATGTGTGTTATTCAAAAAGATTTTTTTTTTATTCTCATGTGATTTAAAATTTAATTAATTTACAAATCTATGATGCTAAATACATTGGGTTTGTCTTTGTTTCGACCCTTGTAATCTTTGAACCATGATTTTTGGAATGATTGGCTAACTTATTCAGAGGAAACTTTTACCAAATCTAAGATAACCAGAACCTAATTTGAGTATAAAAAAGTTCATTCAAGGATAAATTTTCGATCCTTCATGGAATAGGTCGAGTGACATTTTAAGACGCTTGTAAAGGTAACTTTAAGTAGAAACAAACTGCTTTATTTCTTCTAAGATGAGTTCATTTTTCGCCTTGCTTGTTAAAACTTTTTTTTTAGCTGTCTCATCAAATGTTTTAGTTTCAAAAGATGTTTTGATTTGAAAAAACTTGATTATTTTAAATACCTTTATTTTCTTTAGTTCCTTCATTTACATTAATTTTATTTAATTAAAGCCCCATGGACACTTTAATATAAAATAATATAAATAATAAGCGGAAGAAAAATTTAATATACAATTAAATATCAATTATACAATAAAGTAAAAAATTCAGTTTCTTATATAATTAAAAATGATTAAGATTATTTTACATACAAAATTCAATTAAGTAACAACAGTATAAATTGTATTTTATCGAATCAATTTAGAATTGTTAAATTCAAAGCATCATTCAATCAAAAGAACACTGAATGCTAGATCATATTCAGTGCAAATTATATGAGTCTAATCTTCTACTTTTGACAACTGTTTTATTTATTTAAATTGAACATAATAGACAAGTTTAAATTAATTATAAAAAAAGAACAGCTTATTTTTCAATTTCATAAAAGCTGAAAAATTAAAAAAGAAAACAATTAAATTTATCTAGAAAAAGCAATAATCAAAAAGCGATCTAAATCAAAGATTTATAATGTATGATGTTCAGAGCGAGTAAATAAGACAATTTGAATTTTTTTATTCGCCAAAGGTACAGATATACAAATAAATAATAATTTTTCGCCCAAGGTACAGATATACAAATAAATAATAATTATTCGCCAAAGTAAATTCATTTTAAGAATAACTTTTTTTTTGCAGAGAACAAAAAAATATTTATCCAAAAATCCGGTACTAATCTTCAATAATTCAGTAAAAAAATAACAAACTCAATAAAGAATTCAAATTCAGTTTTTAATTTTTATTTCATAAAAACAACCCAAAAAATACAAAAATATACTATGAAAATATTTACTTATATGAAAATATTTCACTAATTCAATTGAATCATAACTTTATTTTTATTTTATTCACAAATGGACGTCAGCATACCTTACCACAAAAATATGGAAAATTTTCACAAAATATGTGAAAATATCACTACAGTGGTGTTTCGGATTTAGTAATTTACGATAATTTACGTTAAAAATAGTAAATTTACCGAATTTTACGTAAAATATTGTAAAAAAACGTAAATTTACTAGATTTTACGTAAAAATTGGTAAATTTCGAACATTTTACGTAAATTTATGTAAAAAAAAATGTCCAAAAAATTAAAATAATTTGGCACTTTTTAAAAAAATTGAATTTTTTTTATCCTTCAACATTTATATTCAAAATTATGAATAAAAAAAAATTTACCATAATTTACGCAAATTTTGGTAAAATGTAATAATTTTAATGGTAAAAAATAGTAAAAAATTGTAAAATATGGTAAAAAATGGTAAAAAATTTAAATTAATCAAAGGATTATTTATTGAAAAAAAATATTTGATCAAATTGTCATAAAACATATACAATTGAATAGATTTACACTTTATTTTTTGATTTATCCATTTTGATTGAAAACTTTTTATTTACATTTTTTAAATATAAAAAAAATATCTTGAATAGTTTTAATGCTTTTTAATTGTTTGAACAACCTCCTTGATTTTCAATTACTTTAATTATTGTCTAGATTTTAATTTGAATTAATTACAATTTTATTTTTATATTTTCAATTTTAACCTTTTTTAAATGTTTAATGTAATTTTGACATTTTTCTGATGTTAGCAAAATTTTGAAGTCCTCGATAGCTTTTAAGGCATCAATTTCATTTTAATTTTCTGTTTTCTTAAAAAAACTTTTAATTCGTTCCACATACACTCAATTGAATTTAGATCGGGTGATTTTGGTGGGAACTTGACCTAAATTTTTAAAAAATTTTTATTAGACAACAAACTTTACCATTCTGAGAATTGGAAAAAAAAGCAAAAAAAAAACTCAAAATGTCATTAAATTTATTATTGAATTTTTGAAAAATTTACCCAATAAACGTTATTTTTCTCTAGAAAATTCGTACAAATTTTAGATCTATGCTTGGGGTCATTATCCTGATGTAATTTAAACCAAAAATCATAATTTATTGCACCAAAAGGCAATAAGTATTGAGCCAATATTTCTATATACAGTATCGAATCTAAATTCGATGTGAATACCTATTGTTATAAAATTTTTAAAATTCTAGTAATATTTTTGAAAATAAATTACTGCTAAATTTGTTGGTCCCATAAATGATATACCTCCCCAAACATTAAGCTTTGATTTTGTTTTTGAAGTACAAGGAAACGCGTCTGGATATGCAGATGGGCACCTAAGGTGATACATAGGAGGTTCAAATAACCGAATGATTGTTTCATCAACGAAAATAAATTCTTTAAAATCACAATTATAATGTTTTAAGCACCAGATTAGCCTTTGGAGCTTATGAGATTCAGATAGGTATGGGGACTGCCCGAGACGTCGGTATCTGAATCCTTAACAAATAAAAACAATAAGATTTACATTTGACTAACTAAATTAAAGACAAACCTAGTTTAAACCTATATTTTCTTATAATCGAGCTGCTAATTTTAATTTTGAATTTTAAAAAAATTTTTTTAACAATTTCAGACGAACTATAGCAGCCCAAATTTGAAATAGTTTGATCCTATTAAAAGTTTTAAATTTAAAAGATTTAAAATTTATTCGAAAATAAATTTACTTGAATATACTTTGTAAGCTTTCAATTTAAAGCTAGCTTGTTTGCTAGTGATGGGAGTTTTCTCTTTAGTTTAGTTAACTAATTTTTAGTCGACTAGTTTTTAGTTAACTAATTTTTAGTCGACTTGTTTTTAGCTAACTAAATTTTAGTCGGCTTATTTTTAGCTAACTAAAATTTAGCCAACTAGCTTTTAGCTAACTAATTTTTAGTCGACTTGTTTTTAGCTAACTAAAATTTAGCCAACTAGCTTTTAGCTAACTAATTTTTAGTCGACTAGTTTTTAGTTAACTAAAATCTAGTCGACTAGTTTTTAGTTAACTAAAATTTAGTCGACTAGTTTTTAGTTAACTTATTTTTAGTCGACTAAATTTTAGTTAACTAAAAACTAGTCGACTGAATTTTAGTTAACTTATTTTTAGTCAACTAAAATTTAGTTAACTTATTTTTAGTCAACCAATATTTAGTTAACTTGTTTTTAGTCAACTTAACTAAAATTTATGACTAAAGTTTTTTTTTTTACATTCAAATTTTTTAGGGAAAATTTTTACTGATATTTTTAATTAAGACTAAATCTTAAAATAAATTTAGATTATTTTTTTTTGTTTTTTATTTTAAATGGCTTTGAGTAGTAAAACTCCTTTCACCATTGTAATTTTAGTATTTCTGAAATTTTTTAAATATTTGTTTAAAGATCCGAAAAGTTAAAAGAATTCGAACACAAATTAATTAATTAAAAATCTAAATCATTTACTAAACTTTTTGTTAATTCAATTTTTATACTTTTATTCGGTTTTGTTTTTATTCACTTTTTTATTCTCTTATCTCTATGATTCAATTTTATTTGTCCATGGGGCTTAAACTTTAATTAAATAAAATTAAATAAATATAAATAAATTTTGTTTTTTTACTTAGCTTTGTGTTTTACTCACTTTTTATTCAATAAAAAAATTGCCAATCAATTCACTTTTTTTATAATCAGTCTCATTGTCTTATTCAAATAATAATTCAATACAATTCAATTAATTTTTTATTGAATAAAAAGAAAAAAAAATTGAATATTTTTCTAACTAATTCACTTAATTGATTAATTCACGTGAAAACTTCACGCCAGTTTATAATTAAAACAGAGATTATTTTATCCAGTCAAAAAGTTTTATATTTTCTATTCTAATTTTATTTTTTTTAATATTGCACTAAAAACTCAATATGAAAAGAAAATTTTGAAATATCAATAACAAGTCAAGATCGTTTATTTCGTTGGAAGTACTCCCAGTAAATACGGAATAAAAAAAATTAAATATGATTAAATTATCAATAAAAGATTTATTGAATCATTGATTTTATTGGTTAAAAATTAAAGAGTAAACAGGTTAATAATTGAAATTCTTGTCCTATCAATCAACCAATAGAATATAGAAAGATAAAAACTAGAATTTCCGTTAATGATTCTTTTAGGCTTAACTTAATAAAATCTGTTTTTTTTACCTATCCTCCTTAAAAAAGTTTTCTCACAAAAAAATTATAACTGTCTAAATAAGGGAATGTTAATTTTAAATAAAAAACAATCAATTAATTTCCAAAATCAAATTTAAAATTTTTACCAAAAATACAATAAAAAATTTAAAATGTCTAATAAAAGAATGAGAACAAGCGTTGCATCGATCTTAGGAGAAAACTCTAGAATGGATGAATTTCTTCAGGAAAATTACAACGACTCAAATTTACAAACGCAAGCATCAGATGTTCAGCCGACTCAATCAAATACAATTTCAAACGAAAGTTTTCATGTTGAGGAAACATCTTCGATGGATCCGAATCTTCAAGGGCCTGAAAAGATTTTCTTCGAGGAAGTTGGCATACTACAAAAAGATAATATTGTTGTCCAAATGTTGCAATGTTTAGAATGCAAAAAAGATAACATTCTAAAATATTATCAAAAGACTTCAGCAAAAACCAATCTCGACTATCATTTAGAGGTAAAACACGGGATAAAAATTGCCAAAAAACAAAGAAAAATTTACTCATCAGAAAATTTAGAACAAGAAAAAGCAGATAGAGCCCTTTTGTTTTTTTTAATTTTTTGTTTTTTACCTTTTTCAATTGTAGAAAATTCACATTTTAAGGAATTTATTTTATTATTGAATAAGGACTATAAATTACCGTCAAGAAAAAAATTAAGATCCATTTTGGATGAAATTTATCAAAGAAAAAAACAAGAACTCTTAACCAAACTTATTTCAGTTGATTTTTTAAGTCTTACTACAGATAGCTGGACATCTTGCCAAAACTATAGCTATTTTAGCTTAACTTGTCATTTTTTTGATAACTTTAAGCTTAAAACATATTGCTTAAACTTTAGTAACTTAGTTGGTGGTCACACTGCAGAAAATTTAGAATCTTCTATTATTGAGGTCTTAGAAAAATTTAATTTGAAAGGTAAAATTTTTTCAATTGTCTCCGATAATGCTTCGAACATTCGAAGAGCAGTTTTAGATATGGATTTAAATCATGAGCCAATTAGGTGCATAGGTCATGTCTTACAGTTGATAGTAAAAAAATTTATCGAGAAATGTGAAGATCTTGCTAAATTTAATGAAGAAAGTGAGCTAATTCAACCTGATATCAGTAATTATTCAGTGGGTAAAATTCTTTTAAAATGTAGAAGTATTGTCTGCTCGTTTAATCACTCCACTCAGCTGAAAGAATTGCTCGAAGAGCAGCAAAAAGGGGAAACTAAGATTCTGAACCTTGTCCAAGATGTAAAAACACGCTGGCATTCTACTTTTGCGATGGTAAAAAGAATTTTCACACTTCATTCTTTTATAGAAACAATTTTTCATAGGCAAGAATATAAGCAATTTAAAATAAATCTTTTAACTAGAAATGAACTAGCTTATCTAGAAGAATTAATTAATGTCCTGTCCATTTTTGATAAAGTTAGTGAAACTTTATCTGGAGAAAATTATGTAGCTAGTTCAATGATCGTTCCTGGTTTTAAGTATATTGAAATGAAGTTAAGAATAAAAAATAATAACTCAACTTTCGAAAAAAACATAAAAAATGCGTTAAAAGGTTATTATGATGAATATTTAAACAACTATGATTTAGAATCAAATGATTTTCTTTTATCAGCTACATTTTTGCATCCTTTTTATAAAAAATTTCAATTTATCACTAATGTATTAAGCAGAAATAATTGTCTAAAACTAGCAAAAAACTTTTTAATTAACTTATTTAAGACGAAAAGATATGACGAAAAGATATCAAGTCTAAAGAAAAAAATTAAAGAGAGAGAAAGACAATTAACAAAAAAATTAAATTTTGATTCAGATTCAGATACTGAGGAAACAGATGAAGAAATTTTCGACATTAAAAAAGAAATAAAAAGTTATCTAAATAATGATAAGAATGAAGATGCTATAGCCTTTTGGAAAAACAATATTTATGAGTATCCGATATTGTCTATTTTGGCAAGTGTAATTCTAGCTGCTCCGGCGACCAGCGTTCCGAGTGAAAGGTTGTTTTCTCATGCTGGTTATCAGCTCTGGGATCGAAGAAATAGGCTTTCAAAAGCAAACTTTGAAAAAATAATGTTCTTATATGAAAACAAAGATTTATGAGTTTGTACTAGTTGATTATTTTTTTTTTTATTATTTTTTATTTTTTTTTTTATTTTTTTTTTTTTTATTTTTTTTTGTATTTGATTGTATGTATTTTTTCTTCTATAATTTTAAAATTTCCATTAAAAAAAAGTTAAATAAATGTTTTTTAAAATTTTATTTTTTTCTTTACGATTCCCCTTATATCTGGCTTACCCTATAAATTCCCGTCAACACTAAATTGTCTCACTAAGATATCTCACTCCTCCCACTAAAACTATTTTTTACTTAATATAATACTAGTTGATTATTTTTTTTTTTATTTTTTTTTATTTTTTTTTTTATTTTTTTTTTTTTTATTTTTTTTTGTATTTGATTGTATGTATTTTTTCTTCTATAATATTAAAATTTCCATTAAAAAAAAGTTAAATAAATGTTTTTTAAAATTTTATTTTTTTCTTTACGATTCCCCTTATATCTGGCTTACCCTATAATTTCCCGTCAACCCTAAATTGTCTCACTAAAATATCTCACTCCTCCCACTAAAACTATTTTTTACTTAATATAATACAAGTCCCGAGATATCTGATTCGCATATTTTTTGTACTCTTAGTCTAACTAATTCGACTAAACTAAAATTAAGTCGACTAAAAATAAGTTAACTAAAAACTAGTCGACTAAATTTTAGTTAACTAAAAACTAGTCGACTAAATTTTAGTTAACTAAAAACTAGTCGACTAGATTTTAGTTAACTAAAAACTAGTCGACTAAAAATTAGTTAGCTAAAAGCTAGTTGGCTAAATTTTAGTTAGCTAAAAACAAGTCGACTAAAAATTAGTTAGCTAAAAGCTAGTTGGCTAAATTTTAGTTAGCTAAAAATAAGCCGACTAAAATTTAGTTAGCTAAAAACAAGTCGACTAAAAATTAGTTAACTAAAAACTAGTCGACTAAAAATTAGTTAACTAAAAATAAGTGAACTAAAAATTAGTCGGCTAAAAATTAGTTAACTAAAAATTAGTCGACTTATTTTTAGCCGACTAAACTAAATTAGTTAAGTTAAGACCCATCACTATTGTTTGCTCTTTTTTTAATGGTATCACGTTTTTCTTTCAAAATCTTTTTTATGTAGTAGTTCGAAATATTAGCTTGTATTAAATTTTCTTTCAGAAACAATAATTACTTCTATTGAAGTAATTATTTTAATTCATTCTTTTTAATTCATCTTTTTTTAACTCTCTTTTTTTTCGACGAGATATTTTAAAATCCATTTTTTTCTTAAAAGAGAAAAATTAATCTAAGCTCAATAACAAACACTATAAATTAGATATCACATTAATTTAAAAATATCAATTTTTTAAAATAAATACGACATTTATATAATGGCTCCTAAGCTCAAAAATAAGAATAGAGAAAAACAAATTGAATCAAAAAAGAAAAAAAGAAATGTTGAGAGTGACGATGAAAGTTCAGATTATGAAGAAAAAGTAATTAAAAAAACAAAAGCCGATGATGACTTAGAAATGATAGCAATAATCTATGAAATTCAAAATGAAAAACAACCATTCTTTTTTTTAAATCAGGTACCCGGAAGTGTAGAAATAAAAAAAATAATTGAGCCACTTGAAAAAAACGAAGTAGTCTTAAATTTTAGTTTTAAAATATATTTTTTTAAAATTTTTAAATTAATAAGCTTTTGAAAGGGACTAGAATTTCCTTTTTCCATGAGCATGAAAACAATTTTTTAATTGTTGATGCTACAATACAGTGCTCTAAAATATTCAGAATACCAAAAACAAGAGTAGTGATTCATGTTTAAATTTATGAAAAATATTTTTTTTTTTAGACGGGAAAACTTAATAGAGATAACAAATCAAATAATGATTTTATAGAAAGGTCTTTTTCATCTATAAATGAAAATCTATTTAAGTTAAATGCCAGCTTACTTCATTAATCATTAATGATTAATGAAGAGCAAAGAGACTTAAAAGACTTAAGAGAAATTATAAAAAATCCTTCAGAAAGAACTCAACATTCGTCGGAGAATAATGTTATAATAAGTAATCCATCTATGGAAAGTGGATCAAATATTGGAATAGGTTATTTCGCAATAAAAAAAAATTGTTAAATTAATTAATTCTAATAGTCTCAAACAAAGAATTCACTAATTTTTTAAGAAGTGAGCTAGAAAAAAAATTTAAAGACGATCCAAATAAAACACTTGGATATTACCAAACAAATTATCCGAACAGGATTTTAGAAATAAAAAGTATTTTTTTTTAAATATAAAAACAGAATAATAATTTTTTTCAAAAGATGACCTAGTTAAATTCGTTCCCCAACATCTTTCCTTTAGAGAAGTTCGGGAAAGGGCATCTAATTCAATCAAAATGGATAAATCAAAAAAATAAAATGTTAATCTATTCAATTGTATATGTTTAGTGACAATTTAATCAAGTTATTTTTTGTTAATAAATATTCCTTTAATTAATTTGAATTTTTTAACATATTTTACAATTTTTTACTATTTTTTACCATTAAAATTATTACATTTTATCAAAATTTACGTAAATTATGGTAAATTTTTTTTTATTCATAATTTTGAAAATAAATGTTGAAGGATAAAAAAAATTAAATTTTTTTTAAAAAGTGCCAAATTATTTCAATTTTTTGGACATTTTTTTTTTACATAAATTTACGTAAAATGTTCGAAATTTACCAATTTTTACGTAAAATCTAGTAAATTTACTATTTTTAACGTAAATTATCGTAAATTACTAAATCCGGAACACCACTGTATATTAAAAAAAATAACTTATTTGTAAAAATAAAGCTAAATTAATTAAATTTTTTTTTTCAATTTTACATTTTTATAATGAATTCAATAAATGAAGTTTTAATCATTATCATGAGGTATGGGTAATAGCCCGTGGATTAACTTTGAAATTAAAAAAAAAAATGATGAGAATCTCATGGACGGGGGGTTTTGATGCATAAATACAAATAATAAAGCATAAAAAATTTTGAAAGCATAAGAATATTTAATTTCAAGCATAAGTAATCAAAAATTTATTAAGAATATGATAAAAAAAATATAAAAAAGATATGATTGGTATAAACAGAGACTTAATTGGACAGTTAAAGATTGGTACAGAGTCATCTTCGATGACGAGTTCAATTTTTAGGTCTTTAATCGTAAATCAAGAGTATAAGTAAAAAAGTTTATAAATGGGAAGTTTCATCCGAAGTTCTGTTTACCAAGGTTACAGAACGGTGGAGGTTCAGTCGGTATCTGGTGATGTATAATTTTTTATTTTGGTTTTATTTTTATTTTGGTTTTATTTTTATTGATTGAAGACAAAAAAATAAAAAATAAAAGACTAAAATAAAATACGAATGGTTAAAAATCAAAATATTTAACAATTGTTTATTCTGGTCAAAATTCAACTCATATTATATGTATTGCAAGAAAAACTTATCGATCCTGTCGATGGTTTTTGGCCTATGCTATGTGTATACACCTTTTTAAAGTTGGTGCAACCATGAATCTTTCACCATTGTGCATTCGAGAATTTTAAACTTAGAGAAAAAAAGATATTTAATTTTTTTACACCTTGTTCTGTTCTCTTGTACTGAACTTCACAAACCCGAGGTCGTCCATCTAAACGTAAGGCTAACGTTGAAAGAAATATCTAAGAAACTCAATTTAAAAAAAGACGTGATCGACCCCAAAAGGCCAAGTCGGTTCTAAATATTGATTAAATTATTTTTGTTTTATGCTATAATAATTTTTTTATGCTTAGCTTGCTTTAATGACACAATCTTTATACGTTACTTAATTTTTTTTGGTTTATGCGCTATTAAATTTTTTTTATACTATAATTTTTTTTTTATGCGTCAAATACATTTTTCCGAATCTCATCAAGTTTACCAAGAAAATATTGTCTTGGTAATCTTGACATCATCCAACATTTGAACACGGTTCAAAATGACCGGTGAATAAAAAAATCTCTACTACGTCGAATATCCTCAACGGAAAGGAAGAATTAAACACAGACTGGAAACTAAGCAACTTCAAGAATTAAGCAAAATAGACAACACGTTAAAAATGGAATTAGACTCTGAACAGCTCTCATCATTGATATAGATATCTCCATTACAATATTAAAAAACTTGGATATTAGTCTTTAAAGCAACTCAATTTTTTTATTTGACTAAGAACTATTAGGTTGTTTAATAAGTTTTTTCGTTTTTTTCTATTTTTTTTAATTTTTTTCTTTTAATCTATTCCAAACAATGCCATTTGTTACAGACATCTCTTTAGCGAGCTGTCTAGTCGACCGCCTCGGGTCTTCCTCAAGCAGCTCTTGCAAATACGCGTCATCAGCTTCGACGGTTCTCCCAACGCGTTCTTTGTCATTGAGGTCGAAATCTCCAGCTTTGAATCGAGCAAACCAATTTTGACAAGTGCGAACAGTCAGAGCGTCGTCGCCATATACCAAACAAATCGATTTGGTAGCCTCTGTCGCATTTTTTCCTTCGTTAAACTTGAATAACATGCAATGGCGGATATGCATTTTTTTGTCATACATTTTTATTTACAGTGTTAAAAGTTAAACTGGATAATGGGTAATATTACGTTATTTTACGTAATTTTACGTCAGAAAATGTAGGCTTACGTAATATTACATCATTTCTTGTATGTAAGAAAATGTAAGCTTACGTAATTTTACGTAATATTACACCAGTTTAAGTAAGTTTGGCCGAAAACGCTTACTGCCAAAAAAAATTGAATTTTAGAGGAAAAAGTGGAAAATTAATAAAAATATTTGAGTTTTTTATAAAAATTTTTGAAAAAAAAACATTAAACTTTATTATATTTTTTTACATCATTTTACGTAAAATAACACAATTTAATGTAATTTTATGATATTTTTTGTCATATTTTCTAAGTTTATGTAAATATTAGTAGAGTACTTTTTATTCTTTTGCCAAAAGATGATTTTAAGAATAAAAATACAATTTTTGCAATCAAAAATGATTCGAAAAGTGCAAAAAAATTAATTGTAAATAAAAAATTAAAAATACAATTTATTTTATACCTTTATTTTGATAAATATTTTTGATAAAAGATTCTAATTTCAAATTTATGAGTTTGACCAGCCTCCATCAATTAATCGAAATTAATTAATTTTTTTCGTTTGCCTGCCTTTTCTGTAATTAGGCATCTTTCTGCTTTTTTCCTTCATTCATTGAAAGATTTGTCCGCAGGCACCAGTTTGGCTAACTCAACTTTATTTAAATTTAAATTTGCAATTTTAAAAGAAGGTCAAAAAATTACTTTTGATTTTATTCATTGTACCCGGGTAATTTTTTGTATAAAATACAAGAGTTTTTCCTGGTTCTTCACTAAAAGACTTAGCTAATTTTGCTCTTAATGAATTAGTAAAATCTCTTGTTGTTAATACTAAAAAATCGAAAAAAATAAATAGTCAGTTGCCTTGGTATTTAAAATCAGACTTGGGCTAAAGTCATCAAGGCAAGTCAAGTCAAGTCATTTGACTTGAATTTGAAAAGACTTTAAAATGACTTTTTTTTTTTGACTTTTGCCTAAGTATGTTTAAAATTTAATTTTTTTTAAGCAAAAAAAAATTTAATTTAATTTTTTTATCAATATTTGAAAAAATAAAAAAAATGAAATAATTTTGGTATGAGCGGTCATTTTGTCGGCCAAGGCCACGCCGGTCGGCTGAACGGCGATACGATTTTATTAGATCCGCTGTAACCCTTAAAACTGTTTGAAAGATCACACTCGTCCTCTTGCATTATTGAGTCATCTTTTGTTGACTTCCGAGGGAAAGATGGCGAAGTACATCTTGAGCTATGTGGACTTAATTGTTCAAGAAGTAATGATCTTAACTCTCTATTTTCTTCATTGCTTTTGAGTAAATTTGAATTTAGAGTGGCCAGTTGAGTAGAAATTGCGTTCATTGACATGTCAATTCCCACAGTTTTCATCTCTTTTGCTGAATCTTTTAAATATTTGATTCCCTTAAAATTCAAATTTTCAAAATCTGAAAATTTTATCTTTTATATAAAATAACCTTTTTTTTTTGGACTTTGAAAATTTTTTCATGCATTATTTCACCTTGAATCATCAAAACATGCTCATCCATCTCATGGATAAAATTTACCATAGTTCCTTTCAAAAGCTTTAAAAAAATTCTATTACTATTTAAAAAAAAAGCACAAACCCTCATCTTCTCTTTCGATATCATCTAGAATTTTTTGAATTGCTACGCTTCCAGTTACCCCATTAATCTCTGAAAAAGGATGATTAGGCTCTATAACGTGGTATTTTACCGCAATCATCTCAATATCATCATCTTTTTTGATCTGAGTTTCAGATACTGTCTCTTGTTGTTGTTTTTTTTTTTGATTTGGAGGCATTTTATTGAAAATCAAAAATTTGTTATAAGGTTTAAAATGGTTTTTAGAGTATCTTAAATAAAAAAATACTAAAGAGTGAAAATTTAACAAACTGCAAGATTTTTTTTTCAAATTTAACATGCTTATTCTTTTTAGTGTTTTTTATTTTAAAAGCATTTATTAGTTACATTGCAAGGATCAAAAAACCATAATTTAAAATATAAATTTTTGTATTTATAAAAATGAATCAAAAACTTCCAAAAAAGCAAACTTTTCGGCGGCAAATTTATTATTTGCATCAAATTAAAAAAAAATCACCAAAGTCAATCCGAAAAGTTTTAAAACTTAGTAATTCTAAGTACTATTTACCATCCACATCAGTTAGTTTTATTACATTCTAGCTTGATTGATAAATATTTTGTTTCTTCTTAAGTATATTTACAAAATAATCAAAGAAAAAAGAATAAGAAAATCAAAAAACAGAAAATCTAGAGTTCCTTTTACAATCGTTAATTTTATACGAGTAAATAGCTTTTGAAAAATTTTTATCTTTATATTTATTTTAAACCAATATTTAAGAAAAAGACTTTTGAAAACTATGGATTAATAAGTTCAAAAGAAATTGCTGATGAGATAAATCGAATTTTTGGAAGGACAATAAGTTAACAAAAAGTTTGGCACTATCGTGTTCAGTTTGGTTTAATTAATAAAAATTTTTAAAAATAAAATTGAAATTAAAATATTCTAAACTTAAGGTTTCAAATATTGCCGTTTAAGAAAATCGCCTCTTCTTTTAGAGCTTGATAAATTTAAGAGACTTATTTGGTGTATTAGATACAGTGATTGCGATTTTTCTAATTACATTTTTGTGGACGAAACTTGTGTAAGAATATCTGAAAAGGCGCTCTATAATTGGAGACTCAAATCATCTTACCCAGACACTTTACCATCATCCCATAAATTTCTTGCAAAAATAAACGTTTGGGGAGGAATATCATGTAAAGGAGCTACTCAATTTGCAGTTAATTTAAATCACATGTAATTTTTAAAATTTATTTAAAACTATTTTTAAAGCTTTTCAAAAATAATATGGATTCAAAAATGTATAACGAAATATTATCTGATCATTTATTAGCCTTCTGTGCAGTTAACTTCAATTATAATTTTGTTCTGCACCAAGATAATGACCCTAAACATAAATCTTATGAGTGTATGCGTTTTTTGGACAGCAATTCAATAAGATGGGTAAAAAAATATTTGGAAGTGTTGGTCAAAAATTACTAGTCATGCATTCCTTGAACAAAAAAAAGTCTAACATTTACTCTGATTTTTCTTTTCTTTGACTTGGGACTTTTGATTTTTAGCCAACTCTTCAAAAAAAATACTGATAAAACTTTAAGTTATTTAAAATTAATAAGATTCGTTCACCTCCTCGTTCACCCGATCTGAACCCTATTGCGATGCTTTGGAATGAGATGAAAGTCTTTATAAGAAAATCGGGCTGTATAACAGAGACAGAAATTTCTTCAAAAATTAATGAATTCTAAAAACTCTTAACGAAAGAAAAATGTATTAAATACATAAATCGGCTATTACAGGTAATTAAGATTGTAATAAAAAATGATGGAGGCTGGTCAAACTCATAAATTTGAAATTAGAATCTTTTATCAAAAATATTTATCAAAATAAAGGTATAAAATAAATTGTATTTGTTGTATCTCTTCTTAGGGGATTCAATAATTTGTAAACGAAGGAAGTAGATAAATTGTATATATGTACGTAGTTTATTTCTAAATAAAGTGAAGAAAGAAGTGGCGCCACGTTCCTGTGAGCCACTGAGTTAGACTAATGTAAATAGCGTAAATAATGTATATAGAAAAAAATGTATAATGTAAATAGAATTGTAAATTTAGTATAGTTGAGATATTCACTTCAACTGCTTTATATACTAGAAATATTATATAATGGCACGTTGAAGTGACACGAGACTAATATCTTTGTAAATATAAATGTGTATAAAAACTTAATAAATCTTGTAAATAATTAAATGTAAATAAAACTGTACATATTAATGTACAGTACCAGAAGTAGAGTTAGTGCAATTCTAACATACAAATTGCACTATCCTACATCGTCCCCGACTAATTTTAATGTTTTATAAAATTATATAATAAAAAAAAAATATCCTTTAGGTAGAAAAAAAATGGATTGATACATGTAAAAATATTTTAACTTAAAAAAAAACGAATAAAATCAAAAGAAAATCTTATTCCTTGACCATTCTGTTTCTCAACTCGTATGTTTTTGTTGGCTGATACGCAACGTTCTTTGACCCTTTTTTTCTACCTCTTTTCTTCCTTTCTTTCTCTTGCACCACTATTTCTTCTTTCTCTTCATCTTGCGACTCTTCCGTTTCTATTTCTTCTGCAGCGTTATCAGTCTCCGTTGCGGCATTGTTGGAAACAAATGTGCTGAGGTCATAGTAGTCACTATTTGACATGTCTTGCTAAGTGGTGCTCTCCATCACTGGTTCTAGCTGATTATGACTAGTCTGGTCGTGTTGATTGCCGTGCTCATTTGATACTGAATGGTCATGATCTGCATGTTGTTGTTCTGTTAGATCTGGTTGTTTTTGATGTTGATCTGGCACATCGCCTTTTTCATGCATAATGGCTGATCGCGGAATGTACAATGTCGAGTATTTCTTTGCTGGTTTGCCACCTTTTATACTTAGTTGTTTTGGTTCACTTAAAATGCTGTTGTACAGCTTGAGCTTGCTGGTATCAACCGCCAATGTGTGTATATCGTTTTCGATTGTGCACATTGTGCCTTTGATATTGACAATGGTGTATGGCTTGTTGTTGAAAAACGACTGACTTATAATACGTTGGTTCTCGAGTCGAAAGACGATGTCGCCGATTTTCAAATTCGGCTCTTGTACCTTGCGTTTTGAGTCAGCGTAACTTTTCATTTTTGCCTTAGCATCGCTATCATTTCGAAGTGCTACTTCAGCTTGTTTGTCATGTGCCTGATTTTTAAATCTGTTGTGTGGTAAACGAGCTGTTGTAGCTTTTGATTTGAAAAGCATATCATATGGGGCTACTTTGGTTGTTTTGTGGGGTGTTGCGCGATAGTTTCTGAGGAATTCATTCAACTCGTCTTCGAAGTTGTTTGAGCCTGTATTCCTCAGAACCTTACCCAATGATGCCATAAATCGTTCCACTAGACCATTTGCTTGCGGGTGGTATGGGGTGATTTTTTGGTGTTTGATATCGTTGTCTATGGCGAACATTTTGAACTCGTGAGAGTTGAAAGGTGGACCATTGTCCGTTTTTATTCTTTGCGGGATGCCAAAGTGACTGAATATGCTGTTGAGCTGTTTGATCACCGTTTTGGCATTCAACGAGGATATAAAGAGAACAATTGGGTATCGTGAATGTTCATCAATGACAACCATGAGATATTTTGGGAAGTTCCGTGAGCTGAAGAAATCGATGGCTAAGTTCTGCCACGGGTTTATAGGCATTTGCGAAACAATGATTGGGTGCTTAGACGTTTTGTTGCTTGTGTTTACTTGGCATTTGTGACATGACTTGAGCTGTTGTTCAACAGTTTTGTCCAAATCTTGGAACCAAACAGAACTTCTAAGCAACGTCTTTGTTTTAAGGATGCCAAGATGACCACTGTGTGCGACGTTAACCATGCGGGGTATCAGAGATGATGGAACTATTATCTGGTTGCCTTTTAGTATGATGCCATCTTGTGTTGTGGAAAGTTCGTTTCTGAGCTTTTCGTAATACTTGATTGCTTTGTATGGGCGATTCTCGATCATATTCTTAACTTCTTTGAGCACCTCGTCTTTTGCGGTTTCGCGAGCGATTTCTGAACGCCTCACCGCTCTTTTTACCGCACTATTGACTACCATGTTGATGTACGCTTCGCTGATTTTCTCATGGTACGTTTCTTTGGTGTCGATTGGTATTGGGCTTCTGCTCAAAAAGTCAGCTATGTTTGACTTGCCAGACCTGTGTACCACTACATACCTGTAGGGTTGGATTCTCAGACACCATCGCTCGATGCGTGCTTTGGGCTTCGAAACAGGGTTTCGCAGTATCAGCTCTACAGCTTTGTTATCTGTGACAAGATCGAACTCTTGACCATAGAGGTATAGGTGCAGTTTTTCCATGGCCCATACACACGCTAGAGCTTCGCGTTCGACTTGGCTGTAGCGCTGCTCTGTTGGCGTAAGTGATCGACTGGCAAAAAGCACAATTTGTTTATTGTTTGGTTCGTTCGGCGGGTGTTGCATCATTACAGCGCCAAGGCCAACTGAACTAGCATCGACAATAACTTGTGTTCGTTTGCTTGGGTCATAGTATGCCATGGCTTGCGTTGCAATCGCTTTCTTGAGCTCTTTAAAAGCTTGTTCTTGAGAGTTTGACCATTCGAACTTGACATCCTTCTTGGTTAGCATGTTGAGTGGAGCGACTATTGTCGAGAAGTTCGGAATAAACCTCTGGCAATAGTTTGCTAGGCCAAGAAGGCTGCGAAGTTCGCTGACTGTTCTAGGTGCCATTGAGTTTGCCAATGCTTCGACTTTCTTTTGGTCAAGGTTGATACCTTCGCTTGAAAATGTGAGACCAAAAAAGTCGAGCTTTGTCTTACTAAATTGGCATTTATTGCGGTTGACTGTCAGGCCAGACTCTTCTAGTCGTTGCAGGACCATCTCAAGAGCTTTGTCGTGTTCTTCTCTGGTTTTGCCAAAAACGATAATGTCGTCACTGATGTTGATGACGTTCTTGAGACCACTTAGAACGTATTCGACGGCTTTTTGGAAGAGTTATGATGCTGCATTGACAACAAAATTCAATCTTTTGTATCTAAGCAAACCCATGTGTGTGCAGAAGGTTGTAATGTTACGAGATTTCCCGCTCAGCACTACTTGGTTATAACCGTTTTTGAGGTCAAATTTCGAGAAATACGTTGCGCAGTTTAGCTTGACAATTAGGTCTTCAATTGATGGCGTAACGTGTCTCTCACGAACAATCGCTTTGTTAGCGGCTCTTGCATCTGAGCATAGTCGAATTTCGTTTGGTCTACCAGGCTTTGGCACTGGTACCAACGCGGATACCCATTCGGTTGGTCCTTCGACTGGCTCGATGATGTCGTTCTCAAGTAGGTTCATGATTTCGGTTTCCACTAGTTTACGTATATTGAACGGTATGGGTCTTAACTTGTGTTGGACCGGTTTCACTGAATCATTGATGTGGAGCTTGATTTGGTAATTCTTGAGAGTGCCAATCTTGTTTGAGAACAGATTTTTGTAACGTTTGGCATACTTTTGTGTCTCTTCGTCGATCTGGTCAACGTTACCAATCTGAGCGATGAGTCCTAACAGCACTGCGGTCTTGTAGCTCATCAGGTTACCATTGTTGCCTTTGGTGACTATAAACCTGACAGCTCTGTTCCCATCGCGACACTTGACATGTGTCTTGAATTCACCAAGCGTTGAGATTGGTGTATTTGAGCCATACGGAAACAGCTTGGTTCGGCATCTTGAAAGAATTGGTTTATTGCGTAAGCGATCGTATGTCGATTCGTCGATGACGTCTACTTCAGCGCCAGTGTCGAGCCCAAACTTGACACTTGTGAGGAGCATGAAGACTGACAGAACCGGCATGAACCAGTTCTTGATAGTCTGGTCGATCTTGCGATCATGAAGTTCATTGAACCGAACTTTTGCTCTCCGTCAGACGAGTCTGAAGTTGTTTCGTATGCTAGTCTAGCAACCTTTTTCTTGTTCTCTCGGCTCGATCTGCACACACTTGCAAAGTGGTTACGCTTGTTGCAGTTTTTGCAAGTTTTGCCATGAGCTGGACATTGGCCACTGTGTGGTAGCGCATACCCACAGTTACCGCACACTTGATTCTGTGTTGCTTTAGGCTTTATGTTTGAGCTTGCTTGTTGCTGCTTGGTATGAGCATACTGTTTTGTTTCTTTGTTAAATTTGTTGATTGCCAAATTTTCATTTTGTTCAATTCTGTCCAGCTCTTTGAGCTGCTTCTGTACTGTCTCTTGGATTTTGGCATATTTGATCAGGTCATTCAGGGTCACGTTTGGCTCAAGACCTTAAGCTTTGATCTTAGGGTCTCTACACTTTCCGATTATGATCCACTTGATTTCGCGGTCTCTTGTGACGTTGTCGGTGAAGCTGCAGAGCCTGGCTTTTTCCCTTACACTTTTGAGAAAATCAGTGAATGGCTCGTCGAGGTACTGTCGTATTTCACGAAGTCTCGCAAGGTTCAGTTCGGGGTTGCTCTCAGCGTTAAGGTGATCAGTGACTTTCCTAATGAGGTCCCTGTACGCGATTTCGTGCGTGTCGGTCGTCCCAGTAGCGTCAACGTTGCCTTGAGAGCTGGTTTGTGTTAAGGTTGTGGTATTATATAATGGCACGTTGAAGTGACACGAGACTAATATCTTTGTAAATATAAATGTGTATAAAAACTTAATAAATCTTGTAAATAATTAAATGTAAATAAAACTGTACATATTAATGTACAGTACCAGAAGTAGAGTATGTGCAATTCTAACATACAAATTGCACTATCCTACAGTATTTTTAATTTTTTATTTACAATTAATTTTTTTGCACTTTGCGAATCATTTTTGATTGCAAAAATTGTATTTTTATTTTTAAAATCATCTTTTGGCAAAAGAATAAAAAGTACTTTACTATTATTTACATAAACTTAGAAAATATGACAAAAAATTACATAAAATTACATTAAATTGTGTTATTTTACGTAAAATGATGTAAAAAAATGTAATAAAGTTTAATGTTTTTTTTTCAAAAATTTTTTTAAAAAATTCAAATATTTTTATTAATTTTCCACTTTTTCCTCTAAAATTCAATTTTTTTTGGCAGTAAGCGTTTTCGGCCAAACTTACTTAAACTGGTGTAATATTACGTAAAATTACGTAAAATAACGTAATATTACCCATTATCCAGTTTAACTTTAAACACTGTAGTTAATTATTTAGAAATTTAAAATGCAAACATATAATCTTATATATCATTTGAAAGAACAAGAGTTGCTCTTTCAAATGATGCACAACATTGCATTAAAAAGTTTAATCTTTGATGAGATTTTTTCTTTTAAAAATCTACGAAAAAACTTATTAAACAATCTAATAATTATTGACGGAACATAAACAATAGCAAGGGATGCCAGTATTCCTTAAAAATTAACCATAAATGACTCGCCCCCAAATGTGACGATGACAGCCGAGATTAGTTTTTTTTATCAAAGTTTACACTTATTATCTTTTAAAATGTTTGAAATGTAAAATTTTTGTCTGAAATAACTGAATTCTAATAATAATAATAAAAAAAAGTTTATTTATAAATACAAATAACTAAAATCTGTTTTAAATTTTAACAAAATTTGTTAGTTATTGTTAAAAAAAATTTATTTTAATATTCAATTTTAAAAAGTTAATGTTTTATTTGAACAAAATTGCACTGCTTTGAAATATTGCTCCTAACTTTACTCTCCCTATAATAAAAGTATTTTTTAAAAAAATTTATTAAATTAAAAAATAACTATAACATCAAACGAAAAAAAAAGATAAATTTTAAATGAGTATATTAAATAGTAGATTAAAAAATAATTGTCATTGATAAGCTGTTAACATTCATTACTAGAACATGCTTCGCTTGGTCCACTTGTTTTTCTACGTTTGTCAATAATTTTTTTCCTCATGTGACTAATTTTTGATCTCCTTAGCATTTCGGTACGATTGGTTCTAGATCTGCTTGGAATCGAACTACTTGGACGAGAAAGATTTAAATTAACACTAAAATCGATGCGTGGCAAATCAGCTGAATCATTGAGTGTGCTCTGTGGTCCTCCGGTGAATAGCTGTTCATATGATGGTGGAGATCCGAGGCTCTCAGTCTGAGGTGAAGACCTCAAAATAGCATTGTGAATGGGCAAAATGTCAAAATTAGGCCGGGAAATTCTATCAGAAATGGTCAAATTGGACGGAATGGTCAAACTAGATTGACTACTGGGCAAATTTACATAAGCAACACCTCTGCGCGTTCTTATTGTCCGAATTGACAACAAACCAACACACAAAAGTCCCATTATCAGACCAACCATACTAAAAAATAAGCTGGCAGAACGAAAATTTAAATCTCTGTAATTAACACTGTCTTTTAGGCCAGTTGTTTCAACCAACAAAATTTCCAAGCTCAAACACAATGGCAAAAATTCATCTTTTAAAATGTGACTTTTTGTCAAGTTAGTTTTGTCATGGCTGAAAAAACGCCAAGTTCCATCTCGAATGCATTCAAGTGTGTGCATGTTTGAAATGGTACTTGTTAAATTATTTTCTTGGTAAAAGAAGACCTTTGAAGCATAACCATCTTTGCAATAGTATCCAATTTGTTCGCCAGGCTTGTAGAATGTTCGACTAGGTACCATGAATCCATTGCTTAGAGAAGAATTAAACTTTGGCTGTTGACAAAATTGAATGCATTCATAAAGATCGCGTTCAGCTTCGCCACTTTCTGAAAGCCTGTCATTGCCACGGCATCTAATTGTTTTAACAGCTAGTTTGAGCTGCTTGTTTGAGTTTATCTTTTGAAGAAAATAGCCTTTTTGGCACTCATAGCGAATGGAGTCTCCTTGAACCAAGTCAAGATAAAATCCAGTCGAGTTGTGCTCGCTCTCACGGCCAAGTCGCCGTGTGTTCACTCTTACCAGACCATTTGGTATAAACGATTGCACATGACATTTTCCTTTTTTTTTAAATAAATTAAAAAATAAAAAATATTTTAATTTTTTTAAAAATTTTTATTTACTAAAGCAAAGAGGTAGATTTTTGTACAAGTAGCCATGGATTGGGTACCAGGACTTTAATTTTTGTACATAGGGCAATCGAGTGTTTAAGCCAAAGTCTGCATTGCATTTGACTATGAACAAAGTTTGGTTGTCCGACTCGATCCATCCATTTTGAATGAAATCAATTGGTTTCGAAGTGTGTGATTTATCTTCAATTTAAAGAGGTGATCTGGCGGCTAATTTTAAACAAAACTGGCGTCTTACCTATTAATATGATTGATACTAACAATAAAAAAATATTTTTCATTTCAAATTTTATGAATTTGTCCAATTTTGGCCTAGTTTTGGAGTATAAATTGAGTATTAATATTTGCCGGACTTTTGAATTTCAAATAGCCGCTTTCGAATAAAATATGTTAATTTTTGTTTTTGAGAGAACTTTCGATTGTCTTTTGGCCAGTTGATTTTCTCTCGTAGATATTTTTTTTTCATTTATTATCTTTATTATTTTTGTCCGGCTAAAAAAAATAATCTACCTTTTAATTTACATTGGACTTAAAAATTCATCTAGCAACATATAAGGCAATGTTTGGAAAATTTTTTAGAGATCAAATGTTTCCTGATCATTTGGGGAGTCAGACCTTTTCGGTAATTTTTACTAAATAAAATAATATTTTATTTTTTTTTTAAGTTTCAAGGTTAATCAACAGGCTAGTGCCCTTATCTATTGAATAGACTGATTAACTCTTCATTTATTTCAATTAAAATAAATAATTCATTAAAATACAATATATCAAAATGTTTTATATAAAAAGATTATTAAAAAAAAAAGTAAAATATAATCAATTGATTTGTAAAAGTTTTTGTAAATTTATCAAAAACTCTAATTGATTTAAGAAAAATTATATTTATATTATTAAAAATAGATGTTTTGAAATGATTGAAAGATAAACGTAAACGGTCAATAATAAAATTATTAATTAATTTTGAAAAAAAATCATAAAATCTCTCCAAACCTTGTATTTGGTACAATTAAATTATTTTTATTTCTTATATTGTATTATTGAAAATTAGCTACCTGTTAAATTACATTGGACTTAAAAATTCATCTAGAAAAATATAAGGTAATGGTTGGAAAATGATTTAGAGCTCAAATGTTTCCTAATCATTTGGGTAGTCAGACCTTTTCGATAATTTTTACTAAATAAAATAATGTAATTGATTTTTTTTAATTTAAATTAATTAAAAGGTTAGTAGGATCATTTGTGCCAGTACCCTTTTTTCTTATAGACTTAAAAACAAATTATAATTTTTAAGCAAAATCTCTGTTGATTTTATCTATTTATTCATTAAACATTTTACAATATAGATTTTTTTTAATTAAAAAATTTAAAAAATTGATCAATTATTTGTGAAGTAAAAATATGTGGCCGTAAAAAATGATTGTTATATAAAAATTAAACGAGTTTCAGGACAGGGAGTCCTGGTTTGTGGATGATGGCATGTTGTAGATAAAAGAAATATTGGTTACAATTAAAAAAAATAATTAGTATATAAATTAATTAAAATGTTTTATTTAATTTTCCATGTGACGACTTTATTAATTTTTATATGAAAATTTAATTATTGATATGACGGGTTAATATACATCCTTATCTTAATTGGGCAACTTTGATAACCACAATCGCAGGATTTGTCTACTGGATCTCATTGATCAATTCAATTTAAATTTTTGTTTATTAAACAATTTAATTAAACTGAGATTAATTAAAATATTAGAATAATTAAAATTAGGCTTTTGATTTAGATTGACATTGAAAAAAATTTAAAAGACCACCATAAAAAAATAATTTTTGTAATTCTTTAATTTCGAGTGACAAAGAAAATAGCTTAAATTTTCTAAATAAACTAGAAATGTTCAGAGGACTACAAGGTTTCTGGTTTTTAAAATTTTTTTAATAACAAAAAATATTATGGAAATTAACAAAATGATAATAAATTCAACTTTTTTTATTTAAGTTTATCTTTTTAAATGACGATTCAAGATAAAGTAAATTAAAATTTTAAGAATTCATCAATTTTTTTTCTGATTTATAACCAGAAAGTTACAGAACATTTAACACATGTGAGTCAATGAAGATGAGCAAAAAATTATTTTAAATTTTTTATTCACTTTCCTTAAATCGTCAAAAATAAAATAAAGATTTATAAAAAAAAAGTTAGATTGCGCAAGTGGTTTCCATTTGGGTTGCAAAAGCAGTTTTTTATCATAAAACGTTTTATCGATGTAACCACTTTGCTATGCTAACCTGTATATTTTTGTCATAAATCAAAATTATAAGTTTTACCTTTTTTAAAAATTAAATGTTGTGAAATTAAAAACATAAGTTTAGTGGGTCTTGTAGTAAAAATTTAAAATTATTTCGGAAATATGCTTTTCAATAATAACAAAAATAATTAAATAAATCTAGGCAAATCAAAGGCATAGTTTTTTTTTAATTGATAGATATTTTTTAGTCGATTATTTTACTTAAATATCTTTTTAATAAGATAAAAATATTATTCAAATGAGATTTTAATTAAAAAGTTACTAATTGCTAATAAATATCCAGATTAGTTAGATTCCCGATTTTTTTAATTTTAAGTAAATCTCTTGTAAAACATGTTACGATTGCTGTTACTTATTTTTTATTTGTTTTTATCAAGCAGATGAAGTGGAAAAGGAAGAGAACAGAAAAAGAAATTGATGAAACAGTTTTATTGTGTACTGTATCATTTATTTTAATTGACAAAAAATGAATGATTTACTGTTTTAGATGATTTACTACAAAGCTTGGAATAAATGTTAGCCATTTCTTGGAATAAATCTTCTCGCTCAGCTTCTTCCTCATTATCCAAAAGAATCTTCTTAATATTATCTCTCACATTTGACTAAATCAAAGACTTTACTAAATCAATTTTTTTTGCGAAATCAGAAACCGGATTAAATTCTGAATAAATTGTCGAATTAACTTTTTTATATTTTGACTTTTAAGTCCATAAATTTTGACCAAAAAGTGCAGCTTAGAACAAAAGCTTTAATATTCTGTTTTTTAATAATTTAATATGTAAACTAAATCATGAAATTTTTAAAACTAAAGGGATAAAACTGATAATTATGGTACTTATCTTTGAGAAGGGGTAGCCAAAAAAATAATTTTTTGTACACTCTAAAAAATTGTTTTCCCTAGATTTCCATGAATGCAGAATAACGGCTCCTACTAAAACACTAACCCCCCATTTGTGAGTGTTAGTAGGACCCAGAATTAGGGATGCGAAATATCAAAAAAATATTTTTAATTTTTAATAATCGTTTAATTGAAAAAAAATTAAAGTTAAAAAAAGTTAAACTTTCAAAATCAATCAATCTTCTTTTTATTCCTCTGATGTAATCGGTTTTATAGAAAACTGGTTTTAAAAATCGAATTGGTTTTCCAACTCTAAGCAGAATTTGAATTTGTGTTCGAAAAAGTCAGAAACTGTACAGCTATCTGAAAGAATAACTCGGTCAAATTCAAAAAAGATGAAAAAAGGAAGTCAAGAATCTCGGCTGTCATTGTCACAAAATTTTGTGTCAAAAAAATTTGAAACTAAATACATTTGATGAGACAGCTAAAAAAAAGTTTTAACAAGCAAGGCGAAAAATGAACTCAACTTAGAAGAAATAAAGCAGTTTGTTTCTATTTAAAGATACCTTTACAAGCGTCTTAAAATATCACTCGACCTATTCCATGATAGATCAAAAATTTATCCTTGAATGAACTTTTTTATACTCAAATTAGGTTCTGGTTATCTTAGATTTGGTAAAAGTTTCCTCTGAATAAATTAGCCAATCATTCCAAAAATCATGGTTCAAAGATTACAAGGGTCGAAACAAAGACAAACCCAATGTATTTAGCATCATAGATTTGTAAATTAATTAAATTTTAAATCACATGAGAATAAAAGAAAATCTTTTTGAATAACGCGCATACTTTATTAAAAATAATTGGTTGTATTAAATTTATAATATTTTCATTCCATTATGCCAGGTTTATTTAATTATTTTTTGTCATTATTGAAAAGCATATTTCCGAAATAATTTTAAATTTTTACTACAAGACCCACTAAACTTATGTTTTTAATTTCACAACATTTAATTTTTAAAAAAGGTAAAACTTATAATTTTGATTTATGACAAAAATATACAGGTTAGCATAGCAAAGTGGTTACATCGATAAAACGTTTTATGATAAAAAACTGCTTTTGCAACCCAAATGGAAACCACTTGCGCAATCTAACTTTTTTTTTATAAATCTTTATTTTATTTTTGACGATTTAAGGAAAGTGAATAAAAAATTTTAAATAATATTTTGCTCATCTTCATTGACTCACATGGGTTAAATGTTCTGTGACTATCTGATTATAATCAGAAAAAAAATTGATGAATTCTTAAAATTTTAATTTACTTTATCTTGAATCGTCATTTAAAAAGATAAACTTAAATAAAAAAAGTTAGTTTGCGCAAGTGGTTTCCATTTGGGTTGCAAAGTAGTTTATTGACGGAAAACGCTTTTTCGATGTAACCACTTTGCTATGCTAACCTGTATTTTTAGTCTTTAATCAAAAATATAAATTTTAACTTTATTAAAAATAATTGTTGTGAAATTATAAAAACTAACAGTAAAGTAAAGTTTGTAATTAGGTAGTAAAATTTTAGAATTATTTCAGAAATTAGCTTAACAATATTAAAAAAATTTTTAAGCTGTTTATTAAATGAGAAATAAAATAATTTAATCATGTCATTTTTGGATGAATATTTAATTTTTTTTATTTTTTCGCATTTTCAAAAACACTCGAACGATTTTTATGTTGATATTTAAATACAGTTCTGATTTGACACGTGGATTTTACGTAAATTTACAAAAATTTACGTGAAATAAGGTAAATTTATGAAAATTTACGTAAATTTACTTTGACCAAAAAATGGCAAAATAATTTTGAACAAATGCCTGAGCTTTTGACAGACCAAACATCTGTGTGTCCCTCTAACAAGTTTGCTGACTTGCCATTTTTTGGCCTAAGTAAATTTACGTAAAATTCCATAATTTTACGTAAATTTTCCTAAATTTTAGAAAAATCCACGTTACAAATCACTACTGTATATTGTTTTAAGTAATAAAATAATTTATTAAAAGTTTTGAGAATAAAAAAAAGTAGCAGCGAATGGTTTCGATCCACCGACCTCTGAGTTATGAGCCCAGCACGCTTCCACTGCGCCACGCTGCTTCATTGCTGTAGCTTTAATATTTAAATATACTTCTTCAATGCAAGCTTTAAAGAAGAAAAAAATTTTCAAGAGAGTTAATTATTTAAGTTAGGATAAAAACAAAATTAAGAAAATTCTTATCCGTTGATGATGAAAAAAACAAATTTGTAGTTCACACTTAAATTTAATAAAAATATTGTCAAAACAAAAAACGGGGTCTAAACTATATCACAATAGGAAACCTAAATAAGTCTTTAATTGATTACTCTTTTCCACAATTGTTTTAAAAATCAGAGAGACATTAAAGTCTAACATCAAGTCTAACAAAACTTCTCCGATATATAAGAATTCAAAGGTTTAGTCATTGTTTATTTAAAAAAAAATTTGGCTGTTATTAGATCGAATTTGCAAGGTAAAGTAAATTTTGAGACATATTTTTAATTTCACAATAATTATTATTTAGAAAAAGGTAAAATTTTTATTAGTGTTTTATATCTTAAAAAAACAGGTTAGCATAGCAAAGTGGTTACTTCGATGAAACATTTTCTATGAAACCCAAATGAAAACCACTTGCGCAATCTAACTTTTTAGATTTTGTTCAAATAAATCGTTTTCTTAAAATAAAAACGATTCATTCAAACTATATTTAGTGATATCAAAAAAGGAAAAAACAAAAGAAATAAAACAACTGCGCAGCTATCTGAAAGAACAACTCGGTCAAATTCAAAAAAGATGAAAAAAGGAATTCAAGAATTTATAAATATTAACTTAAATAACTTAAATTATAACTTAAATTTTAAATTAGTAAATTATTGTAAAATTATGTCCTCAAATTCTTGACTTCCTACTAATCTTTCATTCATTTTCAATAATCTAAAAATCAAAAGAAAAGCACACGTAAGCCAAAAGTCAAGAACAAGAACACAAGAACGATTAATTCGACAAACAAACAATCGAATCAGCAATCCCTCAAGTTTCCCAAAGCTGATTTTTTGGGACCTCGGAATTGAAATTCATGTTGAAAAATTCTTAGATTACCATTCATGAGAAAATCTTAGCATGGTTATGAAAATGTAAAAATAAACCGAAGCTTCCCAATAAATGAAAGGATAATTTTGTCAAAAAGGCGCCAAAAACCCATTATATAGTCTAGGTGATGAAATCGAATATGCATATTCGAACCGATATTCGAATAAGTAGCATTTCGAATAAAAATTAGGTTTGAATTTAATTTTTGAATAAAAATTTTTTTGAATTATATACTTGAAAATTAATTTATTTAAATTAAAAATTGAATCTCTAAAATATTCGAATTAATATTTGAAAATATAAGATTTTTTGATCTAAAATTGAATATAATAAATATTCAATTTAATTGAATATAATAAATATTCAATTTAATTGAATATAATAAATATTCAATTTAATATTTGAAAATAAACATTAATCAAAAAAATAATTGATCAGAAAAAATTTAATTAAAAAATAATTCATTAAATAATTCGAATTTCAATTCGATTTGGATACCAAAAGAGTGCCAGATTTTCACCAGTCAACACAACTCTTCAAGCATTCTGGATTACAATAGTCCCATCCATCTGACCAAGTATCAAATATAGCAGTTCTGATTTAACCAACCCTACAAGAGTACAAAAAGCTAAATTTTCAAATACTTAATTTTTCAAATATTCTATTCAAATTTTAATACTTTTAAACTATTAGTTGAATTTATCTAAAATTCAAGTTATTTCTTAAATTAAAGTTAAATTCGAATTTTAATTTAAATAAAGATTTTTTTCGAATTTAATTTCAAAAATAAAAATAAATCAAATTTAAATTCAAATTTATCTTATATTCAAGATTTTATTCGAATATTCTACTTTTTCTACTTTTCTACTTTTGAGCTAATTCGATTTCATCACTAATATAAACCAACACAATTGAGCACAATGAAGTCGAAACTAATAGAAAATTTGAACACTTTGGAATCAAGATGTGCAAATCCTTGTCAAAATTCGAATCTTTCGGCACTAAAGAAATATTACTTAACTGAAAGTGTTAGGTGTTTATTCAACTTTTTAAACCTTAATTTAATGGTCAGATTTTCTTCGGACTTGAAAAACCATATAATTGCATTTTTCTGCTGCATTAATTTAAGCGCTTTAATATTTTTTATTAAATTAAATTTTAATAAATCAAAAAATGAAGAATTTTTGTTTAATTTGTATTTAAAGTTCTCAATACCTTTGTTTGTTCGATTAAAGATTTAAAATAATTGAAACATTAAGATTAAATTTTTAAATACCTTGATTATAACTCTGAGAAGTTATTTTCCCTGACTCAATTAAATTTAAAGTCTTATTTTTTTTAAAACAAATCGGATCTTTTGAATACTATTTCTTTCAGGAAAAATAATAAATTATTATTTTTAATTAATTTTTACAACTAATCCTAAGCAATAATAATAAAATTAAAAATAAATGTTTTTAATTTGAATATAAAACTTAATGAAACCTTGCAAAACATCCCATGGGATCTAATAATTGATTTAATAATAAGAAAAAAAAAATTTGTAAAAAAATGTTTAAATATTTATAATTAATTGTGCGATAATGTCAAAATTCTTTAAAAAAAATCAAAAAAATCTGAAATAATAAAAAAATAATGGTAACAAAAATGAGCTTAAAAAACAACATGAATTAAAAATTGACATGAATTGAAAATTGAATTTTTTTTCATCCTATGTGACTATTAGATAAATAAAAAAAGGAGACTGAAGTACCAGTTGAAATTATATTTTATAATTATAATAGGGGCTGTGAAGTTCATTTCAATTCGATCGTTTCAATTCAGAAAAATTTGAATAAGTTTTTTACTATAAGGAATTATTTAGTTCTGTAAAATGCTTAATGTTTAAGCAACTTAATCCGAAAATATCTGTCTGCAAAAACTCTGCAAAGTAAGCGCACAATTGATTTGGATACTTTTATAATGGCGTGCAAAATGCATAAAATTTCAGAGTATTTTGCAGACTTATTTTACTGAATTAAGCAAAGAACAATACACTGTTTCCATTGAAATTTTGCCCTTTTACAATTTATTAAAGAAAAAAGTTTCCACATAGAATTATATATGAAAGGTCTTAAACTCATTTTTTGGCAAAATTATTTTATTTTTTAAATTTCCTAATATAAATGTCAATTTTTCCGGAATGAAAATACCTTTTTTTTCAAAATAAACTTTACATTTGAATTTGCAACGAATATTTTTAGCTAAAAAATAAATAAGGCAGTTTTTTTCTTACATTAACTGTTCTATTCATTTTAATATCTTTTTTTTTCCTTTTCGAAATGCACTGAAATTAGATTATTAACTAAATATAAATTCAGATATCTGAAAGGAGTAAAGATTTTTACTCTCAAAAACATTTTAAAGTATTAGTAAAATACAATTTTATTACCACAAGGGTTATTTATAAAAAGGATCAAAGTTAGAATTGTCGCTTCATTTTATGACAGTCGATTCCCAAAATTTTAAAAATATTTCTTCGATTTAAAAATATTTTTAGATTTAAAATTTTAAAAGTTTGGTTTAGTTATAAATAACCTAATCAATTATATTGTTTATTAATTTTTAACTTAACTTATGCCTTCTACATTAAATAAATACCTCGATTTTGTGAAACGTCTGGGTAAACAAAAAAAATTTCATAAAAATAAAATTTCACAAATTCGAACACATTTTGTGTGAATTATGATTTTGTGCGTCACGCAGATTTTTTTCACAAAATTAGGGTTTCACAATTAAGGGGTAACAAAATCGAGGTCAGGCTGTATAATGCCGTGTTTTTTATTTAAATTCAGATAGTTTAATGTTTTTTATTTGTTAGATAATTAGTTAAGGCTTTATTTGATTATTTTTTCTGTAACTAAAACATTGTTCATAAATGCTGAATTTTTATCTCAAGGATCTTTAATTTTGTCTGTCAGTCCGTTCAATTAAGACAGAAATTGACAAATCAATCGGTTACTTGATAAATTAGTGTTTTTATTGAATTTTTAGTATGAAAATGATCAAAATAATAATCATTATCCAACTACATAGTGTAATTGCTACCTAATAATTTCTTCTTTATCCTGATCAGAATAATACTTTCAAATTGGTATTTAATATAAGCCGGTTAAAGTTGCATATGTCAAAGAAATATTTCTCAATAACTATAATTAATAATGTTTTATTTATATACTTACCGATATTTAATTTGTTCTATTTTAATTTTTTTTACTTATTATGAACTTATTTAAATTCTTTAACGCTTGGCTAAAATGAAGGACGCTGATCCATTTTGAATAGCCGGAGAGTTTTCCTTAAACTAATAATAATAATAATAATAATAATAAGAATTTATATATTGATAAAAAAATAGTGTTTTTAACAGAAATGAAATATCAACCGTTTTCGTTATTTTTAGAAAGAGGTTATTTTATAAAATTTTAGCCATAGGTGACCTTCTAAGATTACGATTTTCATTATATTTCCTTTAAACACGGAAGAAACATTGTAGAAAAATTTTATAAAATTCAAAGCCTTAAAATGTTAATATGGTCTTTATCTCAAGAATTAATTATTAATAATGTAAATCTGCGTGGTCAAGAGTATTTTTTAAATAAAGTGAAAAGTTGCTTTAATTCAATAAAACTTCTGTTATATCCTGCTTTAACTGTAAGAAAAGAATCTTAAATATTTTTTTTTAATGATATAAGACAATTATTTAGAAAATTTTAAAGAATTGGTAATAGTCAAAAGGCATTTGTCTACACGGGAAATAACAAATTTATTTTCAGTGCAGCCTGTATGCCTATAATCATTTAGTCAAGAATTGACTTGATTTTTGATTTTTCGATTTATTATTTTAACTTTTAGCTGTGACTTCGAATATTTTATATTAAACAAATATCTAACAAAGTAAAATAAAACCGCTAAAACAATTTCTTCATCTTTTTTTTAGATTGTATTTTTGCAAGAAAAATCTTTTTTTTAGCATGAAATTAAAATTTGTCCGAAAAATTTGATTATTTGCCAAATATTGCCATAGAAACTAATTTTTTTAAAATTTTTTTTAATTTTTCAAGCATAAAATTAGACATTTTTTCCTTTTTACTATGATTTATTATAGAAAATATCCTTCAATATTAATTATATATATTATTTTGTGTAACAAATAAGTTAAGAAGCGAAATATTTAACTTCTGAAATCTGATAAAATTTAGTGTTTTGGGCCGGTCGGGAAAAATTATGCTAAAACACGGACCACCTCTTTTTTACTAAAACACGAACCGTTATAACAAATTAACAAGTTTTTGGATGATTCCTAATATCATCCGACCACGGTCCGTGTTTTAGTAAAAAAGAGGTGGTCCGCGTTTTAGCATAAGCCGTCTTGAATATATTGAAAATATTGAAAATTAAAAGGCTGTCTAAATTAATAATAGAAATCGATTTGAATATTAATTCAAACAAACATTTAAATCACTTTAAAAAATTGAATTTTATTAGAGATTTAATTTTTTTTGTATAATAAATATTCTTTTTCATATCAACCATTGAGACTAGAAAAATAACTTTTTTTGATCGGAGAGGATAAGAAGTAGTGGTTTAATACCTTATTGTAACAATTAACATGAAAACTATTAATTCATTTTTTGTTTGAATTACAATTAAAAAAAGAAAAAATCAATCTAAAAAATTTTTAATTAAACTGTTTGTTGGGACCATTTTTTCTGAAAATTTTTAAAAATAAATTATATAAAAGTTTTCTTTTACCTTTTTTAAAATTAGTGAATAATCTTACAAAAATTTGCTTTAAATTAAAAGTATGATTTTTTACTTGTCACACTTGTTGCTATTTTTATCGAAAATCAGATTTAAAGTGATTCTCTCATTCATAGAAAAATTAAGTAAAAAAGATTAAAAAATTGCGCCTTAAATATTGTCATTTTAAACTATTGAACAAAAATCAAAAAAAAAAACTTAAAATTGAAAAAAAATTTATTTTCTTAGTCAAAAACTTATTATGAAAAATGAATTAATGAGCTGATGCAAAGTTTGTTTCACCAAAATTCTTTGTAATTATTCGGCAACCCAATTTTGGTATTGTGAATTTTGGAACAAAGAACTAAAAAAAAATCTTAAAAAAAATTAACTTTTTAACTATGAGTCTAAAATTGTTCTGCAAAATGTAATAGCTGGTAAAAACTGTTTTCCACACAAATTAAGTCTCTGCAGAAACTCTGCAAGTCTGCAAAGCACCAAATGTATTAGAAAATCATTAAAATTAAATTGCACATGTATTGCAGAGACTTAATTTGGATTTAAAAAGTTTATATCAGCTGCAGAAAAATTTTATAAGCGTCCAGCATTACATAAACATTTGTTAGAATAGTAATTCCTATTGGAATAAGTTACCAGAAAAATATGGTAAAAACAAGTCTTCATGCTGGTTAATGGTGGTTATGTACTCAGACACTATACATGTAATATATCGTACTACCACTATTACTATTTTAAAAAACGATTAAGCTATCTAGGAAATTAAAAATAAGAGAACATGTAAAGTGCAAATGGTTAGTTTTCGAATAAATATATATCAAATATCCAACTCCATTGTGTATTTCCTACCTAACGATTTGTTCTTTTTTTCCTGAACTATCAAACATTTAAACATGTCTAACCTCTAGGCATTTCAATATATCGTTATTTCTTTTTATCTTTTACTTAGAATTATTTATCTTTTTTCTTTTTATTTATTTATTTTTTATTTAATCTTATTTTAGTTAATATTAAAAGCATGAAAAACTCGTTTTTTTTAAATTTTGACTTTGGGTTAGTGCTATGACATTCAAGATAATATTTGTTGTTTAAAAAAACTATCTACGCTTTCCATCTTTTATAAATAGAGTATTTGTTAATATGCATCAAAAGAATTTCAATTATCACCAAGTCAAAATTTTTAAAGAAAATTCAAATAAAAAAAAAAAACAAAAAAATTATTGAATTCAATTGTTTATTTTTATATCAGTATCGAGAATTAGGCATTCTATTTAATACCTATTTTATTCTATTTATTCTCATAGTCTAAAAGTTTTTCGGCTAATTTGAGATTTGATCACCTAATTCTATTTTGGTTCACCTTTTCGTGAAAGTGAATTTAAATCTAAAAGAATTATTTATCTTTCTTTTCATTTTATTTTATCATATTCAACTTAATTTTTAATTTTTTTGTTTCATGTATTTTATTTGGAAGTTTGATATAGATACAGATAAACAAATAAATAAATAATTTAAAAGTTAAAAAAAGAATTTTCAATATTTTTCTCAAAATACCTAAATAAAAATTAAACTCATTCAATTTCACTAAAGAGATTAATTTCAGATACGAAAATGATTGCAATATTAGCTTAAAATTATTTTTTTACTTGAAATTGAAAAAAACATTTGAAACATCGCACTTTTTCAATGTTATTTCAACATTGGATACATTTTTTAATTCAAACACAAAAAATTAAACCATGTGATATCTTATTTATATTTAGTTAATAATCTAATTTCAGTGCATTTCGAAAAGGAAAAAAAAGATATTAAAATGAATAGAACAGTTAATGTAAGACAAAAACTGCCTTATTTACTTTTTAGCTAAAAATATTCGTTGCAAATTCAAATATAAAGTTTATTTTGAAAAAAAAGGTATTTTCATTCCGGAAAAATTAGGAAATTTAAAAAATAAAATAATTTTGCCGAAAAATGAGTTTAAGACCTTTCATTTAATATATAATTCTATGTGGAAACTTTTTTCTTTAATAAATTGTAAAAGGGCAAAATTTCAATGGAAACAGTGTATTGTTCTTTGCTTAAAATTAAGCATTCTATAGAACTAAATTATCTCTTTTAGAAAAAAAGTTATTCAAGTTTTTCTGAATTGAAAAGATCAAATAGAAATGAACTTCACAACCCCATTAAAAGATTTGTTTTTAATTTTTTTTTAAAGGACAAGGGGTTAAAATGAAAATAAAATTGAAATTAATTGGCTTTGTAACCGAGTCTTGGGGACTGGGATTATGGCTTTCTATACACCAGACCCAAGGGATAATTTGATAGGATTAACGGTAGGTCTAACCATACCCCAAAGTTTAATATGAAATTTACGCAAAATTAAAACACAATTGAATAAATAGTTTTTGAATAAAACAATAAAATTTAATGAATATTATGATCGACTTTAGTCGATTTTCTGAAAATTGGACTCGATTAGTCAAAAAGTCGACTAGTCGAACTAAAATTCGACTTCAATCGAGTTGACTCACAACACTATTTAAAACAGCAAATGCTTTAATATTTTTTATTAAATTAAATTTTAATAAATCAAAAAATGAAGAATTTTTGTTTAATTTGTATTTAAAGTTCTCAATACCCTTGTTTGTTCGATTAAAGATTTAAAATAATTGAAACATTAAGATTAATTTTTTAAATACCTTGATTATAACTCTGAGAAGTTATTTTCCCTGACTCAATTAAATTTAAAGTCTTATTTTTTTTAAAACAAATCAGATCTTTTGAATACTATTTCTTTCAGGAAAAATAATAAATTATTATTTTTAATTAATTTTTACAACTAATCCTAAGCAATAATAATAAAATTAAAAATAAATGTTTTTAATTTGAATATAAAACTTAATGAAACCTTTTAAAACATCCCATGGGATCTAATAATTGATTTAATAATAAAAAAAAAAAAATTTGTAAAAAAATGTTTAAATATTTATAATTAATTGTGCGATAATGTCAAAATTCTTTAAAAAAAATCAAAAAAATCTGAAATAATAAAAAAATAATGGTAACAAAAATGAGCTTAAAAAACAACATGAATTAAAAATTGACATGAATTGAAAATTGAATTTTTTTTCATCCTATGTGACTATTAGATAAATAAAAAAAGGAGACTGAAGTACCAGTTGAAATTTTATTTTATAATTACAAGATTTGTTTTTAATTTTTTTTTAAAGGACAAGGGGTTAAAATGAAAATAAAATTGAAATTAATTGGCTTTGTAACCGAGTCTTGGGGACTGGGATTATGGCTTTCTATACACCAGACCCAAGGGATAATTTGATAGGATTAACGGTAGGTCTAGCCATACCCCAAAGTTTAATATGAAATTTACGCAAAATTAAAACACAATTGAATAAATAGTTTTTGAATAAAACAATAAAATTTAATGAATATTATGATCGACTTTAGTCGATTTTCTGAAAATTGGACTCGATTAGTCAAAAAGTCGACTAGTCGAACTAAAATTCGACTTCAATCGAGTTGACTCACAACACTATTTAAAACAGCAAATGCAGCTGCCCAAATGGAAACTACTTACACAATCTAACTTTTTTAATTTAAGTTTATCTTTTATTTTAGACGATTCAAGATGAGGTAAATTTTAATTTTACAAATTCATCAAAATCATTTATAACAAAAGTAATAGTAAAATTTATAACATTTAACACATTTGAATCAATTAGTTTTTTAATTCAATGGAAGAAAAATTTTTTTCATAAAATTTAAATTTACTTCATCTTTAATCGTCAAATATAAAGACAAACTTAAATAAAAAAAGTTAGATTGCGCAAGTGGTTTCCACTTGGGTTGCAAAAGCAGTTTTTTAAAAGAAAACGTTTTATCGAAGTAACCACTTTGCTATGCTAACCTGTTTTTTTACGTATTAAATCATAAATATAAATTTTACCTTTTTATAAAATAATAGTTGTGAAATCAAAAAGATTAAATCAAAATTAAATATAATAGCAAAAATAACTTGACTTTGCGAATTTGAGACAATAATTGTCAAATTTAATCTAAAAAAACGGAGCTATGGACAATATTTAAAAAAAAACATTATAAATTTACTCAGAGACTTAAATATAAAATAATCTAAAGCAAGAAATTTAAGGAATGTTTAGTTTTGAAATATTTTTAAACTTTAAAAATATTTCGAATATGAATAAAAGTTCATGCATGTTTTTTTAATGTTTTATTTTAAACCATCATATATATATGATTTTTTGAAAAAGATCTCTTAAATTTTTATAATTACGATTTTAGAACAGTAATTAAACAAAAAATATTTATTTTTGTTTTAAAGATTCAACATTTTAAATGTAGCAATAATAGAAAACAAATAAAATTTTGCCATTACTTTTTAACAGCTAAGATATGAAACTGGTTATGGAAAATTTTGTCTTTTTTATAAATTAAGATCAATATATCTAAATGTTCTAAATGCCTTATTTATATAATAAGCCAAACAGATCAATCTAAATTTTTTTTTAAATTTTTATAAAGTTTGTTTTTTACCCTCATAATCCATAATTCAGCAGAACTTTTAGTTAAATTTTCTAAATTGATCTTTCTAAGATTAACTATGTTTAGTAGTTTTTTTATGATGATAATTATAAACGTCTTTATTTAAGTTAATAAATATTGGCACGAGCTTTCGCTCATTTGCCAAGCTTATGAAAAATGTTATAAAATTTTTTTTTTTTAAATAGTTTATTTATTATTTAAAATGCAAAACTCATTTCACCGAAAAATAAACATGTTTTTTTTTTTAAATAATAAAAATAGAAAACAACATAGAATTAGTATTTTAAACCTAAGAAACTTTTCTTTTGGTAATTTTGAAATTTTTACCAAGTAAATTTTGAAGATTTTTCGATCCATGTGTTGTGGCGACTTCTTTGTCCATATCTTTGGATAAGTTCACTTAATTAACCATGAGATTTTTTTTTTTTAAAAATGTTCCAATGAGTTTAAAGAAAAAATCGGAAAGATGGTACTGACTTATTAATTTCCAATTCAATCGAACGACAAACTGTCAAACCCAAGGGCCGATTGAACTCATTTATTAATTAATAAAATAATAAAAAAAAATAAAAAAAAAAATTACAACAGTATTTATATTGCAAATCAAACTTAGGAAAAGTATACTTATGAAAACATTAAAATCTCATGAAAAGATAAATACCCCGTCAGAAAACCAAATTAATATGCCAATTAATTATTAAAGAATAAAGACTTGGTTACAAATTATATTTTTTTTTGAAAAAATATAAAAAACATTGAACATTTATTTACTTTTCTCATATCTGCAGAAAGGAAACCTTAATTGATTTGAAAATTTTTTCATTAATTTATTAATCATTTTGCTTTACAAAAAACATGTTTTAATATATTACTTAATAAATCTTCTGTAAATGTTAAAAAAAAGTTGAGTTTTCTCGCAGAAAACTTGTTAAACATTCTGACTTGAATTTTTTTTTCTTTTGAATTTTCTATTTTTCATATCCTAGAACTTAGCCTTTTCACAGCTCCTTAAATCTCAATTTATACAGTTTTTTTTATGACAAATGCTTCTAAATTAGATTATTTTTTGTCCTCTTCACATTGGATTCTTATAGATAAAAATCGCAAGAATCTAAATTTGGTGAATTTTTTGGGAATTTGTTTAGAAAAAAGAAAATTTGTAGAAACTAATATAAAAAATGATTTAGGGCTAATTTTAATTATTTTTTTTATCACTTTTTAAAATAAAGTATCTAATATATTTATTATCTAGAAAAAAAATAGAGGACAGTAGTCATTTACGGTTCTGTAACGTTTCATAGCAAGCTATTTTTCATTGCAAGACAAAATTCATCGCATCTCTAATTTTTTCATTGCATCATTTTTTTTTTCATAGCAACTAATTTTTTTTCATTACATATAATTTATTCATTGCAAATAATTTTTTATGGTAGATTATTTTTTGATTGCATCAAATTTTCATTTACTAATTAATCTTTAGAGAATGAATCGAAATTTGTATAATAAAGAAGAATTGTGTTAATATTGAAGATTTAATTTTGAATTTTGAAGATTAGACATTAAATGTTTAATTATCTTATTTTTTATGCAATTAACAATAAAACATTTACTTTCTTTAAATAAACTTTATTTGCAATCAATTAATCCAGATAACTTATGTTTTACTTTGCTTTGAAATTTACCCTGCTATGATTTTTCTTGCGATGAAACATGTTGCTATGATTTGTCTTGCAATGAAACGTTCTAATGCCGTCATTTACATGCCTCTTTCTGAAATTAACGAAGGAACAACTAGATTTTTTAGTTTTCTTAATTTTTTAAAGTATGTTAAATAAATGTTAACAATTTGGTAAAATTCGCTTAATAAGAGCATATTTATTCCCAGGCTAACATTTGAATATTCGTATTTGAACACCCGTTTTAAGTCTTGAGCACCCATTTTTATTTTTCCGAAATTAATTTTTTCATTTAAAATAAACTCGAAATTTTATTTTCAACAGAACTTTAAAAATTTTTCTCTATTAAAAATTATTATAAATTGCTCAAAGAGGTAAGCCTTTATTTATTAAGCCAACAAAAAAATCTTTAAAAAATTGTTATATACAGAAATAAAGAATAATCATTTTTTTAAATTTTCAAGTTCATTTATTGGTTTCAAAAGCTTGTCCCATATCTCTTGTGGTGGGTCAGTCGGCTTAGGCAATGTTCTAGCAAGATACCCAATTAAGTTAATGCTATCACAGTATTTAGCAATATGTCCATCTATTCGAGCCTCTGTGGTTCTAGATTTAATTCGATCTATTTTCTTTCTGTAATAAAACTCTTTGGAATCGACAATAGTCATTTTTTCCTTTAATATTTCCATGCCATACTGATCTATCTTTTCCAACTGGTCTGATTTAAACTCATTAACAAAATTCTTTAATTTAAGTTTATTTATTGTTTCTTCATTGATGACAATTTTTGGTTTTTCCTCAGTTATCCCATAATCATAGCATTCATTATCTTTAATTCGTCTAATCAACCTTCTAGCCTGTTTCTGATGAACACATGGCTCAATT
Source organism: Brachionus asplanchnoidis (assembly GCA_025491095.1). Lineage (NCBI taxonomy): Eukaryota > Metazoa > Rotifera > Eurotatoria > Ploima > Brachionidae > Brachionus > Brachionus asplanchnoidis. Next base: position 3,580,713 of record JAILYF010000008.1, on the reverse strand, counting down.
TTTTCATTGTCAATCTAGTAAAAAAATTTGAAATAAAAATGAGACAATAAAAATCAAAATACCTTTATTTTTCGAAGGAATGATTCTAGGCATTTTTTGGGAATTTTATCTCGCTCGGTCTCCATTAATTTTAGTTGAAAAAAAATTCATTTGTGCATAGCAACGTTCGAAAATAAAATTATAATTTTTTTATAAAAAAATTTCCAAAATTTAGAAATAAAACATGGCCTCAACTAGTGAAATTAATTTTGAAATCATTTCTAAAGTAAATAAAATTAAAAAAAAAACAAACTATTTTTTAATTTCATGCTAGGCTGGCTTCAAATGTATCTGTGAAGAAAATGATTTTTTTATAGACTTAATTCCGAGTAAAGACCATACGGTTCTGTTTGATCAAGCTGCAGACACCGAGCAAATATTCAATTATGTCGATCTTCCATGGAATTCTCAAGTAAAAAAATATTTTAAGTTGAAAAAATAATTTGTTTAAATTAAGAAACACTGGGACAATGTTAAAGACAGCTTAGTAACTCTAAAGAATCGTCTAAAAATTCAAAAAGATTACTTGCTAATCGAAGTAAAATAAATAATTACTATTAAATTTTCCAAAGACTTGATTATTTCTAGTTTGCTATATCAAGATACCATCATGCTGGTAAAAATTATAAAAATATTGAAAAATTATTTCAAGTATTTTTTATTTTATTTCATTTTTATTTATTTTATTATTTTTGAGATAAAAGGGCTCTTCGGATGAACAATCAAATTATTGGCTCGAAAAATTAATTCCTAAGATTGTCGATCTAGTCCTTGAATCAGCTGAAATTATACAAAAACAAATACCAATTCTCAAGTCCAACTCGAACCACTCTATTTCCATTACAAAAAAGCAATCTGCATGTATTCTTGCAAATGCATTTTTTTGCACTTTTGAAAACCGCTTTGGTAAATTAAACCCTCCATCTATGCCATTTTTTAATTTAAATAAGTAATTTAAAAATAAAACAAAAACTTTTAAAATATAAAATTTAATTGAAAACCAAAGAATGTTTGATATGTCAAGTGAGTATCGTAATTCGACTAAAATTGAGAAATTAAAGTGTATCATGGCATATTTTGAGCGAGTGACCGACTCAGAACCAGTCGGTGTGTTGACATATAGCCGGTTTAGTTTGAAAAATGAAGATAAAAGTTTATTTGAGAACTCTTCAAAAAAAATACGCAAGACAGTTTTTATGGAAAAAGGCAAAATTGAAGATTGTACAGGCGCAATTCAGGTCGATTTTGCCAATAAATACATTGGCGGTGGGGTGCTGAACAGTGGATGTGTTCAGGAAGAGATTAGGTTTGTGATTTGTCCCGAGCTCTTGGTTTCGTTGCTGTTTATGGAGCGAATAAGTGAAAAAGAATGCATTTTAATTCGAGGCGCTGAAAGATTTGCTGATTACACTGGTTATTCTAATTCATTTAGATTTAAAGATAAAGTTGTTGATAAAACTACGAAGTAAAAATTTTAATTTCTGTATTTTTCTTTAATCTTTATTTTTAAAGAGATAAACATGAAAGAATTTTATGTGATGTGCTCGCCATTGATGCGCATCCTTTTTGCAAACGAAGTGACCAGTTTTCTGAAAAATATTTTTGGCGCGAAATTTTTAAAAGTTATGCAGGATTTTCGGCAAATTATAAGCCGATTGATAAAAAAGAGACAGTACTGCCGTGTATTGCGACTGGAAATTGGGGTTGTGGAGCTTTCAAAGGAGATCTTCATTTTAAATGTTGGGTTTAATACGATTCTTTAAAATTTGTAATTTAATTTTTGAATAGATTTAATTCAGTTGATTTCTGCTTCAGTTGCTGATAGAGATTTGGTATACTTTACATTTGGGAATGAAGATCTATGCAAAGAGTTAGAATATATAAATAGCCTTTTGACGGAGAAATCAATGAGTGTGGCTGATGTTGTTAAATTTTTATTTAATTACGTATCTATGAGACAAAATTCAAAGATAAAATTTTTCGATTTTATAGAAAAATTTTTGAACTAAGATTTTTTTTTAAATGAAGAATTTTTTTTAGAATTTTTATTGATATCATTCTAAATTTTTTTTGAAAAATATTAGTTTAATAGTTAAAATAAACTTATGAAGTAAGATTTTTTTTCTCTTTTTCTTTGTCAAAATTTATATAATTAATGATGCCAAAGCTTAAAAAATTATCGATTTTCAAAATTAATATTTAAAACTTAGATTGTTTGAGATTAAGTATCAAATCTAGAGTATAAATTTAAGATAAAAATTTATTTTGGCTAAATAGGTGAAATTCTATTGAATTTTTACTCGACTTTGACTTAAGTTTTAGCAGATTTTTAAGTTAATTTTTGCATTTTGACTGACTCTGACAGTTTTAACTTTTAAATGTATATTAAATTAAAAAATTGATAAAAATTATTTCCAGCTAGAAAAGATCGTAGAGAAAAAAAAGACATATCAAGATATGGATATTATTTTTCGATCTTCAATATTTTTCTAAAAACTAAAATCAATTTTTTGAATTTAATGAAACAAATTGTTTTTGCAACATTCTGTTTTAGTAATATTTTTTTTATTTTAAAGTGTTCATTTAAAAAACTGAGGAAGTTTATTTAAATAAAATTTTTTTTAATTCACAAAATAATATTTTAGAGTAAAAAATACAAATTTTAAGAATTTGTATTTACTGTTCTTCAGTTTACAAAAAAGTCCTCTTTGCTTGTATCTTAATCTATAAATTTTGATTAAAATATATTACAACTAATTTTAAACATAATTCACCTTTCTTTACCCTTTTTAAAACATTTTAATCAAATTAATCTTTGACAGACTTTGGTTAATTTTTATAAAATTTAAAGTAATTAATCAATTATTCACAAATATGTCAAATATAGTATGAGATCATTCTTTAATTATCTATCCAATAACTAGTTTATGATCTAATATTAGAATAACCTATTTTATTAGTATAAATGGTTGATCCTTTTTCTATATTATTTAGTTCCAATAAATATTATGCTCCAATAAAACATCTTATTCTTTCCTTAACAGTTGGTAGCAGCTCAGGTATTTACTAAATTGGTAAAATAAACGATCCACATCGAAAATGAATCAACAAAGATGTCAAAAATTAATGAAGATAATTTAAGTGAAACGTCAAGCATGCATGGTCTCACAGGTGGTTTAAATAAAATGAGTTTAAGTGAAGAAAATCGGAGTCCGAATACATTAAAAGCACTTTTAAATTTAAGTGCGGAATCAAAAAAATTAATGGAGGAGCAAAACAAAAAAATTAAGGAACTGGAATCACAGCTTGCAAAATTTAAAAATATTGAAAAAGAAAATAATAGAAATTTAGATAGTTGCGTTGAGGATTTTGATGATGTTTTAACTGAGATAGAAAATGAACGTGAATATGGACGACGTTATCCTGTAAGTTCAGCTCAACCTATTTTTGAAGGTAAACTTTCTGAGGATGTAGAAAGTTGGTTATTTAGCTTGGATATAAATTTGAGGAATGCAAATATCCTTGAAAGTGAAAATATTTTTTATGCTGGTTCATACTGTAAGGCTAACGCACAACAGGTTTATAAGGCTATTTTAAAAACAAATCCAAAAATCACTTGGACAGAATTTAAACAAGAATTTTTAAAAAGGTTCAAAAACAAAAATATTGATGATATTGTGATCAAAAAGTTAGTTAAAATGAAGCAAGATGGTTCAATAGAGAAGTATATTAACCAGTTTCAATTGAGTCTTAATCAGACTAGTGATATTGATGAAAAAATGAAAATAAGGTTGTTTAAGTTTAATATTAGGCCTGAATTAGAAGCTTATTTAAATATTAGAGAACCAGAAACAATTGATCAAGCATTAGTTGGGCAATTTTATACGAAAATAATGTTTTAAAGAGAGAAAAAAGAGAGGATAGAATTAATGCGTCTAGAAGCCAAGGAAAAAATATTTCAAAATCGTATTATTGTGGTAAACCAGGACATTTTTAAGCAGATTGTTATGCTAGAAAAAGATTCCAGAATTATAAGATAAGAAACGAAATTCCTTGAAATTATAATGAAAAATGATATGATCAATATAGTTGTAAGAGACCGCAAGAGAAGCAACAAAAATATAATTATTATAATAAGAGTGGACAAGGAAAAAACTATAGAAGTGATAACAGAAAATATAACAGCGAATATAAGCGAGATAATTTACAAAAAATAAGCGTCGATGATGATGAAATGGATATTAGTTCAGTACGAATGGGATGCTTTAAAAATTACGATCAACAAAATGAATTAAAAATTAAGGGAATAATTAATGGAATGGAGGCTGAAATGTTAATAGACAAAGATGCTCAAAGATCAGTCATTTCCGAAAAGGCTTTTCAAAGATTAAAATTTGATGTGTCAAAAAATGTAAACATTGTATAACCAATTGGAAGCAAATCGTTCGAGTCAAAAATAACAAAAAAAGGAGAAATTGAAACTTTTGAGAAAATAATAAAATTAGAGTTAGCATTTGTATCATACTGTTTTACTGATGTTTTACTAGGAGCAGATTGGCTTATAATGGCAGATGCTGGTACTTGGTTAAGTAGACAATTGATATGGTTTGGTGATGAATCGGAAATAATTATAATTAACCAAAATAAATGTGTTCAAAAATTTGATAGATTTACAAAATATACCCATAAAATTGGAACGATTAAAGAATTAGACCAAAATATAGACCAAAATTTTAACGAAATAGATCCATTTGATGATGATGATTTTTCGTATGATTTAAATCAAGATAAGACGTATCTAAATTTTAGTATCCAAGGTAATAATGTTAATATTGAAATAGAATTTGCAAACTTTTGATTGACAAAAATTTTGATGTTTTTGCCACAGACTTGTCAGATTTGCGAGCACCATGAATCACGACCAAATTCAAAATTAAGACAACATGTGAGAAGCCAGTCTTTTCATATCCATATCATGCGTCTCAAGCTGAAAGAAAAAAAATGAAACGCGAAATAGAAGCAATGCTAAAAAATGGCATTATAAGACCATCAAGAAGTGCTTGGGGTGCACCCGCGATAGTAGTTAAGAAGAAAGATGGTTCATGGCGTTTTTGTGTATACTATCGAAAATTAAACAAATTAATAGAACAAGACCATTTTCCTATACCAATAGAAAGTGATATATTAAGTGGAGCTTCAATTTTTCCTTCCATTGATTTAAAATCTGATTATTGGCAAATTCAAATGGAACATGACTCGATGGAAAAAAATGCGTTTACTACATTAGAAGGAAATTTTGAGTTTACCAGAATGCCTTTCGGATAAAAAAAAAGCTCCTGCCGAATTTTCAAGAGTCATGAATAAGAAAAACAACAATAATTTTTTAGGCACTTAAATTTCGTACAGGTTTATTTCGATGATATTATTATATTTTCAAACAATGCTAAAGAGAATTTAAAACATTTATTACAAGTATTTAAAGCATTAAGAGAAAATAATTTACGAATAAATCCAAAAAAAATGTAGCTGGTTCCAAAAATCACCAATCTAAGATATTTTTTTTTAATTTGTTTTGCTTTAAAAAAAAAAACCGAGTTTGAGTTTTTAAATTGTATTTAAAAAATAGATTTTAAGCCACGGAACTTTACATGTTTTTCCAAAATTTTTGGCAAAGTCTGATTAATAATCAGTATAAAAAATTTATTAAGAATAAAAATAATCTTGATTTCTTATAACAAAAATTAATCATAATTTTAGAAATAAAGATTAGATCTAAAATTGGTTATTTTAAATTATAATTTTTTAACTTGAATTATAAAATCAAATATCATGAATTCAACAATCTTGTGGAAAGTATGTTAAAATTATTCTCATTAAAATAATTTTTCTACCATAACCAATTTTTTCGCAAAATATTCAGCTTCGATTTATTTCATAAAATCAAAAGGGAAAATTAGATTTTTTATTTTTTTTTTCTTTTCAAAATATATCGAATGAGCCAAATAATAATAAAATTATTGGTAGTGTATCTTACCTTTGGATCAGTTACTGCTAACAATTTATCCACCAACGTTACACCAAACAATTTCAGTGATGAAAATTTAATTACCAGTTCAAACATATCTTCAGCTGATACATCATTTAATTCAATTATATTTACTAAAACAACTTTAAATGAAACCAAAGATTTTTCAACAGATACTCTATCCGATGAAATATTTTTTTCTTCTATGAATAATTCAAATAATACCAATACAGGGCCTGTTCATAATTCATCATTTACAGATTTTACAAATCAAACACTTTTTAGTTTTACTTTTCCTGACACTTCACAATATGAAAGTGGTAGTTTAAAAACTCTTAAAGACTTTTCTTATTTTCCCACTACCGAAATTGCAAATACTTCTCAAAAACAAAAGATAGATTTTTCAACATCAATGTTTGACAGCATTACACAGAGCCCAATTCAAGTGAATCCAGAATTACAAATAGATATATATGGCTTAATAATTTTGTCAAGATTTAGCCTGCTCAAGCGAGTATTTGCTGGAAGCACTGATATATCTCCATTAAAAGATTTAGTGGTTTCCATAATCGGAGCTGGTTCTTTAATTGAAATAGAAACGTATTAAATCTAAAACTTTGATTATTTATTTAAAAAAAATTACTTTTTTTCAGAATTGGCAGAAGCAAGTATTCGCTTATTTTATTTTATTCATCTAATTCGAAAATCGCTTATCATATGACTTTGGATGAGATAATAAAAGGAATAGTAGAGAGATTATTTGGGAAACAACCACAGCTTGAAAGAGAGGCAGATTTATTGGATTTTAATTTGTTGATAGATGTAAATGAAATGGAAATAAAAGGTTGTTTAAATAAACAAAAATTGTTTTTTTTAAAATATTTTTTAGCTTATCAAAATCTTGTTATCAATGGAACAAATATCAAATTTGAATGCTTGAAAGTAAGAGATCAATCATTTATGACTTGTCAAAATAATGGTAGTCAGTCGGCAAATTCGAGTCAGGTCGATTTATCGCCTATCTCTAGCCATAAGCCTAACAATTTAGCACATAAAATTTACATAACATTCCTAATATTTTTCTATTTTTTTTGTTATTGGCAATAATTTAAATTATAATAATAAAAATTAAAATAATTGAAAATTAGAATTTTAAATGAGTTAATTTTTTGTATGTAATCATAACCGATAACAAATTATAAATAGAACTAAACGCCCGAAGAAAGAATTTTAAAAGCAAAATTCAACAAAAATAGCTATAAATTTTAATGTTTTTTATCATTCGATAGATTTCCTACAAAATAAGATACCAAGTATTAGATATTAGATTTTTTTAAATTTTATCCTATTTTAGTGGATTATTTTCTATCTTTTTTTTATAAGGCGTGAAGAATTCAAGAAGATTTTGAAAATTGCTTTTAAGTCATATTAAAAAATCTTTAATTATTTAACAAAAACCAAGGGAAAAAAATTTAATATTAATATGGTTTAATTATTTGGGTTTTGAATAACAAAATGTATCCAATGTTGAAATAGCATTGAAAAAGTGCGATGTTTCGAATATTTTTTTCAGTTTCAAATAAAAAAATAATTTTAAGTTAATATTGTAAGCATTTTCATATTTGAAATTAAACTCTTTAGTGAAATAGTATGAGTTTAATTTTTATTTAGAAATTTGAAAAAAATATTGAAACTCTTTATTTTAATTTTAAATAATTTATTTATTTGTTTATCTGTACCTGTACCAACCTTAAGAATAAAAATATATGAAACAAACAAATTAAAAATAAAGTTAAATAAGATAAAATAATGTAAAAAATAAATAAAAAGAAAAAAAGATAAATAATTCATTTAGATTTGAATTAATATCCAATCGTTGAAAAACTCGGTTAATTCAAAGAGGTATTTAAAAGAATGCCAAATTTTCGAAACTGATATAAAGATAAACAATTGACAATTAATATATTTTTTTTTATTTTTTTTTATATTTGAAGGAGCTTTAGAAAAAAAAGAATTATCTCTGATATAGTTGACCTGGTATTACCCTTTTATCAATCCAAAATACAAAAATGCGATCTCTACTTAAATCTCAAAGATTGCTTTAAATTAACTAATAATTCTAATAATTCCTTCTCTTGTTCATAAAATTTTTTAACATTATCAACAAAATTTTTATATGCTTTTATTTCGATATTCAATTTTGGAAATGAACTAAAAATAATATGGAAAATATCTCAAAAAGAAAAATTAGCGCTTTATTCAATTGATATAAAGGCGCAACACTTTATTTTTAAAAATAAGAGCAAGACTGTTGTCATGTCTTTTTCAAAATTTTTTTATAACATAATTTGAAGCACCGGCCATTCTCGCATGCATATCTTTTAACATCGCAAACGGTTTTTGATTTTTGTCCACTACAACCATGTTAAATATTTGAAAGTAATTTATATATTTAGTATACTAATTAAAAGATTGCTAAAAATATTTCCAGCTATAAAAGATCGCAGAGAAAAAAAAGAGATCTCAAGATATGGATATTATTTTTCGATCATCAATATTTTCCCTAAAAAATAAATTGTTGTTTCGTATTGTTTAACCGTTAAAGTTTATAAAGATCAATTTGTTCAAATTTAATTAATGAAAAAGTTGGTAATTTTGTATGACAATACCAGACTTGTTTAAAGTCACAGTTTTAAGTCTAAGTTATGACTTGACTTCATTTTTTTTTAAGTCAAAGTTATCACTTAAAATTCTTATTTCTTTTTGACAAAATTATGAAGAAATTAGATTAAATTTTTATTTTAATTTGCTAAATCAGACTTTACATCATAAAATTTACAAGTCAAAGTTATGTCCGGACATTGAATTTTTTTTTTATTTAATGGAAGATCACAAAAATTTCAACCTAATTCTCAACTACTGTAAAAATATTTTTTCTAGTCATTTATCATTGCTTAACATGTTGGTGAGATTTTTTTTGCATTCAATGAATGTGAAGACTAATGCTAAAATTGCAAGAAAAGAAATGAAATATGGCAAATCTACAGTATGTCACAAAAATTAGAATCAAACTGTAAAATTTAAAAAAAATTATTTTTTACAATTAAAATTATCGTTAAATTAAAATTTTTTATGCTTAAATTAGGTATCTAATCAAAGCTCATTTTTTCTCCTTTTGAATCAATTATAATACTTAAGCTTAAGAATAAAAGTCTCTTTATTAATTAACTTCAAAAATATGTAACTATTTTTTGTAGAAAAAAAGTTTGGCACAAAAAGTTAGAATCAATCTTTTTAATCAAAATAAAAATCGGATATCCGATTTATTGATTGATTTTTTTACCGAATATGCTAAAAGACTTGATTATCTTTAATTTGAGACCATGCTTGGTGGTGTCCAAGGTGATCCATGGTGTCCAAGATCACCTGATCTCAATCTAATTGAAAATTTATGCGCATATATTGACCACAAATTGCTCAATTATAGGATAACTTCAGTCGACCTTTTAAAGCAAATGCTCCATGAAGAATGATTGAAAATTCCGTCTGAAATCTGTAAAAATTTGATTTCTTCGTTTAAAAAACGGGTCGACGCTTGCATAAAAGCAAAAGGCTGTCATTTAAAAGCTTAAAATAATTTTGATTTACAAAACATTTTGCCTTGCTCAATTCTCATATGGTCTTGAAAACCTAACACTGGACAACAAAACGCTCAAAACTCTTAACATTGATCAAAACAACCTTGTTAGACAAATGTTTAACCTAAAATATAATTGTCACATGTCTGGAATCCTAAAAGTTCTAAGACTTTTAAAAATTGAACAACTTTATCTTTTTTCCAAGATGTCTTTCATCGGTTCTATTGGGTTAAATCATTTGTCATCATAAATATTTAAGTATTTATGCTATAAAATTTATAACAATTTTCATTGTTCTCCCCTTTCCTTTGGAAATGATCTCAAGCGATTGTTTCAGTTCACTAAAAAAAATCAGTAATAAATTTTTTATTTATTTGTTTTCTGTACCGAGCTAGAGCTCCTTCAGAATAAGTTAAGAAAAAAATAATAAAATAAAAAAATAATAAAATAAAAATAAAATAAAATAAAAATAAAATTAAAGTTAATAAATTGAGATAAAAAAAAATCAAAGTAAAGTAAATAAGCTAAATAAATGAAAGTTAGGAAGAAATAAATTCTAAAAGATTGTTTCATGTGGCACATGTTTAAATAGTTCAAGTTTCAGGAAAAAAAGAAGAAATGGTTAGGTAGCAATTACACAATGGAGTTGGGTATTCAATATATCTTGATTCGAAACCTTCTTTGTATTCCTCGACCAGTATTACAACCAATGGAATAGAATGACTGAGTCCTGTCCCAACATATCTCTCACTCAATTCAAAAAGCCGATTCGAGACTGTTAGTAATTTTAGTTTATTAAAAGCCTCATGATGCACGATGTTGGAGGGAGTATCATATTTTAACTTAAGAATAGATCTGACTGCTGTATTCTGAATTGCTTGTAGTTTTTTGATATTATTTTCTGAAAATGAATTTAAGCAAGGAAAAGAATAGTCTAAAATTGATCCGACTAATAATTTATATAAATTTCCTAATGTGTTTTGATTAAGACCCCATTTTTTGTTTGACAATATCTTAATAATATTTAGCCTTTTATTGCAGCGTTCTTTAATTTCGTCTACCAGCGTATTAAAGTTTAACTTAGAATCAAATTTCATACCAAGAAATTTGATTTCTTTTTGGCTCACTATTCTGTTTCCATAAATTTTTAAGTTTAGATTATCACTCTCTTTTTTGTACCTAGAAAAGACTACTGAACACGACTTTTCAACTGATATTTTCATTTTCCATTTAATAAGCCATTGTTATAGTTATTTATTTGTAAATCTGTATCGAGCGTTAGCTCCTTCAGAGAAAAATATAAAATAAAAATAAAAATAAATAAAAAAAATGATCAAAATAAAAGTTACTGAATAAAATAAGAATTAAAAAATATAGTTAAATAATTTGAAAAGGAAATAAAAGAAAAGAAAAAAAGAAAAAAAGAAAGAAGAAAAGAAATAAAAAATCGTTTTTGAAAGGCAGAAAATAGACACCAAAGTTACAAAAGTTATATCGGTTTAGTTTTCAGAGAAAAAAGAGTCTATGACAAGGTAGCAATTACACAATGGAGTTGGATAGTTAACAAATCTAGATTCGAAATCTCGTCTATACTCATTTACCAGTCTAAGAAGTAATGGAACAGAATTAGTAAGTCCAGCCCTAACATATCGTTCGCTCAATTCAAAAAGCCGGTTCGAAATTGTATGAAATTTTAATTTGTTTTGGGCCTCGTGGTATAAAATGCTTGAGGGGGTGTCAAACCTTAGTTTAAGGATGGATCGAACTGCTGAGTTTTGAATAGTTTGAAGTTTTTTAATGTTAGTATCAGATAAAGAGTTTAAACAGGGAAAATTATGGTCTAAAATGGAACCAATAAGCGATTTATATAAATTTCCAAGTGTTCTGTGATGAAGACGCCAGTTTTTATTAGAAAAAATTTTAATTAAATTTAGCCTAGAGTTGCAACGCTCTTTTAATTCATCAATCAATGGACTAAAGGTTAGCCGTGAGTCAAATCTGATGCCTAAGAATTTGATTTCGTCCTGTCGTTTTAAATTGTCCCCATATATTTTCAAATCAAAATTGAGCTCTTCTCTTGTTGATTTTGTGAATATCATGTAACAAGATTTTTCAATTGAAATCTTCATTTTCCATTTTGTTAACCATGGTTCTAATTCTTCAAGGTAAGTATTGATCCTAATTTCAATGTTTCTTTTAGATTTATAGATAAAAAAGGTAACTAAGTCATCAGCGAAAAGAAGAGATTATTCATTATTTGTTTTGTCTTTTCTTGGTATATCGTTAATATAAATACTAAATAGGAGGGGGCTAATTACTGAGCCTTGAGGTACTCCGGCTTTGATTGGGAAATCATTGTTTTTTTTCATTCACATTTACACAAAATGATCTTGAGTTTAGAAAAGATCTGGTCCAAGATATTAGGTACTTTGGCAATTGCATTTTGATCATTTTGTACACAAGCCCCTCATGCCAGACTCTGTCAAATGCTTTTGATATATCAAAAAAAAGACAACATTAAACGATTCAGTTATTTTTTGAATAAGAAAAAAGAGATTGTCCGCTGTGCGTCTATGTTTTCAGAATCCTGATTGCTCTTGAATGAGTAAAAAATTTCTCTCAATGTAATTGTAAAGCCATTTTTTCCAGTTATTTGGTATTTGGCTAGTTGTTAAACTTTGATTGAAGAGGTTTAAAATGTCATAAAGAGTTGACTCAGGCAGATTTTTGAGCATTAAATTGTGAATAAAGTCAGGACCAGATGCTGAATTTTCTTTAGTTTTATTAATTGCAAGTATTATTTCAGTTATGGTAATGGATTCGAAAAGATTTTTCTCATTTTTTTCAGGAAAAAAATTTGAAATTTCATAGAAATTTCACTTCGTATTCCGTGGTTGAGTTTATTAAGTCAGGATTTGGAGTAAATGTTGAAGCCAGTAGCTCACCAAAAAGCTGTCCTTTTTTTTCATCTGATTTGTAAAAAATATTATTTGAAACTAAAGTTGGTATCATGTTTAATTTTTTTTTTGTTCGAAACTTATTGATCTTGCGCCAGAACGGCCTAGTTGATAAAGGATTTATACCCATTTTTTCGATGAAATTGAGCTGGTTTTGATTTCTATACTCGCATAGCTTTTTTTCGTAAGTCACTTGTAAGTTGATTGAATTGTGTTTTTAAAAGCGAAAATTGAGTATTTTTAAATTTTCTCCTTACTTTCCTACGTGATTTTATTACGCCGACAATGTCTTGTGGTAGTGTTGATTTAACGATTTGTTTGCTAGTTTTGGGATGCTTTTGTCAGCTGCTTCAAGGATTTTAAGTAATGAATTCATTTAGTTCATTGATATTTGAAGGAGGTTGTTTTTGATTAGAGCTCAAAATTGCTCTAAAGCTGTTCCAATCGGCTTTTTTAAAGTCAAGTTTGTCTTGTGCTTGTATGTCCATTGTAAAGTGTTCCACAGAGAGGCATGTCCGAATCGGATAGTGATCACTTGTCATGTCATCGTTGTTAAGGACTTTGAAGTCAGTTATTTTGTCTAAGAGTGAAGAAGGTGTAAGAAAAAGGTCTAGAATTTCAAAGTACTGTCTGTTAAAAATATTGAAAGTTGGTGACTTATCATTGATTATTGAAACATTGAGCCCATTTAAAACTCTTTCAAGTATTTGACCATTTTCATTTTCTCCAATACATCCATTTTGTTTTGTTTTCGAATTGAGGTCTCCGCCAATTATAAAATTTAGTGCATTTTTTTGAAATTTTTGAGAAAAGTTCGAAAAGAAGAACTTTATTAGGAGGGTTGTTTAGGCTGAAAATGAAAAAAGGACAGTCTCTAAGCTTTATTTGAACACACAAGAGTTCAAGTGAAAAATTATCAAATGAGGAGTCTTTAGAAATTCGATACAATTCTTAATTAAGATTGCAACCCCGCCACCTCTCTTATCTCGAGGTTTAGCAATCGATTGATAATTTTTGAAGACTAAGTAAAAATTGGACTGGGTCGAGTCAATTTTTATTTCATTAAGCAAAAGTATGTCAGGGGATTCCTTAGATAAAAAATGTTCCAATAGTTCAGTCTTACTGGGTAAATGATAACAGTTCCAATGAATAATTAATAACTTGTCATTTGAAGTAGGTTTTATTTTTTTGTTTATTTTAATATCGTTTTAAAAAAAAAAGAAAAAAAACAACTAGTTCATCCAGTTTCGTTTCGATTCTGGACATGATTCTGATCCGAATTCGTAATTGAGTGATTCGAAATAAAGTTCTTAAATGCGTCCTCTTCTTCTTCGCGACTTGTCAACTGTTTTTTCGGTTGGTTTTTCGATTCGCTTTCTGATTGACGTTTGGGACGGTTTTTTGTAAAAACTGGAGTGTGATTTGTTTTTGGATTTGATTTGTTCTGGCTAGTGACCTGAGACTGGTCATTACTCGGTTTTTGACAAATAAAATTTTCTAGGACTGGTGTGTTAAGACTGGTGTCACTTGATGCTGATTTCTGTTCCATATTACAGTTTTCAGAAAACTCTGGAGTTTTTGGAGATGCAGTGTCTTCAGATTCATTGATATATAGATCACTTTAGTCAATTTTATTACGCTCGAGTGATTTTAACTTTTCAGCCAAAGAACATTTTTGGGTTAAGTGTCCTTTTTGTTGACATTTGCCACAAATTGACTGTTTGAGTGGGCACTTTTCAATGTTGTGCCCGTCATCGTTACAAAAGTAATCTTTGGCTTTTGTCCAGCTATATTAAAAACACATTTTAACCGATACATAACTGTTGGTCCAGATAAACTTTGAATTATTGAACAAATGGTTTAGTTTTAGCGTGGAATTGAATTCGATTATCCAAAATTTGTTTGAAGCAAAATTGTAAATCGATGTGATTTGATTTTCATGAAATCGACTTAAGACTTGGTCAAGTAATTCGAAGATAACTTGGTGGTTAACTGGTTTATCAAGCTTCTTGAGGTTCAGTTTCAGCGAATTTTTAAAATTCCATCGTGGAATTTCCTCTTTGTTGGTCGAAATCGCACGCGACATTACCAACTCGAAATTTATGTTAATTAAATTGTTCTAGTTCTGGTGTATTTATTAATCTTATTTTCTAGGTTCCCCTTTTTGTTATAAATGAAGAATGTAACTAGATCATCTGCGAAAAGCAGAGAGTATTCATTTTTTGTTTTGTTTCTTTTGGGGATGTCATTAATATAAAAGAGGACTAATTACTGAGCCTTGAGGAACACCTGCAGTTATTTGATATTCTTCGCTCAGATGGTCATTCAAATAATAAAGAGTCAGTAATAAAGAGTATTAGTCAGCTTAAGTTGGATCTTAAGCGGCACTTTTATATTCGTGACGGCATCTCGGACTCTATAGAGCTTTGTTTGAATAGCTTAAGATTCAAATATTATCAAAACCCTCTAAATGAATTAATAAAACCAAATTAAATCAATTAACTTCTTCTGTTCCTGATGAGGTTTTATCAATAACTGTATATTTTTCTACTTTTTATTTGTATTTAATTTTGCTTTCTTTTTATTTATATGGAAAACTTTAATTTTATTTTTATTTTACTTCTCCTTATGGAGGTTTATTTTTGCGAGGAACGAAGTGACGATGCTAATAACCAGACACATGTGTATTGAAAATTCGATATAGCGGGTTGATTTTGCTGGAGGGTATTGCTAACTCTAAGCGATTTGATTGGTTAAGCAAAAGAAAATATTTTTTTTTGAATTTAAATAAAATTTGACATTGACATTAATAAAATTCGATGTTATATTTTTAGTCTTAACTAGATTGCCCAAATAAAAATTTATTTTTGTAAATGCAAAGAATAAAAACTAAGAGTATTTAGCATTTAAGTAACAACTAAAAAATACTTGATTCTAAAAGGCACCCGTACTCAAATGCCTTTAAGATTAAACTATGCATTAACCATTCATAAATCCCAAGGTCAAACCCCCTTCAACTTGCTGTTATTGACCTTGGAAAGTCTAGAATGTCTCTTGGTTTAACTTTCGCAGCCTTATCAAGGCTAAAAAATGTTAATGATTTTTTAATAGCACCTTTCCCATACGATAGATTGACACGGATAAAAAATAGTAAGTCTTTGCAGCCGCGCTTAGATGAATAAGAAAGGTTGTCAAAATTAAAAAAAGAAACACCAAAATAATATCAAAATTTACTAGAAAATTGATTGATTTTTTTCTTTTCAATTAATAAAACAAATAAAAAACTATTATTAAATTAATCGAATACTCAAGATTTACTTCAATTTTATATAAAATTAATTAAAATTTAACGTTTCGTTACTCGCTATTAAAAAGCTTTGCTTCTTTACGTTATAATTAAATAAATTAATTAAATGAGAGAGACGTTTTGCTTCGGCGGTAAATTTTTGCAAAAAAATCTTTTCAATTTTTTAGCATTTTTATTGTTCTTTATCACTTTTTACTGAATTTCACAAAACCAATAAAGCAAATATTTTCTTCATTTAAAAATTAAACAACATACCAAACTTTATACTTCAACTCCTTTTAACCAAGATACTTTTTTTGAGAATAAGTATCTGTGTACATGGTTCAATCATTTGCCAATGTTCAAGTCAAATCAACAAACAAACTAAATAAATAAAAATACATGACGATTGAAAGTAAAAAAAAATATTTAGTGAAGACAATTTATTTAATTAGAAAAAATAAATAAAATTTACAAAAAATTAAAAATCTCGAACATTCTTTTAATTTTTGTTTCAAAACAATTAATTTTAACATTTAAAATTAATCTAGATTACAGTCTTCGATTAATAACCTCGTTGGTATCGTCGTCAATTATGGCCTCCAGCTTTCTTCTCTCAATCGGATTTAAGCTGTCCGGCACATTTACTTTTTTACTTCGAACAGGAGGAAGAAAAGCTTCCAGTCGCACGGCTTTAAGAGCCGTCGGCTGTGATTCAATTATGTGTTCGATTTCATCTTGCTTGGCATTGAAATACTTAAGTTTTAGAATTCGATTTCTTTAAAAAAAAAATTTAATTAAAAAAAAAATTAATTAATATTTACTAATAATTAAATAAAAAACCTATTGCGAGCTTCAGCAGCCTTTAATTGTCCAATAAGTTTGTCGTGTCTTTCTTTTTCAAGCTTCATCAATCTTTCTGTTTCTTCCACATTGACTTTTTTGCTTTTGGTCAAATTGGTCAAGGGCTCTGTGGAATATATGGAGCTAGATGACTCCATTTGTCGGATCAATTGCTTCTTATGCTCTAACAACTGACTTTTGTGCAATTCACGAATTCTTTTTTTGGTATCCGATTGTGCTTCGGCTATTTGGTTGCTTGGTCCTGCATACTAACAAAATTTTTTAAAAATTTAATCTCTAAATTAAATTGGATTCTTACGAATGAAAATTTGCTTCGAAGAACAATAGGCATTCGCCTGAGATCATAGTAGTCGACTGTTTTTCCAAGCACCAACGCTTTTTTGTTCGGATTCTTGAAAATTTAATAAAATGAAAACTTAGAAAATTTAGCTTAGGGGTATTAGAACTTCTTTTATGGTGACTTTTTTGTTTTCGTTGGTTTCCCCGAGGGGATTTTTCACTGTTTGATCAAGACTTGCAGCCATATTTTTCGTGACTTAATTATTTTATGATCTATTGTGTAGAGAATTGGCAGGCTTTTTTTTTTAATTTAATCGAACATAATCTTTATTGCTCGATGCCCTGAAGTAATATGCTAATTTGATCCTGGTGATTGAGCAAATTTTTTAGACAATAATTTTGTGAAATGGAAAAAAATTGATGTTAATTTGTCTGTTTCCATGGAAACGATATATCGACAGCCAAACTACCTTTATGAAACCAAAATTTTTAACAAAAAGTTTTGCTATAAAAATTTTTACATGCAGATGGGTATAATAAAAAAAAAAGAGTTTAAATTAAAGCGTCATTTATTTAAACAAAACATTAAATTAATTGTATTTATTCGACAATTTAAAAAAATTTAATTTCAAAAAATTTTTAATCATTTAAAGCAAATAGTTGTCACAAAAAATAAGTTATATGTCATTTGATGTATCGAACATAGTCGACTAAGAAAAAATTTCTTTACAGAATATCAGGATCAGAATAAAGGTTAAAATATCAACAAAAAAAAGGAAAAATTAACACTTAAAAATAAAATTTCCTAAAGTTAAAGATTAATAAAATTATCTTGATATTTAAAACATATAAAATAGGTTTAAAAGGCATAGAAAGCATAAAAAGATATTTTTTTACTATTTTTTTTATTTTCTGTTACTAACAAAATGGAAAATAAGAATGATATAAATTTTTTTTTAAACTTGAAGACTTGGGCTTAATTTTTGCTGTACAAAAATGTTCGAAACAAAATTGCAAAAAAATGTATTTAAAATAATTTGAACATAATGGTCACAACAAATTTAAAACTGGTCCCATTTATTTTATTACAAGTAATAAAATCATGTAAAGGTTTTTATTTTCAAATTTATTTTTGACTTGTCAAATATTAAGTTCCAGTAAACAAAGATTTTTGGCCAAAAAATTGACATAAAGTCAACATAATATGTGATATCGATCAGCAAATTTGACAGTTTTTAAGCTCATGTTTTTTTTTTAATACATTTTTACCCATTTTTTAAATTTCAGCAAAATATCAAAATTTAGAGGCGGAATTAAGAATTACTTTCCTTCAAATGGGGATTCCAAGCCGAGACTGCGTTTTCAAAATGAAGTCTAACAAGACTTGTGTATATTTTTTTATTAATTGAGGTATGGTATCATGGTTAATTAAATTCAATTAAAATTTGTTCCAGAATTATGTTTGCCGACGAAGTGCTTATATTGCAAAGTTGGTCAAAAGTCGAAAAAAAAATAATTTAATTTATATAATATTAAGTTTTTGTCGGTAATGAACATTTCTTAAACCGAAATCAATTATATCTCATTATATTTTATATCATTCTTATTTTCCATTTTGTTGGTAACAGAAAATAAAACAAATAGTAAAAAAATATCTCTTTATGCTTTCTATGCCTTTTTAACCTATTTTATATGTTTTAAATATTAAGACATTTTTATTAATCTTTAACTTTAGGAAATTTTATTTTTAAGTGTTAATTTTTCCTTTTTTTTTGTTGATATTTTAACCTTTATTCTGATCCAGACATTCTGTAAAGAAATTTTTTCTTAGTCGACTATGTTCGATACATCAAATGACATATAACTTATTTTTTGTGACAACTATTTGCTTTAAATGATTACAAATTTTTATCGGTAATGAACATAACTTAAACCGAAATTAATCAATTTTTTTAACAAAAAGAAATAAAATAATCAAAAAACTAAAAAATAATATCTAAATTCAAAATTATGACTCGACAATAAGAGAGTAAAATTTAAAGTCAATGTCATGACTTGATTTTGACTTCATGACTTTGACCATTGACCAACTCTCCTTATTTTATTACACCATTCATGTCGATTCTTATTATGAACCTCTTTGTTCAAAGGTCTCTGTCAACATGTGAACATTGTTCTCTTTTGATATAAAAAAATCGGTTTTTGATTTTTTCTACCAGCATGTATTACTTCACATTTCTCGATATTCAGATCCATCGACCATTCAATACACCACTCGACAAGACTTTTATTATCGTTTAATAATTTCTCTTTCATTATAATTTTATTTACTTGGTTAAATATACAGTATATCTTACAAACGTCCGCATACAGAAAACATCTTTCCCTGAATCTTTTTGGCAGGTCATTGATAAAGACAACCATATCAAGTCGAACACATTGAAAATATGATTTTTTTTTGGAAAAAAGTGGTCAAATTTTATTGGCTAAAAAAAAATGAAACAACAAAATTATGCAAAAAAATAAAAAAGGAAACTATTACAAAACCTTTACAAGACTAATACAAAAAAATTTACAAAAATCTATAAAAATAAAAAGAGTTATATATTTTTACATTTATTAACATTAAACCGAAAACCAATAGTTGCGGCACCTTTTACAATTTCTTCTTCTAAATTTTTGTTTAAAATTTTTAAACTTTTACTTTTTGAAATATTAATATTGAAAGTTTTAATATCAATTTGATTAAAATCTTCTTCATTAAAAAATCTCTAATCAATAATCCTTAAAAAAAACAAGAACTGGTTTGTAACGGGTTGATAAGCGGTATTTTCTTTTGAATGTTAAGAACAATTGTTCACTTATGTTGATTTTGCATTGTTTAACTTGACTACATTTTCTGTTTAATTTCAAAAGCTTTGCGAAATTAAAATTAACTTGATTAATCAACATTTCGATCTCGGTTTTTTTCGCTTTTGAAAATCCCATTTTGTTAACAAAATCTGTCAAAGTTTTTATCAAATTTATACAAGCCCTAAAAAATACACCTTCACCGGGCGCAGATGTTATTAAAAGATCAACTGAGACATGGCTCAACGATTTCCTCTTTATTTATCATCGAAGTGATGTAACTCCTTACATCCATGCTTTTACTAATCATCTTCACGAGTTTATTCAGAAAGAATCGAATGTAAACAACTTCAATTTAGAAGGGCTAGAGAAATTAAATGACTTGACTACTCAAGAATATTTTAAAGCATCAAATAAAAGAAAATCTACCGTAAAACAAATATTGAGTAAACGTAGCCGCATTGAGAAATTACAAAACACAAAACACAAACGTTTCAATTTAGTTTTTTTATTCTATTTTCTTTTGTTTCTTTTGTGTTAATCCTTATTTTATTTTTTTTGTGTTAATCGTTATTTTATTATATCAAAAAAAAATTAAAAAAAATTGCAATCTTCTTTTTTTATCATCCAATTGTTAAGACCTAAGTCTTGACATGTCTCTACTTATTATTTAATCTTGTATTAAACTGCAGCTGAAGCACATGTTCTAGCTACTATATAAACCACTACCTCTTTTGTTATAACTTTGGATTCCATTTAAATAAACTTTAACTAAATTTAATTGTTTGATTTATTTATTGGCTTAAATCCCTAAAGTCCAAACCGAGACTTTACACAATCAAAAAAGACTCGTTTTTTCGAAAAAAAAGCCACAAAAATCTTGATATGCAAAGAGCAGTGAACCACGTACAGAACTTTGAGGAACCCGTCATATTACGTTCAGCAAGTCAGATTTTTACTGACCAAGCAGCATTCGCTGTTTTCTATCAAGCAAAAAGGATATAATCCAGCTGAGTAAATTTCCTGTAAAACTTTAGTTTTCCAACTTTTGAACTAACTTATGATGACCCACCCGGTAAAACGCTTTTGAAAAATTAGTATATGCTAATATTGTTGCCTTGAGCAAGCTCAAATTTTATTTAGTCAATACTTTGCATCAAGTGTGGTTCAAGATTAATTTGGAATGAAACCATGCTAACACCAGATTAAGTGTTAAAGTATGACTTTCGGTATTTTAAAGATGAAAAATTAAGATTAAATAAATAAAAGAGTTTTTGCAGAGCCTCATCTAATATTTAGCATGTTTGTTGCTTTATTTATCATTTTGCAGAGATATTTTATCAAATACTATTCAAAAGTTATAAACAAAATACTATTTGATCGGATTTTTTATCCTAAACTTTAAGATGTCAAAATAATGAAATTTTATTCAAAATTTTGTTAATTTAAGGGTCTAACTAGTCCCAACAAACAAAAAAATGTCACCCATAAATCAAAAACTTTTACCCACAATGAAAAAATTTTCAGCACAAAAATAACTTGACTAAGACAAAAGCTGCTTTTCACAAATAAAAAAACTTCTTAGAGCCAATTTTTTCACAAATTTTCAAAACTGTTTAACACAAAAAAAAAAAAAAAGTTCTAAGGAAAAATTGTTTTAATATCTATTAAAAACTGCCACTAAATATTTTAGATAATAAAATGCCTATAATTTTACGTAAAAAAAAAAAATTTCCGTATTTTTGGAGATTAAAAAATCCAAAAAAATATACGCAAATATTTTATTAAATTGGGCGATTGTAGTCGCCAGAAAAACGACGAATTTGCTAATAAACCTAAAAAGTCCAAAATTAGCTGGAAATTGGTTTTCTTTAAAATAGATTTTAATTTAATTTTTATGTATACAATTTTAAAGACACTATTTGAATGAATTTGAATTCGACATAAAAAAAAATTGTGTTTTGTGTTAAAAAGTTTTTGGTTTGTGGTGAAAAGTTTTAATTGTGGGGAACCATTTATTTCTCAATTCAATCATCAAAATGTATAAAATTTATTAAGAAAAATTTTTTTATTACGACTTCCTAAAAGAATAGCAATTTCATAGTCATAAAAAAAAAAATTTTTTTTTTGAATAAACCGACATCATTTTTGAATTATAAGACAAAAATTACCCTTGTTTATTATATTATAATTATGAATATCTTTTCAATTACATACTCTAAGATCACCAGAGGCGAGTAGAAATGCAATAACATTTTTTCGAATTTTTTCTAGTTTCTTAAATAAAAAAGTTTAATGAATGAAAAATGGATTATAATTATTCTTCCAAAAAAATTCTACAGAACCGACAGAAGTCTCTTCATATCGTTTCTTAGTTGAAGAGACACATTTTGGAGATACACCTAACAACTTGGCTATTTCGTTTTGCTTTTTATCTCAAATTTTTTGCAGACCCACAATCTACCATTTTTGGGGGCTAAATACATTTTTCGACCCATTTTTTGCCAAATTAAAGATATTTTGGTAAAGTTATTTAGAGACCAAGTGAGGAGTTGGAGAGTTTTTAAAATTAAACAGTTAAAGAGCAAAATTTATTCAAAAATAAAAGTTATTTAAGAATTAATCATAAAGGTGTGAAGAAAGGTAGCAATGGTTACTAAAACTTTTGGATTATCCGAATTTCTAAACTTCTGCACCGACTTTTATTTTTTATTTTTTAGAGGAAGTGTTTTCATTATAAATATTTAAAAGTTGATTATATTTTTATGCCGAGTGTCATTTATCAAATTGTAGAGAAAAAAAATCTACAAATTAGTGCGTTTATTATTTTTCTTTTGCACGCAATTTTTCGTAAAATACAACAAATAAACAATTTAAGATAAATAAAATAATCAATTTCTAAACTTTTGCAACAAACTGTATAATAAAATTAAGTAGCATAGACCGAAAAAAGGCTCAAGAAAATATTGGCGAAGGCAGGGAAAAACAAATTAAGTCACAAAACAAAGCCAACACAATTCAAACTGAACCTTTACCATTGGGCACCAATGTTTGGATAAAAATTATGGGCTTACATGATAAACTTCATCCTAAATTTCAAGGACCTTATAAAATCATCGAAATTATGATACTCCTACATGGGAAACTAGAGATAAGTACCCAAAATTAAACTTAGACGATAAATGTCATCCGCACCATATGAATAAAAAAATATGGATTAGAAAAGACTTAAAATTTAAGAGAGTCACACAATTGGTACGGCAAAGCTTAACCATTGACGGAACTGGCTATGAGTGTTCAATCCTAGAAACATCCATTGAATCTTTTAAAAACTTCTTTGGTGCTGAATCTAAGGATTAACAAATAGTTATTAGAAAAATGTCCAGAAAAGAATATTTTATAATGGAATTTACTAAAAAATGCCTTGGAAATGACATGGTATGTAAAAACAATCGATGTCCTTTTTCTAAACCGGCACACTCTGTGTACCATTGGCTTAGGACTTCTTATGCGTACGGGCTTGTATGCTCATTGAGATATTTAAATTTACAAAGTGAAAACTCAAAAATTTAAAACTGTGATGTCAAAGATTTTGAATGTAAAACTAAAAATTCGATATTTATCTGGAATGAGACAATAATGAACATATTTCCCTATAGGAAACTGGATTCAATGTCACTAAACACACCTTTTAACAACAAATTAAGCAATACATTATGTAACCTTATATTCAAGATTATTAACAAAACGGTTCATAGTGACATTGAAATTTTTGAAACATTAGAAGGCTTATTTTTTACGAACAATGCAAATGCAAAAAATGATATTGGGACAGTCCACGAATTACAACTAGCTGATACAGATAACATGGACCTAAAAACGTAAAATCTCATTAATAAATTAAAAGAAAATTTTTTTCTAAATAAATTGAGGTATTTAAAAATCATTTCACTGGTGGAAGATCATTTACACATTAAAAAAGACACAGATCATGACATAATAGCTTACTCGAGAAACTCTTATTAAAACAATAACAATCGAAAACAATGCTGATTGTTATTAAAATCCTAGGGTCAAATTTCAAATAAACGGTATTGAATCGTACTCACACCTAACGCAATCTAGTATTATTAGGAAGGAGTCAAAATTAATCAGTTGTGATAATTGAACGTACTGTTTACATAATATATTAGATAAAAACATTAGAATAAGGATTAATAAGAAAGATTTTGAAATAACTTACTGGAAAAAGGTGATAGAGATAAATAACGAAATTAGCGAACTTGATAGTTTAGAATTCAGTCATTTAAATTTATTATTAAATTATATCGATAGAGAATGAAATTCAGTAATGAATGAATATTTTAAAAGCGATACAGAAGTGTACATAGCATCACACCTAGAAAGTGCTAGAAAAGGTACTATGGACAAAACATCTGAATTTTTTGATACAGTCACAATAAGAAAACAGAGATTAATTCTTAAAATTGTAGGTTTAACTCTTGTCATAATAATGTTTTGGCTCATAGTTAATATAATAGTAAAGATGTTTAGATTAATTTCATTTATTTATTAAATAATTAGCAGAAAATATTTAAGAGATAATCCGAAAATAAATAACAGTGAAGAAATAACTCTGGTCCATATAGAAGAAAACAATAGTGAATCGTATGAAAATGCAATTCGAAATATGATTAAATTAAAAGAACCAAATTCTAACTAAAAAAAAAAAAAAAAAGCGTAATAAATTTAAACACTTGTTTGAACCGTTTATGTCATAAAAATATGGAATGATAGTAATTTCCTTTGTGACTTTTGTCTTTATGCCTCGACTTACAGACTTTTTTCACATGGCCACGTTATTGCACTTATAGCATACAATGTCATCCTTTTTACTGAAAGTCTTCTTTTTGAATCCAGTGTCTGTTTTTTGATAATACTGTTGTCTTTTACCATCAATCTTACCGTAATGGTAAAATTTATTGCTACCATTCGATTTATTACTGCCAACATATCGAGCCATGTTGACTTTATCTGTGTTGTAAGATGTATTCCACATGCAGCTATCCATCACCTTATCAACTTTTAGAGCTTCGTCTAAACGCTCTATTTGCCTGAGCATTAATACTTCACCAATTCTCTTTGGGGCTGCTCTAATCAGTAAACGAACCTTATCAGATTAGTGTGTACGTGATAGCTTATCACAAAGGTTCTGAAATCTGATTGAGAATTCATCACAAACTGAATCATCCAAGTTGAGGTTAATCAGTCCAGTAAGTATCATCGATTCTACCTGAATCAATTTGTTTGAACTCTTGAAATGCGCCTTTATGTCATCCCATTTCAAGTTCTTGTTTTCCATGATCATGTTATTAATTGTGCTTAGAGCACTTCCTCTTAGGAATGGTATAACAGCCATAGGCAGGTCCGCCTCATTAATACCTAAATTTGCCGCTTGGCTCTCTATTACAAAAATCCAAGCATCGACATCATTTTAATATTTCCATAGAATTTAGGGACATTTTTCAACTCTATTTCTCTCTTTTTTATACTTGGGTACCTAAGATTGCCCAAGAAAGCGGGTGTATAATTATTTTGAGTTTCAGTACTACTTTCAGTACTGTTATTGGAGTTACCTCCACCTTTTGTTGTTGAAAGCTTACTCTCATGATTCCCTGTTTGTTTATTATTGTTCATACCAAATGTTTGACTGACGCTAAGTTTAAGCTTCTTCAGTTCATTGAGTTCCTCAGCCATGGCTCTGAGTTCTTCTTCTCTTTCTTGTCATTCTTTTTGCTTCGTTCTGAGTTCGGATTCAATGTTAATTACTCTGTTAACATTACTAGCCGTCAAAGAACCTAATCTGATGATTAAGTATATTAGGTGCACTTTCTTAGCACCCTGTGAGCTGGTCACTTCTTCTATATAACCATTGAAAGCTTCTTCGGATACTTCTTCAAGTTCATCGTTATCTGAGACCAAGTATCGCACGCCCAAGCATCGAGCTTGAGCCAAGAGTACTCCTTTCAGTTCCTCTACTTTCCATGAATCAAAAGGCTTTTTGTCTTCAATTGGTACCAAAATGGACATACTAAAATTTATCTTATTTAACTAGTTTCTTATACTTCCAAATTGATCTATCGCTGCTACCAAGTTGTTACTGGAAGAATAACAAGGATAGTTGTTTAATAGTTTATTGCAATAATATAATATAAATATAAAGTAATATAATATAATAATAATAATGTCTTCTAAATGGGTTGTGTTCGTTTCTTATATATAGCGTTGACATCTGTATCTTGTTAGAAACGATGAATCTTCTAGAATAGAATTCCGTTCTGATTCTAGAAGTATTACAAGGCGTGTTAATTAATAACATATTAATAGCATTAATAATATAGTCACGTATTCTATATATATGATTTAAACACGAGTTGATCATCAAGTTAGTAAGTGCTTAAAGTGTAGGTAACAAACTTTAAAAAATTAATTTAATTTTTATGTTTTTTATAAATTTATTTTAATTAAATACATTTTTTTTAAATGAAGATAAAATAAAATTATTTACTAATTAAACATAAAATTAATTTTCTTTTCAAACTAAGCTATGAAATAAAAATAAAAAAAATGTAAAATAATTCAAAAAAAAATTTTTTTTGAGTTTTTTCACTCGAATTTGAAATGGTTGCTATTATTCTTGATGTTGATGACTCAATTGAACTCAAATTATCCGAATTATATTTTTGACATGTTTCACAACATTTTAAAATGCCAGTTTGGGTATTACAGAAATCAATAATATCTTTCCCATTCCTTTTGTAAACTTTTACCACGTTTTTGCATGTATCTGTAAGCCTATCAAGTGTAAACTCTACTTCACTATCTTGAACTTCAAAGTCTCCGAAAACACAACCTTCAAGTGCAAGCGCACTTGTTTGGCAAAATCCATTGGCGCATAATTTTCCTGATTCACAAGCTGTACCTTCAACGGCTGGACCAGCCGATTTACATACTTCAACTGAGATGTTTTCTTTACAGTATAAGTAATTGCACATTTGGGCTGATTTAGTCTAAAAATATTTTATTTATTTGAATTTCTTGGTATTTTTTTTTACTTGACAAAAATATGAACTGTTTCCAAACACTCTTTTGCACTGGTCGTTGGCATTCCAAATTTGACCAGTTTTGGAATAATTTGCATCTTTAATTGAATCATCTACTTGTGCTGCATTATTTAAGCATAAAGCTATATTCGAAGGTTCACTAAATTGATAAAATTCCAAATAAAAAAATATGGCTATCAAATGACTACCATTTATCAAAAAATAATATATCATAAAATAATTAAGAACCTTTAAGTATTCTGATTCACAGACATGATAAAAAAAATGATTTAATTTAATTAAAATATAGAATTGTTTCATCTGATTCCAATTCAGAATATAATTTAAAACATTATTTAGTATCGACAAAATTAAAATAATTGATTTAAATTTAAAAAGTAAAAAGTAAAAAATTAATAAACATATATTTGATTAAATTAAGTTTAAGAATTATATTGATCAAGCGATTAGGTGAATTCTGTCAAACATGTGATTAAGGGATTTTTTATAATGAATCAATGTTATTGTATAATTGTAATTTTAATTAAAAAAAAATTATTTTTGAAAAACTAAATATTTTTGAGGGGTATTTTTTTAATCAAAAATTGTCAATTCATCGATATTTTAGAATATTAACGTTTTTTGAATACTGGCTCCAGAGATGATCAGAAGCAAATAAAATAAATTTATTAAGAATTGACAATCACATCAACTAATTTTAAAATAAAAATTAAGTAATAAAAAAGTTGTTCAAAAAAATTTAATCAGTGGTTTTAATAAAACATCCTTTTTTTTAAATTTTTAATTAATTTAAAATTAATTTTGAGTTTTAAAACAATGAAACTGTTACATTGCTTATCATCTGAAAATTTTAAAGTATTTTTTTGATTTTAAAGATCGATATTTTTACTTTAAAGAGTTATTATCACACAAATTAAAATGAAAATCAATCAAAAAATTTAAAAATGCATTTATAAGAAGAAAAAAGGATATTTCAATGTTGATTATTGGTTATTAAGTTCGACAACTTCTTTGTGAAACTGAGACTTGTAATGTATGTACTTTGTTCATAGAATTTAAGTTCTTCAATATAAATCATTTAAACCAAGCTGTTTCTCTAAAATTTCAAACAAAAAAAGAAAAAATAAACAAAGATTGGTTTTAAAGAATAATTTTTAATATACGAAATAAGCTATTAGATTCATTGATTTATATTTTATTTTATTTTTTAAAAATCAAAAACAAATCGAACAAAATAATCAAATCTTTATTTGGTTAGAAATTCTAGAAAATCTGTTCGATAATTCTCTAAAGATCGACAAAAAATAATAACGTGTTAAATTAAAGATTTTCCAAATTTTAAAAAAGATAAACCGGAAAAGTTATCAAATAATTTAATTTTATTAAAATAGATGCTTTGAATTTTACCATATCCTATTTTTTAATAGTAAAACCATTTTTTTTGGGCTTTTTTTCCTTAAAATATTTTTAAAAGTTAAGTAGAAAAATCGACTAGAAAAATACAAATTTTCGAATAAAACAAACAATATGAAATTATTATTTTTATAGAATTTAGAATTGAAGTTCAGTTTGCTGAGATTAAAAAAAATTTAAATTTTTAATTTGAAGAATCTTTTAGACCATTTTAAATGATTTTTTTATCTGTAATTACCTAAAATTTACTTTTGAATTATATCTCCTTTAATATTCTTGAAGTTTTAAAATATTTTCAAGAATTTGTTTTAGTTCACTTATCATAAACGAAATCTTGACACATTAACAATACTAATGAATATTTTTTTTATTTCTCAATAATTAATTTTTAATATTTAAATTTACATTTCCAAAATATTAAAAGTTAATATATTCGATACTACGGTTTATCATCTAAGCTCAGAAGCTTTTTAGTCTGCTAATAATAAAGAAAATAGAAAATATAATTTACCCATTTTGATCAATAAGAGATGATTTTAGTGTTGATATTGAACATGGGGAGAATAGACCAGCATTAGTCATGTCATCAAAATTAAAAGAAGGTGTCATCAAAAATCCATCTTTTGCATTACAACTTGAAGCTCCTTGATCACCATCATGTTTCAAATCAAGATTATGCCCAATTTCATGTGCAATAGTCTAAACATTTTAGATATTAATCTGTGTCTATTTTTAATTTTTGATGAATATTCTCACATAAATTGATTTAAATGAAAAATCATCTTCAACTAACGATGACCTAAAATCATAACAAACTCGGCCTTGATAACTTATTCCTATGATGTCTCTTAAAGGATCAGTTCTCCTCAAGTCTTTACTTTAAAGAAAAAAACTAAATCTTAAAATTGCTGATAAAAATAATTGACAAACTTAACAATTGCAGTCGCGTGGTCGAATTCCAAATTAAAATTTTTTTTTAATTTTGAAAATTCTTCAATAGATTTCTCAGCATTCAAGACTACTCTTCCATCCTCACTTTCAACACCAGGTATTCCATTAAGACCAGGATCAGCCCATTTAGCTTCTTCACTATTCTGAATCAAAATGTTCGTCAATTTTATATTTACTCTCAAATCCTTGTCATTTGACAAAGATCTTTGATACTTGTAATCCACTCCATTAAACACATAGGCATAGTATGTGTGAATAGCATCCCTTATCAATGAGTCATCATCCGTTTCTAAAATACGCTTATGTCCATCGTAAATGGAAGAGTCAAGAACAGCTAGGACCTCCACATTTAGAATAAGTGGTTTACCATTTAATGATCTTCGTTTCTTTGTCAAAGGAACTTTCTTTTCAGAAACTTTTAAATAATCATTTTCAGATAATTTCTCGGCATTTAGATTTAAAGATCGCTTAATGACAATATGCTCATCAAATATTCCATTTTTATTGAATTCTTAGAAATAAGTTAATGAGATGAATTAAATGAATTTTTTTTAATTACTTGATAGAATGGCTTGCTTGAATGGAAATATTTGAAGATGGTCAGTTGAATTTTTTATACAAATACGTCCAATCTTTTAAAAAATAATCTTTATTTACTTCTTGTCATCTTTGCGAACAATTGTAGGAACGAAGTTTTTTTCAAAAAGTTAATTCTATCAAGTTAAGGATACAGAATGGTAAAAATTAAACACTGCGAGCTTATTCAGCTTAGTTTTCTTTCGATTAAAAATAATAAATTTAATTTAGAAAAGAGGAATATTTTTAAAAAGTATTTTTGAATAAATCATTTTTATTATCTAAATGGAAGGCTTATTAAAAAAATGAAAGATTGGCTAAATGAAAGTTAATAAACGAAGACATTTTGTTTTATAAGAAATATATAAAGATTAAATATAATTTATTTTGATTTGTTTTATTGAAACTGAAACCTCCCAGCATCCTTCAATTATTTTTTTTTGGCGCTATAGAACCTAGTGATCACATAATCTTTTTGTTTTTTAATTTTTATCAAAAGATGTCATTTTTAAAATTTTTTAAAATTTCATCAATTCATTTGATAACGAAAAATGAATAACCATTTTAGAATGAAAAGATAAAATTTTCTTAGTGGACCGATGCTTTGATGCGGGATAGAACATGTAACCTAGAGTACAAATTTTAAGTGTGTGTTTCCTAAATTTAATTGCTGATTTTTTATAAGTATTTTGATTTAGAATTTAATTAGGATTAAATTATATAATTTCAATGTGCCCAGATCAGACATTAGTCTTTCATGCGAACATGGTGGACACACTTATTTATTTAAGAAATAAAAAAAGTAAAATTTTAATATAAATTGAATGTTTTGATTTATAAAATTTAATAGTTTAAGGAAAATAAAATAAAATAAGAAGAAAGAAAAGAAGAGTGAAGGGTGATTTAGTTTTATTTTAAGTTATTTTTTTGTATTTTACATATTTAAGAAAATTATAGATGTAATCTATGTCAAATTTTGGAAAAATTTTAATAAACTCAATAAAGTGTAGATTTACATTATTAATTTTTCTTTGTCTAAATAGAGAAAAATTTAAATCTAGATCATTCAGTGTAAAAGAGTTGATAAATTTAGAAAAAAAAGAAAGAAAATGTTAATTCACCAAAAGAATTAAATCCTAAACTTCTTGGAGTAAAAAATTTATTGCTGTTTCTTAAATTATATGGTTTGTTAAAAGATTCATTCGTAATTAGTTGAGTTTTAAGTGGAAGAGGCGATTCTGGGTTCTTTAAAATCTTATAAGAAAAACAGCAAAGCTTAATGATCAGCCTATGTTGAAAACCGTACAGACCTAGAATTTCAAGATTATTATTAACTGTATTGAAATCATTAGAATAATTAACTTGGGCTTTGAAGTGAATCAATTTAAAAAGTGAAATATAATATGAGTTGGATAGAGATTGAATAGCTGGTTTGGAAAAATAGATGGCAAGTGATAAACAATAATCAAAGTGGGGCAAGATGAACGTTTTAAAGAATTGTATTTTGAACGAAAGAATAATCCATACTGGCATGGAAATAGAATTTTATTTGTGGTCAAGTATAGAGATAATTGTGACGTTATTATCTTTTCAAAAATTTTTGATATTACAGGTAGAACAGAAATTCCTCTGTAGTTGTTAATGATTTCGATTGGACCTTTAATTTTATAGATAGCTGTAACAATTGCGCATTTCCACTCATCAGGGACTCTGCAATAAGTGATACAATCATTGATAAGGTCAGTTAATACTGGACCAAGAATTACTGCTGAATCTCTAAAGATTTTGACTGAAATATCTGAGATACCAGGACCATTGTTAGCATCCAATTTACTTATTATTTTTACAATAGACTCGACTGATATTAACTGAAAATCAAAAGTTTTTTCTTTTAATTTACTAAAGGGACACATGTTAGACAGTTCATTAAAAGTTTCATTTATGGAAGCTATACAGGTCTTTGTATCAAATACTGAATCTGATTTTATATCGGTGAAAAAATTATTCAAAAGCTCGCTAATTTCTGAGGCCTCAGAAACGGAGCTCTTACCGTTGATAATGAAGTTCGGAATGGTACTGTTTTGTTTGTCAGACTTTAATTTTGTTGTTGATCTATAGAATTCATTAAATTTTTTCGAATTTTGAAAATCATTTAGTTTTTTATCCTTGAAATACAGAATTAATTTTTGTTCGGTCAAAGTTTTTATTCGTTTTTTTGTTTCTACATATGAAAAATAAAAAGAGCGCTCTTGTGTGCTTTTCCACGACTTATAAAAACCATCCCGTATTTTAGAAAGAGAATTAATTTCTTTGTCTGACCATGGGCTTAACGAATTTTTATTATCAATTTTAACTTTTTTATTTGGTGCTATTGAATCTATTATACTTAAAATCGAGTTCTTTAGGGAGTTCCATCTATCATTTGGTTGATCAGATGTAGATAAAGAAAGAAAAGATCGAGATTTGAAGTCATGGTGAGATATTTTCTCTGCGATTTTAGATAGATTATTCTC
The DNA here is from genome assembly GCA_025491095.1 of Brachionus asplanchnoidis. Taxonomy (NCBI): domain Eukaryota; kingdom Metazoa; phylum Rotifera; class Eurotatoria; order Ploima; family Brachionidae; genus Brachionus; species Brachionus asplanchnoidis. Next base: position 3,548,198 of record JAILYF010000008.1, on the reverse strand, counting down.
AGATAGATTTCTAACAGATTTATAAAAGGAGGTACTTTTAATTGAGGAAATATCTAGTGTAATTACTAACATTCTATGATCGCTTATAGAGTTATCAATGGATGAAGTCGATTTTATTAGATTTTGGTTATGCAAAACGAGATCTATTTGAGTAGCACTTGTTATGAATTTATTTTCTTTCATGAAAAATTTGGTTGTGATTCTAGTTGGACCTAAGACGAAATTATTTTAGTCCATAACTTGAAAGGAAACATTTTAAGATTTCATTTTTTTTTTAAATTAAGATATAGATCATAATTTTAAGATGCTGAATTCATAAAATGAAAACTTTAATAAAAAAATTTAAAAAAAAACAAATCAGCTAAAAACTTAATTATTTGAATTAATCAAATTTTTTTAATTCTTTTAATTCTCTCCCATATACCAATAAAAAAAAGGCCATCAATTGATGTACTGACAAAAAAAATTAAATTTTCCTGACAAAAAAGACTAAATCTACAGACAAAAAAAATACGTTTGATGACAAATAAATTAATTGACTGATAAAATAATGATTTGAGTGACAAAAATACTTTTCTTTTTGACTAATTTATCCTGGCGTACATTTAGTGACTATCTCGATTTTGCCAGATTTGTTTAGAAGAGCAGCTTTGTTTTACCAAAATGATTGTAATTTGAACTGTAAAGATAATGAATCAGATCTCGAGCAAGCATCTGTCGAACAAGACCCTTCTGACTAGAGAGAATATGCTGCTAAAGCAACAGTCGTTGATGTGGATTTACTAAGAAAACAAGGAAAGCCAAAGAAATTAGCAACTCAGAAGAAAAAAACAAAAAAATTAATCAATTTTATTTTTTTGTAAATTAATTAATTTATTTTGTATAAGAAATAGGTTTTATTTTGTTAGTGCAAAATTATTATATAGTCATCTCAATAAATATTTTTGTCAGTCGTTTAGTTTTTTTATCAGAACAATTAGTTTGTTATTGTCAGCTAAAAAAGGTTAAATTAGTCACCACTTTTAGTTATTTTTGTCATCTTAAAAAATTTAAATTTGTCACCCCCAAAAAATTTAAGCCAAAAAAAATTTTTAATTTTCTAAATATTTTCTCTATTTCTTACTCTTAAATATTTTATTTCTTTAACTAAAATAGTTTCTAACTTATAAAAAAATTTCTTCAATAAAAAACGATTATATGAAAAATGTTTTGATACAAGGAATTGTTTTCAAAATCATAATATAATTTTTTCATAGAATTCTAAAATGCTTGATTCGGAAAGTGAAATCTATTTTAGTTTTGCTGAAAGAATCACTCACTCTACGAATGACTTTAAAAGTGTTTTTACATTGAAAATTTTTTTTTGTATTAAAAAATCTTCTTTAGAATAAGTAGAATTTAAATCTAAATAAAATTATTTTATAAGCTAAACATATTTTATATGAATATGAGTAAATTCATACGGATGACGTTTAATAAGTGATAAAAAGAAGTAAAGGTCTTTAATTAGTTTATACCTAATCAAAATTTTATTAAATATTAAGATTATTTAAAATTTAGAATTTAAAAAAAAAATCTTTATTTTGTAACTGCTCATCTTTTTGCAAAAAATATTTAAAAAACGCGGACCAGATCTAAAAAAACTTTCAAGTCAATTTAATTCCGTGTTTTAAGGGAAGTCAACTTTCTATAATTTTAATTAATGAGGTGATGCGTAATCTTACCAAAAAATAAGTATGATTATACAGCGTAATGCAAATGAGCACGTGACATGGTCCATTTATCAGATTGAAAAGAGTCAGCAGCATTAGTCAATAGCTTTACTGGGGTCAGTTAACGGCGTCTTGCAAGTAATACTTGGAGCAGAGGCTTCTACCCTTCATCCAAGAATACCACGTGGACTTTAAATCTGTGTGTTGGTATGATATGGCATCCACACAGTATTCCAAAGTCAACACAACCTGGATGGAGGAAAATATGCATTGTGTGACCAAGAATATCAACTTATCCTGCAACTAATTTCCAAAGTGTCAAAAATTTCTTCAAAAAAAAAAATATTTCATGTTGTTCGAAAATTCAAAATGCCTCTACTTAGGTCATGGCTCCCAATTTTTTCTCCTTAATTTTGAATATTAAAATTTATAGCCCATTGTTGTTTAAAAATTGTTTTATTATTATTTTTCTGGATTCATTTCCTCAGTTTGATTGCCTCGATCATAATATTTTTAAAAAATAGGATTTTAGGGTTTCCTTTTTAACTTATTTAATTTAATAATTTCCAACAAGGCCTAGGTCAAGAATTACATTTTTGTTATCAAAATACAGGTAATTGAATTTTCTAAAGAATTATCAATCTTCCTTTTTTGTGCACAAACGAAAGTGTCTTGTTTTTTGTTCCATTCAAAATAATTATTTTAAGGATTTTCATCAGTTTGAGAGTAATTATTTAGAGGTGCTTAAAAATGAAGTCGATTCCAAGTAAAAAAAATTGGACTCGATGGCGTTTTTTTAGTAAAAAAGATTTTTATTAATTATTTTAAAAATTTTCTACATAACTCAAAAAACCAGAACTCATTATCTCTTTTATTTACTTATTTATTCTATAACTTTGAGTCATAGTTTTACTTTTCCGATAATTTATGCATCACCCGTTACGTGCTCATTATTATTTTTATATCTTTAGAAAGTTTATATCTTTGATACAATTGTTAAAAATATTAATAGTAATTAAAATTAGCTAAAATCAATGAACTTCTTTTCTCCAATAAATTATGTATACACTTAATAATTTTAGTCATCAGAAAATGACGTGGTTGTTTAAAATTAAAAAATAAAAGAACAGCCCAACATATAAAAAATTTAGAAATAAATATTTTAAAAATTACAATATTAAAGGTGTTTTGGTTGTATCGAAGCACAGAAACAGTTCCCCAACCATCTTTTACTTTATAATGCACAATTTTCTTTTTCTAAAATTTAATTCTTTTTTTTTTGTTGATTTAATTGCATCTTACTTTTTGTTGACGAGTATCGTGTTTACTTGCTCTTCCACTTTTATCTTTATAATATATTGGTATAACATGGTCATAGTTGTTGTCATTTTTTACAAATGTAGCATCAATTTTGTGTCCATGATGGTTGAATTTTAGAGTAAAAACTTGTGGGAATGAGCCATTAGAGGGAAACTCCAAAAAACCATTTTGAATAATTGAGTGCTCTAAATCATCTCTTATAGCTAAAAAAAATTATCTATTTACTTTAGCATTGTTTAATTCTTACCATAAGATTTGGTTACATAAAAGCACTGAATATTTTTTAAAAGATTTACCAAATAAAAAAATTTCAATCTAAAAATCATTTTTGAAAATTTCCTCATCGCTTCAAAGGCTTATATACAAAAATTATTCGCTTGATTTTTTTAAGTATGTTTGGCGAACAATCAGCTTTTTTCATCATTGTATTTTAGACTTAGATCTTATCAATGAAAATTTTTACAGGTAGTTGAATTCTATTGACAACTCATTTCTTCAAGTTTCTCTATGCTCACATGCAATTGTATAAAATTTAAACACTTAAATTTCTGAATGCATATTCAAAATTTGAGTATAATTTAGTTACTTTATAATTAATCAATTTATAGCAACTCAAGCTTATAAAAGAATTTTTTGCGAAAAAGATTCTTGAATAATACGCCATAATAATTCAAAATGGTCGTTGTTCTATTAAATTATTAGTGTTTAAAAAAGTAGATTATAAAACTTTACTGATAAGTTACGGCTACTTAAACTGATAAGTTGTTCCTAAAACTTTTCAGATGTTGCCAGAGATTGCTACAAGTAGACAAATATAAAGAGACATTTAAAAATTTTATTTTTATTTAATTTTAATTATAATAATATTGATACAATGTTTATGACTCAGAGTTGTTTAAAAGTCCCAAAAAAAAGTCAGGACTTAAAATTTTTTTAAAAAAAAGATCAACACTTGCTTGGCCTCCTTGAAAATTACCACTTGAAACGGAAGAAATCCAGAACTAAAATATTAATTTTGATTTAAAAAATAAATTTAAGTCATGACTTTGACTTGAACTTGTTACTTAAATACAAGTGTGATTCAAAAAAAAGTTTTGATTTTTATTTTTATATAAGTTTAGTACAGGCCGAATGATAAGCTTAGTATTTAATTAAAGACTTTATTTAAAATAAGTTTAGAAAATAACAACAGAATCTCTTTTCTTTTGAAATAACAAGTAATATTTATAGTATGATCATGTCACCATACTACATAAGTGTAAGTAGCAGAGTTGGCCAAAAGTCAAAGTATAAAGTCAAAATGATGAAAAGTCAAAAAAATTTTTGAAAAAATATGGAATTTTTGGCTAAGCAAAATTTTTAATCAAATTTCATTTTTCAAATTTGATCAAAACATTTTAAATGCGCAATTAAATTTCAATGCATTTTTACAAATTACAATCCTTCTTCAAAATTTTTAAAATAAAGCTTAAAAATAGGAATTTAAAATAATAAAAATTATAGTCTTTGACTCGGACTTTGAACAAAAAAAAAGTTCGGACTTTTACTTGACTTGAAACTTGTGACTTTTAAACAAATCTGATTTGACTCTTTGTATTATAGTTTCCATCTGGTTTATCTTTAAGTCATTTTACTAGGAAGGACCAGTTTACTGTGTCTAAACCTTTTGAAATTTTATATTGTTCGATTAAGTCACCCTTTCATTCAGTCAGTCATTCTTCTCGCGTTAAGTGTTAGGAGATCTAGTTTATCAAGTCTTGCTACACATGATTGCTCGTCTTTGAACACTTTCGAGATTTTGAATGTATCTTTTTAGGAATGAGTGTCAGACTTGAACAGCGTATTCTAGATGGGGTCGTACAAGAGCTGTGTAGAGCTTTTTTACGACTACTGGATTTTTATATTTATTTATTTATTTTTTTGGGTACCAAAAGGCCGCAACTAAGGCGATAGAAAAACTGGAGCATCTATTATGGATCTCCAACTCTACTTTTACAAGAAATGTTCATTTTATAAAAAATTAAAAAAATAAAAAAAATAAAAGTATATAAAATATTACGATTCAAAATACCAAAAAAATATCTAATTAGCAGTTAGTAAAAAAATAAGCGTTTTACAAAAATTGATTTGATAAATAAAAATCACAAAATTTGATAACAAGTCAACAATATGATTTAATAGTCTATTTTGAGCAGTTCATTCAATCCATTTCTTCGTTTTTCTCCAGTATACTTCAGCACTTTATTGATCTGCCTTACAGTATCAGTTTTTGTCTCTCCCATGTTTTTCGCTCTATTATCACTTACTATTTGATTTCCTTGGTTTAATATTTCTTGTATCGTTTCTTTTTTTGTAATACCTTTTAGTTCATACATTAAACTTTTTTTATCTATCTTAGCCAAAGGATCATTTTTGTCAAGCTCTTCAAGTAACTGCTTCTTTATTTCGAATTTAATTAATCTATTGGCAAACTTGATCTTGGTTCTTATCGTCAATTCTTCTACCGTTTCAATGTTGTTGGATTTTTATACTTAAATGTCTTTTTTTATAAGCCCTAACGATCTTTTTGATTTGTTTATAACATATGTGACTTGTTCGCTCCATTTGGTGTCTTTTTTTAATAAAAAACCTTAGGTCTTTTTCAATGTTTGAGTGCTAGTGCCAAATAGTGTTTGTCACCGTTTCCTTTATTGAAAAATAAGAATAATTTGGGTTATCATTACCATATTGAACCACTGTACATTTAACCTCGTTGAAGAGCATTAACCATTCTTTTGACCAGTTGAATTAAGTATTGAAATATTTTTGATGAGATTGATAATTTGTTTCAATTTCAATTGATTTTGAAAGCTTAGTGTCATCTGCGAACATTTTACATGAGCTTTTTATATTTTCCGGTAGATCATTGATATATATTATGAATAGTAAAGGACCTAGGACAGAGCCTTGTGGTACTCTAATATAAACGCTTTTCCATTCAGAAACAATCTTTCCAAGGACTAACCTTTGTCTTCTATTAGACAGAAACTGTATATCGTTAATTGTATTTGTACATAAGCCATATTTCGCTAGATTGTACAATAATCTCTTGTGTGGTACTCGATCGAAAGCTTTTGAGAAGTCTAGGTGTATGATGTCGGTTTGTTTCTTTTCATTGGCATTTTCGGATAAGAAGTCAATAGTTTCTAGTAAGTTTGTTACGAAACTCTTTTTAGGTTCGAACTCGTGTTGAGCTTGATTTAATAATTTGTTTTTCAATAAATGATAAAGAATGTTGTCTTTTAATAGAACTTCCATTATTTTACAAACAACCGGGGTAAGTAATTTGATGCTTAAGATTTGAGTTTAAGATCCTTTTTTGAAAAGAAAGAATGGTTGGTAACTCTCCCGATGTAAAAGACTTGTTAAAAATAATTGATAAAGGAACTGCTATAGTTTCGTTTGTCTGATTATGAACACAGGGGTGTATATATGATCAATACCCACTGATTAATCGGTATTAATTTTTCTTAGTTTGTTGAGTAAATTTTCATAAGAAAATATCTCATTTGGGTTCACTAAAATTATTAAATCATTTCTTTCACTTAGATTTGCTTGCTAATTTTTTTAAAGAATACTTTTTGAAATTATTATTAATTTAAATTAATTATGATTTAAGCACCATGAAAACTTATTCAAAAATCCTTTAAAAATTTCGCTTTTTTTAGCTTTTTTTGTTTAGCTCTAATGAATTTATACTAGTCCTTTTTTTAAGGTATTGTTAATTTAAAATACAAATTGAACAAAAAATTTTCATTTTTTCTAATAAATTAAAATAAAAGTTAATAAAAAATATAAGAAAAATTACTGCAACATAATTCAACATACTTTATGCACCTTTGTAACCTAAAATGATTTTTATGTAAAAAATTACAAAAAATGAAGAATCTTTAAGATTCGAATAGAGTATTGATTTGACTTACTTAAAAAAAGAAAACAAAAATTTTATTTTGGGCAAAAAAGGTGCGACAAAGTATGCTGCACTATGTTGCAGTATTTTTTAATAACTTTTATTTTAATTTATTAAATAAATGAAGAATATTTGTTCAATTTAATTATGAAATTCACAAAACCACATCCTCTTCTAACCAGAACAAGGTTTTTCTCCTGTAAATTTTTAATTAATTCTTAATTTTATAATTTATTTAATAATCATTATTTTCAATTAATTCCTATTTATTGATAACTTCTTTGTATGCTCATTAAATTACGTAAGCTTACATTAAAATATGTAAATTTTAGTAAAACTGTTCCTAAATATAAACGGCCAAAAAAAATGAGGATTTTAGTGAGAAAAATTTAAAATCGGTTTCTTTTCCAAATATTTAATAAATTTTATTATAAAAAATTAAAAAAAATTTACCCTCTCTTACTCAATTTATCGAAAAATTGCACAATTTTTGGTAAAAAAAGTTTTAAAAAAAATCAATTTTATAATTTTTAAAGGTTTCATTTTTACTTTTTGTAGACTAAGAAAATCACCTATTCTCTTTGAACTGGATAAAATAAAGACTAATTTGGTATCTAAGATATTAAAAAATAAAATTTAAGGCTAAATAAGCTCGCAGTAATTTAACTTTTTGTCACATCTAAGTTCGTGAATTATTTTGAATAATTTTTATTTTTAATTAGCCGGGAAATAATAAGTTGCAAATAGAATCAAGTAATTTTCATTGACATAAGGAGAAAGAGGCAGACAAGAGAAAAGATCGAATTCTGGCAATAAGGATTTAAAGAAAGGAAAATGAAGAAAGTTTTAATAAACGAATTAAGTAATGAGGTGCTAAATTTGTTTTTTTAATGAGTTATTGTGGTCTTTTCTGATTTAAAAAATAACCTATTTAGTAAATAAGTAAATCTACTGGGGCAAAAAAGTATTTTCTTGGCTTGCTAACAAATCGATCTAAATTGTATTCAAATTAATTTGTGCTTCCAATGTAACAATTACGAGAAAGCTAAAATTTGGGAGAATTTCTAAGATGACTTGGACTTTAAATAAAAAAATTTAAATTGTGGAGGAAAAAAATTAAAAAATTCTTTGATTCTACTTTTTTTTAATTGTCTATTAAATCAATAATACTAAAATTCTCTAATCAACTACAAATCAAATAAGTATAAAATGATTATCATTAATCGATAATCTCAACACAAGCAGTGTTCTTTTTCAATCCAGTGTATTCTGGTTTACAATTATTACAACTATAACAAATTGCCGCAATATAAATTTCATTCCTTGGTCTTCCTTTTACAGTAATATGACCTCCAACTTCTGCATCATTACTACAGCCCAAAAATGAGCATCTATTTCTATATCTATTAGTTTCTCTTTCCCAAAGTTGAATCCAGCCTCTTCTAGTCGGTGCTCTATCATCTGATGAACCAACACAATTTTTTGCTTCAGCATTGTCAAAAATTTCTTTTCTATAACTTCGCATTGTAACCTTTTAACAAAAAAAAAAAATTAAAAAAAAGGAGAAGTAAAATTGAATTAAAATTAAATTGAAATGGAATGTGACTTTAAAAATGTTTTCAAATAATACTTTATTAAATTAGTAACTTGTATAAATATTCAATCGAACACCAGAACAACCTGAATATAATTAATTGTTTTTATTAGTTTGTTAACTTATATGAGTTTTAAGTTTTTAAGTCTTTAAATTGAAATCAATTTAAAAGTCACCTTCTTTTCAAAAAATTTCTTTTATTTAACAAATTAAGCTATCAAAAATTTTTAAATAATGGCCTATTTATTCAATGAAAATTTTACTTCTCTTTTTTTTTTAAATTTTTTTTAAATGGTTAAAATGCGAAATTATAAACAGGAAATTTTTAAAGCAATTAAAGAAAGTAGAATTAGAGAATGTTTTAATTTTTTTCCTTCACAATTTAAATATTTCTTTTAAAGTCCCAAGTCAAAGGCAAAATTTTTTTTTTTTATCTTAGAAATTCTTCCAAATTTTAGCTTGGTTACACCATTTTTTTGAGCTTGTTGAAATTTTAGTTTACTTAAGACAAATAAGTAAATAAAATGAAAGGGAAACGTCAAATAGTTCATTGAACTTACACAAGAGATCACTCTGGAAATCTTTTGCACCATCACTTAGAATATTGATGCCTAAATTTACATTTTAAAGAGAATAAACTTGTTGGAAACCGCAATATTTTTCAGAGAGAAAAGCCAAACTCATTTGAAAAAGTGGCAACATTTAACAAGAATGTAAAGATTTATATTTCTGGATCCCAGAGGAGGTCTGATTATATCGCACGTGACAAATTGTAGTGGTTTCTTCAGTCTTATTTGTTGATGGTTTCTTTATTATCTTGGCTTGCTAACAAATCGGTCTAAATTGCATTTAAATTAATATTTAATAATTAATAATAATGAATCAAATTTTTCAATATTAAAAAAAATTTAAAAGATTTTATTAGAAACTCTTTTTTGAATTCATTTAGTTGATGTAGTTATTTTTGATATTAAATAATGTAGTATCTTATTTTGGACAAGTTTGCTTTTTAAAATTTAAATTTGACCTTTTAATTTTAATTTTTAATACTTTAATTGATAATTTTTATCCTACCATTTTTTACTTTTTTTGAATTTTAATATTTTTTAGGTAATTACTGTCTTTATTTTTAATTAGAAGCCTTTTTCTCTTGTCAATCTAGTCTCTTTACGAACAATTGCTTCATAGATTAGATTTAATACATTTAAAATATATATGTGTAAGCATAAAATTAAAAAATTTTAATGAATCTGAATCCTATTTTTATTTAAATAAATACTGAATATTTAAAAATCATTTAAATATTAGCACAAATAGTACTATAGTATAAATCCAGACCAATTTTATGAATTTCCATATTATCTGACCTGATCATTTCTTCGAATAAGTAAACTGATTTTTTGACTAATTCTGAATTTTTTGAATCCTGAATCAAATTGATGAGAGACTCGGCACACAACTTTATACATTCCAAGTCCATTGTAGCATTTGGTAACAAATAGAGCATGTTAGTTAGAAGACCACAATTACGTATGTCGTCATTAAAGCTTGACGATTTGGTGAAAATCTTAACCAACACCAGAACAGCTTTTGAATACTTTGGATTCAAGACTAATTTACTTAAATTTCTGAGTCCGTGACTCTTGATTTTTTGCTGTGCAAGAGCACATTTTGAGTTGCCAAAGGCTAAGTTTTTCAGCAGCCATAAACTTGCCAGAGCCAAATGTTCCGTTTCCAAATTTTTCATCAAAACTTCAATTGATTTCAAGTCGATCAAAATTTTCTTATTTTTTTCATTGTTACAACTTAAATTTGACAAAATTATTAAAATGTCTTCTTTATTTTTCAGACTTAGTGAGCTTTCGGTAAGGAAGTGATATAAATTTATAACCAATTGACTGTTGTAAGAGACCAAAGCCAATTGATCTGATAAATTTTTAATCAAAGTGATGCAAATCAGCTTGTTTTGGCTTCTAGATGAGATTATTTCATTAATGCGGAGCACAAATGCGTAATCCATCATCAAACTTTTTGAATTTTGATTAGCTGAAATAGACAGAAAAAATTTTAGTAAAAAATGCTCAAGTTTTTGACTAATCGATGAGTTATTGACGAAATAGGACACGATTGTTTGAATGCCACCAATTTCCAGTATCCATTCTTTACTTGGTTGATGCTTTCGAATCAAAATAAAGAGACAATCAACAGTGATTGTGACAAAACTTGAATTTTGGCTTTTGTTAAAAATGTTTAACAGAGAGTTTAAAGTAGATTTTTGACGAATGGTCTCCTTGGCCTTTTTGTCTTGGGACAGAAGGCAGTTGTGTATGGTGGAAAGAGATATTGAGACCAAATTTTGAAGAGGTGCATTGAGAATTTTGATTAAAGAAGGCAGAGCGCCGCATTCTGCCATTTTGGGTACTCCTGATTCAAAATTTTTGGAAATCTCGAACAGGGTTAAAAGAAGATTGCGGACTGTGTAATAATCAGCAGTTGAGTTTAGGCAGTTGATGATGGATGTGCACGAGTTTTCTGTTTGGATCAGATTGTCACATAGCTCTGCTACATGGGACATTTCGGCCAGAAGTATTGAGGCTTGCTGCACTATGACCAAGTCTTCATCAAGAAGGAGCTTTAATAAGTCTGGTATTGCAGTTTGTAGGGAAGGGTTTGAGTGTGAATCGATTTTTTCCATTTTTGGCCAAAATTTATTAAATGAAAAGCAGAGATATTTTTTTTTATTAAATTATATATAATTTAATTTTCAGGTTGATATTAAGATGAGGCTATGCGGTAGGTTTAAATGAAAAAGGAGAAATTGAATTTTGTGCTTTTGATTCCGAGATATCAAAAACAGTCTCATTTTAAGCTTATCAAAATTAATAATTCAAATAATCTGTAATCAAAATTTAATTTAATTTGAGAAATTTTTTTTACATTTATTTGTAATTAACAATAATTATGGATTTTAGAATATAAAACAGGAGCAGGATAAAAAAATTCAAAAATTTTAGTTATGTACATGGTCTGACTATGAAACGATTCAACTGAAACGATTCACCAACTAAAGTTTTTAAAAAGATATCTAAAAAAAATCAATTTTTAATTTTGCTGAAAAATATATTTTGAAAAAGTTAAAAAATAAACTTTTCTAAAATAAGTAACTGCATTCTTTAATATCAAAAAAACTACATCTACTAAGATCATTAAAAGAAAAGAGTTTCTAATAAAATAAATTAAATGGTTTGGCACCAATATTCTAAGTGATAATGCAAAAAATTTCCAGAGCGATCTTTTATTTAAGGTCAATGAACTATTTGACGTTTACCTTTCATTTTATTTACTTATTTATCTTAAGTAAACTAAAACTACTGAAAGAGCAGTCAAAGAAGTTCGTCAATAAATGGGAGTAAATTGAAAAAAATTATTAAAAAATTAAAAATTTAGGGAAACCAAGATCAAAACAAAAAATTATCCACCAAAGCCGTCTTAGTCGTCTTTTCGGCTAGTTTATTAAGCCAGTTGAAGACCCTCTGATTGAAAATAATAGAAAAAACAATAAAAATTTTGTAAAAAGTATATCAAGGTTTAAATAAGTGAGGACCAAATCGACAAAGAGATATTTAAGCAAAGGGAATAATGCAAGAATCCTTAATTTTGATTTTCAATTCTTTAAATTTTGTTTAGTTATTTCAATTTAAATTTAAATATTTGTAATATTCGGTTTTGTGAAGTTCAGTACAAAAGAACAGAACAAAGTGTAAAAAAATTAAATAACTTTTTTTCTAAAAGCTTAAAATTAATTCTGTAAATGCAGAATGGTGCAACATTCATAGTTGCATAAACTGTAAAAGTCTGCTAATGATGTGCAAAATCTCTGCAAAATGCACTTCGCTCGGTTATATTAAAATTTAATTTCTGCTAAACTCTGCAAATTTAGCAGACCTTAAAATTTGATGCAACTTTGAATGTTGCACTATGTTGAATTTACAGAATTAAGTTTTAACCTTTAGAAAAAAAGTTATTCAATTTTTTTATATTTTTTTCTGTTCTTTTTATCATTTTGTACTGAATTTCACAAAACCGTAATATTCTATAATTTGAAATCACTAAAATATTTATACTTGAATAAATATTAAAAAAGACAAATAAGATTTGAAATAATGTCACAACGGGGTGTTGTATCCATGAATTTCCTTATTTTATGTTGATTTACATTTTGTCCTTTTTTTATAATTTATTATTTATTAACTGCTTCTTTTACTTACTTGCTTAGTCATCAAAAACATCTTCTTTTAGCTTATCTTCTAACTTGTAAAGCGTCTCTCATTTCATTTCAATTTAGCTTTCTTCTTGTTTATTTTTCCCTATTTATTTTCATAGCCATTTTGTTCAAATTAATTAATTTATTATTTATCTATTCATTATTTAATTATTTATTTTATCAATAAATTAGACGGCAATTTCCAACGCCACAAAAAGAAAAATAAATTTTATTTAATTCTTTAAATATTAAATTGGCGACGAGGAAAAAGAACGCTAGTCTAGTGCATTATGTCAAGCCTTATTCCGCCACCACCCCAATTCGACTATGAGCAAGACAACACCGACAATTATGGTCAAAAGTGGACCGCTTGGCTAAGAAGGTTCAACAACTGGCTCGTCAGCGTCGAACTAAGCGAAAAGTCAGACGCAATCAAAATTGCAGCCATTCTCTCCGTCGCAGGTCCAAGAGTTGAGGAGGTCTACGAGACCAATAAGTCGGCTGCGACAAAAACGTACAAGGATGCCACCAATCTTCTCGACAATTTCTTTGGCCCTAAAAAGGACACTGTTTTTTCGACAGTCATATTTCGCCAGATGGCTCAACTAAAAGGAGAGCAGATCGCTCAATATATCCAACGTCTTCGTATTGCTGCGGCGCAATGCGAGTTCGGAGATCAGACGGATCTCTCTTCAAGTCATCCAGGGTTGCAAGAAACCACACGTCCGAAAGAAAGCTATCCAAGAGAAGCTTACTTTAGCGGACATTGTCAAATTTGTCCAAAGTCTTGAGATCTCGGAGGCCCAGTCCAGGTTCGTGGAAGACGTTGTCCATCTTGATGGTTCAGCAACTTCCATCAAAGTCAAACAAGAGGCCTATTTAGTCCAAAATCAACACCAGTATTCCGCTCAGTCTGGCTACAGACGGCAAAATCATGACAACTCTTCCCATTCACTTCCTTCAAATTATCGCAGTCGCGATGCGAATAAGCAGAGTGCGGCTAATACAGGAAAGACAGGTGGACAGTTTCAAAGAGGGAATGAGGCTTCGAGCGGTTCTGTTTGCTCAAAGTTTGGCCAGGTCCACCGAGTTAGATGCCCTGCTGAAGGAAAGACCTGTAGCAACTGTAAAAAAATTGGTCACTTTGCCAAACTTTGTCGTTCCGCTAAATCGTTTAGGTCAACGACCAGTCACGTCCGACAGGTACAGCCAGTCTAGCCTCGAGAGAATGAGCCAGCGCACAGATCTAGAAATGACTCCTCTTCTGAGGATAGTGAGACATCATGGGCAGTAAACCGTCTCGGTCCAGGACAGACACCACGCACGCGCATCTGAGTAGGGTCCACTGAACTAACCATGTGCGCAGACACGGGAGCGTCGACGACAATTATCGACGAGGACAGCTACTTAAGTTTGATACCGCGACCAGTGCTGCGAAGCAGCAAAGCCCCAGTTTACGGCTTTAACTCAAAATCGCCTCTTGAGATTCTTGGAGAATTTCAAGCTAAGCTGGTTTTGGGTAATAGGTCGGCGTTAAGCACAGTATGCGTTGTCAAGGGCAACAGTGGATGTCTTCTGAGTTGTGACGACTGTGTTACGCTAGACGTGGTCAGTCTCAACGAATCTAAACTGGTCCGCAGCCTAAACGCCACTAGTAAAATCTCAGCCGGTGACTCGGAGTACCGGGAGAAAATATTTTCAAACTACCCTAAAGCTTTTTCGGGGAGGATAGGAAAACTCAAAGGCTTTCAAGCTAAATTAAGCATAAACCCAATATTAAGCCAGTACGTCAGAAACATCGGCACGTGCCTCACCATCTTCGAAAATTTGTGTCGGAAAAAATCCAGAAGATGATTGAGGACGACGTCCTTAAGCCGGCGACTGGACCAATGCCATGGGTGTCGCCATTGCTGGCCCTTTCAAAGCCTGGTCACGATGGAAAAGCAGTCTCTGAGGCTTCACAAATCAGACTTGTAGCCGACAGCACACTCTCAAACACTGCTATAATTCGAGAGCACCGTGTAACTATGACACCAGAGGAATTGGCAGTAGAGGTCAACGGCTCCGATCTTTACTCAGTGGTTGACTTGACTGAGGGATACAGCCAAATTGAGCTAGACGAGGAGTCCCGACAAATTACAGTCGTAAGCTCTCATCTGGGTCCATTGAGGTACAGGCGGTTGACCATGGGTATTTGCTCGGCTGCTGAAATTTTTCAGAAAGCACTCTAGGAGGCCTTGGCAGGTCTCAAAGGGGTCCGTAGCCTTTGGGACAACATCTTTGTCCACGGCAGAGAGGACGACGGATCGCACGACGAAAACCTAAAAAATTTACTTGAGAGATTAGAGGGAAAAAGCTTAACTCTTTCGACCAAAAAGCCTCAAATTAGACAGCCTGAGGTTAAGTTTTTCGGTCTGATTTTTTCCAAAGAGGGGATTAAAGTTAGCCATGACAAAGTGAAGGCCCTAAGAGAGGCAACGCCTCCGAAGAACGCAAGCGAAGCCGCCAGTCTTTTGGGTTTAGCTACGTTTTGCGAGAGACAAATCCCCAATCTTTCAACAATTGTGCGCCCGATTCGAAACCTCACCCGCAAGGGAGTCTACTTTCAGTGGGGCGTGGAGGAACAAAAGTCTCTTGACTTATTAAAAAGAAGCATTATTGACCATGCTATGGATTTCTTCGACACCACCTGGCGAACGCATCTGACCGTTGACGCAAGTCCGATTGGTCTTGGTGCTATTTTATGGCAAAGCAACCCAGACGACGACTCGGAAATTGTCTTAATTTCCACAGCCAGCAAGTCTTTGTCAGACGTGGAGTCACGTTACTCTCAATTTGAGAAAGAGGGTTATGCAGCAGTATGGGGCTGTGAAAAATTTCACATGAATCTTTTCGGTGCAAGGTTTACTCTTCATACCGATAACAAGGGTGCCTAGACGATTTTAAACAATCCCAATTCTAATCCAGGGGCGCGCATGAAACGTTGGGTTCTTCGACTGTCCCAGTACAATTTTTCCGTCGAGCACGTTCCCGGTAGAAATAACATTTCAGATTTTCTATCGAGACTTTTGGCCGTTCAAAAACTTAATTTTAGTTCAAGTCCGGCTGAAAAGGCTACCGAGCATTTTGTTAATCTTGACGTGAGGATGGCAAAAGCTAATGCCTTCAGCCTTGAGGAAATAATTAAGGCCACAGAGGACGACGTTGAACTAGGGCAGCTTAAAAATGCTCTTTTAAGAGGTCACTTCATTAGTGGTGAGATAGTTTAACGAGTGTTGTGTGAGCTCCGAAGGTCTAGTTTTAAGAGGCCTAAGAATTGTGTTACCTCAATCACTCCAGACATTGGCAGTCAAGTTGGCACACGAAGGCCAGCAGGGGACCTGCAAGACAAAAGCCCTTCTTCGAGCCAAGGTTTGGTTCCCGAACATTGACGCAATGGTCGAAGAAGAAGTCAGTTTGTGCAGAGAATGTCAGCTAAATGGAGGTGAAGTCAGACCTGAACCTCTTCGAATGACAAAGATGCCTGAAAATCCCTGGGAGTTTTTGAGAGCCGACTTTAAAGGTCCTCTACCTGATGGGAAAATGGCCCTCATGGTGCAAGATGAGCACAGCCGATTTCCAACTGTTCAAATTATCTCGTCCACAGCCTTCGCGGACGTGGGTCCGGCATTTGAAGAACTCTTTACCCGCTATGGGATCCCGAAGGAAATTAAAACCGACAATGGGGCCCCATTCCAATGTGATCATTTCAAAGAGTTTGCCATTCATTTTGGTTTTAAACATAGGCGAATAACTCCTCTTCACCCGAAGGCAAAGTGAGGGAGTGAGAATTTTATAAAAAATATTGGCAAGCTTATCAGAAACTGCTCCATCAACCGCCTTAATTTTAATTCAGAGCTTAACAGTGTCTTGAGAAGCTATGTGGACACTACACATCTCTCAACAGGGATAGCCACGGCTAAATTGATGTTCCGCTTTAATGCCCGTTTTTCAAGATTGCCAAGCGTTGGTCATCCCGAGCCTGATCAACTTCGGTCAAACGCTTTCAACAAAGATGAAATGACCAAGAGCAAGGCAAAGGCATACGCTGATAAGAAAAATCGAGCGCACTCGTCTGAACTTAAGGTTGGTGACAAAGTACTCATAGACGTCAAAAGAGGAAGTATCCTAGGTGACAAGAAATTAACCAGATTTTCAGACGAGAATTATATAATCACAGCAAAAAAGGGTTCGATGGTAACTGCTTCAAACGATCGGCATTCCATAACCAGAAATAGTGCATTCTTTAAAAAAGCCTCGTTTCAGGGAGCAGGAGAGAATTATGACCCGGAATATGAGTTGGTTACCTACGGTTCTAAGCTCATTGACCATCCGGTACCTCAAATAAATCAGCAACCGGTCCGAACTCCTCAAATTCCGCAAGCCAAAGAGAGTATTGCCTCATCCAGACCCCGAAGAGTAATCAGACCACCAGCACGCTATGGTTATTTTGTTCAAAAACCCGCGAGTTGATAAATAAGGGGGGTGATGTTGTATCCATGAATTTCCTTATTTTATGTTGATTTACATTTTGTCCTTTTTTTTATAATTTATTATTTATTAACTGCTTCTTTTACTTACTTGCTTAGTCATCAAAAACATCTTCTTTTAGCTTATCTTCTAACTTGTAAAGCGTCTCTCATTTCATTTCAATTTAGCTTTCTTCTTGTTTATTTTTCCCTATTTATTTTCATAGCCATTTTGTTCAAATTAATTAATTTATTATTTATCTATTCATTATTTAATTATTTATTTTATCAATAAATTAGACGGCAATTTCCAACGCCACAAAAAGAAAAATAAATTTTATTTAATTCTTTAAATATTAAAACGGGGCATGATATCATGACCCTTAATGTCCGAAATTTAAATGCGATACCACGAAAACTGGATTTTTATCGGAATGGATTTGGTAAAATCAAATGGCAAATGATGAGTTCAAATAAAGCTTATCAATTTGATTCAGGATTTGAAAATTTGAAATATGATTTAATTATATTAACAGTTCACCTATTCGAAGAAATGATTAGGTCTAATAATATAGAAATTCATAAAATTAGATAAAAGAGTTTAAAAAGAGAATTTAAGAGGCTTATATGTAAAAAAATTAGCAATATTATATCTTCTTGATAATTTTATAATCTATTTTATCTTAGATGTCAATAAAAAGGCTAATTAATAGATTGCATTCTGCCAGAGAAGTAAACGGTTTTAAAGTATTTTGCTGACAAATTTAAAAAAAATGGTGTAACCAAGCTAAAATTTGGAAGAATTTCTAAGATTACGAAAAAAAATTTTCCATTTGACTTGTGACTTTAAAAAAAATATTTAAATATTAAAAATTGAGAAAATCACTTTATTATTATTAAATATTAATTTAAATGCAATTTAGACCGATTTGTTAGCAAACCAAGATAATAAAGAAACCATCAACAAATAAGACTGAAGAAACCACTACAATTTGTCACGTGCGATATAATCAGACCTCTTCTGGGATCCAGAAATGTAAATCTTTACATTCTTGTTATATGTTGCCACTTTTTCAAATGAGTTTGGTTTTTCTCTCTGAAAAATATTGCGGTTTCCAACAAGTTTATTCTCTTTAAAATGTAAATTTAGGCATCAATATTCTTAGTGATGGTGCAAAAGATTTCCAGAGTGATCTCTTGTGTAAGTTCAATGAACTATTTGAGGCTTCCCTTTCATTTTATTTACTTATTTGTCTTAAGTAAACTAAAATTTCAACAAGCTCAAAAAAATGGTGGAACCAAGCTAAAATTTGGAAGAATTTCTAAGATTGCGAAAAAAAATTTTGCCTTTGACTTGGGACTTTAAAAGAAATATTTAAATTGTGAAGGAAAAAAATTAAAACATTCTCTAATTCTACTTTCTTTAATTGCTTTTTTAATCAATAACCAAAAAATTCTTTAATCAACTGCAAATTAAATAAATAAAAAATGATTATTATTAATTGATAATCTCAGCACAAGCAGTGTTCTTTTTCAACAAAATTTTTTTCTTCAGCATTGTCAAAAATTTCCTGTTTATAATTTCGCATTTTAACCATTTAAAAAAAATTTAAAAAAAAAAGAGAAGTAAAATTTTCATTGAATAAATAGGCCATTATTTAAAAATTTTTGATAGCTTAATTTGTTAAATAAAAGAAATTTTTTGAAAAGAAGGTGACTTTTAAATTGATTTCAATTTAAAGACTTAAAAACTTAAAACTCATATAAGTTAACAAACTAATAAAAACAATTAATTATATTCAGGTTGTTCTGGTGTTCGATTGAATATTTATACAAGTTACTAATTTAATAAAGTATTATTTGAAAACATTTTTAAAGTCACATTCCATTTCAATTTAATTTTAATTCAATTTTACTTCTCCTTTTTTTTAATTTTTTTTTTTGTTAAAAGGTTACAATGCGAAGTTATAGAAAAGAAATTTTTGACAATGCTGAAGCAAAAAATTGTGTTGGTTCATCAGATGATAGCGCACCGACTAGAGGAGGCTGGATTCAACTTTGGGAAAGAGAAACTATTAGATCTAGAAAAAGATGCTCATATTTTGGCTGTAGTAATGATGCAGAAGTTTGAGGTCATATTACAGTAAAAGGAAAACCAAGGAATGAAATTTATTTATTTAATTATATTTCTTTAAATCCTTATTACCAGAATTCGACCTTTTATCTTGTCTGCCTCTTTCTCCTTATGTTAATGAAAATTACTTGATTCTATTTGCAACTTATTATTTTCCGGCTAATTAAAAATAAAAATTATTCAAGTAATTTACAAACTTAGATGTGACAAAAAGTTAAATTACTGCGAGCTTATTTGGCCTTAAATTTTATTTTAAATAGGGTCTGTCTAACCAACAAAATCAAAAAATCATTTTTTCATAGTTGGTTTACTGTAATTACGTAAATATTAGTCGGTAAGGATATTTAATTTTACGTAAAATTACGTGAGCTTACATAAAAATGCGTAAATTTTAGTAAAATCGTTCCTAAATATATATGGCCTAAAAAATGAAGATTCTTAATAATCATATTAATTCTCTCTGAACTGGATAAAATAAAGACTAATTTGGTCTCCAAGATTAAACATAAAATTAGATCAAAATATATATGTCGCATAGAACAAGCAAAAATAAATTATTTAGCTATAATAAAAACAATTTAAGCAAAATAATAATCAATTTTTTAATTTTAGTAGAATTAAAACAATTAAAAGAATTTAAAAAAAAAAATAGTCAATTTTTCATCTTAGTAGAATGATCAATTTCACATTTATTTTATGAATTCCTAGCATGCCAACCTTTAATAATACCATGTTTTGTTGCTAGTTTATATAACTTATGATTATTAATTTTTGTGATATAAGCAAGTGTATTAACCGGATCAGCAAGCCCTTCATTAGTTTCGATTTTATCCCGAACCTCTGATTGAGAATAGCATTTTCTAGACTTAGGAAATTGTTTATTTATTGCTTCATAGAAGCCGCTAGATTTTAATTTAATTTTTAATTGTAAAAAATGTTAATTTTAAGTTGTTAATTCAAGATGTTAATTCAATTTGTTAATTTTAGCTAAATTGTATTCAGATTTAGTCAAAATTTTATTAAGTATTTTAACTTAGGTAAATATGCAATTTTTTTTTATTTTAGCTAAATAATTTATTATGCTTGTTCTATACGACATATACATCTAAAAATCGAAATTTACTTGGTTAAGATTTTGATTTCTCCTTTTATTATGAAAGATAACCGTTCGGGTTTAGTCATTTCATCGGTTGGATAAAGAACTCAATGAGGAATGTTTTGCTACTAATAATTGCATTCTTTATTTTTAGTTGCATTGTTATCTATGTTGTATTTTCAAATGCGTAGAATGAAATTATTTTACATTGCTTAAAAATGCAATCGAGAATCTAGCTTACTTAGAACGACAATAAGCATTAGCCGAAAGTGGTAAGAAAGGCACCACTGAACCATAAAATGATATAGAAACGACAGTAACATCAATCAAAGAAATCTTAGTCTGTTATAACCAAGAAATTTGTTTGATAATAATAATAATAAAAAGTAAGCTACCGCAATCATGCTTGCGGAGACGTCTTACTAGGAAGACATCTATGGTAGCTAGATGCATTGAAATATAATTATATAGTTTATTTTTTTAATGTGGTACAATTCAGTTAAGTTTAATACTTTTTGAATTTCTTTTGGAAAAATGTATTTGACGCATAAAAAAAAAATTATAGTATAAAAAACAATTTAATAGCGCATAAACCAAACAAAATTAAGTAACGTATAAAGATTGTGTAATTAAAACATATAAAAATTAGTCTTGCATAAAATAAAGCAAGTCAAGCATAAAAATAATATTATAGCATAAAACAAAAATAATTTAATAAATATTTAGAGCCGACTTGGCCTTTGGGGGGTCGATCACGTCTTTTGTTAAATTGAGTTTCTTAAATATCTCTTTCGACGTTAGCCTTACGTTTAGGTGGACGACCTCGGGTTTTGTGAAGTTCTTGTTCTTGACCCGAACTCATGGGTTTAAATAATGATTCCATTTTCAGTGCTTGGAGAGATATTTTAGTGATCACACTTACTATATTAATTGACTCAACAATTATCGAATAAATTATTTTAAGTTTACTTTTTTTTGTAATTTATAAATCTTACAAATCATCAAAAAAGTTAATCTAAAAATGATATAAAAAGATATCTAGATAAAAAAGCTTGGAAAATTTCGATATTTTTTAAACTGAATTTTTTGGTTACCATGGAAATTATTTACATGGTAGAAAAAAAAACATTTGAATTACATATGAAATAAAATGGAAAATAATGAAGCTGATGCCAATGTAATAATAATCCAATCAATTGATTTTCTGTCAAATTACAAAATAGACGATATTCTCAGAGATGACGAAGCACTCAAGACACTTTTTCGGATAAAACAATTCATTTGCTCTTTTACAGCATTCAAAATTTCACTGAAAAAAAAAATTCATCTTCTCTTATCAAATATTTTGTTAAAAATTCACCAAAACAAATCCGATATAGATCCAATAAGTATAGTAGATTTAAATTCAATTAAGAATCAAAGTGATCGAAGTATTGCAATCATTTATCTGTGTCTGTCTATCATAAATTTTATCTATATCAATTCTGTAAAATTTTGCCAAAAGTTTGTCAAACACAATGGCCTCAAAGCTCTAGCATTATTTCTCAAAGACAAAGTTTTATTTTCAAAAACACATACTATCAAAATAATTGACATCGAACAAATCGATTTGATTGATTACTTGGTTCTAAATTTGTATAATTTAAGTGAAACCTCAGAGAAAAATTTAAAAGTATGGCATGACCAAGACATTGTGAGTGTGCTATTAAAACTGGCCACCAAAAAACCAAGTGCTAAACTAGACGCCTTTTTGACCATAACAGAAATAGCCAGTGACAAAGAAATAGAATCGATGGGGGAGCTGCATCAAATTGTGGACTACCTACAAAACCAGCTGGTCAGAGTATCCGAGCAATTTGACCAGAATAAAATAAATCGCTGCATACGGCAAAAAATCCAAGACAATTGTGCCAAACAAATTGAAATACACTGCATTTTGGATAACACAATATTGACATCAATCGATGTCTACATTAGGGGCTTATACAAATTGGCAGTCAATGACAAATTGAGGAAAAAAATTTATTTTGACAAAAATTTTTCCAAAATTTTATTCAATATTCTCTCGAAAGGTAATGCATATGAGTCACAATGTTGTTTAAAGGTGTACACACAGTTGTCATTTGACCCAGAGATAGCCAGTTTTCTTGAGAATGACCAGCAATTTGTTGGCCATCTGAAAGAACGAATGAAGCAAAAAGAAAGTGCGGCAAAGATGTCCGAGCAAATTTTGTGGAATATGAAAAAAAATCGGAAAAGAGAAGCGAAAATAAAGTGCGATCATGTAATGATCAGTTATAATTCAGCATCAAGAGAATTGTGTCTGAAAATAAAAAAACAGCTTGAACAAATGGGCCTACAGGTTTGGATAGATGTTGAGAGGATCCATGGATCAAGTCTGGACTCGATGGCAAAAGCGGTTGAAATGAGCTTTTGTGTGCTGATTTGTATTACGGAAAAATATCGGTTGTCCGAATTTTGTCAAGCTGAGGCCACATACGCCTTTCGTCTTGGAAAACCAATTGTTCCTTTAATAATGCAAAAAGGCTATGAGAATGTGCAAGGCTGGCTTGGAATCATACAAAAAGATAAAATGAATGTAAATTTTATCAAATATTCTTTTGAGGAATGCATCAAAAGGCTCAAGCATGAGCTTGATAGTTTGGTCACAATTTCAGTGGAAAATGGACCAAAAAATGCAAGTGAAATCAAGGAAAAATGTTCAATTGAAACATGGGATCGGGCCAAAGTCGAAGAATGGTTTGATCTAAACCAAATAGATATTCGTATTTTAGATAAGATTAGTATATCTGATGGAACAATTCTACAGCAATTGTATGAAATGAGACGTGATGCACCCGAGTTTTATTTTCAGCTATTAAACAGCAATCAAATAGATGTCAATTCAATGCTAAAATTTACTTTTTGCCTTAAAAAATTGATTGAACTTAAATAAAAATAGTGGTTTTAAAAATTTATTAGCTCTTTTTGTGTTTTTTAATTCATCTTTTTAACAGTGTTATTGTTTTAAAATTTTTGTTGAGTTATTTTTTCGAAAGTAAATTTAAAGAAATAGGTGAATTAAATAAAATTAATGCAGAAAAATATCAATATTTCAAATATTGTCAATTAAACCAAAAAAATTCTGGATGAGGATTAAAAACAAATAAAGAAAGGTTAAGATGCATAAAAACGTGATTCAGGCATTAAATTTTCGAAAAAATTTTCATTTAAAATTTTGAAAAACGCATAAAATGAATTTATTGAAATTTGAAAATCACTTAGATTAATTTTTCAAATAGAAAATAATAAAAAATCTAATTCAATAATTTTAATAAAATATTCTTCTTTTTTCATTTAAAATTAATTACTGTCTAATTACTTATCCTTGAAAGTTTATAGGTATTTTTTTTGATTTTAATATTTTTATTCAAAATGAGTTAAAAAAAATTTAAATGCAATCAATTTAAAAAGTTAAGTACAAAAAATAATTTATATGTGTTGATTAACATAAAAGATATTTTTAGTTCGATATGTTGTTTTTATAATTTGTATTTAATCCTCTCCCCACAAATCTAGTATGCTACTTTTTATTAAAAGATTCTTTTATGCATTCTTTATGGATTTGATTTAGAAAAAAAAATATATGGACAAACGTAACATCTATTGTAAAAGAATCAAAAAAAGTCGATTTTTGGCCACTTAAGTTAAATTTCCGTAAGGGTTTCCAAAATTTTTTATTTTTCTTTAAGCATAATACTAATAAAAATGAAAAAAATTACCAAAAATCATTGTGTCAAACCAATACAGTAGAAAAGAGAATTTTATTTTTGGTTTAAATCATAGTTTATAAACATAAAACTTTATTACTTATTATAAATAATTTTTTTAATACCAGTTCACTAAATATTTTTGAAAATTTTAATTTATTTTTTTTTTTTTCCAATTATCGCCCATCGTTTTTTTAAATCTCATGATGGAGTTTGTGAGGTATTTTAACATAATCTGCTAATGATAAAAAAAATTGCAATAAACAAAAAAAAAATAAAAAATTTTTTTTTTTATTAATCCAATAGCCAAACTGTTTTATATTCTCGAGGTTGTAGATTACGAATTTGAAATCACAAATAGATATTTTGATAATATACAGTACTGCACAAAAGTTTAGACGCACAAGTTTTTTTTAATAAGTTTAATTCGTAAGGCATAAAAATATTAAGTTTTGTTTTAGAAATATACAAAAAAAAATCAGTTTTTAATTAAACTAACTCTACCCTTCAAATTGATATAAAATATATGATAATTCGATTTTAAACTTATTAAACGATATTAATGATGTGCGTCTAAACTTTTGTGCAAAAATTTAGACGCACATCATTAATATCTAATTAGAAATCGATTAATTAGCTTAAATGAATTGGTAAATATCTTAATTTAAAGATTATGCAATAAGTGTTAGATTCATATATGAAACATTGCTATAAAACTTTCTGCTCAGTTTCTGTAACATTATTGATTACACCCCGAAGATATTAGCAACCTTGGTAAAAAAAAATGGGTAAAAAAAGCGTTACCAATGAAGTTAGATTTCAGATAATTGGTCTGCTAAAAGATAAGACCAAAAGTAACAGGGTTATAGCAAAATTAGTAGGAGTATCAGAAAAATGTGTGAGAACAACAAGAAAAAATAATGATATCTATGGCACCCCAAAGGAATCAACAAGGCCTGGGAGACCAAGAAAGCTTACTTATAGGGACCAAAATAGTTTATTTATACAGGTAAGAAAAAATCCTACAATAAGTAATAAAAAATTGGCCTCTGAGTTTAATTCTAAGTTTAAAAATGTTAAGGTAAGTAGAGAAACAGTAAGGAGATTTCTAACTAGTAAAGGAATAGGAACTTATACAGCTCTTAAAAAGCCATTGTTGACGGCATCGGATAGAATCAAAAGATTAAAATGGTGTCAAGAAAGATTAAATTGGACAGTTGAACGTTGGGGAATGGTAATTTTTAGTGATGAATCCAATTTTGAGGTGTTTAATAGTAAAAAGGTTAAGAAAAGAAAAATACGACACAAGATTTGTTGTACCAACTCTTCAAGGTGGTGGTGGATCCGCAGGAATATGGGGATGCATCAGCACTAAAGGTACAGGATGCTGTCGTATATATGAGGGTAGAATTAATCAATATAACTATAAGGAAACGTTAGAAAATGAGCTTTTGGCATCTGTCGATATTTTTTACCAAAGAGATGATCCTTGGTTTTTTCAACAGGATGGGGCTCCAGCACATAGAGCAAAGCTAATTAAAGAGTGGTTTGATGAGAATAATATTACTCTCTTGCCATGGTGTGCTAGATCACCTGATCTTAATCCTATCGAGAACTTATGGTCATATATTTATGCAAAATTGGTAGAAACAAAGTTGACCTCAATAGAGTACTTAAAATCGACACTTCTGAAGGAATGGCTAAATGTACCTGATGAGTATGTGAAAAAATTAGTTGAATCGATGTCAAAACGTATCCGTGCTTGTTATGATGCAAAAGGTGGCCATTTTAAATACTAAAAATTAGCATGCGTCTAAACTTTTGTGCAACTTTTTTTTTCCCGAAATTTTATCTCTATTTTTTCTTAATTAATATAATCAGCTATTTTTTTTTGACTAATTTTTTTTGTATTTATATTTAATTAATTATGTTAATTAATAAATTAAAAAACAGAAATACCCTTACTAGCCTTCTATTTTGTAAATAATTGACACATAATTAAATTTTTTTATAAAAAAATGCGTATGCGTCTAAACTTTTGTGCAATACTGTATATAAGCTACAGCAAGACTAGCTTGCGGAAGTCACCTATGGTATTTCTTTGCACATAACACATAGATAAGTACTGAAAAAAGAAATACTGTTAAATTTTTAGGTCAAAATAAGAGTTAAGATTACAGATAGAAAAAGCTGTAAAAGAAAAATTTTATAAACGAATGTTCATATTTTCTAACAAACTATCACATAAATCATTATTTTTGTATAAAAAATACTAAGATTGTGCAATCGGTTTAAGTATTTTTTTTATTTTTTATGGTCGATATTTCAAAAAATTCGATTTTAGACTTCTAAAGCCTTAAGATAGTCCAAAGATTTGTCTTTTTATAGTGGTATTAAAAGCTTCGAATCTAATGATAACTAAAGACTGCAGCAGGACTAATCCTGCGAAGTAGGGTCTACATTAGTAACTGCACTGTGGCAGCTATCTTTTTTCTTTGACTTTTCATCCATATCCAACATATTTTTGAATCGATTTACTGTTTTTGCATTTACAATCTCATAATCAAGTTTATTCCACATCGGAACGATTCGGTTAGAAAAAAAGTTGTATCTTGGATCACAATTTTTTGTTAATTGTCTTGATATTCTGTGTTTAGGACCCCTTATAACACTTGCCGGTCCGTCCAAGTTGATTGAGTTTATTTGAGTATTTGTGTGATACCACTTTACTACGTTTATTTGTTTGTAAATTTTGTAATATTGGATCAGATCTCCCCTTTTTCTTCTTTCTTTAAGTATTGTCAACTCTAGCTTCTTTAGCCTAGTCTCGTAGTCTAAATTCCATAGCTCTGGTACTAATTTAGTTGCTCTTCTTTGTACTCTTTCTAGAGCATTTATATCTTTCTTTCTGTACGGATTCCATCCGAATGATGCGTACTCTAGATGAGGTCTAACATAAGTAGTATACAGAATTTTAAGCGACTTTAGGTTCCAATGTGTAAATGTTCTTTTAAGCATGCCTTATACCGAGGTTGCCTTTGCTGTGGCATGTTAAACTTGAGTACTCCATTTTAAATCATTAGATATATAGACTCCGAGGTCTTTTTCAACTCTGGTTTTTTCTAAAATGTGTGTCGTCTGGTCATCAATAACCATGCTGAACTCTTCTACTCTAGTCACAGCTTTCTTATTACCAATTTCCATTACTTTGCATTTCTCATAGTTAAAACACATTCTCCAATCTTTAGACCATTTTACCAATTCATTAATGGCTTGTTCAACAAGCCATTAATGAATTGGTAATTCAACAAAAAACATTTAATGGCCATGTCACATGAGATTGTAGATATTGAAGAAATTGATTAAACAATCGTTTTAATATTCTAAATTTTTAGCTTATTCCTCAATACAAAAATGAAAATTTAAAACAAAAATTAAAATTTCATCTTTAAGTAAATTTTATTTTGAAATCTAAAAAAATTATAATTTTTAAACCACGTCAAATAATAGCAAAATTAAAAATTCATAAATTTTTTTAAACAATACTATTTTTATAAAAAAAATGTCAGAGAGCACAAAATCGACGGGTCAGTATTTACACAACTATGAAAGTAGTCTTTGTTTTCCAAAAGACGTATTCTACGCAGTGAGCTTTATTCAAATTTTAACTTTTCCCATTTTTAATTTTAATGACCAGAAAAATTTCGATGTCGATGCCTTTGTTTCCCATTACAAAAAAGAATACTCTTTGGAATGCTTGCGCGATGATCTGGCAATATTTTTAAAAGTTCTCGAAATGTCAATGAGCGATTTGATTAACAAAGACTACCCAGATTTCGTCAACTTGTCAACCAACTTGGTCGATTTGGAAAAAGTAATAAACGACTTAAAGATTCCTTTGGACAGCATTAAATCCGATGTGGACAGTGTAAGGAGTTCTTTGGACACTGAAATAGGACACATAATGTCGAAATTAAATGAAAAACTTCTGATTGAAAAGAGAAGAATTGTTCTTAAGCTTTTAATGAATTGGCAACGATCTCTAAAAGTCACTAATGAAATGATAGGAAACCCGAATGCCTCACAGTAAGTTTAAAGCTAATGCTTAATGCCTTGATAAATTTTGTCTAAAGAAAGATAAATGGAGACCATGTCCAAAGAATAGCATTTGAGTTTTGTCAGCTTAAAAATTCACTTAGTATCTGTGCTGGAGAGGACAAGTCGACCATTTTGACTCAGGATATTGACAAGCTAAGTCAAGTTTTGGAGAATATTATGCGAGATTTGTTCATTGATTGTGTTACCAATTGGGAAAAAATTTCCTTTTCGGACAACAAGCAACAACTAAAGCATGTGCTCAAAAGTTATTCTTTATTAGGCAAAGAAAAGCATGCCGAACAGTTGTACACTCAGTATGTGGTGGAGCCGTATCTTGATCAGTTCATCAATGACGAATACTTACAAAATAATATCCATAAATTAGATGGTGTTTATGAGAAAATTCTCGACTTCATGGACTCTCAGGAAGAATTTTTTCTCATTGTCAGCCAGATACATAATAGGTAATGCTTTGATATACAGATTTTTTGGTAAAAAATAAATTTGTTACATTATTACTTTTGGGCTAGTTTATAAGATCTCTAGATAGACACTTTGGAAAAGCTTTTTATCTAATAGATAATTATAAATTTTTTGAAATAAAAAAAAAAAAATTCTAGAATACACAAAATTTTCTAGATCGCTAATCCCCAAGACATAGAAAAGATAAAATTAAGATAAACTTGCTTGAGCAAAATTTTTTTTTTGAATCTTTAATACCTGAGAAGACGGAAAAAATTTCTTTATTGATAAAGAAGGTAAAAAACGAGTTTTACGGTTACTTTTAATCTTCTACGATTCTATGTAATCGTAAAAAAAAATATGATTAATTAATTCAATATTTTTGGCAGGTCTAAACTTCATGGAATCGAAAAATAAATATTATAAAAATATATTTTTCGATCCTGTTTATTTATTATTACAATCAACTTTTTTTCAAAATTTTAACAATTTTTTTTTTAAATTAAATTATGGGAAACAATCGCTAAATTTTGTAAGGTTTTTAATTTATTAAATTTTTAATTGTGTAAAGAAATATCATCGGATCTTACAGTGACAAATATAATTATTAAAAGTCAATTATTTTAAAAGAATTTATCTAGATTTTTTTTCAGCATAAAAAATTTATTTATAATTGATTAATTTTTTGGCTTTTTGAAAGCTTTCATTACCGATTTTTTGTGTTGAAGATTAAAAGTTAAGCAAGCACAAGAAGCACCAATAAATCAAAATGACTTTTCATAGAATTTAAATAAATTCTATATTATTTTAATGAACATGAGATTTTTTTTACATCAAAAAAGAAAAAAATTGGTAAAATTAATTAAATTCGTGATTCAGAGCATGTCTCAAATTCGAAGAAGAAAATATTTAAAAAGGAAAAATTATGAAATGTATGCAAGAATTCAATTGTTATGTGTTCGGTCAATTTTTTTTAATAAACTTTTTATAAGGTAATCTACCATTTTTTTAATTAGAATTAAGTTTTTAATTAATTAAGCTTAAAAAAAGATAGTTTATTACATTGATAATCATCGAAACAAAATATAATGACTCTTCAAAAAGTGTTAAGATACGAGAAATGCCAAAATGCTCGCACTGTCTTTTGATTAGATCTTCGACTCTATATTGGCAGTATTCATATACAAAAATCACTAAAAACTATCAAGAAAATGATAATTTTTTAGAGGTTCTGAAAAAATCTTACAAAAATTTGATTTAAAAATTATTTGCTTATTGTTTTTGTTCATGAGTGTTCTGGATTCCTTTCTTTTGAAGTCACGTTTTTCTATTTACTGAAGCAATTTTTATGTTTTTTGGAAGATTTCAGATTTTTTCATTTTTTGTCGATGAAAGAAGATATGAGAGAAATTCTAAAAATTTGTATTTTAAATAAATTACAAGCTTTTGATAAATTGCATCTAGAAGTAACTCGACCAATATACAACTATTAAAGTTTTTTTAGACATAGAAGGTGAAAAAAAGATATTTGGTTTAAATTAAATAACTAACAAAAAATTGAATTAAAAAAAAATTAAATGAGAATTTATTTATTTAAATAGTGGATCAAATGAAGAGAACAAAAACAATCATTCGGCCAAAGTAATCAATAATAGTTTTGACTTTTTAATAAACTCAGTATGGTCGTGCATACTTTCCAAAATTGAATACAACATGAGCTCTATTTTCTCGGCATCAGATGCCGATTTATTCCATCAAAATTTCAAGCAATCATTTGACTTTATAGCCAAATTCGAATCCAAATGTCACAAAATTGACAAAAATTTTCACACTAACTTCAATAAGTCCCAGTCTTACAAATACTTTACCAAAAAATGGCCCATTCAAGTCTACTATCAGATTAGATTTCAAGAAATAGTCTATCAATTCGAGTCAGATTTGATAAACTATTCGCATACAAACTTGGACAAACCAGACAACCTCTGCTTAAATATCACTGAAAGTCTATTAAAAAAAATAGATTTCATATGGTCCGAGCAAACTTGTTTTCTTAAATGCCTACTTCCGCAATTTTGGAAGCTAAATCTACAAATAATCAACAGATACACAAGTTTTTTCAATAGCCTGACACGCTCCAAGATAGAACAGTTGGACAAAGCAGAGAGCTTAGTCGACTTTAGCAGTGATTTGGACTCCAGTTTTAATATCCTTCACGATTTGCATCAATTATACGAGTTCAAACTACCAAATGTATTCGATGGTATTATAGCACCTGTAGTTAGAGCTTGTTCTCAAAATGTGCCTATAAGTTCCCTGAAGGAAGCTTTTAACTTCTCAATTCAAATGCTAAAGGAATTGGAGTTTTTTTTGATTGATTTTGTGTCCAAGACAATAATTCAGAAGTGTTTGGTTCAATTGAGGCAGGCGATTGACATACCAAGGTTGTATAGGCGAACCAACCGAAATAGACCTGAGAGTTCTCTGTCATATGTTAACGACGCTGTTGGTTCCATTAGATCTTTTAAAGCTACATATTCAGGCAAGGATAAAAGTGATGAACAAAATGAAATAGTCAAGAAATGCGTCCTAAATATAGTTGATTCAGTGTGCATTAGTTATCAGTCTATAGCCAGTGATCTTCTTGACTCCGTGCGAAAAATGGAGGACAGCTTGAAAAAACTTCAACGAGTTAAGCAAAAGAACAAGTCGAGTAGCAGTCTAGCACATTCAAATTTGGTTAGTGATGATGATAAGATTCGTATTCAGATTTATTTGGATGTTGTCGAGTTCGGTCGGCTTTTGGAATCCGAATTTGGTTCAAAAGGAGAAAGCAATTATGAATCTTTATTCAAGTTGGTTGAGTCTTATGCTATTTTAAAACAAGATAACAATTCCAATCAACAAGCTATTAATGAAGAAAACGAAACAAATTTGATTTAGTTTATTTAAAAAATTTTTTTATAATTTTTTTTCTAAGTTTTTAAATTATTTAATAAAATTTCAAATGATGATAATTTAATTTGGAAATAAAAAGTATTGTAAAAAATTGATTTAAAAATTTTGTTAAGTTTGATTATATATGTAGCTAGTAATTAACTATTAAATTTTTTAGCACATTGTATTACATACTATTCAAATCATGTTCATTAATTACCTTAGAAACATCAAAAGGTTGAAGACAAAGTCATCATTATTTTAATTATATATTTCTGTAAATGCATATTTTACGAAAAAGCTTTTCAATTTCTGAAATTTTGAGTAGGGTTTGATTCTTTTGGCCTTTTAAAGCTCTTTATTTGTAGACACATTTGCTTGGTTTAATTTTTTTAATTTAAAATTAAGTTTAAGCTTTTCTTTTAAATTCATATTTTGTTATTAACAGTATTAAATACTTAATAGGTAATTTCAAAAATAATTTAGTCACTGCTATTTTGCGAAAAAAAATTGAGATAAAAATTCATTGAATTTATTTAACTATAAGTCATTTTTTTGTTAAAATTGACTCTTCAAAAATGAAATTGCATAAAATTTTAAATTTTAATGTTTTTGTTAGAAAATTATTATTATTTAATATCAAAATAAAAAAATATAAAAGTGGGTTTTTTGAACCCACTAACATTTATTATTTGACACATCTAAAATAAAAATTACTTACAATTTTTATTTGTAAATATACAATATAATATATGTAACATAAAATAAAATTTTATTGTTTAAAAAATCTTAAATTTGACTTGATTATAGCAGAATTTTCGGTAAAAAAAAATTGACCTTTCTAGTGATAATATCAATTTTTTTTAATCATTTCAGATTTCGAATCTGGTATTGAAAAATAATTTTAATGTTGAAGAAATTTTGAATTAGAGGAACCTTAAAATCTCGAATAAGATTTTTTTGATTTTTTTATAAATATAATAATATCTATCTTCATCGATATTATCCACTTCGTACTAGAATTCAAAATTCGCAGATTTTTAAAATATTTCTAATTATACGTGGTCTCATACAAGTTAATTTTTTGCTTTAAATATTAGAAAAATTATAAATTATTTAAAATGATATTTACTTTTATATATAACCACGTAGCGTCAATTAATATTATTAAATTAATTTTTTAAAAACAAGGCATTTTTAAGTCGAATTACTTTTTTTTTTTAAATGATTGCTTAGTTATATTCCTCTTCTAAATTCAAATTTTTTTTTAATTTATTTCAATTTTTTATTAAATAGTTATATCACCAATCATCATTATATCAACATTAATAAAACAAAAATTTAATAAAAATTAAATTCTAAAAAATTTATTTTTAAACAATATTAAAAAATTCATTTTAAGTTTTGTCTTAACATAATAATCATTTACTACTGCTTGTACCAATTGATTGAGTAATAGTTGAACTTACTTTTTTTTTCGTGATAACTCTAAATACATCCATTAGTTCGTTTCTGAATTGAAAATTGATAAAAAAATTGACAAAAAAAGATGAACAATTGTTCAAATAAGCCACTGAAAAGAAAATACTTCTGCATAGTCTTAACTTAGCTGATGTCTGGCTAGTCATGGCTCCAGGAACAAATTTAAAAGCAGTCCACACTGCTTACCATACAGACCATGGCAAATAAAGAACAAAAAATACCAAATTCATAATCAAAACAGTTGTTGTAAAACTGTACTCTTTTTTATCATGTTCTTTAGGTCTAAATTTTTTTTTCGATAGAAGAAATACTTTTGATAATTTTACATTTAAAAGCAGCATCAACGCAAATGGGATGTAGGATCTCATAAATACCATTTTTATATCTGTAATCGAAAGGAGCAGAGGTGATGCGGTACAAATTTGTTTTATTATAGTTGTATTGGTAGATGTGTTCAGCAGTGGGTCAAAATCGATTTGATTAGTTTGTCTAATGACCAAATAGAACCAACCATGATCAATATTTAGAAGAAAAATTGACAAAAATAAAAAAACTATAATTTTGAGAATAAATTTTTTTTGTTCCATGAATTTAAATTTAGTCGGATAACAAACTGATCTGAATCGATCCAGAGTTATGATTACCAACATCCAAGATGGTGTTTGAATGGCAGTTCGACGGTAAATGCTGAAAAAATGGCAGGCAAAGTGAGACATGGCTGGCAGACTTATGCCGAGCGAAGGCAAAAACTGAATAAACAGAATCGAATTCAATAGGGCCAGTGAATCATATACACCCAAAGCGGCGTAAAAAATACCCATATTGGTTTTTTTATTTAACCGATGTCTAATAAATATTATTATAGTTATTAAATTAAGCACGAGACCTAGTGGAACAATAATTGCAGAAAAATAAATATTTAATTGCTTGGATATTTCTTCTAAATTGTTCATTTTCTAAATTTGAATATTTTAAGTATAACAGTTGAGTTTAAAAATTAAATTTACGGTAATTTTATATCATTTTTTTAATTGACGGTATTTTTTTTAATAGACACATTAGCATGATTAAAATTTTTTAAAACAAAGCTTAAATTTTTAATTTTAATTTATTTTTAGTTAATACCCGACAAAAATGAGTTAATGATTATTAAAAATTGTAATTAAGTAGGAAACTAAATTTTGTGCAGACAATGACTGAAATTAAAAGAATTTTAATAAAATCAATCAAATAATAAATTAAAAAATTCTGGTTCTAAAATTTGAGTTTGATTATTAAATGAGAAAAGAGAATAAAGGGCTGATGGTCTAGTGGTATGATTCTCGCTTCGGGTGCGAGAGGTTCCGGGTTCGATTCCCGGTCAGCCCCGATTTTTTTCCACAAAAAAACTAAAAATTTTAAAATCATGAATCAAGAATAAAAAAATCGGGGCTGACCGGGAATCGAACCCGGAACCTCTCGCACCCGAAGCGAGAATCATACCACTAGACCATCAGCCCATGCATTCAATATCAATTAAAAAAATTACTTTGAGAAATAGCGTCAGTTTTTATTTTATTTTTAAATTAAAAACTATTAATTTTTTTAATATTAAAAATATTCAATTAATTAAAAATAACATGGAAAGTTTTTTCTTCAATAAATGTAGAAAATTATCTTGCTAAAATTTATATTACTTTATTCTATTAGAATTGTACTCATAAAAATAAGGACCATTAATCTAATAATTTTCAATATAAAAAAAACACACATATTTATATTGAATATTCAACACACTTTTTAATGAAAAAAATATCAGCAATGGCAATCATGCAGGTCCATGCACCATTTTTATGGTCGAAATATTTTTTTATGCTTTCAAGACTTCTTTTATGAACCGTCAAATAACATAAAATTTATCTTAACATGTTTGTTTTTTTTTTGACTATTTATAAAATTTCGTCTATCAAAATTTACTTAATTAAAAATTTAGTTAATGGCTATTCGACCTTATACCACATCACTTCACTATGTATATTTTAAGGATATGTAATAAGTTATACACAGGAACTATGAACCAGTAACTAACTTTTTGGCTAAATATTCACATTAAGATGATTAGGTTATTATATATCAATTTGATTAGGTTATTTCACTTCTGATAATTTGATTGATGGTTTAAAAGATAATAAGTAAATTCTTGATTTTTTATTTAATCGTAAAAAAATAAAAAATTCGAGGCTTTAGTTTTCTTGGTAAAAAAAAATATTTCTACGAGATAAGCTTTAAAAAGATGAATTAAAAATATAATTTTCAATTAATTTAAAATTTGATTGTCTTCTGACTCGTGTGAAAATTTTATCAAATTAATATTATATTTAAATTGCAAATTACAATTGTAATTAGAAACAAAAATCAAAAACAAAAAATTAAATTTTGAAATTTTTTTTTTGAACCTTCAATTAGGTTTCTCTTAATTCTATCAAATGATATCGATTCTTTCTGTGTTATCGAATTCTTGAATCAAAATTTTTAAAATAATTACTTTAAATTATAATATTTTAAATTATTCAATAAAAAAGTTCAGTTTTTCAATTTTAATTTAATTTACTTGCAATAACCATTTTATATGTGATACAGGAAAAATTTGTGTTAAGGTGAAATATTTTTTCACCATTTTATTAATTTTAATAATAAAATGTTGAGTATTTATATTCAATGTATCACTTGGTAAAATTGAGAGAATTTTGATTGAAACTTTAGAACTTTAGTTATCTGACAATTTTGATACTTTTCAATTGATTTTTGGTTCAAATATAGCAATAGCATTTTCCGAAAATTGTAAAGTAAGTTTAGAAAGTGGATTTAGGTTTTACATTACATTTATCATTTGATACAATTTCCAGAACAAATTTTAGGCTTGTTGATTTTAGTATTTTACATTTTGACATTTTTTATTATGTACTCTTTTAATAAAATTAAAATGCCGATAGTGCTGAAGTGAATTTAGAATTTAAAGTTTATTAAGGTGCCCCAAATGATAAACCGTAGTTTAGCCAAACAAATTTTAAGAATTATTTTAAATTTGAAACATAGAATAATTTTTTATGCTGAATTCAAATTTCTAGTTAGTTTTTATATAGAACTTTAAGTTTTTTTGCAAAAGACAACATAAATTTGCTAATATTCTTATTATTTTTGGTAAGAATTTGAAAACCAAAAAATAATTTGAAAAACTTACAAAAATTATTTTTAAAATCATATTTGAATTAATTTTATAAAATTGAAATGTCTTTTGAACTGAGTTTTTCTAATTGACTCGTAATTTTACGTCAAAATTTGATTAAAAACAGAAAAAACACACTTTTATAAATCCTATTTCTCGCTTGATTCTTTTTAAAATGAAAAAAATAAATTGATATTAGAAAGTTTAAACTTTTCTCTTCAAAAGTTAGCTTTCCTTTTTTTGATTAAAAATTTTATTTTTTTATCCAGATTTAAGAAAAACTACCAACTTTTTTATTAAAAAAATGGGAAGAGTTAGTAAAAGAAAAATATCTAGTAGGAAAAATGCCAAAAAAACTGAATAAAATAATGAGAATGAAGTTTTTAATGAAGCAGTTGTTAATGAAGAGTCTTCTGAATACATGAGTATTCAACAACAAGAGGTTACTGACGATTTATATGATTTTGGTGCTCCTAATTAAATAAGGTGCTCCTAATGATAAACCGTAGTTAGTCAAAAAGCTTTAAATATTAAAAAAAAAAACTCATTTTAGGGTTTTTCATGATGAAAAATTTGAATTTTTCAAAAAAAAAGCGATGGGTAAGCTTATATTTTTGAGCTGGAGGGGGTCCTTTTTTTCAAGGATTTTCGCCAGTTTTTCGGATCGATCTTATTAAAGATGGATTAAGACTTTTTAAAGATAAAAAGTTAAATGTAAAACTTTGGAATAGATTTTGGGTCGCATTAGATATGTATAATAATGACTCAAGTTATCAAGAAGTTTTAACGAAATTATTCGGGGCTAAATCTAGTAGTTGCCCTCAAACCCATAAAAAAATAAAGATTTTAATACAAAATTAAATAAAGAAACTTAGTTTTGATGTATTTTAATTATTTTCTATGAAAAATGTCAAAAATACTTAATAAAAATTTTAAACGTTAAAAATATGGTTTTGTGTAGCGCGTTTTATAACTGAAATTTTAAACAAACAAAAAAAAAAGCTAACTTTTGTTTCAAATTGGTCAAAGAATAAAATTAAAAAAAAATTCGGCTTAACATTAGTGTCGCCTAGTCGGAATAGATTTTAAAGACCAAAATTGCAAAATTTCGATTTTTTTTTCTTTTTTCATCAATCAATTACTCAACAAACTTATTTCTATTAAAGAAAATTATTTTTGTAGTGTAATTTGATGTAAATTTTCAGAAAAAGCTAAAAAAAAAATTATGGTACATGTCGATCCGAAAAACTGGCGAAAATCCTTGAAAAAAAGGACCCCCTCCAGCTCAAAAATATAAGCTTACCCATCGTTTTTTTTTTTGAAAAATTCAAATTTTTCATCATGAAAAACCCTAAAATGAGTTTTTTTTTAATATTTAAAGCTTTTTGACTAACTACGGTTTATCATTTGGGGCACCTTATTTAATTATTTTTAATTTTTATCTAAAATTTTGAATAAAAACTTTTTTTAAGTATTTTTTTGCAATAATAGATTGTCATTTTATCTTGCTTTAGGCACAACTAGCAAAATATTTTTCAGTTTTCCCTTAGTGAATACTTGGGACTTTTTTTATCTTAAAAAGATGATTATTTAAAAAAATATTTTAAAAGAATTTTTGAGTTTTTTGAATTTCTAATTATTTATAAAAAATCGGGGCTGACCGGGAATCGAACCCGGAACCTCTCGCACCCGAAGCGAGAATCATACCACTAGACCATCAGCCCTCGTCTGAATGCACATACTAAAAATTATTTCAGCCGTGAATTTTAATAAATCACAGTTAATCTCCTAAATGAAGTGCTATTGAGCTTTTTTTTGCTTTTCAAATACCGATCTACCTTTTTGATTTAATAGTCTCTCAAGTATTCGGGGATTAAACTCCACTTGTTAATCTACTAAGCGTATCTTGTCGTTTTAATTATCAAATTCCGGCTTTAATAAATGTACCGTAATTTGATAGATAAAGAGGCTTATAAAATTAATTAAAATTTTAAATCTACAATCTTTGAATTTTATGTGTTATTCGAAACTTTAAGTATTCTAAATTACTTTAAATGCACAATAAAATATTTAATTATTTTCTCAAATTAATTTCGTTTGCAAATAGAAAAAATTGCTTTTTTCTCCATATCCAGCAACTTAAATAATTAATCTACAAATTTTTAAAATAAAATACACTTTTAAAATTATTGACTTTAGCCATTTCTTCATTCTGCGCACGGGATTTGATTAAAATAAATACTTTCACCACTCTCCAAATTAAAAAACAATTATTATCGTAATTTATTTTCTTCATCATAGCAATTAAAACAATTTTATTTGATAAAAAAAAATTACCTGATGATTAAAACCAAATTTAAAAAATAGATAATTAAATCAAGCTTAAAAAATAATTGTACAGCTTTTTTAATTTACATGATTTACATGATATTTTATCGAAGATAAAAAATAATGTAATCAATTTGATTTTAAAAATTCACATTGATCTTTTTATTATAATTTAATTTTTAATAAAAATTAATCTAAATAATAAAAATCTATAAAAAAATATAATTAAAAGGAATGTTATCCTTTTAAAATATTATTCAAAAAGTTTTTAATAATTAAACCTTGTGATTTGAATTTATTTATTAAGAAAAATAATTTAGGTAGAGCTTTGGTCGGTTGGAGTG
The DNA here is from genome assembly GCA_025491095.1 of Brachionus asplanchnoidis. Lineage (NCBI taxonomy): Eukaryota > Metazoa > Rotifera > Eurotatoria > Ploima > Brachionidae > Brachionus > Brachionus asplanchnoidis. The sequence goes on along the minus strand of JAILYF010000008.1, from coordinate 3,508,998 downwards.
GAGACTTCCCTACAATTTTGTCTTGATACAAATTCGATGAATTAAAAAAAAACTAACTATGTAAAATTGAATATAAATTTTAGAATTAAAATTGAGTAAAAAAAATCATTCAACATGCTTTATGAAATTGGAGCAATTTTTTTCGAGAATAATGATCTAAATATTGTATAGGGAAAAAAATAATTTTTTTTTACAATAAGTGTTCATATGAATATTTTATCGAGTTAATGAAACGCTGATTTGTATGCAATAAATATTTTTAGACTATTGTCAATGAAGTATTAAAACAATTTACTGTACAATCAATGTTATATTTGATATTTAAAGTATTCATTTGTCTGCAAAAGGATACTTTAATATTTAAAACTTTTGATTGTAAATATTTTGGTACAATTATCTTCGAGAGTATATACCTGATCTTTTTTGAGAATATTGTAATTGATAATACCCAAGTTGAAGTCATATCACACTTACGACTAAATTTATTTATTTATTTTCAAATAAAACCTGTTTAGGTGATGAAGGAAAAAACAAGAAAAACAAATCAAAAAATTGTAAATTAAAATACAACAAAAATTAGAATCTTAAGATTTAAATCTTTTAAATAAAATTTAAATTTAAGAGACAATGAATTATTAATATTGTAAAAATATCCACATTTATTTTATCAAGTAAGAATCCAATTAAGTGTTAAACAATTTGATTCGCTAAAAAATATTCTAAAATAGAGATTCAATAATAATCATGTGACTTTTTAAATCCATGATCTACTTCATCAAAGAAATTTAACTTTATTTTCTAAAATATTAATTTTCTTCCTTTAGCATCATAAAAGAGCTGTTTTCTGAAACAAATAAATAATTGATTGCTTAAAAGATAAAAAAAGATTAAATAAAATATGTTTAATTAAATATTTATTTTAATCTTTAAGACATCAAATTTTGTTGAATCAAATATGCTTTGATTTTCTGTATAGATTTCACTATTAAAGTACTCGGACTATAATCAGGAACATTAATCATTGTTGTAATTTATTTCAATTGATATGTTGGAGGTGACTTATATTATAAAAAAAATTTAGAAACAAATTTGTAATCCAATGAAAATAAGGAAACTTAATTTTGTAAAGAGAAAAATTGATGAAAACTTCGCAAGAAATATTTGAGAGTAACTAATTCTGACTCTGGAAATAAACCGAAACATATATTATTTGAAGATGAATGTGATTATTAGATTTTTAAAATTCAAATTTTCTAATAAATTTTTTATGTTCGATCATTTGAATTTAAAAGAGAAAGAGAAATCCTTTCTGAACAGTCTAGCAGCATTTCCTAAATCTATAATCAAACGAACGATTTTTTTTCGAAAATTTTCATATTACTTGCAAATCTTTAATTTTAAATTCATTTGGTTTTATCTGTTTAATTAATATAAATATTAAATTGATAATTTTGAATTTGTTTATTAGATTTTTTTTAAATAAAATTGAGAAATTTTTTAAATTAATTTAAAAAAAAGATCTTGATAAAATTACCTGGTTAATTCTAGTTTATTAAATTTATGTATTCCACTATCTTACTACTAAATTGTTCGTTCCGTCTCTTCTCAAAAGATCTTAAACTTAAGATCTTTAACCTTGATTCATATGAAATATATTTAAGATATTTAATCGAAAATATCTGAAAAATAAGTTCTTTTCTTTTTTTAATTTGCTTAAAACCAAAATTTTTTTTCTCTAAAAATTCTCAATTTAAAAAAAAAAATTCTAAAAAAATTTTCTTTTCTATACAATAATTGTAATTTTATTGTTTATTATTCATAAGACTAAAAATGCTATCCAACAGGATAATAGATCACCTCCTTTTCCAGTACCTTTTTTGAGCTATCTGACAGAGGTTGTTGCATCGAGTTGGTCTTCTACACTGCAATTATTACCCAGTCGAAGTCGGTGCCCCTTTGTTGGGTTTAAACATGCGTCTGGTACTATATAAAAATTTAAAAGTTTTTCTCCCTTAATGGGGTCCGAACCTTGGACCCTCTATGTGCTAAAACTATTAAATTTTTGTACACTTCACTATTCAGAGCTAACTTAGTGCATGTGGTAAGCTTGGTGCCCGTTTTTGGAGAAAGACATATCAAAAATTGAAATAGGTTTAGCAGAGAGTAACAAAATTTATTCCAGTGTTTCATCAACTTTTAGCCTAACAAAATTCAGCAGGTATCAGTTTGACCAATGGTTTAAAATACAGTCTAAACTTCAAAAGTACTATTAAAAGATATGAACTCAGAAGAGATAGCAAGATTTAATTTTTTAACAAATAAAATTGTTAATCTTGGAACAAGTTGCCACAAGATATTGTGAGCACGAAAAGCTTAAACAGTTTCATGGTGCAGCTAGATGTTTGGATGTTGGATACTATTATATTTTTTCAAATGAAAAAAAGTTTGATCATCAACATGGTGTGAATGTGAGTGAAAATGAGCTTATTTTTAATACTAATAATTATTTTGCGTCATTTTCTTAGTAAAAAGAATATTTTGTCCTTCTATGCCTTTTTTCGTGAACTTTATAGATTTTAAATTTATATAATCTAAATATTTTTGGATAAATTTTGTGTTAGTTTTGTCATAATATGAAAGTAACGTGGTCCGGGGCGAAGAACTAGCTTAGGGAAGCAGGTTAATTAAAATAAAAGTGAAGTGTTGATAATTTTGCTTATTAATCTAGAATGATATATTTTGTGTTTTTTTTTATTAAAATTATGAATTTTTAATATGTATTTAGTAATCAAAGGGACAAAACATTCTCCTTACTAAGAAAAGAACACCAAAAATATTTAGCTATAAAAACACGCTCATTGTCAATAGCTTAACTTTCATTTATTTAGCTTATTTTACTTTATTTTTATTTTTTTTTTTTATTTTATTATCTCATTTTATTAACTTTAATTTTATTTTTATTTTATTATTTTTTTTTTTTTTTTTTTTTAACTTATTCTGAAGGAGCTCTAGCTCGGTACAGAAAACAAATAAATAAATAATAATAGCTCATCATCAAAGAGTTTCTTCTATTCAAAATGTTTCAGACTAAATAAGTAACTCAAATAAAATAAATCTATACATTTTTTTCTCTTCTATAATGACAAATGACTGTCTAATTTTCTTCTAAAAAGAGAAAATTTTTGTTTGAAAAAATCTTGACTCAAATACTAACAAGTTTCTTCTATTTGATAAAATATCTGATAATATACAAAAGCTAAATCATTTTTTTTTTCATTTTTTTTATTAATTAATTTAAATTTTTTTTAAAATCTTTCTTTCGAATTTATAATTAAAATTCTAGCATTTTTCTCGTAGCATGAGAGTTTAAACGTAGGCTAATGCCATTCGGAACAACTCTGGAGAAACCCAAATCTATTTATTAAATAAAAAAATAAAATATCTTACTATGACTATCACAAAAACCACTCGGCTCTATGGACTGTGTGTCAATGACTTTTACAATTAAATAATTTCTGTTCAATTTGGTAAAATGTCCAAAATTTTGTTGCCATATATATTAGGCCTCCAACAGCAAAAAAAACAAAAAAAAATATTCTATATATTTTTATTAACAAAAAAAAATTAACCAAAAAAAAAACTAAAAAAAAACATAAAAAACGTACAACGCGGAACCTAAAAAAAAGAAGAGGAAAAAAAAAACTAAAAAAAATTTGCAACAGGCATTTTAAGATGATCGTCATTGAACATGCTGAGCCGGCTTCTTTTGGCCACATTGCCATAATTGTAGGCGGACGACGAGTAGCCGAAACAATTGTTAACATTGGACGAAGAGTTGGACGAAGACGAAGACGAAGTGGAGAGAGCGGGATTGATGGTGTTGCAGGTGGCGCGCGAAGTCGACCGATCGCGCTGTCTCCTATTCTTGAACCAATTGCTCACCTGGGTAAGAGTGAGGCCCGTGCGCTTGGCCAGCGCCCTCTTCTCGTCCGGCGTCGGATACCTATTCTGCCTGTAGCAGTCCTTGAGCGCCTGCCTGCTCTTCTCCTTGAAACAATAAATAGTCTCTTCGCCGTCCCAAATGCTCTTGGGCAGCGGAAACTTGCGCCGAATCCTATACTTGTCCACTGCGCCCAGCGAACGCCCGCGCACCTTCTGCGCCTCCGCATAGTGTCCCTTGTACCACATGGCCTGCAAGTCGTTGTGGTGACACAAATCGAACTCGTGGTTCTCCAGCAGCGAGTACAACTCCTTGAATCGGCACTCGTCGAGCAGCAAGGCGGCGCGACACTTCAAAATGCTGTCGTGTGCGCACAAGTACTTGAGTGTGTGCGGGTCATTGAGGTTGGCGGGGTCGAGCGCCACACTGCCCTGGTGCACGTCGATGGCGAGCATGGCCAGCATCGAGCGCACCTTTTTCAAATTGTTCATCTGCAGCAGCGCTTCGATTATGCACTCGAGCTGCGCCAGACTAAACTGCACCACCTGCTGCTCTTTGACTCTCAAATAGACGACGTGGACGGTGCCGGCCGAGCCCTCGTCGTCCGTCTGGTGCGCACTGTCCGCGCTGGTCTTCGAGTGGGCGTCCTCGTTGGACTCGGCGTCGTTGGGCAGCGCGTAGTTGCCATAGTAGAATTGTGGCGGCTGGTAGGCGGCCGCGAAGTGACCGAACGGGTCCGGGTACGGCGTCTCGTAGCACGGCAGCGACCCTGTGCGGCCCTCAGTCGACACTTGAGCGTGATGATAGTCCATGTCGCTTTGCAAATCAAAATAATAACAAGAGGCAAATATTAAATACTAGAGAGAGAAATTATTTGCCAACAACAATATATTCTAAATAGAAGAGTTATTTTATTGGATGAGAGTGTGATTGGTAGATTTGGATTTGACTAATTAGAATTTAGAGACTCATGATGATGATGATGAGTGTTTTATGACGATTGACTTAATTGACCTTTTTATTTTTTGCACAATATTTTTTAGAAATATTTTTATTGACTTGGTGGATGGAAAGAAGAATGTGCGAGAGTTAGAAGAGGGAATGGTCGGACTTGTGTAATGGATGAGTGTCTCGAAAGGTGGATTTATTTAATTGGCAACAAAAAACAAAGAGCAAAAAATGTTTTTAAGTCAATTGATTGTCTTTTATTTATTTATCTAATAAAATATAGTTAGGCAAATACCCAGGCAGGTTGGAATGGAACTTAGTCCTTCCTTTCAGCCTAAAGATCAAAATACGATAATATAAAATAAGTTAATAATAATGAAAGATAAAATTTGAAGGAGAGTAAATAATTAAGATAAAAAAAAATTATTCTGTTATTTTTATTTCTTAAAAATTATTTCAATCTTAACATTTTTGTAATCAAAATTTAGATCATTTGGCTGAGAGGAAGGACTAAGTATCCATTCCGTCAACCGGCCTAAACTATTTTTTAAATAAATAAAATAAAATTATTTTTTAATAAGGCTAATTTGTATTAAAGTCTATCTTTTTGTGTAACAACAAATTTTTTTTTTTCTAACATAACATATTTTAAAATGGGGATAATTTCCAGGAAACATAAATTTCAGGAACAAAAAAAAACGGGGATAATTTACAAATGAATTGTCTTACGTGGAAAATTTACTTTTTTCTTTTTTTTTTTTTTAAGATTTTTTTTTCTGTATTTTCATTCACAAAAACATTCAAAAATTAAAAAAACTAACATTTAATAAAAATTATATTCTTTTTTTTCATGGCTTTGACTAAACTATTTTTTAAATTAAATAGATAAATCTTACCTGGATAAACGTAAAGAATATATTATGGTTGCTATAAAAATTTTAAATTAATTTTTTTATTCTTTTTTATTTTAATCTTTTTTTTCTAAAATAATAAATTCAAATTCTTACAAAACCCAATGATTGTTCAAATACCTTCAGTCTTCGTTAGAACCCTCAAGTTTACACTAGAAAGCTTTTTAAAAATATTAGAAAATAGAATAAAAATAAAATTTCTTTTAAATTCTCCGTTTTTATTTTAGCTTTATTGTAACCCAAAACTATTCATTGAATTAGCTAATTTCTAGTGACATATTTTATACAGTAATCATTAAATATTTCTCTTTCTATCTTCATCGTCTTTTCCAGTAAAAAAACAAAACTAAAACTAATTTAACTTTTTTCAAAAAATTGTATTAATTTTTTTTTTTACATTATGTGGTATCAAAAATCTATCATGTGGCTGAAAGGAAGGACTAAGTCTCCATTCCAACCGGCCAAGGCTTCGCCTAAATTATTTTTAAATAAAAAAAAAAAAAACTCTTTTCCAGTACAGGGATTACTGCACCAAGTTGGCCATCTACATCGCTATTATATCCCAGTCGAAGCCAGTCCACCTTTTTTATGATCAAAAGGGGTTTAAACATTTGTCCCTTATTGCATAGATATTTTATTATTATTTTTTTCATTAAACGCCTCAAAGGCGATGTAAAATAAAAAAAAAAAATTTTGAAGATTTTTCCACCCTCTGCGGGTTTTGAAGCCTCTGCTTTAATGACTAACACGCAAACCATTCAGCTATACGGGCTTTTACAGTTAACATTACTTTTTTATTCTTATCATCATGTCGTATCATATAAATAATTAAAAAATTTATTCGGATTATCCATATTAAAATTTAATTTAAAAGAACTAAATTATTTTTTTATTGACTTGATGGATGGAAAGAAGGATGTGCGAAAATTAGAGGAGGGGATGATGGGTGATCGGACCTGTGTAGAGGCCGAGTGTGAGTGTCCCGAAAGCTGGAGCAACTAGTTAATTTAGAAAGTGTTGTGATATTTTAGTTTGTGTTTAACCTTTTTAAATGTGCGATTTAAAGCAATCAGGGTTATTCAATTGATGATTGTGGAGATAATGACGAACAAGTGAATTTCTAATTATGGGTTTTGTGTGTGTGCAGTCTCCTCGGTGATTGAAATAATTGCCAATTTTTTTGTGTTGCTTTTAATTGAGGCCTAGAATCGATGCTTTTTTATTAATTCAGGGATAATCTCGTCTTAAACGACGTCCACGTCAAAAATCAACACACACACGGCTCTTTTCAATTTTAAATTTCTTTTTTTTTTTTATTAACTCTGAAAATACAAAAAGTAAATAAGAACAAAAGACTCTCATTTGACATAATTAATAAAAACAATAAACTATGAATGTAATCAATTAGAGGTATTTTCTTCTCGTTTTTCACTATTTTAAAATTCTTTATTTACACACACAAATAAAAGCATCGAATTAAGTTTTTTTTTCTATTTTGTTCTTGGTCTCTTTCTCTCCCTCTCTCTCTCTTTTGAAATATCGAAGCTTTTTGTTTTATCTTCTCGACTCAAAAAGGCAGAGTCGAATTTCAGTCAAAAGAACAAGAGTCGTGGTCATGTCTGAGATACTTCTAATTGCATCACTCGGACTTTTAGATGTCTCTTTTTAATTACAACCGGACATCGGTCTCTTGCGCTCATCTCCTCTCATCACATTACTTAATTAGCTCAATTAAGCGCTTGCATTCTAATTATGCTACGTTTTTTGATTCGTTCATTTTTGAGAGCAGCTTCGCTCCCAAATGAAAGAATTGTTTACTTGAAATTTACTCAGAAAATTTTAACTAAAAAAATATTTTTTTAAATAAATTATTTTTTGTTAATAAATTTTATTTTAAAATTTTTATATTGATATTTATTCATAAAAATTAGGCCCGATTGGGCGATGTTGAATTAAAAAAAAACAATATTGTTTTGAAATGCTTGTTGCCTTTTAATTGAAATATGTGTTTTTAGAAAAAAATTAATTATTTTTGGATAAGTTGCCACAATAATTTAAATTATGAATTAAATTTCTTAAAATAAAAAGCTATCAAAAATGAAAATGATATTTACAAAATTTAATTAATTCCTTGAATTTTTACTTACTAATATTTTTGTTTCTAAGATTCAATTTTAATAAAGTAATAAAAAATGATAAAAAAAAAATTTGCAAAGTTTATTTCAAATTTTTAGATGCTCTATTTTAATTTAATTAATTTTTTTTTAGATATTAATGTTTTTTTACAAGATGTTGAGACTCGATTTTAAATGAGGGTTTAAATGAAAAAAGGTTGATGGGTGAGCAATTTATAATAATTCAATGTGTTGTAAGTAAAGAGCATGATATAACTAGTCGTTAGAACTTAATAAGTAAAAGTAATATCAGAATGTGAAGAAAGAGCAGCCAAGTTAATCCGCATCAAAGACTATATCTTTTCATTTTTTTATATTAATATATTTCTATATTATTTTACTTAAAAAATATAATTTGTGAAATATCCAGACAGTTTCTAAGCGGACTTAGACTTTCTTTTAAGCCAAATGGCGGCTATAAGTTTACAATTAAAAAACAATTTTTTTTTTATAAATTTCTATATTTTAGTTCAATTATTTTTATTTTTTTTGTAATAAATTTGATTCGTTTTTATCTTTCAAATTTTCAAGACTCAAGCCTGGGGAAATTTTTACTTATTCTTTAGTACTATGCGTCATTTCAACCAAAGCCAACGATATATTTTCTCTTCTTTATTTATTTTTTCTTTTAATTTTATTATTTAAAAAAAATTTTTATTTAATTTTTACTTTTCCTTATAGGAGATTAATCATTAATAAATGATTCATTAGATAAATCATTAACTTTTTATAACTTCAGATTCCATTTAATAAACTTTGATAAAAATTTAATTGTTTTATTTAATACCTGGCTTAATCTCGTAAAGAAAACTGACTATTTAATGTATTTTCCTAACCCTAACCCTAAATTTTTTGAGAAATAATCCATTCAAGATATGTAAGTTTTCTCATTGAAACTTTAAAAATTTCTTTATTAGTTATTTATTTTAGATTATTTGTTAACAATTTTAAATTTTCCTTTACATTATCGTTGACAAGAATTTTCAGAAAACAAAAAATTTCAACTAATTTAAAATTTTAAATGATGTATGTTAAGCCATTTATTTAAAAAAAAATGAAAACAATTAGAAGCGATTTAAAATTTTTTATTCTCTCTTAATAAATATTTCACTTTTTTAAGGTATTAATTAAAAAAAGCATGAAAATGGAAAAAATTATTTTCAAAAAGAAATAATTTGTCATTTGACTTATAAAGCTATTCTATTAAGTCTATTTTTATTTAAAAGATATATTTTTTTTTAATTTAATACTATTTCTCATAAATTACAATTTAAAAATAAAATAAAAAAATATTCTTTTGAAGTATGAATCCTATGCAGTTTTGAACGGCGAAGATGTCTCTTGTGAGTCCTCGAGTTTGAAAAAAAGCATATAGAATATAACAAATAAATATAATTAATTTAAATTTTTCAAAACAAAATTGAATAATACTTATTTAATCCCCCATTTAGCAGATTTAAAATGAATAATTTTTTTCTCTATTATTTAAATCAAATTAAATATCTAAAATTTGGAACACTGCGATAAAATGCTTACACATTATGTATTCCAAAAAGCACCAAAATGTACATATTTTGGATAAACACACGCTGAATACTTTATTAGACAATTATTGGAATCAATTTGTCATCAAATATCATTAAAATTTACATCAAAAAAATTGTTTTATAAAAAAATACTTTAAAGTAAATAGACAGCCAAAAGAAATCCATTTTCAACTATCTTTTATCATTATTATTATCCATCCTGATATTATCCTGACAACTACACATTGGTGTTTCTGTTAACATCAACATGGTTTATTAGTAAATTTATTATAGATTTGTTCTCAAATATAAAACAATTTTTAATGTATCTTATTTAATGTATCTAGCTTAAAAGGGTTCGAATTTTGTCGAGTTGAATATCTTCAAAAAATTATCTAAGAGATTCGAAAGTCGTCTTACAAACAATTAAAATCATATAAATCTCATATAAAATCAGCATTAATTTTTCTTTTATTTATTTTTTATTTTTAAAATAATTTAATTTAACAAAGCAAATAAAATTTATTTTTCAAAAAATATTTTAGCTATTTTTTTATTTTTACACTTAGTTTAAAAATACAAATAAACTGATCTATATACTAAATTGTAAATATAGGATAAATGACTCAAAGGGTACCAATATAAAAATTAAAACTAAGTGTTAAATGTAATATCATTATCTCCAAAATATGTTCTTGTTAACAAACTCAAGATTTTTAATTAAGTTGAGTTTCCAAGGAACGAAAATGTCAATTTATTGACAAAAATAATATAAAATAAATAAAGAAAAAAGAATAAAAAAATTCAAATTCAATTGGTCATAAAATTATAATTAAGTAAACATTTATGTGAAAAGCATTATTTTTTAACTTGATCATAAATTTATCTTAATAATGACTATTGATTGTATTAAAAAAAAATACGATATTGAACTCTTAAAGGAAATTGAATTTTTAAAGAATTATGTCAAATCTAAAATTGGTAAAATTTAAATATTGGTCCGTATAAAATATTGTATTTTTTCCATTTAATTTCGTTCTATTTTTCGGAACCCACATTTAATTTAAATTTTTTTTATATTCATACATTTTTAATTTTGAACTTAGGTTTAATTCAGTCTTTCAAATTCAAAAATTAAAAAGATTTACTTTAGGAAACATAAATTACTAGTATTGTTTTATAAACAAGTTTGATTAGTAATTATAAAATGTCCAATAGATCGGTTGGTTATAATGTAAAGCCATTAAAAAAAATTTATTTCCTAATTACTTAACTACTAAAAAAAACGATTTATTTTTATTATCCTTACAATTATATTTAAAAATAATTTAATTTTATTTATAAATGATTTTGTTAAAAAGTTTTTGTGAAATGTAATTGCTTTATTGCAATATAGACCTAAACTATTTAAAAAAAATAAAAATTTGATGATTTTTGATTGTTTATTCTATCAAACGAATAGTTTGATTATTATATAATATCTTAAATTAAAAATTTAAATTAATATTTTTTAATATTTAAATAGCATAAAGAAGATTAATACTAATTATTTTATTCAAAATTCCAAGTCGTGTGCCGCTTTCATGGAATAATTCAAAATAAAATCTCAAAATTTCTTCATCAAAGTTCATCTAAATTTACCTTTTATTTTGATAGACTACCAATACTTTGGATGATATTACACCAATACTAAATTTTGAGTTTAAATTTATTAAATATATCCAACCAAATCTTAGTAAATCCAGTCCACCAATTGATTTTTTTATTTAAGTTTTTAATTGTCACTTTATATTTAATTTATTTTATGTCAAATAATTTTATGATTTATAATTATAATTTTATTTTTTTAATAAAAATTTAATACTTTTATTTTAAATAGCCAGAGAGACAAAATATTCATTATAATACTTTATAATTATTTAAGACTAGATATTCATTCGATTAATATTTCAGTCAAATAAATAAAATATTAAGCTTTAAAGTGAGTGTCTATCACTGCTAGACTTTTCTTCTGATTAATTTTTTTGTTTGTTTAAATTTTTTTAAAAAAGTTAAAGAAAAGTAAAGGATAAGGTGAAAATACTTATTAAAATTTAAAAATATCAACTTTTCAGATTATTTTTTTTTTAAATTTTCAAAAAATTTTTTGATTTATTTTTATTTTAAAAATTGTTTACATCTTATTAAGGCGTATAATAGTAATATCAATAATGAAATATAATTGAGATTTTAGAAGATATTTTTTTTGGTAGCAAAATAAAGATTGTAAATTTTTTGACTTAATAATTTAGTAAAAATTAAGCAGTGTCACAGAAAATTAAATATATGCTTTTATTTTTTTAACTCTAGAATCGTTAAAATTTTTATTATAATGAAAGATATAGGAATATTAGATAATAGATAAGAGAATATTTTTATGGCCCTGATAAAAATATTTGTTTAAGAAAAAATTTTAAATTTTTTATCTTTTTTTATCGATTTAACCAATTAATCAAAAAGTGTTTTGAACATTTTTTCCTCTGGCACTTATAGGTTGATGACAAATTCTCAGGTTGTAATTCAGGTTTTCTATTAATTTGAAGTGATGACAAGAAAACGTAATAGTTAATCATAACTAATATTTAAATATAAAAATATGAATTTGACAAGATGAATAGTTCAAAGGGAATATAATCTTTCAAAGAATACTATAATAAATAGTGGTAAATGAGCAAAATTAAAGCTCAAAATAAGAAATTTTAATTACGAAAAAAATATCAAGTTGCGTCAAAAAAGCATAGAAAAGATAATGCTAAAAAAATATTTTTTAGATTTTTATATATATGACCTTGATGTTGGTATTTGAAATTGAATTTATGATAATAATAATAATTTAAAATAATAATAAGCTACGATCAATATCCATTGAAAGTTGGAATGGCCCGTAACAATTAATTTTAACTCCTTATGGAGATAAAATAACATGTGTCATAAAAAATCAATTTTCGTGAAAGTGTTGGTGTTTACAAAGTGGATGAAACCTTCTGGTAAATGGTATCATGAGCTGTCGAAACCATATATCCTTTTAGATCCAGTGGAGCTACGTCAGATTTTTCATATTGGAAAATGAAATTGAAATTTTTCAATTATTTTTAAAAAATATGAAAACAAATTTTACTTTAAAAATTACATGCTAGTTTTAACAAATGATAACTAATTTTTGTTTATTCAAAATTAGAAAAAGAATATTTTTTTTGAATAAAATGATACAATGATTGACTTTTTCATAAACGCTAGAATAAATGATTATTAAAATAAGATAATCATATTCTAATCTGGATGATTAGGTAAATATAGCAATTATAACTTGTATCTTGGCTAAAAATAAAAATAATTGTATAAATTTTATTCTTTGAGAAAATGATTCATTAAGAGAAAAAATAATAAAGCAAATTGATAATATCTGAAATTTCTAAAATTTTATTTGAAAATAAACATTTCAAAATTAAAATTCATACTTTAATTTCATAGTGAAGCATGCGAGTAATTTAAAAGGCTTAAAAAACAAAAAACAATTATTTTTTATAAAAAAGAATGAATAAATATTTAATGAGTAATATTTTTTTTGGTAAATTAAATGATACTTTGTTTTGACGATTAAATGGAATTTTTAATGATAAAGAACTTGATTCGGTTGACTTAATATTGTTGAAATCAATTCTATCATAATTTTAACAATATTTTTCATATCAAAATAAGTATTATAAATTGAATCTCAAAGACTTTTTGATTTTTTGTTTTTTAAATTATTAATCAGATAATAAATTTTGAATATTGATTATTTGTTAAAAAATCTCAATTTATAGAGAATTTTACAGCAAGTATTTTATTTAAATAGAATAATTGGGGCAAAGTAAAAATTTTGCTCAAATTTCAATTTTCAAAATTTTTAAATAAAAAAAATAAAAACATGTATTTCAACAGATTTGCATTTTTGCATTTGTATTAATTTATTTTTATTTTTTTTTTAAATAATCTAAATTTTGTAAAATTAAAATTACTAACAAGAGGGCTGAAAAGAAGGCTATGCCATTCGGAGCTGCCCTGGAGAAATTTTCCTTTCCTAAATTATCTTTTAAATAAAAATAAATTTGTATTAAGAAATTAAATGCTAATTAACATATTTTATAAAATTTTTAATTTTACTGTAAAAGAATAAATTAATTTTATGTTACTTTACTTTTTAATAACTTTTTAATTTTATAAACAATTCTAATGGAAGAGATTTTAATGATATCGATAATCTAAATCGAGAGAATTTAGTCGAAAACGACTCAAGTAATTTAAGAGAAAAAACTCATTATAAAAAATGCAAATTGTGGTCTGCAAGTCTTATATAAGATTTTGATATTATCTTTATAAAAATTGATAAAAAAATTGAATCATTTATTTGCAATAAATTTTATAAATTGATATTCAATATAGAAATTTTCGATTGGCCTTTAAACTCATTATTTGATGAATATTTCAGTAAATATTTTCATTTTTTCAGATGATAAAAAATCTCCATAATATTTTTCATTTAAATTACTTTTATTTTAATAATATATCAAAAGGAAAAGAAAATATTTTTTAATTTCCATAATAAATAAATGTGACGAACAAAATAGACAAATTGAACAAATATAAGTGTTAAATTTTTATTTTTTAATTAAAATATAATGAAAAATTAGTTAATAGATTAATTCGTGAATTTTTTTATTCGAATTAATTGAACATTTATTAATAAATTAATTTATTTAGAAAAAATAATTTATTAATAAAGAGCTCTTTGAGAAAAAAGAACAATAAAAACAAAACTAAAATAATTTTAAAATTTATCTAGATATTTTTCAAAAATGTTTCCGTAAAGTTTATTATAACGACGAATAAAATTGAATATCTGGGTATAAATAATCGTGATATTAAAATTGAATAATTTCTTATAAAAGAATCGAATTAATGAATTAAATTAAAATTATGAAAAATTAAAAATTTGAACAAAAATAAAATTAAATAAAATAATGAAAAAAATAAATAAATAAATAAATTATATTATTGAAAATATAATCATTAAAAAATAATAATGCATCAGCATCGCGTAAATGCTTGAGATCATAATGACCAATTCAATCAAAATATTATTTTTATTTTTTTAAGAAATTTTTAATAAAAAGAATTTTTTTTCAATAATTTGAATAAAAATACATAGTTCAATTCGAGTCGAATCCAACTGAGTCTGGATGCTAAGATTCGACTGTTTCAGCGTGTCAATCTCCTTTTGCTTTTGGGACACAAGCTTGTCATTCTGGCTTGATAAATAATCAATTTTTGAATTAAAAAAATCTTAAGTTTACTATTTATATTTTCAAACTTTTGGTCAATTTCCACACACTTTAAAGAATTCAGTTCTTTAATTTCTTCCAAGAACTTTTTCCCTGATACTTTTTTAAACGAACAAAAGTTGATATTTTCCTCCATCTGATAAACTTCGCATAATTCTATCCAAAATGTCTGTATTTTTTCTGCCGGATAATTTGTCATTTGTGTTTGACTTTTCTATTTTTTTTAAGCTAGGAAGATACATCATTGATACTTTTTCTGCTAAATGCTCTCGATTTAGATTACAGATACCAAAAAAATTTTTTCAATGAAAAATTTTCGTTTTAGAAATAAAATTTAAGATATTATAATAAATTTAAATTAGCATTTCTTTATTATTTGAAATGCATAGATGCAAATCTGTTTAAATGCATATTTTTATTTATTTCATTTGAAAATTTTGAAATTTGAAATTTGAGCAAAATTTTTACTTTGCCATAATTGGTTTATTTTATTCAAGTTTAATTTTTAAAGTTGTTTAAAATAGCATAATTCCTATATTTTGCTATAACTTGGAACAAAAAAGTGATATTAAAAATTTAATTAATTCTCCTTTTTAATTTAGCTTCTAATTTTTAAGTACAATATAAGCGAAAAAAATTTGATGATTAAAGTTAAATCAAATTTCAAAAAAAAAATATTGCAGATTACAGGTTATCAAGTTACAAATTGATTTAATATTTATTATAAATTGATTGAAGAATTTTAATATTGAATTTTATTTTATATTTTTATACTGTTAATAAAGATTAGGTATTAGGCATATTCAGCCTATGAGCTATTTATAACGTTATTTTAATTTAAATATAAAATTTCTGATAATATGGATAATAAGTATATAAATTAACGGCATTAATTTTTTAATAAGGAGTCTAAATATTAATTTTTAAAGTTTTTTAAAGCTTAAAATTTTAATCAAAATACCAAAATCATGCTTGGTTTATGGACGACTTAATTAAAAGATTAGATCAATTTAAAATTATTTCTTAATTATAAGAATACAAAAAATTCTCCAACAAAAAAATTAATAAATATATCTAATAAAAAATTTCAATTGACATGACTCTGATCCAAGTCCTTATAAAAAAATAACGAAGATTAAAAATAAATCTTTAGTGTTAAAACAAATATTTATGCTTGTTAGAGAAGAGCATTTTTTTGACATTAAAAAAATCTTCAATAATTTCTTGATTTTTTAATATTTCTATCATTTAAAGAACTTTTTTGTGCAAATGGCAAATAAATACTCTTTTTAATTAAAGTTCAAATTTAAATTTCAAAAATGCTAACAATAATTGATAGACCAACAGCTAAGCACAAAATCTAGACCAGTTTCTAAAATAATTTTTTTAATGTTAACACAAAAAACAAAAATATTTTAATTCTTGAATTTTAGGCGGCTGTGAAGTTTGAAGCAACTTAAAGCACAGCAAAATTTTTTTTATAATTTTTAAATATAGTTGTGAATAAAATAATTATTTTGAAAAATTTGAAAATTTTTTACCTAGAAATTAAAAAATAGTTCTATTTACTCAAAAAAAGTTGAAAAAACCTAACATTTAGTACTGTTTCTATCAATATTCGATTAATCCTTCTAAATATAAAGATTTTTTTAATTTTTTGCTTTTTTTACGTTTAACAAATTATGTTCAAAAATTTCATTTATTAACATCTATTTTTAAAAAAATTGCTAATAAATTAAATAAAACTGGTATTTTAATAAAAAATATTTTGCAACAGTTTTTGCTTAAAACTTCATCACTGCAAATTTAGTCAAGATAAATGAACGAGATTATTGCTAGAGTTAAGAAAAGATCAAACATACGGGCTGATGGTCTAGTGGTATGATTCTCGCTTCGGGTGCGAGAGGTTCCGGGTTCGATTCCCGGTCAGCCCCGATTTTTTTCACTAAATTTTTTTTAAAAACAAACAAACTCTAAATGATCCTATTCAATTAAAATTTAAACCGACCCTAACAAAAAAATTCATGTTAAATTATCTCTTAAAAATTTATGTCTGATATCATCATTGCTATTTGGATTAAATGAAAAAAACTTGTGTAAATTTATTTAATTTTCTTTCCCAATATCCATTCAAGATATTGCGTAATATCGCTAGCACTTAAAATGAAGTTATTTATTTACACTCTGATTGAATTTTACGATTATTATTTTTACTCAAAGATAAATTTAACTAATTTATAGCTATCAAAATCCAGTTTAATAATTCATTTAGATTGTATTAACTTTATAATCAAGTACTTTGTGTGAGCTTTAATTACGTTTCAAGTTTAATTCTGATTATTAATTTTATCATAAATAATACAAGTTATGAATATTCAGCCATTTTATTTTATTAAATTTTTAAAAAAAAATCTTAAATTTTAGTGATTTAAAAAAAATTTTTGAAAATATACATTTTTGTTTTAGCATTTAAAATATGTTGTGTTTAGTCAAGGGCTGATGGTCTAGTGGTATGATTCTCGCTTCGGGTGCGAGAGGTTCCGGGTTCGATTCCCGGTCAGCCCCGATTTTTTTTCTCTTAATAACATAAAATAAACTTTTTCCATTTGCAATCTAAATCATTAATATTGCAAGCATGAGTTAGACGCCTTTCATGACTAGTATAGATAAAAATAGAGAATTAACAGACTGTATGTGACTTATCATGATTTGTCTTATCAAGATGTGAATTATCCGAATAGTTATTCCGAATGAAAGGTTAAGAGAGAGAATATTTTTATGGCCCTGATAAAACTGTTTGCTTAAGCAAATATTTTAAATTTTTTCTTTCTTTCTTTTTTTTTTGTTTTATCGATTTATTGATCCAATTTGTACTCACTTAAACACTTGTCTTAAGACCGATTGTATTCATTTAAGGTAATTAGAACTTGAGATGTGTTTTTCTAAGGTATTTTTTTTATGTATTTAGTTTATTTTTATGCAATTTTAGAAAATAATTTAGATAAGATTTAGATAAATGGCCTCAACTAATTTAATTAACGCAGCCCTAGAGCTTAATCTTGATGCTGGGTTTAAGAAATGATTTGTATTTTTGGTACTTTGTAAAGCTAGAATTTTTTTTTATTTAAAAAAAAATAGAAATTTTTTTTTTTAGTTATGTCAAATTTGGCCAAAGACTGCATGATTCTAGATTAAAATGGTTTTAATTAATTCCGTTCTGGATCATTTATTTGGATAGAGTAGAAATTAATCATTGAATCGACTCTATTTGAGTGTACGTGTATAGAGCTTATATTTGTGTTTAATGTTTTCTTTACTCGATTTAAGACTACTTAGATGAATGGACTGTTTTGTTTACAATTGGATCTTGAAATATTTTCAAATTAATTGGAACATCTGAACATTTGAAATTTACATTCTTTTCTTAGAGTATTTTTTTATTATTTTGGTTCATATGTGCCTCTCCTACTGCTGATACTTCTTTCTTTATCCTCTGAACACACAAAGCCTAATTCTATTCTAATTAAACAAAATAATAAAAAAAAATAACTATAATTTGTAATACATTTATTTATTCAGAAAAATGAAACGTAAAATTAATAGCAACGCATTTGGTTTTGGTTAGAATTTCAAATTAAAGTTTATTTAACTCAATCAACCGTCTTGTTTACTATCTCTTCGTGAGCTCTTTGTAAAATTTGCATGCGCCTCAATTTTCTTTTCTTATTTTTTTATTTTTACTATTTATTTTTTTCAGCATTCAGAGGCCATCGATTTGAATTTTTTTTCTTTTTATTCTGACATTTTGTGTAAGATCGCATGGTGTAGTGGTTATCACATCTGTCTAACACACAGGAGGTCCCAAGTTCGATCCTTGGTGCGATCACTTTTTTTTTTGTTATTTTTTTTTTTATTTTAGACAGTTTGTTCAATTATTCATCATCTTAAGCTTGATGCAATGGGATGCTCATTTCTTTTGGCTCCTATTCCAGTGTTTCTCTTGAGGCTATCTGTCGGATTTTAAAAAAATCTGGTTTTGCGTCATTCTTAAGAAGTGTCCTAGCCATTTGAGTCATCTTTTTTTGGCTGTGAAAGAAATGGAAGTGTATGAGAAGACATTTGAAGTTGTTAAAATGATTATTTACTAATGATTCATTTGAGACTTTGGGGTATGCTTCAACAAGCGGAGGTGCTTTCGTTTTTATTAAAATTTTTCATATTTACCTAAAGCTGATGCCTTTTTTAATCTCTTTAAGTGTTTATTTGGTTCGAGCTTTGTCAATCATTTGAATACAAAGGTCTTGTCTTTCTTTTTTTTGTTTTAATATTGTCAACTGTGTGAAAAGCTGATCCTGTGTCAAATTAAATATCAAAAAAATTTTTGTTCCTTTTTTGGTTTTTCTATTTTTTAAATTAAAAGGGGTCTAACCATTAAACTAAAAGTTAACATTAGTAAAAATTTCTAATTCGATTTGGGAATAAAGTGTGGAATTTGTAATAATTAGACAATTAATTAGGCATTGTGAATTTTAGAATAAAAGCAAAAACATAATATTAAAAGTACCAAAGTTTAAGTTCTGAGGGACCAGAACATGTTCTGTAAATCATAGCAACTGATAAGGTGCCCCAAATGATAAACCGTAGTTAGTCAAAAAGCTTTAAATATTAAAAAAAAACTCATTATAAGGTTTTTCATGATGAAAAATTTGAATTTTTCAAAAAAGAAATGATGGGTAAGCTTATATTTTTGAGCTGGAGGGGGTCCTTTTTTTCAAGGATTTTTCGCCAGTTTTTCGGAAATTACACTAGAAAAATAATTTTCTTTAATAGAAATAAGCTTGTTGAGTTATTGATTGATGAAAAAAGAAAAAAAAATCGAAATTTTGCAATTTTGGTCTTTAAAATCTATTCCGACTAGGCGACACTAATGTTAAGCCGAATTTTTTTTTAATTTTATTCTTTGACCAATTTGAAACAAAAGTTAGCTTTTTTTTTTGTTTGTTTAAAATTTCAGTTATAAAACGCGCTACACAAAACCATATTTTTAACGTTTAAAATTTTTATTAAGTATTTTTGACATTTTTCATAGAAAATAATTAAAATACATCAAAACTAAGTTTCTTTATTTAATTTTGTATTAAAATCTTTATTTTTTTATGGGTTTGAGGGCAACTACTAGATTTAGCCCCGAATAATTTCTTGATAACTTGAGTCATTATTATACATATCTAATGCGACCCAAAATCTATTCCAAAGTTTTACATTTAACTTTTTATCTTTAAAAAGTCTTAATCCATCTTTAATAAGATCGATCCGAAAAACTGGCGAAAATCCTTGAAAAAAAGGACCCCCTCCAACTCAAAAATATAAGCTTACCCATCGTTTTTTTTTTTGAAAAATTCAAATTTTTCATCATGAAAAACCCTAAAATGAGTTTTTTTTTTTAATATTTAAAGCTTTTTGACTAACTACGGTTTATCATTAGGAGCACCTTATTTAATTAGGAGCACCAAAATCATATAAATCGTCAGTAACCTCTTGTTGTTGAATACTCATGTATTCAGAAGACTCTTCATTAACAACTGCTTCATTAAAAACTTCATTCTCATTATTTTATTCAGTTTTTTTGGCATTTTTCCTACTAGATATTTTTCTTTTACTAACTCTTCCCATTTTTTTAATAAAAAAGTTGGTAGTTTTTCTTAAATCTGGATAAAAAAATAAAATTTTTAATCAAAAAAAGGAAAGCTAACTTTTGAAGAGAAAAGTTTAAACTTTCTAATATCAATTTATTTTTTTCATTTTAAAAAGAATCAAGCGAGAAATAGGATTTATAAAAGTGTGTTTTTTTCTGTTTTTAATCAAAGTTTGACGTAAAATTACGAGTCAATTAGAAAAACTCAGTTCAAAAGACATTTCAATTTTAAAAAATTAATTCAAATATGATTTTAAAAATAATTTTTGTAAGTTTTTCAAATTATTTTTTGGTTTTCAAATTCTTACCAAAAATAATATGAATATTAGCAAATTTATGTTGTTTTTTGCAAAAAAACTAAAAGTTCTATATAAAAACTAACTAGAAATTTGAATTCAGCATAAAAAATTACTCTATGTTTCAAAATTTAAAATAATTCTTAAAATTTATTTGGCTAAACTACGGTTTATCATTTGGGGCACCTTACATCCTTTTTACCACCAATATACTGATTATGGAAAACTCTGCAATACATCTTGCAAATCTCAGAAAATTGTAAATTTGGGATATTATATTAAACTAAAAAAAGTTCAACTCAACTTTAAGTGGTGGTACAGAGGATGTATCAGTTGCTACAATTTACATAACATATTTTAGTTGGTCCAGATTAAAGATTTGGCGTTTTTTTATATTTTGTTTTTGTTTTTTGTTCTAAAATTCACAATGTTCTGAATTTTGCAGAGTTTTGCAGAATCAGTATATTGCTGGTACAAAGGATGTATCAGTTGCTACAATTTACAAAACATGTTTTGGTCCTTCAGAACTTAAACTTTGGCACTTTTAATATTTTGTTTTTGCTTTTATTCCAAAATTCACAATGCCAATTAATTAGTCGATTAATAATTAGACAATTGATTCAAAGAATAAAAATTTATTTAAAAAATAATATTTTGTGGACAAGTAAACTTGTAGATTTTTGGTGAAATTATTAGATTTTTTTTTTAGCAAATTTTGGCAACAAGTCTAATGTTTTTTATCATCTGGTCCGATATCTGGGTTTTTTTGAAACAAAGATTTTATCATTAGTAAATTTTCTAAATTATCAAGAAGCAGTCAAAGGGTTACCTGATAAAAATTTAATTTTTTCGTGGATCCTGGTTAACTTAATTTTAAAGGATTTAGTATGAACTTAAGTTTGAGGTCAAGTTATTAAAAAGGACTTTACTATTTTACTTTGTCTTCTTAACACTGCGATCACTTTGAAGTCATTTTCAGAGTTTATGGAAATTGCTAACGATTTTCTTCTCTTGTTTATTCCTAGACTTCCAGTGTAATATTTAAATTTGATGCTTGAGGGCAGTATTTTTAAAGTATCTAATTATGCTCTCCAATAACTTATTTGCTGATAATTAAGCTAATTAACTAAATCAATGATATTGATATTGCTGTATCACATCTTCTAAAAGATTTTATTTCTAAATGTACCGGCTTTCTCAATGACCGCAAAATTTACAGAAAAACTTTACTAAAGTTTTTCTGTAAACTTCCTTAAGTTGAAATGATTTTAACTTAAGTATATTTGAGGAAATTTAATCAAAATAATTTTAAAAATTAATATAGGAAAGGTCAATAATTAAATTAATAATTTAAGAACAATATTAAATATCTTCTTCAGTTTGTATCATTGCATAATAAAATTAAAAAAATATGATTTTTGTTGGTTTACGATGGGGACATGTTTTTATTTAATAAACGATCAAGCCTTTTTTAAATTCTAAGGCAATGCCTTCCCAGAAGATACTAGGCCCAAGTAATGCTGAGCAAACTTATCTTCTTTATTTATAAATAGCTAATAAAATTAGAAAAAATTTTTAATAAAGCGGTTAACGGAAGCTTTGTATTTGATATGATTATACTTAACAATTAAAGCATTAACAAGTCCAAATCTAAATGAGAAAAATGACATAAACAGAAAAGAAAAGAAATTACCAACGTTTGAAAATCTTGTTCGAAAATTTTCGAACAGACTTGAGAAACTTTTTTCTTACTTTTACAGTAGTAGATTGACAAGTTATAAAATAATTGTGAAAGTTTAAAAAGTTAATTAACAATAAAAAGCCTGACAGGATTATAAAAAAATTTTCATTTGATTTTTTCTATATAATATTAAATATTTGACAATTATGAAGAAAAAAATCATAATTTTTTTTGATGATTTTAAGCAATCAAGGAGTCTCGGTTTTGATGTAAAATTTATTTTAGTTCATTTATTTTAAATTTTTGAATAAGATTAAAAAATAATCAGTTTTTAATTTTAATGAGCGAAATTCTTTTTATATAATTTTTTTCCATATTATTTTTTTAAGTTATTTAATTAAAAAGAAGTTTTAGAAACTTCTGGACTTTCTTGAATGTAAAAAAAAGAACCGAAAGAAAATTAAAAATAATGTTCCAAATCAAATTAACTCCCCTCTGAGAGCTTAACTGTTAAAACACATTTAGGAATTTGATTTCACAATAGTCTCTAATTAAGATATTCTCTAGACACTTTTCCATGATTTTCTTTAAATTTACTTTCCAAAATATTTTGTTTTGTAGAAAATTGATGGCTTTCAGATATTTTAAATCAATTATGTTAAAGATAGATTAGAGCTAAAGTTCGGAATGCAAATTACACAAATCTGTTTTTTTTTCATTGTTTTAGTCTTGAGTCTTGGTTTTATGGAAATTTTGCATTGGTAAAAGCCATAGACTACTGATTTTCTCAGTTGTACATTACAACGGTATTACACAGACTTGTCTTAAAAATAGTCGTTCTATAAAAATAAAAGTCCCACTTATTGTAGCAAAATATTTAAAAAGCCCGAGTCTTTAATTTGAAAATCAAATCTTTTAAAAAATTAATTAGAAAATTAGAAAACATTTCCTCTGCCACAAGTAATCTTTCAAATTTACTTTGGCTTGTGACTTTTATGCATCTCTGTTATTACCTAAAGAACATATATTCATAAATAGAAAAATAATTATTTTATTTCAGTTTAAATAATTATTTATTAAAAAACTTGCCTCGCAATTTATTTAAAAAAAACATTTGGTCGCTTTTAATGCATAATTAAAATCAATAAAGTCTTAAAATAAGTTTTAATAATTAAAATTGAAAATAAAATTGAAGATTGTTGCTATGAAATGGTAGCTATTTTAAGGAAAAATTCAAATGGAGTGTTGAATTAACTATTTCCACTTTTATTTGTCTTCTTGGAACCCACAACAAAAACAGTTTTTTTTTCCAAATAAAAGGTGCTTGGCAACATTTAAGCTAAAAATTTGAACTGCTTTTTTTAAATTAAAAATTAAAATTCATGAATCATTTAAAAAATGATTTTTTTTCAATGAGAAAAAAAGGAACTTATTCCTCTAATGGAAATACGGTAGTCATAGCACTTAAGTCAAATGATCTAATCAAGTTTGAAGCTACTTTAACTTGATCATCTCTTTAATTTAGAATTATTTATCTTGTTTTGTTTCAGACGCTGATTTTAAAGATTATCAAAATAGAGCTTTTTAGTTTTTGTTGGTGCACTGTTGATTGAAAGCGTACAAGCTAAATTCTATGCATAGAGAGAGTAATGAGTGGCAAAATGCACATGCCAGACCGGTCTTAAATCACTGTATGGTTAGTATTAATTATCAGTTAATAAAAAAATAAATGCTAGTCATCAATTAAAAACTAGAGCAATAAGAATTTAAATTTTTGTATATCCATTAAGTAAATTTTTAAGATAAAAAATTTGATTGATTATAAACAAAGCAAGCGAGTCGATTTCAAATTAAAGAAATAGTAGATTTTGGTTAATTTTTATTATTATTTTTATTTTATATATAATACATATAATTGATTAATTAATGTAAATTTGCAATTTTTGAAATGCTCAAAATCGGTCAGTTTCTAAAATCAACATACCGCTTCTGTTCGTTTATTTATTCAACTAGAGTCTGGTCTTTGAAAAATAACAATCAACTAGGTGATTCTGTTTCGGATCATCATTTCAAAAAAAATCAGTTTAAAAAAAGTTGTTCTTATAAAAAAAATCAAGCATTAACTTTGGGTTAAATTGAGGTGGAAGTGGTTAAGGCGATGGGTTCGTATCTCTTCCTAGTTGATGCTTTTTTCGTCAAATTACTAATTTTTATGTCAAACATTTAATGAAACTCTAAACCAAGACGAAATGGATACTTTTCTAAATCTTAATCAAATAGCCAACGAAAAAAAATGTAATGAATATTTAATAAGTTATTATCTATTTGTAAGATTTCGATTAATAAACTTGTCTAGTGTTTCTTTGCTTTTGACATAGTGTAAAATAGCCCTATTTAAAGAATGGCTATTTGTCTATCTTAAAATTAGAGTAAAAATCGAGTTGACTCGATTATAACATGTGTTTTAAGAATATTACATCAAAATACTTTTTTTTGTTAAAACCACTTTTTATTTTTTACTTAAAAAGAAGATTTTTATACGATTTTTTTTAATTAAAAATAGGAGTTTATTTTAAATCTGTCAATTTTTTTATCTAAATTAAAATAAATTAAAAGTCAAAAATTTGAGCTTAATGTACATGTTTTTTTTGGAATGATTTTAAAATATGTGAAAAAATGAAAAATTGAAGTCTCAGATCAAATTTAAAGAATAATGCCACCTTTTGGGCTAAATTTCCTAAAAGCAATAACAATATTTTTCAATATTTTAAAAATGTTAGACTAAGCCAATTAATCAAGTCTTGAGGTAAGCTATTCCAAGCTTTAACAATTCGTTTAAGTTAAAAAAATATATAAAAGTGTTTACATCTTAATCACTGAAATCTTTTTTTACCAAAAAATATTTTAGATTTGAGTAAAATTTTGTAACATAATATTTTGTTTTATAATGTTCTTAGTGATCATTTTATATAATATTCGCGTGACCGCCTTATTCAAAAATGTTTAATTAATCTTTTAGAATGATGTCGCTTTTTTTGGATCCTTTCAGAAAAAAATTCAGAGTCGATCTAAAAATTAAACAATTTTAGTTAATGTTTAAATCAGAAAGCATCTCTTGGGGTATGAATAGTAAATGATCGAAATATATTAAAAAATAAATTTTTTCATGTAACAAATTAGTTCAATGTTTTATTTTTATTAGTCATTTTCAATTAAAAAAAATAAAGTATTTTGGAATCTCCAGACAGTTCAGAAAGTGCTTAAATCTTTTGACTTTTCGCTTAAATTTTAGCCAACAATTTTCCTAAAATTTTATCAAGTTTACATAAGTTTTATTCTTATAAATAATATTTTAGCAAATAGCTCTAAAACTATGACGAACAGCTTAAGAGTTGTTTTTGGTCCTCTTTTTTTGTACATAAAGAATTTTTACTTTTTAAATTTTTCTTTAAAATAGATAATAATTATTAAAATAAACAAACGTGGATAAATATTTTAGTTAACTTTTAATAAATTTTGATAGTTGTAAAATCTTTCGAAAACCAGATCCACTAGATTTTTTCCATTTTCTTAAATTAATATTTTATATTTTAATTCAATGAATAAAAATAGTTTAAAAGCTAAAAAAATCAATCTGATTAATTTTCAAAGAATTTTCATTTTTCAAAGGCTTAGTTAAAAGGTTTAATTAAATTTTTAACATAAGTTTTTTTAAAAGTTAGCTTTATATGAATCTGTCCATCAGATTTATTCAAAATTTTTCAAAAAATTGATCAAATTGAAAGAATTGTATTTATTCGAATAATTAATTTGCTGTCAGAACTAATTAGGGAAAAATTAAATTTGAAAAAAAGGCAAAGAAGGTAAAAAAATCTTCAAACCTGGCCAATTTTTGTAATCAATTTTATTCTCTTTTTTGTAACTAAATTTTATATTTTAACAAATGAGCTCGAACATTTTTTATCATTTTTTCGATAGCAATAGGGTTTAAACGAAGGCGAAAGCCATTCGGACAAACCCAGGGGTAATCCAAAATTATATTTTTAATAAAAAATAAATAAAAAATAAAAAAATCTTCATTTCATTTATTCGTACTTCGATGGACAGATAATAGCTTTTCTTAAATAATAACTGAATGATTAATTAAATGAATAATTAAATTTAATTATTAAATAGTAATTAAATGATAAAAACTTTTATTTTCTAAACTATTTTTAAATTCACAAATTAAATTAAATCTTTTGTAATTTTAATTGTAATTGGATTTTTTTTAACCAAACCATTAAAAAAGTTTTTTTTAAAAATATTCAAAAGGTAAAAATTTTCATGTACTGATTTTATTTGGTTAGTTAAAAAAATTTCTACTTTAAAAAATCTTTAAAAAAAAATTTAAATGATTATTATCATTAAGTGATGTTTTAATTAATATTTTTTAAAAATAAAAAGAACAATTCGTTTGAAGAAATTTTTATTTTTATACTAAATATTTAAATTTTTTTAATTTAAAACTTCTATTCAAAGTAATTTAAATTGAAGCCCGAGTAGCTCAGTCGGTTAGAGCGTCGTACTTATAAATACAGTTTAGCGATGCGAAGGTCGAGAGTTCGAGCCTCTCCTGGGGCAAATTTTTTCTTTTTCCAGTTTTACTACCGTTTTTTTATATTCAATTTAAATTATGAAAGTAAATATGTTTTGTGATGAAAGTAAATTAGGGAAAATTTTCCTGACTGATTGATGGATTCAAATCATACTAAATCAAAAAAAAAATTTAATTTTTCATTTTCGTTTCACTCTTAGCTTATCTTTCTTAAGACATATCAAATTCGACTATGATCACAAATCTGAACCAAGAATGCATCAATGAATTAAGCAAGCTTGGTAAGCAGCTCAAAACACTGAAATATTGCCCAAAGCCTTTTCTAGACTCGAGGAAATTAATAAAGTAATTAGTTTTTTTTTGCTTTTAATTGTTTAAAAAAAATTGCCTTTTTTCTTAAAGGTACATTCTAATTTGGTAACTAACGTTTTAAATATGCGGAAACAGCCTTCTTATAGCAACAATTTAATTTAATTCTTAGAAAAAATTCTTTTATTTTAAGTTTAAATAGTGGCTTGGCTTAGCGTTTGATGGATAGCTATTATGGATTACGGGATATTAGAGTCTAAAATCGATACGATAGTGAAATTTATTTGTTTTAAAATTAAGCAATTTAAATAATACAACAATCATAAGTCAATTAAAGAATATAAATCATAAACTTTGAAGAAAAAAAAAAGAAGTTTTTATATTTATTAGGTTTAAAGTATTGTGTATTTGACCAAGTATTTAATTACTCCAAGTTGCATAATAGCAATTAGTCTAAAGTACTAGTGGCATTTTTGGGCTGATTTTTGTACGATTCATTCAATATTGATATTTGAATGATATTTGGTCTTAATCAGGTCAAAACTTTGTTTTCTGAATCGTTCTAAATAATGACCATAAAATGAAGTGGGTCTATAGAAACTATTCCACTTTAATTATGTTCCGTTTGAACAAAACAACTAGTCATTAAGCGATTAATAGCTAGAGTGAATTTCAATTACATCTGTCAACTTTAGTTGGAAATCAATAAAAAATATTTTTTTTTACTTCTTCAAGGCCTAGATTTTGAGTGTTTTTATTAGCTTTAATTTTTTTCTCCGAGTGACAACTTTTATATTCACTTTATCTTTTTATCTACCTCGAAAACTTGGCCTAATCTCAAAGCCATTATCTGATACCGAATACACAATGGGTTAAATAGGCCACTAGTTATTTTCAAGGTACATTAATTCTAAAACAAAGTAAACTTTTTGACAAGTATTCCAATTTTAATTTTAATCAGTGTAATCTTTTTTAAACAAAAAAATATTTTAGATAAGGGTAAAATTTTGGAACATAATATTTTGTCAATTGTGAAGTGAATTGTGGAGCTGCAATTTATTTTTTTTGGTCCTGTTGGGTGGTCAGGAGTTGATTTTGAGATCTTGAAATTTTTTTTTTGTTTATTTTAAGAAACACCTCTTGGCTGATGAATAGGAAATGATTTTTAAAAAAATAAATAATTTTTTATGCTTAAGAAAGTTGATTGTTTTTTTAAATTTATTATTTTATTTCCTAAAAAAATTAAAATTTTATTGATTTCATATAGAAAATTTTTAACAGGCATTTTAGCTTGTTTTTTTAGAAAATAATGTTTTAAGCAAAAAATAGTATTTTGAATAAGGCAAAAAAAATGTCTTGGATACCCAGGCAGTTCGTAATGGTGTTTAAACTTTTTGCTTTAAATTCAAATTTTAACTTTTTTCAAAAGCATCTCTTGGGTGATGAAAAGTAAATGATTGAAGTATAAACTATTTTTTTCATGCTAAAAATAAGTTCATTTTTTTTGTATTAATCATTTTGTTTTTAATTAAAAAAATAAAAAATGAAACGAAAAATTTATTTTTTTAAAAAAAATATATTTTGGCATACTCGGACAGTTCAGAATGCTGCTTAAACATTCTTTTTTATTAAAGAAAAAAATAAACTTCGGATGAAAAAAAAAAGATTAGTTAATTCGATTTTAATTTTAGTAGAATTAGCAGAAATAAACACTATGGCTCTTTTGAGTATAACAAAATCAGCAAAGAATTGGACAAGGTGAAATGGAGGATTCTTTTAAAACCAAGAGATCAGCCATTGTTATAATTTAAGAGGACATGGTGGCATATTTAAAAAAGTAAAAAAATACAAATCTTTTTAAGAAAGAAATCAAGTAGATGGAATCGACTACCAAGGACTGTGTTGGATGGAACGAATTTGAATCCCTTCAAAGCTGTCTTTATAAGAACAGTAGCTGATAGGGTGCTTTAATCATTAATTTATGTTTTTTGACAAATTTGCTACTGCTACTTTTGAATTAAGCTCCCAAAATCCATGACAGTAATTTTGATTTTTATATTAACAATAACTTATTTTGAGGTAAGCTAATCCAAATATAAACAACATAGTTGAAAACAAAAAAATCAGAAAAAAATTTTATTAATTAAATTAAAAATTTTATTTCCTTTTACTGTATTTTTGTTTGATGAAAAAAATTATTTTAAATTTTAAACATATGAGTTAGGCAGCGTTTTAAGAACTATTAAATCAACCTATTTTAATCTCCTTAAATTTTTTTCTTGATCTCTTTTGTTTTATCTAGAAAAAAAAAACATTAAGAATATTTTTAAAATAAAATTCAAATAAAAGTTAAAGTTTTACTCCAAGCAAAAGCAATAGTGATCCAGAGATTATAATTGAAGATAGTCAATCTTAAATTTACTAGGACCTAAGCCCAGTCAATGGGCGATTTTATCGACCGAAAATTTTTAATTAAAATTTTTGTTTTTTTTTTCAAAAATTTTATTTAAAAAAAAGAAAAAAATATTTTTTTTTCTGAAAGTATGTGACCATTTTTTTGGCATTTTTCTTAATTTAAATTAAAAAAATAAATAAATTTATTACATCTAAAGTAGAATCTTATGCTAATAGGTTGAAATTCCATGCTAATCCGACTAATCTATCTTTTGGATATGCCATGTCACTAGAGTATTTTAAATTTTATGCAATCTAATTAATCCGCTTAGGAAAAAGGTAGTTATGAAACAAATATTATTTTGTTTTCCAACCTTGTTGTTAATTAATGCCTATGACATTTTTTTGCTAGTGATTGAGTTGACAAGTGTGGGGGATTTGAGAGCATAACTGCAGGAGCCACATTTGTGACCGCGTCTAAATAACAAACTAGGCACAGGATTATATAAATTCTAAAGCGACGAACTTAACCCAAATTAGTTAATTTCTTTAGGTTGCAACTCAAAATATTTGTTCTAATTTAATCCGAATTGAGCTTTGGAGGTGAACGCTAGAAATAAAATTTAAGGGTTTTGTTTTAATTTTATTAAATACAAATGAGCATTTTGCTTTCTCTTGATCTCTCTCTAGTGGAACAATTGACTTTAATATTTTGAAAGTGATTGTTAGTTTTTCATTAATTACTATTTGAGCATGAATCCGAGCTAAAATACTTTCTCTTAGAAAAAATCACATTTTTATCCTTTCGGTTTCGATTTAACTCGAAAAATATCTTTCGTCTAATCAGGTATAAACTCTAGTCGATGCGTAAAACTATTTCAACATAAACAACACTTAATCAAAACTTATCTGTTCGAGTTTATCAATCGATTAAATCTCTCAATGCTCAGAATACCGCAAACTATGTCGATTGCTTTAACGGACTCAAATCATTTATTTTAGGTAATTAAAACTATTCATACCATGCCAATATATTAAGCTAATAAAGCTCAGCTCATTTATTCATTTTTTGTTCTGAAATAAAAAATTCAAAATTTTTGTCAATTTAATCTCTTTTTTTATTAAAATTTTTTTTTCTTAGTTGAGTGAAAAAAAAAATTCAATAAAAATTGACAAGTGATGCAATTGACATTTATTGATTGAGCCTATTTTTAATTTATTTATTTTCACAATGCTTGGGGCAACAGGTACTGCAAGCTTTTTGACTTTGGTTCTGCAAATCTGAAAAAAATTATCAGCTGATACCAAAAAAGTGCTTATCGAATTTTGTTTAAGCTATTTTGTTTTGCATTGTTAAATGGTTTGAAATCTAGCAGAGTTTTTGTTAAAACTGAATTTTGAGAATACATTTTTATAAGTTAGGACATTTTTCAGAAGCAGCTTTAAAAAAAAAAACTTTTATGCCCAAGTTTTGAAGGAGACTCCACATTTTAAAACCAGTTCTAAAACAATTTTTTTTAAACAAAAAAAATTAGACTTATTTTTTTTTACTATTTTTATATAATTTATTTTCGAGGATATAAAATATGCAAAAAAACAAATTGAATGATTTTATTATTCCAACGATGATTGAGAGAGAGAGTAGTTTAATTGTCATGAGAGCCTCTAAATCAAAAAGAAAGTACCTAACTTCGTCATGTTAAGGCCTTAGTTTGTATTTATATTTTTTAAATTATTGAAAGAACATGATTATTTCATCAAGTTTGTCAAATAAAAATTTTAATTTTCTGATTAATATTAAGAACAAGGATGAAAAAATATTTTAGGGATTGGTTATATAAAAATTAATTTTTAGTGATGCTGAATTTAGTATCAAGTATCAAATATTAATTTTCTGTAAGTCATTTCTCTGAATTTATTTTTATAAAATTTAATTATTTATTTGGAAAATATTTACAAATCTTAGTTTTATATAATAGCCATACCAAATCAATTAATTAATTACTAAAATTTATTTATTTTTAAAATTGAATTTAAATTATATGGAAAAGCATGTCAAAATTATTTAAAATATTTATTTTTTTCCAAGTCAATTTATTTTAACCTGATCTCATTTTTTCATATTAATTATTTAAAAATTGTCCAATTTATGAAAATTCTGTTTCCAAGATTCTTCATTCAGAATTTATCAGGTTTCTTTAAAAATCCAATTTTAATTGAATTCAGAAAAATATTTGAATCATGTTTTTAACTCAATTTACAACTTTTTTTTAATATTTAAATTATAGTTTTATCAATTTAAATTTATACATCTAGCTTTATTCTTTAAAAATTTAAATCTTTAAGAATAAATTTTCAAAAAATCAGACTTTCAATCTTAGTTTTATTTTAAAGTGTTAGTAATTAAACATTTTCAAATATAGTACAATCTTCTATTTACTTGTAAATTATGGGAAATACTTAAATATTACTCAATTTGAGAAATATAATCAAGAGTTTATGGGTTAAGACCCTAAATTTAATTAAAATTACATTAGTTTTTTTTCAATTCAGTTTATTGCTCCGAGTGGTTTAGACTGGTTTAAACTAATTTCTCAAAATTATTTTCATCCTTAATTTTATATATCGGCTTTTTGAAATTTTAATGAATTTAAAAACTTTTTTTTAAATTGTAATTTTATATAATAGCCGTGCCACTCAATTAGCTAATTATTCAAATTTAATATTTATTTTGGCGGTTTTATAAATATTATTCTTAAAAGTCTTGAAATAATTTTCCACTTTATTGTATTTTAAGATTATTAGAAAAATTGTTGAAAAACTAAAAAAGAAAACTCAGTTTTTTTTTTCTCTTTGAAAATTTGGTACTAATTTTAGATTGCGATTCTCGAAAGAAATGAAATATCCAAAAAATACAATTAATCACGTAATAATTCTAAGGAGATCACAGCTCAAAAAGATAATCAATTCAGATTTAATTTTTAAAAAATGTGAGCAAATAAAAAAAAATCTAAACGATTTTTGGCTTTTTAATTTTTTCATTTACTCTCGGCAGTTTTATATTTTGAAATTTTTTTTTGTGAGTAAAAAAAATTGTCATCAATGACTTGAGAGATTTTTGATTTAATATCAGACCTATTGACAAAGGGGGCTTAGATATCTTCTCTAGTTTGAAAGGATGTTCTTTTTAAAATTGACTTTACTTTATGATAGACGTACTTTTTATCCTTTCTGACTTTTTCTAGTCAAAAAGGATGTTCTTTTTGTGCTTTTTATTTTTCAATCAAAGTCTTGGTCTAAAATAGACGTTCTTTTTATCCTTTTTGACTTTTTCTAGTCAAAAAGGATGTTCTTTTTGTACTTTTTATTTTTCAATCAAAGTCTTAGTCTAAAATAGACGTACTTTTTATCCTTTTTGACATTTTCTAGTCAAAAAGGATGTTCTTTTTGTACTTTTTATTTTTCAATCAAAGTCTTGGTCTAAAATAGACGTACTTTTTATCCTTTTTGACTTTTTCTAGTCAAAAAGGATGTTCTTTTTGTTTTTTTTACTTTTCAATCAAAGTCTTAGTCTAAAATAGACGTACTTTTTATCCTTTTTGACATTATCTAGTCAAAAAGGATGTTCTTTTTGTACCTTTTATTTTTCAATCAAAGTCTTGGTCTAAAATAGACGTACTTTTTATCCTTTCTGACTTTTTCTCGTCAAAAAGGATGTTCTTTTTGTACTTTTTACTTTTCAATCAAAGTCTTAGTCTAAAATAGACGTACTTTTTATCCTTTCTGACTTTTTCTAGTCAAAAAGGATGTTCTTTTTGTACTTTTTATTTTTCAATCAAAGTCTTGGTCTAAAATAGACGTACTTTTTATCCTTTCTGACTTTTTCTAGTCAAAAAGGATGTTCTTTTTGTACTTTTTACTTTTCAATCAAAGTCTTGGTCTAAAATAGACGTACTTTTTATCCTTTTTGTCTTTTTCTAGTCAAAAAGGATGTTCTTTTTGTACTTTTTATTTTTCAATCAAAGTCTTGGTCTAAAATAGACGTACTTTTTATCCTTTCTGACTTTTTCTAGTCAAAAAGGATGTTCTTTTTGTACTTTTTATTTTTCAATCAAAGTCTTGGTCTAAAATAGACGTACTTTTTATCCTTTTTGACTTTTTCTAGTCAAAAAGGATGTTCTTTTTGTACTTTTTATTTTTCAATCAAAGTCTTAGTCTAAAATAGACGTACTTTTTATCCTTTTTGACATTTTCTAGTCAAAAAGGATGTTCTTTTTGTACTTTTTATTTTTCAATCAAAGTCTTGGTCTAAAATAGACGTACTTTTTATCCTTTTTGACTTTTTCTAGTCAAAAAGGATGTTCTTTTTGTACTTTTTACTTTTCAATCAAAGTCTTAGTCTAAAATAGACGTACTTTTTATCCTTTTTGACATTTTCTGGTCAAAAAGGATGTTCTTTTTGTACTTTTTATTTTTCAATCAAAGTCTTGGTCTAAAATAGACGTACTTTTTATCCTTTTTGACTTTTTCTATTCAAAAAGGATGTTCTTTTTGTACTTTTTATTTTTCAATCAAAGTCTTAGTCTAAAATAGACGTACTTTTTATCCTTTTTGACATTTTCTAGTCAAAAAGGATGTTCTTTTTGTACTTTTTATTTTTCAATCAAAGTCTTGGTCTAAAATAGACGTACTTTTTATCCTTTTTGACTTTTTCTAGTCAAAAAGGATGTTCTTTTTGTACTTTTTACTTTTCAATCAAAGTCTTAGTCTAAAATAGACGTACTTTTTATCCTTTTTGACATTATCTAGCAAAAAAGGATGTTCTTTTTGTACTTTTTATTTTTCAATCAAAGTCTTGGTCTAAAATAGACGTACTTTTTATCCTTTCTGACTTTTTCTCGTCAAAAAGGATGTTCTTTTTGTACTTTTTACTTTTCAATCAAAGTCTTAGTCTAAAATAGACGTACTTTTTATCCTTTCTGACTTTTTCTAGTCAAAAAGGATGTTCTTTTTGTACTTTTTATTTTTCAATCAAAGTCTTGGTCTAAAATAGACGTACTTTTTATCCTTTCTGACTTTTTCTAGTCAAAAAGGATGTTCTTTTTGTACTTTTTACTTTTCAATCAAAGTCTTGGTCTAAAATAGACGTACTTTTTATCCTTTTTGTCTTTTTCTAGTCAAAAAGGATGTTCTTTTTGTACTTTTTATTTTTCAATCAAAGTCTTGGTCTAAAATAGACGTACTTTTTATCCTTTCTGACTTTTTCTAGTCAAAAAGGATGTTCTTTTTGTACTTTTTATTTTTCAATCAAAGTCTTGGTCTAAAATAGACGTACTTTTTATCCTTTTTGACTTTTTCTAGTCAAAAAGGATGTTCTTTTTGTACTTTTTATTTTTCAATCAAAGTCTTAGTCTAAAATAGACGTACTTTTTATCCTTTTTGACATTTTCTAGTCAAAAAGGATGTTCTTTTTGTACTTTTTATTTTTCAATCAAAGTCTTGGTCTAAAATAGACGTACTTTTTATCCTTTTTGACTTTTTCTAGTCAAAAAGGATGTTCTTTTTGTACTTTTTACTTTTCAATCAAAGTCTTAGTCTAAAATAGACGTACTTTTTATCCTTTTTGACATTTTCTGGTCAAAAAGGATGTTCTTTTTGTACTTTTTATTTTTCAATCAAAGTCTTGGTCTAAAATAGACGTACTTTTTATCCTTTTTGACTTTTTCTATTCAAAAAGGATGTTCTTTTTGTACTTTTTATTTTTCAATCAAAGTCTTAGTCTAAAATAGACGTACTTTTTATCCTTTTTGACATTTTCTAGTCAAAAAGGATGTTCTTTTTGTACTTTTTATTTTTCAATCAAAGTCTTGGTCTAAAATAGACGTACTTTTTATCCTTTTTGACTTTTTCTAGTCAAAAAGGATGTTCTTTTTGTACTTTTTACTTTTCAATCAAAGTCTTAGTCTAAAATAGACGTACTTTTTATCCTTTTTGACATTATCTAGCAAAAAAGGATGTTCTTTTTGTACTTTTTATTTTTCAATCAAAGTCTTGGTCTAAAATAGACGTACTTTTTATCCTTTCTGACTTTTTCTAGTCAAAAAGGATGTTCTTTTTGTACTTTTTATTTTTCAATCAAAGTCTTGGTCTAAAATAGACGTACTTTTTATCCTTTTTGACTTTTTCTAGTCAAAAAGGATGTTCTTTTTGTACTTTTTACTTTTCAATCAAAGTCTTAGTCTAAAATAGACGTACTTTTTATCCTTTTTGACTTTTTCTAGTCAAAAAGGATGTTCTTTTTGTACTTTTTACTTTTCAATCAAAGTCTTGGTCTAAAATAGACGTTCTTTTTATCCTTTTTGACATTATCTAGTCAAAAAGGATGTTCTTTTTGTACTTTTTATTTTTCAATCAAAGTCTTGGTCTAAAATAGACGTACTTTTTACCCTTTTTGACTTTTTCTAGTCAAAAAGGATGTTCTTTTTGTACGTTTTATTTTTCAATCAAAGTCTTGGTCTAAAATAGACGTACTTTTTATCCTTTTTGACTTTTTCTAGTCAAAAAGGATGTTCTTTTTGTACTTTTTATTTTTCAATCAAAGTCTTAGTCTAAAATAGACGTACTTTTTATCCTTTTTGACATTTTCTGGTCAAAAAGGATGTTCTTTTTGTACTTTTTATTTTTCAATCAAAGTCTTGGTCTAAAATAGACGTACTTTTTATCCTTTTTGACTTTTTCTATTCAAAAAGGATGTTCTTTTTGTACTTTTTATTTTTCAATCAAAGTCTTAGTCTAAAATAGACGTACTTTTTATCCTTTTTGACATTTTCTAGTCAAAAAGGATGTTCTTTTTGTACTTTTTATTTTTCAATCAAAGTCTTGGTCTAAAATAGACGTACTTTTTACCCTTTTTGACTTTTTCTAGTCAAAAAGGATGCTCTTTTTGTACGTTTTATTTTTCAATCAAAGTCTTGGTCTAAAATAGACGTACTTTTTATCCTTTTTGACTTTTTCTAGTCAAAAAGGATGTTCTTTTTGTACTTTTTATTTTTCAATCAAAGTCTTAGTCTAAAATAGACGTACTTTTTATCCTTTTTGACATTTTCTGGTCAAAAAGGATGTTCTTTTTGTACTTTTTATTTTTCAATCAAAGTCTTGGTCTAAAATAGACGTACTTTTTATCCTTTTTGACTTTTTCTATTCAAAAAGGATGTTCTTTTTGTACTTTTTATTTTTCAATCAAAGTCTTAGTCTAAAATAGACGTACTTTTTATCCTTTTTGACATTTTCTAGTCAAAAAGGATGTTCTTTTTGTACTTTTTATTTTTCAATCAAAGTCTTGGTCTAAAATAGACGTACTTTTTATCCTTTTTGACTTTTTCTAGTCAAAAAGGATGTTCTTTTTGTACTTTTTACTTTTCAATCAAAGTCTTAGTCTAAAATAGACGTACTTTTTATCCTTTTTGACATTATCTAGCAAAAAAGGATGTTCTTTTTGTACTTTTTATTTTTCAATCAAAGTCTTGGTCTAAAATAGACGTACTTTTTATCCTTTCTGACTTTTTCTAGTCAAAAAGGATGTTCTTTTTGTACTTTTTATTTTTCAATCAAAGTCTTGGTCTAAAATAGACGTACTTTTTATCCTTTTTGACTTTTTCTAGTCAAAAAGGATGTTCTTTTTGTACTTTTTACTTTTCAATCAAAGTCTTGGTCTAAAATAGACGTACTTTTTATCCTTTTTGTCTTTTTCTAGTCAAAAAGGATGTTCTTTTTGTACTTTTTATTTTTCAATCAAAGTCTTGGTCTAAAATAGACATTCTTTTTATCCTTTTTGACATTATCTAGTCAAAAAGGATGTTCTTTTTGTACTTTTTATTTTTCAATCAAAGTCTTAGTCTAAAATAGACGTACTTTTTATCCTTTTTGACATTTTCTAGTCAAAAAGGATGTTCTTTTTGTACTTTTTATTTTTCAATCAAAGTCTTGGTCTAAAATAGACGTACTTTTTATCCTTTTTGACATTTTCTGGTCAAAAAGGATGTTCTTTTTGTACTTTTTATTTTTCAATCATAGTCTTGGTCTAAAATAGACGTACTTTTTATCCTTTTTGACTTTTTCTAGTCAAAAAGGATGTTCTTTTTGTACTTTTTATTTTTCAATCAAAGTCTTGGTCTAAAATAGACGTTCTTTTTATCCTTTTTGACTTTTTCTAGTCAAAAAGGATGTTCTTTTTGTACTTTTTATTTTTCAATCAAAGTCTTGGTCTAAAATAGACGTACTTTTTATCCTTTTTATCCTTGAGTTTAGTTTAGAATACAATTCCTTATCTAAATTTCTTTTAAAAATTTTTATTATTAATTCTTTGTATAGAAAAGAGGTAATTTTATTTCTATTGTATCTTACTTTTAATTCAAAAAACCCGAATTCCCTAAAGCTCCTTTTAATTTTAGTTTGTTTAAACGAAAATAACCCTTTAATAAACCCTAATTTGACAAAGCTCTTGACGTCTTACGACGTCAATCGCTTAGTCAAAATATGGTTTATTAAAGGGTTATTTTCCTTTAACTAAAAAATCCTATTGAGAACTTTAATTTTTATAATATATCTTTTTCCTAAATAAAAATTTTATTTTTTTGAACATCCTTTCTTATAGAAACAAAACTAAAAGGATAAAAAGGACGTCTTTTCAAGACTAAAGCAAAAAAATAATTTTTTAAAAGTATAAAAAGAACATCCTTTTTTACAGAAAAAAAACAAAAAGGATAAAAAGGACGTCTTTTCTAGACTAAAGCAAAAATATGATATTTTAAAAGTATAAAAAGAACATCTTTTCTTATAGAATAAAAACAAAGGGATAGAAAGGAAGTTTTTTCTAGACTAAAGCAAAAATATAATTTTTTAAAAGTATA
The DNA here is from genome assembly GCA_025491095.1 of Brachionus asplanchnoidis. NCBI lineage: Eukaryota > Metazoa > Rotifera > Eurotatoria > Ploima > Brachionidae > Brachionus > Brachionus asplanchnoidis. The sequence continues at coordinate 3,470,255 of JAILYF010000008.1, read as the reverse complement.
AAAAGAACATCCTTTTTTACAGAAAAAAAACAAAAAGGATAAAAAGGACGTGTTTTCTAGACTAAAGCAAAAATAAAATTTTTTTAAAGTATAAAAAGAACATCCTTTTTTACAGAAAAAAAACAAAAAGGATTAAAAGGACATCTTTTCAAGACTAAAGCAAAAATATGATTTTTTAGAAGTACAAAAAGAACATCCTTTTTGACTAGAAAAAGTCAGAAAGGATAAAAAGTACGTCTATTTTAGACCAAGACTTTGATTGAAAAATAAAAAGTACAAAAAGAACATCCTTTTTGACTAGAAAATGTCAAAAAGGATAAAAAGTACGTCTATTTTAGACCAAGACTTTGATTGAAAAATAAAAAGTACAAAAAGAACATCCTTTTTGACTAGAAAAATGACAAAAAGGATAAAAAAGGACGTCTTTTCTAGACTAAAGCAAAAATTTAATTTTTTGAAAGTATAAAAAGAACATCCTTTCTTATAGAAAAAAAACAAAAAGGATAAAAAGGAAATCTTTTCTAGACTAAAGCAATATATAATTTTTTGAAAGTAAAAAAAGAACATCCTTTCTTATTGAAAAAAAACAAAAAGGATAAAAAGGACGTCTTTTCTAGACTAACGCAAAAATGTAATTTTTAAAAAAAGACAAAAAGTACAATCATAGTTTTTTTGTTCTGGTTGTCAATAGATGTAATATCAGTTGTGAAAAGCGATAATTAAATGCTAAAGGTAGTGACAAATGCAATTAAAATTAGAGCTACCCTTAAGAAATATTCGTCGAGTATGGAATTGCATGATTTTGGCCAAATCAGGCGCTTTTAAATACAAACAAAAATATTTTTGAATATTTAAATATTGTAACTAAGTAGTTGTTGATTAAAAATACGCTTAATTACATAAGCCTATCAATTCGCTAGTCTCAAGTGTTTACTTATTTAAAAAAAATTTTTTTTTAGAGTTAAACAAATAAAGAATTTGAAATAAAATAAAGAGTTTAACTTTTTTAAAAGTAAAAATGACTGATCCGACCCGAATTTTAGTGTTTCTCCTAGCACTATCTTCGATAACAGCCGACCAGATGATAGTCGAGCATCCTCAGGACCAGCAAGCCATAATCGGGGACCGAACAGTCCTAAAATGTAAATTCAGCAATTTGCGCGGCGAACCCCAATGGTGCATTGATGATTTTTGTCTTGGCATGTCCAAAAAAAGTCCCTACCAGCGAAACGACAGTGCGTACTTAAAGGGTCGATCACGCTACAAAATCCTGGGTGACAGAAGCAGGGGCGAATTTCACCTCTTGATCGAACCAGTCCAACTACAAGACAACATGTATTTCTACTGCATGGCAACTGCAGCCAGTGTGACCATAAAAGCCATAAAATCAAAACGAGTTTTTCTTACAGTGCTAACTTACCCTCAATCTTTGCACTTGGAAAATCCAGTCCATGTTTCTTTGAACAAACCATCCAGCATTCAATGCAGAGCAAAACAGTCCAGACCCCCAGTTAAAATATTCATTTCTATTAATGGAAATTTGATTACAGATGAAAGTAAATACAAAACCGAGATTGTTCAGTACTCGACCAGAAATGACCAAACTAAAGCTGTCTATGTACCATCGATCTCGACCATAAGCAATGAAAATCTGAGAAATTCCTACTATGACACTATTACTAATCTAACCATTGATGATATATCGATATCTATGGATGGACAATCTGTTGAATGCTTTGCCTATTCGTTGTTTTATCCAAATCAAAAATTTCATTCTGCTCACAAATTGGCCTCTAAGTCAAGCAAACAAAATTTTATGACCACTAATTCAAAAATTCAAGTTGATTGTAATAAAATCAAAAAAAAAGTTTTATTTTTTTTCAATTTTTTTTTAATTTTATTACCAGATGCTCCTGAAGTAAATTTAAAAATGATATCAACTCACAATATTTTAAGAGAAGAAGATGTAGTTACGCTGGTGTGTGAGACAAAAGCTACTCCGCAAATTCAGTCTTACAAGTAGATTAATTATTTAAATTTTAGATTTTTTCTAGTGTTTTTCTTTTAATTAGATGGTTTATTGGTAAAAATTTCCTAAATGGGGTAAAAGACTCAATTTTGAATTTAAAATTGACTCGCGAGATGCACTTTAAGACAGTTACTTGCGAGGCATCCAACACCGTTGCTTCGGTCAAAGCTGCCATACAGTTGAATATTTTGTGTAAGTAAAAATTTTATTAATTTTTGTACATGAATTTGAATATTCAAATTCACAAATGTGATTAAGAACTCTTTTAGGGTGGTCCATAGAGTTTTTTTATTTATTTATTTTTTTAATTTTAATTTAAAAAGTAAAATCAAAATTAGTGTCGTAAATTTGTTTTAAAAATTTAATAAGAAAAAAAGGTTGAATTAAATTTAGTATGCAAATTTTTTATTCAACTTGTGTATCTTACAACTATAATAATTTTTTTGCAGCTTTTTTTATTTATGTAAATTTTATAAATAGTAAAGATCTCCTATTTAAATTTGGTTGCTTAATTTAAAGTTTTGTTTTATTTACTTATTTTAGTTTTACTCGAAATCAAACACCACTTCAAATAGCTTAAATTACTAACCTATTTATTAAAACAAAATTCTAGAGCTTTATTCTAACTCTTTAGATACCTTTGTCATATAAAAATAAATACAAAAAGTGACTAAACATTCTATATCTAAATTTTGGCAATTTACTAATTTTTCATAAAAATTATAAAACAAATAAAGAAAAAAATTATAATGAAAATTGTTTGAAACAAATCAATAGGTCCTTAATAAAATATTCTATGAACAATTTTTTTTTCGGAACTAAAAATAATAATAAATATTTCTTGATAAAATAAAATTTTATTTTTATTCAAATGTTCAAAAAATAACAACTTAAAAAAGAAATTTTTTGTTTTCAATTTAAATCTTCTAAAAATTTAGGTTAAAACATGTTGTTGGTATATTAGAGTGTAATCGTCCAGTCTAATCTTTTTAAGATACACAAAATTCACCGTATTCACCGATATTATCATAACTTTTCCAACTTTGTTGGATTTTTCTCAATCGAAAAAATAAAAGTTAAATGTTTATACTAATTAATCTGATTAGATATATTAAGTAGTAGTAGTAATAAAAAAACTGCGTGGATCTTATCCACAAGCTGCAGCGTAGTAACGTACAGCTTTAGCAGTAAGAACTAGGACTCCATAGATTTATTTAGAATAGATGGCTTCCGAGTAAGCCATCTCCGCAAGCTCGCTTGCTGTAGCTTTTTATTATTATTATTATTATTATTGTAATCTAAGAAGTTAATATAAAGCATAAAATATTGATTTTATTTTTTAATTTTTTAATATTAGAATAAAAATATCCCTTGTAAAAAATTTTTTTCACCTAACAAGGAAACATGAAGATTTTCTCTTGGTCATTTTTATTTTCCAATTATATTTAAAAAATAGAATATAATTGCTATTGATAATCTTATTAGCTTTTGCATTTTTAAGCATTTTACTATTTTGAATATACATAGTAATTAGAATTGCATAATTTTTTCCAAATAAATCAAAAGATATCAAAAATATTTGATGTTTATCCTTTTTTTGTGACAAAACATAGTTTTTGATGATTTTAAAACTTTAATTATGTCTAAAATATTTGAATAAGATAAAGATCTTTTTAAAAATTATTGAAGATAAGAACATCTTAATATGTTTAAAAAATTTATTTAAAAATTTTATTATTAAATTTTTGATTATATATTCAAGAAAAAATTTCGTTAGACTTAATTAACTCGCCATATTTCAATTAAGATTAAAATAATTTTTTATCTTTTCTCTAAATTTTATGGAAATTTTTTAATTAAAAATTCTTGAGGAAAATATAAAAAATCTACAGCCTTAATTTTAGAAATTTCAAGATATTTTTTTAATGACTGGTATCAAAAATTTATAAACTTAAAGAAAAATATGAATTAGTTTGGCAACATGGAAAAATTAAATTTTAAAATTTAAATCTTTTTTTTTTAAATAAAATTTTTATTCAAAAAAAAACTTTCTTTTAGTTATTCTAAGCATTCAGTTAAAATTCAATGCTCTAATTATTTTAAATAAATTAGATTGAATCAAATTTTTTAATAAAAAAATCAGTTAAACATGTTTTTTTTAAATTATTTTATTTGAAAATAAATAAATTAAATTTTCTAACATTAAACTTAATCTCTTGCGATTATTAAACATCTATTGCCTGCAAATTCATTAATCTTCAGTATCATTTTGTACTTCAAAACAGACTTTTAGATCTTACTTTATTTGTGTTTGGATAAGATATAAATAATTCTTTTTTTGGGTAATTTAAATGGGCATGTGTTAGGGTACGGACTTTGTTGAGCATTTAGGTCTAGGAATGGGTTGAATTATTCCATTTTTTTGGGTACAATGGATAAAATCATTCAAAAAAATCTCAAAAAATGAGATTGATGATGATTTGAAAATAGAAAAACTTCGAATAAACTCAATATCTTGAGAAAATATTTATACTTGTTAAATTTAAATTCTTCACTTTTTGATAAATTAAAATTTAAGTTAATAAAAACATTTGAAAATATACTGCAACATGGTGCAACATACTTAGTTTCACCTTTTTAACCTGAAAAAATTTTTCTCATGAAAAAAAAAAAAAAAATTAGAAATAATAAGATTTAAATAGTCTATTGATTTGATTTATTAAAAATAAGGAAATAAAAATTTTATTTTTGGTCAAAAAGGTGAAACTAAGTATGTTGCACTATGATGCAGTATCTTTTCAAATATTTTTTATCAAATTTAATTTTAATTTATCAAAAAATGAAAAATTTCTGTTCAATTTTATTTGAAATTCACAACACCTTCAGAAAAAAAGTCCAAAATACCAGAGAGAAAAAAATAAAGAAAAAATTCATTTTTTAATAATAAAATTTATAAAAAAAAAATTAATATTTTATTAAGTTAAACCTTGGTTTATAAGAGGAGGAGCCTCGTATCTATCAATGGATAAATCGGGCTGCAACAAACCACTTACACTAGACTGTCAGGTGAAGTCAAATCCAAAGTCGAACATCACTTGGTACCGACGACGATTCGTCACACAGGCACAAATTGACGAGTCAAATGAGCACAGAAAAAGCTTCTCTAACCTATTCGGCATTGGCCATAAACTCTTTGGCGCAAACCAGCCTGGCTACGAGGACCAATTGATCGGCTACGGGCCAACCTATACCATATCTTCATTTGGCTGTGCCGGCCTCCCAGACGACCTAAACTCGGCCATAAAAGCGCCAAGAAAGCTTAAAAGCAAAAGAAACAGAAGAAATACAGAACAAATGGACGATCTTGAGATCAATTTCAGACCTGTTGCTTACTCCAATGAATACGATGACGTCTACTATGACTACTATGACTACGAAGATTACCAGCCAGTCTACGACCAAAAGCAGTCCGAATCTGGCCAAAACGACTTTGGAGTCTATGTGTGCCACGCGTCCAACCAACTCTATCAAAACAGTCCCATTAGCAGATTCATTAAAATCAACCCGACTGGTCCGCCTGTTGCCAAAATTTTCTCTTCTGACCAAAGCTTGAATCCAGAACAGCAAATTGGTCTACTGATGCAAAGCCACGATTCACTGGACAAACACGATGCGGCCAAAGAGCTTGCCGCATCCATCGGCAGCTCGGTAACTCTCTCCTGTTTCATTGAACCACTGCCTCACTTGGAATCGCTTGTTTGGATCAAAGATAATGGAAAAATAATTCCCAATTCTCATTTTTCTATTCAAAACAACACTCTGAATAAAACAATTGGCAAAAATTTTAAAATAAAATACGAAAATGTGACAGTGGGCCAAAAAATGGTTGATGTCGAGTTGACCGAGGACATCGAAGAGGACAAAATGAGCACACACAACAAAAATGTTCTTTCCACAGACTCTAAGCCACTGTCCATGCTCAAAAGTGTTCTTCACATTAGAAACATACGCAAACAAGACTTTGGCACTTACAAATGCAAATCGTCGAATGCCTTTGGCACTCGACATTCAATGGTGCTGGTAAGAGAAAAAACCCTGCTGGACAAGCTGAGCCTGGACAATTACATTGTGTTCATGGTGCTGGTGAGTTCTCTGGTCCTGGGCCTGGTCGGTCTTGTACTCCTCATCATGTGTTTGTTCACCTATTGTTCCAAGAAAAGAAACAGCTTTGAGTCAGAAAAGAAAATAAACGAATGGCTTAGTCTCAGCCAGCCAAAAACAGTCAAACAACTGAAAACCACTTTGGGCAAGAATAACACATGCTCGACGACCAGCGAGCCTTTGCTAATGCCATCCACTTCTCCGCTCATCACCGATTCTTCCAAAACCAGCCAAACACTCACCAATTCGCCCAGAAATGAATCAACTGCCAATTGTTCGTCTTTGCTGGACGAGGAAGAGGAAGACAAGGACGCCAAAGTGCTGGCTAATCTAATAAATAATCAGATGACCAGATTTATGGTCTCGTCGCCAATGACTGGCTCCAAAACAGACCAAGAACAACCATCCATGCTGTTGATCAGATCGCAGAATTTTAATGCCAAAATTTCCAATTGTGACCCAGAGACCAGATTCACCACTTTGAATCGCAAACAGGAAGAATCGGCCTACAGACTGTCCGATTTGTTTAATGAGTTGTCGCCAATGAACACGTTTTCGAACACGCTCAACACTCGCTTGCACAATATGTACACCTCTTCACCGTCAAGCACTCTGCAGCAAAATCGATACAAGACATTCGAGAATGCTAATCATTTTCATCATTTGAATATATGAATCAAACAAAAAGAGTTTTGGTGCTCGACGGTGATTATTCTCAGGATAATGTTAAAGGCTCAGTGGAGATTTTGTTTCAAAATCGATTTTTTTAAATGTACATTTTCTTTTAAATTCCGATCTTTTATTAAATAAATTAAAAATAAAAGCTTCTTTTTTTTTTATTTTATCTTTTTTTTGTTAGTAGAATGTAAGACAGTTTCGAGAGGCTCAAATCGCAAAATGAATTTTGATTTAGAAAAAAATTAAATCGAATTTTGTTTTCACGATATGTTTAAAGCAACAAAAAGTAAAATTTTTTATTTTCTAATAAAATTTAAAAAAATAGTTTCCAAAACAATTTTTGAAATATATTTTCAGTTTATGAACATGAAAAAAAAATTATTTTAGATAGTTTTATGATTTAGCCTTTTTTTAATGAAACTAATATCTAATTTATTTCATTTAAAATCAATTCTCTTTAGTTTTATCAATGAAAATAAGTTAAAAAGTATTTTATTTGTGATCAAATAAGTTAAACAAAAAAAATCATCTTGTTGGAATGACATTTACCATTAATTTATATTTTTTTTCAAAAGATCAAATGAAATAAAAATTTTTTTTTTAAAGGGATTTAAAAGATAGAATTGAAATTTTTTTTATTTGGTTTTGTTTTTTGACTGAATTATTTTTTTATTCGAATATTTTGAATTTAAGTTTATGAGTCTATGAGTTTTAAAGATGTGGTGAAATTGAAAGCAATATTCATTTGAAAAATGAATGTATAAGAATTTTTTATTTTTTATTAGAACAAAATAAAAATTCTGAAACTTTTTATTTAATCTAAATCTTGAATTTTTTCAAATACAGAATTCTAAAAAATCAAATTTTTCAAGATTTATTTTCCACTAGAATAAATTTTTCCTAACTCCAACTAAATGCTAATTTTAATAGTAGAAAAATAACTATTATATTTTTCACAATACCGTTGATTTAGTGATTATTCAATAGAGTTAAAATTTAATCAAATAAAATAAAATTTATAATTCGTGTTAATAAAAAAGAACTTTTATTTAAAATTTTAAGTATTTTATTTAAATAATATTATTTATTTTGGATATTTTAACATTTTGAGAATAGTGATGAATGGATTGATTTATGTTTTATGATGCAACTGATTAACCTTAAATACAAATTAATGGCAGCAAAAAATATTAATTTTAAGGTTTTATTATTTAATTCAAAAATATCTTTTTAATTGTTTATTTCAATTTAAAATTACATTGATCAACAATCAAAAGTAAAATCAATTAAAATAAAATCAAAAGCAATTAAAATTTAAAAGAAAAAAGGAATAAAATAAATTTGGTCACAACATTTTTTTGGTAAGAAGAATTTAAGGAATCCCTTGAGTTACAAATTTGACATCAAACTGAGCTTTTAAAATTTAAAATTAAGAAGAAAATTTTTTATTTGTTCCGAAACGATTTTACAATATAGAAGCTTTTAATTTTTTTTATGTAATAAATTTATTCACTCAGGTATAGAGTGATGATTTTAATTAAATTATTTTCACTTGGCTCCTCAATTTCAAGTAATTCTCTTAATTTCTGATGATTAATTCTTGTCAAAAACATTATCAGAAATTGGCGAATTGCTTTTAAATATTTAATTGATTATTTTAATGATATTTGATAATAAAAAATGCAGCTCCCTGTCTATTATATTAAAAATTTCTTTAAAAATACAAGACTGGCTTTTTATTTTTCAGATTGTTTAACAAAAAAATTTATTTAGCATTTAGATATTTTTTACACTGTAAACAATATCAGTATTAATGTTGATGAATTTGATGTTGAAAATGAAGAAAAATAAAAAACATTAGAGACCTTAATTTTTAATATTCTATTATTTGGTCTAAAAACAAGACGAACTAACAGTATATTTAAAAAAAATTAGAAGACTTTCAGCAAAAAGTAAAATATAAATGTTACTAATATGATTATTGCATCAATAAGGTAATATTTAATGCTGAGTTTTGTACCAAAATATATTTTAGACCATTTAGATACTCAATGGGTAAAGGTGATTATGGTATTTTTATGCGAAGAACATCTGAACTGCTCTTAAAGCCAATTTCCTGATTTACCAATGTGTTTTTGGATCACTGACTGACCCAACTTTTTCTATTCCATATTTAATATAAAATTCAATCATTATAAACATTATAAATATTTCAATCAAGCTTCTTCTTCTTTTTCAGATGTGACACTTCTCATTCACATGGAAATTCTTTTACACACACTTAGCCTTAGTGAGATCTAATCATGGTCTTATACAATTCCATCCAAAGCCAAATGTTCGCTGTATTTTCGACTTTTGAGAATGTTTATCCTGAGTAGCCCATTTTAGATCAAATGATAGCTTTGTGGCTGACAAAAAAATATATAAAATTATGAACCAATAAAGGTGCTTATGTCTCGTCTAAGGAAATTTTTATTTTAAATTAATGATTAAATATTGGAAATATTAAAACACTTATATAGCATCAAAGATGTTGAAAAATATACAGAATAAATATAATTAAATCATCAATTTAGAGATTGATTCAGCTTCTTTTTTTTTTTGGAAAGGAAGCTTCTCATTTTTCAAATTGAATAAGTCTTGATAATTTTTTTTTTACAATCACTATTAAAAATTAAAGATTTAAATTAATTTTTTTTATGTTTTAAATGTTTAAATAATACTAAAATAGAAAAATAATTCAAGATACATTCTTTTCAAGTTCGAAAGAATAAACAATGGATGTTTTAATCAAAAAGAAGATTTTTTAGTTTAGGAACATCATTAGATTTTTTGATTAGTTATGATAAAATCTCAAATCACTTTTTTAACAATATTCTTCCATAAAAGCTGATATTCTGATTTCTCAAACGGAGCAAGTTGGCAAAAAAAACATTAGATGCTTTATTTGGACAGGTAACCCAGGATGATCTTTGAGAAGAACACAATTAAATCAGAACATCGAATTATATTTATAAAAAAAATTTTATATTTTTATTAAAATATATTTTAGAAACAAATAGTCACGTAATTTTTAATTTAGAGAAAAAAAAATTCATTCTTAAAAAATCTGGAAAATCTAAAATTTTTCTTATCTTTAAAATAAGCATTGATGGAAATGAAAAATCGAAATAAAGTTTCATGAATGTAAAAAAAAAACTATTATTATTTACGCATTACTTTTTTTAATGAAACTCATATTTTTATTCATTCTAAAATAAAGTCGCAATTTAAAACGCAAAATTAGCATCCGTGTTTTGGTATCTTAAGATAAAATACTCATGATTGAAAATTATTATTTTTTTACTCAATTTAAAAAAAATTATTTTAAAATTTCTAATATATGATAAATCTTGATTAAAAGCATTTATTTGATTATCAGTATTTGATTGTAATAGAGTAAATAATATTTAGATTTTTTCTTCAATTTTTGCATGCATTTTGTAATTATGGCTTTAAAGGAATCAAATAAAATAACAGTCTTCAAATCTACTCGAAATTAGGAAAAATAATATTTTATCTTTAAATTAATTAATTTTTACCAAATTAATTTCTATGTCAGAAAATCAATCACCTTAATTTTATACATTCGAAAACGATCAGGCAAAAAAACTAATTAAGTCAAGAAGAATTTCCAAAAAATTTATCCACAAATCTAATTGACTAAGTCTTGATAAAATTAATTTCTCAAGCTATCTAAATAATCATAAAATATTTGTAAGTGACTTTTTTTATTAGCACTGTTTGAAATAAAATTAAAAAACAAACTTGATGATTTATCTTACAAGTTGACTTATTTCTAGATTAAAGTTTATTTGAAAAAAATTAAACTCACAAAATTTAAATTTTTGTTGTAATTAAGTTTTTCAAAGAGTCTTAACAGCAAAACTTAATTATTTTTTTAGAGGCAAAAAAAATTTTGAAATTTAAGTAATATTTTGCAAGGAAAAAAAAATATTTTAGATTTTCATCACATGATTAGATATATTTAAAATCGATTATATTAATTTCAGCATTGACGCAGTTTTTTCATTTATTCAAAAAAAAAAAGGTAGGAGTTTTGTCAATATTATCTAATGTTTCCAAATTCTGAAATTCGTCTCATTTGGTTTGAACCCGCAGTGGCTGCTTATTTTTAGCAATTTGTAGTAGCAAAATATGATCAGATTATTGACTAAAAACAACAAAAAACTTTTGAAATCAATTAGCTAATTAGTTAAAAAAGTTTTATAATTAAAAAAAATGCAAAATTCTTTCAATATCACATGCAAAGGCTGCAAATTTGAATTTTTACGACCTGGGCCAGTGATTGTTGTGAACACGTTTTGGTACCACGTGTGGGTGAGGCCCGAAAAATTAATTAAACATGTCGAAACTTTATCAAAACTATTTCAGAAGTGAAATAGGTGTTTGCCTTTACAAAAAAAAAAAAATAAAATAACTTTTTTTTTACGTAATCAATTAAATGTTGATGTGCTCTCGCTATTTCTCATTAGTGAGATTAAGTGCTATTACTAGAACTAGGAGAAAATAGATAACAAAAATTTCATAATTAGAAACAAAAATGTTTTGAATTTAAATTTTGTTTATGTTTCAAAAAAAAAAAAAAAAATTTTGTTTCTCTATTTGAGAGCGCATTTAAAAGAGCTGAGCTAAAAAATCTTGGCGGTTTACAGATTCTTTTTTGTTTATCATCTATGTTGAAATGTTAAAATATTTATTAACCGAAAGACCTAGTTTCAAATGATAATTCGAACACAAACATAGATAAAATCGATTTCAAATTTCAAAAGCGAAATCAGGTTAAGTTCCAGTTAAAAGATAAACATTTCTGGCCTGTTTGCCTTCAACAAAAATGCAAAAAAGAAATGCCAACAGATAATTATCTGCCAGCACATGTAGGCTATAAATTCAATGCAATTTTTGCATTCTAAGATCAAATCGATAAAATAAACTTCTTGTCAAATTTCAGATCAGTATTAAGTGATGGCACCAGGATCTCAAGGAGGACTACTCCTTTTTTTTATCTCTTTTCCTACTTAAAACTATTATATAATGTTTTTCGTCTTTTTTTTTTTCCAAAACAGGCTTATCGAGATAAAGACTTGTGATTAATGGCGGATACGTGGGCTCTGCTATAAATTTCAGAACTCTATCTTCAAATTTATCTAATATTAAAAAAAATAAAAAAATTTTTTTTTATTTTTAGAAATTTTATTTCATTCAATTTAAATTGAGCAATAAGCCAACAAAAAAATTTTTTTTTTTTATTTTTTTCCAGCATATTTTCAATTTTTTTTATAATGGTCATAAGCCCAAAAAAATTGCCAAACTTTGCTATACTGGTCTGGTTCGCGCTATCCACATTACTGAGCGGCCTGAGCGCCAGCTACGGCGCGCACAGGCCTCACTTTGACGACTATGAAAAAATCAAGCAGCAAGCCATCATAAACTCATTCAAGACCAAGCTGGTCAAGTTGCTGGGCATCGACTTCATGCCCGAGAGCGTATTCATGAGCAATGTGACAAACCCGCTGCCGGAGCCCATGGTCAAGGACGAGCAGCACCTGAGCAGAATGAGGAGCATCAGCCGCAAAGTGCGCAACAAGGAGATCCGCAACTATGTCCATTTTGAGTCCAAGGAGTCAGATGAGCCAGAGCACTCGATCAACCTGAATGGCTCGATTGTCCAGCAGATCACCCTGCTGCCGGACAAAGTGGGCAATGAGTGGTGCCAAGAGCTGATGATGGACATGGGACCGCACCGGCCGCGCCATCACCACAGACGCACTTCCTTTGTCACCCTTAACTGCATGACGTTTGATCTCAGCAAACAAAAGGAATTCACAGAAAAAGAGATTAACAGCGCTGACTTGTACATCCGCATCAATCTGAACAAGCATCTCAATTACGAGTTTGCCAGCCACATCTACCTGGAGGTGAACGGTGTGCTGATCAAGCGCATTAACTTGATTGAGGTGGATGGCGATGAGCAAGAGGCTGACAGATATGGCTTTGTGGCCCAGGAGCCCGTGTTCGACTCGGCCGATGTCAGAAAAATAGCCAAGGAAGTGGTGGCCAGGGGCAAAGAGCCGCTGATGAAAGTTAAAGTGCTGTTCAAAAATGACTTCATAAACACCAATGTGGCCAAGTTGAGGCAGATATTTGCCGATTTGGAAGAGAATATGGCGCTACATGTGAAATTTGGCGAGGAAAAAAATTCCAAAAGAATCTCCAAAAGAAATATTTATGCCGGACACAGGAAACAAAACAGCTCCAAGAATCAGAATGTGTTCAAAGACTGCTCCGAGCTGAGAAGATCGGGCTTCAAGTCGAACAATTTTTCATGCTGTAGAGAAAGTATTCCCATATCGATGGAAGAGATCGGCTGGAGCCACTTTATCATTGAGCCTAAAGTAATTGAGTACAAGTACTGTCGCGGCAGTTGTTTGTGTAAGTATTTTGAGAGATTTTTGTTGAATTTTGTGATTTTTTGTGCCACTTCTAGATGGAACTGCACAAGTGTTCAGCAACACGAACATTGTCTACAAGTCGTTTGAAATACAGAATTCATTCGAAACGCCATACTGCTGCAACATTTTCGAGTATGACGACGAGATTACTATTATATACGGCTCGTCGCCAAATTACATTAGAAAATCGGTGTCGCTAAATGCCAAGACTTGCATGTGCTCTTAGTTGGTCTTTGGAGGAACAAAAATAACAATTCAGTTTTGTGAATTATGTGTTTTATATTTGTAAAGAAAAAAAAATTAATATTTTAGAACTATATTTAAAATAAATTTGATTATTTGAACCCGGAAGAAGAATATTGAATTTTTGGTATTTTTTTCTACTAATGTTAATTTATTTGTTTGTGTTTTAAGTTTTCTTGCATTTTTTCCAAAATAAAAAATTTAACATCTTATTTTTTTTTATTAAATAATTTCTGAATTTAACAATTTATACCAATAGACCATCGTGTGCCATTGTTCCGAGAAAGAAACGTCAATTTTATAAGCAGACATGAAAATTATTTCCAATGATAGGTTCATCATGTTATTTAAGTTGAAAATGTATACAAATAAATTTTTTTATTTCTTAAGTGTTTAAAAAAGTTAAAATTTAAAATTTGTCATCAGAAATTAAATCATGTTTATTTTCGAAATACATAAAAATAATCTTTTTTTTTATGATACAAATTTTGAATAAATTGAAAATTAATAAAAATTGAATTTCGGTTTTTTTAATTTCTAATTATTTTTTGTTGATTTTAGTTTCTAATTTCCAACTTTAATTTAAAATTAATTCGATTTTAATTGTATCTGAAAAGAAGGACTAGGAACCGTTCTACTAAACCTGAGGGTCTCAATCAAATTATTTAATAAATATTAATAAATAATTTGAATTATATTTTGATAAAATAGATAAAAACATCCAAGATAGAATTACTAGATATACAAATAGAATTACTTGATTAAAGCAGAAAAAAAGCAAAGCGAATCGAAACTTCAGCAAATACATTTCAAGAAATTAAAATAATATAGATAAATTGTTTGGTTAAAGATGAACAAATGTTTTATTAAATCATAATAATAATTTAATAAGGATAATTTTACCTTAAAATAGATGACGAATTTGGAAAGATTTTTAGGCAGTAAGAGTTTGTTACAAAGGAATCAATGATTAAAATGTTTTTTGTAATCAATTAATAATAATAATCTAATTTCAGACCAACTCAAAGATGATATGAAAAATGAATAAATCAAAAGTACTTATTTTTATTTTCGATATTCGAGATTTCATTTTCAAGAAGAAGTTAGAAATTTTTCAACCATTTTTTATTGGATTCATTTTTAAAGACACATTATAGATTAAAAAAAAATAGAATTAATAAAATCTAGCTTGAATATCATTCTTAAGTAAATGGATCAGGTTTTCTTACAAAGTAAGATTCATTGATTTAAACGTTTTCAAGAAATAAATTTAAGATCAGCGATACCAATTAGATTTCAAAAATAATCTTAAAATATTTATTTTGATGAATTTTAGTTTTTGTGATAATAAAATTTTTAATTAGTTTCAACTTTTTTTCTCTTTAACTCATAATTAAAATAAGTATATACAGCAAAGCATTTTTTTAATTTAGTGTAAACATTTTCAGTTTTTAATTTTGATTGTTAGCCCGGTTTTTTAAGGCGTGTTTAGTTTGTTAATTAGTGTTCTTTAAAAAGTTTATGAATTCTCATTATGGTAGCTTGAAGTTCGATCTATTTTACATTTAGTGATGTAGAAAATAAAAAAAAAATTGAATTAAAAAATATATTGTGATGATTTTTTGTTGACTTTTTTAATTTTTAAGATATTTTGTACAATTTAAATGAAAAAAAGGAAATTCCGTTTCAAACTTGTGGGTTAAAATTGAATAAAAAATCATTTTTCTACAAAAATTGGATTGAAAATTAAAAAATAAAAATTAAAAAATTAAATAAAAATTAAATTTGGCTTATTCTAATGGAAAATATATTTTTGAAACTTATATTTTATAAAATTATTTTTATTTTTTAAATCAAAATGTCTAGATTAAATAAAATTCTTGAGAATTGTTGTTTCAGTTAAATAATAAATAAAAAATTCTTATTTATTCAGGAAATACTTTTTTAAATGAATATTTGATCCAATTAATTAATAATATTGCTTAAATTTTTTCCGCTAAACATCAAAATGATTTTGGGAATCGGATTTGCAAGTTTTGAAGTTAATTTGTATACTTTTTGACTGAATTGATCCTAATTGCTCAATAAATTACAAATTCAAATAAAAATTTCACAAAAATTTATTGAAATAATTAATGATAACTAATTTTGGTTTTTTTATTATTTAAAAAAATTAAAATAGTATAAATTTAAATTTTTCTTATAATCGAGGTTTACACCTCGAGGCATAAAAACCATTTTTTAAATACAAATTATGCTATTGTTTTTTAATGAGTTAATTTTAAGAAATCTAAATGCGATTTAATTAAAATATCTTATTTTCTCATATTTTTCAGGAGGTTAATATGAAAAATAAGTTGTATCCAATTTAAAAAAAAAATTTTTTTCAAAAATTTTAATAGTAATTAAATAGAGATAAATTTTTAATTCAAGATAAGATTTCAATTACAATGTTTTTAATTTCCATTTTTACGCCTTAGAAAAAATATCCAGAAATAAAGATGCAACTATTTAAGCATTATAGTATGTAGACACCTCAAAATTTTGAATTTTAATTTGTTATCAGCAATTCAGAATATGAAATTTTGAAATTCAATTACAAAGCTTTATTTTTTAATTTTTAAATCGGATATTTAATCTTTAAAAAATACATAAAGCATCAAAAGAGAATTATTATTTGAGAGCTTTTGATAATCAATAAATAAAATTTAATATTAGCTTAAAGATGAAAGAAGACACCTTGATTATTTAAGAAGTTTTTTTATTAATTACTAAATTGGTAAAGTAATATCTGTTTATCATTCTACGGAAGGAGTAGTCCTTAATTAGCTTTAAATATAATGAACAGCGAAAAATCTTAAAAACTTTATTTTCCGAGAATCTAACCAATTATATGCAAGAATTTAAAATACACATGTAATAATTTAGAATTTTTTAAAGTTTCTTTTGCCATTTATTCTTTGATAATATTTAAAACCAGATTCTAAAAAACTTGCCCTGGATAGTTTTTAGTTTTCGGCTCTACTTTTTTTAAATCACAATATTTTAGCTATCTAAAAATCTTTTTATAAAAAAAAAATTTTTTTTAAAAAAATTTGAAACTAAAATTTTACTTCTAGCAGAATTCGGAAACTAATTCCTTAATTCCAAAATTAGGTATTTTGAATTCAATTTAAAACAAAATAAAAAACAAAAAAAAATTCTAAATAAAATTTCTAGGTCTTCACTGTCTTGGACAAAATTTTAAAAAGTTTCTTACCACGTTCCATGGAAATTCGTTCCATTATTTCTTGACACGATTTTTTTGAGTTTATTGTTAGTATAGAATCTAACAAACCATTATTAAAAATTATCACTTAAAAATCTTAAACTTCTGAACACTGATTTTAGAGAAAATAGGAAAACCTTTGAAACAAAAGGAATTTTTTTGAAGACCTTAAGATTTTTTACAATTATTTTTTATGTTAAGGTGATAAAACTTAATTTCAAGTCTGATAAATCAGCCATTGTATTAAATGCAAAAACATTTGATTTGTTACTTTTTAAATTAATACAAACTGAGTGAAATTTGAGAAAATTAGAGTTTATGGTCGTATTTTCATAATAACGCTCAAAAATTATCTTAATAAAAATTTTGAAGCATTTTTATTAGAAAAATCAAATGCAGAGACATGTTTTTATGTGTAAAAAGCAATACTACACCATAATAAAGTATTGTACATTTTTCTGTATCAGAGTTGCTTAAAAGTCACAAGACTTTAGTCAAGTCCTAGTTCGGACTTAAAAAAATTCTAAAGTGAGGTTTTGGACTTGACTTAAAATTTGTGACTTTTAAACACCTCTGATCTACATGCATGAAATTTTTAAATAGATTAAAAAATTCAATTTAATATGAAATGTTTTCTTTGAAAATATGCTTCTGCAGTAAATTAATAAACAAAAATAACTTATAAACCTTCTTTTAATGATAATTTTTGTGCATGATAATTTAAATTTGATCATTAACTTAAATTTGCCTGTAAATTGAGGGACTTAAAGAAAAGTTTAATTTTTTTTTTTTTTTTATTTGAGAAATTTCCAAAATAAATGTATTCAATGCAACACAATAATTAAAAAAATTTAACATGAATTTTTTAAACAAAATAAATTTAAATTCGGGCAATATAATAGGCACATAATTTATTTAGGAGCTAAAATATTTTTTTAAATTAAATATGATTATAGATAAGCCGTCAATTGAAATTTTTAACAAAATACAATAAAATCTCAACTTTTACAAAAAAGGAATGTATTTCGAAAACCAAATTGACTTTTATTTGGAAAAACTCTTGTAAGATGCGCGAAAAAAAGAAATTTGTACAATGAATATAACACATATTCATTATTTAAAAAATTGAAAACCTTCTACAAACTTTCTTATTAAATTTAAAAAATTATTATTTTTCTTTAGAAATTCACTTTACTTACTAATTGAACTTACTTAACATAATTATCTAATTTTTTTCAAAATTTTATCACGTGGCTGAAAAGAAACACTTTTCATTCCAACAAAACAAGGCTCTGCCTAAATTATTTTTTTAAGATATAATAAAAGTGTTAATCAGTCTCATAAGGTATGGGCACTAGCCCATTGATAAATCTTGAAATTAATTATTTATTTAAGAAATAATAAAAAAAGAACTAAATAATAAATGAAATAAAAGAATAGAATAAAGAAATTCAAAATAAAATCTTTTTTTTTTAATAACGAGAAAAATTAAATTAAAAAATATAAAAATGAATTAAAAACAACGAAATTATTAAACAGATTTGTTTAAAAGTCACAAGTTTCAAGTCAAGTCTATGTCCGGACATTTTTATATTTTTTTTAAAGTTAAGTCAAAACTTTGACTCTGACTTTTTACCATTTTGACTTTATACTTTGAATTTTTACCAACTCTGCTACTTACACTTACATAAAAATAAAAATCCGAACTTTTTTTAGAATCAGACTTGTTTTTAAGTAACAAGTTTAATTCAAAATCAATATTTTAGTTCTGGATTTTTACCGTTCGAAATGGTAATTATGGAGACCAAGCAAGTGTTGGACTTTAAAAAAAAAAATTAAAGTCTTTGACGCGGACTTTTGAAAACTTAAACGACACTGTTTTTAACACTATAAAATTTTTAGTAATGTAAAATTTTTTAAATTTCTTTAATTCTATTACTAATTTGGGTATGAAAAATAATGTGCATTATTTTACAAAAACTGAGTTTTATTTTTCCTATAAAATGTTATCCTTTAAATAAAGGTTAATAGAATCATCAATGCAGCGAATTTAATACAGTGGTGATTTGAAAACAGTATTTTACGAAAAATTACGTAAAATATCGTGAATTGACCAAATTTTACCACATTTTAAGTAAATTAACGTAAAATCCGAAAAGTGAAAAAGAGGTATTTTACGAAAATTGACGTAAATTTTCAGGATTTTGAGATAATTTTGGTAAAATTTGGTAAAATTCAAAACGGCCAATTCAAAATTCAAAATTTTTGAAAAAATGTCTGTTTTTTCCAAAAATCGAAAATTTAAGAAAGTTTTTTTTTTCATAAATTGGTTTAAAAAATAGTTATTTTTGAAAAAAAAGAAAAGTTATCAAGAAAAGAAAAAAAATATTTATTTACATATTTTAATCGAATAGTAAAAAATCAATTTAATCAATCATTTTATAACCACAAACCACCAGATCCTAACAGATCTGGAAGTAAAAATCTTATTTCAGCTAATTATGAAAATTATATTTTTAATCTATTATTTAGCGAAATGGGTGTTCTTTTTTACTAAAAATTTTCTGCTCTAAAAATTTAGTATTCTGAATATTTTTGGAATTTTATCAGAGTAAACATTTCCGACTTTGTACCAGGTATGAAAAATAGGTATTTTCTTTGTAGAAATTTTTTAAAGATAAGTTTTTTTCTTTTAAAAACCGTTTAAAGTCTTAGAAAGTTAGCTTCACAGTGGATTTTTTTAAATAGTAAGATAAAATGATAAAAAAACATTTTCTGCAATCTGTAAAGCTATTTAAACATAATCTGAATTAGTAACTTTTATCTTAAAAGCAAATCTTATTTTAGGGTTTTATTTAGAATATCCTGGTCTAAAAGTAAGAATAATTTCGCATAATCTCCAAATTTAATAATTTCAAAATAATTTTAGTGTTTTTTTTCATAAATAAATAAATATCAAAATAAAAAATGTGAAAAAATAATGAACGAAATAAGCATATTGATCAGCGAAGTACCTTGTGAATACCATTCCAAAGACTTGCGTCATTTTTTTAGCTATTCAGTAGAAAAAGAATTTTTCATTAGATTCCATTACCGAAAACGTCCACATCAGTCAAAAAAATTCAATCTAGCCTTAGTTAAAATCAAACCAAACAAATATGACGAATTTTTTCAAATGTACGAGTCCAAACAATGGTTCGACTATCAAAATCAACCCAACAGGAAAAATCTAAAGTGTAAAATTATGAAAATAAAAAAATTCGAAGATCAAGATTTGGTCAACTTGGTCGAATTTTGCCAAATCCCAGATTGGATGAGTCAGGGAAACGTCGGAACACCGACAAAAAAATTCCTCAACTACATAAACCGATGCAAGATGCCTTCTTCGATGATCAGTAAATTGGGCATCAATATTGCTGATTATAGACGATGTACTAAAAAAAAATATACCAATGTCCAATTTGATTATGATCAGGATGAAGAGTATAAATCAGAGGATGAACTGGAGGAATGGGAAAGACACGAGTCCCTACATGATGATGTCACTAAACAAGACAGGACATCACCCTATTTGTACGAAGATGAAATTGAGCTTAAGTGGGAAAAAGGTGGATCTGGTCTTGTTTTTTATACAGTATTTTTTTTTTAATAAAATATTTTTTGTTATTTTTAAATTTTATTCAGGATGAAAATTTTTGGAAAGATTATGAAAATAAAGATTTTGATGCCGAGACAGCTGATGATTGGGATTTGGATATGAGTGTTTATTACGAGATGGACCAAGCTGATAAAGACAGCGCCGATCTTCTAGACATGCGAAAGCAGAATATGCTGCGAAGAGGTGACACTACTTTGGTGAATGACGAGCAAAGACACAAACGCTTGAATCCTTTTGCTAATCCAAAGCCAAAAAGATGTAAACTTTTTGACAAAGATTCATTTGGAAGAAAGCAAATGGAAAAACTTGGATGGAAAGAAGGTGAATCGATTGGACTAAGACCAGGTCTCAAAAAAGCTTTGGATGCTAGTGAAGCCAAAAAGCCAATGGACAAAACAGGTCTGGGATATCATGGTGAAAAAGTTGACCGCGAATTTTTAATAAAATTAAGAAAAGACAAAGAAGAAAAGCTAAGACGCCAGTCAGACTTCTATATTGGATCAATATATGATAAAAATCCAAATAGGCCAGACACTTTATTGACAAGATTTGAACCAACTCTAAAATATAAATAAAAAATTAGTTTTTTTTTCTCATTTTTTTTTTCATGTTAATAAATTTTTTGAAAATTAAGTTAATTTAATCTAAAATTTTTAGTAGATTGGCATGTATTTTTCCATTATTGATGAAAATTCAAAAAAAGCCTGTTTTTTTGGCTTGGGATTCACGTTGGTTATTTTGAATAGACCGAGGCCATTGAAAGGCAGAGAAATGACCGAATCAGTGCGGATAAAGTGGTCAATAGCATTGAATGACTCGTTTAGAATAGTCTCGACCACATCTCTGGAGTATTTGCGCTTGGTCAGTTCGCTGATTGCCGAATAGTTGATTCTATGCACTGGAATGGCTGTGTTTACAAAGTCTTTTTCGTATTCTAGATAGTGAACTTGAGCAAATTTGTCGCTAAGCAAAAAAAATGGCTTCAATTTGAGCAATTCTTTTTTGTTGCCAATGTCAAGTCTTTTCTCGACGAAAGTAAATGTGCCAAAACCGGGCAAGACTACTCCGCGTTTTTTGCTCATCTCGTCCCGGATGGTGTAGGCCAACGCATCCCATATAATAAAAACATCTTTTTCGCTAATCGAGGATATTTTTAATTTGTTTTTCGACTCAGCGCTGCAATGTCGAGCAATTTTTTCCATAATTCTAAATTTTATTTCTAAATTTTCTGAAACAAAATTCCAGTTGCTAATGAAGTTAGTAAAGTTTTATTTTTGCTTTTGTTTTGTTTGAGTATAATATATAAAACTAACTCTTTCGGCTATGAACATCAGACTATTTTAAAATGTGATTTAGATTTACATTAGTTGATTAAATATCCCAAACTTAATCAAAAAAAGTTAGTTTTTCTTTTTCAATTTATTTTTTTAATTAATTTAAAATGCTTTTTGCATTTTTGTCAATTAAATGAAAACGTTTTTTGCTATTTAATTGGAAGAAAGCCTAAAAATTAACAGCAAAAATGTTTATTTTGGAAAATATTAAAATTATTTTTTTTTAAGATCTGAAAAAAGATCTAATTAAACTATAACTATTTATTAAATTATTTATTAATAATTAATTTAATAATCTATTAATATATATGGTATGTTCTATTGTGTTTTATAAAAATTTTGAATACAATTTTGAAAATATGCGATGGTTAAGATATATTTTATTTTAGAAATATTTTGAAAAATATTTGCAATGTCGATCTATTGAAATTAAAAACAGTGTTTCAAACATTCAATTTGAATAAATTAATGATTAATTAGCATTAAAATTTCTAAAAAAATCATCTAAAACTAAATAATCTATGTTTGAAATAATATATTTAATTTCAATAGAGCGACATTGCAAATATTTTTCCAAATATTTCTAAAATAAAATATATCTTAACCATCGCATATTTTCAATGAATTTTCATATTTGTATTCAAAATTTTTATAAAACACAATAGAATATACCATATCCAATATTAAATAATGATCAATTTAAATCAAAATTTTCTAAAAATTTTGTTTTTTAAATCTTTGTACTTAAGTTAAGTACAAAATGATTAAAAAAATTCTAAAAGCTAACAATTAGTTCTCTAAGAGATTAACGAAACGCATAGATAGTTAATCATGCTTAAACTAATTTTAAATTGTTAAAAAACACATTAACTTATTTTTTTTACAAATTTTTTTAAAAAATCTAGTCAACTAAGTAAAAAAAGCAGAGTTGCTTAAAAGTAACAAGTCAATTCAAAACCATGACTAGGACTTAAAAAAATTAAAATTCCAAGTTTGACTGTAACTTGAATCAGACTTATTGGGAGTTTTTTTGATGACTTTTATAAAAGCCTGTAAAAAACCCAATAAAAAAATAAAAAAATATCATTTTGATTTATCAAAAAAAGATAAAATAAATTGAAACTGATATTAATCTCTTTCATACCATGGATTATCTAGACTAGCTAAAGCAAAAGGTTTCTTTGCTAGAACAGTATGGAAGGCAATCAGCTACAGCAAGGAAATTTACTTTAAAATTTACAACAGTGTAGCAAAAGCACTGATTGACACATAAAGGTGATTGAAAAATTTTGTGACCAAATGGTCATACTTTTTGTTCAAAAAAAATTAGTAAAAAATTTTGTGAATATTTGTTCAAAGAGTTAAATGAAGAAAAAAATCAATTGAAGTTAATGAAAAAAAACTTTGAAATTTTTTTTCAGTTGATCATAAAATAAACCATTATAAAAATTAAGTAAAATTTGTGATCTGAATCTGATAATTTATTTTAAAAATTTTGAAAATAAAATATTCTGAATTTGATAATAATCATAAAAAATAAAAATTGAAACTCAAATTGATTTCAATGATTCGAAATCTTTCGACCCCATACAACCAATCACCCAATATAATGAATATTAGCCTTATAATTTTTTCTTTATGTAACTATTTCATTTATTTTTTTAAGTTCATATTTTTCTTCTCTCATTTTTGCCTATTCGGACAATATTTCTTCACTGGATTTTGAATCAATCAAGATTAGCTTTATTTATTGCTTGTAGACCATTAAGTAGAGCAAAGTCCAGTTCGTTAAAATCATCGAATTGTGAAAATTCATATAAATCTTTCACGAATTACAAAAGTAAAATTTGTTTTCATTTATTAAATTTGGCAATTGAGCTTTAAAAAAATTTGAGGTAAAAAATTTATTATTTATTATTTCAAAAAATTAAAGTTGATTTTTATTTTTAAGGATAGATTGATGATCGAATAAAACATCAATAATTTGCGATCTCTTTTTTTATCTGTATCTATTTTAATAGGAAATTTTTTCGAAATTTTATAATTTAATCTTTTTAAAAGCTAAAATAAATAGTTTGCAGATGGATTAAAGAAATTTAAAAAAATAGCATTTACTTTTAAAATTTAGTTGAATTTTTTTGGTAAAATCTTTATTAAGAAAAAAAAAAAAATAAAACAATTTTCTTCAAAACAATCTATTTTTCTAACTATTATTACAAATTAATTAATATGAAATTTTAGATTACAAATTATTTTTTTTTATTGTCCTTTTTCTTCTTCTGCATCTATTTCCGAAATTTTTCTTAGTTGATTTTGATGTGTAAGAGTAGATGTTTGTGTTCGTAATTTTATCAAGTTTTTCGGAATGAAAAATTCTAGTAGAGCTTGGTGAAGTGGCAATATTTTCAAAAATGGATGAAATTTTATTGGAAGAAGACATATGGGTTGACACGAATGTTTGGGTTGGAGTGAGAGTCTCGCTAGGGGTTGTCAAAATTACTGAAGCTGTTGATGTAGTTTGCAAATAGGGTGCTTTTCTTGAACAGAGTGGACCTGTAAAACCTGAAGGGCAAACGCATTTAAAAGCCGAATAGCTATTGACTGGCTGACTTGTGTTCAGACATTTACCTCCATTTTCACATAAAAAAGTTTCGCTTTTACACTTAACAGGCTCGACTTTTAGAATTATTTTAAATTTTTAATTTATTTTTCCATTCATAAAATATTCAACAACAAAAAATATTAAAAAATTTTAATTTTCTAAGATTTTAAGATCATTTTAAATTTTATTTAAATAACTAAAAATTCTCAAAACTAAAATCTGCCTTAGCTTTTTAAAATAACAAACATAATAGATTATTTCCATGTGCTAATTCATTAATTAACAACATTCATACCATAATATTCTAAATTATCTAAATATTGTTCAAATCCAAAAAATTGCTGAAAATCAACTTAAACGTCAAGCTGAGTTTTTTAAATAAAATCAAGTTCAATTTATAATTTCAGTAGGATTTAGAAAATTAATAAGAATAATATCAGATTAATGAAAAATTAGCATAATACAATAAACCACCTTTAGATCTCTATACTTATTTTAGAAAAGTAGTGAAGTCTATGATAGAAAAGACAAAGAAGAACAATTGAATGTGTATCAAATAAAAGCAAAATCTACCTAAATTTTTTCAAAAACTTTTTCAATTATTATTGAATACCTTTTATTAGGAAAAATAGAAAATAATTTAAGTAATGATTCATAAAAAATAGATTTTCTTTTAGTCCTTTTTTTACTTATATTTTCAAACTAACAAAAAATTTTGAAGAAAAAATAACTTAATTTAAGAAATTTCTAATAAATCTTTTTCTTATCTTTTTCAATCCTCAAATTAGAACTTTATTATTGTATAAATAAATAAATGAATATAATTTTATTAGGCATGTAATTTCTGATAATTTTTTATTCTCTATTTCAAGCTTAAAAAGTTTTATGGTATTTAAAAAGTTAAAATATATAAATTTACACAAATACATATTTTTAATTATTATTTAAACTTTCTCTGCATTTTACTGAAAATAATTTAATAATTATGTAAAAAATTTCAGAGTTGAAAATTTTACATACAATCTTTAACTGGAATCTGACTTTTGTGAAAGTTCGTGTTAAGTTAAAATTAAAACTTTAAAATTCTGATTGGAATAAATTTCTTTTCAATGCCGAAAAAGGAACTTAAATTTAAAATTTAAAATATTCATCTATGTAAAATTATATATTTTTTAAAAATGAAATTGAGAATTTCAAATCACTATTTGTCTTTATTCCATCATCATCATCATGTAATCTTATTACTGATTACGAATTAAAGCAGGTTAACAGAAGATTTTACAAGAGTCATTTTAAATATTATTATTTGTTAATAAATTAAAGTTACCTTGACAAAGACCACATGACTTACGGCAAGATGTTTGTCGACTAGCCTGAGAGCATGAATTGGCATCCGTTGGACACTTATCCTGAGTATCATAGCAGGATAATTGTAAATAAACTTTAGAAATAGAATTTAAGAATCTGATTAAGATCTAAAATAAGAAAAAACTTGTGCAAAGAGAACAGCAATATTGAGAGCCAGGTCCACTCTTGCAATAATTGTAAATAGAGTACTTGTTTGAATCCAGAATTGAAAAATACTGAGAACACGTTCTTGATAGCTCATAGACAAGATAAAAATCATCCATCCATTGGTAAATAAGTTGATCTCTGAACGGACACTTTGATTGTGTAGCCTTTGAGCTCTTGACACAAACTCTGTTGATACACATCTAAATAATCCTAAATTAAAAAAAAAAAAAAACATAAATCATTAAAAATTTCATTTTACCGAACCAACACCACATTGAGTTCCATCGAGCGCAGGTCCAATCGAATATGCGATAAAGCCCTTATTGCACTCTAAATTCGAGCATAGATTTTTTACTCTAGTCTAAATTTTTTAAATTAAATATTCTTAAAAAATAAAATAATTTATACAAAATCATTAGTTGAATCACGGCCGATCTTAAGGCGACATTGGTCATCAATATCCCAATACTGTCCGATTAATTTAGGATCATAGACTTCAAATACACTTTTCACTGGATCATTTTTTAAGCAAATATAACTCGGATTAAAATATCCATTAGTCAGCAGAGCCTGCTTAAAATTTGCTATTGAGCATGATGAAAATTTTTGAAGATTAGCAAAATTTTTTGACAATGACGGATTTGCTGAAAGAATATAATTATCAGCACTGGAACACGCAGAAGATCTTCCTTCACCATCATGCAATCCGCCCAAATTATGACCTATCTCATGCGCAATTATCTAAATTTTGTTTATTAAAATATTTATAAAATTTATTAAATTAAAATATTTTTTTAATTAATTTGAAAAATACATATGGAACCATGGCTGGATTGTATTCTTCCACAATTGAATATTTCATTTGATCATGACATACGCCGGCATTTATTGTTCCTCCAGTTATGTCATTTCTAATAAAATCAGTCCATAAATCCTTACTGTTGTTTATTTAAAAAAAAAATTTAAATAAAAATTTAATTTTTCTAATTACCGCGTAATTCCAACTGCATGATCAAATTCAAAGTTGAGTTCAAGCGAATTAAGATAGGAACCAAGCTTGGACAAAGCTTTTCCAATAATTATAACTTCTCTATTACCGTAAATAGGAAATGATGGATCTCCCACATGACTCCTATCGGTCCAAATTGATTCTTTTGCACTCTTTAATTAAAATTACAATAGAGATTTCAATTAAACAGAGTTGGTCAAAAGTCGAAGTCTTAAGTCACAATGGTGTAAATTCAAAGTAACTTTGACTTTATAATTGAAGATTTAGTTTTCACTTAAGAACATAATTTAAAATAAATATTGTTTTTATCGGTAAAAAACATAATTAAAAACACTTTTAAATGAGCTAATTAAATGGGTGAAACTCGTTCAAATTTGGTCAACACTAAATTTGTTTCAAGTATCTCTAAACTTTCAAAATCGGTCTTTTTTCTATTTATTTTATTTTTTTCTTTTCTTTAAATTTTTATTCTTTTTGTATCAATTTTTTTTATTTGTAATTTTTTAACTTTTCTTCTCCTTAAAGGAGGTTAATTCATTAATTAATAAATGAATAATTAAAAACGAACGATCAATTTCTCTTACAAAAAGAAATTAAAAAAAATATCTTAAGTCTTTACTTTACTTGAAAAAAAATAAGACTTAAAGTCAAAGTTCAGACTTGACTTTGGACCAACTCTGCAATTAAAATTTAAATTAAGTTATAATTTTTACTGAAGCAACCAAAATATTTGTCAGTCTAACATTAATTCGTAAATCTGGATCAGTTGACAATGAATTTTGAAATTTTTGATTAACAGAATTGATCACATGAGCATAATAAACTCGAATGTGCTCGAGTATCAAACTTAAATCATTAGATTGAACCAAATTCTTGTAATAATTATAGATTGAGATATCAAGAACAGCCACAGTTTCCACATTCATTATCAATGGTCCGCCATTATAAATCCTATCAGATCGGACTTTGACTTGCTTACCTTTTTTTAAAAATTTAAATCGAATAAAATTCCTAAAATTCAATTTACTTTTTATAATATCGTTGAATTGAGTTTGACAAGAGAAATTAAAATCAGTTAAATTTTGTCTAAATAATCTGTGATTTATTTTTTTAATTGATCCTTTAGATAAATTTAATAAGTAAAAAAAAAATTAGATTATTTTTACTCCTTGATCTTTTAAAATTTAGATTAGGTAAAATTGAAAAAATTTGATCATCACTGGTCAATCCACCGAACTAAAATTAAAGATTACTCTACTTTGGTTTTTAAATTTTAACTCACAATTAAAAAAGAATCGGATGAATTTTTGACAACTGTAGCATATCCGTTTCCATTAACATCTTTATAATGAATATATTCCTTGAAAACTTTTAGTTTTATTTTTTAGAAATTTTATCAATTACAATTCTTTTATTAGGGTCAAAAGTATAACTTTGGTCATTTTGGTTCAAAAGATTAATATTTGGTATTGCAATAAGTGGGTCGGGAAAAAAAGCACCCAAATGAGTCTTATTTCCATGATTTATAATTATTGTAAAACTTTGAGGAAAGTTTGAAGCGTTTTTATGTCTAATGATGAGTCTAAATGAATTTATTTCATTGCCGATTTGATCTAAGTTGAGAAAAGTCATTGTTTTAACTAAAAAAATGTAATGTATTAATTAAGATTACTTCTTTCATCAGGAACAAAAATGGCATTCATCAAAGAGATTAAAATTAAAAAGTTAGACTTAAATAGAAGTTTTTTCATTTTTGTTTGTTAAGAAACAAAATCAGGGGGTCTTTTTATATTCAGAATTAGTGTACCGAAATGTTTGACAATAATTAAAAACGAAAATGACAATTATGTAGTAAGAAAAAAGCTTTTCCTTCATCATTTGTCTGTAAAAGAATCCTTAAAATTAAATTTCAATTAAAAAAGTTCCAAGCTTCAATATTTGCTTTAATTAACTAGTAGAAATTCATTTTGGTATTTTTTAAATAATTTTGATTAATTTTGCTTTAAGCTAATTAACATTAAATAATTAGCGGAATTTGACATAGTTAATTATCATTAGATATAAATAATTACTAAAATTAAAAAAAGTTTTTTTTTTTAACTCTCATCCGTCCAAAATAAAAAAAATAGCATTTTCGGGTCAATTTTGACCCGACAACAATATTTTTTCTATTCTGAACGGATAAAAGCTAAATTTATTTTTTGTACAAAATTAAAATTAACGCATAACTCGAATTTATGAAAAAAATAAAACTCTAGTAAATAAATATTTTGGCAATGTGAAATTTTAGTAAAAAGATTACAGTATAAAAAAGTAAAATCATATAATTTTATTTTCTAATTGTGCAAATATGGTTTTCTAAACACTACAATATTGCATAAAACTGTACAAACGAATTCTAAGCTCTGCAAAAACTCTGCAATTTTTTGTATATTTTAAACTTATATTTTTTGGTCAAAATAAAAATTTTGTTCAATTTTTAATTTGCTCTTGTTGCTCAAAAATTTCAAATGCACATTTTTAATTGCATTGCACATTTGTAATTTTTTTAATTGAAATTTGAAAGTTTTAAAAGTTAAAAGACTGTGTAAACTTCAATGCAATGAAATTTCGCATTTGAATTTTTTGAGCAAAAAAGAGCAAATAGAAAATTGAACAAGAATTGCCTATTTTTTGATGGTGTTCATTTTACAGAAAATTGCAGAGTTTTTGCAGAGTTTGAAATTCTTTTGTAAAAATTTGTACAATATTGTAGTGCTTGCATATATTGATATTTTACAATATTGTTTATGAAAAAAATTTTTGCACAATTAGACAAAAAAATTTTCTACTTTTGGTAGTGTAATTTTTGTACTAAATTTTGACATTGGCATTACTTTTAAAATTTACAATTAGATTAGTTAGAACTAGAACACGGCTCATGTTCTTCGTGCACATTAATTTGCCTATTTTCAATATCTACACGACAGATTGGACACCTTTTGTTAGATGGCAGCCATTGATCAATACACTCTGAATGAAACAAATGCATACAAGGCAACCGTCTGACATTTTCTTCAGATTGAAATTCACTCAAACAAATTGTGCATTTTTCTTTTTCATGCTCTTTTGTCTTCAATTGAGTGTATGTGTAGGCTAATGTATTTGCTTGGATGATTTCTTTGGATGCTCCTCTGTTCAAAAACAAAAAGTTTTCTTCGAATTGCAACAAGTCTTGCAACGCTCTATCAAAAAAGTTAACTCGTCGACTAAAATATGAACTTCCCATCAAAGTTGGCATGTTGAACAAAATTTGAAATGGCAGATGTTGATTGGGAAAATTTAAATAACTTTCCACAACATTTCCCAATGTAGTCCTGTTTCTGTGTCGACTGTGGTCACCATTTCCGCTTTGATGATTTAGCAGATTAACATAGGGTGTAGAAGGAGCATTGTGAATTGTATTTGAAGGAAAGATTGGCGTTGCTAGATTATTTGCGTCTGCAAATCTGTGCTCATGGCTTTGGCTTGGATGGATATTTTGAGAATATCTTAACCTAGCTGTTTCATTTGTCCTTCTCATTGCGTGACGTTGTAATTCAACTCTATTTTGCTGGTCACGCCACATCCTAGATAAATGATCATTTACGTCGGAACGACCTCTGTTATAGTTTTGCTGCATGTAATTGTTATTCGAAAAATTTGGCTGAGAAACGATGAACGGCGCAGTTTGATGAGGTCTATTTAGAAGGGGATGATTCGGGCAGGGCACTGGCGAAAGGAACAAGACAGGTATGCCAGGATTACGCTGTATCGGTTGGCTGATTCTCACATTTGGAGGAACAAAAGTTGAAGCTAAAGTGTCTGTTGAAGTGACATTCAAATTGTGAAAATATGCCGAGTTTTCAGGCCTGAAATTTGTATATGGAATGTCGGTGCCATTTAAAGATGTGTTTGTGCTATTTTTTTCTCCTTCGATGATAATGTCATCATCTTCAGGGTCTCTGTCATCGTCTAAAATTATTTCCTCCAAATGGTTCCGTTCCGGTGCATGTTTCCTGTCAACGTAAGATCGTTTTGAGTCGGGCTGTTCATTATTTACTGAGTGGTCATCGCTTAAAGAGCGCTTCAGAGCTTTTTTTATCTCAGCCGAAGCTGACGTCGATGGAATATCAATGTCTTTCTTTTCGTCTAGGCCATTTTGACCAAAGATACTTCTAGAAATAGTCCCATTAGACTCGTTCATGATTTGAACCTTTGCTTTTTTTGCAAAATTAGCAATAGAAATTTTTTTGTTAAATTTTGCCTCTTTCTCTGTTTTGAAAGCTAAATTAATAATTTAAGAATCATAATTTGGATTTAATAAATTATAATATAGCTCGCAAATAATTAGAAGCAAAATTAAATTGACATTTTCTTGAGCCGAATATTTTGACACTCTAATTTTGGGCACACAGAGGACGATTGGGGTAAATTTTGATGTAAAAAACAACATAAATATAAAGTGGATTGTCTGATTTTGTCGATGCTAAAATATCTTTACATATATATTAAATATTTTTAAGCTAAATATTGATTTATTAGAAAGAATTAAAAAATTACATTATATTAAATTTTTATTTATTTAAATGTAAATTTTGTAAAATTATAAAAATGTAAAAAAAAAAGTATTTAAACAATAAAATTTTAAACAGAATTAAATAAATCAAAAATAATAGTAATTTTATTAAGAAACTAAATAAACCGATTATATTTTTATTGAATTTTTTTTAAGAAACAATTGCATTCAAAACTAAAAATCAAAATTCAATCAAGTAGACGTGGTGATAATCCGTGTGATGCAGTAAAACAAGCCCGTCAAAAGTACACACCAAAAAAAGAAAAAATATAAAAAAACAAGTCAAGATAATTATTCAAGTGATGCAGTAGTTGATTTACTTTTATCTACTATTCAAGAAACTAATTTCTAAAAAAAACTTGTTTTCTTTTTATTTTGTTTTTTTTTAATTTTAATAAAATAGTTTAAATTCAATTCCATTTCATTATTTTCTTGAACCATACTTTTTGTTAATAAGCAGCCTTAAAGATTTCGCTTTGGTAAACCAATAACGATTATTAAAAGCAGTTTTTTTTTACATTTATATCATTTTTAACTAGTTTTACATTAATCTGAATTTTATATTTTTACCTAAATGTATAAAATAAAACTAACTTAAATGTAAATATTTAAAAATTTACATTTAGTTTGGCAACCGTAAGTTGTTATATATATGTAAAAAAATTGTTACCTCTATTGTTGTGTGTGCAGTTTTTTTTAATACTATACAAAATACATTTTCAAAAGGAGGGGCTCGCAGTGGAAAAAAAAATTTAAGAGAATTAAATTTTATTATAGTGCCGATTTGACAAGTAGGTTTCTGGTAATTTTACGTAAATTTAATTTGTAACAAAAAGTGAATTTACGAAAAAATTGGTAAAAATAAAGTGTAAAAAAAAAAAAAAGAACAAAGTATAAAAAATTAAATAGCTTTTTTTCTAAAATTTCAAAATTAATTCTGTTAATGCAGTTGCATCACCTGTAAAAGTCTGCAAATGCTGTGAAAAATGACTGTAAAATGCACTCTGCTCGATTATATTGAAATTTAATTTCTGCTAAACTCTGCAAATTTAGCAGACCTTGATATTTGATACAACCTTGAATGTTGCACTATGCTGTATTTACAGAATTAAGTTTAAACCTTTAGAAAAAAAGTTATTCAATTTTTTTACATTTTTTTCTGATCTTTTTATCATTTTATACTGAATTTCACAAAACCTTTTTATTTAAAATTTTTAAATTCTTTTTGAAATTAAAAGATCCGTATTAGTATTTTTATTTTCAAAAATCCGGATCAGATGATCCGTAATAGGATTTTAGGGACAACCGTTAAAAATTAATAAACAATTTATTAAAAAAATCTTATTTTTGTTTTTGAAAATTTAAAATTTATCTGAAAAATTATGACTATTTTTGATAAATAGAACTTTTTAATTTTTAAGTCCGTCCCTGGCTACGCCGCTGAAAAAAATAGGTAAAAGTTAGAAGTTTCATCAAACCCTTTTTTATCAATATTAATGTCTGCTAAAAATGAATATGGCAACTTTTTTGAAATTTTGAAATTACGTTGTTTAATTTATACTCAATACTTAAGCATGTTAAAATTTGAAATATAATTATGCAATTATTTCTAAAAATGTAAAATAGAAAAAATAACTTTCCATAAGTTATTTTAAATTCGTAAAAGACGTGAATTTACAAAATTCCTGATTTATTAGAAAATTAATAAAATAACTAGCAAAAAATGATTAATCTAAATTTACTGTAAAAAGAATTTTTTTTAGTATTTTACTAAGAAAACAACAGTTTTTACTGAAAAAACTGTAAATATAAAAAATTAATTAATTTGTTATTTATTTTTAAAACATAAATTTGCCTAATGACATCTCGAATAACAAAAAACGCCTGACTTTTTGCACGTACATAGGCATTATAAATTATAAATTTCATGTCCAACTTGAACATGAATTTCATAATGGTCTCAAAAATTTGTTCATAAGGAACGAGAAATTGAAACGGATCATCAAGTGATTTTCATTTTAGAATTATTTTTTTTGTGTCTCCCACAGTGAAAATTTTTATTTAAACATTTTTTGATAATCATCGAAAGAAGTTTTCTATTTTTATCTGGATTTTGTAACTCACTCTCGGTTAATTTCGCTTCAAATAATGAGTAGAATTTTTCGCTTTGCTGACGCTCTTGGTTGACATTGAGTTTCGCCAACAATGGTAATATACTAAAGGCAGTTTTGGAAATTTGCAAAATTACTTGCCTTAAAGTTAATTTGTAAATTTACTTGAAAAATAGCAAATTATTATTTTTTATTTAAAATTTTATAATTTTCCTAATTAGCCAGGAATTTTGTAAATTTACGTTTACTACAACAAATATATAAAAATAAATAAATTAATTCTTAAAAAAATATTTTCTTGCAAAAAAAACTATCTTTTTATTACCAATCGTGTCAATTTTGACACGACTTGGTTTTTAACTTGTTGATGATGAAATAAAGCGTATCCTTATAATGTTTTTTAACAGATGATGCCTTTTCCCTTTAAAATAAATAAAATTAATAAAAATAATGAACAATTATAAATGTCGATCAGATTAACTGGTCAAAGAGTCCGCAAGCACCTTGTAAGATTAAGAAATTGTGATGATTTGGATTCTGGCTCATCCGATGAGAAAATAAATAATGAAAACGAGAGAGATAAAGAATATCAGCCACAAAACTTCAGCAATCTTGATGATTTTTGACTTGACGATAGTAAATATGATCCTCAAGTCATGTAATTTAAATTTCAAAATATTATTGATAAAGAATATTAAAAAATTAAATATTTAACATTTTTATAAAAATCTAAATTATCAGCATTTTAATACTATATCAACAGATTCGTCAGTAAAAAAATCATTTAAAAAGCTTTTTCCAATGTCATGTCAAAGAAGACACGTTGGTAAACTAAGTGTAAGAGGATTGTGGTAATTTGAGTGTAAAAAAGTATATCAATAATTCTGGGTAAAATTTTTCTTAAAGGAAAAAAAAATTGAATAGTATCTTCAAAACATTTAAAATCTAAAATCGAGAATTTCTAATTAGAATTTTTCTAATAAAAAATGAAAGGTTTACGTGTCTAATATAATGAATAATAAAATAAAAATAAATATTGAACGGAATTGATTGGTTTTATTTATTTGTTTATAAAATTTTTATTTGCAAAGGAAAAACATCTATCAATTATATCAAATAAATGTGTCTCAATATCGAAAATAAAATCTAAAAGGAAAAAAATTTAAATAAATAGGAATCAATCGAAGCATGAAAATTAAGCAATATATAAGTATGTTGATTATTTTAGAATAGTCACAACTTTTTCCTAATTCATCCATTTCCTCAAAGTCTCTAAACTTGTCTTGATTTCGAAGATGTTCGGTTCTTTTGGTAAGCATCATGATCCTATAGATCGATTGGAATATAAGAATATTAAAATCTTAAAACTTAGGTAGTACATTAAGCACTTCATGTGGCTCGTCCTGTCCAGCACCTGCACCATGTCCTCCACCACCACCACCTCCACCTCAACAGGTACCTGTTCCTGTTCCAGTTCCTCAACCATATCCAGTTCCAGTTAGAATTCCTAGACATGTTCCGGTACCAATTCAAGTACCAGTTCCTCAACCAGTTCATTTTCCAATTAGAGTTCCAGTTCCAAGAGCAGTTCCTGTACCAACCCCAGTTCCAATTCCCCAACCAGTAGAAGTTCCAGTTCCGTATAAGGTTCCTGTTAGAGTTCCAGTGCCATTGCAATTGACTTATCACGAACCTGTTCCACAAGCTCAAACTGTTCAATTACCAATAAGAGTGCCAGTTCCTCAAGCAGTTCCTGTCCCAACTCCTGTTCCTACTCCTGTTCCAGTAAGAGTTCCCATTAGAATCCCAGTTCCACAACCATATCCAGTTATTGAACATGTTGATGTTCCATATCGAGTTCCTGTACCAAAGCCGTATCCAGTGTATGAACGATTCCCAGTTCCAGTTAGAGTACCTGTCCCACTAAGATATCCAGTTCCAAATCCAGTACCAGTGCCATTCAAAATTCCAACACCATATCCAGTTCCTCAAAAATACCCAATTGCCGTTCCAGTTCCTGTACGACAACCTGTTCCAGTACCAGTACCACCACCTTGCCCACCACCATCACCATGCTCAGCTTCTGTTTCACTTCCAAGCCCACAACCAGCCCAAATTCAACTACCAGCCCTTCCAACATCCTCTTGCCGAGTTTCTTCATTGTCAAGCTCACAATCAGCCCCAATTCAATTACCAGCCCTTTCATCATCCTCTTGCGGTATTTCTTCATTTCCAAATTTCTAAATTAGTCTAGCATTAAAAATTAATTTTGCCATAAATTATCAAAAATTTGATTTAATAAATCATTCATTTCATCTATAAATTTGTTTTTTATTCAAGACTGAGAAAAAATTTACACATAAAAAACAACATAAAAAATAAATAATAATTTTTTAAAATTTGAAACAAAAATAAAAAATCTATATTTTAAAGATCTTAAACCGTCTTTGATCTGAAAATAAAAGGCTTTTATCATATTGATCATTTGTCAATTTTTATGCATTTTTACAAAAGATTTAAAAAAAATTGAATAAAAATTGAATCATTTCAAATGAGCTTTAATATTATCAAACCAAAAAAATAGTAGGAAATACCATAAAAATAGAAAATTATACCACTAATTTAATAAAACAACCACAAATTAAACTTTCAATCACAAAATCATTTTTTTTCAAGTATTTTGGTTATATTACCAATTATTTTTATTTTAAACAATATTTTGATTACAATAACCATAAATTTAATAAAAATTATCAAAGGAATTTTTAAAAATTACAAAATAAAAAATGATTTCTTAAATTTATTCATTTAAAAAAATATTTTTTTTTCAATTTCGTCTCTCAAATTTTGCCTTTTTTGATATTTCCGAATCTTGTATTAATACCATTATTATTGATTTTTAATCCTCTAAAATAATAAATTGTTTATTTTTTCATCTTTCAAAAAAAAGTCAACCCTTATCAAAAGTAAATATTTTATAGGATCGATCTTGATCAAGTTAAGTCTGATGTACTCAAAACTCTATATAAATTAGAAAGCGGGGTAAAGATATTACATATGATCTACACAAGTCATTTGAAGACTTAAATAAAAGAGTCGAAAAAATAAAAGAAAAGATTCAGAAATATCAATAAAAGCAAAATTTGTGACACGTGAAAAAATAACTATTTTTTTATTTGAATAAATCAAGAAATAATTTTTTCTTTTAAAAGACCTAAAAAAAATTGAATTTAAGAATTAAATTTTCAGCTTTAAAATATTCAAATTTTTCTTTTATTTATGAAAGAATTGATATATTAATTAGAAATTAGAAAATAGTGTTGTAACTTTTTATATTTTTGATATTTTTATTTATCTACTAAGCTTAAAGGTTTAATTTTGACAAATTTTGTGTAGCCTGTATAATTTTTAATTCAAAAAAATTTTATACACTTTTTGATAAAAGTAATTACAAAAACAGCCAAATTTTTGATAAATAAGAGAAATTAAAATACCCTTCAAAATTATCAATTTTTGTGTTTGTTTTTCGTTTAAAGAAAAAATAAGAAAAAATTTTTTAACAATAAAAAAGTTTTCAAATCAATAAATGTGAAATTTAAATTTTTAGCAAAAAAATTTAAAACAGCAATTTCACTTTCAATAATTTCTAGCTAAAATATCTATTAAATAATTTGTATCAAAACAAAGCATTTGCTATGACCCCTCGACAAAATAAAGAATAATTTGTAGGTTTAAAATTGATTAAACAATCGAAAAAGTGTAGGGGGAAATAAATTTGTTTATTGTTAATTTTCCTTGCTACATTGTCATAGCATTTTAATCTAAAATTTTTCAAATTGATATACCTTTACATTACTGTGTCTTTTGATTTATCATCAAAAGTAAAAATATAAACAATTTTTCAAGATGTAATCATCCATAAAACAATTTCTATTATAAATATGGATTGAAACTGATCGAATCAATACAGAACCTTAAATTATTTCAAAGAAATAAAATCAAAATGTTCCCTACTCTATCTTCAAGTAATAAAAATTCCAAAAAAATTCCATAACAAATGTGAAAAACTTTCTATAGCTTGTGGCTCGTCCTGTCCTCCACCACCTCCACCACCAGCACCATCATGTGCTCCATGTAAAGTTCCAGTTCCAGTACCTTGTCCAGTTCCAACTCCTGTACGAGTGCCACAATACTATAATGTACCATACAGAACCAAATTAAAAGTTAGAAATTATTAAATTAACTATTATTAATAGGTTCCCGTGCCAACTCCATGCCCTAGACCAGTTCCAGTTCCAGTACCAAAGCCATGCCCATATCCAGTAGACGTTCCACAAAGAGTTCCAGTTCCAGCTCCATTCAAAGTACCAGTTCCAACCCCAGTCCCACAGCAAGTTCAAATTCCTCAACCAGTTCCACAAATAAACAGAGTTCAAGTTCCATTGCCTTACCAAGTACCACAGCCAGTTGCTGTCCCAACTCCAGTTAGAATACCAGTTCGTGTTCCAGTGCCACAACCTTACCCTGTTCCACAACCAGTTCCAGTAGCTGTGCCAGTTCGAATTCCAATTCGAATCAGAGTACCTAGACCAGTTCCAGTTCCAGTTGAAGTTCCAATCCCCGTTAGAACTCCTCAAGCATGTCCAGTACCTCTAAATGTCCCAATTCCAGTTCCAGTTAGAGTACCAGTTGCTCAACCAGTACCAACTCCTTGCCCACAACCTGTCCCAGTTCCGATTCCAACTCCATGCCCACAGCCGGTTCGAATTCCTGTTCCAGTACCAGTTCAAACTTGTCCTCCACCATGTCCAACTCCTTGCCCAGCTCCAGCACCTTTTCCAGCTCCAGCTTCTCTATCATTTCAAGTTCCATCATTTTCTTTGCCTTCATCATGTGGTTCATCGTTTAACTAATCTAGATTAGATTTTTCTCTCCCTAAAAACCCCTTAAAACCTTTGAAATATACTAAAATAAAATAAATCATTTAATATTTTAAATTTTTTTTATTGCTTAATATTATCTTTTTAAGTGTTTTTGTCTTTTTTAAATTATATTCAGCAGGTTATACACCCAAATTCTTTGTGTAGCTGTAAGGTGTAGGTGTTCTGTATACCTACACCCTACACCGACATCTTTGACTTAATTTTTTTCAATTTTGTGTATTTGATGTAGGTGAAAGGTGTAAGTGTTCATTACACTCTTTGAAATACACCTGAAATTTAGGAGTTTTTGGTGAAAGAAACGAAAAAATTTAAAATTAAGTGAATTTTAATCAAATTAATATTCTGAAAGTATAAATGGTATATCTTAAGTTGTTGAGGTTTTTACTGATAAAATTCAAAATAAAGATGATGAGTTTGATGGGATCAAAGTTTTAGAATTTATAACGAGATCCAGCTCAAATTCTCTAAGTGAGTCAGATGAATTAAAAAAAAGACCGAAAAATAAATCAGTTTATTTAAAACGTTTATTTAAGAACAAAAAATAATATCAGCAAAATCATTTTGGAAAAAGAATATGCTTCATTCACTTGACTTGTTCGATCTGTTTTTAAGATTAGTTACAATTCTATGCTCAAGTGCTGAAGCAGAACGTTTCTTCAGTGAAGCTAGTAGATTTGATTAAAAGTCACCTAATCAATATGATAATTTATCAGTTGATCGATCAATTTAAAAGCAAACTAAAGATTTTTAGATAACTTTGAAAGTAAAAATTTGAATTGAGAGAACTAAACTCTGATAAACAGATAATTGATTGATTTTTTTTAAATCGAATTTTAAAGTGAAAAAAAATAATTTTAACAATAAATTATTTAAACTCAATCAAAATCAATAGAAGGTCAAAAAATTACTAGTCATGCATTCACTTGAACAGAGAAGTCTGACTTTTACTCTGACTTTTCTTTTCTTTGGCATGGGACTTTTGACTTTTAGCCAACTCTTCAAAAAAAATACTCATAAAGCTTTAATTTATTTAAAATTAATAAGATTCGTTCACGTCCTCGTTTACCTGATCTGAACCCTATTGAGATGCTATTGAATGAGATGGAAGTCTTTATAAGAAAATCGGGCTGTATAACAGAGACAGAAATTACTTCAAAAATTAATGAATTCCAAAAAATCTTAACGAAAGAAAAATTTATTAATACATAAATCGGCTAAAACATGTAATTAAGATTGTAATACGAAATAATAAGGGTTGTCAAACTCATAAATTTGAAATTAGGTTATTTTATCAAAAACATTTATCAAAATAAGAGTAAAAAAATTATTATTTTAATTTAATTTTGTTTTCATTTTTCGAATCATTTAAAATTGCAAAAATTGTGTTTTTATTTTTAAAATTATCTTTTGGCAACAAAATAAGAATTACTATTACTAATATTTACATTAATTTAGAAAATATGACAAAAAATTACATATTATTACATAAAATTGTGTAATTTTACGTAAAATGATGTAAAAAAATGTAAAAAAGTGTGATGTCTTTTTTTTCATTAAAAATTGTTTTATAAAATTCAAATATTTTTATTTATTA
This sequence comes from Brachionus asplanchnoidis, assembly GCA_025491095.1. NCBI lineage: Eukaryota > Metazoa > Rotifera > Eurotatoria > Ploima > Brachionidae > Brachionus > Brachionus asplanchnoidis. The sequence goes on along the minus strand of JAILYF010000008.1, from coordinate 3,430,001 downwards.
CCACTTTTTCCTTTAAAATCCAATTTTTTTTGGCCGTAAGCATTTTCGGCCAAACTTACTTAAACTAGTGTAATATTACGTAAAATAACGTAATCTTACCCATTATACAGTTTAACTTTAAACACTGTATAAGGCATTATTAAAAAATAAAAAATTCATTTATAATGAAAAAAGATGAATATTTTCTTATAATTAATGACTTAAATTTTTTATTGTTTAATTTTTTTGAAAAATTAATTTACGTTATTTTCATATTTCAATTCGTTCATTTTATGCCTTTTATAAAATTTCAAATAAAAGTTTTTTTTTATGCGTGAATCAATTTTTTTTTGTATTTAACCCCTATTTATTTGTTTTTAATCCTGTCCCATAGTACTTGATTCTCTAAAACCTTCCCAGTCAAAACCTCAATAATGTTTCATCGAGGAAAAATTGAGGATCATCGAAGAATCATCAAATTAACCAATGAATTTAAGATGAGATAATCAAAACCTACACGTATTTTTTTTAGCAACAAAAATAGGAGGAGTCACTATTTGAACTTTTCATGAACTTTGATTCTGTGCTTGAGTAATATTAAGAAAGCATATATGCATTAAATAACAGTCTTTAATTTTTCTATTTTGTTAATATGCAATTTGATAAGATCTTGATCGAAAAGACTTTTAAATAATGTTTGAAATTTTTTTTAACGAGTCGACTAAACTATTTCTTAAATATACTTATTTTTAAGCATGTATGCTGAGGTGTATGTGTGAAAAATTTATATAAGTATTTGATCCTTAAAATCAAGTCTTGTTTGTTAACTGCTTTAATTATTTAATGTCAAAACCAGATATTTCTCAGTCGACTAAAAAAATAATTAAGTCGTGAATCAGTAGTAAAATAAATTTAATCTTTGATCATAACAAGGTTTGTTTATTTAATTCATTAAAAAAATTTAAAATTAAGCTAATAATGAGGAGACTTTTTTTTAGATTAATCTGGATTAATATGGAATGAGCTTTTAAGAATCGGTATCGCCCTTTGTAACATTAGCAAGATGATAATTATTGCGGTTTTGTGAAATTTAGTTCAATAGAACAGACAAAGAGTAAAATAAAACTATTCCTTTATTTCTAGATGTTAGAAATTAATTCTGAAAATTCAAAATAGTGCAACATTCAAAGTTGCATAATAGACAACATTCTATTAAAACTCTCTAATATTAGCATAATTATATTTCAATGTATTTGAACGTATTGCATTCTGTAAAGAGTTTGCGCATCATTAAGAGACATTGAAATGTAATACCACAATGAATGTTGCACTATTTTGTATTTACAGAATTAATTTTTTACGTCTAGAAAAAAAGCAATAGTTTTTTTTTACTTTTTATTCTGTTTTATTGTACTAAATCTCACAAAACTATAATTTCTCAAATAAAAAAATAAAAAATTATTTTAAATAAATGAAAATCCGATGAAATTTTTATTTTCACAAAACTATAATTTCTCAAATAAAAAAATAAAAAATTATTTTAAATAAATGAAAATCCGATGAAATTTTTATTTTTCATCGATGAAACATTATGAATCTGCTCACTCCTCATCGACGAAACATCGATGTAAATATTTTTTTTCCATTGATGCTACATCGAATTCAAATTAAGTGGGTTGAAATCAAAATTATCGTTTATACCACAAAAAATTTTAACTAATTTTTAAAATAGATGATGAACAGTTTTTGTTTTAGGAAAATAAAATTTACTTTTAGTGCAAAAGTATCAAAACTAACTAAGAAATTTCATAAAAAAACAATTAATGGCTTGAATTAAAACTACAAATAGAAGTTTAAATTTTGAATTTAAAAATTCATTCTTTCAAATCTTTGGATTGTATAAGTGATTGTCAACTATAATATACTTGAGATTATGACAGAATTTCAGCAGAATTTATTAAATATAATTCTTATTATTTATTTTCTAAAAATTACTGTTGTATAATATCGTTCGATAAATGTAGACTAAATTTTGGCTTTAGATATTTAAAAAATATCAAATAAAATAGATAAAGACAGCCTTTTAATACTGCTGGCAATCGATTTTTAATCGATTCAATAATTTACTTACTTACGACTAATTTTTTCAACTTTTCTTTAATTTTAATTCTTAATTTTTTTTTCTTTTGTTGATTATCATCATAAATTGATTAGTCTAATTTTGACTTCAAAAATTTTCAATTTTAAAATCGATAATAAGAATTTAGCCGATTTTTTAATTTTGACTGTAGATTTGAGGCGATAGTCGACACAATCATTTAAATGGATATATATAGGAATAGTATATAAATTTTTAATTTCTTAATTTAGCTTTTTTTAAAAATGATTCAAATTATTTTAAAATTTTAACTTTTAGTCCATAATGCATTAGCTTAGAAAATTAAATAGCATTAATGGAAAAATGAAAATATTTAATGGAAACTTCATTTATTACATAACAAAAAATATAAGATTTAATTGAAATAAAAAATTTGAATCTTCTAATTGACTTTTTTTTGCAATTTACGATAGTATATTCAGTGACTATCGTCTAATTTTCATCTTGAATTGAAAATTGTCACTTTCATTACTTTGGCTTCAAAAGTTTCATATTTCTTTAGAAGCTCAATTATAATATAAACTCCCTTTAATTTATGGTTATTTACTTAGGTGATAATCGAAGTCAGCAATACTCAAAAATGATGACTTTAACCCTTTTATCTCAAAAGATAATAATTTAATACGTCTCTCCTAGATTCTAAGTTTAAAATCGTACCAAATTTGTGTTTGTAAAAAACAGAAAAATTAATTAAATCATCATGATCAAAAAATTATATATAAATAATGTTTTAAGTATATTAAGATGAAAAATTTCACAAGTATATTCTTATAGTATTCAATTCCAGCTTTAATTGGTTTGGTATAATCAATCAACCAAAAGTTCTTGGAAATCACCAATTTTTAATTAAACATAAAAATAAGGATTGGAAGGAATTGGAAGCACTAAGTAAATATAGTAAGCTTTCGGCCCATTTAACAAAGTATTTTCTTTATTTTTCATAAATTTGTCTATACTCCATCGATCTTTACTCCATTTAGAGCATATTTTTGTGAATTCATGCTTACAATTATTTTGTTAATTTGAGTTTAAAATCGATTTTAAAATTGATCATTTTGAAAAATTTTAATTTAAATTTTATGATTTTTTGAAGCAAAATTAGAATAAATAATGAATGTTATGATAAATAACAATTTTATTTTGATTACTAATTTTATTTAAAACAAGTTCAGTAATTTTAAATTTTATTTAATAATATTTCTTAAATTATTAATAATAAAAAATAATAAATCCCTAATTATATTCACCAATTCTTTTAATTCAATTTATTCAAGTGACTAACACTATTATGAAAAAATTTTATTTTATTCTTTGAATTTATTTAGAAAGACAAAACTTTACTTTATTTTATTTCATTCTATTTTCTTTTTTTTGTTACATCACCTACGCAGTGCTAACTGAGTAAATAATAATAATAATAGAAATAATAATACTAAAAAAAATAATAATAATAATAATATTAATAATAATGATAATAATAATAAATCCACAATTATATATTAAAATTTTTCAAATCAATGAAAAACTTTTGATTTTTGTTAACTATAATTTTCTTAGCATGATATTTTTTCCTGGCATTAAATTAAAAAAATAAATAAAAATTATTTTAACTATTATGAACTTTTAAATTTGATTTTTAACTTAAATTTGTTTTTTAGTTATAAAACCTTGTTAACAAAATTGATTTTGATATTATTTTTTTTGTGAATCTTAAATTTTATTTCTGTAAGTTGAATTAAATTTATGACAAAAAATAAGCCTGAAATTACTCCATCAATTAATTTTTAAAATAAAATTTTAAAAATTAACAATCACCAAGAAATAAAATATAAGTGTGTTTTGCCCATTCACAAAGCCAAAGCTTGTTTAAATTGAGGAAAAATCTTATCTTGAGATTCAATTGAAGAAACTTCTAAGAATCTCGAGAATTAAACAGATCAATTAGGAAAAGTAAATTAAGAAATGCATATAAAGTTAGATTTAAGAATTGATTGCAAGTTCAAACTTAAAGTATATGAAAAATTTTAAAAAAATTCTAAATCTTAAAAAAAAATTTAAAAAAAAACTAGCCTTTTTGATACAAATAAAAAATGAAATGTTTACGTGTCTAATATAATGAATAATAAAATAAAAATAAATATTGAACGGAATTGATTGGTTTTATTTATTTGTTTATAAAAGTTTTATTTGCAAAGGAAAAACATCTATCAATTATATCAAATAAATGTGTCTCAATATCGAAAATAAAATCTAAAAGGAAAAAATTTAAATAAATAGGAATCAATCGAAGCATGAAAATTAAGCAATATATAAGCATGTTGATTATTTTAGAATAGTCACAACTTTTTCCTAATTCATCCATTTCCTCAAAGTCTCTAAACTTGTCTTGATTTCGAAGATGTTCGGTTCTTTTGGTAAGCATCATGATCCTATAGATCGATTGGAATAAAAGAATATTAAAATCTTAAAACTTAGGTAGTACATTAAGCACTTCATGTGGCTCGTCCTGTCCAGCACCTGCACCATGTCCTCCACCACCACCACCTCCACCTCAACAGGTACCTGTTCCTGTTCCAGTTCCTCAACCATATCCAGTTCCAGTTAGAATTCCTAGACATGTTCCGGTACCAATTCAAGTACCAGTTCCTCAACCAGTTCATTTTCCAATTAGAGTTCCAGTTCCAAGAGCAGTTCCTGTACCAACCCCAGTTCCAATTCCCCAACCAGTAGAAGTTCCAGTTCCGTATAAGGTTCCTGTTAGAGTTCCAGTGCCATTGCAATTGACTTATCACGAACCTGTTCCACAAGCTCAAACTGTTCAATTACCAATAAGAGTGCCAGTTCCTCAAGCAGTTCCTGTCCCAACTCCTGTTCCTACTCCTGTTCCAGTAAGAGTTACCATTAGAATCCCAGTTCCACAACCATATCCAGTTATTGAACATGTTGATGTTCCATATCGAGTTCCTGTACCAAAGCCGTATCCAGTGTATGAACGATTCCCAGTTCCAGTTAGAGTACCTGTCCCACTAAGATATCCAGTTCCAAATCCAGTACCAGTGCCATTCAAAATTCCAACACCATATCCAGTTCCTCAAAAATACCCAATTGCCGTTCCAGTTCCTGTACGACAACCTGTTCCAGTACCAGTACCACCACCTTGCCCACCACCATCACCATGTTCAGCTTCTGTTTCACTTCCAAGCCCACAACCAGCCCCAATTCAACTCCCAGCCCTTCCAACATCCTCTTGCCGAGTTTCTTCATTGTCAAGCTCACAATCAGCTCCAATTCAATTACCAGCCCTTACAACATCCTCTTGCGGTATTTCTTCATTTCCAAATTTCTAAATTAGTCTAGCATTAAAAATTAATTAATTTAATAAAATCAAAAATTTGATTTAATAAATCATTCATTTCATCTATAAATTTGTTTTTTATTTAATTGATATACCATAAAAATAGAAAATTATACCACTAATTTAATAAAACAACCACAAATTAAACTTTCAATCACCAAATCATTTTTTTTCAAGTAATTTGGTTATATTACCAATTATTTTTATTTTAAACTATATTTTGATTACAATAACCATAAATTTAATAAAAATTATCAAAGGAATTTTTAAAAATTACAAAATAAAAAATGATTTCTTACATTTATTCATTTAAAAAAATATTTTTTTTCAATTGCGTCTCTCAAATTTTGCTTTTTTTGATATTTCCGAATCTTGGATTAATATTATTATTATTAATTTTTAATCCTCTAAAATAATAAATTGTTTATTTTTTCATCTTTCAAAAAAAAGTCAACCCTTATCAAAAGTAAATATTTTATAGGATCGATCTTGATCAAGTTAAATCTGATGTACTCAAAACTCTATATAAATTAGAAAGCGGGGTAAAGATATTACATATGATCTACACAAGTCATTTGAAGACTTAAATAAAAGAGTCGAAAAAATAAAAGAAAAGATTCAGAAATATCAATAAAAGCAAAATTTGTGACACGCAATTGAAAAAATAACCATTTTTTTTTGGATAAAATCAAGAAATAATTTTTTCTTTTTAAGGACCTAAATAAAATTGAAAAAAAGATTGAATCATTTAAAATCACATGATGAAAATTATTATCCCTTAAGGAAAATTGGTAAAACAAAAAATTTTGAAAAAAAAAAATCTCTAGCCAAAAATTGAAAAAAATTAACTTTTTGTTATTATATGATGAACAAAAATCAATCTTTAAAAAATATTTTATATTTTTTTTGTTTTTATTACTATTTTTATTTGATTTTTTTAATTTTAGAATTAAATTTTTATTTTCAAAATATCCGAATTTTTCTTTTATTTATAAAAGAATTGAGATATTATTTAGAAAATAGAAAAAAGTTTTGTAACTTTTTATATTTTTAATATTTTTATTTATTTACTAAGCTTAAAGCTTTAATTTTGACAAATTTTGTGTAACCTGTATAATTTTTAATTCAAAAAAATTTTATACACTTTTTGATAAAAGTTATTACAAAAACAGCCAAATTTTTGATAAATAAGAGAAATTAAAATACCCTTCAAAATTATCAATTTTTGTGTTTGTTTTTCGTTTAAAGAAAAAATAAGAAAAAATTTTTTAACAATAAAAAAGTTTTCAAATCAATAAATGTGAAATTTAAATTTTTAGCAAAAAAATTTAAAACAGCAATTTCACTTTCAATAATTTCTAGCTAAAATATCTATTAAATAATTTGTATCAAAACAAAGCATTTGCTATGACCCCTCGACAAAATAAAGAATAATTTGTAGGTTTAAAATTGATTAAACAATCGAAAAAGTGTAGGGGGAAATAAATTTGTTTATTGTTAATTTTCCTTGCTACATTGTCATTGCATTTTAATCTAAAATTTTTCAAATTGATATACCTTTACATTACTGTGTCTTTTGATTTATCATCAAAAGTAAAAATATAAACAATTTTTCAAGATGTAATCATCCATAAAACAATTTCTATTATAAATATGGATTGAAACTGATCGAATCAATACAGAACCTTAAATTATTTCAAAGAAATAAAATCAAAATGTTCCCTACTCTATCTTCAAGTAATAAAAATTCCAAAAAAATTTCATAACAAATGTGAAAAACTTTCTAAAGCTTGTGGCTCGTCCTGTCCTCCACCACCTCCACCACCAGCACCATCATGTGCTCCATGTAAAGTTCCAGTTCCAGTACCTTGTCCAGTTCCAACTCCTGTACGAGTGCCACAATACTATAATGTACCATACAGAACCAAATTAAAAGTTAGAAATTATTAAATTAACTATTATTAATAGGTTCCCGTGCCAACTCCATGCCCTAGACCAGTTCCAGTTCCAGTACCAAAGCCATGCCCATATCCAGTAGACGTTCCACAAAGAGTTCCAGTTCCAGCTCCATTCAAAGTACCAGTTCCAACCCCAGTCCCACAGCAAGTTCAAATTCCTCAACCAGTTCCACAAATAAACAGAGTTCAAGTTCCATTGCCTTACCAAGTACCACAGCCAGTTGCTGTCCCAACTCCAGTTAGAATACCAGTTCGTGTTCCAGTGCCACAACCTTACCCTGTTCCACAACCAGTTCCAGTAGCTGTGCCAGTTCGAATTCCAATTCGAATCAGAGTACCTAGACCAGTTCCAGTTCCAGTTGAAGTTCCAATCCCCGTTAGAACTCCTCAAGCATGTCCAGTACCTCTAAATGTCCCAATTCCAGTTCCAGTTAGAGTACCAGTTGCTCAACCAGTACCAACTCCTTGCCCACAACCTGTCCCAGTTCCGATTCCAACTCCATGCCCACAGCCGGTTCGAATTCCTGTTCCAGTACCAGTTCAAACTTGTCCTCCACCATGTCCAACTCCTTGCCCAGCTCCAGCACCTTTTCCAGCTCCAGCTTCTCTATCATTTCAAGTTCCATCATTTTCTTTGCCTTCATCATGTGGTTCATCGTTTAACTAATCTAGATTAGATTTTTCTCTCCCTAAAAACCCCTTAAAACCTTTGAAATATACTAAAATAAAATAAATCATTTAATATTTTAAATTTTTTTTATTGCTTAATATTATCTTTTTAAGTGTTTTTGTCTTTTTTAAATGATTTTTTTTCATAACAAAGACAAATTGTCTATTTTACCTGATTTTAAGTTTTTTTAGTTATATTTTATAGTTATTTAATACCAAAAGAAAAGTTTTTCTTAAAAATCAATATTTTCAGAAGTAAATAAGCAAATTTAAAAATAAAAATTAACCCATTAAAAAATTAACTAAACAAATATCAAATTGTCTTAAAAAGCAGATAGCATCTTTAATATTAAATAGATTATTGCTTTTTTTTATATTTTTGAATATTTTCGTTTAATCTCGTTCAAAATATTTTTTCATAGACAAATACATGGTACGTTTTACCTGATTTCTAGTATTTATCAGCAAACTTTCGTTTGTTTTACTTTGCTGCTATGATGTCCCAATTCTTTATAAATCGATAATTATATTTTATATTCAATGTATTTTACTTTAAAACTTTCAAAATTCTTTCATTATTTTCATAATGAAAGTATTTTCATATAGTTAAGTCCTTATTTCATTTCCATTCAGCTACAACTTTATTCATACTCATTTTTCTGTATTATAATGTTTTCTTGGTATAATAGGATATTTTTGGCTCTATAAAATATTATATCTTTTAATTGAAGATCACACGGTGAAACAACATTCCCATTTTTATTTGTATGATGGACATAATTTATTAATTAAACCTAAAAGTGGAACTTAAATTTTAAATTGTAAAATTAAACGTCATTTTGCATTAATTTTATTATTTTTTTTATTTTATTTGTTTTCTGTACCGAGCTTAAGCTCAGAATCAGTTAAAAAAAAAATAAAATAAAAAAAATAAAAATTAAAATAAAATTAAAGTTAAAAAAATGAGATAAAAAAAAAGAATCAAAATAAAGGAAATAAGCTAAAAAAAATGAAAGTTGTAAAGACATATCTAGGAATAGATTGTTACATGTGGCACATGTTTAAATAGTTATGAATAATTATGAAATTTGAATTCTTTTTATACTTTAATCTTTTTTTTTATTGTCCATGGGGCTGTAATAATTGAATAAATATAATAACAATGAAAACCATATATTAACAAAAATATTTCTCACCTGGTTTTAGCGTTCTTAATTTTTAAAATAGTATCTCTTAGAATAGAATTAATTAATCTATTATATGATAATTAAGAAATCAAAGTTATAAATTTTATATTATAGTTTGTTTTCAAATAATAAATATTTTGAGTTAATTAAAATTTATTAAAAATATAAAATTATTAAAAATAAAGGATATGTACATTATCAATTATTAATTGACTTTAATTAATATGCTTTAATTGTACGAAACTAAATTATAATTTACTCAAAAGGTCGAAAAAATTTTGTTGTTTGGTTATGCCTTGGTTGTACATTAGGGTGATGTGCAGGGTAAACAACAGGACTCATTTGATTATAAAGATACATATGATAACTCAAGGCATTAGGTGTCGATTGATTGTAATGGTTGTAGATTGGATGAGTCGTGGGGTTGTAGTTGAATGATATATCAGCCAAACATGGTGATTGGAATGAAAAGCTAGAGTATCCAGAGTCATTAGTAGTTTTGACAGGCTCAGGTGTTTTATCCAAGTTGACTTTATTTTTTCTTGTAATTTTAGATGGTTCAGCAGTATGGTTATTTTCCTTTTGGACACGTTTTCGATATCTAGCTCGCTTATTTTGAAACCAAACCTGGACTCGGTCCTCGTTTGTGTTTAACAACTTGGCCATTTGTTCTCTCTCGTTGATGTCTGGATAGGGATTTTTTAAGAAAAATTCCTCTAATTTTTCTATGACTTCCTCAGAAAAGTTGGTTCGCTGTCTGCGCTGTCGCACTGGCGGCTGAGATTTACATAACAACATGTCAAGATTATTATTTTGGTTCATTTTAAAGTTTTTGAATCAATTTGTGATTAATTGTCCAAATGTAGTATGTTTAAATAGACAAATCGGAAAATAAATTGATTGAATTAATTAGAATTTAATTGAGTTGTTACTCGATTACGTACAAAAGTCGGCGATTTTTATTCAAAAAAAAAGATAACAGACGAAGAAGATAAAAAATCTCTGGTATCTTTTTCCGGTGAATTATCTTCTTTTAATGAGTGTAATTTACAAAAAAAAAAACAAATTCCACTCACAAGATAATTTTTCCGGAATCCTAATATATCTTATCTTTTGAAATTTTTCAACTAATAGATCCTTTACCAAGTCACAAAGATAAAATAGTCTTAATTGTCCTCTACCTTGATTTTTATTTACAAACATCCGTCAGGTGAAAATTGGGAAATGTGAATTTTAAAACAAAAGATCAGTGCCAAAAATCATGTGTCACCGGTAACTCTCTATTTCAGCATATTTTATTTTAACTTATTTAACTTTATTTTGATGTTTTTATTTTATATTTTTTTTTACAGAAGGAGCTTTAGCTCGGTAGAAAGCTTACAAATAAATAAAAAGATAATTGATAATTGCTAACCCTTTTTTATAACCAAAGAAGGCTCCCTGAAAATAAAAAAAAATTATCATTATTATTATTTTTCAAAAATTACGCCATATTCGGCGATGACAAAAAAATTAAATATATAAAATTATAAAGAATAATTTTTTAATTAATCAATTTTTTTAATCTAACCAACGAACTAATAAATAATATTTTTAATTTGATTTTTTATTTTACTAAATTTTAACTTATTTTAATAAGTTTACAGTAATTTAATTTTTTATTTTCTCCATTATTCTTGGTAAAAAAAATCTTTATAATGTTAAAATTTAATAAAAATTTAAATTGAAACAATTTTTCACTTTAAGTCTTAACATTTCTTTGTAAAATTTATGTATTTAATTAAATTTAAATCACATAAATAATGACCTTCTCGCCTTTTTATCTTCTTTTATTATTTTTTAATGAACTTTAGCTCGGCACAGATAAACAACATAAAAGATTGACATGACTTACTGATCAATAAATTTACTAATAAAAATTTTTAAGTTTTTCTAAAAATTTTTATATTTTTTTTTGGTGAATTTTTTTTCCAAAATATTATTAATAAATATTAATACTTAAGATTCTTGGTAGAATTTACAAAACAGATAAAATGTGGCTAAAATCAATAATTAATTAAATTGATCAGTTTGAATACAAAAATGTCATGTTATTAATTTAATTAATTCATGATAAGATTGAAGAATAGTTATTCTATTCAAAATGTTTAGGTATAAAAAATTGGAAGAAAATCTTAACTAAAATCTGAAAACAAAATTCAATTTTCAGATCTAATTATTATTTTAATTAATTTTTTTGCACATATAATTAACTAATATAGAATTATTATTGAATTTTTGATGTTTTGTTGCCGGACTCTGTTGTGTTAAGCGACCATTTGGATCTGGCCTATATTTCTTTCTTCAGTTAATTTTTCCTTTTACCAACAAAATTATTTTTTATTAAAATTAAATTAAATTTAATTTTTAAAAATAAATAATATTTTTTAATAAATCTTATATTATTTCAAAAGGTTTAATAAAAGAAAAAATAATTGCTTATGAAACCATAATGCTCATTCAAAACCCTAAACGATGTCCTATTTTTTTATAAAGACAGAATTAGAAAATAAATAGGAAATGATGGAAACAGGTCAAAATATAACAAGGAAAAAGCTGATCTAAACTTAAGAATATATGGAAATAAAATTACAAAACAAAAATAAACTTCTTGGTAGTTTGATTCTAAATTAAATTTTAGTTCAATGATAAATGAAGTTAAAGAACTTTGTAATAAAAGGCTAACTTTAATTTAAATAAAAATGAGGTATAAATCATAAAATACTAGGAAACCTTTATAAATCTTTAATAGGTTCTATTTTGGATTATACGTTCCCCTGCCTTAACTCATTATCAGAAACCAGTATTAAAAGAATACAGGCTATTCAAAACTTTCGGTCAAAATTAAAACTAAAAGGTGATATTCCCTCAAACATTTTACATCACGTGGACTTAAATAAACTCAAACTATTGAAATTTTTTTGAATTGAGTGAAAGATATGCTAAGGCATGACTGAGTCATTCTGTTACATTATTGGTCAAATGGTGCAAGAATATAGAATCAAGATATATTGTGTAATTTCTACCTAACTATTTCTTCCTTTTTTCCTGAAACTTCAAATATTTAAATTTTCTTTTACTTTTTAACATATTTTATTATTTATTATACTTTATCTTGTAAATTTTTTTTAGAAATGTAATTTTATTTAACTTAATTTTATTCTATATTTTATTCTGAAGAAGTTTTGGTTCGGTACAGATAAACAAATAAATAAATAATTGGTCTAAATTATGTGTAATGACTTTTATTGAAATAAAGACGTCCATGATATGGAAGACCTAAGATTTCAGCAGAGAAAGATGATCAATAATTAGTCCGTTTGGTACAAAAAAAAGAAATTCACCATCCCACATCCTAGAACATAATTGGAAATTGTCAAATGACCGAAAAGTATCAGATTCTCTGAAATGACAAAGATTATTAGAAAGAAAACTCTAATGGAAATATGCGAAATATAATCAAATTTTAAGGATAATGATAAAAAATTTTTTTAATGGTTATAAAAGAAGCATATTTTTCTAGGTATCAAGCATTTTTAGGTATCAAATCAATATATTTCTAATATTTTTTTAAGGTACCAGAATATTTTATTTTTGATATCATTTTTAATATTAGTTTTTTTTTAAAATTGAAAGGAAAATTAAGTTTTTGAATATTTTTATTAAAGAAAATATTGTTAAACGATTGTTTTAAAATAAAATGAAAATTTTAAAATTTGCATTAAGTAAAAAATTCTTTTTTTTTTAAAGTCTTACAGCAATTTGAGTTAAAATTTTTTGTTCATTTTTTGAGCCTGCAGGCCTTCCTCGCTTTTTTCCCTTGTATTGCAACAGGTTTGAGATTTCCCTGGTTGTCATTTAAGCTTTCCGTAGGCTCTTCTGGTAATTGAATCTTCTCTTCTTCTTCCAGATCTTCTATAATTTTATTTTGGCTAATATGAATTTGCAATTTTGTGTTGTCTTTTTTTATTTTTTCTCCTAAAAGGACATTTTTAGCGATTGGATGCCATTCTAGACTTTTACCACGATAAAGTAGTGCAAAAATATGTTTGCAAATATAATTTTTTTGCAACAAAGGACATGTGGAAGAACTTAAAGCATAATTTTCATGATTTAATTCAAGATTTTTATTTTTGATAGTTTAATACAAAAAAATATCATTATTATTATTTATTTCAATAAAACAAGAAAACTTTTTTTAGATTTTCTAAATCTACATTGTATGTAAAGCATGTTACATTGCAATAATTTAAATCAGACTTGTTTTTAAGTCACAGTTTTAAGTCTAAGTCACAAAAATTTAAGTCAAAGTTATGACTTGACTTAAATTTTTTTTTTTTTTTAAGTCAAAGTCATGACTTGACTTTAAATTTTTTTTTTTTTAAGTCAAAGTCATGATTTGACTTTAAATTTTTTTTTTTTTAAGTCAAAGTCATGACTTGACTTTAAATTTTTTTTTTTTTAAGTCAAAGTCATGACTTGACTTTAAATTTTTTTTTTTTTAAGTCAAAGTCATGACTTGACTTTAAATTTTTTTTTTTTTTAAGTCAAAGTCATGACTTAAAATTTTTTTTTTTTTTTTTAAGTCAAAGTCATGACTTGACTTTAAATTTTTTTTTTTTTTAAGTCAAAGTCATGACTTAAAATTTTTTTTTTTATTTTTTAAGTCACAGTCATGACTTAAATTTTTTTTTTTATTTTTTAAGTCACAGTCATGACTTAAATTTTTTTTTTTTATTTTTTAAGTCACAGTCATGACTTAAATTTTTTTTTTTATTTTTTAAGTCACAGTCATGACTTAAATTTTTTTTTTTTTTTTTTAAGTTAAGTCAGTGACTTAAAAATTTTTTTTTTTAGAAACAGGCTAAATAAAGCCGGTCAGCTTGACGGTCAAAATTTTGGACAGTTTAAAAATCGGTAAAAAAAAAGCGGGCAGTCAAAGATACGGTTACGTTAAGGCGGGCGGCCATTTTGCCGGCTTAAAAACCGGGAATAAAATAAAAAATTAATATAATTTAAAATATGTTTATTATTTAAAAAAGTTGTTTTTTAATTAAAAAAAAATAAATTAAAAAATTAAAAAGAAAAAAAAAATTTATTTAAAAATTAAAAAGAAAAAAAAAATTTATTTAAAAAATTTAAAAAAAAAAAAAAATTTTATTTAAAAAATTTAAAAAAAAAAAAGAAAAAAATTTTATTTAAGAATTAAAAAAAAAGAAAGAAAAAATTTTATTTTAAAAATTTAAAAAAAAAAATTTTATTTTAAAAATTTAAAAAAAAAAAAAGAAAAAAATTTTATTTAAGAATTAAAAAAAAGAAAGAAAAAATTTTATTTTAAAAATTAAAAGACAAAAGAAAAAAATTTTATTTAAAAAATTTAAAAAAAAAAAAAAAAAAATTTTATTTAAAAAATTAAAAAAAAAAAAAAAAAATTTTATTTAAAAAATTTAAAAAAAAAAATTTTATTTAAAAAATTAAAAAAAAAAAAAAAAAAAATTTATTTAAAAAATCAAAAGACAAAAGAAAAAAATTTTATTTAGAATTAAAATAAAAGAAAGTAAAAATTTTATTTTTTAAATTAAAAAAATTTTTATTTGAAAATTTAAAAAAAATTTATTTAAAAAATAAAAAAAAAATAAATAGAAATTTGTTGTTTGTAGTTTTTATTTATAGTCGTTGGTAATTTTTGACCGTTGGTACTTTTTGAACGTTGGAAGTTGTGGTAGTTGAGGTTGGGGGTTGTTGGGAGTTTGTGATTGGACGTTTACGAACAACCAATAACCAACAACATCCAATGTTCAAAAAGTACCAACGGTCAAAAATTACCAACGACTATAAATAAAAACTACAAACAACAAATTTCTATTTATTTTTTTTTTATTTTTTAAATAAATTTTTTTTAAATTTTCAAATAAAAATTTTTTTAATTTAAAAAATAAAATTTTTACTTTCTTTTATTTTAATTCTAAATAAATTTTTTTTCTTTTGTCTTTTGATTTTTTAAATAAATTTTTTTTTTTTTTTTTTAATTTTTTAAATAAAATTTTTTTTTTTAAATTTTTTAAATAAAATTTTTTTTTTTTTTTTTAATTTTTTAAATAAAATTTTTTTTTTTTTTTTTTTAAATTTTTTAAATAAAATTTTTTTCTTTTGTCTTTTAATTTTTAAAATAAAATTTTTTCTTTTTTTTTTTAATTCTTAAATAAAATTTTTTTCTTTTTTTTTTTTTAAATTTTTAAAATAAAATTTTTTTTTTTAAATTTTTAAAATAAAATTTTTTCTTTCTTTTTTTTTAATTCTTAAATAAAATTTTTTTCTTTTTTTTTTTTAAATTTTTTAAATAAATTTTTTTTTTCTTTTTAATTTTTAAATAAATTTTTTTTTTCTTTTTAATTTTTTAATTTATTTTTTTTTAATTAAAAAACAACTTTTTTAAATAATAAACATATTTTAAATTATATTAATTTTTTATTTTATTCCCGGTTTTTAAGCCGGCAAAATGGCCGCCCGCCTTAACGTAACCGTATCTTTGACTGCCCGCTTTTTTTTTACCGATTTTTAAACTGTCCAAAATTTTGACCGTCAAGCTGACCGGCTTTATTTAGCCTGTTTCTAAAAAAAAAAATTTTAAAGTCACTGACTTGACTTAAAAAAAAAAAAAAAAATTTAAGTCATGACTGTGACTTAAAAATAAAAAAAAAATTTAAGTCATGACTGTGACTTAAAAAATAAAAAAAAAAATTTAAGTCATGACTGTGACTTAAAAAATAAAAAAAAAAAATTTAAGTCATGACTGTGACTTAAAAAATAAAAAAAAAAATTTTAAGTCATTGACTTGACTTAAAAAAAAAAAAAATTTAAGTCAAGTCATTGACTTGACTTAAAAAAAAAAAAAAAAAAATTTTTAAGTCATTGACTTGACTTAAAAAAAAAAAAAAAAATTTTAAGTCATTGACTTGACTTAAAAAAAAAAAAAAAAAAAATTTAAGTCATTGACTTGACTTAAAAAAAAAAAAAATTTAAGTCAAGTCATTGACTTGACTTAAAAAAAAAAAAAAAAAATTTTTAAGTCATTGACTTGACTTAAAAAAAAAAAAAAAAATTTTAAGTCATTGACTTGACTTAAAAAAAAAAAAAAAAATTTTTAAGTCATTGACTTGACTTAAAAAAAAAAAAAAAAATTTTTAAGTCATTGACTTGACTTAAAAAAAAAAAAATTTTAAGTCAAGTCAATGACTTGACTTGACTTAAGACTTGTGACTTAAAAACAACTCTGATTTAAATTAAATCAAAGATCAAGTTTAATATCTAAGAATGAACTTTTTGAATTGGAATGATATTTTTAATTGATCATCAACTTCATGATGCTGAGTAAAAAGATAAAATAAAAGTCATAGTTTATAAATTAATTTCAATTGAACTTGTAAATGTTAGTCATTCGCCATAATTATTTAAATTTATGAATAATACAGAAATAAAATAATTAAAACTTGATACAATTAAAAACTATGACTAAAAAATTTACTTATTTTTTATCAAAATAGGATTAAAAAAATTAATTGAATTTCAATTTTTATATGCGAACTGTGAAGTTTGTTTCAATTCAATCCTTTCAATTCAGAAAATTTTACATAACTTAACCAAATGAGATAATTTGGTTCTGTAAAATACTTAATGCAGTAAAATAAGACTGCAAAAATACACTGCAATTTTGTGGATCTTGCACCATTAAGAAGAATTCTAATCATCTGAGAAATTAGTTTGCATAGTCTTTGCAGACATATATCAATGATATTAATTAAGCATATTTGCTTAATTTTAAAGCATTTGACAGAACTAAATTATTCCTTTAAGTAAAAAAGATATTCAAAATTTTATGAATTTAAACAATCGAATTGAAAAATCATCTGCTTTTCCAATGATTAATAATATTTTTATTCTATATTAATAAAATAGGAATATTGTTTGCAACAAAAACAATTATTATCTCAAATAAATTTAATTTTAATTATTAAAAGCATTCGTATTAATAATAATTTAAGAATTTACTTGGGGTTCTAAAGAGATGGAACGAATTAAAACTATGACAAGTTATTCTTGCAGAGATGACTTGCGAAAGTAGAAATCTATGGCAGTTGCGTTTCATGTTAGCAATAGATGGTATTTTATAAATAAAATTTTAAAATTTACAAAGAGCTCAAAAACAATTTATGAAACTTTGTCTCATCGTGGAGCTCTGATGTCCTGGATAGGACCAACTCCACTGCTGAGAAAAAAAGATTAAAATGAATTCTTTTTAATAAACAATAAAGTACTAATGAATTTTATATTCTTGTAGTATGGTGACGTGATCAGACTATAAATATTACTTGTTATTTCAAAAGAGAACTAGTTGTTATTATATTTCTAAACTTATTTTAAATAAAGTGTTTAACTAAATACTAAGCTTATTATTCACACACTCGGCCTGTACTACATTCTTAAAAATATAAATAATTTCAAAATTTTGTTTTAATTAAGAAAATTCGAAAATCATTGAGCAAACTTCAAAGTTTTTCAGTAATTTCATCAGCTAAAATAGACTCTATTCATGTGAAGTTATAAACCGAAATTCTTAATGTTTAAATATTAAAATTAATAATAAACACATGCAAATATTTGAAAAATTAAATTGCTCTTTGCTTATTACAACTAGTCTGTTTCAATTTTTAGATGGTTTTTAAACGAATTTTTGACTTGAACATTTTTTGTTTATTTTTTTTGGCTCCAAACATTTAAGCTTAGTTTGAATTTTAAAAATGAAAATTTTTTAAGTTAATTTTTTTCTTAATTTTAATTAAAAAAAAATTAAAAAATTATAATTAGAATAAATTCTTTCTGATCAAAATTGAATCATCGTGAATGAACAATCAAACACTGTCTCTCGTTAGGCAAATTAAATTTGATGATCATTTTCTCACAATTAATTTTATCTAGAAAAAATATTAGACAATTTGCTAAGCTAAAAAAAAATATAAAAATTAATTGCATAAATGTTTGTAATTAAACTTTTGATTAAAATATCTGAAAAAAAAAATATCAGGATGATAATGCGTTTAATATTTTTTCAAGCTGAAATTAATTAAAATTAGTTGAGTTATGAATTCTATTGCTATGAAAAAAAGTTAAAATTAGAATTTAATAACTTTTAAATTTAATTTCGTTTTCAAATTTTTAATTATTTTGTCGTTTTTATTTATTTATTTAAATTATTGCATAACATTTTCTACTAAAAAATGAAAATTTTCAAATTATTTGAATTTAAAATTATATTTTTTCTAAATCATATAAATTTTTAAATACAGTAATTTCTATATTCCTTTTTTTGCATTCTTATTTTTATCAGCTTTTAAACTTTTTACATTTTCTTAAGGAGTTTAATTTATCAATAAATAAAAATTATTCTTTTAAAAATGGTTATACAGAAATCTGAAAATTTAAAGATACAAAATATTTTTCTTCAATAGCTATCTTGTTTATAAAATTATTTAATTCTGAAGATTAGTAACAAGTTGTTCAAATTTATATTTATTTCTATTGTTCTGAAAATTTGATTCAATTAATTGATATTTCTAAAAGCAATTAAAATTTTTCAAAATATAAAAATAAAATTATATTTTAATAATAAATAAACTGACAAAATAAATATTAACAATTTTTGAGATGAATATTTATTGATAAAACTCGTCATGCTGATTAATGGGTCGAAAAATCGAATTTGTTAGATCTGTTTGATTGATTGCAAAAGATCTCGACTCGTATACACTGAACGTGGAAGATGACTCAGATGGCTGTGACAGAGAATGCCGCTTATTGTCAAAATTTTTTAAAGCATTTCTGAAAATCATTAGCTTATGTGTTGTTTCTTGGTGCATTTTTCTTAAAAAATTATTATAAAAAAAGTCTAAAATGATAAAACCAAAAAAACCTCAGTAAATTAGTATGATCTGAATCCTCTAGAAAATTTTTGTTATCAAAATTCTTAAATTTAATAGCTTCGAACCTATTTTTTAGGTTATCAATTCGTTTATAATCAATAGCTAAAAAATTGGTTGAATTTTTGTTTGTTTTAAATAGCTCTTTTTTGCATTTTTCAATTTCTTTTTTAAAATCAAAGTCTTCAACTTTGGATTTGCATTCAAATTTTTCATTCCTGAGCCTTTCGTTTTCATTTTTCAGCCTGACTATTTCATCCATAAACCGATATTCCAAATTATCTATTTGCTTCTGCATCAAATCAAAACTAATATGTACACTATTTTCACGCTGGTAAATGAAATCGTTATTTATGGCAATTATTTCTTCCATTTGAGTCTTAAGAGCCTCATTATCTGCTTTGCACTCACGCAGCACCCTGTTTAACTTGACCAACTCCAGTGACATCTTGATACAAGTCTCTACAATAGTTAAATAGTTTACACACTGTGTGTGGGAGTTTAGCTCGGCAACAAAACATGGACTGTGGCCATCTTGATTGAGCAAAGTTACATCACAATTAAATTCAACCATAGTTTGCAAGCAGTCCAAATGACCGTATTTAGCTGCCAGATGAGCAGCGGTATTTTTCTGCGGATCCTTTAGATCAAGGCTCAATTGACGCTTGTTTATTTCGGCAAGCAAAATTTTAAGAACTTGATTGGAACCATTTTTTGCCGCATTATGGATAAGTGGTCTTCTCTTTTGGTCATATAAATCTTCTATGCCCCATCGCTCTATCAGCCATTCAACTATTTTACACTGATTGTGCTTTAGACCAAAAAAATTAAATTAAATTTTTTTTTGTTTAAAACCATTTACTTTTATGGCCACGTCAATGGGCCTTTGTTGTTTATCATTTGATTGTTGTAGAAGTTTTGGAAAATTTTTGGACAAAATTCTCACCGAATTAAGCCGACCAAGGGCACATGATATATGCAAAAGGTTATTTTTATGTTTGTCCAAAATGTCTTGGATCTGACTACCAGAAATTATTTTTTTCTTAATTTAAAAATTTTGAACTAATTTTAAATTGAAAAAAAAATGCCATACCAAGTCATCAGTATTTTCGTCTACAACGCATTTGTAGATTTTTTTTCTCCAGTCTTTTTTGACTGAATAGGAAGCCTGGTAGTCTATTTCGTTATCAGTGGAGTAACATGTGCAAGAAAATTCGCTTGTTTCCGGCAAGCTTGAATTTTCGGTGCTTGAAGTCGAAGCTTTTGAGAGTTTGGCCCTGCGGGGAATGATCTCGTGTTGGCAAGTGTCAGTAAAAGAGTTAGAAGACGTTTCAGAAGTCATTTTTTTAATTTAAAATTCATCTTATCTTGGAAGTCAATGGCCGAATTAAAAATAAAAAAAACTTAGCAATAATAAAAATAAAAAGCACAAAGAAGCTTTTAATAGCTTTAGAGCCTAAGAGAATAAATGATTTTAGTTTCTTTTGGTTATTTAGGTTGAAATTTAAATTTTTTTTCAACTCACAATTAACAGGACTAGTTTTTAGCAAATCTAAAGCTTTCATTTACTTGACCTATGTTTGAGGTCCTAAGCGTCAATAGTAACTAAGTTTATATACGTGACCATGAGTTTATAGAACGCAATTATCAAATTGATTAAATTTAGAGAATTCAAAAATTTTTTTCAATTAATTTTAAAGTAACCTTTCCAAATTCGGATATTAACTGAAACCGTTGTAGAAAAAAAATCTTAGTCTATCTTGTTTTTATGGCTTATTTAAAGTTGTGCACTTTGATAGCTGTTTCAAAGTAACTTGGTCTTTTTTATATTGATATAAAGTTTATTTTATCAAATTTTAAGAGCAAAATTTGGATTTCAAATTTAGGACAGAGATAATTATTCTTATGAAAATAATCGAATTAAGTTGTTTACAGCTCCAGTTTTAATTTTATTTTCTTCAAGTGTATTATTTTTTTGTATCAATTTAATGCCCCATATATACTACGGCTATTTTTACTCTTTTGTTAAATTATAGACTTAGCTGAAATTTTGGTTCATGTTCCATTCATACTCAAGATTGCGTGCTGAGATTGCTAAATTTCAGCCAATTTATTTTTTTATACAGTTGCTTAGAAAAGAGTGTAGTTTTTCAACAACAGAAAAATTTCCATTATGTATTAGTTTAATCAGAACATTTCTAAGGTATTTATTCGGTGTCAAAATCTTTACTTACTCCCACTTCTTATTCATTCAAGACCTGAATATAAAAAGCTGTATTTTAATTAAAAACAAATCTAATAGATTAAAGACAGTCTAGCATTTATTTTCAAACATAAAAGTAGTTTCAAATTGAAACTCAAAAAAATTTTAATTTTTTTGTATAAATTCAATTTAATTATTAGCTGTTTAGAACAAAAAGTTATTTTTTGCTATTTAGATTTTTTGAATAAAAATACCCCTGGGATCGCAATAAAATCTAAAATTAAAAAAATTCTATAAAATTTAAATCGAGCTTATCACTTTATTACACAAAATTCAAAAATCACTTTTTATATCTACCATTAAATTTATTGCCACATAAAAAATATCTTTTAGTGTGCTGTTTATAAATTTTTTTAATAAAGCTTTGAATTTAAATGCCACATGCCTTTTTTGCTAATTTTAATTTGAGATTTTTAGCTTTTAGAATTTCGAAAAATTTACGAAATAAAACTTAAAAAAAATGAATCCAGACACTCTTAAATTAATCTTTAGTTGAAATAAAATTAGTATTTTTGCTGTTAAAAGCTTTAGAGTTAAAGCAATCAAAACGTGATTTTAGAAAAATTTTACTGAACGAAAATTATCTATCCTTTCTGCATTTTAAAATGATATGAGTTTTTTTTTAAAGAAAATAATTGATTGTATATTCATAAAATCTTAATTTTTTTACTAAAAAATTGAAATGGCGCTTTTGCTTTTTGAATACATTTTTCAATGCAGCAAAATGATAATTATTATACCTTTTAGGGATTACTTTCAAGGCATGATCACTTATATAATAAACATATATTTATATATATATATTAATATCTATAAAACAAATATGAAAATCTATGTCAAATACAAGTTTAAGTTTTATATTTATCTTAAGTCTAATACTAAATTTATACTTAAATATTTGAATGCCTACTTTTATTATCTAATCTAATCAGAAAAATAATTTGGAAATTAAGATTTTCTTTTTTTTTAATTAAATGTAGAAAAATGTTTAGTTTTCAAAAAAATATCTCATTATTCCTATATTTTTGAAGCAACATTTTTATAAAATCAATTTTTTTTAAATAATAATACTATTATATAATAATATGATCTGTGAATAAACATAAAATTAATGATTCGCTTATTCACAGATCAGATTTTTTTTAATTTAAACTTGAAAATGTTTATTTTTATTATAATTTTAAATTTATCTAATAATGATTGAATATTTAGCAAAATTGATTGTTTAAAATGACAATGCAATAAGTAACTATAATTTTAAAATTTCATTTTAACCATTAATGAAATCAAATCTGAATTAAAAGACTAGCATTGAATTTCATAAAAAAAATTTACTATTTTTAAAATTTATCTAATTTTGAAATTATTTGTTTACATTAATAAATAAAGCCACACAATTCTTTTTCATACTGTAAATTCTAAAATATTTCTTAATTGCGTTGACTTAGATAAATCACGCGCTCCCTTTATGTGCATTATTTTTTGCTTAATAAAAATAATTTATAAATTATTCCTCAAAAGGTATAGTCATAGAAACTTTTTGTTCAGCATTCTTTTGAAATAATTTATTTTCTAATTTTTAGATGCATTCCCCCTTCATATACAAACGTCTTTCATATTCGTTTTTTTTAGCTTTCGCTAAAATCGATTTTATAATTTCAAAATTAGCAGCAGCAAAAAGTATTTAAATGGAAAATTTTAAATTGTTGAAAAATTCAATGGATAGTTTTTGAAAAACATATTTCCAGCTGGTTTTCGTCACAATTTTTACCAAAGTATGATTTTTTCAATTAATCTTCATACGTGTTAGAATAATCGTCGAAATTCTACAAGTTATTTCCTCACTTTTTGGGTCCTAAAACACGTTTTTTCTAAATGATTTTTATGATGTAAATTGCTTGGTTAATGATGCATTTTATCCAACAATTATTTAAAGAATTGTGCATTCGCCTCTTTTTTGACTAGGTATAAAAGCTTCTAGACATTTAGAATCTAATCTAGGATTTTTTAAATTTCGAAATTCTCATAAGCTTTAATTTTTATTATTTTTACATTAGATAAACTTTCAAATTTAAATATAAATAAGAAATAAATTTTTTTTAATAGAAATTAAATGTATATTATACGAGTATGAACGGTTTAGTATCAAGAGAAGCGTCCTGTTTGAGGAATTCAATCGGACCTGTTTTAAACTCAAATTTGAGCCGATGTGACATAGGCGCTAGCAAAGACACAAGCGAAGTGAATGGAAGCAAGCCGTCAAGCAAGTCAAGTTTGTTCATAGAGCCTTCCGAACTAAAAAACCAATTTTTCAAGAGTCTCATTCCAGTAATACTGGACTGTCGGACTGCCAAAGACTTCAACCAAGTGCATATTACAAACTCAGTTCATTTAAACTGTAGAGATAAAATAATTAAAAAACGACTTGAAAATAAAAAATTGAGCTTTATTGATTTAATAAATTGTAAAGAGACAAAAAAAAAGATAGATTCGATAAAAAATTACGCAGAAAACAAAAATATCAAGGAGCTATTTGTTTTGTATGACGATAAGACATCTGACCCGGATGAGTTAAAAGATAATCCGCTGAAAATTGTCAAGGAAAATATCAAACAATTTGGCTATGAAAATGACTGCAAAATTCTAAAAGGTTTAAGAAAAAAAAACAAAAAAACCCAATTTTTTTAACATTCTTTTGTTTGTTAGGTGGTATAAAAATATTTTCCGAATGTTTTCCAGAATATTGTACAAATAAAACCGAACCGAAATTATCACTAAATCTTGTTCCCATGCTAAAGCAGCAGGACCAGGCTTGTGAAGATATTGAAAATTGTAAAATGACAGAGATTTGTCCATTCTTGTACCTAGGCAATGAATCGGATGCTAAAGACTTAGAAAAACTTGACGAAATGGGAATTTATCACATTTTAAATGTGACCAGAAACATACCATTTTACAATCAGGATCAGGAAAAGTCAAAAAAATTTCATCTTAAACGCATATCAGTTAATGATTGTACCGGTGAATGCTTGGTGGACCATTTTGATGCAGCTTTTTCTTTTATAGGTAATTGCCTATTAATTTACAAAATTTTTTTTTATATAACTCAGTTTTTTACTAGAAGAGGCAAGAAAAAATCATTCAAAATGCATTGTTCACTGCCAAGCTGGTATATCACGATCTCCGACCATAGTCATTGCTTATTTAATGAAAACTCAAAATATTAAAATGAATGAAGCCTATCAAAAAGTAAAAAATTTAAGGTCTATAATTGCACCAAATTTTTCTTTTTTGAATCAATTATACAACTATGAAAGTTATTTGAACAGTTTGACTAGTTTTGAAAAAATTGAATGTAATAAAATGTAAATTTATTTATTAAAAGCCATTTTTATTGTTTTTTTCAACTCTAAAAGAGTTCACCATATTTTATATTTTTTTTCTAAATAAAGTCAGCTCTAATTAATGGCGTGGTTAAATTTACCTTAAGCTTTAAAAATTTACCTTTTTGTTGAGTTTTTGCAATGCATCAATCTCTGAATTAATTTTAAAATTATCGGAAACCTTGTTTTAGTAAAGCAAGTGGATTGAAATTACATACGATTAATTAAACCAATGTCTTTTGAATTAAATAGACAATTCTGAAACCAAAACAGTCATGCCAAGCAAACTATTATTTTATTATTTAAAAAATTTTTTGATTCTTTTCATTTTTGTA
Source organism: Brachionus asplanchnoidis (assembly GCA_025491095.1). Classification (NCBI taxonomy): domain Eukaryota; kingdom Metazoa; phylum Rotifera; class Eurotatoria; order Ploima; family Brachionidae; genus Brachionus; species Brachionus asplanchnoidis. Next base: position 3,404,701 of record JAILYF010000008.1, on the reverse strand, counting down.
AATTTGAAATTAAAACTTTTCAATTTTATCCTTTTTTAAACTTAATTTAATGAATTGAAGTAAATCTTGTTTTTTTTACATTTTAAAAAATTTTGAAACAAAATGGGAAAATGTTTGATTAAAGTTTGTTAAAGACTTTAAAAAAAATTTTTGAATTAAAGAATTTTAGCGTTCAAAAAAATATTATTTTAAAATATTAAAATAAATTTTCAACAGCTGATCTTTAAAATCATCTGAATCACAGAGTTATTAAAGATTACTTAAAATTTCATTCAATATCCAAAATTAAAAACAAACCAGCTTAGTTTTTTTACTAAAATATCAATGCAAATCTTATGTTTTTTTAAAACCGATCTAATCTTAACAGTTTTTTAAAATTTTAAGAGTTCTTTTTCAGGAATAATTTAATTTACTTTCAAATTTTAATTCAATCATTTAATTAAAAATAACCAATGATCTCATTATACATCTGAAGAAAAACATTTTGAAGAAATCTAATTTATTTTATTTTATTCAAAATTTTAAGCCTATAAATAATAAAGTAATTAATTAAAAATTCAAATAATAACAACATTAAATTTATGTATTCAAGATTTTTAACTAGTTTCTTAAGAGACTCTTAATGGCATTATCAAATTTTCAAAAGCTTATTTCAAACATTCATCTTAAACATTGTGCTATTTGTCTCATTCTTAATGTCAGTTTAATTGCAAGATTGAATATTTTTTCTCTCTTTAAAACACCTCTCAACTCTTTTATAATTTATTATTTCATTATGTTTTAATAATCAATTTAAAACCATCATAATTAGAAAGTCGATATTAACATTTTGTAATTGTAGTCGTATTCTGTTTCTTTTTTAAGTCGTCATTTTTTACTGAAAATTTTAATTAATAATCACATAATAGGGCTGTCATTCCAGCTGTTAGAGAGACTCTTTTCAGAACGCCAGAAATACATCAACTTAAAATATAATGAAAAAAAAATAAAATTCCATCATTCAATTATTTAAAGTTATCTTGAATAATTAGGAATCTTGAATTTTGGTACAAAAATCAAAAACAAAATATCAAAATGCCAAAGCTTGAGTTCTGAAGGACCAAAACATGTTCTGTAAATTGTAGCAACTAATTCATCCTTTGTACCACCAATATACTGATTATGCAAAACTCTGCAATAAATCTGCAAAACTCAGAAAATTGTAAATTTGGGATATTATATTATACTAAAAATCCAACTCAATTTTAAGTGGTGGTACAGATGGTATCAGTAGCTACAATTTACAGAACATGCTATAGTCGGTTAATCGGTACTTTTAAAATTTTGTTTTTGATTTTTGTACCAAAATTCACGATGCCGAATAATTTTGATCATTAAAACAAATTACCTTGTATAATTTAAATATTTTGAAACCTTATAAAAAAAAATGCAATTTTTAAAGAAATTAATAATAATCTATATTATTAGCAATTTATCATAAAAATGATAAAGTTCTAAAAATTCTAAACAAAATTTAATCTCATCAAAAAAGACCCTAAAATAGAAATACGTGCTTCAAAAAAATATTTGAAAAAATATTATCCACCAGAACTATCAATCTGCAAATAAAAAGAAATAAGTATAATGAAAAACAGCCTTTTCAACCCATTTATAATTTCACTAGATATACAAAAGTTATTTTTTTTTAAATTCAATATTAATTATAGGTTGTCCCTAAAACGCGGAATATTTTTGCGGAATTTCCAAGACTGTAAGTCTACAAATAATTAACCTTTTTCATCATTCATGACGATTATATTAAATTTATTAAAACAATAAAGCATACTTTGAAATTAATTTTTTTTTATTTCGCATATTCCGCAGCTAAATTCCGCATAATAAAATTTGAATACTAAAATGCGGAATTCCGCGTTTTAGGAGGTCATATTGCGGAATAAAACACTAAAATTCAGTGCGGAATTCCGCAAAAATATTCCGCATTCCGCGTTCTATGGACAACCTTAATTATACATTTATTCTTATTCATTAATATAATATTTAAATTTAAGTTACTAATCAACATAATGATATCAGAAATATCTTTCCCTTTTCAAACACAAATCTTTGCCTGCTTTTTTAAATTTTTTATTTTATTTAAATGAAGGTTAAGTAAAATAATAGAATAAAAAAAATATTTAGATAAATTTTATTTTTTAAATTTAATCTAATTTAACTTATTATTATTAAAAATGAGTTGAAATCATGCATATCTAGCATAAATATTATATTTTATTGAGAAAATTAAAAATAATAAATATTGATATTATTCAGCATCTAAATAGATATTCTTATAAATGGACATTCATACGAATAAAATTTTTAATTAAATTAAAAAAATGTATCCAATGTTGAAATAACATTGTGAAAGTGCAATGTTTCAAACATATTTTTCAGTTTTAAATAAAATAATAATTTGAAGTTAATATTGCATGAATTTTCATATTTTTAATCAAACTCTTTAGTGAAATAGAATGAGCTTAATTTTTATTTGGGAATTTGAAAAAAAATTGAAAATTATTTTTTAACTTCAATCGTTTATAAACTGTGTTTTTTTTTTATAAATTTTGGAACTTTTTCAAGCAGAGATTACAAATGAAAATCAATAAAAATGTGCACGAAAAACATGTATTAAAATACACGAAATTATTGAAAAAATTTTTTTTAAATAATTAAATAAAAGAACATGTAAATTTTATTTAACTAATCCCAAAACATTGCAAGCATGAAATGCATTGATTTTGGATTTAAAAATTACTTTGCCATTAGATATAAAAAGGAAAAAAAAATATTCAAAAATAAATTGGCAGATTAAAAGATTTTAACATTATGGCTAGATGGTAAAACTTTGATTAATTTGTTTTAGGAAAATTCAATATATCTTTTAAGTTTATATTCGAAAAAAAATTTATGGATAATTTTTATTGTCTTAATGATAATTATAGCAATAGCAGCTGTAATCATCGGCTTAGTTCCGATTTTTTTGACCATCAATAGTAAAAATACACAAACAATTTTTGCTTTAACCTAAATAAATTTAATTAAGAAACAATTCGACTTGCTGAAACCGAGAAGTACCAAAAGGGTAGGATAAATTATTAGCGACATAACTATAATTATTTTTGATAGGAATAACAGATTTGAGATTGAGATCAAGCAATATCGGAACATTCACAATGAATTCAGGAAAGTCACTTGAAATAATTAAAAATTGTAACGATTCAGCGGTAGATTTCAGTGAATTCGGTATTAGTGTAAGATTTTTTTAAATTATCTTAATCGAATAAAAATAATTTAATATTTTTAGACAAATGAATTTCTCAAAAATTTATATGGAATTGGGCAAACAATAGAAACTGTGAAGCTGATTTTTTCTTGCATTGGGTAAATTAAACAAAATATAAAACAAATAATAAGATAAAATTTTTAAGAAGAAATAGAGAAATGGGAATACATATAAAATTAATTTCGAAAAAACTAATGATATTAAGCGAGAATGCCATAGAACTGATCGAAAATTATAAAAATGCCGCAAAGAATCTAAAAGGAACGATAGAATTAGGAATGTTTATTGCGAATGAAAAAAGCGAAATAACAAGTAAAAAAAAACATGATTTTTTAGTTGAATTTAATTTGAATAATAAAATGACACTATTTGTAATATAAAACTAAAAAGAAAAACTTGCAATTTAAAAAAATTGTAATAATCTAAATATTGCTTTTAAAAATTAAAGTACTTAATTTGATAATTTTCTACCCAAGCGAAAAACATGATAATCGCTAACCTCGTTTTCCAGATTCTCTTTGAGCAACAGTCCCTGGCTTTCAGAAGGTCCATCAGATTAAAAAAAGCTAAATTTGAAAATTAATTAATTTAAGAAATATTTATGCCAGAAAATATGCAGTCTGTGGGTGAATAAAGACGGTCAAATTTAGTCGGTGTATTTATCCATGATAATTTTTCTTTTTTGGGTTAGTTCTAGTTATATTTTATTTTCTTTTAAAAATTTTTGGCCCGCTTTGTTGAAAATTAACCGCCAAAATAAACGGGTCAGGTCGGTCCATCTTAATTTGGACGGTTTCAGAGACCGCCCGTTAAAAATTTAACGATTAACTAACGGGCCAAAAAGGAGCCCGCCAGAATAAACGGGCCAAGGTACGTGCACAAAAACTGGAATGATTTCTTTGACTGCCCGTTAAATTTAAAAGGCCAGTAAACGGAAAAAAAAGCTTAAATAAACGGACCAACAACCGCGAGTAACCGCGCGTTTATTGGACCCGTAAGATCTGTCCGTATCAAAAACTAATTTATTGCTATAAGAAAAATGTCGGATAACTAAAAAAGATTATGACAAGTCGTAATAATCCAGAAAAAACATTAAATTTTTTGGGTCTTGTTGCTTATATGGCCAATTGGTCAGGCCAATTAACTTTGTGTCAATTAGTTGCCAAAAAAAATTTATTGAAAAATTAAAAAAAAATTCCTGTCCAAATAAAAAAATTCGTGTCCAATCAAATCAACAAAATCGTCTAATTTTTTCTTTTCCTTAAGTTATAATTTTTATGATTTATGCAATTATTGTCAGTCTCATTACCTTGATCGGTTTTTGCATCTTCTTTTCTTGGTCTTTTTCTCCTTTTTTGTCCTCCACTCTTGTTTGACTCAACAACTACTGAAACAACTTGATGCTCTATGATGCTTGATGGGAATTGATCTTCACCATTGGACTCATACAAAGAGAGTTCAGTTGTATTCCTATCTACTTCTTCTACATCAAATTTATCATCACTTTGTTCATCATCCGTACTCATTTTTGAAAAAACATCCACTAACTCATTTTCTTCACATTTGGTTGAATTTTTTTGTGGCCAGGTAAAAAAAAAGCTGGTCAGGTAAAAAAATTGACGAACAACAAATTAGGTTATTTAAATTATATAATTATATTATAAAATATATAAGAAAAATAATGATAAATAAAGAGAAATAGAATAACTCAAATTGCAATGAAAATAATCAAACATTGAAAAATATATTTGAGAAAAAATAAATTAAAAAGTTTAAAGTTTCAGGAACACTGGTTTTAGAAAATGGAACCAAAATAGATTATTTAAATTGCAAATTTACTAAAGAAAAAATAAAAGACAATAATTGTATACAAATATATCATTCGAAAGATACAGGACGTGATAATTCAACGAACATAATTATATCATCAAGCACTGAAATCAAAAGTACATTTAATACAAACCTTGATTCTTCGATGGAAACTACTATATCGTCAAGCCAAGAATTTAAATCAACAAATGATCAATATTTGAGTACAAAAGACGAATATTCGAGCAGCAATTTTCCAATTTTGAAACCAAGTACATCTTTGTCTCAAAGTGAATCTTCTTCTTTCATTGATTCAATATCAACTTTGCAGTCAAGTGGTTATTTAATGGTCGAAACAAATATTTATGATTCCACGACTTTAATTACCAACAATTTAGTCAAAAGCCAAGATACAACAAGCACTGAAATCAAAAGTTCATTTAATACAAATCTTGATTATTCGATGGAAACTACTATATCGTCAAGCCAAGAATTTAAATCAACAAATAATCAATATTTGAGTACAAAAGACGAATATTCGAGCAGCAATTTTCCAATTTTGGAACCAAGCACTTCTTTGTCTCAAAGTCAATCTTCTTCTTTCATTGATTCAATATCAACTTTGCAGTCAAGTGGTTATTTAATGGTCGAAACAAATATTTATGATTCCACGACTTTAATTACCAACAATTTAGTCAAAAGCCAAGATACAACAAGCACTGAAATCAAAAGTTCATTTAATACAAATCTTGATTCTTCGATGGAAACTACTATATCGTCAAGCCAAGAATTTAAATCATAAATAATCAATATTTGAGTCCAAAGGACGAATATTCGAGCAGCAATTTTCCAATTTTGGAACCAAGCACTTCTTTGTCTCAAAGTCAATCTTCTTCTTTCATTGATTCAATATCAACTTTGCAGTCAAGTGGTTATTTAATGGTCGAAACAAATATTTATGATTCCACGACTTTAATTACCAACAATTTAGTCAAAAGCCAAGATACAACAAGCACTGAAATCAAAAGTTCATTTAATACAAATCTTGATTCTTCGATGGAAACTACTATATCGTCAAGCCAAGAATTTAAATCAACAAATAATCAATATTTGAGTACAAAAGACGAATATTCGAGCAGCAATTTTCCAATTTTGGAACCAAGCACTTCTTTGTCTCAAAGTCAATCTTCTTCTTTCATTGATTCAATATCAACTTTGCAGTCAAGTGGTTATTTAATGGTCGAAACAAATATTTATGATTCCACGACTTTAATTACCAACAATTTAGTCAAAAGCCAAGATACAACAAGCACTGAAATCAAAAGATCATTTAATACAAATCTTGATTCTTCGATGGAAACAACTATATCGTCAAGCCAAGAATTTAAATCAACAAATAATCAATATTTGAGTCCAAAGGACGAATATTCGAGCAGCAATTTTCCAATTTTGGAACCAAGCACTTCTTTGTCTCAAAGTGAATCTTCTTCTTTCATTGATTCAATATCAACTTTGCAGTCAAGTGGTTATTTAATGGTCGAAACAAATATTTATGATTCCACGACTTTAATTACCAACAATTTAGTCAAAAGCCAAGATACAACAAGCACTGAAATCAAAAGTTCATTTAATACAAATCTTGATTCTTCGATGGAAACTACTATCGTCAAGCCAAGATATAAATCAACAAATAATCAATATTTGAGTACAAAAGACGAATATTCGAGCAGCAATTTTCCAATTTTGGAACCAAGCACTTCTTTGTCTCAAAGTCAATCTTCTTCTTTCATTGATTCAATATCAACTTTGCAGTCAAGTGGTTATTTAATGGTCGAAACAAATATTTATGATTCCACGACTTTAATTACCAACAATTTAGTCAAAAGCCAAGATACAACAAGCACTGAAATCAAAAGTTCATTTAATACAAATCTTGATTCTTCGATGGAAACTACTATATCGTCAAGCCAAGAATTTAAATCAACAAATAATCAATATTTGAGTACAAAAGACGAATATTCGAGCAGCAATTTTCCAATTTTGGAACCAAGCACTTCTTTGTCTCAAAGTCAATCTTCTTCTTTCATTGATTCAATATCAACTTTGCAGTCAAGTGGTTATTTAATGGTCGAAACAAATATTTATGATTCCACGACTTTAATTACCAACAATTTAGTCAAAAGCCAAGATACAACAAGCACTGAAATCAAAAGTTCATTTAATACAAATCTTGATTCTTCGATGGAAACTACTATATCGTCAAGCCAAGAATTTAAATCAACAAATAATCAATATTTGAGTACAAAGGAAGAATATTCGAGCAGCAATTTTCCAATTTTGGAACCAAGCACTTCTTTGTCTCAAAGTCAATCTTCTTCTTTCATTGATTCAATATCAACTTTGCAGTCAAGTGGTTATTTAATGGTCGAAACAAATATTTATGATTCCACGACTTTAATTACCAACAATTTAGTCAAAAGCCAAGATACAACAAGCACTGAAATCAAAAGTTCATTTAATACAAATCTTGATTCTTCGATGGAAACTACTATATCGTCAAGCCAAGATATAAATCAACAAATAATCAATATTTGAGTACAAAAGACGAATATTCGAGCAGCAATTTTCCAATTTTGGAACCAAGCACTTCTTTGTCTCAAAGTCAATCTTCTTCTTTCATTGATTCAATATCAACTTTGCAGTCAAGTGGTTATTTAATGGTCGAAACAAATATTTATGATTCCACGACTTTAATTACCAACAATTTAGTCAAAAGCCAAGATACAACAAGCACTGAAATCAAAAGTTCATTTAATACAAATCTTGATTCTTCGATGGAAACTACTATATCGTCAAGCCAAGATATAAATCAACAAATAATCAATATTTGAGTACAAAAGACGAATATTCGAGCAGCAATTTTCCAATTTTGGAACCAAGCACTTCTTTGTCTCAAAGTGAATCTTCTTCTTTCATTGATTCAATATCAACTTTGCAGTCAAGTGGTTATTTAATGGTCGAAACAAATATTTATGATTCCACGACTTTAATTACCAACAATTTAGTCAAAAGCCAAGATACAACAAGCACTGAAATCAAAAGTTCATTTAATACAAATCTTGATTCTTCGATGGAAACTACTATATCGTCAAGCCAAGAATTTAAATCATTAAATAATCAATATTTGAGTCCAAAGGACGAATATTCGAGCAGCAATTTTCCAATTTTGGAACCAAGCACTTCTTTGTCTCAAAGTCAATCTTCTTCTTTCATTGATTCAATATCAACTTTGCAGTCAAGTGGTTATTTAATGGTCGAAACAAATATTTATGATTCCACGACTTCAATTATCAACAATTTAGCCAAAAGCCAAGATATTTTTTAATCTTTTTAAAAGCAAAATTTAAAAAAATTTTTAATTTTTGAAAAAAAACTGCATGATTTCAAACTTTTTTGTCCTTTTTTGCTTTACAAATTTTGGCAATACTTTCGGAATTTTACGGTAATTAAGTAAATTTTCTTAATTATTGTAATTTATGTTATATTTTTTTTTTAAATATATATTTTGATTCATCTCGCCAGTTTAATAAAATTTACAGCGTTTTCCCAAGGTTTTTTATTAGCTCATTCTTTAATTATAATCTTATTTTAAAAAATCATAAAAATGAAAAATAACTTCAAATAATATTTTTAATTTTAAATTCATATAAAGGGTTCGGATATTTTGATGGATAATATGGCAGTGGTTGATTAGCGTCATCCTTAAACTTTTTATTTAGTTAACATCTCAATAAATTTGTTAACTTTTCATTATTTACTTTTATTTGTAAAAAACTTTTGATTACAATCATTTTCCATATTTTAATTGAGGATTTATCTGCTGATTCATTTTTAATTACCGTTTCCTTCATAGTTGAGAAAATTCATTTGTAATTAGCATTTTCTTGGAACATCATAAAAAACTTTCGTATATTGGATCTCAATTCTCTCGCTGCTTAAAATATTCTTAACAACTTTGTGATCTTCGTTTTTTATGGGCCTCATAACCCAAAACATTCATCAAACTTGTTTAATTCTAACTTAGCTGAAATTGATGTGCTTTGGGTATCTTAATCTTTTATTGTTTCCAAAAATTAAAAATAGTTAAAAAGCTGAGACCACCGCCAAAAATACCGTATTTATATCCGGGTAGGAAATTTCAACATATTTTTAGAGAAATTTTGTTAAGATGAATGCATTTCGAATAAGTTTATTTTATTTTTAAAATTACGCATTATATTTTTTAGAAAATTAAGAAAAGAAATTATGCGTAAAATTAATTGTATGAAGCAAATTAGCTTAATTTTAGATACATTGAAAAATAAACACGCATTTTTTCTTAATACAAAAGTAGAAAAAATTTCACAAAATTATTTTTACTGATAAAAAATTAATTTTCAAAATTTATTAGAATCTAAATGAAAAATAATTTTGCAATTCATTTTTAAATATTTAATTCAAAATAGACTGACTGTGAATAAAAAACTAAAATGATCATTTATAAAAAATTTCAATTTTATTAATTTAATTGAAAAAAAACAAAAGCATATTTTAATAAAATTGAAATGTCAACTTTTTCCTTGAATTTTTGAAACATTAAATTTTCCCGGAATATTTTTATTTTAGAATCTTAAATTAGACGAAAGTTAAATAAAAAAATTTTATCTTAATTTATTTTGGTATTATTATATTTCTGAATTTATAGTGAATATTTGAATTTGCAAAAAATTTAATTTAATTCTATTTAATCATTGAAGTCAATATTGAATGCTTAGTATTTTTTTAGACAATTTTTATATTTAAAAAATATTTGCCGTTACAGGGGCTCAAAGAGTTTTTAATTGTCAAAAGTATGCTTCGGTTGGATGCAAACATTTACAAAAGATATATAAATCACATACCATCTTGTAGAGCAAAAAATATTCTCTACTAAAAAAAAATTTAGTCTCGTGATTTTTTCAAAAAAAACCGAAATTTTACCCATCTTTTGTTTTTTTTGTATCTTGTCCAAGGGGATCCCCCTAACCTCAAATGAGATATGCAAACCTGAGAAAATTCTGAACAAATTGTGGGTTTTACTTTTTCAAAATTTTGATTTTTAAGCCAAATAAATTAGTTGAAATATAGGGTATTTTTTCAATTTTTATTGAAGTCATTAATTTTTTTTTAAAGTTTATTTTTTTTAACATTATTTCTTGTAATTATTCATTTAATTTTATTTTCATGTTAAAAAAAAGTTACGAAATTTTATAAAAAAAATCTAAATAAAAATATAAGGTTAAAAAATAAGAATTAATCATTATTTTTTATTTTAATCTCTAATAAAATCTTTTAGAAAACTTAAAACGCTAAAAGACATAACTTTCTCTTGAAAACGACCGAATTTATTTTTTTGGATATGCATGTGCAGATGTTTTATTTACTCAATGAACTTGCCAATTGTTTCTTATGGGATGAAGCTAGTCGAAGGTAATCAAAGAAAAAAGTAAAGCTTACTGATACAGACAGACTGAGAAAGCTTGAAAGTATATTTTTTTTTGTACTTCTACTTTTTTAGCAGCAGTGAAGGCTCGTTTTGAATTATCGAAAAACAACTTCCTAAAGTATGAAAAAGGGTTTAAAGCTCTGTAAATAACTAAAGGCGTCATTTTAAAGCATAAATAAAGAGAGGAAGAAAAGATCATAAAAGAAAAGAGAGAAGAGAACGGAAGAAAGCTAAATAAAAAAAAGAAAATAAAAATGCATAAACAAAAAGATAAAGACATAGAAGAAGAGAAAATATCTAGAAATAAAAAGAAAAAAGATTTTGGAAAAACTGTTTATCAAGCGCATCCTGTTTTAGCTCGAGCAGAAAAAGTTCAACCAGTGTATTATGAAAAGTTATAGCTCTGATTAATAATAATTTGTTTTATTATTAAAGATTATTCTACAGTGGTGATTTGATAACAGTATTTTACGAAAAATTACGTAAAATATCGTGAATTAACCAAGTTTTACCACATTTTACGAAAATTAACGTAAAATCCGAAAAGTGAAAAAGAGGAATTTCACGAAAAATTACGTAAATTTTTAGGATTTGTGAGATAATTTTGGTAAAATCCAAAACGGCCAATTCAAATTCAAAATTTTTGAAAAAATGTCTGTTTTTTCCAAAAATCGAAAATTTAAGAAAGTTTTTTTTTTCATAAATTGTTTTAAAAAATAGTTATTTTTAAAATCGTTGTAAAAAAACCTTCTTAAATTTTCGATTTTTGGAAAAAACAGACATTTTTTCAAAAATTTTGAATTTGAATTGGCCGTTTTGTATTTTACCAAAATTATCTCACAAATCCTAAAAATTTACGTTAATTTTCGTAAAATGTGGTAAAACTTGGTTAATTCACGAATTTTTACGTAATTTTTCGTAAAATACTGTTATCAAATCACCACTGTAGAATAATCTTTAATAATAAAACAAATTATTATTAATCAGAGCTATAACTTTTCATAATACACTGGTTGAACTTTTTCTGCTCGAGCTAAAACAGGATGCGCTTGATAAACAGTTTTTCCAAAATCTTTTTTCTTTTTATTTCTAGATATTTTCTCTTCTTCTATGTCTTTATCTTTTTGTTTATGCATTTTTATTTTCTTTTTTTATTTAGCTTTCTTCCGTTCTCTTCTCTCTTTTCTTTTATGATCTTTTCTAGGCCGTTTTGAATTTTACCATAATTATCTCAAAATCCTGAAAATTTACGTAATTTTTCGTAAAATACCTCTTTTTCACTTTTCGGATTTTACGTTAATTTACGTAAAATGTGGTAAAACTTGGTTAATTCACGATATTTAGTAATTTTTCGTAAAATACTGTTATCAAATCACCACTGTATATTTTTTTCATTATAAAATAAAATTTGATGGAGAATTTTTTTTTTTTTAATTTTTTTAAAATTATTCAAAATATTTCGTTATTTCTAGATTGATTTTTGAAAATCGCGCTGTTTTTTTTTTTGTTTAATTTTAATGGAATTTTTGTTTAAACGGAGTAATTATGGTGTTAAACATATATTTCTATAACATTTGTTACAAATTTACGCGTAATTTATACTTAAAAATGCCGTAAATTTATCCGTAATTTATTTCTCGGGTAACCCAATAGAGCTTTTGTTGAATCAGCTAAAAGTTTATATAAGGGGCAAAAACAAAAAAAGTGATTTCGATGAGTTTGATGCTATTTTGGAGTTAGAAAAAACATTAACCCTCGAACGTGTAAGAATTATAGTGTTGGGCAGCGGCCAAGCCTGACCGGTCCAGACGCGGCCAAAATAAGGCGGCCAATTTGGCGGCCAGGCCGGCGGCCAAAAATTTGGACCGAGATGTTGGCCGGCCAAATGTACGGCCAACCCTTAAACGGGCGGCCACTTTGGCGGTCAGACAAAATCAGCGGCAAAAAATTTCATTGAAAGAGATTTTGATGTTCTTTCATGTTCTTAATATGGAGAAACAAGAAATTTTCAAATATTACATTTAAATCTCTAATATTTTTTCATAAAATCTTAAAGAAAAAAAATTTCAAAAATTTGGCCTTTTCAAGAAAAATTATTTTTTTTTTAAATTTGGCATTTTCTTATAAAATAAAACTTTTGGCAAATCTTTAACATTTTTCAGGTTATGGTCTGATCGCAAATTTCAACGTCTATGATTTGGCCGGCCAACTTTGCGGCCAAAAATTTGGACCGCCAGAGTGGCCGTCCGTTTTGAGTTTGGCCGTACATTTGGCCGTCCGCCATTTCAACCGTCCGTCTAGGCGGTCTTGTTCACGGTCAAAAAAAATTTTGGCCGCATCAATGGCCGTTTGTACGGTTACCAACACTAAAGAATTATTAAGATAAGTAAAATTAAGTTTAGATTGAATTAAGTTGAGTAAAATAAAATAAAAAAATAAAAAAAAATATGAAAAAAGTTTGTAAGAGTAAAATAAACTAGAATTAAAAATAGACATATTGAAACCAATATATCCAATAATGAAATAACATTAAAAAAGTGAAATGTTTCAAATATTTATTTCAGTATCAAATAAAAAAATAATTTTAAGTTAATATTGCAAGCATGAAAAACTTTGTATTTTTTATATAAATTTTTAATATGGGATTGTTACATGATTATATTTAAGATAATGTTTATAGTTTAAAAAAATATCTACGCTCTTTATTCCATTTTTTATATATTGAGTTTTTGTTAAAATGCCTCAAACGAACGTCAATTATCACAAAAGTCAGAAGAAAAAAACAAAGCTTTACGGGTCTAGTCGATTAGGTGAACTATGGTTCATCAATTACTGGAACAATTCTTGTTCTCTCAATACTATTCTGTTATTTCATCTAATCTAAAAATTGTTCACTTATTTTGATATTTTTCATTTATTTAGAAAAAAAACTAATTGTAATATTAAAAACATAATTTTTCAATTGATAAATAAAAATTAAAAAATAAGAAAGAAAGAAAAATAATTAGATAAAAAATATAAAGTTGGGCGGAGTAAGTAAAATTTTCGAAATAGACGAATATGTTTCCCAAAGTCAAACTCTTGAAGGGTGACAAATTTATTTTAATTTTCTTTATTTTTTATTATCCATGTTTAAACACTAAGATTTAAGTAGAGAGGGAATTTGGGTATTTTGGATTGTTAATAAGGATAATACCTGGTCAACTAGATCAGAGCAAATGCTATTTCTAGAACTCTTTCAAATTAAAAATAAATATATTAACTTCAATTGTTTATTTTTATATCAGTATCGTGAATTAGGCATTCTATTAAATAGCTTTTCAATTCAATTTGTTCACATAGTCTTAAAGCTTTTCACCTAATTTGCAATTCGATCACCTAACTCTATTTTGATTCACCTTTTCATGAACAAAAAAATTAGGTGAACTTATATTTTACAAACCCGAGAACAAGAATTGTTGGCATAATAAGTGAACTATGGTTTACTAGATCGAGTTTTTCAACGATTGAATATTATCTTAAATCTTAATGAATTGTTTATCTTTTTTTTCATTTTATTTTATCTTATTAGACTTTATTTTTGATTTTTTTGTTTCACATATTTTTACTCTGAAGGTTGGTACAGATACAGATAAACAAATAAATAAATAAATTATTTAAAATTAAAACAAAAAGTTTTCAATATTTTTTTAAAATTTATAAATAAAATTTAAACTCATTCTATTTCACTAAAGAGTTGAATTTCAAATATGAAAATACTTGCAATAATAACTTAAAATTATTTTTTTTATTTGAAACTGAAAAAAATATTTGAAACATCGCACCTTTTCAATGTTATTTCAATATTGGATACATTTTATAATTCAAACACAAGAAATTAAACCAATTTATATACAAAATTTTATTTAATCATCTTTCCTCAGTTAAAAAATATCCTAAAAGGTATTTTATCAGTTTGCAGGAAAAAAAAATTTCAGATAATAATGTAATAATTTTGCCTCCTTTAAGATGATCTATGTTATAATGGTTTCATACTTTAATCATTCGTTTTATTTTTTTTTATATTTTTTTCTTTCTTTTTTATCTCTTATTTTATTAATAATAAATGTATCTTATTATTTTTTTTAAATAATTTTTATTGTTATTATTTTTTTTATTTTTATTTTTTATTTAATATAAAAATTTTAAATAATTAGCTATAAAATCTTTTAAAATACTCCATTTCTTCGATAAAAAGACTCTTCAACAATTCTTCCTCTTCCATAAGCCGGTGTCTTATATTCCGGTGCCACTTCGTTTAATTTCCAACCATACTCGAATGAATTCAATAACGGGTATTCGTATTTGTTTTCTGGGTTTTCTGATTTTCTCGCTTTTAAATATTGATGTCTTCCTTTTTCCTCTTTTGTAAATCCATCGTAAAGCAAAGCTTGTATATTTTGGCTTGGCGGTTTCATATCTGAAAGCAAATTAGCTCCTGAATTTTTTAATTGTTCTGTTAAGCGTTCAATTTCTTCTACTGTATTACTTCGATTTGGTCTTGGTGGAAATTTTAATGAAGTAGGCAAGTTTCCAGTCAACGGCTTTTTTAGTTTATATTTCGCACGATCAAACCAGTCATCTTCATCCTTTGATGCTTCTTCTTGCTTCAATTTGCATGCTATTCTAGTAGCCGCTTCTTTTTCTATCAACTCTTTCCAAGAGTTTTGTGCCCGGGTGTCCATTGCAATTCGAGACATTTTTATAACTTTATTTTCTAAAGTTAATTTTAAAATGAAAAAAATTGTTCTCAATTCCGAAAGAATTTTGGTATCATAAATCTTCATGACAACCAGTTTGTTATTTCTAGCATGAAATTTTTCTTTTTAAGTGGAAAATTCTTTCAAGCTAAATATTTATGTTATTTAGAAAAATGAAAATAAAAATTAAAAATTAACAAGAATAGTTTTATAATGATTGTTTTCATTTGCTGGCTTTTATTGTCAATAGCAACCAGTTGAATTCACTTTTTAGGCGAAATACCTTATTGCATTAAAGCATCTGTCCAAAATAAAGATAAAATTATAATTACATTTTTAATAATTTTTTCGAAAATAATTAATGACTTCTAAACCAAAAATTTGAACTGTTAAAAATAACAAAATTTTCTTAAGTGCACTTAGATGCAATTACGAAAAAATAAAACTAATTTCCCAAATAACTATTTGTCTAAAAACGCAATTATTTTATTTGCAATTAAAGCTATTTAAAACCTTTACCTGACAAGAAACAAGTCCAATAATTGTTTTTTTTTAAGTAAATAAAACTAAAATATAATTTAATTAATTAAATTTTTTTTTAATTAGTTCTTAAAATCTAAACACAACATTCAATATAATCACCTTGATTTTGACACAAGTTCGAATTTCATTTTTAAAGGCATTGTGAAATATGTTACAAAAAACAAAAACAAAATATTGAAAATACCACAGCTTAAGTTCTGACGGACTAAAACATGTTCTGTAAATTGTAGCAACAGATACATCCTTTGTACCACCACTTAAAGTTGAGTTCGATTTTTAATATAATATGATATCCTAAATTCACAATTTTCTGAATTTCGCAGATTTATTGCAGAGTTTTGCAGAATCAGTATATTGGTGATAAAAAGAATGTATCAGCTGCTACAATTTACAGAACATGTTTTGGTCCTTCAGAACTTAAGCTTTGGCAGTTTTAATATTTTGTTTTTGTTTTTGAACCAAAATTCACAATGCCATTTTTAAGTTTATCTTTTTGCATTGCTTCTCACAAATCATTAATAAAAGCTTAATTTTATTTAATAATTATCATTTCTTAGACTATCAATTGATTGATCTACCAAATTGTAATAAATCAGCTTCCTTAAAATATCTTGATGAAAAAATCTCACAATTTCGAAACCGAGCTTAACCATGTCTTTTACTATTATCTTGTATTTTGAGACAGATGTAAAGAAAATTTTATATTAATATTTTATTTTAAAATTTATAAAAAAGTTCACATTTAAATTAGTAAAATTTAAAAACAACATTTAAACAAAATTCTTTAAAATTTAGGCAATAGCAAAAAAATTTCAAAATTTTTTCATAAAGTGCATTTATTACAATTATTTTTTGCTTCAGTGGAGGTCTCGAAAAAATGCTCGAAAAAAGATTATTCGAAAAGTGACAAAAGGAAGCAGCACTGCAACAACGTCAATTAGTTAAGAATCAAATAAACCAAATTAAAATTAAAAAAAAAATTACTAAACTTTTTACTCATCTTAATTGAATAAAGTAAATAAGACTTTCTTTTAGTAATATGCGTTCTGTTAAAGGCATTGTGATCAAATTTTAATAGGCTTAAATTGCATTATAAAAATACAAATTATTTAAGTATATTTTAATTCCTAAATATTGGTCGTTTTACTAAAATACTAAATTAATGTAAAATTTATTTTTATTACATATGTTCATTAAGTGGTTGAAATGCAGAAAATCAATACAGTCTGACCTCGATTTTGTTACCCCTTATTTTGTGAAATCTTATTTTTGTGGAAAAAATCTGCGTGACGCACAAAATCATAATACACACAAAATGCGTTCGAATTTGTGAAATTTTAATTTTGTGAAATTTTTTTGGTTTACCCAGACGTTTCACAAAATCGAGGTCAAACTTTTTTAATTATGAAAAATACAACATTTTTGGCTAACACTGTTAAATCAACATTTGTATCATTCAAATTTAGTTTCCGCAAAAATCTTGAAAGTCTGCAAAATAAAATAAAAAAAAATCATTAAAATTAAATTGTTGAATAATTTCAGAGACTAAAATTTGAGTAATACAAAGTTTGTTCCAGCTGATAAATTTAACAGAACGAGTTTCAGACCTAAACAAATTAACTAAGTTAGTTAAGTTTTAAATTTAAATTTTAGTTTTCTGTTCAAAAATTTATGATGCCAAAATTTAACTCAATTAGAATGACAACCGTAAACTTTTCTTAGATTTACAGTTGGACTTTCTTATTGAGATTAAATGATGTTTCTTTTAGCATATCTGAATGTATGATATTTTTGATTTAGCGATCATTTTTTTTTCTGCTAAATAAATCAATATCGATTCCAATGGTCACAACACAAAATGGGTATTTAACCTGTAAGCAAGATCTAACCTGAAAGCGTTCATTATGCTCAAAGAAGAAACAATAAACATCGGTTGTGAATACCTTGACTAAAGCTTTAAACGGCTTTAAACTTCACAAAAATCTTTCAAATTCATTGAATTTAATAATATTTAGAATTTATGAGTCACCTTTATCGACATTTATGCAAGCTAATGTTAGCACAAATGATTTTTTAATAGTAGTTAATATTTAGTCATTAATAACAAAAAAATATGAAATATTATACAAAGACTTAGGTTATTTTATTGAATTTGAAATAATAATAATAATAATAAAAGCTACATCAGACTAGCTGCGGAGCAAGGCTATTAATAGACTTGCTATGGTAGCTGTCTGATTTCAACATAATCCATCATAATAACACACTTATGTAATTAAAAATAAAAAAAAATTAATTGTTTTGTTTTAGATAATTATCAAGTTTGTTTTTGAAATCATTTTTAGATTTTGCATTAGCAACTTCAGTCGGTAATTTGTTCCACGCGTTAAACACTCTATTTGTCAAAAAGCTCTCCCTGTTCTTTATTCTTGTCAATTTCTTGGTCAATCTTCTTCGATGTCCAAGAATTCCTCCAGCTGGACCGTTACTTGTGAGTGCATTTCTATTGATAAACGGATTTTGCCATTCTACTGTAATCAGACCGTTTGATATTTTGAAGGTCTCGATTAGATCTCCCCGTTCCCGTCTTGTCTTTAGTGTCGACAAGCCCAATCTGATATGTCTTTTGTCATAATCTAGGTCTCTTAAATTAATAGCTAATTTCATAGCTCGTCTTTGTACTTGTTCCAAGGTATTTGATTACTTTTTGGTACAAGGACTCCAGCTTGCTACAGCATACTCCAGATGTGGCCTCACAAATGGCATAAAATAAAATTAGTTTTGACTTAAAGTTCTGGTAGAATTTTGTAAATACAATAATCAAGAGACTGAAAGAGAAAAGCTTCAGTTGACAAAAATAAAAATCAAGCAAAATTTTGAAACACTTGTCAGAAATAATTGAAAAATAAAATTTGTTATTGTTAGTAGATATAAAACAATTTAAAATCACCGATTAATTAAAATATTCAATTAAAAGTTAAATATGTCACCAAGCATTAATCATCTGTTGATAATATTTCTATTATAAAATAAATTTAAAATTTAATTGATACGATTTTGTTTGTTTAAATAAATCATTTTGAAAAATGTTCCTACAAAGATTTCTTTTAATTGCTTTAATATTAATATTTTTTCAAATATATGGAGTTGTTTTAAGCAAACCCCATTGCACGTATGCTCAGATTATTTATTTTAAGCATTTTTAACTTTTCATAATTAAGACTTGATGAATCTGAACTTTCCAAAGAAATTGATAAATCAGGCAAGTTAACTATTTTGGCATCAAAGTGTCCTGGACTCAAAATTGTGAAGAATTTTTTTTTTTTTTTAAATAATTAATTATCTAATCTTTTTTAGCCAAACAAGATGAATGAATTTGTAATTCAATTGGAAAAAAATAAATTTAACACTGATTCAATGGTCATATTCTATATGAATTTTACGATAGAAATTTTTAAACAAAACCAAGTTTTTAATTTTTTGATCGATGGGAAACAGCAAACAAAAGATGAAATAAACAAAAAATATAACTATATTGAAATCGATCATTTGGACAAAAATCTCAATGTTAAAGTTGATAATTATTTTCATTTAAATTGGACCGAAAAAAACATTATAAACATGGATTTTAAAGATGAAAAACTTGTGGACTATTTGTGTGGGATGTGTGAAGAGCGTATTTTTAAATTAAAAAAATAAATTGAATTTAATTAAATTATTTTTTTAAAAAGAGATAAAGAATGCACACACGATCAGATCAAAGAGATCAAGTAAATTAAATTTTCAAAAATATTTCTTTTTTTTTAAACTTCAAATGCTTCAGTTGTAAAGAATCAATTTATGAGTAAATGCAAATCTCATAAAGAATGTGATAAAAATAAAGGATTACAATGCATAGCTAACGAATGTAAATGCGCACCAGGAAAATTTTACCAGTATAATGTTACTCCAAAAAGTGCAAAATGCCGTAAATAAAAAAAATGATAAAATTATAAGGAATAAATTTTAATTTTTAGAAAAGTATCTGGAGTTGAATCAGATTTGTTTGGCAAATTTCCAATGCAACATTAAAAAGGGCCTTATATGCACTGATGGGTTCTGTATGATTAAAAAAAAATTTTCAAAACTTTAAATTTTCTAATTTGATAACTAATAAAATCTATATTTATTTAATCTTTATTTAATTAATAAATTTTAAAAAAAAAAAATATAATTCGAATTAATTTCACATATAGCAAACATTTATGCATAATGGTTTATTTATTCCATTCATGCGGGACAATATAAGTAATTTCTAGTTAAATTTCAGAAACATTATTGCTTAAAGTATAAATTTTTATACTCATTATTCAGATCTTTCGATGTCATTATTTACTGTCCCCTTTAGTAGTAGTAGTAGTAGTAGTAGTATAAATGCTGTAGGGGACTTGAGTCTCCAAGAAAAGGCGCACGTAGACGCCCCACTATAACAGCCAATTGACAATCTTTTTAAATAAGTTATTTTTAGATAACTAATTGTTTAAAATATTTTTAAATAACCTATACTCATTATTCAGATCTTTCGATGTCATTATTTATTGTCGCCTTTGACCCGCGAGTCCTAACAAATTTTAATTCAATATAATTTATAACCTCAGACCCAAAAAGCTGTGTTTGACCCTCTATACCACTACCCCTCAAAAATCAGAAGCGAGTCACTAGTATTATTTTGATAAATTGGTATAAAAATTTTATGAATCAGAATATTTATGATTTATTTTGATTTTTTTCGCAGAATTAAATATATAATTGAGAAAATAAAGTTTTACACAAAAATAATCGAAAATTTGCTTTTTAAAAAATCTCAAAATTTTATCGCCGCTATTTTTGTTAGTCAACATTGATTAGAAAGAAGATATATAATTTTATTTTAACGATATAAGAAATCCAAATATAAAATAAAAAAATATTTGGGTAATTTTAACTCCATGAACATTAAATGGAAGTCATTAAAACTCGATAATATTAATAAAAACATGGTTATAACGAATTAATTTTTTATTAAGTTTTAAATCTTTAGTTTTTTTTTAAACTAAATTTTAGCCGAACGTTATTCTAAGCATTTTTCAATTGAACCATATAACTGGTTTATAAAAGGGTCTATTTTATTTTTATTTTCAACGTAAAAAATAAAATTTTTCTAATAATATTCAAATAAAAAATTCAACATTAAATTTTAGAAAAATTAGAAATTTTAAGTTATCTAACTTTTGAATCAGATTGTAATTATTAAACTAAATAAAATAAAAAAACAGACGATTGAACTAATAATAAAACAAAAAGATGGAATCAGAAAACATCTTGCTAATTATAATTCGAGTATTTAAGTTTAAAATGAACAAAAAAAAATATTTTAAAAATGCAACATAAAGTTAAATTGCTAATATTATTGTTATTTATCAAATGGTCAATAAAGCTAGTCGTAAAAGGTATGCAAATTTTTCTATAAAATAATTAAATACAAAAAAATATTACAAAATTATAAAAGCAAAAAGTCATGGTCATGTGTGTAAAAATCAATTTGAATGTAATGAGCTTGCAGGATTGATTTGTGAAGAAAAGAAATGTAAATGTCTAGAGGACTTTTATTTCGATGGAATTAAATGTGGTAAATAAATTTGAAACTATCTCGAAATATTAAATTAAAAAAATTTTAGTCAAAAAAAATAATTTTGGAAAAAACTGTAACAATGATGAACAATGTGACAGCTTCAAAGGATTATATTGTCTAGGAAAAAAATGTATTTGTGGGAGACGTTTTAAATATGAAAAAGAATGCAGTAAATTAAGAAATAAAATTCTGAAAAATTTTTATAAGATAATTTAAGAAATGAAAAATACTTTTATGGAAAATTGCAAAAAAAATGAAGACTGTATTGAAATTGATGGACTTTTATGTATTGGCATTTTTTTTTTACCAAATAAAATAAAATATAGATGTCAATGTAACAAAAATTCCAAATATGATCAAAATTTAAAAAAATGCAGTAAAAAAATTCTTAAACATCTAACTTTGAAAAAAACTAAATAATATTAAGCCCAATTTATTGCCGCCATGAAGCCTTGCTCGAATAACAATCAATGCGATAATTCAAAAGGTCTTGCTTGTGTGGCTAAAAAGTGCAATTGCAAAGATCAATCTAAATCTTGGAATGGAAAAACATGCGGTAATTTTTCCTCACATTTTGATTTCTTTAAATGATAAATAATTTTAAAATAATATTAAAATGTTTATTCAAGTCAATAAGAAATTTCTTTTTATTAATTAAATCTAAGAAAAAATATATTTAAAGTGATTTCGAGGAAACTAAAACAAGCTTGTTCAGCAAATGATCCATGTGATGAAGGGATTGGTTTAAAATGCATTAAAGGTAAATGTGAATGTGCAACAAATCAATACCATGATGGAAAGAAGTGTGGTAAGCTTAAAATTTAGTTCATTGACAACCTCAAAAATAAAATCCATATTATCTTATAAGCACCTTTAATTGCCGCTATGAAGCCTTGCTCGAATAACAATCAATGCGATAATTTAAAAGGTCTTGCTTGTGTGGCTAAAAAGTGCAATTGCAAAGATCAATCTAAATCTTGGAATGGAAAAACATGCGGTAATTTTTCCTCTCATTTTTATTTCTTTAAATGATAAATAATTTTAAAAAAATATTAAAATATTTATTCTATTCAATTAAGAATTTCTTTTTGTTAATTAAATCTAAGAAAAAATATTTTTAAAGGAATTTCGAGGAAACTAAAACAAGCTTGTTCAGCAAATGATCCATGTGATGAAAGGATTGGTTTAAAATGCATTAAAGGTAAATGTGAATGTGCAACAAATCAATACCATGATGGAAAGAAGTGTGGTATGCTCTTTAATTTATTTTCGATCTAATCTTGACAAAAATAATACATCCAACATTTTAAGCACCACTAATTGGCGCTTTGAAGCCTTGCTCGAATAACAATCAATGCGATAATTCAAAGGGTCTTGCTTGTGTGGCTAAAAAGTGCAATTGCAAAGATCAATCTAAATCTTGGAATGGAAAAACATGCGGTAATTTTTCCTCACATTTTGATTTCTTTAACTGATAAATAATTTTAAAATAATATTAAAATGTTTATTCAAGTCAATAAGAAATTTCTTTTTATTAATTAAATCTAAGAAAAAATATTTTTAAAGTGATTTCGAGGAAACTAAAACAAGCTTGTTCAGCAAATGATCCATGTGATGAAAGGATTGGTTTAAAATGCATTAAAGGTAAATGTGAATGTGCAACAAATCAATACCATGATGGAAAGAAGTGTGGTAAGCTTAAAATTTAGTTTATTGACAACCTCAAAAATAAAATCCATATTATCTTATAAGCACCTTTAATTGCCGCTATGAAGCCTTGCTCGAATAACAATCAATGCGATAATTTAAAAGGTCTTGCTTGTGTGGCTAAAAAGTGCAATTGCAAAGATCAATCTAAATCTTGGAATGGAAAAACATGCGGTAATTTTTCCTCACATTTTTATTTCTTTAACTGATAAATAATTTTAAAATAATATTAAAATGTTTATTCAAGTCAATAAGAAATTTCTTTTTATTAATTAAATCTAAGAAAAAATATTTTTAAAGTGATTTCGAGGAAACTAAAACAAGCTTGTTCAGCAAATGATCCATGTGATGAAAGGATTGGTTTAAAATGCATTAAAAGTAAATGTGAATGTGCAACAAATCAATACCATGATGGAAAGAAGTGTGGTATGCTCTTTAATTTATTTTCGATCTAATCTTGACAAAAATAATACATCCAACATTTTAAGCACCACTAATTGGCGCTTTGAAGCCTTGCTCGAATAACAATCAATGCGATAATTCAAAGGGTCTTGCTTGTGTGGCTAAAAAGTGCAATTGCAAAGATCAATCTAAATCTTGGAATGGAAAAACATGCGGTAATTTTTCCTCACATTTTAATTTCTTTAACTGATAAATAATTTTAAAATAATATTAAAATGTTTATTCAAGTCAATAAGAAATTTCTTTTTATTAATTAAATCTAAGAAAAAATATTTTTAAAGTGATTTCGAGGAAACTAAAACAAGCTTGTTCAGCAAATGATCCATGTGATGAAAGGATTGGTTTAAAATGCATTAAAGGTAAATGTGAATGTGCAACAAATCAATACCATGATGGAAAGAAGTGTGGTATGCTCTTTAATTTATTTTCGATCTAATCTTGACAAAAATAATACATCCAACATTTTAAGCACCACTAATTGGCGCTATGAAGCCTTGCTCGAATAACAATCAATGCGATAATTCAAAGGGTCTTGCTTGTGTGGCTAAAAAGTGCAATTGCAAAGATCAATCTAAATCTTGGAATGGAAAAACATGCGGTAATTTTTCCTCACATTTTAATTTCTTTAACTGATAAATAATTTTAAAATAATATTAAAATGTTTATTCAAGTCAATAAGAAATTTCTTTTTATTAATTAAATCTAAGAAAAAATATTTTTAAAGTGATTTCGAGGAAACTAAAACAAGCTTGTTCAGCAAATGATCCATGTGATGAAAGGATTGGTTTAAAATGCATTAAAGGTAAATGTGAATGTGCAACAAATCAATACCATGATGGAAAGAAGTGTGGTATGCTCTTTAATTTATTTTCGATCTAATCTTGACAAAAATAATACATCCAACATTTTAAGCACCACTAATTGGCGCTATGAAGCCTTGCTCGAATAACAATCAATGCGATAATTCAAAGGGTCTTGCTTGTGTTGCTAAAAAGTGCAATTGCAAAGATCAATCTAAATCTTGGAATGGAAAAACATGCGGTAATTTTTCCTCACATTTTGATTTCTTTAACTGATAAATAATTTTAAAATAATATTAAAATGTTTATTCAAGTCAATAAGAAATTTCTTTTTATTAATTAAATCTAAGAAAAAATATTTTTAAAGTGATTTCGAGGAAACTAAAACAAGCTTGTTCAGCAAATGATCCATGTGATGAAAGGATTGGTTTAAAATGCATTAAAAGTAAATGTGAATGTGCAACAAATCAATACCATGATGGAAAGAAGTGTGGTATGCTCTTTAATTTATTTTCGATCTAATCTTGACAAAAATAATACATCCAACATTTTAAGCACCACTAATTGGCGCCATGACGCCTTGCTCGAATAACAATCAATGCGATAATTCAAAGGGTCTTGCTTGTGTTGCTAAAAAGTGCAATTGCAAAGATCAATCTAAATCTTGGAATGGAAAAACATGCGGTAATTTTTCCTCACATTTTGATTTCTTTGTTAGCTCAATGATTTGAAAAATAATTTCAAAATAAAGTCGATTCAGCGGTTGTTTTTAAATTTTATTTATATAAAATTTATTTTTTAAGTGATTTCGAGGAAACTAAAACAAGCTTGTTCTAATACTAATCCATGTGATGCTAGAAATGGCTTAACATGCATAAAAGGAAAATGTGAATGTGGAAAGAATCACTTCTACAACGGAAAGAAGTGTGGTATGCTCTTAATTTATTTTCGATCTAATCTTGACAAAAATAATACATCCAACATTTTAAGCACCACTAATTGGCGCTATGAAGCCTTGCTCGAATAACAATCAATGCGATAATTCAAAAGGTCTTGCTTGTGTTGCTAAAAAGTGCAATTGCAAAGATCAATCTAAATCTTGGAATGGAAAAACATGCGGTAATTTTTCATCACATTTTGATTTCTTTGTTAGCTCAATGATTTGAAAAATAATTTCAAAATAAAGTCGATTCAGCGGTTGTTTTTAAATTTTATTTATATAAAATTTATTTTTTAAGTGATTTCGAGGAAACTAAAACAAGCTTGTTCTAATACTAATCCATGTGATGCTAGAAATGGCTTAACATGCATAAAAGGAAAATGTGAATGTGGAAAGAATCACTTCTACAACGGAAAGAAGTGTGGTATGCTCTTAATTTATTTTCGATCTAATCTTGACAAAAATAATACATCCAACATTTTAAGCACCACTAATTGGCGCTATGAAGCCTTGCTCGAATAACAATCAATGCGATAATTCAAAAGGTCTTGCTTGTGTTGCTAAAAAGTGCAATTGCAAAGATCAATCTAAATCTTGGAATGGAAAAACATGCGGTAATTTTTCATCACATTTTGATTTCTTTGTTAGCTCAATGATTTGAAAAATAATTTCAAAATAAAGTCGATTCAGCGGTTGTTTTTAAATTTTATTTATATAAAATTTATTTTTTAAGTGATTTCGAGGAAACTAAAACAAGCTTGTTCTAATACTAATCCATGTGATGCTAGAAATGGCTTAACATGCATAAAAGGAAAATGTGAATGTGGAAAAAATCACTTCTACAACGGAAAGAAGTGTGGTATGCTCTTTAATTTATTTTCGATCTAATCTTGACAAAAATAATACATCCAACATTTTAAGCACCACTAATTGGCGCTATGAAGCCTTGCTCGAATAACAATCAATGCGATAATTCAAAAGGTCTTGCTTGTGTTGCTAAAAAGTGCAATTGCAAAGATCAATCTAAATCTTGGAATGGAAAAACATGCGGTAATTTTTCCTCACATTTTGATTTCTTTGTTAGCTTAATGATTTGAAAAATAATTTCAAAATATAGTCGATTCAGCGGTTGTTTTTAAATTTTATTTATATAAGATTTATTTTTTAAGTGATTTCGAGGAAACTAAAACAAGCTTGTTCTAATACTAATCCATGTGATGCTAGAAATGGCTTAACATGCATAAAAGGAAAATGTGAATGTGGAAAAAATCACTTCTACAACGGAAAGAAGTGTGGTATGCTCTTTAATTTATTTTCGATCTAATCTTGACAAAAATAATACATCCAACATTTTAAGCACCACTAATTGGCGCTATGAAGCCTTGCTCGAATAACAATCAATGCGATAATTCAAAAGGTCTTGCTTGTGTGGCTAAAAAGTGCAATTGCAAAGATCAATCTAAATCTTGGAATGGAAAAACATGCGGTAATTTTTCCTCACATTTTGATTTCTTTGTTAGCTCAATGATTTGAAAAATAATTTCAAAATATAGTCGATTCAGCGGTTGTTTTTAAATTTTATTTATATAAAATTTATTTTTTAAGTGATTTCGAGGAAACTAAAACAAGCTTGTTCTAATACTAATCCATGTGATGCTAGAAATGGCTTAACATGCATAAAAGGAAAATGTGAATGTGGAAAAAATCACTTCTACAACGGAAAGAAGTGTGGTATGCTCTTTAATTTATTTTCGATATAATCTTGACAAAAATAATACATCCAACATTTTAAGCACCACTAATTGGCGCTATGAAGCCTTGCTCGAATAACAATCAATGTGATAATTCAAAAGGTCTTGCTTGTGTTGCTAAAAAGTGCAATTGCAAAGATCAATCTAAATCTTGGAATGGAAAAACATGCGGTAATTTTTCCTCACATTTTGATTTCTTTGTTAGCTCAATGATTTGAAAAATAATTTCAAAATAAAGTCGATTCAGCGGTTGTTTTTAAATTTTATTTATATAAAATTTATTTTTTAAGTGATTTCGAGGAAACTAAAACAAGCTTGTTCTAATACTAATCCATGTGATGCTAGAAATGGCTTAACATGCATAAAAGGAAAATGTGAATGTGGAAAAAATCACTTCTACAACGGAAAGAAGTGTGGTATGCTCTTTAATTTATTTTCGATCTAATCTTGACAAAAATAATACATCCAACATTTTAAGCACCACTAATTGGCGCTATGAAGCCTTGCTCGAATAACAATCAATGCGATAATTCAAAAGGTCTTGCTTGTGTGGCTAAAAAGTGCAATTGCAAAGATCAATCTAAATCTTGGAATGGAAAAACATGCGGTAATTTTTCCTCACATTTTGATTTCTTTGTTAGCTCAATGATTTGAAAAATAATTTCAAAATAAAGTCGATTCAGCGGTTGTTTTTAAATTTTATTTATATAAGATTTATTTTTTAAGTGATTTCGAGGAAACTAAAACAAGCTTGTTCTAATACTAATCCATGTGATGCTAGAAATGGCTTAACATGCATAAAAGGAAAATGTGAATGTGGAAAAAATCACTTCTACAACGGAAAGAAGTGTGGTATGCTCTTTAATTTATTTTCGATCTAATCTTGACAAAAATAATACATCCAACATTTTAAGCACCACTAATTGGCGCTATGAAGCCTTGCTCGAATAACAATCAATGCGATAATTCAAAAGGTCTTGCTTGTGTTGCTAAAAAGTGCAATTGCAAAGATCAATCTAAATCTTGGAATGGAAAAACATGCGGTAATTTTTCCTCACATTTTGATTTCTTTGTTAGCTCAATGATTTGAAAAATAATTTCAAAATATAGTCGATTCAGCGGTTGTTTTTAAATTTTATTTATATAAAATTTATTTTTTAAGTGATTTCGAGGAAACTAAAACAAGCTTGTTCTAATACTAATCCATGTGATGCTAGAAATGGCTTAACATGCATAAAAGGGAAATGTGAATGTGGAAAAAATCACTTCTACAACGGAAAGAAGTGTGGTATGCTCTTTAATTTATTTTCGATCTAATCTTGACAAAAATAATACATCCAACATTTTAAGCACCACTAATTGGCGCTATGAAGCCTTGCTCGAATAACAATCAATGCGATAATTCAAAGGGTCTTGCTTGTGTGGCTAAAAAGTGCAATTGCAAAGATCAATCTAAATCTTGGAATGGAAAAACATGCGGTAATTTTTCCTCACATTTTGATTTCTTTGTTAGCTCAATGATTTGAAAAATAATTTCAAAATATAGTCGATTCAGCGGTTGTTTTTAAATTTTATTTATATAAAATTTATTTTTTAAGTGATTTCGAGGAAACTAAAACAAGCTTGTTCTAAAACTAATCCATGTGATGCTAGAAATGGCTTAACATGCATAAAAGGAAAATGTGAATGTGGAAAAAATCACTTCTACAACGGAAAGAAGTGTGGTATGCTCTTTAATTTATTTTCGATATAATCTTGACAAAAATAATACATCCAACATTTTAAGCACCACTAATTGGCGCTATGAAGCCTTGCTCGAATAACAATCAATGTGATAATTCAAAAGGTCTTGCTTGTGTTGCTAAAAAGTGCAATTGCAAAGATCAATCTAAATCTTGGAATGGAAAAACATGCGGTAATTTTTCCTCACATTATGATTTCTTTTTTAGCTCAATGATTTGAAAAATAATTTCAAAATAAAGTCGATTCAGCGGTTGTTTTTAAATTTTATTTATATAAAATTTATTTTTTAAGTGATTTCGAGGAAACTAAAACAAGCTTGTTCTAATACTAATCCATGTGATGCTAGAAATGGCTTAACATGCATAAAAGGAAAATGTGAATGTGGAAAAAATCACTTCTACAACGGAAAGAAGTGTGGTATGCTCTTTAATTTATTTTCGATCTAATCTTGACAAAAATAATACATCCAACATTTTAAGCACCACTAATTGGCGCTATGAAGCCTTGCTCGAATAACAATCAATGCGATAATTCAAAAGGTCTTGCTTGTGTGGCTAAAAAGTGCAATTGCAAAGATCAATCTAAATCTTGGAATGGAAAAACATGCGGTAATTTTTCCTCACATTTTGATTTCTTTGTTAGCTCAATGATTTGAAAAATAATTTCAAAATAAAGTCGATTCAGCGGTTGTTTTTAAATTTTATTTATATAAGATTTATTTTTTAAGTGATTTCGAGGAAACTAAAACAAGCTTGTTCTAATACTAATCCATGTGATGCTAGAAATGGCTTAACATGCATAAAAGGAAAATGTGAATGTGGAAAAAATCACTTCTACAACGGAAAGAAGTGTGGTATGCTCTTTAATTTATTTTCGATCTAATCTTGACAAAAATAATACATCCAACATTTTAAGCACCACTAATTGGCGCTATGAAGCCTTGCTCGAATAACAATCAATGCGATAATTCAAAAGGTCTTGCTTGTGTTGCTAAAAAGTGCAATTGCAAAGATCAATCTAAATCTTGGAATGGAAAAACATGCGGTAATTTTTCCTCACATTTTGATTTCTTTGTTAGCTTAATGATTTGAAAAATAATTTCAAAATATAGTCGATTCAGCGGTTGTTTTTAAATTTTATTTATATAAGATTTATTTTTTAAGTGATTTCGAGGAAACTAAAACAAGCTTGTTCTAATACTAATCCATGTGATGCTAGAAATGGCTTAACATGCATAAAAGGGAAATGTGAATGTGGAAAAAATCACTTCTACAACGGAAAGAAGTGTGGTATGCTCTTTAATTTATTTTCGATCTAATCTTGACAAAAATAATACATCCAACATTTTAAGCACCACTAATTGGCGCTATGAAGCCTTGCTCGAATAACAATCAATGCGATAATTCAAAGGGTCTTGCTTGTGTGGCTAAAAAGTGCAATTGCAAAGATCAATCTAAATCTTGGAATGGAAAAACATGCGGTAATTTTTCCTCACATTTTGATTTCTTTGTTAGCTCAATGATTTGAAAAATAATTTCAAAATATAGTCGATTCAGCGGTTGTTTTTAAATTTTATTTATATAAAATTTATTTTTTAAGTGATTTCGAGGAAACTAAAACAAGCTTGTTCTAAAACTAATCCATGTGATGCTAGAAATGGCTTAACATGCATAAAAGGAAAATGTGAATGTGGAAAAAATCACTTCTACAACGGAAAGAAGTGTGGTATGCTCTTTAATTTATTTTCGATATAATCTTGACAAAAATAATACATCCAACATTTTAAGCACCACTAATTGGCGCTATGAAGCCTTGCTCGAATAACAATCAATGTGATAATTCAAAAGGTCTTGCTTGTGTTGCTAAAAAGTGCAATTGCAAAGATCAATCTAAATCTTGGAATGGAAAAACATGCGGTAATTTTTCCTCACATTATGATTTCTTTTTTAGCTCAATGATTTGAAAAATAATTTCAAAATAAAGTCGATTCAGCGGTTGTTTTTAAATTTTATTTATATAAAATTTATTTTTTAAGTGATTTCGAGGAAACTAAAACAAGCTTGTTCTAATACTAATCCATGTGATGCTAGAAATGGCTTAACATGCATAAAAGGAAAATGTGAATGTGGAAAAAATCACTTCTACAACGGAAAGAAGTGTGGTATGCTCTTTAATTTATTTTCGATCTAATCTTGACAAAAATAATACATCCAACATTTTAAGCACCACTAATTGGCGCTATGAAGCCTTGCTCGAATAACAATCAATGCGATAATTCAAAAGGTCTTGCTTGTGTGGCTAAAAAGTGCAATTGCAAAGATCAATCTAAATCTTGGAATGGAAAAACATGCGGTAATTTTTCCTCACATTTTGATTTCTTTGTTAGCTCAATGATTTGAAAAATAATTTCAAAATAAAGTCGATTCAGCGGTTGTTTTTAAATTTTATTTATATAAGATTTATTTTTTAAGTGATTTCGAGGAAACTAAAACAAGCTTGTTCTAATACTAATCCATGTGATGCTAGAAATGGCCTAACATGCATAAAAGGAAAATGTGAATGTGGAAAAAATCACTTCTACAACGGAAAGAAGTGTGGTATGCTCTTTAATATATTTTCGATCTAATCTTGACAAAAATAATACATCCAACATTTTAAGCACCACTAATTGGCGCTATGAAGCCTTGCTCGAATAACAATCAATGCGATAATTCAAAAGGTCTTGCTTGTGTTGCTAAAAAGTGCAATTGCAAAGATCAATCTAAATCTTGGAATGGAAAAACATGCGGTAATTTTTCCTCACATTATGATTTCTTTTTTAGCTCAATGATTTGAAAAATAATTTCAAAATATAGTCGATTCAGCGGTTGTTTTTAAATTTTATTTATATAAAATTTATTTTTTAAGTGATTTCGAGGAAACTAAAACAAGCTTGTTCTAATACTAATCCATGTGATGCTAGAAATGGCTTAACATGCATAAAAGGAAAATGTGAATGTGGAAAAAATCACTTCTACAACGGAAAGAAGTGTGGTATGCTCTTTAATTTATTTTCGATCTAATCTTGACAAAAATAATACATCCAACATTTTAAGCACCACTAATTGGCGCTATGAAGCCTTGCTCGAATAACAATCAATGCGATAATTCAAAGGGTCTTGCTTGTGTGGCTAAAAAGTGCAATTGCAAAGATCAATCTAAATCTTGGAATGGAAAAACATGCGGTAATTTTTCCTCACATTTTGATTTCTTTGTTAGCTCAATGATTTGAAAAATAATTTCAAAATAAAGTCGATTCAGCGGTTGTTTTTAAATTTTATTTATATAAAATTTATTTTTTAAGTGATTTCGAGGAAACTAAAACAAGCTTGTTCTAATACTAATCCATGTGATGCTAGAAATGGCTTAACATGCATAAAAGGAAAATGTGAATGTGGAAAAAATCACTTCTACAACGGAAAGAAGTGTGGTATGCTCTTTAATTTATTTTCGATATAATCTTGACAAAAATAATACATCCAACATTTTAAGCACCACTAATTGGCGCTATGAAGCCTTGCTCGAATAACAATCAATGTGATAATTCAAAAGGTCTTGCTTGTGTTGCTAAAAAGTGCAATTGCAAAGATCAATCTAAATCTTGGAATGGAAAAACATGCGGTAATTTTTCCTCACATTATGATTTCTTTTTTAGCTCAATGATTTGAAAAATAATTTCAAAATATAGTCGATTCAGCGGTTGTTTTTAAATTTTATTTATATAAGATTTATTTTTTAAGTGATTTCGAGGAAACTAAAACAAGCTTGTTCTAATACTAATCCATGTGATGCTAGAAATGGCTTAACATGCATAAAAGGAAAATGTGAATGTGGAAAAAATCACTTCTACAACGGAAAGAAGTGTGGTATGCTCTTTAATTTATTTTCGATCTAATCTTGACAAAAATAATACATCCAACATTTTAAGCACCACTAATTGGCGCTATGAAGCCTTGCTCGAATAACAATCAATGCGATAATTCAAAAGGTCTTGCTTGTGTTGCTAAAAAGTGCAATTGCAAAGATCAATCTAAATCTTGGAATGGAAAAACATGCGGTAATTTTTCCACTCATTTTGATTTCTTTGTTAGCTCAATGATTTGAAAAATAATTTCAAAATAAAGTCGATTCAGCGGTTGTTTTTAAATTTTATTTATATAAAATTTATTTTTTAAGTGATTTCGAGGAAACTAAAACAAGCTTGTTCTAATACTAATCCATGTGATGCTAGAAATGGCTTAACAT
The DNA here is from genome assembly GCA_025491095.1 of Brachionus asplanchnoidis. Lineage (NCBI taxonomy): Eukaryota > Metazoa > Rotifera > Eurotatoria > Ploima > Brachionidae > Brachionus > Brachionus asplanchnoidis. The sequence goes on along the minus strand of JAILYF010000008.1, from coordinate 3,371,427 downwards.
GCATAAAAGGAAAATGTGAATGTGGAAAAAATCACTTCTACAACGGAAAGAAGTGTGGTATGCTCTTTAATTTATTTTCGATCTAATCTTGACAAAAATAATACATCCAACATTTTAAGCACCACTAATTGGCGCTATGAAGCCTTGCTCGAATAACAATCAATGCGATAATTCAAAAGGTCTTGCTTGTGTTGCTAAAAAGTGCAATTGCAAAGATCAATCTAAATCTTGGAATGGAAAAACATGCGGTAATTTTTCCTCACATTTTGATTTCTTTGTTAGCTCAATGATTTGAAAAATAATTTCAAAATAAAGTCGATTCAGCGGTTGTTTTTAAATTTTATTTATATAAAATTTATTTTTTAAGTGATTTCGAGGAAACTAAAACAAGCTTGTTCTAATACTAATCCATGTGATGCTAGAAATGGCTTAACATGCATAAAAGGAAAATGTGAATGTGGAAAAAATCACTTCTACAACGGAAAGAAGTGTGGTATGCTCTTTAATTTATTTTCGATATAATCTTGACAAAAATAATACATCCAACATTTTAAGCACCACTAATTGGCGCTATGAAGCCTTGCTCGAATAACAATCAATGTGATAATTCAAAAGGTCTTGCTTGTGTTGCTAAAAAGTGCAATTGCAAAGATCAATCTAAATCTTGGAATGGAAAAACATGCGGTAATTTTTCCTCACATTATGATTTCTTTTTTAGCTCAATGATTTGAAAAATAATTTCAAAATAAAGTCGATTCAGCGGTTGTTTTTAAATTTTATTTATATAAAATTTATTTTTTAAGTGATTTCGAGGAAACTAAAACAAGCTTGTTCTAATACTAATCCATGTGATGCTAGAAATGGCTTAACATGCATAAAAGGAAAATGTGAATGTGGAAAAAATCACTTCTACAACGGAAAGAAGTGTGGTATGCTCTTTAATTTATTTTCGATCTAATCTTGACAAAAATAATACATCCAACATTTTAAGCACCACTAATTGGCGCTATGAAGCCTTGCTCGAATAACAATCAATGCGATAATTCAAAAGGTCTTGCTTGTGTGGCTAAAAAGTGCAATTGCAAAGATCAATCTAAATCTTGGAATGGAAAAACATGCGGTAATTTTTCCACTCATTTTGATTTCTTTGTTAGCTCAATGATTTGAAAAATAATTTCAAAATAAAGTCGATTCAGCGGTTGTTTTTAAATTTTATTTATATAAGATTTATTTTTTAAGTGATTTCGAGGAAACTAAAACAAGCTTGTTCTAATACTAATCCATGTGATGCTAGAAATGGCTTAACATGCATAAAAGGAAAATGTGAATGTGGAAAAAATCACTTCTACAACGGAAAGAAGTGTGGTATGCTCTTTAATTTATTTTCGATCTAATCTTGACAAAAATAATACATCCAACATTTTAAGCACCACTAATTGGCGCTATGAAGCCTTGCTCGAATAACAATCAATGCGATAATTCAAAAGGTCTTGCTTGTGTGGCTAAAAAGTGCAATTGCAAAGATCAATCTAAATCTTGGAATGGAAAAACATGCGGTAATTTTTCCACTCATTTTGATTTCTTTGTTAGCTCAATGATTTGAAAAATAATTTCAAAATAAAGTCGATTCAGCGGTTGTTTTTAAATTTTATTTATATAAGATTTATTTTTTAAGTGATTTCGAGGAAACTAAAACAAGCTTGTTCTAATACTAATCCATGTGATGCTAGAAATGGCTTAACATGCATAAAAGGAAAATGTGAATGTGGAAAAAATCACTTCTACAACGGAAAGAAGTGTGGTATGCTCTTTAATTTATTTTCGATCTAATCTTGACAAAAATAATACATCCAACATTTTAAGCACCACTAATTGGCGCTATGAAGCCTTGCTCGAATAACAATCAATGTGATAATTCAAAAGGTCTTGCTTGTGTGGCTAAAAAGTGCAATTGCAAAGATCAATCTAAATCATGGAATGGAAAAACATGCGGTAATTTTTCCTCACATTTTGATTTCTTTGTTAGCTCAATGATTTGAAAAATAATTTCAAAATATAGTCGATTCAGCGGTTGTTTTTAAATTTTATTTATATAAAATTTATTTTTTAAGTGATTTCGAGGAAACTAAAACAAGCTTGTTCTAATACTAATCCATGTGATGCTAGAAATGGCTTAACATGCATAAAAGGAAAATGTGAATGTGGAAAAAATCACTACTACAACGGAAAGAAGTGTGGTATGCTCTTTAATTTATTTTCGATCTAATCTTGACAAAAATAATACATCCAACATTTTAAGCACCACTAATTGGCGCTATGAAGCCTTGCTCGAATAACAATCAATGTGATAATTCAAAAGGTCTTGCTTGTGTGGCTAAAAAGTGCAATTGCAAAGATCAATCTAAATCATGGAATGGAAAAACATGCGGTAATTTTTCCTCACATTTTGATTTCTTTTTTAGCTCAATGATTTGAAAAATAATTTCAAAATATAGTCGATTCAGCGGTTGTTTTTAAATTTTATTTATATAAAATTTATTTTTTAAGTGATTTCGAGGAAACTAAAACAAGCTTGTTCTAATACTAATCCATGTGATGCTAGAAATGGCTTAACATGCATAAAAGGAAAATGTGAATGTGGAAAAAATCACTACTACAACGGAAAGAAGTGTGGTATGCTCTTTAATTTATTTTCGATCTAATCTTGACAAAAATAATACATCCAACATTTTAAGCACCACTAATTGGCGCTATGAAGCCTTGCTCGAATAACAATCAATGTGATAATTCAAAAGGTCTTGCTTGTGTGGCTAAAAAGTGCAATTGCAAAGATCAATCTAAATCATGGAATGGAAAAACATGCGGTAATTTTTCCTCACATTTTGATTTCTTTTTTAGCTCAATGATTTGAAAAATAATTTCAAAATATAGTCGATTCAGCGGTTGTTTTTAAATTTTATTTATATAAAATTTATTTTTTAAGTGATTTCGAGGAAACTAAAACAAGCTTGTTCTAATACTAATCCATGTGATGCTAGAAATGGCTTAACATGCATAAAAGGAAAATGTGAATGTGGAAAAAATCACTTCTACACCGTTAAGAAGTGTGGTATGCTCTTTAATTTATTTTCGATCTTATCTTGACAAAAATAATACATCCAACATTTTAAGCACCACTAATTGGCGCTATGAAGCCTTGCTCGAATAACAATCAATGCGATAATTCAAAAGGTCTTGCTTGTGTGGCTAAAAAGTGCAATTGCAAAGATCAATCTAAATCTTGGAATGGAAAAACATGCGGTAATTTTTCCTCACATTTTGATTTCTTTGTTAGCTCAATGATTTGAAAAATAATTTCAAAATATAGTCGATTCAGCGGTTGTTTTTAAATTTTATTTATATAAAATTTATTTTTTAAGTGATTTCGAGGAAACTAAAACAATCTTGTTCTAATACTAATCCATGTGATGCTAGAAATGGCTTAACATGCATAAAAGGAAAATGTGAATGTGGAAAAAATCACTACTACAACGGAAAGAAGTGTGGTATGCTCTTAAATTTATTTTCGATCTAATCTTGACAAAAATAAAACATCCAACATTTTAAGCACCACTAATTGGCGCTATGAAGCCTTGCTCGAATAACAATCAATGCGATAATTCAAAAGGTCTTGCTTGTGTGGCTAAAAAGTGCAATTGCAAAGATCAATCTAAATCTTGGAATGGAAAAACATGCGGTAATTTTTCCTCACATTTTGATTTCTTTGTTAGCTCAATGATTTGAAAAATAATTTCAAAATAAAGTCGATTCAGCGGTTGTTTTTAAATTTTATTTATATAAAATTTATTTTTTAAGTGATTTCGAGGAAACTAAAACAAGATTGTTCTAATACTAATCCATGTGATGCTAGAAATGGCTTAACATGCATAAAAGGAAAATGTGAATGTGGAAAAAATCACTTCTACAACGGAAAGAAGTGTGGTATGCTCTTAAATTTATTTTCGATCTAATCTTGACAAAAATAAAACATCCAACATTTTTAGCACCACTAATTGGCGCTATGAAGCCTTGCTCGAATAACAATCAATGCGATAATTCAAAAGGTCTTGCTTGTGTGGCTAAAAAGTGCAATTGCAAAGATCAATCTAAATCTTGGAATGGAAAAACATGCGGTAATTTTTCCTCACATTTTGAATTCTTTTTTAGCTCAATGATTTGAAAAATAATTTCAAAATATAGTCGATTCAGCGGTTGTTTTTAAATTTTATTTATATAAAATTTATTTTTTAAGTGATTTCGAGGAAACTAAAACAAGCTTGTTCTAATACTAATCCATGTGATGCTAGAAATGGCTTAACATGCATAAAAGGAAAATGTGAATGTGGAAAAAATCACTTCTACAACGGAAAGAAGTGTGGTATGCTCTTTAATTTATTTTCGATATAATCTTGACAAAAATAAAACATCCAACATTTTAAGCACCACTAATTGGCGCTATGAAGCCTTGCTCGAATAACAATCAATGCGATAATTCAAAAGGTCTTGCTTGTGTGGCTAAAAAGTGCAATTGCAAAGATCAATCAAAATCTTGGAATGGAAAAACATGCGGTAATTTTTCCTCACATTTTGATTTCTTTTTTAGCTCAATGATTTGAAAAATAATTTCAAAATAAAGTCGATTCAGCGGTTGTTTTTAAATTTTATTTATATAAAATTTATTTTTTAAGTGATTTCGAGGAAACTAAAACAAGCTTGTTCTAATACTAATCCATGTGATGCTAGAAATGGCTTAACATGCATAAAAGGAAAATGTGAATGTGGAAAAAATCACTTCTACAACGGAAAGAAGTGTGGTATGCTCTTTAATTTATTTTCGATCTAATCTTGACAAAAATGATACATCCAACATTTTAAGCACCACTTATTGGCGCTATGAAGCCTTGCTCGAATAACAATCAATGCGATAATTCAAAAGGTCTTGCTTGTGTGGCTAAAAAGTGCAATTGCAAAGATCAATCTAAATCTTGGAATGGAAAAACATGCGGTAATTTTTCCTCACATTTTGATTTCTTTGTTAGCTCATTGATTTGAAAAATAATTTCAAAATATAGTCGATTCAGCGGTTGTTTATAAATTTTATTTATATAAAATTTATTTTTTAAGTGATTTCGAGGAAACTAAAACAAGCTTGTTCTAAAACTAATCCATGTGATGCTAGAAATGGCTTAACATGCATAAAAGGAAAATGTGAATGTGGAAAAAATCACTTCTACAACGGAAAGAAGTGTGGTATGCTCTTTAATTTATTTTCGATCTAATCTTGACAAAAATGATACATCCAACATTTTAAGCACCACTAATTGGCGCTATGAAGCCTTGCTCGAATAACAATCAATGCGATAATTCAAAAGGTCTTGCTTGTGTGGCTAAAAAGTGCAATTGCAAAGATCAATCTAAATCTTGGAATGGAAAAACATGCGGTAATTTTTCCTCACATTTTGATTTCTTTGTTAGCTCATTGATTTGAAAAATAATTTCAAAATATAGTCGATTCAGCGGTTGTTTATAAATTTTATTTATATAAAATTTATTTTTTAAGTGATTTCGAGGAAACTAAAACAAGCTTGTTCTAAAACTAATCCATGTGATGCTAGAAATGGCTTTACATGCATAAAAGGAAAATGTGAATGTGGAAAAAATCACTTCTACAACGGAAAGAAGTGTGGTATGCTCTTTAATTTATTTTCGATCTAATCTTGACAAAAATGATACATCCAACATTTTAAGCACCACTAATTGGCGCTATGAAGCCTTGCTCGAATAACAATCAATGCGATAATTCAAAAGGTCTTGCTTGTGTGGCTAAAAAGTGCAATTGCAAAGATCAATCAAAATCTTGGAATGGAAAAACATGCGGTAATTTTTCCTCACATTTTGATTTCTTTTTTAGCTCAATGATTTGAAAAATAATTTCAAAATAAAGTCGATTCAGCGGTTGTTTTTAAATTTTATTTATATAAAATTTATTTTTTAAGTGATTTCGAGGAAACTAAAACAAGCTTGTTCTAATACTAATCCATGTGATGCTAGAAATGGCTTAACATGCATAAAAGGAAAATGTGAATGTGGAAAAAATCACTTCTACAACGGAAAGAAGTGTGGTATGCTCTTTTATTTATTTTCGATCTAATCTTGACAAAAATGATACATCCAACATTTTAAGCACCACTAATTGGCGCTATGAAGCCTTGCTCGAATAACAATCAATGCGATAATTCAAAAGGTCTTGCTTGTGTTGCTAAAAAGTGCAATTGCAAAGATCAATCTAAATCTTGGAATGGAAAAACATGCGGTAATTTTTCCTCACATTTTGATTTCTTTTTTAGCTCAATGATCTGAAAATTAATTTCAAAATATAATCGATTCAGCGGTTGTTTTTAAATTTTATTTATATAAAATTTATTTTTTAAGTGATTTCGAGGAAACTAAAACAAGCTTGTTCTAATACTAATCCATGTGATGCTAGAAATGGCTTAACATGCATAAAAGGAAAATGTGAATGTGGAAAAAATCACTTCTACAACGGAAAGAAGTGTGGTATGCTCTTTAATTTATTTTCGATCTAATCTTGACAAAAATGATACATCCAACATTTTAAGCACCACTAATTGGCGCTATGAAGCCTTGCTCGAATAACAATCAATGCGATAATTCAAAAGGTCTTGCTTGTGTTGCTAAAAAGTGCAATTGCAAAGATCAATCAAAATCTTGGAATGGAAAAACATGCGGTAATTTTTCCTCACATTTTGATTTCTTTGTTAGCTCAATGATTTGAAAAATAATTTCAAAATATAGTCGATTCAGCGGTTTTTTTTAAATTTTATTTATATAAAATTTATTTTTTAAGTGATTTCGAGGAAACTAAAACAAGCTTGTTCTAATACTAATCCATGTGATGCTAGAAATGGCTTAACATGCATAAAAGGAAAATGTGAATGTGGAAAAAATCACTTCTACAACGGAAAGAAGTGTGGTATGCTCTTTTATTTATTTTCGATCTAATCTTGACAAAAATGATACATCCAACATTTTAAGCACCACTAATTGGCGCTATGAAGCCTTGCTCGAATAACAATCAATGCGATAATTCAAAAGGTCTTGCTTGTGTTGCTAAAAAGTGCAATTGCAAAGATCAATCTAAATCTTGGAATGGAAAAACATGCGGTAATTTTTCCTCACATTTTGATTTCTTTGTTAGCTCAATGATTTGAAAAATAATTTCAAAATATAGTCGATTCAGCGGTTTTTTTTAAATTTTATTTATATAAAATTTATTTTTTAAGTGATTTCGAGGAAACTAAAACAAGCTTGTTCTAATACTAATCCATGTGATGCTAGAAATGGCTTAACATGCATAAAAGGAAAATGTGAATGTGGAAAAAATCACTTCTACAACGGAAAGAAGTGTGGTATGCTCTTTTATTTATTTTCGATCTAATCTTGACATAAATGATACATCCAACATTTTAAGCACCACTAATTGGCGCTATGAAGCCTTGCTCGAATAACAATCAATGCGATAATTCAAAAGGTCTTGCTTGTGTGGCTAAAAAGTGCAATTGCAAAGATCAATCTAAATCTTGGAATGGAAAAACATGCGGTAATTTTTCCTCACATTTTGATTTCTTTGTTAGCTCAATGATTTGAAAAATAATTTCAAAATAAAGTCGATTCAGCGGTTGTTTTTAAATTTTATTTATATAAAAATTAATTTTTTAAGTGATTTCGAGGAAACTAAAACAAGCTTGTTCTAATACTAATCCATGTGATGCTAGAAATGGCTTAACATGCATAAAAGGAAAATGTGAATGTGGAAAAAATCACTTCTACAACGGAAAGAAGTGTGGTATGCTCTTTTATTTATTTTCGATCTAATCTTGACATAAATGATACATCCAAAATTTTAAGCACCACTAATTGGCGCTATGAAGCCTTGCTCGAATAACAATCAATGCGATAATTCAAAAGGTCTTGCTTGTGTGGCTAAAAAGTGCAATTGCAAAGATCAATCTAAATCTTGGAATGGAAAAACATGCGGTAATTTTTCCTCACATTTTGATTTCTTTGTTAGCTCAATGATTTGAAAAATAATTTCAAAATATAGTCGATTCAGCGGTTTTTTTTAAATTTTATTTATATAAAATTTATTTTTTAAGTGATTTCGAGGAAACTAAAACAAGCTTGTTCTAATACTAATCCATGTGATGCTAGAAATGGCTTAACATGCATAAAAGGAAAATGTGAATGTGGAAAAAATCACTTCTACAACGGAAAGAAGTGTGGTATGCTCTTTTATTTATTTTCGATCTAATCTTGACATAAATGATACATCCAACATTTTAAGCACCACTAATTGGCGCTATGAAGCCTTGCTCGAATAACAATCAATGCGATAATTCAAAAGGTCTTGCTTGTGTGGCTAAAAAGTGCAATTGCAAAGATCAATCTAAATCTTGGAATGGAAAAACATGCGGTAATTTTTCCTCACATTTTGATTTCTTTGTTAGCTCAATGATTTGAAAAATAATTTCAAAATATAGTCGATTCAGCGGTTTTTTTTAAATTTTATTTATATAAAATTTATTTTTTAAGTGATTTCGAGGAAACTAAAACAAGCTTGTTCTAATACTAATCCATGTGATGCTAGAAATGGCTTAACATGCATAAAAGGAAAATGTGAATGTGGAAAAAATCACTTCTACAACGGAAAGAAGTGTGGTATGCTCTTTTATTTATTTTCGATCTAATCTTGACATAAATGATACATCCAACATTTTAAGCACCACTAATTGGCGCTATGAAGCCTTGCTCGAATAACAATCAATGCGATAATTCAAAAGGTCTTGCTTGTGTGGCTAAAAAGTGCAATTGCAAAGATCAATCTAAATCTTGGAATGGAAAAACATGCGGTAATTTTTCCTCACATTTTGATTTCTTTGTTAGCTCAATGATTTGAAAAATAATTTCAAAATAAAGTCGATTCAGCGGTTGTTTTTAAATTTTATTTATATAAAAATTAATTTTTTAAGTGATTTCGAGGAAACTAAAACAAGCTTGTTCTAATGCTAATCCATGTGATGCTAGTAATGGCTTAACATGCATAAAAGGAAAATGTGAATGTGGAAAGAATCACTTCTACAACGGAAAGAAGTGTGGTATGCTCTTTAATTTATTTTCGATCTAGTCTTGACAAAAATAATACATCCAACATTTTAAGCACCACTAATTGGCGCTATGAAGCCTTGCTCGAATAACAATCAATGCGATAATTCAAAAGGTCTTGCTTGTGTTGCTAAAAAGTGCAATTGCAAAGATCAATCTAAATCTTGGAATGGAAAAACATGCGGTAATTTTTCCTCACATTTTGATTTCTTTGTTAGCTCAATGATTTGAAAAATAATTTCAAAATATAGTCGATTCAGAGGTTTTTTTTAAATTTTATTTATATAAAATTTATTTTTTAAGTGATTTCGAGGAAACTAAAACAAGCTTGTTCTAATACTAATCCATGTGATGCTAGAAATGACTTAATATGCATAAAAGGAAAATGTGAATGTGGAAAAAATCACTTCTACAACGGAAAGAAGTGTGGTATGCTCTTTAATTTATTTTCGATCTAATCTTGACAAAAATAATACATCCAACATTTTAAGCACCACTAATTGGCGCTATGAAGCCTTGCTCGAATAACAATCAATGCGATAATTCAAAAGGTCTTGCTTGTGTGGCTAAAAAGTGCAATTGCAAAGATCAATCTAAATCTTGGAATGGAAAAACATGCGGTAATTTTTCCTCACATTTTATATTTTAATGTATTTTATTATTCTTTTTATTCTAGTCATGCGTCTTGGTCGATTCGTTAACGGTATTTGTTTAAATCCATTATTAATCTTTAATTATCACATTTTTTTTAAAGCTACACATGAGGAATTTTTTCAGAAAAGTTATTTTTGTTCTTAAAAATTATTTTTATTAATCTATTTAAATTTAAAAGAGGAATTTGAAAAATTTAATGGTATCGATTTTTCTGGTAATAATATTAAACCAAGTTTCATAGTTGATTCGGTTGATAACTGTGAAAAATTTTGCTCTTTGGACGATATGTGTTTTTCATTTTCTTTTAAGAATAACTATTGTTCACTAAAATTTAGATATAAATTTCAATTTACAGCTATTAAGGATCCAAAAGCCATTTCCGGAGCTCTTTTTTTGAGTAATTTTTTCGATTTTTTTTTAAATATTTAGATTTTCATTTTTTTTAGTTAAACATTGTGTTGCCAAAATAAAACTTAAAGAAAATTTTCAATATTCAAGCAATAGCAAAAGAGAAATTAGGAACTCCACCCCAGATGAATGCTGTATGTTTTGCTATTACAATAAGCAATGTATTGCTTGGCATGTTCACAAACGAAGTCGAATTTGTGTCCTTACTTTATCAAAGGGATTTATCAAGCAGTCTAATTCACATTTTATTTCAGGAATGAAACCAATAATTTTAGGATGATTTAATTTTTTATTTTCATTTTTTTAATAAATCTTATTTTAAGCCACTGGTTTTTTTGACTTTGGTCCTTGAAATAATTTTTTTATAAATAATGTTTGTATTAACCCACTTATAATTATGACTACACTTTGCACAATTGAATACTGCATAATATACTCATTGTTTGCTTCAATGAAATATTCATCAGCTGAATGAATCATTCTTTGAACTATTTGAGATCGCCTCATTGAATGCACATTCTCGTTTATCAAAATTACCTTTTCCATCATAAAACTTTGAGTCTCGGTCAAATTTTTAAACTCTTCTTGTTTTGCATGAAGTTGAGATTTGGAAAATACTACAAAATTAACATAAACCTTTTTGTCATGGTGTTCCAAATTCCGTGTACAAACTTTGTAATCACCAGGAACCTTAATATCTGAATTGTCGTACCAGTTAAATGCTGTTTTTTTTCTTGATTCAACAATTTGTTTATTCGGATCTTCAATAAAGAAATCAACAGTGCCATCACCTCCTGATAATGCATGAACGATTACGTGCAATATGTCATGTTCATTTAAAGTCAAAAAATAACAATCTTCATAATACCATCTTAAATTAACCTTAAAGTTCATTTCAAAACCTTTTTTTTTTTTTAATTAAATTCCTTGTTTAAATTTTGTTGTCTTACTTGGTATCATATCATAATAATTAGGAGGGATGTTTTCTTCCTGGAAATTATAACCAGCAATTAAAATAGCACAGAATATATAAATTTCGATTAAAAAAGCTTTCATTATTTCAAATAATTATTTTTGTTTTAAAAATATTTGTTAAGTTCAGTTTGTGTTATGATTCTCATCAATTTTTAACACGTTTAATTTTTGAAAAATTGATAACAAGCTTGCTATTTTGATATATTTTTTTTTAAATTTTATCAGTTTTTATTTAAAAAGCTAACAAAAAAATTTAGGCCATTTAAAGTTAAAAATTGATGATTTCTAAAAAAAGTATGAAAATTTAACATTTTACACATGAATGTATTTTAGTGATCTCACTTAATAAGATAATAATAATATTAACACTTAATTTTAAAATTTATAACCAAATAAATTATTTTTCAGACCTAAGCTTTTTTAGTCTGATAAAAAATTATTAAACATTATTTTTCATTAAGACAAGAGCAGTTCAAAGAAAAATTTTTGAATAGTAAGAAATGATTAAAAGAACAAAACTAAAAAATTCTTAAAAATTAGAAAAATATTTTTCTCTTAATTCAGTGCATAGTTTTTGCTTTTAAATTTTTTTTAAAATTAATTAAGTTTTTTGATTAAAATATTTTTTTTTTTCATTTTGAAAATAATTTTTGTTGTATATAGTATACATTTTGCTGTAAAATCGATACATCAAAAAAATAATTTACAATTAAATCTAAAAAATTCAATTAATTTTAATTTTGTTATGTTGGAGAAAAAAAGCCTAAATTTTATTTTTTAAGTAAATCTTTAGTTGGTTAGAGCATTGAGAAAAAAAAAGTAATTATGTCACAAAGATAAAAATGCTTCTTTCACGCTAGAGTAATCTTTCTAATTTACAAACTTCCAGAGTTTTCTTTAAAATTCTAAAATAATCAAACCAATAAGTATAAATAAACCATGCTTAGTTTCATTTGAATAAAAAAAACTAATTAAAACATGGGTCCTGCGATCGGAATCGATCTGGGCACAACATTTTCTTGTGTTGCTGTATTTCAAAATGGAAAAGTTGAAATAATTGCCAACGACCAAGGCAATAGAACCACACCATCTTATGTAGCGTTCACAGACACAGAACGTTTGATCGGTGATGCAGCCAAAGCTCAGGTGGCAACAAATCCAACAAGCACAGTCTTTGATGCCAAACGACTAATTGGACGCCGATTTGACGAACCAACCGTTCAGTCTGACATGAAACTTTGGCCATTTAAAATAGTCAACATGAATGGAAAGCCAAAAATTCAAGTTGAATTTAAAAACTCGTCAAAAACCTTTTCTCCTGAAGAAATTAGCTCCATGGTTTTGACCAAAATGAAAGAAACTGCTGAGTCATATTTTGGACAAAAAGTAAAAGATGCTGTCATAACAGTGCCAGCTTATTTCAATGACTCCCAGAGACAAGCAACCAAGGATGCGGGTTCAATAGCAGGCTTGAATGTGTTGCGAATCATTAACGAGCCGACTGCGGCTGCTCTGGCTTATGGCCTAGACAAGAAGCTACAAGGCGAAAAAAATGTTTTAATTTATGACTTGGGTGGTGGCACTTTTGACGTCAGCGTGCTCAGCATCAATGATGGCTTATTTGAAGTGTTGTCAACTAATGGAAATACTCATTTGGGTGGCGAGGATTTTGACAATAATTTAGTTAACTTTTTCTTGGGTGAATTTAAGCGCAAGCATGGCAAGGATATGACCAAAAACCAAAAAGCTTTGAGAAGATTGAGGACAGCTTGTGAACGAGCTAAGCGAACTTTGTCAAGTTCGGCTGAAGCTACTGTCGAAGTGGACAGTCTTCATGAGGGAATCGATTTTTATTCCAAGATATCCAGGGCCAGGTTTGAAGAGTTGAACATGGATTTGTTTCGCTCAACTTTACTTCTGGTAGAACAAGCGCTCAAAGATGCAAGAATGACAAAATCAAAGATAGATGAAATAGTTTTGGTCGGAGGCTCCACCAGGATACCTCGCATTCAGAAATTGCTGGAGGATTTTTTTAATGGAAAGCAATTGAATAAATCAATCAATCCAGATGAGGCTGTGGCGTACGGTGCAGCCGTTCAGGCAGCCATTTTGTCAGGAGATAAGAGCCGAGAGATTAAGGATGTGCTTTTGGTGGATGTGGCGCCGTTGTCTCTTGGAATCGAGACAGCTGGCGGAGTCATGACTAATTTGATAAATAGAAATTCCCGTATACCGGTCAAGACCAGCGAAACATTTACCACCTATTCAGACAGTCAGACTGCAGTGTCGATTCGAGTTTACGAAGGTGAAAGGGCCATGGTAAAAGATAATCATTTGTTGGGAAATTTTGATCTAGTCGGGATACCACCGGCGCCCAGAGGTGTACCACAGATCGACGTCACATTCGACATTGATGCCAATGGAATATTGAGTGTCATTGCCAAAGAAAATAGCACCGGAAAGTCGAACAATATTACAATTAAAAATGATAAAGGTAGATTGAGTAGAGAAGAAATTGACAGGATGATAAGTGAAGCTGAACGCTTTAAAGCCGATGACGAAAAGCAAAGAGAAAGAGTTGGTAGTAAAAATAAATTGGAGACTTATGTTTTTGCTGTTAAACAGGCTTTGGGCGAAGCCAAAAGTTTGAGCGGTTCAGATGTGAAAAAGTGCGAGGATGCATGTAATAAAGAGCTCAAATGGTTGGAAGCTAATCAAATGGCAGACAAAGATGAATACGATTTTCATTACAGAGAGCTGTCTAGAAAATGTATGCCTATAATGAAAAAGATTCATTCGACTGAGAGAACTGGACCGACTGTTGAGGAAGTTGAATAGACTAAAAACTTCTAAGTTAATTTAACGTTTTAATTCTTTTTTTTTCAATTTTTTTATTTTTAAATTTTTTATGAAATAAAAATTAGTCGTTAGAATATGAATAATATAAAAAATTATTCAAATAGAAAACGTGGAAATTTATATTTTGAAAATTGGCTATAAAAAAGATGATATACTTAATTAAAAGTATTCGAAAAAATGTGTATTTAAAATCTTGCTCATTATTGTTCAATAAAGCTCAAGTGTATATTTAAAGTTTTTTTTCTAATAGTCTCGTTTGATTTGAAATTTAATGAATATAAACCAGAATTGGTCACAAGTAAAAGTCAAATTTCGAATCTAACTTTTAAAATTTTATAACTTTGGCTTTTATTTTTAACTTTCAAATAATCTAAATAATTAATCAACAATTTCATAAATAAATTAATACATTTTTTTATATTTCACGGAAAAATGCATTTGACGTATAACAAAAAAAAATAACAAATAAATAAATAAAAATTAAAAATAAAATAAATAATAGAAAAAAAATAAAAATTTGAAAAATAAAAAATAAATGAATAATTTTGCGCATAATCAAAAAAAATTTAAGTAACGAATAAAGATTTAATCATTTTAGCATATAAAAATTTGTCTCACATATAATAAAACAGTTAAGCATATAAAAATAACTATAGCATAAAAAAAACATGACATAATCAATAATCAAAGCTGACTTGGCCATTGGTGGTCGACCACGTCTTTTTTTGTAACTTGAGTTTCTTCAGTATTACTTAGTTCAACGTTAGCCTTAGGTTTAGTTGGACCTATTTTTGTCGGTTCAACAACTTCTGAATCCTGAACGACCTGATAAACTTGATTAGACTTGGTCAAGATGGTCAAGATGATCTACTGCAGTAACTTGAGTCATTTCAGATAATTGAGCCATTTTAGATACTTGAGCCACTTCAGATACTTGAGCTCCTATAGAAAAGTTTTGATGAAAGGTCTTTTCTTTTTTTTCCTCGTCTAGGCCGAGTAACGAATCACTCTGAACAAGGATTTTTTATGCTTTAATAAAAAAATATGCGACAAGGAAAAAAAATAAAATAATCTTAACTTTTTATTCAATATACAACGGTTTATTTTTATGCTTCAAAACCCCTAGTCCATATTTCACTGATCAAAGATTGGTTTGATTTATTTTATAACAGATCTGTAATTGATATTAGTTCAAATATAATTTTAATGTGTTTTTAGTCTGTGATGATGGGTTTAATTTTAATTTTGTATACTTACAGAAATTCGCACAAAATTGCTTAAATTTTTATATAAACAGAAATCAAGTGAATAGTTTAGTTAAATACATTACACTTGATTTTAGAAGAATTTAATACCTCGATTTTAATGGCGATTTATTCTTTAATACTATAAATACAGAACCAAAAAAATTTTTTTCGTAATTTTCCTGACAAATTTTATTTGTTTTTTATTTTCCATGTTTTATAGTTATGTTTTATTTTGCATGATAAATTCATAAGACTCTATTCATTTTTCTTGAGTTTGAATAAAAAGTAATAGAAATCAAAAATTTCTTTTCTAGAAAGAAAAATATTAACTTAAGTGATCTTTAACAAGAATTATTTAGCTAATGCGATGAAAATGAAGGTATATAAGCTCAGTAAAAAAACAATCACTATTTTTTAATTCGTTAAATACTTTAAATATTTGTTTTTTAACAATGCCGCTTTTAACGCTAATAAAGTTGAAATTTAGTTTTATTGCTGCTACAAAAGTGATTTCAACTTTGAAAAAAAATTTATTTAAATTTTTAACTATTTTTTGAATATTTTTTCTACTTTTTTTTTATTTTCAATTTGGTGCCACAAAAATTTAAAAATTAAAATAAAAATGCTACCTTTTATTTTATATGTTTGTAATTGTAATGCAGCAGAAAAATTGTATTCAAATTTTAAACTTTGTGCACAGTTTATTATTGAACAAATCTTTTTTATTTCACATGTCTAAAGTTAAATTAATTATAACGTGGTTTAGATGGTAAACGTCGAATGGGTCAAAGCTGAATTTTTGGCTTTAAGAGCAGCGTTAAAAAATAAACATTTATTTAGTCAATAGCCAAAATCAGATAGTAAAAAAGACCATTGCTTGGAATGCAATACAATTAGTCTTTTTTATGTTTTTTAAAGATTTTTAGAGAGAATTGAGCTAAATCTGAAATTTTGGTGCTTATTAATATTATTATTAAATAGAATAAAAATTTTTAGCATGTTATTTATAAAAACAAAATCATTAAAGGCATTGTGAAGTTTCTTACAAAACTTGCAATACAAAAATCAAAAAAATTCTATAACTTTTGTTCTAAGTGTCAAAAACTTGTTCTGTAAATGAAAAAACTGTTGTTTCACCTTCAGCGGAAGTCTGCAAAATCTGTGCAAATTAATTCCGTTTTATTTTTAAGATTTTTAAATTGGGTGCAATTTTCACAGATTGAATTCGCACAAATTTTGCAGACTTCCGCAGAAGGTGAAACAGCAGTTGTTTCACTTTGTTTCATTTACAGAACAAGTTTTTGACACTTAGAACAAAAGTTATAGATTTTTTTTTATTTTTGTATTGCAAGTTTTGTAAGAAACTTCACAATGCCATCATTAAGTAAAATTAGTGATACAATACGAAGTTAGATTTACTCACTCACTCGCCAATTTTAATCACAATATTTGTTTCACTTAAATAAAAAACAAATTTTTTAACATTTGAATAAAAAATGTAAATTTGTATAAAATAAAATTTATTCATAAATTGATAATAAATACTGGGAAAAGAACAAAATTTCAACGAAAAAATCATTATAGAAAGAGAAAATACCTTTTTTGCTTGTTTTTTTTGGAAAACTAAATTAAAATTAATTACAAATATTTTTTTAGTGTTATTTTTTTAATGAAAAAAGCATTTTTTTGCAAAATAAAAAATTCACCAGTTTAGCATGTATCACTGTGAAAATAATAATAAATAAAAATATATTCGTCAATTAAGCAAAAGAAGGTGTCATTTTTTAGACGAATACTTTGGACAATTGGGTGCTTCGGTAAACGTTTTGTATTCATATCGTCCACCCATTCTCGGATCAATTTCAGACTTATTTCGCGCAAAAATCAACTTTATATTAGTGTGTAGATACATTTTTCCAGTTTTTGAAGTCGAAAATCTCAGATGTATCAAGTATCTTAGATATGACTTAAGCTTAGAATCATCTGGATTGCCGCTAGGCACGTAAACAGTTCTCTGACGCAAAAATGTTTGATGATTGCCAGGCATGTCGCTCAAATCGTACATCACCACAAACATCTTTACCACTGTTTTATTCGGATTAAATAGAGTTACTTGAATGGTTCCCCTTTTCGGTATCTTGTATCCTCTGTCACCTAAATCGGACAGATCAATAATGCCAAGATAAGGAGATGCAGCAATGTCATCGCTTACTTGGTAAAACGAAGCGTCAACTGGCAGTTTTTTGTGCTCCGGAAAAAACAAGCCGCTTGCGCCCAGCTCGGCGTAAAAGCCGTCCACTATTCCAACCGGTGTTAGTCTTCCATTTAGCAAGCACTCTTCAAAATTTCCTAGCAACGAATTGAACCGGTTTTTTTTGAAATTAATAAAACTGCCGCACTTTTTATTTATTTTTCTAGTTTTTTTGCTCTCTTCTTTTTTTCTTTCCTCATTGTAACACGAAATCACCGGGTTAATTTGCAATGAATCAGCTAGTTTTTGTCCCAAACCACTGCTTCCCGCTTCCACAGATTCATCAAGTACCTGGTAGCTGCTTATTAAAAGATTAGGACTAGTGCTATTTATGAATGACACATTTGAGATTTTGTTGTTGTTAGAGTCGAAATAGAGAGGTATATTTGGGAAAGTAGTTGGCGTAGTGATGACCAAAGAGTTCTTATAGTCTTCTGGACTCTTGGCCAAATGGAGATCGGGTTTTTTTAGTGGCTTGTCAATGGGTATTGGTGATGTTATCTGGGCATTTGATTGTAGATAATTGATTAAACATGTGCAGTGAGGTATACCGGACGATTGAATAAGATTTCGCTTCAGCGATAGCAGATTAGTCTGAACCTCAGTTGTCCAGGAAGAGCTGGAAAGCTTTTTAATGGACTCTACACCCGATATATTGAGTTTATTGTCCACTAAATTTAAATTCATTAGCGGAAAGCTTTGCTTGTCATACTTTTCTGTTTCAATATCATTAGCACTAATTTCAGGATTTATCTCAGTCGGGTAACTTATACTAAAATAATTTTAATTAGATTTAATTTTAAAAATTGAGTTAAATTAGGCCAAAGATTTAATTGAAGTTAGCTTCTTAGAATAAATAATTTTTGGCTATTCGAATATTCTTTTTTAAAGACAAAAAATTCTTAAGATACCAATTTAAAAATAATATTCTATGTTTTGTTAATAAATTGATTTTTTTTAAATTAATTTCTGTTATTTTATAGATTATTCAAATTAACCTGCTCAAAAAAGCTTTTTTTAATAGCAAAATTATGTATTGAAAAAACTACTTTAT
This sequence comes from Brachionus asplanchnoidis, assembly GCA_025491095.1. Classification (NCBI taxonomy): domain Eukaryota; kingdom Metazoa; phylum Rotifera; class Eurotatoria; order Ploima; family Brachionidae; genus Brachionus; species Brachionus asplanchnoidis. The sequence goes on along the minus strand of JAILYF010000008.1, from coordinate 3,352,757 downwards.
AAACTATTTTAATTTTTTATATAGTTTCTTCATTTTAAGCCTACCAAAATGCACAAGTTACAGGTACTTTTTTAGCCTATTACCACATTATGATACCGTCTCGGGAACCTTTGTAAATGAAAAAAAGTTAAGGTTTAGAAAAAAAACTTTTTTTCAATAACTGAAAGTTTTTTTCTAAATATCGACAAAATACTCTAACTCACTTAAATTCTTTTGCTGAAAGCTTAAGAAAGCCGGAATTCTAAGTCTTTGTCATTTTTAAAATTATTATTTAAAAAATAAACTTTTTTTCTTGTATAGTGCATTAATTAATTGACAATATAAACGAGTTTAGAGTTCTAAATTTGACATCGAAATACAATATGTTTAAGCTACTCTGTCTAGAGAAAAAACCTCTTGTGTGACACAAGAATTATTTTAATCTAATTTTGAATGAAGAAATTATTTCCAGACATGAAAAGTCAGAATCGAATTTAATGCGCTTAAACTCAACTTGTTCAAATGCAAAAAGAATAAAAAGAATCCTCAATAGACAATAAGAATTTTTTTAACATTTTGTAGAAAGATTCTCTTTTTATAATTTACTAATCTATAAATTGAATTTTTATCAGACATTATTTTTAAAATAATCTAAAAGGTATTATTTCGTTTTTTTTTTACTGTCACTTTAAATAATATGTTAAAAAAAAAACTTATTTATTCATTTTTTGTAGAAAAAAGTCTCTCAATCGACCATAATTTTGAATGGGTTGTCAAATTAGATTCATATTCGCACTTAGAATGATTTTTTTTTAATTAAAAATATAATAAATAGAATAAATAAATTGTCAACAAATAAACTTGCGCATTAAAATTTTTTTATAAAACGAGTAAAATATTACTAACAAGAGCAACAAAAATTAGATAAAAATTAAAAAGCATTTTTAATTGTGTGAGTCCCAAATCTTAAAAAAATCAATTATAGCATTTCCCAATATTTTAAAAATTATTGATAAGTAGGTTTTTTTTTAATTTGAAAAAAAATTAAATTCCTGGTTAAATCTAATGATTTTTGGGTTTATGCATTTCTAGAACACAATTAACAATATATATGCTATTGTTTATTTTTCAGATTTAATAATTTTTCAAGATTTTTTTAAAGATAATTCTAAAAAAACGCTGTTTAAATAGCAGCTTAATTATCTTAATAGCGTGTTTGCTGCGTTTTCTAACCTTTGTGGTAATCAAAAAATGTATGCTTTCAAAGAAAGCTAAAATCAATCCAAAAATCTTAATAAATGCCAAATCTTTTGTAAAAATCAAAGTAAAAAAACTTATTTAATGCCTAGATAAAAAAAAATTGAAAAAGTATTTTAACAGAAAGAGCATTTAAATAAATTGAATAAAAATTATATAAAATTTTAGCTAAATCTTTGTCCTGGTCAAAAATTAACAATTACCTGAAAGCTAAATTCTTAAACACTTGCATATTCGATTCTGTTTTAGACTGGTTCATCCACGAACTAAGCTGAGAAAAGTGCAAATAGGACCGAATAGCTTGAAACAAATTATTTATATTTGTCAAAGCTTTACTCATTTCGTTCTGATTAATTGAATAATTTTCACTGCTCATTTTTATTTGCCAGCGTTCTATTAATTCAAAACTTAAACAGGCCAGTGGTGCTCGTTTGTTGACCAAAACAGGGGAATTATTTTCCGATACTAATTTTTGATAACAACATTTGCATAACATCAACACATCTATCACAATATTGGTCTCAATGTGCTTAAATTGGACCGGCTCATGGGACAATTTCAAGCCTAGCTTTTCAAATCTCTTATTCAGATGAAAACCCAAACATTCTTCAATTACCAAATTTAGTTCCGAGCTGATTCGACACTTGAAAAACAATTTTTTAAAATTTCAATTCAAAATTTCTTTACAAATAATAATAAACATTTTTTAAATTAATTTCTAATTTTATTTTTTTTATAGCGTGTAATGACCACTTATAAATTTTTTTTTTTTTTCAAATAAAATCCAACACCTGGCACTAAATTTCTCTTTTCAATTCAATTCACAGATCAAACTTTATCAAAAACAAGCCAACTTGACACAAATAAACGGTCTATTTAAGCCACAGTTGTTTTTAAGGCATTGAACTTAGGCTAATTTTAATTTAGTAAAAATAATCCTATTTTTAAGTATAAAGAAAAGCATCTAAGAAATAAAAATTACGTAATTTTTAATATTACGTAATGAATTAATTTAAATTATGTTTAATAGTTAAATAAATTATAATAATAGAATGTTGATAGCAAAAAAATAGCAAACCTGATCATTGATGTCGGAGCATGAGTGGACAGGCAATTTTTTGCTAGAGAATCTCTGGTTTGGAAAGTATTCCTTGGCCTCGGTTGCCAGTTGGTAAAGTCTGACCATGAACAAATCAAGTAAATGTGAAGAGTGCGAGTTCACTGGGAGTGGGCTTTGGACTCGACTATTTATGATTAGATTTAGCAAACATTCCGCCAAGTCTTCAAGGTCAGATCTGTCGCTTTCATTGTTGTTTATCAATGTGGTCTCTCTAGGTACCACAAGACTCTGCATTTCACAAACAAACTCGTTTTGTTTTGTTTAGATTTAGTGAGAGCACCCAACTGGTTGTGTTCCTAATTCATTTTGGTTTCGAATGGAATAAAACTTAATCTTTAAATTATAAAAAAAAAAATTATGTTGCTTATAAACATAAAAATAAAAGAATGCGCTTTTTTCTCTATTTTTATTTGAAAAAAAAAAGAAAAAAAGAAAAAAATTTCATTTAATGTTTCATCGTAAATTTCAAATTATGCAAAAAACGTGAAATTTTGACTTAGGCTTCAAGTTTTGCTTGAATAAAGGTCATGATCAAAATGAAACTCTAAGTCTTTTAAATTTTTATATTCAAATATTTTAATATTTTGAGTAGTTTGAATGCAAGAGTTTTGAATTAAAGAGACGAAATTATAATTTAAAATTAACATTGCAAATCAGCTGATTTTTCCACAACATATGCTCAATATGTGATACGAAAAATTCCGAGTTTCTTTTCTTGACAAACTCACGAGATTTACGCCTATCATTTCTAATATCTTTTTAGTCATTATAATATACAAAAAAATTTTAAATAAAAATTTTTTAGACTAAAGAAGTTCGATTTATAGCTTACTTGAAATATTTCCAAAAGTCGAAAAAAGCCTTGTTAGATTAACATTTATCAGTTGATTTTTTTAATGTTATTAAATATGATTAATTTCATTAAGGTCAATGAAATTTTTCAAATAAAATTTACTTTAAGTTTATTAGTTATCATTTAACACTGACCTAATATAAAAAAATCGCTGTTTTTTTAAATTAGCTACATTATTTCAAGAAAAGATCAACAATTTTAATTTTATCTGGCTTATAAAAATCTGAATCAAAACTAGATATTTAAAAGAAATAAAATAATTTAAATTTTACTTTATAAATTTTATAATTTTATGACTAATTGATCATTTTTTAAAAAATATACATATATTGCTATATGAAAAAAAAACATTTATATAATAAACAGAAACTTTGACCTGAAAATTTAATCAAAAAATTAGATTATTTTTTAATTGCATCTTTATAATTTAATCAAGATATAACTCTATTTTTCTGTTTATAAAATTTTATAGATTAGATTTAATAAAAGATTATTTTCGCTTATAATTTTCAAATAAATTTTAAGGTTTCAACTTAACTAGACTACAATTTGTATATGTTTACAAAAAATTTCGAAGCGACTTCAAACTCTGAATTTTTTTGCCACAAAATTTCAGAGTTTTTTAAATTTTTTAAACTAAAATAAGAGTTTTAAGGTTTTTAGAAGATAATTCAGACAAAATATTGTAATGACTAAAATTTCCCCTAATAAATTAATAAGTTGATTATGTGTTTTGACTAAAAAATTTTTTATTTAAATAATAATTTGGTCAGCAAATTAGATGTCAAAAAAATTAAAAACTGTTTTAAGTTAGATTCATCTCTAAATTATTAAATTTAAAAAAAAAGAAAACATTCAAACTATTCTTAAATTAATTAATTTAATTAAATCAGATTTTGGTAAAACCAAAGATAAAAAAAACCACTGCATATATTTCTCTATTTTATATTCGTTCATCACTATCACTAAAAAAAATTGAAAAAGAAATTTTTAGCTTTAAAACATAAGAATTCGAATCTTGATTTTAATAAGAGAAATTTTCTATGAGAGAAAAGTTCCAAATGAAATTTTATTGCAGCTTTTGACTAGGAATAAGCAACAAAACAAAAGAAAAATTTGATAGACGCTTAACACTAATCAAATTTAACTTAAAAATGAAAATTTATATTTATTCTTATTTTGTTTTTAAAAGTAAGTATTTCATCGATGTTTTTTGGAATTCTTAGTCAGATGTTATTCAGTTTTTTCTTTTTTAAAAAACAACAATGTTATTTTAGATCTCACATTTGATTAAATAGAAAAAAAAACTAAAAATAACATCATATAATTTTTTTTTTATTTAAAATAAATAATTCGCTTGAAAATGCTTGATTCTAGAAAGCGGTTTAATGTAGACACTTAATTCGGCGTTGATTTTAAATGTTGTTGATGGTTGAATGGCTATTTTACTTACATATTTCCTAAATATTTTCAAAATTTCAAAAAATTAAAAATATTTCCTAATCAGCTGTATTTTTTTGTACAATAAAGAAATTTTATTTTTTTTAAGAACTGAGAAAATTGCTTTTCAAACTTCCCTACAGCCAAAAATTAGATTCTTTTACATTACTTTAATTTTAATAGTAAAAATAATAATAGCTCCTCTATTTAAATTTATTTAAATTTAATAAGCAATTACGAAAAAACATTTCTCGAAAGAATAAAAATTATGTTTAGATCAAAAATATACACAAAATTCTATCATAAATTTCTCAAAAAATATCAAATACCTCGAATAAAAATCATTAGTCTTAGTTTAATTTTAAAAAGATATACGGCCATCTGCAACCAAAATTTCCCGTTTATTTAAAAAACCTGAATTTAAACATTTTGCTTACATAATTAACATTAAATTAAAATTTATTATTTTAATCAATTTTTATAAATTTATATTTATATCCTCATTTTTATTTTATTTTATTATTTTAATTTTTAAATCACGCACAAGGCGATATTTGAAATAACTAATATTTATAATTATAATAACTTAAACCGTTAGTTTCTTGACATAAAAGAAATAATTTTGATCATAAGAGCAATATAGAAATAATTAAATTAGCTTAAATAATATTAATTTTTATTTCCAAACTTAATAAGCCATTTTTTTTTCTCCATTGATTTTCTTTTTATATCTTTTCTCCTTTATTTTTTTTTGTAAATTTAGAAAAAAATTTGGAAAGCACTAATTTAATAATCATTTTGGCATGACTTTGATTTAATCAAGTCAGTTTTAAGTAAAAATTAATATTCTTAATTAAAAATTAATATACAGTTCTCGGTCTCGGCGCGTTGTTATGAAATTTAATTTTTATTGTTCCTTGCGGTCTTAATTGAGGCAACATGTATTTTTGTCCGACAGGAGGATAAATAAAAATTAAGACAATGACTTGACTAGAAAACTGTAACTCTGTATTTAATTTTGAATAAAATAAGTGTAAAACCTATTCGATTCGAAACCTAATCTGTATCCTTACACCAACTTTGCCACTAGAGTAGCAGAATAACTTAGTCCTATCTTAAATAAATCTTAATAAGTTTAAAAATCAATTCAAGACTGTAAACAGTTTAAGTTTATTAAAAGCCTTTCATGAGTAATGTTAGCATTAATTTATATTTTAGATTATTATGCTTATGAATAATAATATGTCCCTTTCTATCCTAGTGGATAATGGGGAGGCGCTCATCTCCTTTTCCTGTACCTTTTTGAGCTACGGCTCCGACCTGACACAGAGGTAGTTGCATCGAGTTGGTCATCTACACCGCTATTTTTACCCAGTCGAAATCGGTAATGTTAGTATTAATTTATATTTTAGATTATTATGCTTATGAATGGCTTTCATTTTTCACCAGATTTTGACAGAGTTGTTTTTAAGTCACAAGTCTTAAGTCAAGTCAAGTCATTGACTTGACTTAAAATTTTTTTTTTTTTTAAGTCAAGTCAATGACTTAAAAATTTTTTTTTTTTTTTTTAAGTAAAGTCAATGAATTAAAAATTTTTTTTTTTTTTTTTAAGTCAAGTCAATGACTTAAAATTTTTTTTTTTTTTTTTAAGTCAAGTCAATGACTTAAAAATTTTTTTTTTTTTTTTTTAAGTCAAGTCAATGACTTGACTTAAATTTTTTTTTTTTTTAAGTCAAGTCAATGACTTAAATTTTTTTTTTTTTTTTTTTAAGTCAAGTCAATGACTTAAAATTTTTTTTTTTTTTTTTTAAGTCAAGTCAATGACTTAAAAATTTTTTTTTTTTTTTTTTAAGTCAAGTCAATGACTTGACTTTAAATTTTTTTTTTTTTAAGTCAAAGTCATGACTTGACTTTAAATTTTTTTTTTTTTAAGTCAAAGTCATGACTTAAAATTTTTTTTTTTTTTTTTAAGTCAAAGTCATGACTTGACTTTAAATTTTTTTTTTTTTTAAGTCAAAGTCATGACTTAAAATTTTTTTTTTTATTTTTTAAGTCACAGTCATGACTTAAATTTTTTTTTTTTATTTTTTAAGTCACAGTCATGACTTAAATTTTTTTTTTTTATTTTTTAAGTCACAGTCATGACTTAAATTTTTTTTTTTATTTTTTAAGTCACAGTCATGACTTAAATTTTTTTTTTTTTTTTTTAAGTTAAGTCAGTGACTTAAAAATTTTTTTTTTTAGAAACAGGCTAAATAAAGCCGGTCAGCTTGACGGTCAAAATTTTGGACAGTTTAAAAATCGGTAAAAAAAAAGCGGGCAGTCAAAGATACGGTTACGTTAAGGCGGGCGGCCATTTTGCCGGCTTAAAAACCGGGAATAAAATAAAAAATTAATATAATTTAAAATATGTTTATTATTTAAAAAAGTTGTTTTTTAATTAAAAAAAAATAAATTAAAAAATTAAAAAGAAAAAAAAAATTTATTTAAAAATTAAAAAGAAAAAAAAAATTTATTTAAAAAATTTAAAAAAAAAAAAAAATTTTATTTAAAAAATTTAAAAAAAAAAAAGAAAAAAATTTTATTTAAGAATTAAAAAAAAAAAAAGAAAAAATTTTATTTAAAAAATTTAAAAAAAAAAATTTTATTTTAAAAATTTAAAAAAAAAAAAGAAAAAAATTTTATTTAAGAATTAAAAAAAAAAAAGAAAAAATTTTATTTTAAAAATTAAAAGACAAAAGAAAAAAATTTTATTTAAAAAATTTAAAAAAAAAAAAAAAAAAATTTTATTTAAAAAATTAAAAAAAAAAAAAAAAAATTTTATTTAAAAAATTTAAAAAAAAAAATTTTATTTAAAAAATTAAAAAAAAAAAAAAAAAATTTATTTAAAAAATCAAAAGACAAAAGAAAAAAAATTTATTTAGAATTAAAATAAAAGAAAGTAAAAATTTTATTTTTTAAATTAAAAAAATTTTTATTTGAAAATTTAAAAAAAATTTATTTAAAAAATAAAAAAAAAATAAATAGAAATTTGTTGTTTGTAGTTTTTATTTATAGTCGTTGGTAATTTTTGACCGTTGGTACTTTTTGAACATTGGATGTTGTTGGTTATTGGTTGTTCGTAAACGTCCAATCACAAACTCCCAACAACCCCCAACCTCAACTACCACAACTTCCAACGTTCAAAAAGTACCAACGGTCAAAAATTACCAACGACTATAAATAAAAACTACAAACAACAAATTTCTATTTATTTTTTTTTTATTTTTTAAATAAATTTTTTTTAAATTTTCAAATAAAAATTTTTTTAATTTAAAAAATAAAATTTTTACTTTCTTTTATTTTAATTCTAAATAAAATTTTTTTCTTTTGTCTTTTGATTTTTTAAATAAATTTTTTTTTTTTTTTTTTTTAATTTTTTAAATAAAATTTTTTTTTTTAAATTTTTTAAATAAAATTTTTTTTTTTTTTTTTTAATTTTTTAAATAAAATTTTTTTTTTTTTTTTTTTAAATTTTTTAAATAAAATTTTTTTCTTTTGTCTTTTAATTTTTAAAATAAAATTTTTTCTTTCTTTTTTTTTAATTCTTAAATAAAATTTTTTTCTTTTTTTTTTTTTAAATTTTTAAAATAAAATTTTTTTTTTTAATTTTTTAAAATAAAATTTTTTCTTTCTTTTTTTTTAATTCTTAAATAAAATTTTTTTCTTTTTTTTTTTTAAATTTTTTAAATAAAATTTTTTTTTTTTTTAAATTTTTTAAATAAATTTTTTTTTTCTTTTTAATTTTTAAATAAATTTTTTTTTTCTTTTTAATTTTTTAATTTATTTTTTTTTAATTAAAAAACAACTTTTTTAAATAATAAACATATTTTAAATTATATTAATTTTTTATTTTATTCCCGGTTTTTAAGCCGGCAAAATGGCCGCCCGCCTTAACGTAACCGTATCTTTGACTGCCCGCTTTTTTTTTACCGATTTTTAAACTGTCCAAAATTTTGACCGTCAAGCTGACCGGCTTTATTTAGCCTGTTTCTAAAAAAAAAAATTTTTAAGTCACTGACTTAACTTAAAAAAAAAAAAAAAAAATTTAAGTCATGACTGTGACTTAAAAAATAAAAAAAAAAATTTAAGTCATGACTGTGACTTAAAAAATAAAAAAAAAAAATTTAAGTCATGACTGTGACTTAAAAAATAAAAAAAAAAAATTTAAGTCATGACTGTGACTTAAAAAATAAAAAAAAAAATTTTAAGTCATGACTTTGACTTAAAAAAAAAAAAAATTTAAAGTCAAGTCATGACTTTGACTTAAAAAAAAAAAAAAAAATTTTAAGTCATGACTTTGACTTAAAAAAAAAAAAAATTTAAAGTCAAGTCATGACTTTGACTTAAAAAAAAAAAAATTTAAAGTCAAGTCATGACTTTGACTTAAAAAAAAAAAAATTTAAAGTCAAGTCATGACTTTGACTTAAAAAAAAAAAAATTTAAAGTCAAATCATGACTTTGACTTAAAAAAAAAAAAATTTAAAGTCAAGTCATGACTTTGACTTAAAAAAAAAAAAAAATTTAAGTCAAGTCATAACTTTGACTTAAATTTTTGTGACTTAGACTTAAAACTGTGACTTAAAAACAAGTCTGGATTTTGATTCATTTTATTAAATTTTTGAAAAACTTTAACCTAAAGAGCTTTAAGAAAAACAATTAGTTAGAACACCTCTAAAATAAATTATTAAAATCTGAATTAAGTTATTTTTAAAATCAGGAAATTATATTTTTCCTTATTTTTTAATTAAATCTTTGAATTATTAAAGCTTCGAATTCGGAACCTAAAGTTATTTTTTCTAAGAATAATTACAACTTAAAAACCGTATTAAATTATTAAAATACCAATACCAAAGTTATTTCTTTATTAAAATTAGTAGTAGTAGTAGTAGTAAGTAGTAGTAGTAGTTCTTGCTGCGACACCTAACATGTAGAGTGTCTGAGCCCATCACCACCGATTGGCCGTGTGGAGCTGTAGCAGCCGAATAAAATTTTTAAGGTTCAATATTAAAAATTATTTTTTAAATTTATTCAAAAAGATTTAAAAACTTTATTAAATCCTTTTTTAATTCCTTTTTCAATTAATTGGTTTGAAATATTCCATTAAAAATAATGAGCTGATATGTTTCAGATTTTTTAACAATAATTCTAAATTTAAATTTTGAATAGTTTTTTTTATCGAAAGTCACTGTAAAAGAAGTAGCTTCTAAATGAATCTTTCAGATTTCTTATTTATACTACTACAAAAAAAAACGTTTTGGATAAAATCAAATACAATTTTTAATTAAAAAAAATTAAACAAAATCTAAGTCATATTTTGAATTCTTAATTTTACCAAATTAACTGAAAGACTTTTCAAATTCAACGCGTGATTTGAATTCACTAATTATTCATCTTAATCTAATAAAAAATATGAGAAATGCTAATAATCTTTATATAATATAGACTTGTAAGTATTTTAATCAGTTTTAAAGTCTAAATGGCATAATTTAATTCCTTGAATTTGAGAACTTAATGATTTTTAAATAGCATTAAAAAATAGAAATTCAAAATTCAACTTCTAAGGGACACTAAAAAGATCCACGTCAATTAATCAAATAATTTATAAGTTTAATAAGTATTGAGCAATTAACTTTTTCTAAAATTTGAGAAAAATCGATACAAAATAAATTTACTTTTTTTCATAATTTTCAAAATCAGTGTTGATAAAAATATTAATTTCTTTGGATAATTTTGTTCTTGATAAGAATTTAAAGATTAGTCATCTTTTGAATAAATATATTTAGCAAACATTTCAAATAAATTTTTCCAAATATTCATGAATTTTTCAATAAATTTTAAAAAGATTGATCAAATCATAAATTAACTAGAAATTCTCTTCTTTTTTAATTTTGAAAAATCGAATTTATTAAGACGAGTAAAATGTTTCCAGGAAAATTATTGGAAAAAAAATTTTTGAATAAATCACTCTTAAAAAATCTCATTCAGTTTTATATAATGATATTTTGATATTGAACTTAACATTTAAATTTTATAATGTAATGTAAATTTGAATAACTTGATTTAATGAAAAATGATTTACAAAAAACAATGTTAATTAGGAATTTAAAAATTTATTAGTCCATTTATTAGAACTGAACAATTTTAAATAAGCCAAAAACCTCTTTAACAAAAGATATTATCAAAAAAAGGTTTGAAAGATGGACAAAAAAGTTTGTTAGATAAAATAAGTGTTATTTATAAAGATTTAAAAATCTTGATCTAGCAGCACTTGAGCGTCTTATTATGTTCTCAAAAATTTGAAAGAATTAGACAATATATCAAATATAATTCAATTCTTTTCATGGATAAACTCCATAATTTCGATATTATGGAAACTATAGCAGTGAACCTTATAAATCTTCTTCCATTTCTTAGTTAATTCATTGTTATTATTATACAAAAAGTTTTTATGAAAATTTTAGTCTTTGAAAAAAAGTCTATTTGTTTTACTAATTATTCTTAAAAGTTCATTCTTTTTCCATTTTTGAATTTTTTGACACCAACAAGTCTAGATTTTTTGAATAAATATATCTAAAAAAAATCTAAAAACCAAGCCTAATTATCTTTTAAAATCTGTAAAAAAAATGGGTCTAACCGATAGATAATATTTTTGTTTTCAAGACAAGTTCGATCATTTATGCTATCAAGTTGATAAAAATAAATTTACTTTATATTTTATGTTATCTTTATCTTCAGTTTTAGCTAAAAGCTTAGAACTTCAAATAAAAATAAGTTAAAAATATATTTTAAGTTTTCAAAATCAGGTTTATCAATATTAATGAATGTAAGATACAAAATTACTAGACGAATCTTCTTTTTTTCCCTGCATAAATATTAATTTAACAAATTTAAAATGTTTTTTTATTAAAATGCATCTAAAAAAGCTCTTTTATTTGTAATAATATCTTAATAAGTGTTGAAAATTTCATGCTAACAGGTTACTGTTATAACCCAAATTTGATGTCATATTAAATTTGAGTTATAAACAGTTACAATATTATTTTCAACAGTTACAGGAGTTATTATTTTCTAGTTATAATTTTTCATATTTAAATGCTTGTTTTTCACTTATTAGTTTCAGATTCCAATTTATTTCAAATAAAGATTTATCCTTAAAAAGTTTCTTCTTTAATTGTTTGGTCTCTCAACCACAGCATAGCGGGAGTTATTAAATTAATACTCGTCTATGTACAAAAAGATAATAAACAAAAACCACATTTATTACATTACCTTAAATGTAGAGGCTAAATAAAAAATTGAAATTTTTCAAAAATGACAAAAGCTTTATAATAGAAAAAGCATATAATAAACTTCTCATTGGGTAACAAAAATGTGTCAAAATTTAGTTTGTAAAATAAAGAATATTTTTAACATTTTATCTAAATTCTATCTTTATATTTAGATAAGATCATTGAAGTTTAAATTTTTATCCTATCAGGATATGAAAAATGATTATTCTCTGATTCAAAATTTATTAGAATATTGTGTATCAAACAATTAGACTACAGAAAATTATTGCTTTCAACTTTTATTCCTTATACCGACTCAAATAAACCACTGAGAAGTAAAAAATAATTTTTCAAATTTTTTAAACTGATAATGATCAAAACTTTAATAATGAAACCATCACCTTTAACGAAATAATCAAGTTTTAAAACTTAAAGATAAGAATAATAGAACTTGATCTTATTCACAATCTCTTGCTCAACAATTAACTTCAAAGTTTGGTATTTAAAAATAATTCGAAAAATGACTATGGTATGTCAATTGAGCGTATTATTTTAATTTAAATTAAAATTTCTATGTTCATGAAATAAAAAATGTATTTCTCGTACAAGTACGATTGAGATTCCGATAGCATACACAAACCATTGATAATCGTTTTTTAACTAAATCTTAAATATTTGAAAGAAAAGTACTCAAATTATAAAAATTAAATTTACCATGATTTTTCATTTTTCTAAATACTAAAATCTACAATGGTTTGATAAACTAATTTATCTAGTTCTAAATCAATATTCTAAATCACAAATGAACAAAACAGGTATCTCATAAGGCCCTGTAATTGGTTATCTAATTTCTACATTTTTATAAGTGACGTAACAAAACGAAATAAAACTTTTCTACCCTTTTTGCAGATGATTATTCCTAAATTCTGCTTAAACTTCTGGTCATGATTGTCACTGAATATTAGTGATTAGTCAAGTTTTTTGGTCTTGTGAACATTTGTGATCACAAAATTTCAAAAATTTAAGAAATTTATCTCAATATTTAAAAATTTGGCAATTTTATCTAATTCAAAAAAATTTAATTTACTCTTAAAAATTATAATTAACTTTGAACTCGATTTATTTCAAAATTCAAACTTTAAAAATAAATGATAAAAAATTTAATTGACATATTAAAAATAATAAGAATAAAAACTTTAATTTGCTAAAACAAACAACTCGAATAAAAAAACTAATGGTTAACCAAGGGCAACCTAATTCTGCGAACAAATTTTTTTCAATAATAATTTGATGAGATGAGGAATAAAGTGTTTTTTATTGCCCAAACAGCTGCACAAAAACATCCAAAAAAAATTATTTTTTTTGTTATATTCTTTATAAAATAAATTAACAAATTTCAAAAAATTATCTGTTTAATAAATTAGTTAAATTTTTTTTAATGTTTATATTTGTGGAAAATTTACCGAATTTAATGCTTTCATTATCGCTATTAAATTGATCACAAAAAGAAAATTTCTGATTAAAAATTTTATAACTTAAAATTTATTTTGTTCGTATTTAATGTTTGATCAAGGATATTTACAAAAACCGCTAAAAGTTGACCGATCTTAGGAGCTAAAATTCTCTTAAAAACTAAAAGAATAGTTCTGTTACATTAAAATTGTTTAAATTTACTTATTTTAAGATATTGCTTTTTTACTCAGTTTTACAAAATTATATTTTTTTTTGGTATTTTATTTATATTCAATAATTCTTTTAAAAGATAAAAATTTATAAATTCAGGCTTTTTCGCCTAAAAATTAATGCGTTTTTACATAATTTTAAAAAATTTGTCTTTACTCTCATGATAAAAATTAGAAATTAAAAAAATTGTAGAGTTAATTTCGGAATAGAAAATAAGTTTAAACTCTATTCGTTTGATTATTGGCAATTACTTAAGAATATAGATCTTTATCTCTTAAAACATATCATTCTAATTTTATTGAGGATTTTAAGTTTTAGCCACTTGAATAGTCACACGAATAAAAATCTCTGTAATTAGCCTAACTGCACTTGAGTATGATTATACTCTAATGGATTTCAAGTAATTGTCAATAATCAAGCGAATACCCGAGAGAAAAAAGCAAAAAATTCTCTTAGAGTCCTCAACGCGAGTTCTAAAAATTTTTAATCATTGTAATATCAAACCACATTTATGATATAAAGGATTATAGAAGTCAACAAAAAATTTTGCAAACAATCTGACAAAATATTGGCAAAATTAAAATTTTTTAAGAAAACAAAATTATTGTAAAGAAAAAATTGATTTTTATAAAGACAAAAAAATAGTTGCTACTGCAAATTCATACTTTAATTTAAAAAATATATTTAATTTTGACAATAATTTAAATAATCAAATATTTTTTAAAATGAATATTGAACTCCTTGAATCCTTTGGTCAAAACTACCCGGAAGATTTTGACGGAACACTTGATTGCACTAGTGTAGCCATTACCTGTCAATTTAACAGGTAATTTTTAATTTTTTTTTAAAAATAAATTTTAGATATTAAAAATGAAAAGGCGCGGAACTTTGCTAGCTGTGGGATGTAACGATGGTCGCATATTCATATGGGATTTTTTAACTAGGGGAATAGCAAAGATCATAGCAGCTCATGTTCATCCTGTTTGCTCTCTAAGCTGGAATCGAACTGGCCATCTTCTTCTAAGTGCTTCAACAGACAACACTGTGTGTGTTTTTAACGTGATTACTGGTGACTGCTTAATGAAATATAGATTTCCATCTCCTTTTATCAAAGCTCAATTTAATCCCAGAGATAGTTCCACTTTTCTGGTAACCCTGCTCAAGTATCCGTCTTTGCTGGTCAAAATAGACGGCACCTACCACGAGCTACCACTCGACGACCCCAACGAGCCCAATGTTGTTTCATCATTTGACCGCAGGGGCGATCATGTCTACTGCGGAAACGCAAAGGGCAAAATATCTGTGTACAAGTCTTCAACAAGGGAATTGGTCACATCATTCCGGGTGACAAACGGCAGCGCCAGTTCATCGGCCATCAGACAAATTGAGTTTGCGAGAAGAGGCACATTTTTTCTTGTGAGTACAGCTGACAGAATTATTCGCCTTTATGACACCATTGATGTGTTGCCAGTGAATGGCGAAGTGAGAAAGTCAGAGCCTGAGCCTCTGCAAAAGTTACAAGATCTGGTGAATAGGACTCTGTGGAAAAAATGCTGTTTCTCTGGCGATGGTGAATACATTTGCGCTGGTTCATCTAGGCAGCACTCGTTATACATATGGGAAAAAAGTATTGGTAATTTGGTCAAAATTTTACATGGAACAAAAGGAGAAATGCTGCTGGATGTGGTGTGGCATCCGGTCAGGCCTTTGATAGCCTCGGTTTCAAGCGGAGTGGTTTCAATATGGTCTCAGACTCAAGTTGAAAATTGGAGTGCGTTTGCACCGGATTTCAAGGAACTTGATGAAAATGTTGAATATGAAGAAAGAGAGTCCGAGTATGATCTGGAAGATGAGGACAAAAGTATTGATAAGTGCAAAGATGCTGATGATGAAGAAGTAGATGTAGATGTAACAAGTATTCAGCCCATTCAGGCCTTTATGAGCAGTGATGAGGAAGATGAGAGAGAGCAGCTTTTGTTTTTGACAATTACGCCAGAATTCGATGAAATCGAGGATAATACAGAAATTAAAGAGAATAGAGGCGAGTCGAAAATTGATAAAAAAGGATCTAATGTGTTTGATATAAATTTGCCAAATGCACCAGTTAATGAAATACATCCTCTGAATACGGGAATTAAACGACAGACATCTGGTAATGCTGCTCTAACAAGCGCAAGCTCTAAATCAAATAGTACTAAACGATAAAAAATAATTTTTATCTTTATAATAATAAAAAAAAAATTTCTTTATCATTTTGTTCTAATTTAAATTTTCACGTAAATAAAATTTTTCTCAATTTAAATGGTTTGTTTTTATTTTTGAATCTAGTTTTTTTGAATTTTTAATTCAAGTTAACATTTTATTAGATAAGTTTACAGGAAGTGGGTACAATTTATTTTAAAATATCAGTAGTTTTGGTGCACGAAATAGTCTGTCCGAAATTCTGATTGAAAAATAATTGATTAAATTTAGAAAATTTAAATTTGGTGAAAAATTTGATTTAAAAAACAGAAATACTTTGTGGATTATAGATAGGATGTTATTGAAATATTAATTTTTTTATGAAAATTTACGTGAAATTGTCCAAAAGTTTTTGAATTTTGATCAAAAAATATTTTGATAGTGATTAAAATGAAAAAATTGAAAAAAAATTTCGGTAATTTTATTAATATGTCTTTAAATTTTATTTCGTCAAGCTGATTGTTAAAGGTCAGTCAGAAATTTTTTACTTGATGATAATATAAATAAATAGGTGAGCTTTTTTGTAGAATCTTGATCTTCGAGTCTGAAATTTTTAATCTACAGTAAAACAGCTACAGTACAATTTAAAACTAACTTGTACATTACTATTCCTCAACTATTCCTCGACTCTTCCTTTCCTCAACTCGTGGAAGAGTTGAGGAAGAGTCGCAGAAAAAAATTCGTACAAGTAAGTTTTAATTTGAACTCTAAAATATGAAAATTTAGAAAATTAAATATTTTAGGTTTTAAACCCAATTATTTCCAACTAATTATTATCATAATGCTAATAATTATTTTCACTTTTTAGATGTATTAGCGATGAAATCATTTTTCTTTTTTTCCTCAGTAAAAAACTCGCGAATAGAAGTCCTATTCTATTTACATAATGTTCTTTTTTTAAAAGAAAAAAAATATTTATATTAAATATATATATTTTTTTTCAACGGAATCTTGCTTATCTAGGTGATTTATATCTTAGAATTATATTTTTAACGATTCTTCAGACTTCTGCGATAGATTTTTGTAGTTTAAAAATCGTTCAAAAATCAAACTATCACCTATCATTATAAGTGAAAGTACGAACTTTAGTATAATAAAATAAAAATGACAAAATTATTAATTCCATTGAGATATAAAGCTCTGAAGTTGAGATTTTATTAAATTTTGACAAATATTTGAAGTTAAATGTCTTCTTGAAGAAAAATCAAAACCTAAATTTTTTTTCCTAAATAAAATCATGTCATCCTTCTTTCAGAATAAATAATAAAACTTTTTTAAATATTATTTGGTACCTCACCGAACATATTTATATGAGGTATTTTTATATTTTTTATATAAATATTTTTCTAGTATATAAATATACTTCTAAAAAATCAAACAAATCGTTATCTCAAACCTAAAAATTTAAAATCTACATGAAAAATTACACAAATTTTTAGAAAAAAATTTTATGCTAATTTCTTAACTAGGGTTTATTTTTTCAGTTTTAAGTAAGGGTCTTTTTTCGCATAAAATCACTCTCAACTGAGCATGCCTCGTAATCATCCCTTCTTATAAATACCTAGGCATTGAACTTAACAACTCGCTGAGACTGAGATCACCAGTGGACCTGTGTCAGAAAAAATTACAAGCATCACAACGTACCTTAACTGTGGATTTTGAACCGAATTGCTGATTATTGCATTCCGCAGCTTTAGTCTCAGTCACTTCACCTACAACTAACTTCAACGAGTACTAGAGTAAACTCAACCTATCGGACAAAAGTAAGCCTATTTCTCGAATCAGCTGTACCATAATAAGAACCAAAGCTTATGAAAACAGTTACTTAACGAAATATCTAAAAAATACACTCAGAAATACAGAAACGGTGTATATCTTAGAAATATCTTAAAATATTTTAATGATTTATTTCTAAAAACCACCACTACCCCCCAAAGCATACCAAATACCAAGGCATTTGGCATTTTACCAATGCCATGCAAAATATGCAACAAGTCATACAAAGCTGGAACTGGAATCAATGCTCACACAAATTAAGTCACCAGCATAACTGATCCATTTTTTACTGCATATACTATGCCAAAAAATAATTTTTACATTTATTTTTATTTACTTGTCCTATTTAATACTTGAAATATTTAAAAATAAAATTGTATAATTTACCTTAATCAGGTACGAGTCAATTTTAGATTAAGAAATCTAAATCCAAAAGTCATACTATTAGATCCAGATATTTGAAAAGCAAAATTTAATTTCAATCATCATATATAATTTTTTCTATATCACATTTAATTATTAGATGATGATTGGAAGTTAATTTATTGAATTTTTTTTCAATTTTAATTAAAATGTCATAATTGAGAGGTTTTTTATTCATAAAATTACAGAGCATCCGCAAAAGCTCTGTTTTAATGATGCCTCCAAAAATGATATTATATAATTTAAATACATCACTTAAATTTATGTACATTTTTTAAAATATCTATCCAAAAAATTAAAAAAATTATTAAATAATAATCACGTAATTTTGGCTAAACGAAATTAGTGATCAAATTTTATTTTTAAACTAAACATTCAATCCTTACCTGGAAAACTTTGAACAAGTATTCTTTTATGAAAAATTACTTTATACACTTGGTTATCGCTAAACATATCTAAATTAAAATGAAAATATGGCTCTGTTTCCAATTTTAAAATTAGTATAATTCTTTTGATAATCATTAAGTTTTTAACGTTAATTTTTATTTTCTAAATTTTAGAAAATTTGATTTTTAGATTGAAGAAATTTAAAAAAATAAATAATTAAGTAATTCTTTAATTACCTAATGCTTTATTTAAACTGAACATTCTTGTCAAACATTTTTAAAAACACAAAAAGCGTTAATATAATAATAAAAATCCAAGTATTTTTCTTAAATAATTTTCAAAAATTGAATTAAATAAGAAGATAAAAAATTATTAGGTAAAAAATTAACGATTTATGAAAAATTCAATTATTTAATATATTAAGGTATTTAAGAAAGAGATTAATAAATTTAAATTGAGCTTATTTTTAACCAAAAGTTATGTTAAATAGGAAATTAAAAGGCAATAAATAGCAGTTGAGGCAATTTTTGATTTGCAAAAAAAATTCATTTAAATTGATTCAAAAGCTTAAATCAATCTGAATTTTAGTCTCAATAAATTTATAAAAAGAACTAAACCATTTAAAAAAACTATTTTGATAGTTTTACTTTATTTTTTTAATATCTAAATGAGTAGAAAAAAAGTTAATCGACATTGTAATCTAATAAAATGGTCTTACCACAAAAAGTTATTATTAATTCATAGCGTTCTCTGTATTCATCGACTGGTCTGTTATAATTGTCTTTCTTTGTAGTATAAAAAATTAAAATTTAATTAAATAGAAATATTTTTTCACCAATAAAATTTAGATAAATAACTAAGAATAAAAAATACTTATTAAAATTTTTTTATTACGAAAATCAAATATTTTTTTTTAATTGATAACATTTTCTTTTATCTATCTCATTTAGATAAAAAATTTTATATCTTTTTGAATTATTTTCCACAAAAGTTCTTTTGATAAACAATAACAGCGATTTCGAATTTATAATTTTAGGCTTTCAACATTGTCTAACTTTATTTAAACGAAGTTATTATAAAAAAAAGCAACACGACATTTTTCTCTATTCGCGCCCTTTTAACTCAAGAATACATTGTGAGGAAACAAGGCCAGCCAACAATTTCCATTAGTTAAATTTGTTCTGACTTAGGAAACAAATACATTATTTGAGTTTTATGCCTGCTTTTATTAAGACCAACAAAGTAACTATCCATCAAATTTACGCAACAATAAAAAATTGATTTTTCTCACTGCGGAAAAATTTACAATTCAAAATAAATTATGAATATAATTATTAATGAGTTTTGAATATTTAGATAAATTATTCTCAATTTTTTCTTTTTAATAAAATTTTTTGTTTAATAAATTATTTTATATAAGAGATTAGCAAAATGACATCAGCGTATTCATCATGCGAAATAATTGAAGAAACCGAGCGACGCTCACTAAGACCTTCTAAAACCACTAAAAAGTCAAACTATGGCAGTCTAAAGCCAGCAACAACACAATCAAACACTCAGCTTGTCAACTACAAGTACAGACTTAAAGAGGGTGAAACTTTACCAGGCTTGAGTCTAAAATTCAACATTCCTATAGATGTTATTAAAAAAGCCAATAAACTTTGGTCCAATGATTTGGCATTTGTTAAAGAATACTTGGTAATACCAATTGAGAAATCTCGCTTCAAGGAACTTGACTTGCAAGAAGAATCTCTTGACCATCATCAAATAGACCTCAAGATCGAACCTGATCATTCAGATGACTTCAATTTTTATTTTAACAAATTCGACTGGGTCATTTCCGAGTCAAAGCTCAAGCTAAAAAGTTTGGAATCGCATCCAAAGTAGCTTTTTATTAAAAAATAAAATTATGAAAATTTTTTTTTTTATTAAGTCTTAAAAATTCGGCCTGTAACAGTGACACTTCTTACACATCGACCTCTTCAGAAATATCCCAAACACCAGAGTGTATGATAATGTCCCCGCATAAACACTCAAATGTGTACATTTCCAATAGTCAATTAATTAGATCATCAACTTCTAGTCTGAGTCGGGCCAGGCTTGCTCAAGAGAATCTGGAGCGCTTGGAGCGCGAAAAAGACGACCTCTTCGAACTGTAAATGATCGCATCCTTTTGTATGAATCGAATTCTGAGAATTATTTTTTATTTTTGTATCGATACAATTTTTCTATAATCCTTAATTTTATGTGCTCCTTAAGAATAAAATTTAATTATTTTATTCAAAATAAATGATGATAGAATTGTCACCTAATTAAGTCCCTCGACGACTGAAAGCTTCAGTGCCGAATTTGTAAAGTTAAATATTTTAATAATTATTTTTTAAAATTATTTAGAATAAAATAATTCACTTGTTTAATCATTTAATTTCTTTGAATATTTTTTTAATATTTAAAATAAACAAAAATTTATGTCAAATTTGAAAAAAAAGAAAATTTAAATTATTTAAGATGTAACAACATTATTTTTTAATATTATAATTTGTGATCATCAATAGACCATAAATACTCCTGACTTGTAGAAGGATCCAAATATAAAAGTTAAAAAATAATCTAAAAGATAGACTAATTCAAAAAAAAAATTTTGTTAATTTTTGAATTTGCTAAGAATTATATTTTTGTATTAATTTAATTTAAAAAAATAAAAATTATACTTAATTCATTTTATAAAAATAAGCACAAAAGAAAATAGATAGATGATGACTAGAACCAGTTATACTTTCAAGGATTAGTTAAAATATTCATTAAATCAAAATTAAAAATTATAAATTGTTTTTTTAATGTCTAATAGTCAATAAAGACTGTTTAATAAATTTAAAATTATAAATTATTAATTGTTTTTATATCACAATTGAGTCAAGTTTTAAATTTATTTTAACAAAAATTGAATTTTCTTGTTGTTTTCTTCAAATTGTCAACTTTCGTTTTAAATACATTTTTTGACTTCGAATTAATTTTAGGGGTAGGAGTAGTAGTAAAAAAAAGTTATTTTCTGAAAATTATCTAATTTGTTGGTCTATAAACAATTTGAATATAATTAATTTTATTCATTAAATAAAAAATTTAAATTAAAAATTATTATTTGTTTTTTATATCACAATTGAGTCAAGTTTTAAATTTATTCTAATAAATATTGAATTTTTAAGTAAGATCAATGCTCAAAAATTAAAATATTTGTTAATTTTTAAATATTTTTAATTAAAAAATGAATCTTTTAAAATCGATAAGATCACTACTGTGACAAAATAAAAAGATTGTTTTCGGTTTAATCTTTTTAATAATTTCAAAAAAAAATTTTATCAAAATACATTCAAAAATAATTTAACGCTCAAGACAAAATAAGAGTCTGGTTTCCTAAAAGATACTTCATAAATTAAAAAATAATTCAAAAATAAAATAATTAAAAAAAAATGTCAAATGAACCCAGCATTTGTGTTGTTTCGTTGATAGGCAAGAGTCAGTTCTCACAAAATGATACCAAAGCATGGAAATTAAATAGTTTACTCCAAAAAAATGTCTTTAAAGTAACACATAAATGGTTTTAAAATTTTTTTATATAAATCTTATTAAAAAGCACGATTCAAGTTTATTAGAAAAATCAGTTAAAAATCGTAATCCGAAAGAATGTGACCAATCTGGCAGCAAACCCGATAATGTTGATTTAAATTTAAATTTTTTTTTTCTAATTTTTTTTATATCTTAATTTCTTAAGTTTCATTTGAAAACTCATTTGGACCAAAAAAACCGAGTGATGTATATCCACTTTGAGTCTATATACGATAGTGGCCATTTATTTGACGTCCTTGTAAACAAATTTGATGAAGAAACAGATTTTTATGAGCTTTGGGAAGATGAACAACTAAAATACGTCAAGACAATCCTTTTTATTTTTTCTTTATCTCATTTAATAATAGTAATATAATCAAGAAAAATTAAAATTATTTTTTTAATATTTATTTTAAGATATCAAACCCAACTTGTGAATTCGATATTAGCTACATCCGCTTGTTTCGTATAGTTGATTTGCTGAGGAGTAAAATTCAACCGTCTGTAGTTGAATTGCTCAAGAGTCTTGATCTATCGATCAATAAAGACTGGATTTATGCGGGCAGACCTTGTTCACCAAGAGTCCTTTTCACTTTTGAAAATTGTCAACAAAATATTTTAAAAAGCTCACAAGTAATTCATTTTTAATATTAAAATTTCAATTAATCTTGATTAATTTTATTAAAATGATTTATCAAAAATTAATTTTTGAAAATGACTGGCAAAATCTAACCTTTTTTGCATTTTCTTTTGTAATTTTTCACCATAAGAATACCCTACGACCGATCAACATGAAAATCAATTCCTTGATTTAAAAGCTCGCTTCAGTAAATTTCAAGTTAAATGTTTTTTTTTGTTGTTTTCTTCAAAATCGTCAAGTTTCTGTTTAAATGCATTTTTTGACTTCGAATTAATTTTAAAATGATTCTTTCAATAGAAAAAAAAGCTAAAATAAATGACAAAAGTTATTTTATAAAAATTATCTAATTTGTTGGTTTGTCTATATAAACAATTAAAATTAATTTTTATATTACCGTATTCCCTTGTTTAATATTGAAACCTCATAGACAGATACACAGCTTTGGTGCATGCAATAAATACCATATCGCCCATGTTTAAATATTCTTAATGTACACCGTATGCTCTAAAGAATTGTTTTAAGCCTTGAGCCCGCATTAAAATCAAGTATTTAAGCATCTGAAAATAATATGAAGTACATTATATCTCTTCGAAGTCCAATTTTCTGGACGAAGATGCAACAAGAAATACGGTGTATTTAAGCTTCAGAAATATGAAAAATTTACACTTTATTTGGAGATAGAAGATTAAAAAGAAAATGTAGAAAAGGTAAAATTTGTCAGTTTTTTTTTCCAAAATATTAAAGCTGTTGCTTGAAGATGAAAAAATGTTCTTCTTTTTCTCAAAATGTACTTTTTTGTCAGCAAATTGAAGTTCATGATAAAATTGCAATTTCAAATCAAAAATTTAGGTTTGAGATTTGAAAAAAAATTTTTTTTTTTAATTTTTAGCAACAAATGACAAAATTATATTAAACATAATTTGTTTAATCTTTAACTAGGAAAAATTATATATTAAATATTGATCAATATTTTGAAATTTACCTTTGTTCCGCTCTAATATATTTTAATGAAAATTGTAAAACCATTTAAAGTGTTTGTTTGAACTTCATTTTGGATAACTCAATGTGGATTTTGATTTTGTCCTGATGATTTGAAGTCTTCAAATGAAGATTTTAAAAGAATCAATCAAAGATCAATTAGAAACAAAAATATTTATTAATTAAAAATATTATAAATTTAATATTAAATTTAAAAAAAATAAAAAAGCTTATTTATTAATTAATTTTGATTTTATTGAGATTCTAATTTATTAGTTTTGATCATGTGATCATGAACTTCAAAAAAAAATGCTTTTTTGTCAAAAACAGTTTTATGCCATTTTTATTAAATATGATAGAATTTTAAATCATTATATGTTAAATTACATTTTCTTACCAGCTACATATTATTTAAGATTATAAAATTTTACTAAATTTTGTTACTTTGATCTGCAATCCTTAAAATCAATAGCTTATCAAGCTATTTATTTTGAGGTTTTAACTAAATTAATTTCAAGTGTCATCGTTATTGTTAATGACTATTGTCTGCATTCTTTCTTTTTTTTTGATTATTTCAATTGATATTTTCTTGATTTGTGATTGACGTATTTTAATTATTTAACTTACTATAAAAATGTAGTACTTTATTTCATTCATTTGTCTTATTCGAATATTTCCACAACAAATGTAAAACAATTATCTAGGACTATGGTTGTATTTGTAATTTGTATAGTCTTATTGATCTTATTAAAATCAAATACAAAATAAAACAAATAAGTTGAGTTAAATTAATTGTTAACAATTTAATGTAAAATCACGTAAAATTATGTTATATTACTCATTCTGTAATTTTCCTTAAACAACGTAATTATCCGAATTTAGTGACATGTCATTATTTGAAATAATGACAATATTGAATAACATGTCACTAAAATAGAGTACTCTATTATAAAGACATGTGACTCAATTCAAATGATTACGTTAACTATATTAAAGAATAAAAAAGATGTAATTTTCATATTATGTTTGATTGTATATGATATTTCATATATTTTTTTTTAATTTTGGAAGCTTTAACCCATCAAATGCTTTATCCTTTTGAAATCTGTTTAGTTCTTTCATACAATTTAATTCTAGAATTGATTTTTAAAAAAATTTAAAAAATAAAAAAAACATTTAATTCAAGTCAATTGAAAAACTACAACATAGTTTGGAAGACCAGATTTACAATAGTCTTAGAAAGTCATATGTCATTACCAACATCAGCAACAACTCTTTATTTTCAATTCCAGTAAATCAAGAGTTCGTGTACATACACAGGCATAACCATCAAAAAACGAACGCATCCCGGTTCTTGCTCTCTTCATTTAATAACAATTCCATTGAAACAACCTCGCCTAGTACAGACTTGGAACAATTTCGAAAATTTATTTTTCAACATGTCCAGACTGCACTGTCAGTTGGATTCAATGATAACATTGGTCGGACTAATATACCACCTATCTTTGAACTTACCAGCCCAACTGTTTGGAACAAAATTTACCAATCGCTTTTCGAATTTTTTCTTGGCGAGCCCAAGACTCAAAAAGTATTGTCCATCTACGCTCAATTGAAAGACCAAATTGACATAGATGTCCAATTTTCTGAACGAAGATGCAAAAAAGTTTTGCCTCAAGCAATTAATTTGTACCAAGAAAGCCTTCCAGCACATTATTCCAAGGACCAGCATGAACAAAAATTACAACTAGCCATTGATTATTTTCAATTGAATGCACGCGGACCCAAATATAATCTCTATTTGGATCAATTAAAGAACAAATGTGATGAAATATGGCAAAACGGAAGGCGTCTGTGCGAGTATGTATCCTTGACAGGTCACAATTGTGTCCATGAGCTGCACTACTTAATGGATGAGGATCAATCAGAAGATGAATTAATGGAATCCGAGGAGACTCGGACAGAAAAAAACCATCGCGTTGAAGAAAGCACTTTACTTCTTAATCAAAAAGCAAAAAACTACAAAATGCCTACCAAAACTCACAGCTCGGGCATACTGACTATTTCAGCAAGTAATTGTGGCGAATTTCAGCGTGAAAGAAAAGATCCGTTTGACTTGAAAGAAGCCAATTTAGACTTTTATAAAGAATTTGAAGGTGTCGAGCTAATAAAGAATAAAATTGTTAAAAAATATATTTTTAAATATGCAGAAGAATCGGAACTCATTTATCCTATGATTCATTCAGAGCGTCCTTTGAATTCAAAATCAGAATTTGACTCTTGGTCACTGGTATCCATTGGAGCGTATTCCGATTACAACCCCAGTTCTGGTCTATCTCAGCCTGGCTTCATGACAAGTCATAATTTTTTGATTCCGTGGGAGTTGCATGTTTGCAATGGACAAGTGTCTTCGCTGTGTTCCAAACAATGGTCAAAGAAATATTCAGAAAAGTCAAAATCAAAAAATTCCGTAGAATTACTTGAAAGAAAAGGCAAAACAGTGACCATAAAGGCTTATATTGGTCTAGAATATGAATGTCCATTGGGACATAGGTTTATCTGCTCTGGACCTGATAGAATTGTGCGATTGTTTAATAATGGGTCAGTGAAGGATGATGCTTATAAGCTATTAAATTGTGATATGCCTTTATACACCGCTTGTCCTTGCCGGAATACCAAAGAATCGCCGTCTTACATGGCTCAGGCAATGCGAGTTTTTATAGTAACACCGCCTGGCCTAGTAGCTGAAAAAGGTGATGATAAAAAAACAACTACAGTAAACATTTGTATTAAGCCTCAGGTACAGCCAAATCAACAACCATGTCCTGTATTTTGGCCTAGTTTCGAGGATTCGATTCTTTTGGAAGATAATAACATATGGGTTCTCAGACTTCCGTATATTTATATGGGTGATGACCAAAAACCCTATTATCGTCCAAAAAATTTCGAAACTTTGAACAGTTGTAAAATTCTGAAAAGCATGTTTTCTGTTGTTGTTAATAACTAAAAAAATTTTTTACATGTTTTATTTTAAAAAATTGTTTTTAATAAATTTAATTTTTTAAAACAAAAATAGTTTAATTTTATTTAGTAAAATTTAAAAGTAAATCAAATACCAGACGTGATTTAGTAGAAAAATAAAGAATTTGAAGAAAAATGCTTGAAAAAATTAAATTAAAAATTACGTTTGGCCTCCAGGAGCTGTGTTACACGATGCCAAAAAATCAAAATTAATTTTTTAAATTAACTATCCCAAAATGCTATTTACTTTGAATTAAGTTCCTAGTATTGCCACTAAAAAAATGTTCTGGATTTTATAATTAAACAATAATATATAAGTAAAAAAAGTTTTAAAAATTTATTTTAATTAAACAATATCAAATTATATTTTATATTCAAAATTATTGAATGAAATATTCAATTTTAGAAATTATACGTTGAATTCTTTAATTATACGTTCAAATTTTTTAATCTACTGAGGATTGAAAATTTTGGGAAATTACATTTTCAGATCAAATTATAAGATCAAAATGATCATTTAAATTTTTAAAACTTAATTAATATAATGATTTTGATAATTCTTAAAAAGTAAAAACAAAACATGACTGAACATTTTTTGTCTAATAATGGTTCATATAAAATTAACACCAAAATTGACCTCTAATTTAACTAACAAAAAAAATCAATAATTTAAATAATCCAGATTTAACTAATCCAGATATTAAAATTCATAACTTTTATGTTGATTTATTCAAACTAAAAAAATTATACTTTTCCATTCAAACAAATTATAAATTTTAAAAAATAATTTTTTTTGTCTTCAAAATTTTTTATTAAAATAAAATAAAAAATTTTAACTAATTAAAGTTAAAAAAAAGGGATAATTTCAAATTTATAAATGAAAACAAACTAGACTCAACATTGCAAATAATGGAAAAATCTTAGAAAAAAAATTATGTTTCCTCTATTATTAAAAAAAAACTTCAACAAATATCATCGCTGGTAAAAATTAACAACGTTGTTACATTATTCCTGACGAATTTTAGAATATTTTTTTACGAATATTTTTATTTTTTATTATAATTTCGGTACAAAAGAATTAGAAGAAAACAATATAACGTTAAGAAGTCTCCAAGTCAATAAAACCAAATTTTAGAAAAATCCAAAATATTGATAAATAAAAGAAAAATTTAGCAGTTATCTATAAAATTATTTAACTTTAATTTCAATAAATTTATTTCTTTTTGATATTTCGTTAATTGAAAAAAAAACTCAAACTATAAAAATTTTTGAATACATAACCGAATTATTAAGCTTTAATTTATTCTATAAATTTAGTATTTTTTAATTTTAAATTACTAACATTACATTTCCAAAAAGTTGAGCTCATAATTTAAAAATTATATTAAATAATGTTATTTAGAGCGAACTTTTAGAAAAAAAATAACAAATTTTGTTCTAAATAAAAAAAATATTAACACTAAAATAAAATTTTCAAAAAGGTAAAAATGAAAGCTTTTCTCAAATTTTTGTTTTTTTTTTCAAATCTTTTAAGTAAGGATCAATCTTCAACTAAAATTAAAGTTTATTCAAAAATATGATTTTCCATTTTTTTTTGATTCAAGTTCAACTAAAATTTGTAATTCAATTTACTGATCAAATTTCCAAATATTCAACAACTCATCAATTGCGCTAGTAAAATTAATTATTTCTTATGAAATCGACATGTTTAACTTTCATTTGTTAACAGAATATTTTTAGCATTTACCTAAAATTTAAGTGTATAAATAATTAAATTTAAAACGTATGGAAATTCAATTTTTTTCTAAATGAACTTGAGAATGATAATTTTTGTAAAAATTGTTTAAAATTTTCATTGAATTATTTTTTGTATTGAAATAGGATAATTTATTATTAAAGTTTAAAGATTGAATTATTATCATGTGAAATTTCAAAATAACTGAGTAATGACAAAAATGATTAACTGAAACTAAATACTTAAATACGTAATATTTTCCAGTTTTTTTTTCTAATTTATCATAAAGTGTGTTAGCAACACATATTAAATTTACCTAATATTTTCCTTCTGAAAATTTATAAATATGGAATTTAATTCCGACACTTGAAAAAAAAAACTAGAAATGCAAATAGGGTCGAAGAAAAATTAACAAAAAATGGCTGATATATGCAAATTCTATCGCTAATTTTTTAACATAATATTTAATCATTAATGGCTTTATTTTAAAAATGTTAATTTAAAAATGAGTAGAAAATTTTTGAAATAATTAAAATTTTCTTTTAGATGGGATCTAGATTAAAGACTGGATATTTGAATTATTTTTCACGAGGCTTCTTCTCCAAAAAGTGGAAAGAAGGCTTTTTTGTGCTCTATGAAGACAGTACCATTCAATGGTTCGAAAAGCGCGATGATAAAAAACCAGAGGGTCAGATACGAATCCGAGATGTTGCTCAGTATTTATCGGTGGGACCGTACACTCGATGTGTACCGGGACGACCGTCCTTGCCACCAAAAGGAGACGAAAATCTCATGATTTGTATTCCAAAAGATTTGGCCAAAAAGGAAAAAGAAATTTTGTGGCTTATTTGCCACGATCTGTCTCAATTAAAGTAAAATTTTTCCCAATTTTTTTTTTCTTCTTAAATCTAATTTCAAATTTAAAGTGAATGGATGAAAGCTATTGTCAGCACTGTACTCTTTTATTTTGTTTTTTTTATAATATTTAATTATTTTATCAAAGCTACCAATTCCTTCTCAACCACCACAACAATCGGGAGCTAATCAACCAAATAATCCGAATCCGAGTGCTCCTCCTTCCGTAGGCTTCAAAAATGACCAAATTCCGCCACCACCGTCATATCACACAAGTAAATTTAATTTAGAAAAACAAAAAAAATTGGTCAATTAATATTTAGCTCAAGGTGGAGGAAATTCTAGACCGGCTCAAAATTATAACAGAGGTGGCTATGCACCGAACCATGGCGGAGGAGGCTATAATCCATCAGGCACGGCTGGTTCGAATACAACAGTTGTAGTGAACCCGAGCAATCCAGTAATTGCTGGCGGCGGTTCCTACGGCCGTGGAGGCTATAGTGGTTCGGATTTAGCATTAGGAATGATAGCTGGTGCGGCCATAGGTACTTCATTAGGTTGGGGATGGGGTCACCATCAACATTGGGGTCTCGGAAGTGGCTGGGGAGGTGGCTTCCACAGTGGTTGGGGACCTACTTACATTGATGGACCTGATTATACTGTAAACAATTACCACATTAACAACATTAATGACAATGACACAAATAATATCACAAATAACAATATTGATAATTCAGATAACAATGGAAATAATGGTGATTTTAATGAAAATACTGATAATACTAATAATAGTAATAATTAATATATTTCAGGAGATAATGGTAACAATGGTGGGGATTATGGCGGAGGAGACTTCGGTGGTGGAGATTATGGAGGTGGAGATTTTGGTGGTGGTGATTA
The DNA here is from genome assembly GCA_025491095.1 of Brachionus asplanchnoidis. NCBI lineage: Eukaryota > Metazoa > Rotifera > Eurotatoria > Ploima > Brachionidae > Brachionus > Brachionus asplanchnoidis. The sequence continues at coordinate 3,322,559 of JAILYF010000008.1, read as the reverse complement.
TGGTGGTGGAGATTATGGAGGTGGAGATTTTGGTGGTGGTGATTATGGTGGTGGAGATTATGGAGGTGGTGATTATGGCGGAGGAGACTTCGGTGGTGGAGATTATGGAGGTGGTGATTATGGCGGAGGAGACTTCGGCGGTGGAGATTTTGGAGGTGGAGACTTTGGCGGAGGAGATTTTGGTGGTGGAGATTTTGGCGGAGGAGACTTCGGTGGTGGAGATTTTGGAGGTGGAGACTTTTAGTGATAAAATTAATAGGACAGATGGTTTAAAGAATTACACAATGAAAGAATGTTTATTTTGCGCATTTTTACTGCATTATTTTTTTATTTTAATTTAGAATTTTTTTTTTTGATTTTGTTTAATAAAATATTAAGAACATGAAAAAATTAATTTAATTTCATTAAAAGTAATCTTGTGATAGTAATCAATTTCAATCAAATGGAGTAAAAGTGCTTAAAGAGGCAGATGTTTATTTAATTGAGTAAAAAATTTAAAAATGAAAAAAAAAATTATTTTTTTTTTTAATTTAATTGTATTTAATCAAAAATTTCAAACGAAATATTCACTGAGCTAAAATTTTAAAACTAAAATTTTGACTTCGATTTTGACAGACAAAAAAACAATTATCTAAAAAATAAGTATAAAAATATCTAAAAATTGAAGATCATTTTTTTGTTTACTAAATTGTCTATGTCCACCAAACATAAATTGAATAATGAGAAGTTTGTATTAAATAAAATTTTATTTGGTTCTTTCAAAGTTCGACATTTTGATTTCTCATCCCTTTACTTAGCTTACAATTCGATAGTGATTCTCTAAAATTTTCAATTTCAGCAATACTATTAGACAAACGAGCAAAGCCATTTAACAAAGCCACAATCTCAGTTCGGCTCAATTGGAATAAATTTTTGGTTGCCTGATTTTCAGAGCTTATCTTACCAGAGAACAAAATTTTAAGTGAAGTACCCAAGGCCAATGTTTGTACCTTGCCCCACAGACGACACTTGTCACATCCAACACAGTCCATAATTCTGGTGATGTTTCTAAATTTTGTCTGAAATTCTTCTTTTAATTGTTTTGCCTCTATGGGATTACCACGGAACAAATTTGTCTCATTGAAATGATGCTGGAATGATGTGGCAATTTTTAGTATATCTAAAACTGCTGTTTTAGTATCCTCGTCTTCCTGTTGATTACGACCAGCATAAAAGGTCTCTTTTTCCAAATAAGGCGCCACTTTTGCCAAAGCTCTAAGTTCAACCAGATAAATAAAATACAAATTTTTCAACCATTGAGGTCCCAGACCATTTGTTTTCTCAGGATCAAATCGCTTGAAAAATTCCTCTGGATTTGGACCCCATACATCAGGCTGATCAAGAACTCCTTTGTGCAAAAATCTTGCTGACAAATGAATGTTAATGCTCGTGTGCAGACCCGAAACTAATCGGTAAAAAAATCGCTTTTCCAAACAAGCATTCTTTTCTGGTCCGTAGGCAACACGGTCTGTGTTCTCGAAACAATTTTCTCTGTAAATAGAATTCCATATTTTGTGAGCATGCGGCGCTTTGTAGCCAGTGAATCTTTCCGGATTGAGCACCAAATCCAAATACTCGGCCTGAGCGTTGGACTCATCTAAAAATAGTCTTGAAATTTTTTCAAAAAAATTCTTTTTTTTCATACCATCTGGCTCACAAAAGCTGTCCTGAGCATCGTCATATTTTTTCATGTCTTCGAATGCTTTGATGCTTTCGTCCGATAAACTGCTGTTTATGTGTCCCAATGGATTGGTTTGTTCACAGCCAGAAACTTGATCCTGAAAAAAATAATCATAAAATTTTTTTTTTACAAAAACATAATATTTAGCTTTAAAAACTACTGAGCAGAATTTATTAATTTTTGCCTCCAAATACCTTTTTATTTTTTATTTTCTGTCAAGATAAGAAAAGATTTTAAAAGTATTCAAAAAAAAATTTCAAGTTAACTTACTTGGTTTTCTTTTTGGCTAATTATTTTTCTAAAACTGGCCGGCAGATCTTCCTAATTTATTTTAGAAAAAAAAGATTAAATTAAATTTTATTTTATTTAATTTTTGGCTCTTACTTGATTGCAGGCTTTTACGTGACAGTCTTTAAGCGAGCATCGGGCATCATCGGACCAAAATTGGCAAATTTTGTTTAAATTTAGCTTGATAAACCTGAAGTAGTCTTTCTGTACAAGACCATTGATACGTGGATGTATCTGATAGTTGTTGAGACGGTCAATTAGTTCTATTTTGCATCCACAGTCATCTACTTCTTCGCTTAACTGAAGAAAATTAGATTAAAATTTATTTTTTTATTAAATTAATCATTTACTTTACAAAAACATTTTTCAGCATTGGCAATGTCCTGATTTGGCTTCGGCTTGAAATCGAACAGATTAGTCCCAAGTACGATGGTTAGATTGGGCAAAACTATGCAAAATAATAATCCTACGAACAAGTATTTCATAATTTTTGGTTTTCTATAATAATAAAATATTTTTATAAAAAAGTGCATTTTATATTATTTTGAAGCTAAATGACACGTCATTTTATTTTTAAATGAAAAGACATTTATTTGTTCAAATATGGAAGATCCAAATATTTGAATGACTGAGCGTCCATTATTAAGTAAACAAAGATCAACCGGAAATTTAACACTAATTCGAGGTCATAAATTATGTATTTTAAAATTTCATATTTTTTGAAAGTTTTTATAATCAGATAGAAGCGCACAAATGGTAAATATAATTTGCAAGAATGTTACAATATCGCTAATGGGCTATAATTAGAAAAAATAAATAATTAAAATTTATAAAATTCCATAGGAACAAAATTTTATAATCAAATTATTTTTACTTTTGGCGGTCTATTGGCACTTCTAGCACTAGTTCAAAATTAAATATGAAAAAGTATTACTTTTTTGAAAGAATTGATTTAAATAGAAAAAGAAAAAATTATTGTTTTTAATTTTGCCTGGATTCTAATTGAAATAATTAAGAAAAATTCAAATAATTTATTTTATTTCAACGAACCTTTTAAAATTAAAATCGATTTTTAAATTTGCTTCGGCTTAGATTAAAAAGCTAAAAAAAACACGTATAAAATTAAAAATGAGTTATCACAGAATTACTGTAGACGAAATTGTTATTAGTAATTGATTATGCCCCAATATTCGCTTTTAGTTTTTTTTTATCAATAGAAACATTTTTTCAATATTTCTATTGGATTCATTTTAAATAAATCATGTGATCATCGGAAAAAAAATATTTTTTAATCAAAAAAATATTGTTACTTTGAAAAATTTCTCATCAGATTGGAACGGAATAAAGTCCTTCTTTTCAGCCAAATCGAAATAATAAAATAGAAATTTAAAAAAGAAAATAAAAAAAAAAGAAAATTATTAAATAATATTGACAGGTCATTGATGAAGAAAATGAAGAATAATGAACCCATTACAGACCTTACGGTGCATCATTTGTCACTCTTAGCCAGTATTTCCAAGTACCTTGTCATGTTCTTGTGAAAATAAAATCTCAATGAATCGCGTGAAGGTTTACATTAATGTCATGATACTTAAATTTCCAAGCATTTTCTATGTATGAAACGGCTAAAGAAAAGGACCTTTTTCAGAATAAATACGGGCACATATTTTGGTTCTAAGAATTGACATAAAATTAAAATATTATATTCATATTAATAAGTTTCTACATTTTGATTGTCATCGATAAAGACTTACTAAAATCTACAAATCAGTTTTATTTAAATGATCAATTGATAAAAAAAATTAAAGAATAAAGAGAAAAACTAGATAAACCTTTATGCTATTCTAAAACTATAAAGTTTTAGATCAACTAGTTTAAAATCAAATATTATCTTTAAATTATTTTCAACATTTTATATCTTTTTAATCAATAAAAAGTTTTCCTTTAAAAATAAATGCTATTTGCATCAGCTAAATTTTGAAAGTGAAGTCTAAATGATTGCAAAGCTTAGCATCTAAACCAAATGTCAAATTTCCCTGCAAATTAAAAACTGAAGAAAAAAATTGATTAAAACTAATTTAGGTCTAGTAAGGAGATTAATTTTTGTTTAGTTTTGTTTATTAAAAAAAATATAGCTATTAAAGTTTTTATTGGAAACACTTGATATCATCTCTATTATTTTTGATAATTGCATACTAATTAGATTTTGCCAAAGCATCTGATGTTTGGTATTAATGGTTCAGAACTCAACAAGGATTGAGGATTTTCTTACAAAAAGAAGGCAAAGAGTTGTTCAGAGTCATGATATCTCCAAATGAGTCGAAAATTTTAGTGGAGAAACTCAAGGTTCAGCCCTCATTTTCCATTTCTACTATAATGTATTTAAATCATTTCGAAGTTAAATTGGTAAATGTCTCAAATTACTTTATGCCACTGATACAGCGATTCTATAAAATTTAACCTCGTATGTATCTGTTCAGAATATTCAATAAAATTTAGAGATTATTTTTGGTACTAGAATGAATCTTTAATTGTGTAAATATAAAGGAAATTCTACTAGACTTTTACATTTTAAGTTTATTCTACTTTGTTCATTTAACACTAGAAGCACCGAGTCAAAATGACTCTTTTTCGTATATTATCTTTTTAATTTAAATCAATCTAAAAGATATGACGAAAATTTATTTTCAGCATAACAAACGATTAAATATTGAAAAATTAATAAAAGATTATTTCAAAATTCATTTTTTTCCGTAAATCATCCATTTACTGCTAGAGGCACCAAAACGAGCCAGTTCATTCTTTTTGATCTTTTAATTGACTTTGTAAATTTTTACTAAATTTTACAATTAAAAATTATAAATTTAGCTATCAAATCAATGAATTAGTACTAAAAAAGTGACAAAAAGCTTTCATATATATAAACAACTGACTCGGATCCTGATGCTTAGTACGAAGATGAACACATTTCAAAAAAGCAAAAAAATTAATTTGCTTATTTTGCATTAAAAGAAGTAGAATGGGTTCCACCATAAATTTAAAACAATTTATTTACCAAATCTTCGACCCTTAATAAGGCCACTTAGTTGATCATATTTTAAAGGAAATTTTTTATAAAAAATTTGATAAATTATTCTAATATTTATTTATTCTTAATCAATGAGTATTAAGAAATTTTTTTGCTTTTAGTTTTTTAGTGTTAAAACGATTTTGGGGTTCGTACTTAAATCTATTAGATTTAGCAAAAATTGTCAAAATTAAAAAAAAATATTTTTCGTAAATAGTACTTCTTAAAATGTTTTATTGTGACTTTGTTTTTTACGGTGTTGACTGAGTCAAAATTGTCATTTAAAATTTAATTTATTATCAACATTCAAGTAAGAGTTTGGGTTTAATTATTTTAATGAAATAACGCAGCACTTGCATGATTGAGGAATTAAATTATTAATTAAAACTTTAATAAAGTCTCAATATTTGGAAACATAATTTAATTTTTAAATTAAAAAGGTGGAAAAAGCAAAAACTAAAGCAAAATAAGTTGAAATTATAAAGTGTGATATTTTTATAATATCAACAACTAAAGCTTGACTGAGGAATTAAATTAAATTTCGATAATCAAAAAAATATTTTATTCTGGTTAAAAAAAAAAAAATAAAAAGCTATTTCCTTATAAAATCAACAATTTTAGCCTCATGGAAAAATATCTAAATTTTTTTTTAAATTAATAAAATAAGTTAATTTTAAAATTAATTAAATTCAATAGTATTGCTTTATAAACAATTTAATTTGGTGTGGAAAATCCATTGGGATTTTTAGATTGCCAATTCCAAAGATCTTGACACATGTCATTCAAATTTTTGACAGCTTTCCAACCTAGTTCCTTGTTAGCCAAACTAGAATCAGCATACACACTCGGAACATCACCTCCTCTTCGTTCCACTATGCGCGTTTTCAATTTCTTTCCAGATGTTTTTTCCAACGCACTGATCATCTCCAGAACCGAGTAGCCAATGCCAGTACCAATGTTATAAATCTTGAGACCCGGATTCTCATCTATCTTCTTCAGCGAAAGACTATGACCTCTGGCAAGGTCGTATATATGAATATAGTCTCTGACACCGGTACCATCAGGGGTGTCGTAATCGTTTCCGAAAATTTTCACTTCGGGCAGCCTACCCACGGCTACTTGGCTGATAAACGGCATCAGGTTGTTCGGTGGTCCTCTAGGATCCTCGCCGATCAATCCTGATTCGTGTGCACCCACAGGGTTAAAGTATCTTAGTATAATTATGTTCCATTTGTTGTCCGAGGCATACAAATCCTTCAAAACATGCTCGACCACATATTTTGTTTTACCATATGGATTAGTTATTTGATCGCCATTTGTGGGATGCTTTTCATCTAAAGGCAAGTATTGGGGGGTGCCGTACACAGTGGCACTGCTCGAGAAGACTAAATTTTTAACATTATGCTTTTTCATTGCGTCCAAAACAGTCATTGTGCCATAAACATTGTTCCAGTAGTATTCCAAAGGCTTGGAGACTGACTCTCCGACAGCTTTGAGCGCGGCCAAATGCAAAACAGCATAAAATTTGTTTTCGGAAAACAATTTGTCCAAAGCATCTCGATCTGTCACGTCCAAATCGACCACGTTTAACTTTCGTCCGGTTATCTTCTCAAGACGAGGAATGCACTCTAAATAATGCAAAATTAAATTTTATTTAGTTAAATGTCAGATGGTACCTTTTGATGAATTGCTCCAGTTGTCAGCAATCAAGACCTCAAAGCCGTCAATCAACAGTTCAATGACACAATGGGAGCCGATGAAGCCGGCTCCGCCAGTAACCAAGATCAGCTTAGACATCTTTGAGAATCTAAAGTTAAAACTGATTTTTTAATTGCAGTGTCAGCATTTAACAAATTTGAATTTTTTTTCAAATTATAAATTATAATTGCATGCAAATATAATCCTGATTTCTACTAATGGAAATTATTATTTTAGTCAAAGTTAAATTTAAATAGCTAACTCAATTTATACTTAAAAAAATTAAGGGAACTTCATATTTGGATCCAATTATGAGTGTAGTCTACAACCAATGAAATATTTAAATTGGCCAAAAGTTACACGCATTAATTTAGGAGCTATTGAAGCATTGGAATGATTTTTTTTGATAAAAAATTGCGCTGAATTTTGATGAAATTAGATAAATGTCTAAGCCTATTCATAATGGATCTTTAAGAGATTTTTATCTTTAAGATATGAGTATGTCTTTTTTTTTGCTAATGTAACCTTAGAAAAGATAAATTTGTCTAAATCAATAGAAAATTTTTTTTCAAAAATTATAAAAAAATTTAATAGAAAATCTAAATTTTTTGTTGAATTTCAAAAGTAGGTATTTTCTACAAACAAGAAATTTCTATTAAAAGTATGCTTTTTTATTAAAAAAAATTTAATTCATATTTTGTTTCATAATAAAATTCTTCATATTTTATTGATGGTTTACCTTAAACCAGTCCATCACTTTCGGAAGCATAATAAGTATTTTTAAAACTCTGAATCATAATTTATAATTGATTCAATTTTATCTTTCTCCTTAAGCATAATTTTAAAATTCTGAACTTAATATTAGATGATAACAAAAGCTAATAAAAAAAATATTATTTTTGGCAAACATTAAGTTATAAAGTTTTAGTTCTTGGTAGCATATGTGAATTTTCTTATATTAGAATTTAAAAATCTTGAACAAATATAATATTGTTAAATAAAAAACAACTTTTTTTTATGTTTTTTGTCATTGTCTATTTAAGCAGAATAAAATATTCATATTAAAAACCAAGAATCTGTTAGTAGATTTCATATATTACAATTTGAAGATTGAGCCTGAAAAAGAAAGACCAAGATGTAAACTAAGTTTAATTTCAACAAATACCAAAGACCTGAAAAAATATATTCTAATTATTTCCATTTAAACTAAAATTTTCTTAAAAATAGTCCCGAATCTTTGAGTTTTTGTATAAATTATAAAATATTGAAATTTAAAAAAACTTAAACTTGATTATTTCTTTATAAACGAATGCATTACTTAAAATAAATACACATATATTGAATATAAATTTAAATTAAAAAATTATCTTGAATTTGAATCAAAAAAAATCTTAAAACTTATTTAGAAAAGCATCAAAATATATAATTTGATAAAAAATTAAATATAATCTTTCTGAATTTGAATTCAACATTATTTCTCCAGTAAACTATTGATTATGTGAAGAGAATCCACTGAAATAGAAGATAAATGTAGAAATAAGAAACATTTAATTTTAAAATTAAAAATTTCAAATACTTATACAGTGTCGCAAATAATCTCAAAAGCATAGGGCATTTTAATTTTTAATATTTTAAAAATTTAAACTAATTTAATAAAAAATTATTAATAAAATTCAATCATTTCAATGTAAGGTGATGATACCGAAATCTTTATAATACTTGACGATTCCCTTAATATAACATTGAAAACTGATATTAACTCTTCCTATAGTTGGGGTAATATTTGGAGAATGAGTCTGAGCATTTAGAAAGTGCAAGATAATGCATTTTGGCAAAAATAATTAAAAGCATAAGTATTTATTGAAAACCTGAAATGGAATCATAAACTAGCTTACCAGATTTAGGCTTAAATATTTGAAATATTGACGAGCATGTAACTTAACAATTACAAAAGTAAATTTTTTATTAGGAATGTTTCTGAATACATTCAGTATATTTACTGAAGAAATAACCAAGATTAGGAAAAAAATTTTTCAAAAATGAAGACTGATAGAGGATTTTGACAAAGTGAATTAGAAGTTTTTGGTATGAGATCAGCTATTGTTATAATTTAAGAGTACATAGTTGCAGGTTCAAAAGAGAGAAAACAAAAAACACAAGGCAACATTATTTCTTCTTAAATATAATATCTAGTAGGTGGACTTGATTTCCCAGAACTGTGGCTGAAACAGAGAATTTGAACGCTTTTAAAGTTGGCCTAAATAGCTGGCTACATGAGAACAAGAGCTGATAAAGTGCTCCGCACTAATTAAAAATTAATTAATGATTTTAGCAAATTACTGCCACTATTACAACTAAAATGTTCTCCAAGAATTGTAAAGAAAAAAAAAACAGATTTATTTCTGACTGAGATTCAAAATTGACGGTTTATTATTAAAGTTTATTTTTGAAGTATAAAAAAATTTATTTTAATTTTTCTGAAATTCATAATATTAGATTGTAAAAATGGGCACTTTTTCAAGAAATAATACAAGTAGTCATGGATACTATATTGCATCAAATTTTCACAAATCACAGAATAAAAATTGTTTAAAAAAATATGTAATATAATTTGCATTTAACTTTGCAAACTATTTATTAATTATAATAAGACAATCTAAAGAACATATGTGAGTTAAATTTAATCAAAAATCTTGACTAAAAGTCTTAGAGAGCATGCACTTAGACTAATTTTTAAATTAAAAAGAAAAATTAAAAAACAATTATTTAACACCAAACTGAAAAAAGCGTAAAATTTCGTAAAAATGAGCGATGCTGTATCTGAACTAGACGCGTTCCTGAAGAGTATGTCAAAGCTTAAGTCGGAAAGAGTCCAAATGGCCCCTCCACCAGGTTTGCCTTTCCCACAAGCATCTCATTTCAGCCAGATGCCATCATTGCCTGAGTTGCCGCCAAAACCTCTGACTGAACAGGATCTACTTTCCATGTACCCGCAGAGCTCGCAACCATCTAGTCTACTTTCCCAAATGCCTCTTCCAAATACCGATTTTGATTTTGACTTAAATAAAAATTGCCTTTTAGAAGACGACTTTCAAAAGCTGACTTTTAATTCTTCATATCAATCCGGAAATGATAGAAATTATGCCTCAATGGACCACTCTAGAGCCAGTCACAATATTTCACTCAACGAAACTCAAGCAGACTCGGTCATTTATTCATCGAACAAGTACTACATGCCCGGAACTGCCAGTTTGATCGAAGATGTGGACAAGCAGTTAATGGTGGTGTTGCGAGATGGAAAAACTTTGATCGGCTATTTAAGGTCCATAGATCAATACGCTAATTTGCTTCTATCGAACACTATTGAGAGAATTCATGTAGGAAAAAAGTACGGTGATATACCGAGGGGTGTCTATATAGTTAGAGGTGAAAATGTAGTTCTAATTGGTGAAGTCGACTTTAATAAAGAGTGTAAAATAGGGATGATTAATGTTGGAGTTGATGAAATTTTGGAACTGAAGAGAAACGAGGAAATAAAAGAACAGGAAATTGAGAAAAATAAAAAGAAAGCGATGATGAACCGATGTCTATTGCCGCAGACCGATTCTATTTTGGACGATTATTATTGAGGCGAACATTTTTTTCTTTCTAAATAAAAGTTTTTTTATCTTTTTTTTGTGTGTGTAAAAGTCAAGTTTTAATCTTTTTATTTTAGTTCATTTTATTAAATTCTCCTATTTATTTAAATATTATCAACCGGCTTATAAATAAAATTTTAGAATTTTTTTTTCTTTTAGTTTCAATCTTAAAATTTTTGTTTAAAAAAATCCAAAAGTGAATTAAAGTTAAATTTGACTTCACTATCTTAGCTTCGATTAGCACAAACGCATCAATTTTTATATTATTTTAAAATTTAATGAAAAGACTTTTTGTCCTGCTATTCTTTTCTCAAATTTTATGAGCTACTTAAAACTCGAAAACTATCTTCCCATGTAAGCAAAAAATTGAACTTTTTTCATAGAATATTTTTTCTGATTAAAGAAATCGAAAATTTATACCATAACTTGAAATAAATTTTAAAACGAATAAAACAGTTTGGTGAATTGTAAAAACTAAAATCAAATAATGTGAACGCTACTTATTTACTATTTTATTTATTACTATTTACTTATTACTATTATTTACTATTTACTTATTTACTAACACTATTTGTAAGAAAAAGTTCTTTCGAATATTCTATGCTGGAAAGAAAAAAGACCATATTTTTCTAAAAAATTGTTTATTTCATTAGAGTTATTTGATTTAAATTTTAAATTTAAGAGTTTTGTGATAGATAAATTTAAGCGTAAAATTTTCATTTGAATCAAATCGATTGAACATCATCTAATCATCATCTACATTTAAAGTAGGCATTTAAAAATCACATGGTCTTAATTGTCATGATCAAAGGTAGTACTATACTGCACCATGTCATACCAAGCCATGCTCTTTTGAATTTAAGATCTTTTACAGTTTATAAAGTATATATCACAGATTTAAAGATTTTAAGAACAAAGCCAGATCCAATTTTAATTGTTAAACGTCTTACTTGCCTGGGTCACGCACTCACTAAGTTTTTTCCTTTGTTTTCTGTATATCCTTTAGCTTACTTAAATGTTTTTGACATTTATTTTTTGCTGAAAATTATATTCTTACATGATTCTATTCTTTAGTATCTATAGATGTTGTGAATTTCAAATACAAATTGGACAGAAGTTATTCCTTTTTTCAATAATTAAAATAAAGTTTAATAAAAATATTAAAGAAAAAACTGTTACAAAATAGTGCAACATACTTTATTGCACCTTTTATGCCTAAAATAAAATTTTTATTTTCTTTCTTATAGTGAATCAAATCAATAATATATTGAAATCCTATTGATTTTTTATTTTTTTGACCTTATTTTACACGAGAAAAATTATTTTAGGAAAAAAGGTGCAACAAATTATATTGCATTGCACTATGCTGCTGTATTTTCTAATATTATTTATTTCCTTTCAAATATTTTTTATATACATTCTTTTTCTGTAATTTTCCTTGTAAAGCGCAATGTGCTACCATAGGCGACCTCCTAGTAGACGGCCTCCGCAAGCTTGCTTGCCGTAGGTTATCATCATTATTAACTATAATTTACGAAATTGTATTGTGAAATTACGTTTATTAATACAAAATAACGAAAATTCCTGTAATTTTATTTAGATTTGTCTTTTTTACAGAAAATTCTAAAGGACCAAAAAAATTCTTGTTTTTCGTATTTTTCCTATAATTTCCTTGATAATATTAATTTTTTTGAATTTTTCTCAAATTTGTGAAAAGTCTAAAATTTTTGCATGAAAATTTTAGTAAAATCTAGTCAAAAAAAGTCAAAAAAAGAAAAAATAACAAAAAATAATGAAAGTTTTTAAATTATATTTTATTTATTGTATTTAATCATTTAGATTTTTATTAGTTTTGCTAAAAAACTAAATTTGTTATTATTTTGAGGCTGTTTTATCATTTTTAATGTTTTTCTTGCATTAAATCGCTTTTAGATGGTACGATTTTTTTTCAATAAGCTTAAAAAAATTTATAAAGTTTTTAAAGATTGATTTAGTAAAAATTTGGCATTGTCTAAAAAAAAACAAAGGTTAATATAGCTTACCCTTGCCCATTTAGCACCTGTCATAATAATTTTAATTTATCTTTTTCATTTTTTTCCATATTTTATTTAACTTATTTTGAATCAAATTTTAGCAATGCCCATAAATATTATTTCTTTTTGACTCCCAATTTTTTTTAAATACTTCTTTATATGTATTTTCATTTTTTTTATTTATAGAAGACTATGTAGCAAGAATTTTCAACAGATAATTTTATTTTTTTCTTTAAACGGTGCTTTTATGGGTTTTATTTAGTAGGCCGCTTCAATAGCTATCTGGAATGGCAAAAAATCATATGATTGTGATCCTGACATGGATTGGATTATTATCATAATTTTTAGGCCATCTGTTTTTTTATCAAATAAATATTAAATATATTTATAAAAAATCGTCACTTTGTCCAAAAGTACTGCAAGGTACCAAAGTTAGTCCTTAGGATGAATTTTTTTCTATTAAATTTGATAAGTAAATAGTTATTTTTGACCAAAATTGAATTTTATAATTAATTTTTTATTTGTTTCACCATTTTGTAAATAAGTTTCTCTTCTCTTAATTCTAAATACTATTTTTAAAAACAATTTTAATATTTCAAATAAATTTTTGTAAAAAAAATTAACTTTTAATATCAAAAACAATATTTAAAATTAAATCCTTGATTAAATTAAAATATTGTCAAAATAAAAAGAGTCCCTCAAAATCTATCTATAAAAGCTTATTAAAAAGTGACTTAATAACTGACTTTTTTAAATAACGTCTTAAAAAGTGACTTAAAAAAACCAATAGAAGTGACTTTTTATCCGAATTAATATCCGTCTTAAAAAGCGTCTTCAAGACGCTTTTTTTTTTCAGTGTATTGAAAGACTAATTACTGAGCTTTGAGGGACACATGTGTAACACCCCCTCCAGCAGACCCCGGTCTTCTGGGGCCTCGCTGGAGTTCTTTATATATATTTGTTTTTTTTTTATATTTGAATTCAATTAAATAAAGAAGTAGAGAAGAAAGTTTTTTTTATTTTTTCTCTCCCTCTCTCTCTCTTTCAAGTATTTAATAGCGCACGCTATTAACCATGTATTAAAATGATATTCATCACTTATATGGTCATTATTTTTCTTTATTCGCTCCAAATAGAGCAGGGTGGTTTAGTTGTTTTTTAATCCGCTTTACAGCAGCAAAAGATAACGAACCCTTTTGTAGTACAACCAAGAACTAGTAAAATAAGAGAGCTGGTGGAAAAAGGATCTTCTGCAAGCGAATAGGACTACCTATACGACCACCTAAGTGTAAAACTAATTAAAAATAAATAGAGTGTGTTCGTCTGATTTATCATCGTCGTATTCATCTTCTTGTTCAACTTGTTCAATTCGTTTTAGATTATATTCAAATAATAAATATTTGTTATTTAGATAAAAAATATTTTTTTTATTCAAAATACAAATATTAAACCAAAAATATTATAAAAAATTTTTTTAAATTACAAAAACGAAATTAATTTATTAATCGACGCGTTTCGACCAAAATGGCCTTCTTCAGGATCTAAAATGACTAGTATTTTAAGAAAAGTTAATTAATAACCCAATAAAATAAAATAAAAAATAAACAAATAAAAAAATTTTTAGAAGTATAGAAAATTGAATATTTTCAACATAAAATTACATAATTTTATAGAGTAATATTTAATAAGAAATTATTCTTTATAAAATATAATAGCAAAAAAGTTTTTTCAATATTCTAAACTAACTTCAATATTTTATTTACATAATTATAAAAAAGTCAAAGTTTTAATATTTTCTATTTTTGGTATTTTTACATTTATTATAGGTATATTTAAACTTAAAAAAAAGTGTATCAAATCTGTTTTAGTCGATTTACGAATTAGATCATCATTTAGGTCTGATTTAAATATATAAAAAATAAAATCTTCTTTTTTGTGACCAATTATGTTAAAATGAATAGCAACTTCGGAACACTTGTCGTAATTGCTAAGTGATTTTCTCAAATCTTTATTAAATTTTCTTATTGAATACAAATGTTCCGATATTCTTTTTTTAGCACATCTAGAAGATTCTCCAATATAAAATATATTACATTTTCTGCACTTAATGAAATAAATAATCCCTATTGAATCGCAATTTGAATTAGTTAAAAATGGAATATAAAAATTTTTATATTTAATAAAGTTACTTTCACGAGAAAACTGACAAATATTACAATTAGTTTGATAGCATTTTTTTGAATAAAAATTAGGTTTCTAGTCAATTTTAAAATTTAATACAAAAAGTGAACCAATATTTTTATCTATTCTATTTACAACCAGGAGGTTTTTATCTTTTATAAAATTGGAATTTTTTTCACCTTAGTAAATGATTCATATATTAATTTCTTTAAATTCGAAAAATTATTATCATATTTAAGAAAAAATTTTAGGATATCTTTTTGTTCATTAATTTTATTTTTATAAGGAAGTAATTCAGATCTATCTTTGATATCCAAATTCCTACATATACCTGATATTTTATTAAAATTATAGCCCTGTTTAATTAACTGAATTAGTAAATTTCGTGAATGAGCTAAATAATCTTTAAAATATGAACAAATTCTCCTTATTCTAGTTAAGAGAGATATTGGGATATTATCAAATATATGTTTCGGGTGATTCGAGATAGGCATCAAGTAAGAACAAGAATTAGTAGGTTTTATATAAAGGTCAAAAATTAATTTCTTTAAAAGCGGTTCAAAGGTAATTTTTAGGTCTAAAAAAACTATAGATTTTTCATTTGAAATATTTAATTTTAAATAAATAAATAGAGAGGTTAAGTCTTCAATTTTTATTTCTAAAGGGGAAGCTATAAATATATCATCTATAAATCTTTTGTAAATAATAAAATTAGAATTTAAAGAAACCCAATGTTTCTCAAGAATAAATAAGTATAAATTAGCCACAGATTGACCACACTTACTCCCCATAGGCAGACCTAAAATTTTTTTTAAAAATTCATTCTTAAAATTAAAATTCCGCAAGTAAAAATCAAATCTAAAATCATATAAATGGCAATAGCCCCAAAATGAGGATTATTAATAAATAAACCTTCATTAGATAAAAATTCGACAATAGTTGGGACAACATGACTTTTCCTTAAATTAGTGTATAAAGATTCAAAATCACAGGAATATAGAAATAAATTATCTGATCCAAATTTTTTATTTTCACAAAATTGTAACAATTCTTGTGAATCTTTTAATATTGTAGGACATTTTTTAAGAAAAAATTTTATGACTATATCTATAAATTCACATAACTTTGAAGTAGGGTGTTCTATACAGTTAATTATAGGACTTATTCCAAATTTTGCTTTATGTAATTTTGGGAGAATACGAAATGATCCAATTCTACTATTTTTTGTTTTCATTTTTTTATATAGGTTTTGAGATAAATTTTTATTTTCATATAATTTTTTAAGTTCGAAATTAATTTTATCTTCTATCTCTTGAAGAGGGTTGCTTTCTAATCTAACATAGGTATTTATATCATTTAAATGTTGATTAGCAATAGATAAAAAATCTTCATTAGTAATTAATAAATTCCCTACATTCTTGTCACATTGCAATATTTTAAATGGCTTTTCTTTTAAAAATTTTTTTAAACTAATTATTTTTTCTTTCTCTAAATTACTGTCAAAATTTTTTTGAATTAATTGAGCACAATTATTTAAAATTTGATATTTTAATTTTATACTCTCCTTAACAATAGGAATATATTTTATATTTTTGTTTCCTTTTTTAGAATTTTTACAAAATTCATTTAATAGGTAAAATGGAAAATTAAAAATGGTATTTTCATTTACAATTCCATTTTCTTGATCTAATTGATCTTCCAGTAAATCGACAGAAACAGATTCTTTAAGAAGTAAGTCTTCACTAAGTTTTTTCCTTTGTTTTCTGTATATCCTTTAGCTTACTTAAATGTTTTTGACATTTATTTTTTGCTGAAAATTATATTCTTACATGATTCTATTCTTTAGTATCTATAGATGTTGTGAATTTCAAATACAAATTGGACAGAAGTTATTCCTTTTTTCAATAATTAAAATAAAGTTTAATAAAAATATTAAAGAAAAAACTGTTACAAAATAGTGCAACATACTTTATTGCACCTTTTATGCCTAAAATAAAATTTTTATTTTCTTTCTTATAGTGAATCAAATCAATAATATATTGAAATCCTATTGATTTTTTATTTTTTTGACCTTATTTTACACGAGAAAAATTATTTTAGGAAAAAAGGTGCAACAAATTATATTGCATTGCACTATGCTGCTGTATTTTCTAATATTATTTATTTCCTTTCAAATATTTTTTATATACATTCTTTTTCTGTAATTTTCCTTGTAAAGCGCAATGTGCTACCATAGGCGACCTCCTAGTAGACGGCCTCCGCAAGCTTGCTTGCCGTAGGTTATCATCATTATTAACTATAATTTACGAAATTGTATTGTGAAATTACGTTTATTAATACAAAATAACGAAAATTCCTGTAATTTTATTTAGATTTGTCTTTTTTACAGAAAATTCTAAAGGACCAAAAAAATTCTTGTTTTTCGTATTTTTCCTATAATTTCCTTGATAATATTAATTTTTTTGAATTTTTCTCAAATTTGTGAAAAGTCTAAAATTTTTGCATGAAAATTTTAGTAAAATCTAGTCAAAAAAAGTCAAAAAAAGAAAAAATAACAAAAAATAATGAAAGTTTTTAAATTATATTTTATTTATTGTATTTAATCATTTAGATTTTTATTAGTTTTGCTAAAAAACTAAATTTGTTATTATTTTGAGGCTGTTTTATCATTTTTAATGTTTTTCTTGCATTAAATCGCTTTTAGATGGTACGATTTTTTTTCAATAAGCTTAAAAAAATTTATAAAGTTTTTAAAGATTGATTTAGTAAAAATTTGGCATTGTCTAAAAAAAAACAAAGGTTAATATAGCTTACCCTTGCCCATTTAGCACCTGTCATAATAATTTTAATTTATCTTTTTCATTTTTTTCCATATTTTATTTAACTTATTTTGAATCAAATTTTAGCAATGCCCATAAATATTATTTCTTTTTGACTCCCAATTTTTTTTAAATACTTCTTTATATGTATTTTCATTTTTTTTATTTATAGAAGACTATGTAGCAAGAATTTTCAACAGATAATTTTATTTTTTTCTTTAAACGGTGCTTTTATGGGTTTTATTTAGTAGGCCGCTTCAATAGCTATCTGGAATGGCAAAAAATCATATGATTGTGATCCTGACATGGATTGGATTATTATCATAATTTTTAGGCCATCTGTTTTTTTATCAAATAAATATTAAATATATTTATAAAAAATCGTCACTTTGTCCAAAAGTACTGCAAGGTACCAAAGTTAGTCCTTAGGATGAATTTTTTTCTATTAAATTTGATAAGTAAATAGTTATTTTTGACCAAAATTGAATTTTATAATTAATTTTTTATTTGTTTCACCATTTTGTAAATAAGTTTCTCTTCTCTTAATTCTAAATACTATTTTTAAAAACAATTTTAATATTTCAAATAAATTTTTGTAAAAAAAATTAACTTTTAATATCAAAAACAATATTTAAAATTAAATCCTTGATTAAATTAAAATATTGTCAAAATAAAAAGAGTCCCTCAAAATCTATCTATAAAAGCTTATTAAAAAGTGACTTAATAACTGACTTTTTTAAATAACGTCTTAAAAAGTGACTTAAAAAAACCAATAGAAGTGACTTTTTATCCGAATTAATATCCGTCTTAAAAAGCGTCTTCAAGACGCTTTTTTTTTTCAGTGTATTGAAAGACTAATTACTGAGCTTTGAGGGACACATGTGTAACACCCCCTCCAGCAGACCCCGGTCTTCTGGGGCCTCGCTGGAGTTCTTTATATATATTTGTTTTTTTTTTATATTTGAATTCAATTAAATAAAGAAGTAGAGAAGAAAGTTTTTTTTATTTTTTCTCTCCCTCTCTCTCTCTTTCAAGTATTTAATAGCGCACGCTATTAACCATGTATTAAAATGATATTCATCACTTATATGGTCATTATTTTTCTTTATTCGCTCCAAATAGAGCAGGGTGGTTTAGTTGTTTTTTAATCCGCTTTACAGCAGCAAAAGATAACGAACCCTTTTGTAGTACAACCAAGAACTAGTAAAATAAGAGAGCTGGTGGAAAAAGGATCTTCTGCAAGCGAATAGGACTACCTATACGACCACCTAAGTGTAAAACTAATTAAAAATAAATAGAGTGTGTTCGTCTGATTTATCATCGTCGTATTCATCTTCTTGTTCAACTTGTTCAATTCGTTTTAGATTATATTCAAATAATAAATATTTGTTATTTAGATAAAAAATATTTTTTTTATTCAAAATACAAATATTAAACCAAAAATATTATAAAAAATTTTTTTAAATTACAAAAACGAAATTAATTTATTAATCGACGCGTTTCGACCAAAATGGCCTTCTTCAGGATCTAAAATGACTAGTATTTTAAGAAAAGTTAATTAATAACCCAATAAAATAAAATAAAAAATAAACAAATAAAAAAATTTTTAGAAGTATAGAAAATTGAATATTTTCAACATAAAATTACATAATTTTATAGAGTAATATTTAATAAGAAATTATTCTTTATAAAATATAATAGCAAAAAAGTTTTTTCAATATTCTAAACTAACTTCAATATTTTATTTACATAATTATAAAAAAGTCAAAGTTTTAATATTTTCTATTTTTGGTATTTTTACATTTATTATAGGTATATTTAAACTTAAAAAAAAGTGTATCAAATCTGTTTTAGTCGATTTACGAATTAGATCATCATTTAGGTCTGATTTAAATATATAAAAAATAAAATCTTCTTTTTTGTGACCAATTATGTTAAAATGAATAGCAACTTCGGAACACTTGTCGTAATTGCTAAGTGATTTTCTCAAATCTTTATTAAATTTTCTTATTGAATACAAATGTTCCGATATTCTTTTTTTAGCACATCTAGAAGATTCTCCAATATAAAATATATTACATTTTCTGCACTTAATGAAATAAATAATCCCTATTGAATCGCAATTTGAATTAGTTAAAAATGGAATATAAAAATTTTTATATTTAATAAAGTTACTTTCACGAGAAAACTGACAAATATTACAATTAGTTTGATAGCATTTTTTTGAATAAAAATTAGGTTTCTAGTCAATTTTAAAATTTAATACAAAAAGTGAACCAATATTTTTATCTATTCTATTTACAACCAGGAGGTTTTTATCTTTTATAAAATTGGAATTTTTTTCACCTTAGTAAATGATTCATATATTAATTTCTTTAAATTCGAAAAATTATTATCATATTTAAGAAAAAATTTTAGGATATCTTTTTGTTCATTAATTTTATTTTTATAAGGAAGTAATTCAGATCTATCTTTGATATCCAAATTCCTACATATACCTGATATTTTATTAAAATTATAGCCCTGTTTAATTAACTGAATTAGTAAATTTCGTGAATGAGCTAAATAATCTTTAAAATATGAACAAATTCTCCTTATTCTAGTTAAGAGAGATATTGGGATATTATCAAATATATGTTTCGGGTGATTCGAGATAGGCATCAAGTAAGAACAAGAATTAGTAGGTTTTATATAAAGGTCAAAAATTAATTTCTTTAAAAGCGGTTCAAAGGTAATTTTTAGGTCTAAAAAAACTATAGATTTTTCATTTGAAATATTTAATTTTAAATAAATAAATAGAGAGGTTAAGTCTTCAATTTTTATTTCTAAAGGGGAAGCTATAAATATATCATCTATAAATCTTTTGTAAATAATAAAATTAGAATTTAAAGAAACCCAATGTTTCTCAAGAATAAATAAGTATAAATTAGCCACAGATTGACCACACTTACTCCCCATAGGCAGACCTAAAATTTTTTTTAAAAATTCATTCTTAAAATTAAAATTCCGCAAGTAAAAATCAAATCTAAAATCATATAAATGGCAATAGCC
Organism: Brachionus asplanchnoidis; assembly: GCA_025491095.1. Classification (NCBI taxonomy): domain Eukaryota; kingdom Metazoa; phylum Rotifera; class Eurotatoria; order Ploima; family Brachionidae; genus Brachionus; species Brachionus asplanchnoidis. The sequence continues at coordinate 3,302,064 of JAILYF010000008.1, read as the reverse complement.
CCAAAATGAGGATTATTAATAAATAAACCTTCATTAGATAAAAATTCGACAATAGTTGGGACAACATGACTTTTCCTTAAATTAGTGTATAAAGATTCAAAATCACAGGAATATAGAAATAAATTATCTGATCCAAATTTTTTATTTTCACAAAATTGTAACAATTCTTGTGAATCTTTTAATATTGTAGGACATTTTTTAAGAAAAAATTTTATGACTATATCTATAAATTCACATAACTTTGAAGTAGGGTGTTCTATACAGTTAATTATAGGACTTATTCCAAATTTTGCTTTATGTAATTTTGGGAGAATACGAAATGATCCAATTCTACTATTTTTTGTTTTCATTTTTTTATATAGGTTTTGAGATAAATTTTTATTTTCATATAATTTTTTAAGTTCGAAATTAATTTTATCTTCTATCTCTTGAAGAGGGTTGCTTTCTAATCTAACATAGGTATTTATATCATTTAAATGTTGATTAGCAATAGATAAAAAATCTTCATTAGTAATTAATAAATTCCCTACATTCTTGTCACATTGCAATATTTTAAATGGCTTTTCTTTTAAAAATTTTTTTAAACTAATTATTTTTTCTTTCTCTAAATTACTGTCAAAATTTTTTTGAATTAATTGAGCACAATTATTTAAAATTTGATATTTTAATTTTATACTCTCCTTAACAATAGGAATATATTTTATATTTTTGTTTCCTTTTTTAGAATTTTTACAAAATTCATTTAATAGGTAAAATGGAAAATTAAAAATGGTATTTTCATTTACAATTCCATTTTCTTGATCTAATTGATCTTCCAGTAAATCGACAGAAACAGATTCTTTAAGAAAATTTTTATATAAATTAAAAAGTTTACAATTAAATTCAAGAATAGAATTATCTAAGTTACATAGTAGATATTTCATTTTATCAAAATTATTTAAATAAGTATTAGGTACAAATTTAAAACCTAAATTAATAAGAATACAACATTATTTTGAAAATTTACATCGAAATTTAGCTTAACATATGCAAAAACTGAATTTTCTAATTTGTAAATCGGTTTCAGTGTCTCAATATGTGTTAAAACCTTCGAATCGTCGAAAAGGGCATTCGAAAATTTACATATGGTTGATACGAATTGCCTAGAACAGGTCTAAAGGAATTACCATTATGATAGTTATAATTTGAACTATAAAATCGGCTAAGTGGAGGAATTGAATTATATTGATTAATTGAATCTCTAAAAATATGTCTTTGATATCTTTTGTTTTGATTATATCTTTTTTCATTTAAAAAACGTTTATATCCATTATTTTAACTAGAATCTCGTGAATATTTAAAGTAATAATTACCATGAATTTTATTCTGGTTGGAATAGTTATAATTTTTATTATTATATTTATAATTATAATCAGTTGATGAGTTTTTTCTTATCAAATTGGTCTTGTAAAACGATTCTTGTCTATTATGTCTAAATCTGTTGTTGCTATCTGTGATTTTATTAGAATTAGTTACTCTCGTTTTTTCATTAAAAGCATAGTTTGAATTAGAATTATTTGAATTTGAATATTTTATAGTTTGATATCTTTTATTGTTAGTAACATTCCTACTTCGATTGTTTATATCATTCCTACTTCGATTCTTTATATCATTCCTACTTCGATTATTATCTTTATTTTTTAAAATGATTTTTTTGGAAACATTATGATCAATTGTAACATTTTGTTTGTTAATTTGTTTTAAATTTTGTCTTGCAATGAATGGTCGAGCAACTATTTTTGTAGCTTTTTCATGGGATTTAAGAAATTCCTTTTGTTTTTCTTTTTGAATGGTTTAATTTAGATTTTTTTTAGTTTTGCTAAAAAACTAAATTTGTTATTATTTTGAGGCTGTTTATATCATTTTTAATGTTTTTCTTGCATTAAATCGCTTTTAGATGGTACGATTTTTTTTCAATAAGCTTAAAAAAATTTATAAAGTTTTTAAAGATTGATTTAGTAAAAATTTGGCATTGTCTAAAAAAAAACAAAGGTTAATATAGCTTACCCTTGCCCATTTAGCACCTGTCATAATAATTTTAATTTATCTTTTTCATTTTTTTCCATATTTTATTTAACTTATTTTGAATCAAATTTTAGCAATGCCCATAAATATTATTTCTTTTTGACTCCCAATTTTTTTTAAATACTTCTTTATATGTATTTTCATTTTTTTTATTTATAGAAGACTATGTAGCAAGAATTTTCAACAGATAATTTTATTTTTTTCTTTAAACGGTGCTTTTATGGGTTTTATTTAGTAGGCCGCTTCAATAGCTATCTGGAATGGCAAAAAATCATATGATTGTGATCCTGACATGGATTGGATTATTATCATAATTTTTAGGCCATCTGTTTTTTTATCAAATAAATATTAAATATATTTATAAAAAATCGTCACTTTGTCCAAAAGTACTGCAAGGTACCAAAGTTAGTCCTTAGGATGAATTTTTTTCTATTAAATTTGATAAGTAAATAGTTATTTTTGACCAAAATTGAATTTTATAATTAATTTTTTATTTGTTTCACCATTTTGTAAATAAGTTTCTCTTCTCTTAATTCTAAATACTATTTTTAAAAACAATTTTAATATTTCAAATAAATTTTTGTAAAAAAAATTAACTTTTAATATCAAAAACAATATTTAAAATTAAATCCTTGATTAAATTAAAATATTGTCAAAATAAAAAGAGTCCTTCAAAATCTATCTATAAAAGCTTATTAAAAAGTGACTTAATAACTGACTTTTTTAAATAACGTCTTAAAAAGTGACTTAAAAAAACCAATAGAAGTGACTTTTTATCCGAATTAATATCCGTCTTAAAAAGCGTCTTCAAGACGCTTTTTTTTTTCAGTGTATTGAAAGACTAATTACTGAGCCTTGAGGGACACATGTGTAACACCCCCTCCAGCAGACCCCGGTCTTCTGGGGCCTCGCTGGAGTTCTTTATATATATTTGTTTTTTTTTTATATTTGAATTCAATTAAATAAAGAAGTAGAGAAGAAAGTTTTTTTTATTTTTTCTCTCCCTCTCTCTCTCTTTCAAGTATTTAATAGCGCACGCTATTAACCATGTATTAAAATGATATTCATCACTTATATGGTCATTATTTTTCTTTATTCGCTCCAAATAGAGCAGGGTGGTTTAGTTGTTTTTTAATCCGCTTTACAGCAGCAAAAGATAACGAACCCTTTTGTAGTACAACCAAGAACTAGTAAAATAAGAGAGCTGGTGGAAAAAGGATCTTCTGCAAGCGAATAGGACTACCTATACGACCACCTAAGTGTAAAACTAATTAAAAATAAATAGAGTGTGTTCGTCTGATTTATCATCGTCGTATTCATCTTCTTGTTCAACTTGTTCAATTCGTTTTAGATTATATTCAAATAATAAATATTTGTTATTTAGATAAAAAATATTTTTTTTATTCAAAATACAAATATTAAACCAAAAATATTATAAAAAATTTTTTTAAATTACAAAAACGAAATTAATTTATTAATCGACGCGTTTCGACCAAAATGGCCTTCTTCAGGATCTAAAATGACTAGTATTTTAAGAAAAGTTAATTAATAACCCAATAAAATAAAATAAAAAATAAACAAATAAAAAAATTTTTAGAAGTATAGAAAATTGAATATTTTCAACATAAAATTACATAATTTTATAGAGTAATATTTAATAAGAAATTATTCTTTATAAAATATAATAGCAAAAAAGTTTTTTCAATATTCTAAACTAACTTCAATATTTTATTTACATAATTATAAAAAAGTCAAAGTTTTAATATTTTCTATTTTTGGTATTTTTACATTTATTATAGGTATATTTAAACTTAAAAAAAAGTGTATCAAATCTGTTTTAGTCGATTTACGAATTAGATCATCATTTAGGTCTGATTTAAATATATAAAAAATAAAATCTTCTTTTTTGTGACCAATTATGTTAAAATGAATAGCAACTTCGGAACACTTGTCGTAATTGCTAAGTGATTTTCTCAAATCTTTATTAAATTTTCTTATTGAATACAAATGTTCCGATATTCTTTTTTTAGCACATCTAGAAGATTCTCCAATATAAAATATATTACATTTTCTGCACTTAATAAAATAAATAATCCCTATTGAATCGCAATTTGAATTAGTTAAAAATGGAATATAAAAATTTTTATATTTAATAAAGTTACTTTCACGAGAAAACTGACAAATATTACAATTAGTTTGATAGCATTTTTTTGAATAAAAATTAGGTTTCTAGTCAATTTTAAAATTTAATACAAAAAGTGAACCAATATTTTTATCTATTCTATTTACAACCAGGAGGTTTTTATCTTTTATAAAATTGGAATTTTTTTCACCTTAGTAAATGATTCATATATTAATTTCTTTAAATTCGAAAAATTATTATCATATTTAAGAAAAAATTTTAGGATATCTTTTTGTTCATTAATTTTATTTTTATAAGGAAGTAATTCAGATCTATCTTTGATATCCAAATTCCTACATATACCTGATATTTTATTAAAATTATAGCCCTGTTTAATTAACTGAATTAGTAAATTTCGTGAATGAGCTAAATAATCTTTAAAATATGAACAAATTCTCCTTATTCTAGTAAAGAGAGATATTGGGATATTATCAAATATATGTTTCGGGTGATTCGAGATAGGCATCAAGTAAGAACAAGAATTAGTAGGTTTTATATAAAGGTCAAAAATTAATTTCTTTAAAAGCGGTTCAAAGGTAATTTTTAGGTCTAAAAAAACTATAGATTTTTCATTTGAAATATTTAATTTTAAATAAATAAATAGAGAGGTTAAGTCTTCAATTTTTATTTCTAAAGGGGAAGCTATAAATATATCATCTATAAATCTTTTGTAAATAATAAAATTAGAATTTAAAGAAACCCAATGTTTCTCAAGAATAAATAAGTATAAATTAGCCACAGATTGACCACACTTACTCCCCATAGGCAGACCTAAAATTTTTTTTAAAAATTCATTCTTAAAATTAAAATTCCGCAAGTAAAAATCAAATCTAAAATCATATAAATGGCAATAGCCCCAAAATGAGGATTATTAATAAATAAACCTTCATTAGATAAAAATTCGACAATAGTTGGGACAACATGACTTTTCCTTAAATTAGTGTATAAAGATTCAAAATCACAGGAATATAGAAATAAATTATCTGATCCAAATTTTTTATTTTCACAAAATTGTAACAATTCTTGTGAATCTTTTAATATTGTAGGACATTTTTTAAGAAAAAATTTTATGACTATATCTATAAATTCACATAACTTTGAAGTAGGGTGTTCTATACAGTTAATTATAGGACTTATTCCAAATTTTGCTTTATGTAATTTTGGGAGAATACGAAATGATCCAATTCTACTATTTTTTGTTTTCATTTTTTTATATAGGTTTTGAGATAAATTTTTATTTTCATATAATTTTTTAAGTTCGAAATTAATTTTATCTTCTATCTCTTGAAGAGGGTTGCTTTCTAATCTAACATAGGTATTTATATCATTTAAATGTTGATTAGCAATAGATAAAAAATCTTCATTAGTAATTAATAAATTCCCTACATTCTTGTCACATTGCAATATTTTAAATGGCTTTTCTTTTAAAAATTTTTTTAAACTAATTATTTTTTCTTTCTCTAAATTACTGTCAAAATTTTTTTGAATTAATTGAGCACAATTATTTAAAATTTGATATTTTAATTTTATACTCTCCTTAACAATAGGAATATATTTTATATTTTTGTTTCCTTTTTTAGAATTTTTACAAAATTCATTTAATAGGTAAAATGGAAAATTAAAAATGGTATTTTCATTTACAATTCCATTTTCTTGATCTAATTGATCTTCCAGTAAATCGACAGAAACAGATTCTTTAAGAAGTAAGTCTTCACTAAGTTTTTTCCTTTGTTTTCTGTATATCCTTTAGCTTACTTAAATGTTTTTGACATTTATTTTTTGCTGAAAATTATATTCTTACATGATTCTATTCTTTAGTATCTATAGATGTTGTGAATTTCAAATACAAATTGGACAGAAGTTATTCCTTTTTTCAATAATTAAAATAAAGTTTAATAAAAATATTAAAGAAAAAACTGTTACAAAATAGTGCAACATACTTTATTGCACCTTTTATGCCTAAAATAAAATTTTTATTTTCTTTCTTATAGTGAATCAAATCAATAATATATTGAAATCCTATTGATTTTTTATTTTTTTGACCTTATTTTACACGAGAAAAATTATTTTAGGAAAAAAGGTGCAACAAATTATATTGCATTGCACTATGCTGCTGTATTTTCTAATATTATTTATTTCCTTTCAAATATTTTTTATATACATTCTTTTTCTGTAATTTTCCTTGTAAAGCGCAATGTGCTACCATAGGCGACCTCCTAGTAGACGGCCTCCGCAAGCTTGCTTGCCGTAGGTTATCATCATTATTAACTATAATTTACGAAATTGTATTGTGAAATTACGTTTATTAATACAAAATAACGAAAATTCCTGTAATTTTATTTAGATTTGTCTTTTTTACAGAAAATTCTAAAGGACCAAAAAAATTCTTGTTTTTCGTATTTTTCCTATAATTTCCTTGATAATATTAATTTTTTTGAATTTTTCTCAAATTTGTGAAAAGTCTAAAATTTTTGCATGAAAATTTTAGTAAAATCTAGTCAAAAAAAGTCAAAAAAAGAAAAAATAACAAAAAATAATGAAAATTTTTAAATTATATTTTATTTATTGTATTTAATCATTTAGATTTTTATTAGTTTTGCTAAAAAACTAAATTTGTTATTATTTTGAGGCTGTTTTATCATTTTTAATGTTTTTCTTGCATTAAATCGCTTTTAGATGGTACGATTTTTTTTCAATAAGCTTAAAAAAATTTATAAAGTTTTTAAAGATTGATTTAGTAAAAATTTGGCATTGTCTAAAAAAAAACAAAGGTTAATATAGCTTACCCTTGCCCATTTAGCACCTGTCATAATAATTTTAATTTATCTTTTTCATTTTTTTCCATATTTTATTTAACTTATTTTGAATCAAATTTTAGCAATGCCCATAAATATTATTTCTTTTTGACTCCCAATTTTTTTTAAATACTTCTTTATATGTATTTTCATTTTTTTTATTTATAGAAGACTATGTAGCAAGAATTTTCAACAGATAATTTTATTTTTTTCTTTAAACGGTGCTTTTATGGGTTTTATTTAGTAGGCCGCTTCAATAGCTATCTGGAATGGCAAAAAATCATATGATTGTGATCCTGACATGGATTGGATTATTATCATAATTTTTAGGCCATCTGTTTTTTTATCAAATAAATATTAAATATATTTATAAAAAATCGTCACTTTGTCCAAAAGTACTGCAAGGTACCAAAGTTAGTCCTTAGGATGAATTTTTTTCTATTAAATTTGATAAGTAAATAGTTATTTTTGACCAAAATTGAATTTTATAATTAATTTTTTATTTGTTTCACCATTTTGTAAATAAGTTTCTCTTCTCTTAATTCTAAATACTATTTTTAAAAACAATTTTAATATTTCAAATAAATTTTTGTAAAAAAAATTAACTTTTAATATCAAAAACAATATTTAAAATTAAATCCTTGATTAAATTAAAATATTGTCAAAATAAAAAGAGTCCCTCAAAATCTATCTATAAAAGCTTATTAAAAAGTGACTTAATAACTGACTTTTTTAAATAACGTCTTAAAAAGTGACTTAAAAAAACCAATAGAAGTGACTTTTTATCCGAATTAATATCCGTCTTAAAAAGCGTCTTCAAGACGCTTTTTTTTTCAGTGTATTGAAAGACTAATTACTGAGCTTTGAGGGACACATGTATTAAAATGATATTCATCACTTATTTGGTCATTATTTTTCTTTATTCGCTCCAAATAGAGCAGGGTGGTTAAGTTGTTTTTTAATCCGCTTTACAGCAGCAAAAGATAACGAACCCTTTTGTAGTACAACCAAGAACTAGTAAAATAAGAGAGCTGGTGGAAAAAGGATCTTCTGCAACCGAATAGGACTACCTATACGACCACCTAAGTCTAAAACTAATTAAAAATAAATAGAGTATGTTCGTCTGATTTATCATCGTCGTATTCATCTTCTTGTTCAACTTGTTCAATTCGTTTTAGATACTAATTATTTCTTGTTCAGAGCTTTGGATTTTTTTAAAATTATGTCTTTTTTCTTGTGGATTATTATCATTAGAACATTGAATATTTTCAACATCTTTTTCAGATCTAGTAAAGGTGAATCCGGGTGAAATGAAAGGGATTTTTTGAGACAATGTTAAACCTAAGTGTAATTTTCGACTTAAGTGATAAAAAAAACAAATTTTAACACATTTTTCTTTCGATTTAAGCGATATTCGACTTAAACGAGTTCTAGTTAACCGTGAAATTTTATAATTGATGTCAATGTAAACCAACCAACTTGTTCAGTATTTTTCGACTATCTGTAGTAAAAATTTTTATAATTACAGTAGAAATTCGATTATATGTAATTTTTTTTACATAAAATCTTTTTGGTCTTATATATAATCGAATTTTACATATAATCGAATAGACCTGTAGACACAAATTTTGTCTGATGAAAAAGTTTTGGACAATTAAAAAAGAGGGTTTTTACATAAGATTTTATTTAAAAAAAAAGTTTGAAATAGAATAAAAAAGTATTAAAGTAAAAATTTCTAAAAATTTAGGCTATGTTTTACAATGGAAATTGAAGAAATATATTGAGGGTTGCTTGTTTGAGGACCAGAAGTCTTAGCGGGTGACTTAGGTTTAAAAAATCGACTAAGCGAACTTTGTTTTACACTTAGTTCTTTGTTTTTTAAAGCAAATTTTTTTAAAGAAGTAAATGGTGTTGTATCAATATCATGATCTAAGCAAAAATTGATCAAATCATCACAAGCCATTGATGCAGTCGTATTTGATACGCGAGTTTGTTTGCTTTGGTGTTGCACTGCTTCCATATCCGACTCATCACTCGAGTCTTGATCGTCTCCATTTGAATTGGCTAAATTGTTTGCTGATTCAACAATTTCATCATCAGACATTAAATTGTATCCTGAGCAGTTTGATTCGTTGTTGAGCCAGTTTGATAACTCGATGTCATTGATTTTTAAACCTAAATCTTCTAATTTTGATTTAACTGTTGATAAATCAATTTCTTCCATAGTCACCGACTGTTCAAGATTTAAATTTAGCTTATGCCAAGATGCTTTGAGGTGATCTTTTGGAATCCATTTCCATAAACCGTCAACCATGTCGATTACTTATTTGATGTTGATTTTTTTCACAGCTAGATGGATATTTTGTTCAGATGAGCCAACAACTGAACTGAGTTATTTGTGACGAAATTTTTTTTTTAAAACTGAAATTGGACCTTGATCCATGAGGTATAGACAATGAAAATATTTAAAAGTAAATCCTTTTTGTACTTTTTCTAATTTATTTATTTGGCCTTGGTCCTTTTTGGACTTTTTGTACTTTTTCTAATTTATTTATTTGGCCATGGTCCTTTTTGTACTTTTTGTACTTTTTGTACTTTTTGTACTTTTTCTACTTTTTCTAATTTATTTATTGGGCCCTGGTCCTTTTTGTACTTTTTGTACTTTTTGTACCTTTTCTAATTTATTTATTTGGCCCTGTTACTTTCTGTACTTTTTGTTCTTTTTCTAATTAAAAATAAAGATTACAAAAAATTAAAATTTTAATTATTAATTTTATTTTAATTAAAATTTCTCTTATCTTTAACATACCCGAATCCCTAAACCAGGTCTCCGCCCCGGACCCCGTTAAATTTTTTTTGCTAATCAAAATACTGATAAAGTACAAAAAGTACAAAAAGAAGAGAAAGTAACACGGCCAAATAAAATAATTAGAAAAAGTACAAAAACTACAAAAACTACAAAAAGAACAAAAAGTACCAGGGCAAAATAAATAAATTAGAAAAAGTACAAAAAGAACAAAAAGTATAAAAAGTACCAGGGCCAAATAAAATAATTAGAAAAAGTACAATAAGTAACGGGGCCAAATAAAATAATTAGATAAAGTACAAAAAGTACAAAAAGTACCGGGCCAAATGAATAAATTAGAAAAAGTACAAAAAGTACCGGGGCCAAATAAATAAATTAGAAAAAGTACAAAAAGTACAAAAAGTAACAAAGACGTTTTTCTAATATTTAAATCTCATTGTTTATCCATGTGATCAATAGGCTGAATCAAAGATGTACAATTTGAAGGGAAAAAAATGCATTTTATTTTCCCATCACTTGAATCCAATCCTAAAGGATGTGCTGGACAGTTGTCTATAAATAGTAGTGCTTTTTCTTCTAGTTTTTTTTCCCTCAAAAATTTTCCAGGAAATAAGAAAAACAAGAAAAACCAGGTGTCAAAAATAAGAAAGTATAATCATTATCATTGTATAGTAGCGGAATTAGTATAAAGAGTAGTTTTATCTATCAATTTAGGAAAATTAGCACTTTCCAAGAATTAGATCGTGAACGGGACAAATTTAAAAATTTCTAGAAACATAAGACAAAACGAGTGTCAGTGGCGATTTTTGAAATTATATATAATCGAATTTACATATAACCGAATTACATATAATCGAATTTCTACTGTATCTATACAGTTTGTCTAAAAAGTTTAGGATATTACTAAAAAATTTATTAAAAAAAAATTTAAGGAGTAAAAATCTAAAATTATAACATATTTACATATATTGTTAACTATACCATCTTAAAGATAATTTTATTAGCTTTCTTTTGATACATAGATTGTTCAAAAAAAAATTTTTGCACACTCCAGAACCCAATTAAAAAAAAAACAGATAAAATTGAATAAAAAAAAAAAGTCTACAAATTTTAGAACAATTATTTTATCCTAAAATTTTTTTTTCACACAATGCTTGGAATGTCTTTTCATACTGTTTGCTTGCACTTTTTACGTTTGATTTATTATTTATGGATTTTAAAATCGGTCATTTTAATGAGTTGTACCATTTTGGCGTTTTTTCCATAAAAATGGGAAAAAAATAGTATGTGAGGCTCAGAGGTGGCAAATAATTGGTCTATTGAAGGATAAGACCAAATCTAAACAAGAAATAGCTAATCAAGTAGGAGTTTCTAGAAAATGTGTGGTTACAACAAAGCGCAATTATGAGAAGACATCCGTAGTCAAAGAGCAGGCAGAATTAATCAATTTGTGTACATGGACACTCTGGAAAATGACTTATTACCATCAGCCGAGATATTTTTTGGTCAGAGTCAAGACTGAATTTTTTCAGCAGGATGGCGCTAGTGCACATACTGCTCATTCCGTTCGAGATTGGTTTCAAGTAAAACAAATAACAGTTCTCCCCTGGTGCCCAAGATCACCTGATCTCAATCCAATAGAGAATTTTTGGTCATATATTGACCACAAAGTGGTCAGTACAAAAATTACGTCAGTAGAGCATTTAAAAAGCGTTCTTTTTGATGAATCGATGAATAATGAAGTAGTAAAAAACATGATTGAATCTATGCCAAAACGTGTCGCTGAGTGTATTAAAGCTAATGGTGGGCAGTTAAAATGTTAGAAAATAAATGTTCTAAATTTTGTAGACATATTTTTCTGTTAAAAAATTTCACTCCTTTATTTTTTGCGGTTTTTTTACTTCGATTTTTTTTTGCTATCCTAGTTTTTGTACTTTTTCGATAAAAATTTTTTTAAAATAAATTTCAAAAAAAATATCTTTTTATTTAGCCGCACGACTTTCAAGAAACAAACCTTGCATAAAAAAAATTTAAATGTTCCAAATTTTCTATACATACTGTATTATGTACCAAAGGTTTAGAAATTTTTTTTGTTAACAAAATAATTGTTTTTACGTATATAATAGGCATATAATAACCAAAAAAAAAATTATAAAAAAGATACAAAAAGGAAAAATTGATAAAACTAATTTAATAAATACCGGTTCAAAAGTTTAGAAATTTTTACAATGTAATATTTGAAATGACCGCCTTTGGCATTATAACTAGCCAAAACTCTTGTTGGCATAAATTCAATCAATTTTTTAAAATACTCAGTCGGAATCTTTGCGTAAAACCTCTTTTTAAATACTCAATAGAGAATACTTTAGTGTCTAGTAATTTGACATATATGTTTTACCATAAGTTCTCGATTGGGTTGAGATCTGGTGAACGGGCACCACCATGACTGAACCTCGATGTTATACATATTCTTTCAACCAGTCGCTTTCTGAGTGAGCAGTATGCACCGAAGCGCCATCTTTCTGAAAAATCCAAGAGTCGTCTGGCTCAAATAGGAGTTCAACATATGGTAAAAGACTGTCTTCCAAGGTGTATGTGAAGACAAACTGATTAATTCGTCATGATTTAATGTTGCATGTACCAGTGCCTTTGTAAGAAATGCATCTTGAGATATCAGCTGAAGATCAACCGTTTTTTATACAGAACTTCGATTGAAACTTATTATTTTTAAACCTTTTTACTATTACTCTTGATTTACGATTAAAGACATTAAAATTGCACTTGTCACTGAAGATAACTCTGGACGAATCATTAACTGTCCAATTAAGTCTCCGTTTACACGAATTATATCTTTTTTGTCTATCTTTTATGCTAAGAAGTGGATAAGCTTCAGCTGTATGAGACTCTTAACCTTTTTTTTGGAGTAATCTCATTACAGTACATTACATTACTCATTACATTACAGAATACTTGCAAATCCTAACCCCTTGAGTCTTAGAATTAAAATCAGTGGGGAGTTAGATGTAGATTATTTTCTAATCCTTTTAAAAATGTCACCCCTCAAAAAATTAGCTTCCGAGGTCTACCAGAACGACTTCACTCAGACAGAAAGGACATATGGAGTTGGAGAATATATAAATTAAGAGATATATTTATATATTTTTATATTTTATTTTATTTTTTAAAATTTATTTTTTATAATAATATATAAATATAAGGAAATTTTTTGATTATAAATATTTAAGAGTTACTAACTCTTAAATCTTTAATATGATTTATATTTTTTTTTATACCGAGCGTGATATATCAAATTAAAGAAAAAAACTCTAAAAATTTGAAATAATAATAAAAAAAATAATAATAAATAAGCAACGGCAAGCATGCTTGCGGAGACGTCTTACTAGGAAGACATCTATGGTATCTAGATGCATTGAAATATAGTTACATATACAAAGTTATTAATATTTTTTTTATTTTATTATAAGTAAAATCTGTAAATTATAAAAAGAAATTGAAAAAACAGATCTATAAAAAGAAAGGGAGACAAAAAAAACAAAAAAAAAAACAAAAATAATAATTTTAACAATAGTGTTTTTAATTTTTTTCTTTTACACTTATTTTTTGTAAAATTTAAAAAATAAACAATTTTAGATAACTAAACTAATTAATTTCTGAATTTTTGCAACAAACTGGATATTTTAAGGCTTATGCTTAAACACGAACCACCTTTTTTAAAAAAACTCGTAAAGCGGTCGGATGTTATTAGGAATTATCCGAAAACTGCCGGCCACCGACAATTTTGCAGAGAATTAAAATCTCTACATTCTTATATATAAAACAAAAATTTCTTTTAGAGCTCTCTGTCAGAATTTCCTTTAATTTATGTTTTCTATCAACCAAGCTTATTTTTGTTTAATTGTTTTAAGAAAAAATAACATAATTTGAATTTTACCAAGACAAAGTTTTATTTCAAGATATGATAATTTTATTTAAAAAGAATAACATTTTATTATTTAATAAATAAAAATTGGCTTGGTTGATATTAATAATAAACTAAGAGAAATTTTGACCGAGAGCTCTAAAAAAGAAGTTGAAGTAGTAGTATTAGCAGTATTAGTTAAAATAAACTGCGACTCAAATGACGAATAAAGTTAGGCTTTAGAGAAATAGAAGAGAATTGCTTCAACGAATCTTTTAGGAAATGGGTTCCAGTAATTTACAACCCTATTTGTGATAAAGTTGAAACGAGATATAAAATTTTTGAAAAGTTCTCCTTAAAGCATCTAAGTGTGACCTCTGGGATTGTTATTATTTCTTTCAGCATATCTAATTCCACTTTCCAACCTGATATATTCTAGATTATTGATAATTTTAAAAAATTTTATTAAATCGCCTCTTATTCTTCTAGTATTCAGTGACGTAATTTTAATTGTACGCAATCTCTCCTCATACTCAAGGTCTCAAGTTTGGAATCATCTTTGTTACTCTACGCTGAATTTTTTCAAATTCCTTCTTATCTTTTCCAAGTATGGATTCTAAAAACTTACTCCATATTCTATAAGAGATTAAACCAATGATGCATTAATTAACACAAATACATAGCTATCCAAAATTTTAAAATTTTTCCCAATCGTTCCCGAAACTCTATTTGCTCTACCTGAAGAGTAACAAACATGAACACTTCATTTTAGATTGTTTTGAAAAAATACACCCAAATCCTTTCTAATTTAGTTTGCTTTAATGACTCTGTTTCATGTCCATTAAAAATTGTGTAATCAAACTGATTATTTTTTTATCTAATATGCATAACTTTACATTTGGATGATTTGGATTATTTTTCGAGAAGATCTATTGAAAACGTTTGTTTAAGATATCTGCTATTTCTTTCGGTTCATTGGTAACCAATCTATCGTTCATTGGTAACCAATCTTTTTATAACATCTCTTAATCCATTACCTGATTTGTTGTCTCAAATAATTTCTACTTTTGTCAAATTTTCCAAATATTATTAAATAATTTTTAAATGTAACTGTGTTAAATTGCCACTTAGCTTTATTTAACACTCCCCTCTTTATACATCTATCGGGTACATTAAATTGATCAAAATCATTTTTGAAATTCTTTATAATTTTCGAATTCAATAATTTTATAAATTTTTTTTGGAGCATAAATGACTTTTTATACTTAAAAATATTTTTAAATATTGAAAAAATTTTTAATATTGAAAAAATTTTTGTATATTAAAAAAACAATTTTTAGGCATGTAAATATATTTTAGAAACATAATTTTTTTGGTGAAAAAAAATACAGTGGTAAGAAAAATAAATTATTCCCGATTTTAATTTTATAACGGTTATCCCTAAAACAAGAATCCGGATCACCTGATTAGGTACCTAAAACACGGATTTTTTTCACGGATTTTTAATGCCTAAAACACGAATCCGGATTCAAAAATGCAAGGTTTCAAAATAAAAATTTATTTAAATTACACAATTTTTATAACAATTGGAAAGAACTAATTAAAAGAAATAATAAAAAAAAATTAAAATTTGTAAATTTGGGTACGTTTTGAGCTAAGCAATTTTTTTCTTTTTGACAATAAAACATTTAAATTTTCAAAACATTCTTCTTCAAATATATTGTTTTATATTTTACAAAATCAACATTTAAAGCACCATATGGAACATCTTCAGTCATTGTAAGCATATAGTAATAGTTAAAATTTTGCTTGAATTGTCGCGATACTTTCTTCCTGATTTAGTTTTCTTTTTTCCCTGCTACTTTGACAAAGAAAATTTCTTTTTTTTTGGTTTCAATAAGTCATAAACACCAAGGCTTATTTGAAAGCAACTATATGTACACAATCAATTTTTTCATCACATGTACAAGTCGCTTCATGATTCATTTAATCCATAAATATATTGTTACTTTCATCTGGCAAGTTTTTTTTTCTATTTAACTTTTTTGAAATTTTGAAATTACGTTGTTTAATTTGAACTCAATACTTAAGCATGTTTAAAATTTGAAATATAATTACGCAATTATTTCTAAAAATGTTAAATAGAAAAAAAAACTTGCCATCTTTAATATTAAAAGTACCAGTCTGAGAAAAAAAGTGAATAAGACCCTGTGAGCTAATCCACTTAGCTCACATCAATTTTGAGATAACCTGGATTGAATTAGATTCCGGTGTTGTTTCTGGTGTTGTATTTTTTTTGTGGTAAATTTTCAATTGAAAGTTAAAGTTCAATTTTTTTCAATCCGGATCCGTGTTTTAGGGTACGACAAAAATCCGTGAAATCGATCCGTTTTTTAGAATCATGGTCTAACCCGGAAAAAAATCCGTGTTTTAGGTACCTAATCCGGTGATCTGGCGATCCGGATCCGTGTTTTAGGGATAACCTTTTATAACTATTTTTTAAATCTTTAATATATTAATTATCTACAAAACGATATGGCAAGTTTTTTTTTCTATTTTAAATTTTTAGAAATAATTGCGTAATTAAATTTCAAATTTTAAAATGCTTAATTATTGAGTTTAAATTAAACAACGTAATTTCAAAATTTCAAAAAAGCTAAATAGAAAAAAAAACTTGTCATATGCTATAAGTATCAATTTTGTAAAATTGAAGAATTTTACCAAAAAAAAAAGACATTTTTAGTTTTTCAGCTATGAGGTTTTAAAAAAAGAGCTAAATAATGCTTAGGTAATTTTCTCTCATATAATTAGTGACTGGGAGGATATCAATCATTATCTTGAAAATATATGGTCCTTTAAGAGCAACTCAGAATTTTTCTCTTTTTTACTAGTT
The DNA here is from genome assembly GCA_025491095.1 of Brachionus asplanchnoidis. NCBI lineage: Eukaryota > Metazoa > Rotifera > Eurotatoria > Ploima > Brachionidae > Brachionus > Brachionus asplanchnoidis. The sequence goes on along the minus strand of JAILYF010000008.1, from coordinate 3,285,405 downwards.
TTACAAGTGAAAATCTAGGTTAAATGGTCCAACTGATACTTTTATGTTTCAAATCATCAAATTCTTTACAAAATGGTCGGTGGTCGGCAGTTTTTGGATAATTTCTAATACCAACCGACCACGGTCCGAGTTTTGTCAAAAACTGATGGTCCGTGTATTAGCTTATTTTAATTTAGAATAAATATACTTGTGAATAATAAAAAGGAATTTTTTATTTATGTATCAAGCAAATACTCATACTTAGAATGAAAGGAACACATGACATGGGGAGAAGAAAGGATAAAGGAAGAGGATCGACTTGGGTAGAAATTAAAATAATGACTGTATGAATTAGGAAAAAATGCTCATACGCTTGAAAGATTTGAAAAAAAACGCTATATGACTAATTATTAGTTTTCTTTATTATTAATTAAATGTTTAAGCCACATTGACAATTAAATTATATATTAAAAAATAAAATAGGGTCTCTAATTAAAAAAAATTATCCAATTACAAAAATAGAATACATTAAAATATCTTCAATTTAAAAATAATTTACACAAATTACTCATACATTTAGTCATTTTTGGAAACTAAATTTTAATCATACAAAAGGTACTATCTATTTTACAAACGTTCTTTGATTGTTTCAACAAGAGAAAGAAATAAAAACTACAATTTGAGAAGTGAACAGCCATGTACAATTCCAAAATAATCAAACAAGCACAGTGAAAAAAACTTTTAAATACTTTTTTGTGATTTATATAACTAGCTGTTAGCATGTGGCTCTAGCCTTGAACCAAATCTAAAAACAAAAAAAACTTTTATTCATAAAAATTGTAAATACTTATTAAATGAATTTTTAGTATCTTTTCCGAAATTACTGTATTACCTCAAATAGAAGTAACCACAAATAGAAGAAAGTTGCTACTATTTGAGGCAAAAATTCGCCTTTATTTGAGTTGTTTTTCTCAAAAAATGTGTCTCGATTAAAAGAAAATTCACCAATCATTTGTCATGTAAAACATGCATTTTTTTGTTTCTATTAGAAGAAAAAAAATGGATAAATTTCTTTTATTTGAGTCACTTTTTCGAAGTGAAAAAATTTCAAATAAAAGAAACCCTTTGATGACCGAACTTTCTTTTATTTGAGGAAATACAATAAATATAAAAATCTATTGTAAGTATAAATATTATTTTTGACTAATAACTCTTTCCGATTTCTGTACTAAACTCTTTAGTATTTTGGGCACTATCCTGTTGAATTTTGTAATTAATAAATAAATATAAAGAGAGAAAAAAAAATCTCATATACTTCGTTATATTATATATAACAAATTTGAGATAGTCAACAAGACCCACTTTAATTACTTAATACTTTTGAAACTAAATGAAATAAACGCTTTCACAATTTTTGATTCATACTCCAAGCAACTAATAAACAAACGCTTCTCTGAGCGGATAGGCTGCACACAGAAGGATGTATTTTTCTTATAAACTGTAGGTTGACTTTTACGAATAGAATAGAAAAATTTTATTAAAATTTTTAGTGATTTTGGTTTTAACTAGGCCGTCATAATAACTACATGTAGTGGTAAAAAATTCAAGTAGCGGCATTGTGAAATTTCATACAAAACTTCCAATACAAAAAAAAAAAAAAATTTAACTTTTGTTCTAAGTGTTAAAAACTTGTTTTGTAAATGAAACAAAGTGAAACAACTGTTGTTTCACCTTCTGCGGAAGTCTGCAAAATCTGTGCAAATTAATTCCGTTATATTTTTAAATCTTTTATATTGGGTGTAATTTTGAAGAATTTGCACAGATTTTGCAGACTTCCGCAGAAGGTGAAACAACAGTTGTTTCACTTTGTTTCATTTACAAAACAAGTTTTTAACACTTAGAACAAAAGTTAATTTTTTTTTTTTTGTATTGGAAGTTTTGTATGAAATTTCACAGTGCCTCAAGTAGCCGAGATCATGTCTGAAGAATGATCTTTTTGCCGTTCTAGGTGGTTTTTTTGGTGGCCAAATCTAAATCAAAGTCACTAAATTAAATCCGGACTTGTAACTGGTAAATAACTCTGATCATGTATCACGTGACCAATGTTTTTTTTCTTGTCTCTGTATTCCTAACTAATTTAGGGTATTTGTGACCAAAAAAAAATAATGGAATTAATAATACAATTGCACAAGATTTTCTTAGGCTTTGTTTTTTCTCTCATTTCCTACAAGTCGTATGACTCATACGAAAGATTTATTTAATTAATTTTGAAAATTAATTAAATAAATCTTTTTTCAATTAAGACTAAATTGGATGTAAAATTAATCTTTTTTTTTATTGCTTATTTATTTAAAATATATCCTAAATTTTAATTAATTGCATTTATTTTTTTTAAAAAAGACAAATAAATTAAATTTCACGAAATTCAAAACTTTAGTGCTATCTGAATTCCACATTTTTGACTCAAAATTCGTAATTTAAGCCCTCAAAAAACCCATAAAAAATTTTTTTTTGGGGGGGGTACTAAAAAAAATTTTATACACCCAGGGTTCCAAAAATAGCAAACCCTTTCAAAAGTTGTTGTTCTTTAAGACTCAAAATCTCAAAGATAAAACTTAAATATACTTTAAAAGTATATATATTCTGAAAGAGCATAAAATTCTCTACATGCTAATGTAAATTAGAAAAATAAAAAAAGGGTGTGGCATTTTTTTTTGGCTAAAAAAAGGAAAAAAATGTGTTTTTTCTGGTTTAAATCGTATCTTCTCCGAGGGATCAATTATGATCCCACTCCTTTTTATTTTTAATCTAGACTAAATTCTGAACAAATCTATGGTTTTACTTTTTTACCTTATTACTTTATTTTTCTTAAAAAATCTCTTCAAATCATGTGATTTTTAAAAAATTTGTACATTAATATTCTATTGATGTTTTTTTTCTAAATTTTACTAAAAACTTACCTAAGTATAAATAAAATTTCGTGAAAAATGCCTAAAAAATCAAAATAAAATCAATCTTGTGTTAGTAACCTAACCTTTATTTTTCTAAAATACATTAGCATGTAGAGAATTTTATGCTCTTTCAGAATATATATACTTTTAAAGTATATTTATTATATAAGTTTTATCTTTGAGATTTTGAGTCTTAAAGAACAATAACTTTTTAAAGGGTTTGCTATTTTTGGAACCCTGGGTGTAAAAAATTTTTTTGAGTCCCCCCCAAAAAAAGATTTTTATGAGGTTTTTGAGGGCGTAGATTACGAATTTTGAGTCAAAAATGTGGAATTCAGATAGCACTAAAGTTTTGAATTGCGTGAACTTTACGTATATTTTATAAAATTAAAATAATAAGTCGGAATTTTGAATTTCAAATACAAATTGAAAAAAAATATTTATTTTTTTGATAAATTTTAATTAATAAAAGGTATCTAAAAAAATACCGCAATATAGTGCAACATACTTTGTTGCATTAAATAATTTTTCTCATGTAAAAAAAGACAAAAAATATTGGATCAACACAAATAGATTATTTATTTGATTTAATAAAAAAAAAGAAAAAAGTATACTTGGAAAAAAAGGTGCAACAAAGTATGTTACACTATTTTGCAGTACTTTGTCTAATATTTTTTATTTACTTTAATTTTAATTTATCAAAAATTGAATAATTGTTGTTCAATTTGTAAAGGAAATTCTGTGTGCAGCAAGTTAGTCCAAAAGTGAGTTAAAGGAGCATTTCTTCATGAGTGATGATATTTCAGACTCTTTCAAAATGTGTCTTAAGATTTAGAATTATCGTTTATTTTTAAATGAATGAATAACGCCAAATTCAAAGTTTGAGAAAGTCCAATACTTACTATTTTCCTCATCATTTTGCTACATCTGTAATTCTTTTTTATATTTTTTTTTCAATTTTTATGGACATTTTTCTCTTTTTATTTGTCATGATTTTTTATTTTTTCGTTTCCTAAAGGAGGTTAATTAATTTCAAAATAAATAAAATAAATTCAAAAATTTTAATTATCCTTCTTGGTCTGGATTCTTCCTCTTGATTATTTTAAAGTTAAATAGCCCAGTTCTGAATGAAAAAAAAATCTAAAAAATAAAGACTAATCAAATAAAGTTCAAATTCTCTGTAGTAACATTTTATTTACATAAACAATTGAACAGAATCAAGTTTTGTTTTTCTAATTTACATGGCAAACATATAAAATTATAACAAAAAAAAATCAAAAAAAAAAAATAAACGAACATTTATGCTAAATAAATAAAAAATTTAAGCTTGAACAGAGTCAGTATCGGACTCTCTTTTCTTTCCTCTGGTTGCAACAGAAGTTCTTTTAGACTTGGCCTCAGCGGCTTTGCGCGCACTCACACGCACTTGTTTGTCGGGTTGGGCTTTTTTCTCTTCGACTTGAGCTGCACTCGCTTCCGCTTGAGTTTCAGCGGCAGTCGAAGATCCCTCTTTTCTGGCAGCTGGCTTTTTGGAGCGAGATTTTTTCGCGATCACTTGGTCGCGCACAGTCGGAGGCTTACGTCCCTTGGCTGGTGCGGACGGCAACTGGGCCGCCGCGCTCTCTTTGGTCACTGTTTTTTTCTTAGCCGCTGTCTTAGAAGGCTTGCTAAGCGATTTTTTTCCGCTGGGCTTTATTTCTATTTTGGGCTTTACACTGAGCTTCTTTGGTTTGGTGGTGGTGTCGGCCAGCTTGAATGAACCGCTGGCGCCAACTCCTTTCAGCTGTTTCAAAACTCCAGACTTAACTCCATTCTTCAGAGCCAACTTCAAATACTGGTTGGCAAACTTTTGATCAACAGGATAATTGGCGATCATAAACTTCAAAATAGCCTGTCTAGATGAGCCCGACTTTTCGTCGAGCTTTTGCAAGCCTTCGACAATCATGTCGATGAATTTGGGGTGGCTGGCGTTCTTGGCCTTTCTGGTCCTCTTGACTGGGTTTTTGGTTTTGGGCGCGGATTTGCGCTTCAACGAGCTCTTACTGGGGCTAGATACGGTCATTTTTAGAGTGTTTCGTAATTTTGCTTTGTTCGGCTTCTAATGCAATTTTCGCATTCTAAAGTTGCAAGATCATTTTATACTAGCTTAATATTGTTGACTCGAACGGCGGAGAAATGAACTAGTAGATAAATTTAGACTCGAATTTAGAAATAGAAAAAGCAAAAAATTTTTTTTTAGAAGAAAAAATGTGTTGGTTCGTGTTTGAAAAGTGGCCTTTTTGTGTCCTCAAAATGTTTGACTAGTGTGCTGTAATATATTGGTGAACTCGGAAAAGACTCTACTTTTCAGTGTGCTAGCTTGTTAGCTTTCAAATAGAGCGCTTGATGAATAATTAATGCAAATTTAATTTTTTTTTTGGAAAATAATTTTAAATTTTAGCATTTTCTCGATTTATTGGCAAAATTTTTCAAAATTGGTATTTACAAAGTGTATCAATTTAAAGCTTGGCTTGTGAGCTTTCTATCGATGTGTATTTTTTATGTGCTTGGAGCCCTCTTGCCAGTTGTATTTGGCCTTAAACTGAGGCACCGAACACAAAATTTGACTAAATTTAATGCTCAATTTTTAGATTTTTTTTCGTTTAAGATTTTTCAGAAGTGAGTTTTAGCTTACCAAAAGTCGTCTGTATTTCTTAACGAATAAAGAAAATAGCAGGAACAGTTGGTCGTCAGGATCTTGGCTCGATTATTTAACAAATTAAATTATGCTAAGTGATGAATATCAAAATTATAAACTATTTTAATTTTTAGAGTTTCCGGTTAAATAAAATTAAATCATAATTGTTTTTTTTTTCTAATTTCAAGTACCACTCGTGTGCCATAAATTTTCTTCAATTTAGTTTAAAAAAAAATTCTTTTCAATTAAAGATTAATCAAATGAAGATGACGTCATACTTTTTCTAAATAATCAAACCAAGTTGGCAAGAAAATGGTGTCAAGGGCGAAATTAAATTCTAAAATTATCAACTTGTCACTTTAAAAGCTAATCTTATTTTTTCAGCTTTGTAAGGAATTGTTTGTTTCCAAAATAAACTATTATTATTGCAATTTATTAATTCAAGCCTTGTAGTCCAAAGTGTTTAAAAAATTTTCAAAATCAAATTAAATTAATACTTCCAATAAATATTTAATTTTCGTTTAAAAATGGCATGAAAGTCCACGTTCAGTAGTCTTTTCTAGGTACAAAAAAGAGAGTGATAATCTAAACTTAAAAATTTATGGAAACATAATAGAGAGACAAAAAGAAATCAAGTTTCTTGGTATTAAATTTGATTCTAAATTAAACTTTAATATCCTGGTAGATGAAATTAAAGAGCGCTGCAATAAAAGGCTAAATATTATTAAGATATTGTCAAACAAAAAATGGGGTCTTAATCAGAACACACTAGTAAATCTATATAAATCTTTAGTCGGATCAATTTTAGACTATTCTTTTCCTTGCTTAAATTCATTTTCAGAAAATAATATCAAAAAACTACAAGCAATTCAGAATACAGCAGTCAGATCTATTCTTAAGTTAAAATATGATACTCCCTCCAACATCGTACATCATGAGGCTTTTAATAAACTAAAATTACTAACAGTCTCGAATCGGCTTTTTGAATTGAGTGAGAGATATGTTGGTACAGGACTGAGTCATTCTATTCCATTGGTTGTAAGACTGGTGAAGGAATACAAAGAAGGTTTCGAATCAAGATATATTGAATACCCAACTCCATTGTGTAATTGCTACCTTACTATTTCTTCATTTTTTCCTGAAACTTGAACTATTTAAACATGAGCCACATGTAACAATCTTTTCCAATTTTATATATTCTTAACTTTCATTTATTTAGCTTATTTACTTTTTTTTAATTCTTTTTTTTTTTTTTTTTATTATTATCTCATTTTATTAACTTTAATTTTATTTTTATTTTATTTCATTTTTATTTTATTTTTTTAATTTTTAACTTATTCTGAAGGAGCTCTAGCTCGGTAAGAAAACAAATAAATAAATAAATAAATAAAACTTTTAATAAATCATTTAAAATTTTAAACTTGCAATTTGTAATATGACTACTATTAATCTAGTAGTAGATTTCATTCGGAAAAGTAGTAAAAAATAAAAGTAGCAAATTTAATTTAATTGAAATAAAAATAATATTTTAATAAATTTTAATTCACAGTTAATAAATTAACAAATACTTAACTAATTAAGCAAAAATTTACAAATAATTAACTAATATCAATCTGGGTCTTGATTTGAACGTTTATTTTTTTATTTGAAAAATAATTTAGGAGTTGGACTCCAAGGCAGTTTCGAGCAGCTATATCCCTCTTTTAAGCCCTCTTGATAGTAAATTTATGATTACAAAAGTCCCTTTAGGTAACAAAAAAAAAAGATTAAAAAACACTTGCCAATGGCGTTTAAAACTTGACCGTAGTTTCGACAGTCTTGTTCTTTATTAATTTGTTTATTTCTTCTGCAATCAATGAATTGTACGATCTCGATTTAAGAAAAATGACGAAAAGTTAATTTGCATACAGTGGAAAAAATGTAATAATTCGTAGAATTTGGTTTTGGAAAATTTGAAGGTCTTTTTTAATTTTTTTGTGTGCCAGAATTTAAAAATAACGAAGCAGTAATCAAATAGGGATCTAATCAGGGATTTGTTTAACTTCTTGTTTAATGAAATTGAGTTGCTCCATTTAAAACTTTTTATTTTTCTCAAAATGCTAATTTTTGAAAACACTTTTTTAGCAACATCCTTAAAATGCTCTGAAAATTTTAGTTTAATACCGAGGAATTTTTGGTTAGGCTCTTAGGGAATAGGTTCTGATTCAATAAAAAGGTCCAAAGAGTATTTTCTCTATCAATTAGTAAAGACAGAAATAGCAGGTTTTTGATTTATTAATTTTAAAGCTCCACTTTTTACAAAAAGAAACTATATTATACACTGCTCTTCGTAGGACTTATTTAATCTCATTTTTAGATTTGTGTGTGTACAAATACAAAGATCGTCGGCAAAAAGAGCAACTTGTACATCTAGCGGAAAACTTTTTCTATATCACTGAAATATAATATGAAGATTATAGGTGAAAGTCAGCTCCCTTGTGGAACGCCGGCTCTGATTGACTTAAGATTCGACAATGAACCATTTTGAAAAACCTGAAAACTTCGATTTTCTAGAAAATTCTTGATCCAATTTAGCAGGCTTCTTTTAATTTCCAAAAGCTTGGATTTTTAGACCAGTCGAGAGTGAGATGCGTTATCAAACGCTTTCTCCAAATCAAAAATATTGTACCAGTTATCTGTTTTTTTGTCGAATCAATTGGCAATCGATTGGTTAATTCTAAAAATATGATTAGTTTCATTCTAACTAAAAAATAAAAGTAGCAAATTTAAATTAACTGAAATATAAATAATATTTTAATAATTTAATTAACTAATGGTAAAAATAATTTTAGGTTTTTATTTTAGTCTCAACCAGAGTTGTTTAAAAAAATTTTAAATATAAAAATTTTTCACAGCTAATTGATTAACAAATACTTAACTAATTAAGTAAAAATTTAAACAAGAAACAAGAACATCAAATCTGGTCACAAGAAAATCAAATGGTTCTATAAAACCATTTCTTCGAAGTGTCAATCTTGGTACTCAAAATATAACAAGTGAACAAGATAAGATATTAGCAAAATAAAAATAATAAAAAAGTTATCAACGGTAATTATTCTTTTTAAGATTTTTTTTCATAAAAAATCAGAACCACTCAATTTTTCTAAAACAAATTTACTAACAAAATCGCCAATTTAGAAGCCTAAATATTCTTAATTTTTTGCATTTGATACCAAGTTATTACTCAGAATAAAAAAAAACTCGTCTGTGGTTTTCTCTTTGGTAAGATTATGCACATAAGACTTATTTTCATTAGAGTCAATTTTCCACAACTTAGCAAATTCAGAACATTTATTAAATATTATTTGACATTGGAGAAAGTACCACTATGTAATTACAATATGCAATAATTGAGAGGTTTTTAAGTTGAATGTGGCATTAAAGCTTTTTGTGAAAGTTTAATTTTTTTTTAAAATTTTACATTTGATTCAGAGCTATAAATTGAATTCAAAGAAAAAATGGAAGAATGCTAATTTTATTTTTAATTTTTGGAAAAAATCTCAAACTTTAATGCCGCATTTTACTTGAAAACTTTATTTTAATGCGGACTCAAGACTTAAAACAGATTTTTAGAGCATGTACTAGAGAGCGTGTATTTGTTGCATGTACCAGAGCTGTGTTTCTGTCTATGAGGCTGCAATATCGAACAAAGAAAGTATCTTTAGAAGCACTCATTACTCACACATTATTCAAAAAAAACTGGAATTTCAAGAACCTCATAGAACTATTGACAATTTTTTCTAATTAAATAATTTTCAAAACTTTTTTAAAAATAAAACATAAAAATTGAGTTTTTCTGAACATGGTTTTTATAATATTTCTAAAACCTCTCGTAAACCTTCTGGTAAAATCATCGGAAAAAATCAGTGCTGTATGTAAATCAGAAGTATGATTTAAAAAAGATTTCCATGAAAGGATGCTTTTCTTTGATATGATGTTTTTTGTTATAATTGCTAAAGATCATTTTAAGTTGATTCCAAAAAGTCAATTGAACAATGAATACACAATAACTGCATGAGTTCCTAAAGGATTGATTATTTATTTAGCTCAATATTTTTCTTTAAAAAATCAATCTATCCATTTATCTTTAAAATTTGCAGTCTTGATTAGTTAAATAGAAAATATAATCAGAATAAAAACTAATGCTTCTTGTAAAATCAACTATAAAAATGGTTTGAAGCTTTGTGAATAATATTTTAAGCCAATAAAGTTTACATTTAATTATGTTCAAAATTTAAAATTATAGTTTAAAATTTCACATGAATTTGACTTGAAAAGCGATAGACGGTGCAACCAGAAAATGGAATTGCTGATTTTCACAGAATTAAAAGTGGTCCCAGTCTTAAGATTTTTTAATTCAAAATTCAATAAAATAAAAGATTGTTAATGAGAAAATTTAAAATGATTAAATAATTAATTGAAAGAAAAGTATTTTTCTAATGAAAAGCTTACAGGTTTATTTCTTTTCATTTTCAATGCTGGAATGCCAATTTTTTCAGTCTTGTTTCATACGAAAGCTAGTGTTGGAAATCGACCCCAATCGATTGATAAAATTCAAAATCGAATTTTTTTTTATCGATTATAAAATGGACTAAAAAAAGAAAGTTATTTTCATTTTTGTATAAAAAAAAATACATAAAATTTAAAGATTTTTGTTTTAAAACTAAACTAGTCTATGTTTGCTTTAATCAATTAAATTTCAATGTAATGAGATTGCTGAAGGAACTCTCATTTATTCAAAAATAAATAAATTTGAAAGATCGCAATTTATTCATGGTTTTTCAAAATTGTATGAAAATTTTCATTGGAAAAAAAATACACAAAATTATTTTTCTGATATTATCAATTATTATTTTTACATCAAAATAATACATTATTATTATTTTTATTATTTAAATGTACTAAAGGCAGAACATCGAATTGAATGACCGTCAAAAATGAAGTCAACTAATTTAATAATATTAATTAAAATTACTAAAAACTCTATCAAATTATATATCTAAATATTTTTTTTGTAAATTCTGTCTAATAAAATTTAATTTTTTTTCTAAAAAATTTTTTCACTTCGAGCCCTATACTGATAAAAATATGGCTAATTTGGCAATGTCAAGGAATTGTTTTCAGAATCAATTTTCGGAAAAAAAATAGTAAAAAAACAAGATGAAGTCATCAATAGAATTTTTTAAATTTTGGATAAAAAAATACTTTGGCCATCTATTTGTTTTTGATACCTTTATAAACTCAACGATAAATCATTTCATCCCTTCAAAGAAACTGAAGTAATCGAAAATGCTCAGCAAGACAAAATTTTAGATGCGATCCTAAAGAATAAAACTTAAAGTCTAAATTTTGAAATTTTTTTTTCTCAAAGAAATATTTTAAAAATGGACCTAAATCTCCGAAAAATTGAAATTCATAATGTAAAAAAAATATTTTCTATAGTTTTGGTATTTAATTAGATTATTTAAAAGTTTTGCAAATTTGTAACAGTTTAAAAAATTTACACTTTAAATTTAATGTCAAAATAAGATTAAATTCTTATCAAATCACATGACTTCCTTCTCAAAATTTGAATCAAATTCAGCCACCAATGTGTACCTTTCACTTGACATTTAAAAAAAGTTTTTATATTTTTAAATGTTAAGTGCAAAATAAATTGAAAAAATGAATTAAAAAAATTTATTTGCTGAATTTTTAAAAGTGACTTATTTACAGAAAAATATTAAACAAAAAAAATGCACATTAATTTTCAAAGGTTTCAATTTCGTTTTGAAACCTTTTTTGATATTTTCGTAATTTTCCGATTTGTCATATGAGGACAAAACGAATTACTATCTGGATAATAGATCATTTTTTTGGCCTCAGCCAAAAATTTGTCACTTATCTTCAAATTCTTTAGGTCTTCATCAGATAAAATTGAGCTTTTTCTAGTAGTTTTTATCTCTTCAATTGGCTCTTGTATTGATACTCTTTTTTTAGAACTTTTTTTCTTGCTCATCGAAGATTGCCTTTTTTCAAAAACCTCATCGTCAGATGTTGCAGCTGAGCCAACGCTCAAGCGAATGGACTTTGTGCTCTCGGACTTTTTTACAATTGAACTTATCTCAATTTCTTTAGTCTCACTTGATTTTCTTGACTCATTTATTTGTATTGACGGAAGTCGACTTCTTGCCTGACTCGTAGATTCATTTCTCGAATCGGATTTGAAATACCACAAAAAGGGACTCGAAAAAGTTTTTTCCATCGGAATTTCATTTGGCAAATAGTTTTCTTTTTTTTTCGAAATTACTTCCGATGGAAAAAATGCAACTTTTTCATCATAAGAGTCTGGGCCGCTAAGTGAGTCACATCTAATTCGCGGAAATCTTGTCCAAGTTTTTAAATCATTTGAAAAATAGTTATTCTTAAGACGAGTGAATTCTTCATTTAAAAGATTGTCTGTGCTCACAAAATTGTTGAATACAGTGCCACGGCGTTCCTCAGTTATTAGTGTATTTTCCATTTTTGTCATTTATCATGGAACTAAGCTATTTAGCTTTGTTTTCTTTTTAAATACATTTTTTCCCTAAGATATCGCTTATTTTTAATTGCTTTCAATTACTTGTAAAAATAAACTTTAAAAACCTAGTATGACTTTAATTATTAGTTAAATATTTTTCAAACATTGCCTTGATTACATTGCGACGTTCTGAGCAAATTTCATAAAACCGTCTAAATATTTACTTTAGCGACATGATTTAGCGTCCTCAAGGTTTTCAATTTATTTTAACAATTTTAATTTTAAGATTATTGGTAATACATTATGCGCCAACCCTTTTTTTTGAATTTTATTTTTTCATTCAAATATTTTCTCTTTTCAAAAATTATTGTATCAATATTTTGATAGACTAGTTGAATTTTAGCAAAATCTTTCAGAAAATATTATATAAAGAATTATATAGTAAGATTGTTATAAATATTATTCTGGCAAGGTTGAGTGCCTGACAACTCATAAAGCAACGATCTCTAAAGGGCTTCATTTATTTTAATCTAAAAAGGCTCTTAAATATATTTAAAAAAAATTTTAACAATTTTCTAATAAAATGATTATATGAAAAAATATTGAAAAAATTTAGATATAAATTTGGCTTAGATACGAATATGCATTTTTTAAGCAATAAAATACTTTAAAAAAAAATCTTCAAAAAAAAAATTGAAAGATTAATATGGTTGTCCCTAAAAAGCGGAATCCGGAACGAGGAATACGGAATTCCGTGGCCCAAATTCCGCCAAAAAAATCGTAAAAAAAAATTTTAAATCCGTTAAACACATACTAAAAAGTCTTTTAGTAGAATTTTAAATTCCGCCGGAATATACTTACGGAATTGACGGGACTGACGGAATTTTTAGCGGAATTTAACAAATAAGCAAAAAAAATTAATTTTTAAAAAACAAATAAAAGTTAATTTAAATGTGAATAATAATTTTAAAATACTTTTTCGAATTGCTTTATGTCAATCATTTTTATTTAAAAAATTTATTTCCAAAAATTATAAATATTTAAAAAAATTGCTCAAACAAATTTATCAAAAATGAAAGTTTATTCGGTGGAATTAAAACGATTGACCTATGAACAAATGGTCGAAATTTTTATCGAGTTTCAATCCTCTTATCAAAATCATTCCGAAAGAATTGAATTTCCGAAATCAGGTAATTCAATTAAAAAACTATAAAACTAAACCAAAGAAAATGAACTTTATAAAAATTAAGGTGATGTAATAATTTTTTGGTAGAGTGAGTCATCAAAAAACAACGATTGGACAACTGATTGGTTCAAATGGAAGAATCAAGGGACAAGAAAGGCTTTGATTCCGACCTCACAAAATGAACCAGCAGTGTATAAAAGTAATTACCAAATGATAGATCGAAACAAGTGTATTAATAAGGAAGTTATAAAAGATGTTTATTTTTTCAAAGACCAAGCGATGCCAATAATTGTGCATTACTTAGACAAAAAAACAAAGGCGATTACGATTCTGGGCCACATGGCAATGTAAAATCAAAAGAAAACGCTGAAAATTATCAGCGTACTTTTCCGTAGGTTCTTAGTCAGTTTAAAGAAAATGTTTCTAAAAGAGCACCTCATTTAGTTTACAAGGAAACTTCGAAAAAAAAAGGGTGTAAAGGATCTTAAGCAATTTAAAAGTTTAAGATATGTGAGTATATTTATTTATTGATTATTTAAAAATAATATGAAATTGGCTGCGTTACACACAAATTTCCTAACACACATTTTTTTAATATTTGTGCGTTTTATTCCAAAAAATGGGTGAAAAATAAAAAACAAATTTTTATTGAAAATATTTTATTAAATATAAATAAGCAGAATAAAAATTTCTCCAATCCTGACATACATATTATATGCATTGATGACGAACTTTTATTGGAAACAAAAGAAGCCATGGCAGCATTTAACTCAGATAACTAAATATGCTTCAATTCGTCACTACCTTTAACATGAAAGGCTATTATGTTTCAGTATTATCGTATATGCATCCTATTTTAGTAATCAAAAATATTGAAAAACCTCCGTCAATTGTACTCGCATTTTTCGTACATTAAAAAAAATTCGAGAGATCTCACAATAAGTTTTGGCGATTTATTTGTGAAATTTTACACGAAATAAGCGATTTAGGATACATAATTACAGATTGCGAAGATGCATTTAGGAATGCCATTTAAACTTATTTTCCTAATATTCAACTTCTCAGATGCTGGAATCATTTTTGGAAGTCCACCGAGAGGTGGATTATTTCCAATAAAAATTTACAACTGATGTTGTGGGGAATTATTGTGATTCGGTAAGAGAATTGTTATAAGAGACAAATAAAATTTTATTTGAATTGCAGATAGCAAATAAAATTAATGGGTATAGTAATAGTAAGGGTCAATTGATACCCGCTTGGCGTACAGAATTTGTTAATTATTATGAAAAATGTATAAAACGAGATATAAATTGTTTAGCTTCGTTTGTAGCAAAAACGATTGCGAAGCGAATGTTTAGCCACTTTAATGGAATTACTACCAACAAAATTGAGGGTTTAAACAATTTATTAAAACTAATTTGCGAAAGAGTTGAGTTGCCACTTGACGTGGTCATTTTTAGTTTGAATCCGCTATCAATGTATAACTGCAATGAAATCAGGTTTGGTTTGGTAATCGCGGTAATTACCGAATAAGACCTGCTTTCAAAGAACAGTGTTTTGTTAAAACTACTCTAATTATGTGGCGTAAAATTTTCTACGATTAGTGCGAGTGGGGAAAGAGATATTGAGTCTAAAGATTCAGATGTTGAGTCTAATGATTTGCTTTCAAATCTAATTGAAAGTAAAGAAAAAGAAGCCTTAGCTGATGACTTTACCTGAATTTTTCTTTATCTGCCTTAGCTGATTCAAGCCTTATTTTTGTCTCAAAAATATGACTTGAATTCAGAGGGTTTTAAGTCATTATTTAAGAAAAAAATCTTTTACTTACTTAACTGACACATATATATCAATTAAATTTTCCTTAACATGTCAAAGCTTAATTATTATAATTATCTAAATTAGCGTTAAGAAATAAGATTAGTAAAAAAAAGTAAAAGAAAGCTACAGCCTTGGCTTTTGTAAAGTTGCTCAAAATTAACCAGATTTTTAGATCTTATCATATTAGCTTTAGATTAATCGATTTTTTTTAAATACTTTCGGATTTTTTCGCCGCCAAACGTTCGAAAAATTTTTTAACCATTAAACGAAGTGTCGTTGATTGAATTAACGATCCAAAATATTCATAATTTTTATATTAAATTTTTGAATAACGTAAGATGGGTTAATTATTTAATTGGTTAATTGGGGGAGAACTTTTATTTTTTGAAATTGTATGAGAACTATACATCCAAGAGAGAAACGAAGTATCATTCTAAGTAGCTAACAGGTCAAGGAATCCAAATATATAGTTTTTATTTTTCGTTTGTATACCATTCGTCTTAAAATCGATCAAGTTCGAAAAACTGGTGAAAATCAATTAAAAGTATAATTTGATTTACGCGCGATAACTTCGGTTCGAAATGAGATTTTGCAAAATTATTTAGCCATTGCTAAGACCAACTAGTAACAACTTCAAATTAAGAGACAGAAAGAAAAAAATTCTTTTTGGGTGATTGGTAGGGGTAAAACGGTTAAATAAGTAAACATATTTGCCCCGGTTTTTAACAAAATTACCCGAAATTTTAACCATTTTAACTCTTTTACCCCTAAAATATTTATAAGACGTTTTTTTTGATACTTTGCAAAATTTTATCTAAAAAACATATTCTTGAAGTCTAGAGAAACAAATTAGAGCGTTTTATTAAAAAATGCGTGCTAAAAAAAGTGAAAAACGATTGCAACATTTTAAATACAGCGTCAAAAAGTTTAAAAAAACACAAAAAAAATTTCTTTCTTTTGTTTCATTTCTTTAAAAAAAATGCCACGCTCTTATGAAGCTAAGCCAAAAAATTATAAACCAAAACACTTAAAGTCAGCTTTAAAAGCTGTAAAAAAAAAATGAATCACACTCAAGCTGCAAAACGTTATGGAATTCCACGACAAACGTTAGTTAACCATTTAAATGGTAGAAATAAATCAACTAAAGTTGGCAGGTCAACAGTTTTTAATGGAAGCCAAGAAGAGGCTTTGGTTGAACTGCTCGAAATTGTATCAGATTGGGGTTACGGTTTGGATAAGGATAGTTTAAAGGAAGTTGTAAAACATTATGCTGCAGAATGTGGAGTCAGCTCTAAATTCAATGATGGTAGTCCAGGAGATGATTGGATGTATTCGTAAGTAGAACTAATTATTTTCACTTTAATGTTTTTCTAATTTGTTATTTAAGTTTTAGGCATCGATGGAATGAACGACTTTCATTTAGAACAACCAACAACTTAAGTAGTACTAGAGCTGCGTCATGTACGATTAAAGTTTTAGATCACTTTTATGATTTACTAGAAAGAAAATTGAAAGCACTTGGACTTGAAAACAAGTCCCAAAATGTTTTTAACGTCGACGAAAGCGGTTTTTTATGTGCTCTCGGAAAGAAAAAAGTGTTTTGTAATAGAGGTCAATCTAGGGTTGCCAACGTATCTTTTAACAACGATAAAACCATGTTTACAGTTCAAGTAATTTTTAATTAATTTAAATTAATAATTTTATCCTTTTATTTTTTTATTTTTAGGTTTGTGAAAATGCGATGGGAACTTATTTGCCGTTCTATGTTTTTTTCAAAGCAATTAATCTCTGGACTTCATGTTGTAAAAACGGACCTGAAGGTTGTTTTTATAATACGTCGGAAAGTGGTTGGATGGAGCAACCTCATTTTTTCAGAATGGTTTTATTCAGTGTTTATTCCTTCAACTTCAAATATCGATGGCCCTAAGCTTCTAATCTTGGATGGTCATTCATCGCACATTTCATTACCCTTAATTAGAGCTGCTTTGGAAAATCAAATTCGTATTATTTGTTTGCCATCACATTCGACACATTTATTACAGCCACTTGATGTTGGTGTATTTAAACCAGTGAAAACAGCATGGAGTAAAATAGTGTCGGATTTCTCGAAACGAAAAAGTGGAATATTGAGAAGGAAGACTTTCCAGGCCTCCTCGCTATGCTAAAGATAAAATCTTTTAAAAGGGCTCATGCTGTGTGTGGTTTCGAGGCAACTGGTAGGCTTTTTAAATTTTTTTAAAAATTAAAACTTTTAACTTATAAAGGTATATTTCCGTTAAATCGAAATGCCTTAGACCGAAATAAGATAAACATTTCTGAGCCCTATGCTAGTGATTCTGAGGATGAGGGTGATTTATCTACTGTAAATTCAGAACAACATATTGATTCAACTGAATCACAAAGGAGTGCATCTTCAGTTTCACAAGCTTCAGTTTCAGCTCCAGCAATAAGTACAAAAGCTTCCACTTCACAAGCCTCCGTTTCTGCTACGGAAAACAGCATTTCGAATTCGTCCTCAAATTCTAATGTTCTAAAATCATCGAAACTTACAAATCAAAAAACGAGTAAGGATCAATCAAATGAGAAAAAGGCTGCTGATAGTGTTTGTAAATTTTAAAAAGATCGAGTTACTGATCCTAAAACAAAAGAAAAACGAACGAAACTTAAGAGGACTTACGCCGAGTGTTTTACTGAAGAAGACATCATTAGCCAAATGGTTGAAAAAGAGGAAATTAAAAAAAAAATCTGATAAAGAGAACAAAGATTCAAAAAAAAACAAAGTTGTGTCTCCGATTTTAGATAAAGAAAACATTTGTTGCTATGAATGTTTTGCGGATTACGATATTACGAATGTAAGTTCACACAGGTGGCAAACTTGAGAAAATTGTTCGAATTTGTGTTGTTTCAATTGTTTGCCAAGTAGAATAAAAAAGAATCAAACACTAGAATTTGTATGTGTTGAATGCTAATAGTAAAAATTCTAAGAAAATTTTCTTGTTGAGTTTCTAAAAAATTGTTTTTAAATTCGTTTTGTTTTTAAATTAATATTTTTCTAATTCAATTGTTTCTAATTTATCCAAGTAGATCAATTTTAATTTTTTCTTTCATTTTTAAGAGTCGAAAATTAATAAAAAAAAAACAAAAATATTACTTTATGCTTCTTTCTCTCTTAATTTTTTAAAAAACGGCTAATTTGGTGATGTATTGGGGTAAATGAGTGTGGTTTTGGGGGAATTTCCGGGGAAATTGGATCAATTTCGGGGTAATCTAGTTAACCCATTTAACCAAATTAGCCCTCACATATTTAATCACTTGGTGCAATTTGGTGATTTGAAATTTTAGGGTAAATTGGGGGTTCAGATTCGTGATCCTCGAGTAGAGATCTATCCAAAAAAGCAATAAAAAAAATAGGTCACGAAATATGGCTTTATTACGTTAACCCCTTTAGCTCCGCGGTTAATAATGTTATGCTCAATTAAAAAGCAATGTTTTTATTTTTTAAACGACAAATATTATGAACTCATAGACTGATTAAGAGAGTTGATGGAGAGACAAAAACTGATGAATCTCTTATTCGTTCTGAAAGAATGCTTTGTAATGATTTAAAAAGATGGTCCATTGATTTCAACAGAAATTCGAAAAAACCGTTTTTTGAGGGACACGAAAGATCTGATGTTGTGGAAAAAGGATAAAATTTAAAACATATTTTTTGGATAAAAAAGAGCATCATTATTAGATTGAAAATGATTCTCTCGAATGGAAAAAAGAGAAAACCTTATTTCTTGATATTCCATGATGAATCAACTTTTAGAAGCAATGAGCAATCTCATTCAAGATGGATTAAAAGGGGTCAATTTCCATTTATTAGCAAAGGTTTGTTAATTTAATATTAGTTTTCTCGACTTAATTTCCATTTATTGCATTTAGAAAAAGAAAAGAGTATGATGATTTCAGATTTTTTGTTTGCTTAGCCCACTTGTCCTTTTTTTTCGCTTAATGAAGAAGAATGGGCAAAAACAATAGTGAAGTTTCCTTGTCTCCTTGTATAGTATGGAATAATTATTAAAAAAGAACTGAGACTCAATTAATCAAAGATAAAGTTAAATTCTTTTTTAAAATTATAAATATTCTGAAAGAGCATAAGATTTTTACACCCTGATATATAGTATTGTTTGAAAAAAAGGGTGTGCTAATTTTTAAAATTGAAAAAAATCCAAAAAGAATACCTTACTTTAGTTTGATCGTATGATGTTTCAGGGATTACTTAATAAACCACTCTATATTTCTTTAAACAAAACAAGGAAAAATCAAGAACAAATCTTCTTAAATTAATTCAAAATGGTCTTACCTTTTTGAATTAATTTTTTATTTTGTTAAAATAATGTCTTAAAATCATGTGATTTGATTTAAATTTTGAATATTTTTTAATAAATAAGTCTTTAGAATAAAGAATTCGAAATTCTTAAATGTTCTGCTATATATTCTTTTGATTTTCTAGAAAAATAGGCTTTTAAAACTTCACGGTACGTTGTTCCATTTTTGTAGCAAACTAAACAGCGCCTAAACGTCTAATTAATTTTTTCGAAGGACCTGAATCTAAAAGCTTTTCTCTTGTTTCTGTTAAAAGTTCAATCATTCTTGAGAATTTTTGATCTGTTCTCGCTCTTATAAATTGTTTTAATTAACACCATAGACCTTCTTTTGAATAAAGCTCGTAATGAAATTGTGGCAAAAAATATAATTTTATGTCTATATAAATTTCAAGATTACTTTCGGCTAAATATGCTTAATGCTTTGACAAAATATTATTCAGTTCTTTTAATTGCATTTTTGGGTCTAATTCATAACCATTGGGTCTAGTTCTAGAGCAATTTGTCATAAACCTTTACTTTCTCCATTTAATGGAACATCATTTTTTTAGACTCTAGCATTTTAAGTAATTTTTCTAATTGATTTAGTAAGTATTTGTTATCAAAATAACCGTTTTGGCCTGGAACATATGAACCAGTTGAAGTTCTATTTTAATAATTTATTTCATGCTATATAATGAGACAAG
Organism: Brachionus asplanchnoidis; assembly: GCA_025491095.1. Lineage (NCBI taxonomy): Eukaryota > Metazoa > Rotifera > Eurotatoria > Ploima > Brachionidae > Brachionus > Brachionus asplanchnoidis. The sequence continues at coordinate 3,265,200 of JAILYF010000008.1, read as the reverse complement.
AAAACTTCACTATTGCTTTTGCCCATTCTACTTCATTCAGCGAAAAAAAAGGACAAAAGGGCTTAGCAACCAAAAAATCTGAAACCATCATACTCTTTCCTTTCCTTAAATGCATTAAATGGAAATTAAGTCGAGAATACTAATATTAAATTAACAAACCCTTTGCTAATAAATTGACCCCTTTTCATCCATCTTGAATGAGAGTGCTCATTGCTTCTAAAAGTTGATTCATCGTGGAATATAAAGAAATTAGGCTTTTCTATAGTTTTTTAAGTATTCTTTTAAGTGTAATTATTTTAGTTTTTTCGACAATTTATTTAGATGACACTAAGTTTTAGATTATCCAAACCCTTAATGACTGAATTAAAAAGAATGTTTTACAAATACAATCCAATTTATATTTGAGAAAGTCAAAGATTCTAAAATGTCAAATTATTTGAATAAAAAAGTTAAAATAATAAAAATAATAATAATAATAATTTAAGGGGATTGTTGTTTTTGCATAACAAAAAAACTTTTAAACATACTAACCAATTTTTTCAGCATACCCATTTTTATTCCTAGCATACCTATATTATTAATATACCAAAAAACTCAATAATATAGTAAAAACTGATCAACATGTTATGGTAAAATTTTTAATCTTCCTTCAGTCAAGCCTTGAATTTCCGGAATTCGAATTTCCCTTTACTTACATAAGAAATTATTTCTATTATCCGACATTAATTTATTAATTAAAATGTTAAAACTAATCTGCAATCATGACAAATTAAAAAGATACAGTTGGTGTTGATAATATATTATCAATTGACGACAAGGAAGCTTTATCTAAATAATGAATATTTCTACCCAGTTAATTAGAATTCGATGTAGCATCAATGGAAAAAAAATATTTACATCGATGTTTCGTCGATGAGGAATGAGCAGATTCATAATGTTTCATCGATGAAAAATAAAAATTTCATCGGATTTTCATTTATTTAAAATAATTTTTTTTTTTTTTTATTTGAAAAATTATAGTTTTGTGAAATTTAGTACAATAAAAAAGAACAGAGTAAAATTTAACTATTCCTTTTTTTCTAGATGTTAAAAATTAATTATGTAAATGCAAAATAGTGCAACATTCATTGTGCTATTAAAATTCAATGTCTCTTAATGATGCGCAAACTCTTTACAAAATGTAATACGTTCAAATACATTGAAATATAATTCTGCTAATATTGAAGAGTTTTAATAGAATGTTGTCTATTATGCAATTATGAATGTTGCACTATGTTGAATTTACAGAATTAATTTTTAACATCTAGAAAAAAAGGAATAGTTTTATTTTACTCTTTGTTCTGTTCTATTGTACTAAATTTCACAAAACCGAAATTATTATCATCTTGCTAATGTTAGAAGGTTCGATACCGATTCTTAAAAGCTCATTCCATATTAATCCATATTAATCTAAAAAAAGGTCTCCTCATATAATTAGCTTAATTTTAAATTTTTTTAATGAATTAAATAAACAAACCTTGTTATGATCAAAGAGTAAATTTATTTTACTCCTGATTCACGACTTAATTATTTTTTTAGTTGACTGAGAATAATCTGGTTTTGTCATTGAATAATTAAAGCAGTTAACAAACAAGACTTGATTTTAAGGATCAAATGCTTATATAAATTTTTCAAACATACACCTTAGCATACAGGCTTAAAAATAAGTATATTTAAGAAATAATTTAGTCGACTCGTTTCAGAAAATTTCAAACATTATTTAAAAGTCTTTTCGATCAAGATCTTTTCAAATTGCATATTAACAAAATAGAAAAATTAAAGACTGCTATTTAATGCATATATGCTTTCTTAATTTTACTCAAGCACAGAATCAAAGTTCATGAAAAGTTCAAATAGTGACTCCTCCTATTTTTGTTGCTAAAAAAAATGCTTGTAGGTTTTGATTATCTCATCTTAAATTCATTGGTTAATTTGATGATTTTTCGATGATCCTCAATTTTTCCTCGATGAAACATTATTAAGGTTTTGACTGGGTAGTCAAAAGACTTTAAATAAATTAAGAGAAACATTAAATAGACATTTGACATGTGAAAGATAAACTTTTTAAAACAAATGATATAAATTTGATTTTCTTGATATGCAATTTTTTTTGGTGATTTTCACTAAAAAGTGGCTTTAAAATAAATCAATTTTGTAAAATATTCTGATGTCCGACATTTTTTAATTTTTTCTCAATTCCGGATTATCAAGTTTCCAGCATTTTCATTGTTCCGACATTAAATTGTCGAACCTTAGCGAACAGAAAAGAGAATTGGCTGTATTTACTTAATTTGACTAAAATTGAATATTTTTTTTCCTAATGTAAATATTTTTTTATTTCAAAAGTTAATATGTTAAACAGTTTTTTGATTGCTTTAAAAAGGTAAGTATGTTTATCAGCAAAAAGTTTGTTAAAAAGTATAGTATGCTGGGATGAAAAATGGGTATGCTGAAAAGCTTGGCTAGTATGTTAAAAAGCTTTGATAGAATGTTGGTCAATTAGACCCTTAATTTAAGCTACAGCAGGAGACCTGTGGAGCAAGGCTAGACGTAACCTTGCTATGGTAGCTGTCTGGTTTTTAAATACCATAATAATAAAGTTATCTTGTAGTTTTACTTTAAAAGTTAATAAATAAAGAAACGCAATAAAAGCTAAAGTATTTTCCGTTATTTCATTTTTAAATAATTATCCAGCTGGTTTTTAAAGCAATTCTTCGATTGTGCGTTGATTAATTCGGCAGGCAGCTCATTCCAACTGTTCACTACTCTTTTTGTCAGAAAGTTGCTTCGCTGTTATGTCTTGGTGAGTTTCTTAGTCATCCTGTGATGATGACCTCGAATGCCACCGGCTGGACCTTCGCTATTAAGTGAGTTGCTTTTCAAAGTCTGGTTATGCCACACTACCGAGCTAAAATCATTCGTGATCTTAAAAAACGCTAAAAGTTCGCCTCTTTCTCGTCTCACTTTTAATTTGGTTAGTTCCAACTTGGCTAGTCTTTGTACGTATTCAAGATGTCTGAGATCATAAACCAATTTTATGGCTCGCCGTTGTACCTTTTCTAGTATGTTTATATCTTTTTTTGTTTAAGGGTTCTAAGCAGCAACAGCGTACTCTAAGTGCGGTCTCACTAAAGCCACATACAGTTGCCTGAAAGTGCTAATCAAACATCATTTGAAAACTTGCTTGATTTGTCCTGAAATAATAAAGGCTTTATTTGCAGCTTGTAATGCTTTGTGGTTCCATTTGAGGTCGCTTGTTCAATAGATTCCGAGGTTTCGTTACACACTGGTATGTTCCATTGGTACGTTTTTCATTTGAAGGTTGATTAATGAAAAATTTTTGTTCTTAAGGAACATGAACTTAGATTTGTCGCAGTTAAAATCCATTTTCCATTCATCAGCCCATTTAACAAGCCTATCTGTGTTAATTTTCAATTGCTGCACATCGATGCGGTTCTTAATGATAGTGAGGAGTCTTGTATCGTCTGCAAAAAGCTTTATCAAGCTACTGACTATGCTTGGCAAGTCGTTGATAAGTATATCAAAGAGGAGCGAACCAACGACAGATCCTTGTGGGACTCCGCTTAGCGCGTCTTTCCATTCAGAGACATTCTCTCCCGGTACTACCCGTTGATTTCTGCCTGAGAAGGTTGGTTGGCCCTGAAGTCACTTGAGAAGGTTGGCCCTGAAGCCGTATGCCTCAAGTTTCTTAATCAATGCCCTAAGAGACACTTCTTCGAATGCTTTTGCAAAATCCATAAAGACTATAGCTGAAGTAAAGCCGAGGTTCAAAGCTTCGGTTACAATGTCGATCATCTCAAGGAGATTGGTCAAGCAAGATTTCTTAGCTACAAAGCCGTGTTGCTGTTTTGCAATCAAATTGTACTTCATCAGATGTGCCATCAGCACATCACTATAATAATACCGTATCTCCTCAAATAAAAGAAAGTTCGGTCATCAAAGGGTTTCTTTTATTCGAAAATTTTTCACTTCAAAAAAGTGACTCAAATAAAAGAAATTTATCTGTTATTTTTCTTCTATAAGAAACAGAAAAATGCATGTTTTAAATGACAAGTGACAGGCGAATTTTCTTTTAATTGAGACACATTTTTTTGAGAAAAACAACTCAAATAAAGCCAATTTTTGACTAAAATACTAGAAAGTTTCTTCTATTATTGGTTACCTCTATTCGATGCAATACGGTAATCCTCTCCAAAACCTTACAGGTAACGGCAGTCAGCGAGATTGTTCTGTAATTTGACGCCTCGGTTTTTTTACCTTTCTTGAATAAAGGCTAGATGTTTACTTCTTTCCACACATATGGTAATTTGCCTTTTATAAACTAGTTCTTGAAAATTGGTTGCATCAGCATGGCAAAGGCTTTTGCGCAGCTTTGGAGTACATATGGATGTACTCCGTCTTTACCACTCGCTTTCCATTTATCAAGCTTACACAGGTGTTTGAAAATATTGACATTAGAAAATGACTCGATGTCTACTTCACAGCTGGCTTAGCATCTTGACTCGAAATTTGGCAATTCTGCGTTTTTATCGATGCTAAAAGCTTCTTGGAATTGTACGTTTAATAAGTTAGCTATTGTTCTTTTGTCGACTACCAGATCACCATTCGAGTTAGTTAACGACCTAATCCTGTCATCAGGTGTTCTTTGGTGATTGATGTATGTTTATATTAACTAAGGGCTGCTCTTGATTTGTTGAATGATACGCTTCTCGTAAAAGATGCGCGTTTCCTTTACCTTAATCTTTTTTAGTTGTTTGCAAATAGATTTGTATTCTTCTCGTAATGCTTCTAATCCTGCCGGTGATAATATTCTTAGATGCAGCTTGTATTTTCCATTCGTGAACTTTTTGATGTCCTTATTAAACCATTTTGCATTTACCTTGGTTGATCTGAATTCACTTGAAATTCGTTTTGTTGAGACGAACTTGGAAACTCTCAAACAATACACGTCGATCAGTTTTGCGTATTTTCCGTCTACAGTGCACTCGCGCTATAACGATTCGCTTTATTACGAATATCGCGTTACAGCGAATGATGTATAAGCCCCGATTTCCTCTCCATTCAAATCAATGGCTAACAAAATATCATATTACGAATATGAAATTATGAAAAATTCGCTACTGCGAATGGGAAATCAAAGCCCATTTTCATACTTAACTTATACATAACAACGTTAATTGTCACTTTCTTTAACGAATACAATCTTTTTTTAGCACATTCGTTATAATTTTTGTTTATGAATGAAATTTTAATCTGTATGTGTCAACTCCTGAAAAATAATGACAAAATAAAAGGAAACCAACCAATCAAAAATTATTATATAAACTTTTGTTTGTTTAATAGTAAATTTTTATTGGTATATTTTTATTGTTTAAAAAATGGAAAGTAAAAAAAGAAAGAGTCCTGAGATAAGCTTAAAGCTTGAGATAATAGAGGATTATAATAATAAAGTAACTCCAACTGAACTATCCCGCAAGTATGGATTAGCAGCTTCGACTATCTCAACAATCGTTAAGAATCAAGAAGCGACCAAAAAAGCATCTGAGTCCATGCGTGACATTAAAAAAGCTAAGAGATTGAGAGAGCCTGAGTACAAAGAGCTTGAAAAATACCTGGATATTTGGTTCAGAGACACAAAAGCGCATAATTCAATTACACTCGATGGTCCTCTAATACAAGCTCAAGCTCTTAAAATAACAACAATGCTTCAGAAACCTGATTTCAAGGCAAGTTCAGGGTGGCTAAATAATTTTTTAAAAAGACACAACATCTCATATAAAAAATGCATCGGAGATGATTTAGTTGCATTGGAACAAGGTGAGCTAACCGAAGAAGCAGAACCATCCCTAACCATAGAAACAGAAACAGAGTAAGCAAAGAAAAAGCAATCGCCGGACTGAATACAGCTAGAGAATATTTTATGAATAGCAAAGAAGACTGTAGAAATGAGATAAATTCAGTCTTCAAACTCATCGCCTCTATTCAATCAATCGAATCAAAAAAACAATCGAAAATCACAAGTTTTTTCAGTTTATCTAATTAGTTTATTTAATTTTTTCTTTTTTTTTTTTTATGTTAATTACTTTGTGTTTTCTTATCTTATTTTGTCAATAAAAAACTAAAAAAATCTATCAACCGCCCAATTATACATTTTAACATGGAAAATTTGATATAACGATTTTTCATATAACGAATGACATTATAAAGTCCCGCTCATTCGTTGAAGCGCGAGTGCACTGTATGTCTGATGTTGCGGTCGAGTCTTGACTATCAGCTAGATACTTGCTTAGTCCTTCATAATCACCTTTGACGTAAAATTATCGATTATCATATTTAACAGGCTACTTGCTGTCTAAGATGTATTCCCAAGCCAAAACGACGTGCTTATTCGAGGTGCTTAGATAAGACCCAGTATTCATAACCTATATGCGTTTCGGATTTTAACTTAATATTAGGTCGAGAACGTTTTTTCCTAATGTCGGTTCAAATACATGTTGTTTCAAAAAGTTTGCTTCGATAGTTTCCAAAAATGCGACGATAGTTTCTACCTTTGCTGTAGCCTTTGCCTTCGACTAGTCCGAGTTCACTATCCCATTTTATTAACGGGTAGATGAAGTCGCCGGCAATCAGAAGACCAGAATACTTTTTCTTGTCTACCGCCGATCTAGCACGGGTTATCACCTCATTAACTTCATTGTGTACATCCACGCTTGCATACAGTGGTCGGTAAATACAACCTACTAATATGAATTCACTTTCAATACTTAAACTACACCATATTTGTTCAATGTTTTTGTCAATAAGACCGAAATAGTTTATTTCGAAGGAATCGACATTATTACGAACGTGAATCGCAATACCACCACCAATAACGGCTTAACGGTCTTTGTTAAATAGAGAATGGTAATCTAAGCTCTTAATCTATCTCGAGTTAAACTAAGTCTCTGTTAGCATAACTAAATGTGGAAAACTATTTGCCTGTATTATCGAGAAGTCGCATTCGTGTAAATACATGATACAGACGACAGTTTTTTATTTGTTTTGTTATTATTATTGATTTTGTTTGAATTTGAGATATTTATACTAGATGAATGTTTGCCTTGTAAATTGCCGCTGATCACGCTTAGAGCATTAAAACATGATTTTTCTGGTTGACCTGTTGATCTTTTGAATTCATTCCGATCTGAGGCCCCAGAAGAACTCAATACTAGCAGTTGTCTTGTAATAATCAATCCCGTATTTAAGCCTCTTTTCACAATAAGGCAACTTGTTGTTTCTGTCGGAACACTCTTTTCTTACCGCTCGCTCGACTTCCATTTCATTCAGTGTTAATTCTCGGTTGATAAACTCGCCAGTGAAGATATTGTCTTTTAACTTTTTAGCGCTCATTAGCACTGTGTTTACCGCTTCTTAATTCTCCAATTCAACTACCAGTAGGGCTGGCTTGCTATCTTCGACCTTGTGATACGGTGTGTTTTTTTGACGTAGTTTGTTGATGGTGCGATGTCCAAAACTTTAAGCACTTCGATTGTCGCGAGCTTGTCATCCTCTTCTGCATCTAATTCATCGTCGTTTGTTGATTCAACGTCGATATTGTTCGCTTTGTTAACTTTCGCCTTTGTCTATCTTGATACTTTCTCTATTAATGCAATCTCTTGATTGCTGCTGTTTCTATCTCCGTTGAAGAGATTGCTGAGGTGGGATGGTTTGTTTTTCGACGGCTATTTCTCAAGAGATTTGACTCTCTCAGTCAGTTCTTTTATTATCCTGTACTTATCCTCGTTCTTCATTCGAAGCAATTGATTGTTTGATTCTACTTTTTCCAATCTTTCGTACAGTTCGAGTAACCAAATGTCCTATTCGGCCACCTTTGCTGCTCTACTCGCAGTTAAATTTTTTAATTTTTTGGCTGTGAGTATCTGAAATAGAACGTTTTTTTTGAAATTAATTAAATTTGTTTTTTTTTTGTTGAAAATTTAGTGTCATCAATTTAGACACTAAATTAAAATTATTAAATTTTTAATAATTTTAAAAGCTTGCAATTTTACGATATTAAGATAAATATTTGAAAAGTAGTCAACGAGTTTTATGGTCCATCAAAAATACCCATTTTCAACCAGAGATAGTGACTCGACATTTTTGAGATGACTGAGTCTGAATCTGAATCATTCAGTTTCTAATGACTCGACTCGAGTCAGAATCAAATGATGATTTAAGGATGACTTAAGAGTCCGAGTCCGAGTCAGACTCAGACTCATTTTGAGTCATTTGACTCACGAAAAGGAAAACGTAAAAAATTATTGAAGATTTATTTTATTTTTATAAATAGCGTTCAAAAAAAGTTTAAAGTCTGATTTTTTAAAATTTTTGAACAAAATAATCATACTCTTGAATCTCAACTTTGAATATTTCAGATCCTATAGATTCACGTATTTTCGGAATATCATTTTGATTGAATAAAAATGGTTTGTCATATGATAAGTACTATGATTTGTAATTTATCTCTTATTGATTTGGAAGCGAGAGTGAACGGGAGCAAACTCTATTGTATTTTGGAGAGGATGAGTGCTTTTTAGATGGTTATGAGGTATTCGGGGTTGATATTGTAATTTTTACAGCTCAGGAGATGAATAAGGTGAAGTTTCTTAGCTAAGGATTTGTGTATATCTTGGAAATTCTTATCGAAAGAGAGATGTTTGTCTAAGGTGATGCCAAGTAGGATGGAATTATCGATTTTAAGGATATTAGTGTTGGCTCTTTAAGTGAGAGAGTAGGTGATTTGTTGAAAGCTGTTTTATATTTTTTTTTTAATAAAGTATAGTTTGTTTTATTTGCGTTGATTTTCATGTCCTATTTATTTGCGAAATCGTGCATAATCTTGGTTGCTTTTTGTAATTTAAGTTCGATAGTTTTGATATTTTTGCTGCCGCACCACACTGTTATGTCGTCGGCAAATATGGCAAAGTGGATTTTAAGTAGCCGTAGTTTTTTTGCTACGTCGTTAATGTATAGAGCGAAAAGTAAAGCACTTAAACAGCCTCCTTGTGGGAGACCTGCCTTTTTACTGTGACTCGAAAATGTACTTTAGTTAATGTTGACTAGAATGGTTCTGTTGTCGAGATAGGAATTGATCCATTTTCCTAATTTGGCTGGGCACTTGAGTTTGTGAAGCTTTTGAGTCGTCAGATTATGTGGGATAGAGTCGAATGCTTTTTCGAAGTCGTAAAGTACAACCCCTGTCTTTTGCCTGAGTTTGAATCCATTTTTTGTTGTTTCAATGAGCTTGAAGATGACGTCTTGGGTGGATCTATTTTTACGAAAACCGGCTTATTCTTCGATAAGGATATTTTTGTAAAATGCTCAATTGGTGAGCCTGGTGTTTATAATTTTCTCTAAAGTTTTACCAAGTGCACTGAGGAGAGATATGGGTCTGTACGATTTGAGCAGGTCAGGGTCGGATTTATTTTTGTGAATAAGTATGATTTTGGCTGATTTCCAGGCGGGTAGTACATGGTGTAGATCTAGCGAGTGGCTGAATAGTTGTAGGACGTAGTTTTTGTTTATTTCGTTGAAGTTTTTTATTATTTTGTGAGAAATACAGTCTAGGCCCTTTGAGTTTGTATTTTTTAGGTTGGCAATGGCCTTGTCTAATTCTTTGTTTGAGATTGTTTGAGACATTCATTTCAAATATATTACCAAGAATTGAATTGATATTGAGAAGAAAAATTTTAAGCTTATTGTCCGAGTTAGAAAAATTTCTAAATTCTTTTAAATAAGAACGATCAACATTATTTTAAGCTTGAGATATTTCTAGTCATTGAACAAAAGAATCACACTCTTGAATCTCAACTTTGAATATTTCAGATACGATAAATTCACGTATTTTCGGGATATCATTTTGATTGAATAAAAATGGTTTGTCATATGATAAGTACTTTGAATAGGCACATATAAAAACGCCACAATCTTTATCGTTTCCATATTGTTTTGGGTACAGATGGTCATTTAGTATCATCCATGAATCTGAGTCAGCCAAAGAAGTGATATATTTTTTAAGAACTCCACGAATTTTTTCAACAATCTCGTTATTGCTATTATAAATTGAATCATAATACTTGATTTTTTTTTGATATGTATCAAATACAATAAAGACCCAATGATTTTTATCGAATAAAACTGGACAAAATAGCAGACGAAAGTCGGTTTTATAATTTTTCTCAAAAGATTTCGATACCCTTCGTCCCATCTAAAATTTTATTGATGATAAGAGAGTCAATATGAGAACATTTGACGCTCAGATTAGAGTAACACAGCATTTTCATGTAAAAATTAACGATTATATCATTGATTTTAGAACCAGATAATAAATCATATAAACTCAAACTATTCACCTCATAACCAAACCCTTTAACAATTTTTTTTTTGCTTAAGCTGGGTTCTTTAAGACATAATGTTTCGAAATTAGCAATAGCAAAATAAATTTAATTTTTTTTCTTTTTTTTTTATTAAATATTTTTAAAAAGTTAAAAATAAAAAAAATTGAATAGTTGTTTTCTATATTTTTAAATAACCGCAATTATTTTCCGAAAAAAAAATTGAAATTCCGCTCTTTAGGTATCTGATTTTGTGGAAATTTTTTTTCCTATGAAAAAAAAGTTGCGAAATTATGCCAAAAAATTTTCGCTTTTCGTATTCCGCTTTCCGCGTTTTAGGCACAACCACACTAACTCGAATAAATTGATAATTTTCACTCGAATAGAAGCAAGTTTCTTCTATTCGTGGTTTCTTGTATTCGAGTAAATACGATAATTTTTGTAATGTTTTAAGTTAATATTTATTATAAGTTAAATATTAAAATTGATTTTTTTAAAGTTTATCTATAAAAATAAAAATGATTTTTTTGATTTTAAAACTTAAAAATAAATAAACAATAATTGATTTTTATAATATATTTAAAAAATAAACGTTAATTTTTTTTGATATTTTGATTATTTTTTTAGGGTCAAAAATGACCCGTTTTGGACGTAAACGTATTTATTTTAATTTTGGACTGATAAGAGTTAATTGCTGTTAAAAAAACTAAGTTTTCTCATGAAGAAATTTAGATAGCAAGAGAAGAAGAGATGGCCTGTTGTTGACATTTACCAATTAAGGAAAAAGGAAAGTCAAAATCGATATAATGTAATTATCCGAATTAACTGACATGTTTTTAAAATAGTGTACTCTATTTTACATAGTAGTGACATGTTATTCAAAATTGAGCACTGTTTTTGAAAAAAATAAAAATTCATTATTAGTGACATGAAATTAAATGTGAATAAATTTTAAAATTATTAAAAATAGTTAAAGCTTTTATGAAATTCTTTTAAAAATGGAAATTTAATTATGATTTAGATACGAATGTCATTAAAATCGGATGTATTTTTAAAAAAAAAGTTAACTTATTACTTTTTTAAGAAATGTCATTTAGATTGAACATTGCTCATTTTAAAATCAGTGTTCATTTTTTACTGACATCTCATTATTTCAGTGACATGTCACTAAATTCGGATAATTACGTTACCTATTTAGCAAAAAATTTTACAAGGAACCAATAATATATAACAATAAATTCAAGTAGTTCATAAACTTTTTGTGGTTCAATCCAAAAAATAATCATTCATAATTGATGACATAATTCAAGAATGAAGCAATGAAATTAAGTTTTTCATGGTTGGGTCATTTCTAAATGATTTGAAGAGTATACAATGAACGTTTTCTGGTTTTAATCCAAAAATATTTTTCATCTATAAAAAATGAGATGATTCATAGATAAAACATCCATGAAGTAATCATTTTTAGCTTGATCAGGAAGTTTAATAATAAAAATACTTATTTTTATATTTTTTATTAAAAACAATAAATAAAAAAAAATACTATTTATAAATTAAATTAAAAAAATAAAAGCTTATTTTTTGTTGTTAGATGCATTTAAATAGTAAAATGTATTTCTAGGACAAAATGAATTGGTCTCTGGTAAAAATATCATATTCTTGGCATCTTTCATAAACTTTTCGCTTAGATTCAAAGCTTTCAATTCACTTTCACTTAAAATAGTGCGTCTAGTTCGTACAGGACTTAATTGCTTTGATTTTTTATCTATTTTGATAATATCACTAGTAGTTATAAATACATCATCATCATCGGCAGTAGAGGTGCAATCAATTTCCGACCCAAAATCAGTGCTAGATCTATTTGACTTTCTTAAATTGGATTGACTTGAAGTTTTTGAATTCAAATTTAAATCACTTTTGAATTTTATTATTGAACTCGATTGCTGATCAGTTGGTTTCAGCGGTTCGATATAATCAAATCTAATTGAAGGCAAGCGAGTTGGTAGTTTTGATTTGGGCTCACTTGAATAACTAAAATGTCTTTTATCACTATTCGAAAGTCTTGACTCATTAGTATATAAACTTAACTTAGATTTTGGGGAATCATAGCCTTCGTCAGATAATTTTTTCTCATATATTTTATTTGTTGACGCCGCTCTAACAGAAGTATTTTTGATCGAATTCTCGAACAAAAATTGATATTTCACTGCATTTATATTCTTATTGATCTCGTTTGATTTTAGATAATTTGGATTTAGAACTATGTGCTCTTTAGTCATTTCTAATCTATTGAATAAAAAAAATTCATAATTTATTATATTATTATTATTTATTAAATTGATGCTTTGAAGACGATGTAAGTTAAAAATTTTTTAAATAAAATATAAAAAAAGAAACTTTAGTTCAAAATGGTTTAGTTATTTAGATATATTTTTTTATATACTTGATAGTTTTCTTATATTTTATAACGAAACTTTTAAATTTTAAAGACTCGAGTGTTAGGTATTAAAATATAGAAAAATAAAAATATAGCAAGAACAAATGGAGAATCATTCCAGATTTATGAACAAATTGAAAAGTAATTAGAAAATTAAATATTCAAAAATATTAGGGCTCAATAAGCGAAGAAAATTTTTAATTTTGGCAAAAACACAAAATTTTTGAAATCATCTAATTTCTTCGATGAAACACAAGACAAATTTTTTAAAATCTTTTAACTTTTTACAACTTTCTGTTTTTTTTTTTATTCTGATCTTTTAGAAAAAAAGTTCGTAAGCTGAAAAGGGTGATTCGAAGGTAATTAGTCCTTTTCGCTACCAAATCCTAACATCAATTAAATAAAAAAAATAATTTTTTCCTATTTAAGTCAATAAAATGTTAATTAATAAGACTTGGAACTTTTGAATACTGAAATTTGAAATACTTAGGAATTTAGTTGGTAATGTAAAATCTATTTAAAATAAAATAACTAATGAATTTGATAACTATCATTAAAGATGGATTTAATTCTTTATCATTTTCATTTATAAAGAATTAATCAACCTCTGATATTAGATCTTATTTTTTAGTGTTTTTAATCATCTTATTTCACTTTAAGTAATTCCATAAAAAATAAAAGCATTAGTTATAAATACTATTTTACTAATAGAAATTTTTATCTCACAAATATAAGACTTATTTCCCATTTCAAAACTTTTTTTTCCGAATTTTCCAATCCAAACTGATTTACAAAACAAAAAATAATAAAAAAATATAAAAAAATTTATTAATAATAAAAAAATTTTAAATTAAGCATTTTATTTTTTTTTGATATGTCTTAATTGGTGATGAAAAAAATAAGTTGATTTAAGACTCTTATGTGTGTCTAGGTTTAAATTTTACTAATTAATCTTTACTAAATGTGGGTTCTAAAGCCGAGAAAATTTTCCAAAAATATTTCAAAGATTAACTTGAAAAAAATTTAAAAAAATGAAAAAAATTGTTTATTATTCTTTTTCAAAACAGAGACATAAAAATGATATTAATATTATTTAAAATATAAATAAATGAAAACCATTTGAAATGGTGTAAAGAGAATGAATTTATGAATTTGTTTTCTTGTGACAAATGATTATTTTTTAAATGAATAATTAAATGTTTTTTTCTTGAAAAATTTTTAAATAATTTGCTTAAATATTTTTGTAACTTTTCTTATTTATAAAATAATTATTATAAAAAATGGCCTTTTATGAGCTAAATGATTTTATAATTTACCATAGGCAAAAATATAAAAAATCAAATTCTAAGCTCTAAAGAGATAATATTTAAGAAAAATTCAAAATATTTTTTCTTTAAAATATATTATTTCAAAATTTAAAGTCGTGTTTATACTCTACGGAAAATAATCTGGAATAATACCTAAGGCAGCTTTGAATTTATTTAATTTTTTTATCCGTTGGCAAATAAACAAAAAGAAAATTTAAAAAATAAATTATTTGATATTTTTTGCCTAATCTACTTCCTATAATTTAGTTAAAATACTTTTAGAATCTTAAACTTTGTCTGAATTAGCTTTATTATCTTTCAAAATTCTAAACAGTGATTTTTTTGTTTAAAATTTCGAAAATTGTTCACTTTTTATACTTAAAATTTTTGTAACCAAAATCAAGTATGATTTTGTTCTTATGTATTGAAATTTGTCGAATGAAAATTTTCAAGATTTTATAATCAAGGCACTTGATAGGCCTCATTGTTTAAGAATTTATCGCTAATAAATGTTTAAACCAGCACATTTTTACATTTTAAAATTACGTAATTGAATGTAAACTAATGTTTAGCAGTAAAATAAACAATTAATTTATAAGTTTTCAACTGGTGTTGTTTTTTCCAACCTTAAACAGCGTCATGTTAAAAAAAATCACTCATTAAATTATTAATTTGTTAAATATTATTTTAAATGAAGTAAATAATATATAAAGTGTGGCTAGATACCTAGAGTAACCCTAGCATTAAATTTATTAAATAAAAATCTCCAAAAATTTTATTTTTTAAAATTTGAAATTATTGTTTTCAAAAGCCAACTTTTCCAAGGCTAGAGTCTGTCTTTGGATTAGCCGTTATTGTTTGAATACTAACTATAGTTTCATTTATTTTTGTCTGCAGATCCCTTAGCTCTTTAATGTGCAGCAATCTAAGAACCTTGACTGCATCGTTAAGTATCGGATCTTAAACAAATAAACAATTTGAAGCAATCTATTACATCTAAATTAATTACCTTTGCAATCAATTCCTCCATTTATTGAATTAAGTGTTAACTGTATCGGCTTTTAAATTATTTTATAAATTTAAGATGAAAAAAAAATATCTAAAAAGTAAACTTCTATCAAATATTTGTGCTCTTCTAAAGAAGCCTGAACGGCTTTGGGGTTCAATTTTTCTGATATTAGCTTGCTAATAGCTTGAAGTACTGTTAAATTATCACCAGACTTGGTCGGCACATTTAACAAGCGTTGCATTCGGTTCAGACCATTAACAAAATCCACCGAATTATCTTCTAATTAATTAATAAAAAAATTTAAAAAAAACTTCTAATATTTACAATCAATATTTTCTAAAGGATTTGTTTCGCTGCTCTGTTTCATTAATTCCTCATGACTTGCTCGGAAAGAATTTATTTTGTCAACTAGACAAAATAAAAATGAATAAAATTTTAAAACTAAAAATTAATTTTTCACCATTATCAGTGAATTCCAAGCGAACCGCATGAGACAAAATAATTTCAATTTGTTCTTCACGGGGTAAATTGGAATTCAAATTCTCAATATCCATTTCTTTTAAATACTGGAATTTTTTAGTCTTTATATTCACAAATTAAACAATACTCAACTTTTTCGTAAACTTGGTTCCAGTCGTCTGATTCAACATTGTCCAGACTGACTCTCTCCTCTATAGGATAAAGACGAATTTTTTGGTTCTCAACCCAACTGATAAAATTTCGAAATATTTTTTCATCTTTTCAAATTAAAAATTTAAATAAATCTTTAAAAAAATTTTAAGCTTTACTATGATAATCAAAATTATCCGGAGAATGATAGTCCAAAGCAGTCAATTTTCTTTCAAACATTTTAAATTATTTTTTTATTTTTTAAATTATTATAAGACGATTGATTGCACAATGTAGAAACTTAATTTTGAAATTTTTATGCAAAATAAATAATTAAGTTAACTATTTTTTGAATTCAAAAAAATAAAACTAAATAAAAATGGAGCAGGCAATGTCTTATGAAGATCTGACAAATCAATATTTTTTAAATCCAGATCCAGCCTTTTCAGACCAAAGAAATGAGATGGTTGAGTTAAATCAGCAAGAATCGCACGAGCTTCCATTTTATCTGATGAGAATGTGTCCACGTAAATTAAAAAAATCTACTTTTTCCAAAATAAGAATTTTTTTTTGAAGCTGAAGAACCACTGAATGGTGCTACTAATCTAATTCTACATAATGAAAGACAACAGGCGTTTAAGCAATACTGCTGTAAAAAAGTAAAGGAACCTTTGTCAGCGTTTCTACCAGACTTTCCAGGTAATATAGACACTACAACTTTTTTTACCACCGGAGATGAGGCCAAAGAGACAAGGTTCATAACATTTATTCTTAAAAAAATTGGTTTAATTTATATTTTTTAGCACTTTAAATTCGTTGCTTGACCCTAAACTTCAGGTTGTTGAAAAGGAAATTCATCCTCCGACACTTGATCAGGTTTCGTACTCGTTCAGGTTATATCCAGGAACAGTACCTAGTGAGTACATGGTAATGGTTCAGACTGCTTTACCAAGTAGTGAATTCGGATCGAGTAAAAAATCGAAAAAATCAAAAAGATCTTCAAATGAAGGAGAAAACAGCGAAAAACGTAAAAAGAAAAAAGACAAAAAGAAAAAAAAAGAAAAAGATAAAGACAAGGAAAAAGAAAAGGTAAGGATTTTAAATTTCAAACAGTTTTAAATGTTTAATTTTTTTCTAATTAGAAGTCTTCTGGAAATCCAACCGAATAGCAAGAGTTGTAAAATTGTAAATAATTTTTAAAATTGATCCCTTTTTTTCGGAAATTTACTTTGAGTCGAGATCGATATTAATAAATTTTTTCGCTCATTGATTAAATAAATTTTTTAAATTTCCCAATCTTTTTATTAGAATATAATTTTTATAATTTTTAAGTGAAATTATTATTTTTATAATTTATCTTTTAAAATTTTAAAAGATTTTAAATTACTTAAAACTCGAATTAATTTTTATCTATATTTAAATATAAATTAATGCATTTAAAATTATTTTGGTTAATAGTGGTTAAGAAGAAAATTTAGACCCATTTAGATAAGCCCAAAAATATTAAAAGTTATCAAATCAGCTAAAATCAAATAAGTTAATCAGTTATCAGTTAAAATCTTCAGCTGTCCTAGTATTCAATTATATCTTATAAATTTCAATTCCTGTTTTCATTCATTTAATGTATATTTAAATAAACCAAAAACAAGAGTTTTTGTATGTATCCTTTGAATATTCAAATAAATAAAAAATTTATATTTTTTTGGTTAAGAAATTTTATAATAATATGTTTGTTTGTAAAATTTATATTAAAAAAAAATGAACACAGTATTTTAATATCTGTTTCAAATGAGATAGTAAAACATGAGAGATTATTTTAGGCATTTTAATAAAGTGATTTAAGGGATACATGAGATGAGAACAGAATGTAATTAAAAAAAATGTATTTTTTCTTAAACAAAAGGTTTTTATTTAGTTTTTAATTATAAAATTAAACAAATCAAGTAGATTTTAAACTTTAAATGACAAAACAAAGAGATTACCAGTCAGAAAAAAGTCATGATTTTTCAATTTTAACATTAATTTCAAATTATATTTTTTTATACTGAAAAATTCAATCATATTTAAAAATGAGTAATTGTCAAGTTTTTTTTTCTATTTAACTTTTTTGAAATTTTGATATTACGTTGTTTAATTTAAACTCAATACTTAAGCATGTTAAAATTTGAAATATAATTACGCAATTATTTCTAAAAATGTAAAATAGAAAAAAACACTTGCCAATTGCGTTATCGACTAAAATATTAATCTTGTGATCTCACAAACTTTCTTTGAAATCAATAATTTTAAAAATAGGCTCGAATTAGTTCGTTGGAATACTTTTATTATCAAAGAAAGGCTGTTGCCCTAAATGATAACTGCAGTAGCAGATTTTTCAACATATGTCCCTTAATTTGACTTTGAGGCAATTCTGGATATCTTTTTAAAACTTTATTTAATTCTTCATCATCTAATTTAAAATAAGACTTGATTATTCACCTGATCAGGAAAAATTTTTATCATAAGCGATTAAAATTAACTTATTTTCTTCCTGTTTAATCCATGTTGGAGAAACTTCCTTTCATTCATTGGCAAAAAGTAAAAATGCCTTTTTGCGACTTAACTGTTGATTAAATCACTTCTATATTTTAAGACAGCAAAAATAAATGCTTCATTTTTTTATTCAGGGAAATTTTCGTAAAATCCGTCAGCATAATTTAATTTTATTCCATCGGAATATAAAAAATCAAACTTAAAAATTAAACAAATTCTTTTAAAATTTCAAAAAAATATTTTAAATTTCACTCCAACATGTCAAGGGAATAAATAACAGTACTTAGCTGGTGGTCATTTAAATTAGTATAATCAAGGTTTTTTGTTAAAGGCTCAATTGCAACAGGCAAAACGGATTAGTTAAAATCTTTACTAAAATCAATACTTTCTGAATTTAAAGTTAACGATTCGGATCTTCTTCAATATTTGAGTTGAGCTCATTTAAATTTATGAACTAGACTAATTTTTCTATTTTTGTGTACTCAGCTCACCAATTTCGTGGACTAATTTGTTGTGATCTTTGTTTTGTGATATAGAATTCATGTAATAACTTACAAACAATTAAAAATCAATATTTTAGAAGTCAATTAGAAAATAATTTTCTAAAAAATATATCATTTTAAATAAATTATAGCTCTAATATCAAAGAAGGGCCGAAAATTCAGCTATATTACAAAAAATGAATATCGTTTAATTGACTTTTTTCACAAATTCCTGGTATTAGTTTTATTGCTTTTATCTATATACTTTTTTAATTTTAATAAAAAAAAATTTAGAATAATATTGTACTTAAAAAATTAATCTAAAAAAAATAAATAGTTAAACAAATTTCAATAAATTAAAATTAAATTTTTCAAAATTTACTAAATACTGAAGAATACTAAAATTAATTAATTATAAATTAAAGACAGCTTATTGTTAGGGTTGTGAATTTCGTATCAATTCGATCTTTTCAATTCAGAAAAGTTCAAATAAATTTTTTGTTAAATGAGATAATTTGTTTCTGTAAAATGCATAAATAATAATTTCTAAGCAAATTTGTTTGATTCAGTAATATTAGTCTGCAAAAAATTCTGCAATTTTCTGCAATTTGCGCGCCACCAAAAAGTATTCTAATCAACTGTTCAATTATTTTGCAGAGTTTTTTCAGACACATATTTGCGGATTAAGCAAATTTACTTAATTTTAAAAGCATTTTACAGAACTAAATTATTCCTTATAGTAAAAAAGTAATTCGAGTTTATCTGAATTGAAAAAAACTTCATAACCTCTAATTTTTAAATATAATTGAATTTTTTATAAGAAAAAATCATATATTGTAATTAATGTTTAAAATGAAAAATCAAGACTTTATTTATTATTTTTTTTGTTTTCTGTACCGAGCTAATGCTCCTACAGAATAGAAAATGAAAGAAAAATCAAAATAAAATAAAAAAAAATAATGAAGAATAAAAATAAAGCTAAGTAGGTTAGATTAAAATGAAATTACAATGAGATATACTGGAATATAAAGTTGCATTTGCCACATATTCACAAAGTTAAAGCTTCAGGAAAAAAAGAAAAAATTGTAAGGTAGTAATCACAAATTATTTGGGTATTCGATGATTCTTGATTAGAAACCCTTTATGTACACCTTTACCAGTCTGGTTACCAATGGAACAGAATGACTCAGTTCTACTCCAATATATCTCTCGCACAGCTCAAAAAGTCTATTAGAGACTTTTGGTAGTTTCAGTTTATCAAAAGCCTCATGATGTAGAATTTCGGGGTTGTGAAGTTCGTTTCAATTCGATCTTTTCAATTCAGAATTACTTGAATAACTTTTTTACTATAAGAGATAATTAAGTTCTAAAAAATGCTTAATTATAAACAAATTTGCTTAATGCAGTAAAATAGGTCTGCAAAATACTATGCAATTTTCTGCATTTTGCACGTCATTAAAAAGTATTCTAATCAACTGTGCAAGTAAATTACAGAGTTTTTGCAGACATATATTTTCGGATTAAGCAAAGTTGCTTAAACATTAAGCATTTTACAGATTTCTTATAGTAAAAAAGTTATTAAATTTTTTCTGAATTGAAACGATCAAATTGAAATGAACTTCACAACCCCTAGAATTTCGAAGGGTTTAAGATTCCAGAAATTAATTAAGTGCTATCTGAATTTCTAATTTATGACGGGGTTCTTGAAGTTCATATCAATTCGATCGTTTCAATTCAGAAAAAGTTGAATAACTTTTGTAGTTCCAGGGAATAATTTATAAATCACTTTAAAAAAAAAAAAAAAAAACTAGATAAAATTCTGAACAAATCTATGGTTTTACTTTTTTGAATATATGTTTTATTTTATTTAAATAAAGTATCAAAATTATGTGATTGATTTAAATTTTGAATTGTTTAATTGCAGTACTGCTACGAAAAACTGTTTTTACTTAATTTTACGTGAAATTACGTAAAAACAGTTTTTCGTAGCAGTACTGTATATTGACAATTTTTTAATATTTTAACTAAATATTGAAATCAATCCCGTTAAGTATTATCATTATGCCACCAAAGTCTAAATTTATCCCTTCTCGCACTAATCACCTTGGAGTATTTGCAAGAAAAAAAATATTGATTTTGAAAATGATGATAAAATGGATTTAAAAATTGGTACACCCTTTTTTCAAACAAAGCTATATACCAGGTTGTAGAAAATTTTATGTTCTTTCAGAATATATATGATTTTAACAAAGCTTTTAATTTTATCTTGAGTAATTTAGTCTGAAAGACCTACAACTTTTTAAAGGGTTAGTCCTTTTTAGACACCTGGATATAAATTTCTTTTGTTTAAGCCCCCCAAAAAAAAATTAAATTAGGGTTTCAAAGGACGTATTTTACGAATTTAAAGTCAAAATTTCGAAATTCCTCAATTTTTTAATAGATAGCACTTAAGTTTTGAATTTCTGGAACCTTATCATATTTTAGTTTAAGAATGAATCGAACTACTGAGTTTTGAATAGCCTGAATTTTTTTAATGCTTGATCCTGAAAACAAGTTGAGATAAGGAAAGGAATAGTATAAAATTGAACCTTTTAACGATTTGTAGAGATTAGATAATGTGTAAGGACTTAGACCCCATTTTTTGCTAGACAATTTTTTAATAAAATTTAACCTTGAGTTGCAGCGTTCATTTATATCTTCAACCATTGGAGTAAAGGTTAGTTTTGCGTCAAACTAAATGCCTAATCTAGCTTTTTTTGACTTTCGAGTTTATTACCATATATCTCTAAGATTAGATTTGTATTTTCCTTACTATACTTGGAAAAAAAATAAAACAAGACTTCTCAACTGATATTTTCATTTTCCACTTGCAGAGCCAAATTTCTATTATTTAGGTATTTCTTTTATCTTATTTTCTATATTTCCCTTTTTTTTAATAAAAAAGTCACTAAATCATCTGTAAATAAGAGAGAGTGTTCACTATTAGTTTTGTTTCTTTTTATAATATCGTTGATGAATATACTGAACAAAATAGAACTAATTACTGAGCCTTGGGGAGTACCTGCATATATTAAATATTCAT
Organism: Brachionus asplanchnoidis; assembly: GCA_025491095.1. Classification (NCBI taxonomy): domain Eukaryota; kingdom Metazoa; phylum Rotifera; class Eurotatoria; order Ploima; family Brachionidae; genus Brachionus; species Brachionus asplanchnoidis. The sequence goes on along the minus strand of JAILYF010000008.1, from coordinate 3,243,309 downwards.
CACTTATATGACCACTTCCATTTACTTTTAATGACCTTGAATCAAGAAATTTTGATGCAAATAAGCTCTGCTTAGAAGTTTTCAAGTATTGAACAAAATTGAGTCCTTCTTTAACCAAAATTGCTACACCACCTCCATATTTATTTCTAGTTTTTGTTATTGATAAATAATTTTTAAAGCTTAAAAAAATATTTGCTTCATTATCGTCTTTTTTTATTTCATTTAGTAATTTGTATAATATCAGGTGAGTTTTGAGCCAAAAAATTTTCCAAAAGTATAACTCTACAGTTCCAATGTTTAATCACTTACCTTTTTTTTTAATAAATGTGTTGATATTTTTTTAATCATTTTTATTTTGTGCTGGTGATCAAGCAATGGCTCCATGGTATGAATAAGTGACTGTCTACATAGGTACATAAATTTTAGTCAGATTTTGTTTGGGATGTTCTTTTTGTAGTAAGGTTTGTGTTTTGGTTTGTTTTTGACCAGATTTTGTCTTTGAAATTTGAATTTTTGTGGTCAAGATTTCATTTTTAAATTGTTTCCTTAGTTGTATTTAGAATATCTAAATAATTATTGCTTTATTAACATTATATTGCTCATTCTCAAAACCATGTCCGATACCAAGGCAGCAATTTTTGCAGTTGGTATCGTCAGATACCAATTTATCAAGTGCATCAATGTTACATTTGTTAATACATACATTTTCAAAAGTTCACTTCAGAAAACGATTTCTCAATTTCCTCGTTAGAGAAGAAACCAGATTGATGTTTTTCGTTTGCTCTAAGCAAATTACTTCATCTCATTCACGATCAAGGTCATTTTTCGTGTTCATTTCCAAAATCACCGTAGCAGATCATAATTGCTGTAGTGTGTTCTTCGGTTGAGTGGCCTTTTTTGACAAATTCGGCGTACCAGTATATGTTGGACAATCTGCCTTTGCATGGCCAAATTGATTGCAGCATTGGCACAAAATTGGATTACCAGCTTTGAAGACAATGCCTTTTCCTCGTCGATTGTTTTGATGCCAATTATTATTTGTTTTAATTCATTTAAAATGGCAGTTTCGTTGACAATGACATGGATAATACCCGAATCAATATGACTCTTTTCAGGTTCTTTGCATTTTACACGAATAATACGAATAATATCGTCTAATTTTAGACCAGATGTTAGGAAATGTGATTTAATACATTGGTCTTCTACATTTGGTGGAATATGAAGAACTTTAAAAAGACAAGTGTCAGTTACAAATTTAGGGTCTATAATTCTGATCGAGACTGATTTGCTGTGAATTTCCCTGTTAAAAGGTTTTCTAGCGTCGAATTCTTCACTGAAAGCAACAAACCAAGTTGAATTTGTGCAGTAGGGACTAATGGAATTGATTGTGCCAAGTTTCGAAGCGTTAAAAGTTAACAATCCATTCCATAGGTTACAAAAAAATTTTCATTTTATAAAATTAAGCAAAATTCAATTTTTATTGTCGTCGTCCATTCAGTTTAATTTGTTTTTTACTTAACTCACTACATATCAAAAAAAAAATAAAAGCTGTAACACATGTAACAATCTATTCCAATTCATGTCTTCTTAACTTTCATTTATTTAGCTTATTTTACTTTATTTTTATTTTTTTTTTTATCTCATTTTATTAACTTTAATTTTATTTTTATTTTTTTTTTTTTTTTAAATTTATTCTGAAGGAGCTCTAGCTCGGTAAGAAAACAAATAAATAAAAAAAAAATTTTTACGGTTGAACAAGCAATATTTCTCTTTCATTATGTCCATTTTTTTCATTGTTAAAAAATTAAAAGATGGAGCTTAAAACTATAAGTGATAAAAAAGAATTAAAAATTGAACAAAAAAGAGAAATCTGTGAATTTCACATTGATAAATCATCGATGACCAAAGCAGACATATTAAATTTTTTTTTCTTAATTCGGGTTTTTAATTCCGAAATCGACAATGAAAGACAAAATTAAAATTAAATAAAAAATATTAAACAGCGACTTAGATGGTATTTATAAGGACAGAGGGGCTAAGCATTCGCTTTAAAGAAGAACTTAGTTTCCTGTATATCAATAAAAAAAACAACCTGATCTTTTAGTCTTTAATAAAAATAGATTCCAATTTTAAAATAAAAAGATATTAAAAACAAATTTTCCGAATGAAAAGCTTGTTATGATCAGCGAGTAAGCGAGAATCATTCTAATATATTTTAATTTTGATTTTCTATGGAATTTTTTTATTGTTTTTATTTTAACCTTACGTTTAAGTTCAAAATTTAAAAATATGTTCAGTAATAATAATAATAATAATATTAATAATAAGCTACAGCAAGCAGGTTTACGCCTTACCCCATTTTCCGACTTACTAATTAAGCAGTCTATGGTAACTGCTTTTTAATGTTAGGGTTAGGGTAACCCTCAGGAAGAATGACTTCGTTACACCAGGAATCCGGGACACCTGATCCACCGTGATACTTCCATGTTTTTAACCTGTTCTGGAATTGGCTTACGGTCGAGGCAGCGATTACTGACTCAGGCAGGCTGTTCCATTCCCTGATGACACGATTCGTGAAAATTTTTGTTTTTTTTTAATTAAAAAAAAAGAAAAATACTACGGTAAAATGCTGATTCTGAATATATTTTTTTTAGATTTCTAAAAAATTATATTTTATTGTTTCTTTATTTTAATTCATTATTTCTAAAAATCTGTTCAATTAAATATGATCATTTGAATTTATTAATTTTTATGTGAGTTTATGGTAAATTTTAGACAAACGTGTAAAAAAAAAAAATTAAAAATAAACGATTTATCTAAATTTTATTGAAAAATATTTTAACGATTCAAAATTGCTTTTAATTTTTCAATAGCGCAAATAAACAAAAGTTAGCTAAAAAAATAAATCATAGCTTAAGAGGGTTTGTATATAATCTTTTAAAGGTGCTTATAAGAATAAATTATTATAAAAATATTCCATTTTTTCTTCAATTTTCATATTTATTTTTTATCTTTTTAAACCATTTTTCTTCAATTTTCATATTTATTTTTTATCTTTTTAAACCAAAATTTACATAAAATTCACAACATTTTTGATTTAAAAAAAAAAGAACTAAATTTATTTTTTGGGCTTTCAGCGTTTTACCAAGCTTTGCTTTAACAATACATTTTTTCATATTTTTTACGTAAATTTGAATAAAATGGAAAAATCCATTGATCACTGTATTTCTTTTATTTTATGTGTAGCAGTTTTGAAACGATTTCAAATAGAAAGCTTTTTCTAATTTTTATTATATTTTTTTTTCTGTTTATGAATTTGATTTTTAAAATAATAATTTTAACAGTTTAAATGTATTTTTTTATTTTGAATAAAACTCATAAAAAAATTTTGACGAAATTGGAATTTTTTTTGATTTTGAAAAGTCACGAAAGCAAACTTTTCTGAGTCAGAGAAGCTTTTAAGTTTCAAGAAATTTTTCTAGTTAATTTTACATATTTGAACTCGAATATCATGATAATGCAGATTGATTGAATTTGTAAAGCAATAAATCTTTCCTCTTAAAATCAAAAATATGTTGCAAGACCATGTGTCTGTATAAAACCACTTATGTATTCATTTCAGACAAAGCATAAAACCATAAATCAAAATGAAAACTTTTTAAAAACGTAAAATTTAATGCACATCAAACTAAATTGGTTTCTTTTAAAAAAACAATTTAATATATTTAAAAAAATTAATTTACAGATTCAGATTTCTTTCTCTATTATTTCAATTATCAAAAATTTTGAAAAATTAGACTTTCTTTCTAAAATTGAAATTTAATGCTGCAGCCAAACAAATTAAAGAATCAATAAATCAAATTATATTACAATCTATCTTTAAAATAATAAAGATTGTTGTTGAATTATGGATTTAATTAACTATTTGCTTTAATAGTTTAATTTTTACTTTTGCTCGATATATTATTATGAAATTTACTATGACAACAACATGCTTAGAAACGTTTTGATTGACGTTTACTAAACTTTAAATAAAATTGAGTTAAAAATAAGCTGATACTCGATGGTTCCTTCTGAAAAGTTATTTTTATTTTAAAGACGGATTAAGCCGATAAAATTCTCTTCACACAAAATCAATAAAAGGTTACCCATTCATGAAAAAAAATGCAATTTAATTTTGATGGCTCATTTGGTGAAATATCGAATTTTTTAATTAGCTGTCAAAAAGAAATATAATGTTTTTAAATGCTAATTTTGAGAATGATAAAAATCAAAATTATAAATTAAAAATTTATTTAAAAAAAATTGCGTCTTAGGTCTAATTTAAAAATTACATACAAAAATTAAAAAAAAAAAACCGGAAATACTTCTCAAATTCACTTTGACTATTTCGAAAAAAAATCACTAAAAAAATGCTCGCAACGACACTGCTTTCTAGTTACATGTTGTATTTTTTTATTTATTTTCAAATGTCCTCAGTTTTAGACATAGTGTAAGCTGTTTTTGTGATTTCAGTCTGAAAAAAAAATCAAAATTTTGATTTTAAATAAAAAAATTAATTCAAAAATTTCTTACTCACCATCTGCATATCTAACAAATTATCTCCTTCGGTAATCATTCGGCCATTTGCTCCTTTTTTTCGTCTATTTCTGCCACCCTCAAAACATTTTGATTTAAATTTAATTTTATTCAGCCAATTTCGGCGTATCGTATTTTTAACCTTGAAAAAAAAAATTAAAAAAATCAATTCCAACTATTGTCTTCTCTTTTTTACTTCATTATTCATGAAACAATACAAAATAGACAAAAAAACTCCTTGGTAAAATACCAAAATGGCTTTTACGATGGAAAAAATTAGATTTAGGTACCAATTTTGCGGCTGAAATTCATACACTTCAAATATGTGCGTTATACCAAACAGTGGTAGAAGGAGAATAGCCGCTTTGAGACTTTTTCTAATGAAAAAAGAAATTAGCTTTGAAATTTATCATTTGAATATTTTTACTTAATCTGATCGATTTCTGATGTTCGATTTTCTCTCAGTTTGCTGGCCAAGATTCGAATTACATTTATTAAACATATCATATTTATCTTTTTAAAAAACAATAAAAAATAAAAATTACTAAAAAAAAAATACTGTAATAGCAATGATAATGGGTGTTTTGATGATCCAATAAGTTTTCCAGTTGTAAAATCCGGACCAACATATGTCATTTATACCGACTATTTTGAGCAAAATTCCGCTCCAAATTGTGACCATAATACCAGGAAATCCTTCACACAAAGTGAAATAATGATATTTTTTTGAAATTATTTTCTTACCCCATCCTATGACGTAGTAAGCAATCATGATTCCCTTTTTATTGTCATCGAATACGGAGTATGTCAGCAAAATGTTGAGATAAGCGCCCTCGTTAAGCATCCACATAAAGTTACACATTTGTATATACTCTAAAATTGTGATCATCAAAGGACATATGGCTTTCTGAAAAATAAATTATAAAAAGTTATAAAAAGATCCTTTTTTAATCAGGCTTACGCTGTAAAGCATTAGTTGAGATTCGTAGGCAATCAGTTCTGGGTTCAAAATTCTGAACGAAAACCTGTCTATATAGGACACTATGCGTACTATTGATTGAATAAAAATGGTAATGAACAGATTCAAGTGAATTTTTGTTCGTTTACAACGAAGATTTCTTTATTTTTTTTAATTTAAATAATAAAAAATTAATTATTTTTTTTCTAATTTTAAAATTTAAAATTTACTTGTGATATCCGAATATAAACAAAGAAAAACATATACAAAAAAATGATAGTACTAAACCAACTATTTCAATGTGATCTATAATTCGGAGAATTTGTTGGTTACCCTGAAAAAAATTGGCTACATTGGTGTCTAGTCAATTTGGTTTTAAAATTACCGGGTTTCCAAGTATTTCTTTCGATTGCCTTAGACTGTCTTGAGTCAAGCAAACTTCGTAGTTTGTGTACCCATGAGGCTGGTTTGTGCGATTTATTCCATCCCAGACTCCGCTCTCGAGGCATTTTTTAGTCAAATTTTCTTTGAATAAATTTATTTTATTTTTGGTAAAAAAATCAATTAAATTATTTTAATAAAATTTTGGTCACCATTTTAATCTAAACAAAAAAAAAAAATTACTTGTTTCATCAAAGAGTCCGTCGAAATTTGGACATGGTATATTGATTAGGGTATTGGCTGCAACTGCCGGCCAGCACATAATTTTGTCAAACACTCCTGGACATCCAGTAGCATTTCCTTTTAAAAAAAAGAATTTATAAAGAAAAGAAATAATAATTTAACCATACCTTTGTAAACTAGTTTATCAATCGATTCCAAGTAGCTGTGACATTCTTCACTTGTTTGAAGCATCATTGTTTTTATACCATGTCGTAATTAATTTTATATTTTTTTGATATTTCTTAATAAATTGAAAATATCTAAATTTATTTTGTGTTAAGTAAATAAATGAAAAAGCTATTTACATTTAAAAAAAATAAATTTTAGAGCTTTACGTAGTCAAATTTATAAATTATTCATTTTTTTTTAATTCAAATTTTCAAAATGAACAATTCGGCTGATTAATGAGCCGTACTCGGTGCACAGACATGAATTTCTTTTGACATGACATCTAGCTGGCGACAAACTAGAACCATGTCTTTGCTGAGTAATTTTGCCGAATTAAAATAAATTGAATATTAAAAAAAATTTTCAAAAATAAAATAAAATATGATCTCTACTGAAACAAAATAGTACTAGTTATGTAAGTGTTTTTTGCACGCATCTATAAAATGTATTATTTTTCGATGGCTCAGTTTCATTTACAATTATCATTATTTGAAAAATTCACTTCTTTAATAAAAAAGGAAATTACTTTGGCTTAAATAAAGATCAGCACTGAAAATAATTAACCCCTTAGTTAATTAAAACTTAATCCTAATTAATTCACTATTGGCAAACTGAATTTTTAATTATTCTCGAATTAAAATCAAAATTAAAGATTTAAAAAAAATCTTCTTACAAAATTTTATTCATTTTGTCATTAATCAAAAGCTGGCACTGAATTACAACTAATTCAAAAATTAAAATCCAAAGTTAATTGTATAAGCAGTAAGAAAAACAGCAAGCTAGGTGTATTGATTAAAATTCACCTTGAATTAAAAGACTAGAAATTTCGTTTGATTAAGCTGAAAATTTTTTCGTATTAAATAAATAAAAAAAATTTTTTCAACTAACTTTAGAATAAGGCATCGAATTTTGGTAAATAAAAAAATAAAAAAGCTTATGCGACATAATTAAAAGTACGCTTGATTTGAGGAAAACCTGGGTTGAAATTGAAATGCTGAAAAATAATCAATTTAAATTTTAAAAATAGAATGTAAATTTAAATAAAAAATGATGTTTAAGTTGTTTTTTTTTTCCAATACGGAGATTTTTCTTTAAATAAATTTGTTTAATTTAGTTTGAGAAATTCGAGGTTTAGCTGAGCAAGAATATTTTGACTTAGCATTCAGGTGGGTGCACGGCTTCCTCTAAGAAATTTTTCTGTCAGAGAAACAAAATTTGATCTTATAAAATTTAATAAAATAAAAAGTGTCTATCTTCATATTGTGCTTTTTGTCTGAGATAAAAGATTTTTGGCAACAATTCTCTCGAAAATACTGCAATTCGATTGAAATTTCTAGTCTAAATTACCATGGTAAATTAAATTTTTTTACAAAATCAACTCAGAGGATTTAAATTACAAATAAATTAAAATTTTTTATATATTTTTTACATAGTCAATATTTATCCGCAATTGCGGGCGTTTTATGCAATTAGCCTTTCTTGTCAATAATTTGGCTCACTGACAAAAGAACAGGGATTAATCTTGGTGAATTTATTAAGCAAATTAAGTTTGACAAATGCTTAAAATCTAATTTATAATCCAGTTCGAATTCGGTACAAAATGATTTATTTAAAACAAATTTCTATCAAAAAATAAAATGCTGCGTATCAATCTTATTAAGAAAAATTTCATAATGACAGGATGATTCCAATTATAAATAAACTTAAAAGCTCAAATTTCATAAAGGTTTTTATATGCAAATTAATAATAAATAATTAAGAGTGCTATCGATTTGTGAGGAAGTATTTTGCAGTCTTAAGTGAGCAATTGTTTTTAGCGCGAGTTTACCACGGTCACATTTTCAATTCACTTAAATTCACTTTATTTAATAAAACTCTTCAAATACTTTACATCGAATGAACTTCATCTTCAATATTTATTTCCTATCTGCCAAAAAAATTAATAAACTTTACTAATAAACCCAGATTTATTTATAAATGAGATAATTGATTTTATTCTATTAAATTTTTTTGCACGATTTCTCCCCGAATTAATTAACAAAGCATGAAAAATTAATTTTTTAAATTAGATTTTATTTAAACATGGATAAAAAATGGCGATTCCAAAAACAACAATTTTGAGTGATTTTTCAGTCTTGGTCCGAGTCCATGTGGTCAACATCGGTTCTGTCCAGCAGAGGGGTTTTGGCCTTGCCCACAGTTCGGCTCGAGTTCGAACCGAAGTTAATTGACTGCACACACAGACACGAGCTCAGGTCCAGTCCTCTTCCTTCTTTTGACTTTAAAATTCATAAAAAAATTTTTATTTGAAAATTAATTAAATCATACAGCTTTGTGACTCAACATCAATTCTTTAAATTCAATAAAATCTTCAAAAGTTAACAAAATTTCAAATATTTCGCCGTCTAATTCATCTCTACGCGATCTAAAAAAAGTTTTTAAAATTTTTCTTAACTCACTCAACCCACTTACAATAAATCATTCATGTATTCTTTCATTGAAAAATTTGAAATTCGTTTTTTGAGCTCATTTTCTAAACATTTTTCTACCAAATTTATCTAAAATTAAAAAAAAAATATTTATTTATATAAAATAAATTTAAATTACGTATTCTTTGTGAATTGTGGTGTAGATGAGCTTGTTCTCTTCGGTATTGTCAAAATGACGGTAATTTTTTTCCAAAAAATCACTTTGAATTTGTTGAAATTTGGGCTCTTGTTAAAAAAATTGGCTATTTAGATATGATTACAAAACAGTTCCACTTGTCTGGTACCTGTTATTATGTCCTCAATTGTACCTGTGATCAGATCAAACCGAGAATCGGCTGCGTTAGTGCTTAAAATTAAAATTACTAAGGTATAAATGGGAGCTGGAGGTACCTTTGGGCCACAATGATGTCTTCTTCTTCGAGGTTCAAGTCTTGCACTTAAAATTTACTAGAATTAGCAAATAGATCAAAAAATGTTAGACCCTACCAGCAAAGCTCATTTTTGAAATTTTCAGATTTTTTCGAATTAAGTTTTTGTATAGAAGAAAATAAATTAAATCTTAATCAAAATATATACTTAAACTTTTTGCATTTAATTCAAAAATTTCAAGAATAATTTCAATCAAAATTCGAGCTAGCAACCTTAGACATAAATTGTGTTGCTATTGTCGCTCAAATTAGTCTAATATTAATTACTTTTTTAATAAAAAAATTTTTGTCCTTAAACGAATTGCCAAAAAAAGAGACTTGTCCGAAAAAAAATAAGACAAATTTTGAATCAGGAGTTGATTGACTGGTTGTCAAGCTAATGAAATTTAAGATGTAGGAATAAAAATTTTTTTTATTTAAAAAAAATGAAAACTTTTTCCAATAATGTCGATGATTTGTTAAAAATAGAGACAATTATTTTGACCTGTTATGGCGAAAATGGTAAATCAGCACTAATCCAGCCAGACAAAGATGTCAACTCATCCTTTATACTGACAAACGATGGAATAACTATTCTAAACTCAATGCAAATAAAAAACAACCATCTTTACTATTTTATCAATCAACTTTTGAAAGATTATGATCAGGATGGTGCAAAAAATTTCTTTATCTACATGGTCACCGCAAGCAAAATTGTCCTTAAGCCAGAAAAAAAATTTATTTCACTTGAAGATTTAAGGTCAGCATTCAAGCATGTGAGTTTGGCGAATTTTTTGCAAAAATTATCAAATGAATGGAATGAAATTATGGACAAAAATGAAAATTGTATCCGATTGACAGACCCAAGTGATGTTTTGGCGCATTTTAGCAAAATGTGCGTCTTTTACAATCTGGACTCTTTTAACCCTAATTTATCTAAAATTAGCAAAAAATTATTAGGTGATTTTGTGGATTTTAAATTAAAAAGTGAAAATAAAGATTTTATTAAATGTGAAAATATAATACGACAGAGCATGGACGATTTTTCGTCTATAGTCGAATATTGTGATAGCCTCGATTTAGAACAATCAAAAATTTTAAAAAATCAATTTTTAATTGACAGAAAATTTACATTTTGTTCAAAAAATCTCGCCAGTGGCGTCATAAATTCAATTTTTGTTCTGAAAGAACAAAATTTAAAAGCTGACATCGAAATTACTCAGGACATAAACTCAGTCATTACTAAACTAAAACAGACTAATGGACAGATAAAATTCACGCAAGAGTTTTTGAACAAGATAAGCGAAAATGAGATAAATTTAATTTTTTTTGAAGGATTTTTGAGCGAAACTAAAAAGACTCAATTGAAGTCAATAGAATGCTCTTTCATTGATCACGTGACTCGGGAACGAATTGATTTTTTGACTAATCGACTTGGTATAGACCCAGTTGAATCTCAAAAGAGCAAATTGGACACTAGTATCCTCAGAATAGATTCATTTGAAATTTTGACTGAAAATTTGATAGCTTTTAAAATCTTAAAACAAACAGATTTGTCATTTATTCTTTTCTGTTCACAAATTAAAATAAATTTTGCTAATTTTAAAATTTATTTTAGGAAATGTCTGACTAGTTTAGCCAAGTTGGTATCAGATAAATGTGACTTTTGCGGTGTTATAGTAAAAAGTTGTTACTTTGAGCGAAAATGTTTGGATCTAGTGTCCAATATCGTCTCTTGTGAGACAAATACAAATAAGAACTGGTATTTATTGGAAAATTTTTTGTGTCAATTATTTCAATTTTTGTTGTTAAAATTTAAAAATTTAAAAAATTTTAAACAATTGATTTTGTATCAATTTAATGAGAATGTTTACGAGGTATTGTCGCTTAAATTCGAATGTCTAGCCAGATGTCTTTATTTTATTCAGTCTTTGTTAAACATTGATTCTATATACTTTGTAAACTCACTTCAGGATTAATTAGTTTTTATTTAACTAAATAAAATTTTTGATTAGTTTATTTTACTTTTATTTATTTCCTTCCAATAACTAAAAATTGCATGTCAAAAAAGTAAAATTATTCAACACATTTTTTATAAAGTAAAATTTATGCTTTTAGAACATCATTATTATTTAAGTTGAAAATTTTGTTAAATTAAAAAAAAAAATATTACATTTTTTTATAACTTTATAATTTCAAGCACTTTAAGAAATAATTTAATACTGTAAAATGTTTAATGCAAAAACATTTTAAAAAACTAAATTATATCATTTAGTAAAAAAGTTATTTAAACTTTTTTAAATTGAAAAGATCGAATTGAAACGAACTTCATAACCCCTTGACTAATTTTATTTTATTTTTGTTCAAACAGAAAAAATAATCACAGTCAAATCTCATTATAACTAATCTTTATAAAAATAAAAAAAATCAGTTTAACGAAAAAAAAAATGGGAACGGAAACGTATTAGATCCAAGAGAATTAGGATTTTAATTCTTATTTGATATTATTACTAGATAAATTTTCACAAACAATTTAATCCTTTTTTGATTAAAATACCTTGATATAACAAATTGGCAAAAAAAAATGTTTTTTTGTGCTAATCAGGAATTAGTATGTAGTGACACAATATTCCCATCTTTTTTGTAGCACTTAAATATATTTACAATAAAAAATAATGATTTTTATTTCTTTGATTTTTATCTGCTTTAAAATTAACTCATAAAAAAGACAAAAAAAACTCAAAATTGTTTCCGTGGAAGATAAAAAAAAGATACAAATAAAATCGCATAAAAAAGAAACACAGTGAAACATGCTTTTTTGGACATTTTTTAATCTAAAATAAATTTTCATAGACAAAAAATAAATGATCAAAATAAGATTTAAATTAAATATTTATTTACTTGATTTTAAAAAGAAATTATGAAAATTTGATTTTAGGTAAAAATGTGCAACATAGTTGATTACATTTTTTAATAGCTTTTTTTGAGAAATTATTTTTATCTTAAATTTTAGTTTTTCAAAACCTAAAATATATATTTTTTTTAATTTTCCCTGAATTTGACAGTACCACACTATTATAATGGATTAAAATCAATTTGTTTTTTATAGATTCCAATTTATTTTGGTTCATTAAAATTAAACATTTTTATATTAATCTGAATAAATTGTTTTGCTACATATAAACTGAGTTTTATTTTAGCTTACAGTGAACAAGATTAGATTATAATTAAAATAACCACCTGTATTTAACTTTATAATAAATTATTTTGTTTACACCAAATTCAGATTATAAAATTAAATTTTTCTGCTCAATTCCTCTTAACTTCATCCTCAAGATTTGGATAAAAACTAACTAACTCAACATGATTTTATTTATAAAAATTGAAAATAAGTATTATTTGGTTATTTTTTAAGAATTTATCCAACATTTTTTCCTATTTAATTGGTATTGAAAAAGTCTTTAAAAGAAATTACTTGCAAATTTAATTAAAAAATGATAATAAAAAGTGAGGTTTAATGTAATGATGTTGGTTTTTTTTGGTTTGGTGGTTAGCCAAAAATTGGTTAACCAAAATTAAGTTAAAATTTGTTTTTGTAAATTTTCGTTATGGTTTCAAATATTCAAGTAAATTATTATTTAAAAAAAGACAAATATTTCATCTAAATGGTTTATTGAAAAGTATTCTTCAAGATTAAATTTGAAAAAAAAAACTATAATTAATTGTTTTAATAACAAAAAATAAATAAAATTAAAAAAAATATAATTACATAATTTGAAAAATAAAAAGAAAATATTAGATTTCAAGTGCTAAATTAATCAATGTTAAATTAATCTAAAATAAATTTGGTTTAATTTTTTGTGTTTGAATTACAAAATGTATCCAATGTTGAAATAACATTGAAAAAGTGTGATGTTTTAAATAAAAAAATAATTTTAAGTTAATATTACAAACATGAAAAACATTGTTATTTTTTTAGAAATTTTATCATTGGGTTAATTAAATGATGATTCTTAACAAAATATTTTTAAAAAATTTAAAAAATTGAGTCTTTGTTGAAATTCGTCAAACGAGTGTCATTTATCACTAAAGTCAAAATTTAAAAAAAAAAAAATAAAGTATTTCGAATCTAGTCGGTTAGGTTAACTATGGTTCATCTATTACTAGAACAATTCTTGTTCTCAATTTTTGAACTCTTAGTTCACCTAATCTAAAAATTGTTCAACTATTTTGATATTTTTTCATCTATTAAGAAAAAAAATACAAAATGTCATATTAACAAAAATAATAATTCAATTGACTAATAAAAATTTAAAAATTAGATAGAATAAAAAAATGATTAGATATACAATTTAAAGTTGGGCGGAGAAGGTAAATTTTGCGAAATAGATGAATGATGAACAATGGTTCACTTGATCGAGTTTTTAAACGGTTGAATATTAATTAAAATCTAAATGAATTTTTTATCTTTTTTTTCATTTTATATATTTTTTATCTTGTTTAACTTTTTCTTTTTATATTTTTATTCTGAAGGAGCATTAGCTCGTTACAGATAAACAAATAAATAAATAATTTAAAAGTTAAAAAAAGAATTTTTTTATATTCGAAACAATAAAATATTTGAAACATCAAACTTTTTCAATGTTATTTCAACATTAGATACATTTTGTAATTCAAACATAAAAAATTAAACCATATTGGAATTGGCCGAATTTAGATAGTCTTTCTTCTTACAGTCAACCATCTTTAACACCTCGTCATTTAACCACTCGGTCTTTTTCTTCGCCTTTTTTCCACACAATTCTGAAGCAGTTTTGGTCAGCAAATTTTGCATTATGTTCTACTGTGTTTCTATGGAGCTTTCCCTATCTTGGATAGACTCTAATCTGTTCTTAAGTTGCGTCTCGAATTCCTGACGCACCAAAATGTCATTCTAAGAGAGAGAGGCATTAACGATTTAAAAATTTACACTTTGGACAGTACTTGAAACCTCTAGCTGAACTTCGATTGTCAAGCTGCGATTCGGAGCAATCGAATTATTCTTAAGAGCTGATCTTTCTTTTTTTTCGACTCCGTTTTCCATTATCTTCGAACACCAAGTCAAAAATCGGTAATTTGTTTAAGTTCAAAAATTTCGAGATGCCTATTGTGTTCATTTGAAGTATTTTTGCCAATTATAACATGAAAAAGTGCTCGATTCCGAATTGATTTTAACCACAATAAATTTTTTACTTCATTCAAATAAATCATCAAATTCTAGCCAACATCTTATTTTGTCCATAACTCTTTTCACTGAGCCTTTGTAATATCGGACGTCAATTCGGAAGTTGTACACTTAAAGAACTTCTTCGAGCGAATATATGACAATTCGTTTTCTCAGTTTAATCCAATTGATTCTATATTTAAAATCAACGTATAATGAAAACTAAGCACACTTTTTTTTTGAATTATTAGAGCTCCATGTAATTGAAAAACATGGCTAAGTTTTTATGAATTTATTTAGATTTTTTTATGAAATATGATAGTTTCTTGCTATGCCGTCAAAAACGGATCGTTAAAAGAAACAACAAGTGATTTTTTTATTCTTCTTTTATTTAATAAATCGTAACTCTATTTAAATATATACGAAACAATCATATACTATAATAGTAGCAGCTAGTATCTTACACAACTAACTTTAAAGTTAGTCGATACAACACTCGCCTACATTATACATAAGCATACTTAAATAAACTTCAACTACTAACACTCTTGGTTCGACTTTTTAAACTGAGTCAGAGATATGTTGGAGCAGGGCTGAGTCATTCTGTTACAAGAATATAAAGAAAGTTTCGAATAAAGACATATCGATATACTCTAAAATCAATTTATTTTTTTTTAATTTTTTTTAGCCTTTTTCATTCAGTTTTAATTTGTTTGTAATGTGAAAGGGCTTTAGCTCGACACAGATGATGAAATAAATAATTAATTTAATTCAATTTTGAATTTGTAACAATTATATAAGATTAAAGAAGTTATTTATTATTTTTATGTTTATATTTAATTTTTAATTTTTTTAAATAAATTGAGCATTATCAGAAAAAACAAATTTTTTTTATACTTATTTTTATTTATTGCAATACTTTAATGATATCAAAAATTTTGTACTGGCTTATGAAAAATAAACGTTTATAAAATCAAACTCAAACAAAATTGGGGTCACACAAAGGGTATTAATAAGTTGCTCTCAAGAGTTGTCAAAAGCACTCGCCATCATTTTCAGCAAATCATTAAATGAGAGAGACGTACCGGATGAATGGAGGAAAGCGAACATTTTTCCATTGTACAAGAAAGGGAGTAAACTCACGGCGTCAAATTACAGACCAGTTTCCTTGACATCAGTATGTTGTAAGGTAATGGAAGGAATAGTTAGAAATTGGATAACAGCACATTTAAACAAGTACAGTTTGATCTCTAGTAGACAGCGTGGTTTTGTTCAACTTAAGGCGTGTGTAACTAATAGCGTAATAACCTTTTGGAGTGTCAGCATAAGGTGTCGATGAGCGTGGGTAATAATAAGTGGGTGGATGTACTATACACGGACTTTGAGAAGGCTTTTGATATGGTTTCACATAGGAAACTACTCATCAAGTTAAGAGCGTATGGAATATGTGGTAAACTGCTCGACTGTATTAAGGCATTCTTGAGCTATAGAAGGCAAAAAGTGGTTATGGGCACGTCGGAACCAGGGTGGAGAAATATTACAAGTGGTGTGCCTCAAGGATAAGTATTAAGTCCCTTACTTTTCGTGATATATATCAATGACTTGCCAGACAAAATAAATAACATAATGGAGATGAACGCTGATTATAGTAAGGTGATTTCAGAGGGGAACGAAATGTCACAATCAGATTTACAATCAGATATAAATGAAATAGATAACTAGTGCAAGAAGTGGTCAATGTCCTTAAACAGTAATAAATGCAAAATCATGCATTACGGGAAGAAGAACCCAAGAAACAAATATTACATTCAGATCTGAGTATTATGGTTTCAAATGATGGGAAGCATAGTAAACATGTAGAAGCGGCGGTATTTAAAGCTAACAGTGCTTTAGGTAGAATGAGGAAAACTTTCAAATTTTTTAATAAAGAGCTGTTTTAAAAAGCTGTACCCAGCTTTCGTCAGAACGCATTTAGAATTCGCTTCGGTGGTATGGAATTCTATGACTAGAAGTGAAATTAAAAAGGTCGAGGGAATCCAGAAAAGGGCGACTAAGATGGTAATTGAATTAAGAGGATTAGAGTACGAAGAAAGACTTAGGGAGCTTGGTTTAACAGACCTGGAAACAAGAAGGAAAAGAGGGGACTTATTACAAATATTTAAGATAACGAAAGGGTTCGAGAAGGTAGATTTGGATATAAGAGAGAATGAGGGAGTAAGTGCAGGAGACAAGCAGGCAGGAGACACAATAGCCAAATAACAAGGGATAAGCAAGGAGGGACAATTAGGGATAAGTTCTTACTTAACCGAACAGCTACAACCTGGAACATTTTACCCTCTGAAATAGTAGGGACTGATACGGTCAATCAGTTTAAGACCAAAATTGATAGACATATAAAGTCGGAGACCTGGAGAAAATCTGTTTACAGAATCTGATACTGAGGAACTTTGACTTAATGCAACGACGATTTCGCATTTGAATTGGAAGATAAAGGTGGATACTATTTGGAAGACTGTCAGATAGCTGAGTTAAAGGCATCTCGTGAAGAAGTCATGGTAACCCGAACTGGTCTTTTAAAGTATGCAATTAATCAAGAATAAGCTTTGAGATTGTGGAATATGTCCCTTGAATGGATAAAAAATTATATTAAATAAATTCATTGTGAATCTTTAGCTTTTTATTTATTTAATTATATTTTTAAATAAATATTTTTGCTTAAAGATTAATTAATCTACAAAAAAAAAATTTGTCGAAAAATTTGGCAAATTGAAGTTCATGATCAAATTTAAATTTCAAATCAAAATTTTTAGTTTTTGATTTAAATAAAATGCTTTTTTTTTTTTCAATTTTTTTAATTAAAAATTACTAAACTTTATTAAACATGATTTGTTTAATCTATGCTTAGATAGAAAATTATTTGAATTTTTTATCTAAAGTAAATTAAAATCTTAATCAATATTTTGAGATTTTGCAAGACAAAATTTAACTTTGTTTCGACGTAATATATTTTTATTAATATTAAAATATCATTTAAAGCCATAATTTGGATACTTAAATATGGATTTTAAATTTGTCTATAAACTTTTCAAATAAAGATTTTAGAAAAATCAATTAAAAATCAATCAGAAATAAAAGATTTGTTTTTTTTCAATTAAAATAATAAACATCTTATGTTTAATTAAAAAAATATTAAAAAAAGATAATTTGAACAATTTTATTAAGATTATAATCTATTAAATTTTGATCATTTGATCATGATCATGAACTTCAATTTTCCGAAAAATTTTACAGAAAAACTAAATGTAAAAAATTAACTTCTGCATTTGTTCTTCGATTGATGAAGTTCATTAGCAATGTATAAGATAATTTATTTGGATACATGCGTATTCATGTTTGTTTTTTCTTTTCTCGGAATGAAAATTTTTAAATATTTGAATTTTTAAATAGTCAAAATGATTTAAGCTAATTTGTCAAGTTTTTAAGCTCCTTTAGATTAAAAACTAATAATAACGAAAGAAGTTAATAAAAAATATGGAAAATTTTAAATAGAAAAACCATTAAAATTAGAATAAGGAAGAAAATGAGTCAATAATCAAAAGCCAAATATAATAATCAAAGGCATTCACGATCCAGTAGGAGAAATTCAAGGACATCAATAAAGAATGACAAATCAATTGACTAGATGCTACAATAATTAATTCATTATTTATAAAAATTATTTTTATTAGAATGATTTATTTTGTTATAGCTCTTTTTTATTAATATTAATAAAAAAGAATATTCTTCGGCTATTTTTTTTATTTAGTTATTACAATTTTACCAGACTTGTTTTTAAGTAACAGTTGTACATCTAAGTCACAAAAATTTAAGTCAAAATTATGACTTGAACATAATTTTTTTCTTTAAGTCAAAAATATGACTTGAACATAATTTTTCCCCTGATACTAAAAAACGATACAAAAGAAAACAAAAAATTGGGTAAAAATCGGCTTTTTTAAAAAAATCTCGAGACTAAATTTTTTTTTTTGAAGAAAAAAAATGGAAGTGATTTTGGAGTAAGTATTTTATTAAAATTTTTTTATTAAAATAAATGTAAAATTGTGTTGTTTACAAAAGTGTTATTAAAAAAAAATTATTAAACACATATTTGATTTTAAGTAAAAAATACATTGTGCAACATTGTGCAACAATGTGCAACATTTTCGGTTCCATTTTTTAAATAGCTTTTTTTGAGAAATTATTTTTATCTTTAATTATAGTTTTTCAAAACCTAAAATATATTTTTTTTTAATTTTCACTGAATTTGACAGTGCCACACTATTGTAATGAATTAAAATCAATTTGTTTTTTATAGATTCCCATTTATTATGGTTCATTAAAATTAAATATTTTTATATTAATCTGAAGAAATTGTTTTGCTACACATAAAGTGAGTTTTATTTTAGCTTACAGTGAACAAGTTTAGATTATAATTAAAATAACCACCTGTATTTAACTTTATAATAAATTATTTTGTTTAAAGCAAATTCAGATTATAAAATTAAATTTTTCTGCTCAATTCCTCTTAACTTCATCCTCAAGATTAGGATAAAAATTTGATTAACGCAACATGATTTTATTTATGAAAATTAAAAAATAAATAACTAAGTATTTTTTTGTTATTTTTTAAGAATTTTTCCAACGTTTTTTTGGTATTGAAAAAGTCTATAAAAGAAATTACTTGCTAATTCAATTATATAATAATAAATTTTTATTTAAAAAAAGAAAAATATTTCATTCAATTGGTTTATTGAAAAGTATTCTAGTATTCTAGTAGAAAGATTAAATATGAAAAAAAACTATAATTAATTTTTTTAATTAATTACAAAAATTTAATTACTTAATTTGAAAAATAAAAATAAAATATTAAATTTCATGTGCTTAATTAATCTAAAATGAATTTGGTTTAATTTTTAGTGTTTGAATTACAAAATGTATCCAATGTTGAAGTAACATTGAAAAAGTGCGATGTTTTAAAAAAAAATAATAAAAAATAATTTTAAGTTAATATTACAAACATGAAAACCTTTGTTATTTTTTTAGAAATTTTGACATTGGGTTTGTTAAATGATTATTCTTGACATAATATTTGTAGTTTAAAAAATTATCTTCGCTCTTTATTCCATTTTTATAAATTTAGTCTTTGTTGAAATGCGTCAAACGAACGTCAATTATCACTAAAGTCAAAATTTTCAAAGAAAAAAACAAAGTATCGAATCTATTCCGTTAGGTAACTATTGATCATCATTACTGGAACAATTCTTGTTCTCAGTTTTTTGAACTATTAGTTCATCTAATCTAAAAATTGTTCAGCTATTTTGATATTTTTTCATCTATTTTGAAAAAAAAACTAAATTTCATATTCACATAAATAATAATTCAATTGATTAATAAAAATTTAAAAACAAGATAGAATAAAAAAATGATTATATAAACAATTTAAAGTTGGAGGGTGTGATGAGGACATCACTGTGTATGTACTCGGTTGGCTGTGCAGTTGCATGCACTCGTCTGAATCAGGAGACGATGTGCGTGTGGAGCGCAGGCGAGACCGTGCATACACTCGTTCCCTGCACACTGACATGCGCACGTCTTAATGAATAGGCGAGCCACATGTTGTATGCATTTTGCGCTTATTACGCTTGCGACATGATAATGTTGCTTGCGCATTATGCGGCTAGCAATTAATGTTAATTGCTAGATTTTATTAAGTATTTTTTAATATATATTTTTATATACATATTTCTTTTTATATACATAATGTAATTTGTATTTCCGCCCGGTGTCCAGTCTACGACGACAACCGGGCCCGGTTTTCTTTTTAGATTAAACAAATAAATATTGGTGAACCTTAATTAGTTTTAGTGGGAATCTATTAGATATGAGAAAAAATTTATGCGAAAAAATTATGCGAATTTTTTTTTATTTTAATTGAATAAAGGTTAAGTGAAAAAAACAATCTGATTTATGAGAATTTTTAATTGTTAAACTTGTGACAAAAATGAAAAAATTATGCAGAAATATTTTTATTTAATTAGTGAAAAAAAGTTAATTTTATATTTATGATATTCAATTTTACAATTATTAACTATTATTCGATAAAAAAGTTTAATGTCTAATTATTTTCAGTCTCTGAATCATTTGAAATTATCTCTTTTTGTTTGTTAACAAAAATTTCAATTAAACCATCCAAAAAATCAAATTGAGAACTCTTCACGTAAGTTTGAAGATGTGCCTTTATTCTCTCATCTTTAAGCCTTTCTTTCTTACATCTTTCAAAAAATTTGCCAGCTTTTATCTCATCAAATAATTGTTCAGTTAAACGTTGCTCTTTATGCAAGTGCTTTAACAATTTATTTAAATTTGGATGGCTTATAATGTCCTGTGCCAAAGATTTGTGTCAAGCCTCAATATTATTGTTGGTTCTGGGAATCGACTAATTCATTAATATTATAAACAGTTGTTGTAACATTATCAGCATCATCAATTCCATCTGAATCACTTGACGAATAGTTGACAATTAGCTTTCTGAAATTAAAAGCCAAATCATTATAAATATTCAATTCTTTAGATGATTCCAGATCGAAACTGTCGCAAGGTTTAAGAGCTTTGGAACCCTTGTCTTTGTCAGGTGTTGATTTGTACAGCATTTCTTCATGGTCCTGCTCGTCCCCTTGTCTTTTTATTTCATTAGAAAATGTTCCAAGATAATTTTTTTGTATTGGTAAATATCTTGGAACATTTCTATTTCTAAGCCTAATTGGAGAATCAATTTTTTCATTCATCATTTATTTCTTTTTGAAAAAAAGCGCTATTAAATTCATCATTGCTTATAATTTATTTTAAATCAAAATTCACATTACTTATTTCTCATAAGTTATTTCACTTGCATATTCAATTTTTTTTCTCATAAAACATTTTCGCATAAACTAATTGACAAAAAATTTGTCTTTTTCACATAATATTTTTCGCATATCTAATATAGTGCCGTTTTAGTTGTTCACTTCATTACAGAGGGGGTAGGTAAAATTTGCGAAATAGATGAATTTATGTTTCCCAAACAAACAAAGTCTAAAAGTTCTTCATCTATTTGACGTTTGATCACCTAATTCTATTTTGGTCCACTTTTACGTGAACAACAAAATTAAGTGAACTTATAGTCCACATAACAAGAGAACAAGAATTGTTCGCATAATAGGTGAACAATGGTTCACAATATTGAGTTTTTAAACGATTGAATATTAATTAAAATGTACAAATAAACAAATAAATAAATAAATTATTTAAATGTTAAAAAAAGAATTTTTTCAATGAATTTATATTTTTTCCGAAAACACTTCCAATTTTAATTAAAATTTTTTTTTTTATTTGAAAAATATATTTGAAACTTTTATGATTAAAAAATATTTATAGATAATTATACTTTTTTTGCTATTGAGTCTCTTAAATTTTATCAAAAATTGTGTAATTTTACGAAAATTTACGTATGAATACGTTAAAATACTTGTAGTAAAATCGTTTCAAAATGCTTACGGACACTAAGAAAGGATATTGGTAAAAAAATGTAAAATTGTCTTCTTTTACAATTTTTTTATTTTAAGTCTTTTTAAATAACTTTATTTTATTTTGATGACCTATATTTTCATTCCAATTTTACCAAATTTCACCAAAAATTGTGTAATCTTACGTAAAATTAAGCTAGGAAAGTAGAAATTATTGTATTTTTTCATTATAAAATTAATTTTAAAATTTTGGAAAAGATGCTAATTTTACAAATTTTTACCAATAACCTCTTTTTATGGCCGTAAGCATTTTGGAAAGATTCGATATACAGAAGGCTTGATATAAATCATTTCAATGTCTTTAAAAATTTTTATTTCAAGAAAAAATTGCAATATGGAATTACCTCGCACGCTTTTCAGTATCAAAAAATAACCCTTTAATTGTTGGTTTGATTATTTTGAAAAGAACGTGTTGGATAACTGCATCTACAAAATCTTAATTGTTCAGTAATTATTTTCTTTGCTCAATCGCGGTTATAAATAAATTTAGAATTCTTTCTAAAATTTTACCAAGACATGTGAATAATGTCATTGGTCTTAACTATGATAATTCATTCATGGTGAGCTTTCTTTAAGCTAAATAACTCAATCGAGCTAATTTTTAATCGAAAAAATATAGAAAATTTCATTCTTTTTATTATGTTAAAAAAAACCTTTTCACATCTTAAAAAAACATTAAGACTAAAGCAAGTTTAACTACTTTCCGCTCAACCTGCAGATTGAAGAATTGTGAACAATTTTATATTGTAGTTGTTTTTTTGTCAACTACAGATTTGTATGATATTGTTAGAATTGTAAATTTAAAATGAGTTTCATTAAAAAAAAGGGCAGATTGAATGATCAAATTTAAACAATAATGCTTTAAAGTTATCACTAAAAGAAAGTTATTAAGTAATTTTTGATTTTGAATTTTAAATTTTATTCAGAAGCGTATTTTTAAAGTAAACATTCAATATTAAATTAAATTTTTATATCTGCAAATCTCTGCGAATATTTTTGTATGCAGAATAATTTAAAAAATTTTAGTATGATGAAACATGGTTTGCTACACATGAAAATACTAAAATTTTTTATAAAACCTTTTTAAGGAAAATTGTTGAACATGATCATGAAAGTTTGATCATCAAGTTCAATTTGCCAAAATAAGCTCCATTAAACTTTTTATTCTCTAAAAAATGAAAAAAATTACTCAAAAATAATATCTCTTGTGTGTTGAAAAGTTTTAAAAAGGAAAATGTTAACTTAATAGCAGGAGTAGTTACTGTGGTTATTTTGTGACTTTTGAACAACTCTGGGTATTACCTTTTTTCGGTTTACTGCGCACCATTACACACTTTTGATTTATCACTACACACCTTCAAACACCTTGTAAATATTGAAAGAGAATTAAAAGATCTATAAGTCAGAACCTTGATTGCAAGACGAGTCAATTAAAATCACATTTCAAGTTAAGTCAAAAGGCTTTTATTTAAAAAAAAAAATTTAAAGTCAAGTCAAATAACTTTTTTAAAAAAAAAAAAAAAATTTCAAGCCATGTCGCTTACTTGACTTTGAAAAGACTTTAAAATGACTTTTTTTTTGACTTTTGCACAAATCTTATTTTAAGTGATGATTATTAAATGTGATGATATATTTAAAAGAAACTTTCAATTTTAATTTGTTTTGAATAATTTCCAAAATATCATGTCAAAATCAAAAATTTCATGATAAACGTTTTTTTTAAATAAAAATTTTGTAGATTTTTAAATTGTTTTTATTCAATTTATAATCACGTATGTTACAATATATTTAAATTAATCTGACGTTAAATAATAACTTTTAAATAAGAATAAGCAAAATTATCTCTGATTTCTCTTTTTTTTTGATGTGTGTAATCACAGTTTTTTTATCAAATTCGTCATTTCTTAAACATTTAAAGCTATTTACTTAAGTATTATTTCGATGTAGATATTTTTCTAAGAAAATATGAAATTTTACATCATAAATTAGTATAAATAAAGAAGACTTTGACAAGTCTTCTTAATTTAAAAAAAAAAGAATTTATAGATTAAAATGAGTGAGAAAAAATTCAACAGAAATTCGACAGCGTTTGAAGTAATTGAAGGCCACGATTTGACCGGATATGAAATTATAGTCACAGGTGCATCGTCCGGCATAGGAGTTGAGACAGCAAGAGCTTTCTCAAAAGCTGGAGCTAGAGTAGTTTTAGCCGCACGAAACATGCAGCTTTTAGAAACAGTTGCCGATGAAATTAGAAAAACAACTAGTAATGATAAAATTGAAATTGAGAAATTAGAATTAGATTCTTTAAAAAGTGTTAATGAATTTGTTCAGAGATATCTAAGCAAAAATAGACCTCTGCATATATTGGTCAACAATGCAGGAGTAATGGCAAGTCCATTTGAATTAACAAAAGACGGCTTTGAGCTTCAGTTTGGCACCAATCATCTAGGACATTTTGCTTTGACTCTTGGTCTTATACCAGCTTTGAAAAAAGGATCAAGTTCAAGTGGTAGAAAATCAAGAGTTATTTCGCTTTCATCTCTAGCTCACGTCATATCAGACATAGATTTAGATGATCCAAATTTTAAAAATCGTTCATACGATCCTTGGGTGTCCTATGGTCAATCAAAAACTGCCAATATCTTATTTTCAGTGGCTTTGACAAAGTTGTATTCAAGTGAAGGAATTATATCGTATTCGGTGATGCCTGGTGGTATTTACACTCCATTACAAAGACACATGTCAGAAGAAGATAAATTGAGATTGGGTGTGACAGATTCACAGGGAAATGTTAATCCTAACTTTAAAACAGTTGAACAAGGTGCGAGTACAAGTGTATGGGCAGCTGTCGCATTTGAATTGGAAGATAAAGGTGGATACTATTTGGAAGACTGTCAGATAGCTGAGTTAAAGGCATCTCGTGAAGAAGTCATGGTAACCCGAACTGGTCTTTTAAAGTATGCAATTAATCAAGAAAAAGCTTTGAGATTGTGGAATATGTCCCTTGAATGGATAAAAAATTATATTAAATAAATTCATTGTGAATCTTTAGCTTTATATTTATTTAATTATATTTTTAAATAAATATTTTTGCTTAAAGATTAATTAATCTACAAAAAAAAAATTTGTCGAAAAATTTGGCAAATTGAAGTTCATGATCAAATTTAAATTTCAAATCAAAATTTTTAGTTTTTGATTTAAATAAAATGCTTTTTTTTTTTTTCAATTTTTTTAATTAAAAATTACTAAACTTTATTAAACATGATTTGTTTAATCTATGCTTAGATAGAAAATTATTTGAATTTTTTATCTAAAGTAAATTAAAATCTTAATCAATATTTTGAGATTTTGCAAGACAAAATTTAACTTTGTTTCGACGTAATATATTTTTATTAATATTAAAATATCATTTAAAGCCATAATTTGGATACTTAAATATGGATTTTAAATTTGTCTATAAACTTTTCAAATAAAGATTTTAGAAAAATCAATTAAAAATCAATCAGAAATAAAAGATTTGTTTTTTTTCAATTAAAATAATAAACATCTTATGTTTAATTAAAAAAATATTAAAAAAAGATAATTTGAACAATTTTATTAAGATTATAATCTATTAAATTTTGATCATTTGATCATGATCATGAACTTCAATTTTCCGAAAAATTTTACAGAAAAACTAAATGTAAAAAATTAACTTCTGCATTTGTTCTTCGATTGATGAAGTTCATTAGCAATGTATAAGATAATTTATTTGGATACATGCGTATTCATGTTTGTTTTTTCTTTTCTCGGAATGAAAATTTTTAAATATTTGAATTTTTAAATAGTCAAAATGATTTAAGCTAATTTGTCAAGTTTTTAAGCTTCTTTAGATTAAAAACTAAAAATAACGAAAGAAGTTAATAAAAAATATGGAAAATTTTAAATAGAAAAACCATCAAAATTAGAATAAGGAAGAAAATGAGTCAATAATCAAAAGCCAAATATAATAATCAAAGGCATTCACGATCCAGTAGGAGAAATTCAAGGACATCAATAAAGAATGGCAAATCAATTGACTAGATGCTACAATAATTAATTCATTATTTATAAAAATTATTTTTATTAGAATGATTTATTTTGTTATAGCTCTTTTTTATTAATATTAATAAAAAAGAATATTCTTCGGCTATTTTTTTTATTTAGTTATTACAATTTTACCAGACTTGTTTTTAAGTAACAGTTGTACATCTAAGTCACAAAAATTTAAGTCAAAATTATGACTTGAACATAATTTTTTTCTTTAAGTCAAAAATATGACTTGAACATAATTTTTCCCCTGATACTAAAAAAAGATACAAAAGAAAACAAAAAATTGGGTAAAAATCGGCTTTTTTAAAAAAATCTCGAGACTAAATTTTTTTTTTGAAGAAAAAAAATGGAAGTGATTTTGGAGTAAGTATTTTATTAAAATTTTTTTATTAAAATAAATGTAAAATTGTGTTGTTTACAAAAGTGTTATTAAAAAAAAATTATTAAACACATATTTGATTTTAAGTAAAAAATACATTGTGCAACATTGTGCAACAATGTGCAACATTTTCGGTTCCATTTTTTAAATAGCTTTTTTTGAGAAATTATTTTTATCTTTAATTATAGTTTTTCAAAACCTAAAATATATTTTTTTTTAATTTTCACTGAATTTGACAGTGCCACACTATTGTAATGAATTAAAATCAATTTGTTTTTTATAGATTCCCATTTATTATGGTTCATTAAAATTAAATATTTTTATATTAATCTGAAGAAATTGTTTTGCTACACATAAAGTGAGTTTTATTTTAGCTTACAGTGAACAAGTTTAGATTATAATTAAAATAACCACCTGTATTTAACTTTATAATAAATTATTTTGTTTAAAGCAAATTCAGATTATAAAATTAAATTTTTCTGCTCAATTCCTCTTAACTTCATCCTCAAGATTAGGATAAAAATTTGATTAACGCAACATGATTTTATTTATGAAAATTAAAAAATAAATAACTAAGTATTTTTTTGTTATTTTTTAAGAATTTTTCCAACGTTTTTTTGGTATTGAAAAAGTCTATAAAAGAAATTACTTGCTAATTCAATTATATAATAATAAATTTTTATTTAAAAAAAGAAAAATATTTCATTATTGGTTTATTGAAAAGTATTCTAGTATTCTAGTAGAAAGATTAAATTTGAAAAAAAAACTATAATTAATTTTTTTAATTAATTACAAAAATTTAATTACTTAATTTGAAAAATAAAAATAAAATATTAAATTTCATGTGCTTAATTAATCTAAAATGAATTTGGTTTAATTTTTAGTGTTTGAATTACAAAATGTATCCAATGTTGAAGTAACATTGAAAAAGTGCGATGTTTTAAAAAAAAATAATAAAAAATAATTTTAAGTTAATATTACAAACATGAAAACCTTTGTTATTTTTTTAGAAATTTTGACATTGGGTTTGTTAAATGATTATTCTTGACATAATATTTGTAGTTTAAAAAATTATCTTCGCTCTTTATTCCATTTTTATAAATTTAGTCTTTGTTGAAATGCGTCAAACGAACGTCAATTATCACTAAAGTCAAAATTTTCAAAGAAAAAAACAAAGTATCGAATCTATTCCGTTAGGTAACTATTGATCATCATTACTGGAACAATTCTTGTTCTCAGTTTTTTGAACTATTAGTTCATCTAATCTAAAAATTGTTCAGCTATTTTGATATTTTTTCATCTATTTTGAAAAAAAAACTAAATTTCATATTCACATAAATAATAATTCAATTGATTAATAAAAATTTAAAAACAAGATAGAATAAAAAAATGATTATATAAACAATTTAAAGTTGGAGGGTGTGATGAGGACATCACTGTGTATGTACTCGGTTGGCTGTGCAGTTGCATGCACTCGTCTGAATCAGGAGACGATGTGCGTGTGGAGCGCAGGCGAGACCGTGCATACACTCGTTCCCTGCACACTGACATGCGCACGTCTTAATGAATAGGCGAGCCACATGTTGTATGCATTTTGCGCTTATTACGCTTGCGACATGATAATGCTGCTTGCGCATTATGCGGCTAGCAATTAATGTTAATTGCTAGATTTTATTAAGTATTTTTTAATATATATTTTTATATACATATTTCTTTTTATATACATAATGTAATTTGTATTTCCGCCCGGTGTCCAGTCTACGACGACAACCGGGCCCGGTTTTCTTTTTAAATTAAACAAATAAATATTGGTGAACCTTAATTAGTTTTAGTGGGAATCTATTAGATATGAGAAAAAATTTATGCGAAAAAATTATGCGAATTTTTTTTTATTTTAATTGAATAAAGGTTAAGTGAAAAAAACAATCTGATTTATGAGAATTTTTAATTGTTAAACTTGTGACAAAAATGAAAAAATTATGCAGAAATATTTTTATTTAATTAGTGAAAAAAAGTTAATTTTATATTTATGATATTCAATTTTACAATTATTAACTATTATTCGATAAAAAAGTTTAATGTCTAATTATTTTCAGTCTCTGAATCATTTGAAATTATCTCTTTTTGTTTGTTAACAAAAATTTCAATTAAACCATCCAAAAAATCAAATTGAGAACTCTTCACGTAAGTTTGAAGATGTGCCTTTATTCTCTCATCTTTAAGCCTTTCTTTCTTACATCTTTCAAAAAATTTGCCAGCTTTTATCTCATCAAATAATTGTTCAGTTAAACGTTGCTCTTTATGCAAGTGCTTTAACAATTTATTTAAATTTGGATGGCTTATAATGTCCTGTGCCAAAGATTTGTGTCAAGCCTCAATATTATTGTTGGTTCTGGGAATCGACTAATTCATTAATATTATAAACAGTTGTTGTAACATTATCAGCATCATCAATTCCATCTGAATCACTTGACGAATAGTTGACAATTAGCTTTCTGAAATTAAAAGCCAAATCATTATAAATATTCAATTCTTTAGATGATTCCAGATCGAAACTGTCGCAAGGTTTAAGAGCTTTGGAACCCTTGTCTTTGTCAGGTGTTGATTTGTACAGCATTTCTTCATGGTCCTGCTCGTCCCCTTGTCTTCTTATTTCATTAGAAAATGTTCCAAGATAATTTTTTTGTATTGGTAAATATCTTGGAACATTTCTATTTCTAAGCCTAATTGGAGAATCAATTTTTTCATTCATCATTTATTTCTTTTTGAAAAAAAGCGCTATTAAATTCATCATTGCTTATAATTTATTTTAAATCAAAATTCACATTAATTATTTCTCATAAGTTATTTCACTTGCATATTCAATTTTTTTTCTCATAAAACATTTTCGCATAAACTAATTGACAAAAAATTTGTCTTTTTCACATAATATTTTTCGCATATCTAATATAGTGCCGTTTTAGTTGTTCACTTCATTACAGAGGGGGTAGGTAAAATTTGCGAAATAGATGAATTTATGTTTCCCAAACAAACAAAGTCTAAAAGTTCTTCATATATTTGACGTTTGATCACCTAATTCTATTTTGGTCCACTTTTACGTGAACAACAAAATTAAGTGAACTTATAGTCCACATAACAAGAGAACAAGAATTGTTCGCATAATAGGTGAACAATGGTTCACAATATTGAGTTTTTAAACGATTGAATATTAATTAAAATGTACAAATAAACAAATAAATAAATAAATTATTTAAATGTTAAAAAAAGAATTTTTTCAATGAATTTATATTTTTTCCGAAAACACTTCCAATTTTAATTAAAATTTTTTTTTTTATTTGAAAAATATATTTGAAACTTTTATGATTAAAAAATATTTATAGATAATTATACTTTTTTTGCTATTGAGTCTCTTAAATTTTATCAAAAATTGTGTAATTTTACGAAAATTTACGTATGAATACGTTAAAATACTTGTAGTAAAATCGTTTCAAAATGCTTACGGACACTAAGAAAGGATATTGGTAAAAAAATGTAAAATTGTCTTCTTTTACAAATTTTTTTATTTTAAGTCTTTTTAAATAACTTTATTTTATTTTGATGACCTATATTTTCATTCCAATTTTACCAAATTTCACCAAAAATTGTGTAATCTTACGTAAAATTAAGCTAGGAAAGTAGAAATTATTGTATTTTTTCATTATAAAATTAATTTTAAAATTTTGGAAAAGATGCTAATTTTACAAATTTTTACCAATAACCTCTTTTTATGGCCGTAAGCATTTTGGAAAGATTCGATATACAGAAGGCTTGATATAAATCATTTCAATGTCTTTAAAAATTTTTATTTCAAGAAAAAATTGCAATATGGAATTACCTCGCACGCTTTTCAGTATCAAAAAATAACCCTTTAATTGTTGGTTTGATTATTTTGAAAAGAACGTGTTGGATAACTGCATCTACAAAATCTTAATTGTTCAGTAATTATTTTCTTTGCTCAATCGCGGTTATAAATAAATTTAGAATTCTTTCTAAAATTTTACCAAGACATGTGAATAATGTCATTGGTCTTAACTATGATAATTCATTCATGGTGAGCTTTCTTTAAGCTAAATAACTCAATCGAGCTAATTTTTAATCGAAAAAATATAGAAAATTTCATTCTTTTTATTATGTTAAAAAAAACCTTTTCACATCTTAAAAAAACATTAAGACTAAAGCAAGTTTAACTACTTTCCGCTCAACCTGCAGATTGAAGAATTGTGAACAATTTTATATTGTAGTTGTTTTTTTGTCAACTACAGATTTGTATGATATTGTTAGAATTGTAAATTTAAAATGAGTTTCATTAAAAAAAAGGGCAGATTGAATGATCAAATTTAAACAATAATGCTTTAAAGTTATCACTAAAAGAAAGTTATTAAGTAATTTTTGATTTTGAATTTTAAATTTTATTCAGAAGCGTATTTTTAAAGTAAACATTCAATATTAAATTAAATTTTTATATCTGCAAATCTCTGCGAATATTTTTGTATGCAGAATAATTTAAAAAATTTTAGTATGATGAAACATGGTTTGCTACACATGAAAATACTAAAATTTTTTATAAAACCTTTTTAAGGAAAATTGTTGAACATGATCATGAAAGTTTGATCATCAAGTTCAATTTGCCAAAATAAGCTCCATTAAACTTTTTATTCTCTAAAAAATGAAAAAAATTACTCAAAAATAATATCTCTTGTGTGTTGAAAAGTTTTAAAAAGGAAAATGTTAACTTAATAGCAGGAGTAGTTACTGTGGTAAAGTATTCTATACCAGCGCAAAATTTCGCTTACTCTTTAAGGCTATTAAAGTTATTTTAAATTAAATTAGAGCATTTTTTTATCAATTTAAGCTGTGAAACTATTAGCCGTCTTGATAAATTATTTTCATTAATCAGTACCTCAATCAAGGATTTTAAATACTTAAAAATTTGAATATGAATATTTTCTTTCTTTTTTTAATTAACCTTAGTTTCGCTTATTTTTTTGTCTTTCTTATCTAGTTTATTTGTTTTTTATCAGCTGATAGCTGATATAAGATAATATCAGATGATATGATGTGACAAGTTAATTTCCATTGCATTGTATTTAATGCTCGGCAAGTAAGATATTTTGGTTTTTGACTGGGCATTATTAAAGGTTTTTCGAGTTGAAATATGAGAGAAATCAATGGTCGCTTATGCATGCACCAAAATTCAGGAATCAAAGAATAGCCCAGCACATAAAGAATATCATAGCTTTTGACTGTATAAGAATTTTTTTAATTATTTATTTAAAAATTATTGATCAGAAAACAAAAAATAGAAATAAATTTTGAAGTCAATAATTAAAGTCAATTTAAAATTTTAATTTTTAGTACATAAAAGGAAAAATATTTTAGAACAGCCATATTAATTGTTATTTTTGAAGAATATTAATTTAAATCTTTTTTGCCTTGTTTTGTCAAATGCTTATCAAAAACGTCATTTTTTGCTTAAATTTCAAAACCTTTTATATTAAAAAGAAAAACAAGTGTTTAAATGGAAGTAATCCATTAAGTATAGATTGAGCATAATTATTATTTTTAATCCATTTCCTATAAATTAATTCTTAAGATTTCTATTAAAAAAACCATTAATTATATAAATAACTTTAAACAAGTTTCACAAAAGCAGCATTCTTCAAAATGTGATTCGTTTCCAAAAATAAATTTATTAAATCAGAAATTTTATTTTAATATTATTATTTTATTTCAATTTACGCAAAATCTGACTAAAAAAACGTATTGGTTTAAATTTATATCATTGCTTTTGGTTTAGTTGATCGAAAATTGCCTAAAGTCTTCTCATCTTGAGTATTAAAGTATAATTTATAAAAATAAGCATAAAAATAAGTGAAATATGATTTTAAAATTTATTAAATCCTAAAATATCGTATTTCATTAATTATCTAATACAAAAATTGATCATCTTACAACAGTGATCCAGACAAAATTATTTTTTATGTTTGTTAGAAAAATTTATAAGCCTTTTTATTCAATTTAATGATTCAAAATTAAATTATAAGTTTTAATTAATTATTTAAATTTTACGAGCAATTTGATCACTTTTTTTAATCAAATTCATGCACCAAGAAATTATTCCATTTTGTTCATTTTTCTGCCCTTTTATTTTGGTAAAATTTTTTTTAACCATTAAATTAGGCTTGACATTTACGTATAATCTGAGCGTATGTGGTGCTTCAAGAGGCCAAAAAATAACTTACAAAAATAATTTTAAATTATATTATTATTAACTATAATTAATAATTATCTAAATATACAATTTCGTGTTCATAAAATTTTGATTTTGTAATAATTCATTTATAAAATGTAAAAAATTCTTAACAACGAAATTTTTTTGTATTGCTTAAGAAATGAGCACAATTTCCTTGTCTGGAATTTAATCATAAATTCGAGACAAGAAAAAGAGGTTCTATCGGCATGAGATAACTAAATTTCCAAGTTGAATTAAAAATTCATGATATTTCCGCATAAGATAAGTTTGATTAAATAATTAATATTTAAGAAAAGATTTCATTATTTTCAATAATTGTATTCCACTCACGCTTCAAACATCATTTTTCTAATCTAAAGCTTGAAAAATAATAGTTAATTGAATGAATGAATATTTTCAAGGCAACAATTGATTAAGCTTTTTAAAATATATAAAAAATACTATAATAGCCATTTAATAACAAGAATCACTTTTTAGATATGAATCAGTTATAACTACTAATTGGTTTTACTTTTGTAAATTTTTTTCAATTATTAAAAAATAAATTTTTTCATTTTTTTATATATTCTAATTTCAAGTAATAAAAAAAATTTAACTCAAATTAATCAGTTTTTTCTTTTGATTTACTATTTTTTCCGAAAATTTACCAAATTATACAAAAAAATCCAATTTTTTATTTAATTAAGTAAAAAATATATTAAAATTTTTCAAGAAATTATGGCACTTTATAACGTTAATTTCAAATTAACGTAAATTATGGTAAAATCCTTTTATCGTAGCAGCACTGTAACTTTTGAAAGTGTTACCAAGTTTTATTCTGGTGGTAGTGTGTTTAAATTGAGCCTTCTAAAGCATTCAGTGTAATTCATCACCAATACCATTAAAGTTTCAAGTGCCATTTTTTAAGCATCAAAATAGATTCTTTTAAGATAGAAACAAGGCTCCTTACTCAAGTTCTATAAGTTAAAAGTTGCAATCCTTTAATAAGAAAATATCTGATAGATAAAATTTCTAAAAAAAAAAACAAACAGACAGCTTCTTAAAATATATTAAAATATATTTTATTAAGGAAAACTACAGCTGTATTTTCTCATCAGAAAAGTTTTAATTAAGTTTTAAAAATCAAGATTCCACTCAATCTCAGATTTGCTAAAATATTCAAGTTTAGCGAATTTGAGATTTTTTCTGTTTAAAATGTTTTCTGTTTATAGATCCAATCAATTTTCCCATTCAGTACACTTAGGGTAAAACATTTCCTTATTAGCATATGCTCAAGTATCATTTGACGTAAAAAATGTTCAGACTTTTCCAAATAATTATTATTAGCATAAAAATAATCAAATAGAAATTATTTTCAGGATGTAAAGACTTAATTTTCCGCCAACATTAAACCGAAAAAAAATTTATATTTTCTTTTAAAGCAATTACATTTTTATAAAAGCTCATTTATAAATTATCTATGATCACAACAGACAGCCTAAAAAATGCAAAGGATATAAAATATTAAAATTATGACCCATTTACCCCGAATTTCAACCCTTGAAGTGGTTTTTATGTTATTTTTCAAAAAGTTTAAAAATCAGTGTTTGCATATATTTAGTTAATTTTTTTCTCAATAAAATTTAAAACAAATTATTTTGTTTAAAATTTTATTGACTGATTTTTATACATTGTAAAATGGGATATAATTTAATGGGATTTTACGGGTAAAATAGGGTAAAATTCTATATACCCTTAACTCCATAGAATAACCCTTTTAGAAATCACGACCATATAATTTTTTTTTATAAAATAATATTTTTGTTATTTAGAGGACAAAAAAGATTAATCGATTGTTAACATATTGTATAATTTTTGATTTATTTATTTTTGATTAATTTATAGTTTAATCGAATGTTTAATTTAATTTAATGAATTAATAAAATTTTATGCTCTGGATTGAATTTTTTATCAAAAATAATTTTAGTTATGAAATATTAGGGTTCAAAACTGCCACAATTTGTTTGCATTGTCAACCTTTATGATTAAAGTAAATACAAAATCGTATTCTTCAAACATGTCTTCCCTTTAACACATTTAAGCTTTATCATTTTAGCTTAAAATGAAATAAAATGCAGCCCTTCAAAACTAATTAAATTCTATAGAAAAAGTAACATGAAAAAAATAGTCTTATCCAGTATTGAATCAGTTTGAATTGAAAAAATGAAATTTTATTAATGTTTAATAATTTTTTTTTTAGATAAGAATGATTTTTAAAAAATGATCACTAGACTAATAACTTACAAGATAGAAAAAGCTTTCATGCTAGTACTAGTCCCGATTGGCATTTTGACAAATATTTTGTCGGTGTACATTTTTACCAAAAAAAAGTTCAACAAAACTAACATGGGATTTTACGGTATTGGAATCGGATGCGCTAACATAATGCAGTTGATCTATTACATGTTCATTCAAAACAGTGAAATTTTATTCAAATACAATTTGTCTCTGAGCTCAAATGATATGTGTAGGACAATTGTCTATTTTAGACGGCTGATACGCCAGATAGCACCAATAATAGAGACAGCAATGACACTGGACAGGTTTATGAGTGTCTATTTTCCTAGCAAATTCAAGTTTATAGTTAGAAAAAAATATATATCGACCATAATCATGACCATAATTGGTCTTTTTGGCATGTTCGATTTGCACAATTTGAGCTACAACCTCCAACCAAAGTCTTTCTATTCCAAAGCTAACATTTTGACAAACATAACAGTATGCACAAGTAGCAAAAAAGTTCGCCAATATACTGACATTGGTGCTACCATATTGCGCACATTTATTCCTCTATTTATAATGCTAAGTTTAAATTTACTCATTATTAAACAGATAACAAGGTCGAGAATAAAAGCTCATGGAACAAATATGAAGAAAGAATTTGATTTTACAAAATCAGTCCTAGGCATGAACGGAATATTTTTAGTACTTAATTTACCATTATCTGTATTTTTCCTAGTCAAATATTTTCTGCTCAAAAAATCGCTTCACTATAATCGTATTTCAATTGTTGTTGATTTTGTGTTTTCTATTTGCTACGAATTGTCTACTTTACATTATATTATATTTTTTTTTATTAACAATTATTTTAATGTTTTGTTTCATGCGGAATGTATTCGAATGCTTGAGCAATTTCGGTTTAAAAAATTAATGAACAATAAGTAATTAAACATCTTTTCTTTTGAATGTAAATTTAGATCTGTTCGAAAGGCAATTTTTTTAATTACAAAGTGAAAAGAGACAAATGCCTTATTTTTAATTAATTAAAGATTAAAATTTTTGTAAAATATTTTTAAATACCTTTATTTTTGAAAAATTGTTTTTATTCTCAAAATGGTTAGTTTTTTATCAAATAAAATTTTTGTTCATAATATTTTTTGATGAATGATTAATTTCTTTGTCTTGTTAAATCAGATTATCACTTCAATATATTTAAGCTTAGTTTTTAACTTAAGCTAACACAACTTCGCTTCTCAGATAGTTGTGATGTAAAATAAAAAATATTAATTTTTTCGTTTAAAAGTAAAAGTCAACAAAAAAAATTCAAATAAGCTCAAAAAAATGTTTTGGGGCTGGTCAATTTTGTGACCAGCTGGTCATACTTTTTTTTTCAAAAAAATTAGTAAATAAATTTTATGAACAATTGTTCACAGAGTTAAATGAAGAAAAAATTATTTTAAGTTTATGAAAAACTTTTTGTTAATTTATTCTTATTGTGCTTTTATAAAAAATTCATAATTGTATAAATTACGTAGTTTTGCCAAAAATTACGTAAGCTTACATTAAAATACGTAACTTTCAGTAAAACCGTTCCAAAATGCTTACCGACAAATTAAAAAATGAAAAAATTGACCCTAATTCCGATCTTTTTAATTAATCTTATTGTAAAAATAAGATTAAAACTATTTTTCTTCAATTATTTGATTCATGCACCATATCACCTCATCCAAAAATTCTTGCAAATATAATGACATATCCTAAAACAAGTCCAATGTTCATTAGATGAGTGGAGAGTTTTATGCGATTCAAAGCTTTCAAATAATTGAAGTCCACTTGAGTTTTAATTTTTATTTTAAAAGATTATAGTTGAATTCACAAAATTGACCAGCCACAATATTTCTTAATTTCAATAGATTTCATGAATAATTGTTGATTTCACATAAAATCTTGACGACTTTATAAATTACTACACAGTCTGATTGATGTGTGATTAAAGCCAAACTTGCAGATACTAAACTAAATATTTAACTTGTCTTAGATTTTCAAAAATGATTTTAGGGAATATGTGGTACCAAGGTATAAAAAACAAGATATGCTAACTGTTCTTTCAATTTTTAAGACTAAGAAGATTTTTAATAGATTATTACAAAATTAACTTGTTCAAAAACTATTTTATTTATATATTTCAGTATTTGTAGGTTTATTAAACCGAGATTTTTTGAAATTTCATCAAAATTATTAAATTTTTCATGCCTTACTATAGGTAAATTTCTGATGGATTGAATAAGTTATTTTATTAATTTTAAAAAATCGATTTAAGTCATAATTTTTTTTGTAATATGGATATCCGCTAATTCCGTTAATTAAAAATTTCCTACTAATGGCAATCTCAAAAGAAACTGAATTAGCTGCAAAAAATAGCTTGAAGCAATAAATACCAAATAAAGTGTCCAACAGCATTTTTGGTGAATTCATAAAAAAAATTTTAAAAGTAGTTAATTATTTACATTAGCAAATAAATTAAAAAAAACATTTGATTATTTTTTTAAAGTGAAAAATGGCTAGACATTCAAAAGCTCTGGCTGATTTTCCAACTAGATATTTTTCTTTGAAGTTCAACAGCTCCAAATCGCTTTTCTATTTTTAAAATTTTATTATAAAAAATTTCTTTGTACTCAAACCTCCTCAACAAATTTCAAGCTTTAATCTTAAAAGCATTTTTCTATGCGGAAACGGTATCAAATTTTTAGTTTTTATCATATAATACAGAAAGAAGATTGATTGAATTTTTTGGCTATAAGAATTTATCTAAACCAAAATGAATAATATTTTATTTAATAACTGGTTTAATTTTTTGTGTTTGAATTACAGAATGTATCCGATGTTGAAATAGCATTGAAAAAGTGCGATTTCAAATTTTTTTTTCAGTTTCAAATAAAAAAATAATTTTAAGTTAATATTGCAAGCATTTTCATTTTTGAATTTAAACTCT
Source organism: Brachionus asplanchnoidis (assembly GCA_025491095.1). NCBI lineage: Eukaryota > Metazoa > Rotifera > Eurotatoria > Ploima > Brachionidae > Brachionus > Brachionus asplanchnoidis. The sequence goes on along the minus strand of JAILYF010000008.1, from coordinate 3,205,246 downwards.
TTAGTGAAATAAAATGAGTTTAGTTTTTATTTAGAAATTTGAAAAAAATATTGAAAACTATATATTTTACTTTTAAATAATTTATTTATTTGTTTATCTGTACCTGTACCAGCCTTCAGAATAAAAATATATGAAACAAAAAAATTAAAAATAAAGTTAAATAAGATAAAATAATAAAAAAAATAAATAAAAAGAAAAAAAGATAAATAATTCATTTAGATTTGAATTAATATTCAATCATTGAAAAACTCGGTCTAGTCGGATAGGTGAACTAATAGTTCATAAAACCTATTTTACACTTGAATTGTTCTAGTAATAGAAGAACCATAGTTCACCTAACAGACCCGAAAAACTTTGATCTTTTCTTTATAATGGACATTCGTTGATGCATTTTAACAAAAACTCAATTTATAAAAAATGTAAGACAGAGAGTAGATGGTTTTTTGAAATTCAAATATTATCTGAAGGGTCATCATATCAAAATTTATAAAAAAAAATAAAGTTTTTCACGCTTGCAATTTTAAACTTAAAATTATTTTTTTATTTGAAACTGAAAAAAATATTTGAAACATCACACTTTTTCAATGCTATTTCAACATTGGATACATTTTGTAATTCAAACACAAAAAATCAAGCCAAATGAAAATAAAATAATTTTTTCTATCCACTATGAGAAATGGGCAATTTGTTCCCTTAGAAAATAACCAAGAAAAGTTAGTTTCTAGTTTCAAAATAGTTTCAGTATTCTCAAAATTTTTTTTTCCAATTAAAAATTAAAATTGTACTTTGATATTCAAATACACGTTTATAGAACCTTAGTTGTTTACAATCGATTGATGATGAAGGTGCTTCAAATATATCTACTAACTAAGCCATTAAAGCTTTTTGTATTCTTTTCACTCCGATCCCGGTTTAAGCATCCCTGATTAAAATTTGAAATAATAATTTATAAAATTTTTATTTAATAATTTATAATTTTATTATTAAAGCAATAACAGGACCTCCAAGAACATAAATAGAGCTCAAAAAGCACAGAGCGAATCATTTAATCATTTAATATCTTTGAAATAGTTGAAAAATGCATTATTTTTAATTTTTTGCCAATTCATTCAGTGAGTGATTTTTTTTTTTTCAAAAAATATACAAATATTACGGAGATTTATCTTAATTCACTAATTTAGCGAAAAAATAAAAAAACGCATAAGATAACAATTTAGCGTGAATAAAAAAAATGAGAAATTGATATTTTAAAAAGACTAATTTGGCAAAAATCAGCAAAGTAAATTTTTTGACCAAATTTCAAGCGCTCAATTTTGCTCAAATATTTTTAAATGCGCAATTAAATTTCATTGCATTTTTAGAAATTACAATCCTTTTTCAAAAGTTTACAAATAAAGCTTTGAAATTTAAAAAAAATTAAAAATCTGCGATGAAATTTAATTGCGCATTTAAAAATTTTTGAGCAAAATTGAGCGCTTGAAATTTGATCAAAAATTTTACTTTGCTCAAAAATCTACAATGATCAACGTAATAATTATTAACAATTAAAAGGTAGATTTTTCGTTTAAAAATTAGAATTTGGTATTTTAATATTTTATTGGAAATTTCAATTAAATGTAAATAAAAATTATTTTTTGTCTGTTTTTTTAAAAAATAATTTTACCCGTCTTCATTTATCAACGGCATCTTAAATTTTATACCAATATATAGTATTCGAATATAATATATAGTATAATTAATAATAAATTGGCCGAAAAAAAGGCATCTTGAAGTTGATGATCAATTCAAAATATCATTTCAATTCAAAAAGTTTATCCTTAGATATTAAACAAAATCTTTGATTTAATTTAAATAATTGTAATGTAACATACTTTACGTGCAACGTAGATTTAGAAAATAAAAAAAAAATTGAAAAAACTTTTTCTCAGTCCATTGATAATCGATTTTAAAATTTAAATGCATTAACTGATTTTTTGTAAAATTTATTTGAGAATTTTTATTTCAAAAGTATTTGTGTTTAGCATTCACAATTAAATTTAAAAAATTAATTAAAAAAAATTCAAAATAAGTTATAAAATGAAGACAAAACTTTGCAAAAAACCAGTTAACTAAATTGAAAATCGATTTTGTCATTGGATTGAGAAAATGTTTTTACAATTTTTTTATATTCTAAATCTACATTGCATGTAAAGCATATTACATTAAAATTATTTGAATTAAATCAAAGATTTATTTTAATATTTAAAGATTAACTTTTTGAATTGAAATGATTTTTTGAATTGATCATCAACCTCAAGATGCCGAAAAAAAATGAAAGATTTATTTTTTATTTTATAGACAAGTTTATCATGCTAAGAACCAATTTAATCGCTTTGCAAGCAGGTCAAAAGATTCAAGTTCGTTTTATCGAAATTATCAATTTATAAAAAAATTTATTAGACTTTTTAATCAAATTTAATATTGCCTGAACTGTCAAATTCAATTTTGTCAAAAACATACCGGATAAATATCTAGTTAATATTCAATTAATTTTTTTCAATAGATTAATTTTTGATCAAATTTTATTTCGTATCTTAAAATGTATATTAAAATAGCTCCAAGCTAACATCTCAGTTAATGCATTTAGCATAAAGTATTTTTTTATTGTTTAAAAATTAAAAAAAAATAGATGGAATTTAAGTTAAACATTAGATAAACTTACCAGCTAAGTAGCGATTGATTACCATGTTATATATAAAATTGAATTAACTTTGTACCAGCTCTTTAATTGAATTTTTTGGAACTAAAATTAATTCTAATTTTATGTGATAACATCACAAAAATTGAATTTTCAATAGCAAGTAATTCTAAGTCTATTATTTCTTTTTTTAAGTAAAGATGAACTGATATTTTATTTTTGTATCTTTCACAAATATAATAAAATAAATGAAAGTTCTTCTAAATCAGGTTCAATGGTCTTTTAATTAACCAAGAAAATATAATAAATTAGAAATTCTGCTATAAAATAACTGTTAAAAAAGTAATTGATTGTTTAAGTATTTTTTGGAACCCAATTTTATCGAAAAATTAATAAATCCCTTTTTGCACCGGGATTTTCACTTAATAAAATAAGAAACTAAAAAAGCTTTTAACAAACTCCGTTCCTCAAGCTCCCATTGTTTCATTGGAACTAACATTAAAATTATTAAAGATCTTTTAAAAAATTTTGTCACGCTTTTTCAAAAGCACTAAGAAAATAATTTATTTCTTGACAATTTTTTTTATAATTGTTTAAGTAAAAATAATAGTAATTAGCTTGATGATTTTCTGAATGTATGGACTCAAAGCTGAGCTTGCAAATTCAAGACGCAGCCTAACATAATATGTGAAAGCTTTTTCCAGAATTTGGCATCTCTTAACGTAAAGGAATTATTGTTGGCTTTAGCGACTTTGTGTTATGGCTTAAGATCATAAAAAGTTTGCTCTAAAAAAAAATTTAAAATTAATTAAATAAAATAAATTTTTTTTAAATATTCTTATATAAAGTTATTACACAATTGTTAAGATAAAATATTCATATATATATATATATAATATATAGATATAATATTTTTAATTTTCTATGAATTGTTATTAGTATATATCTATCCATAAACTTTTAATTAAAAAATTAAAAATCAAAGAAAAGTATACTCGTTACTCTTTTCAAATTGAATTTTTGAAATAATGATTACTTTCTATTTTAAGAATTTATTTTAATTTTTAACCCAGCTCTAAATTCAAAAAAAAAACTGACAAAAAACGTCTCAAGAAATTTGAAATAAAATTTAACATTAAGCAACTTCCTAATTTGAAACGAAAGTCAAAATTAATTTATATAGATTTATAAGTTATAAGTTATTAGTAATTTATATAAAATTAAATAGATCAATAAATTTCTTTTTGACCAAAAGATCAATTAAAATTTTTTATCATTTAAGATGTTAATAAATAGGAAAAACATCTAAATTTTATGGATATTGTGGTTAAATTTTAATTATTTAATTTTATTATTTTCTTGTTTAATTTTTTTTTTAAATTGCGTATTCAAAATTTTTAATTTTTTAAATATTGGAGACTTCCGAAATAATTTTAGAAAGTGAACTTTTTTGTGCACTTATTTCTAAATAACTGCAGTATTTTATTTACTAGCTAGAATTTTTTTATAAAGAGTTGTTAAAAAAATGAAATTTTATAGAGTTTAAAGGGATCTTGAAGTTGATGATCAATTCAATATATCATTTCTATTCAAAGAGTTTATCTTTAGATTATAAATTTAATATTTAAATTTTTTTAAATAATTTTAATGTAAAATGCTTTACATGATATGAAAAGATTTAAAAAGTAAAAAAAAATTATTTCAAAAATATTTGTAGAAAAGATCGATCTTTTCATTTTATTAGTTATTTGGAATTTTAATATTATTAAAATTCCGAATTTCAATTTCAAATGATTTGAAATTCATTTATAAATTTAAATTTAAAAAATAAATTTTATCTATGGGTTGGGAAAAAATTTCTTTTTAATTATTTAATTTTTTTAATCTACATTATATGTAAAGCATATTACATTAAAATTTTTTTAAAAAATTTAAAGATTGATATTAATATCTAAAGAAAAACTCTTTGAATTGAAATGATATTTTGAATTCATTATCAACTTCAAGATGCCAGTTTAAATTATTTTTTGAAGACAATTTTTTTGACCTTGAAAAATCTTCATCAAAAATATTTGGCTTTATACAATTTTAAAATTAGAATTCAATTCTTTATCTCATATTTCTTAAAAATCAGTATAGGGTAAATTAAATCCAGTAATCTATCCATTATTGTTTATTTGGTGAAAAATAAAGTTGGATTTTAAAATTTTAGTTAGCATTCATTTTACAGTAATTTTAATTAATTTTTATTCATTAAATAAAAATAAAATCAAAATCATATTTTTAATTTTAATCTCTTAAAATGAAAATGTTTGAACATGAATTCGAAAGAAATTTTCTGATTTTTTCTTAATTTAGGAAAACTATTGCCCTTAAGATTTAAAGCAATGAAAACAATAGACTTCATTATAATGCTTATAGACAATTAAGGATTAGATTTTTTCTTTAGGTATCGTATTAATCTGGTAAAATAAAAAGTAATGGAAAAATCTTTATCATAATTGGTTAATTTTAAAAAAAATAGAAAAATAGCCTTTTAAAAGATCAAATATAACTAATTATTTCGATTATTATATTTTAATAGCTTCTCGAAATGTAATCCTTAAGATATATTTTAAATCAATATTTTTGCAAATCCAATTTTAAAAAAAAATATCTTTTTTTAAGAAAATGAATAAATCGTATAATTTTACTCGAACTGTTTCAGTGTCACAAATTAACTATTATTTTCTGATCATAGTGATTCCAATCGGCCTTGCCGGAAATATTTTTTCATATTTTATTTGCAATACAAAAAAATTAACTAAAACCAAACTTGGTTTTTTTATAAAGTTAATGTCAATAACAAATGTTCTTAAATTACTCTACATGATGTTCTTCCAGTATTCAGATATTATATTTAATTATGACATAACAAGCAAATCTGACGATTGGTGCAAAATTTTTATCTATTTTCGGCGTATAATTCGAAAATTGTCACCTTATATAGAAATATTGATGACTATAGATCGATTTATAGCAGTGTTTTATCGCAAAACTTACCCACTTACAGCCAAGAACAATTTCTACACAAAATGCTTCATTGGTATAATAATTTTTTTTATTATTATCGACTTGCCAAATTTGTTCAATAGCAAAATTGACAAATCCACAAAAAAATGTATCTCTAATCCTAAGGTCGAATTTTTCAATGACTTGAGTGCGTCATTATTCCGAATTTTCATTCCATTTATTCTAATGCTCACCTTAAATATAATTCTGAGTCGAAAGGTGCTCAAAGCCAAGTCAAAAATAAAATCTCAATCGAAGCGGATTAAGGCTAATTTTACAATTACAGTTATTAGTATAAATTGTCTATTTTTAATTCTCAATCTACCTTTATCGATATTTTTTATTTTTAAAATTTTTTATTTAGGACCCGATAATTATTCGGAAGCTAGCAGTCGTCTAGAATCAATATTTACAATTTGTTATGAAATTTCGACACTGTATTATGCTTGCTTGTTTTTTGTTAATTTTTTTTCAAATAAGTTGTTCTATAAAGCAACTGTTAGTAAATTAAAATTTTGTAAAAATATAAAATATTAATTTTTGTTGACCAAAGTTTGTTCATTGATGTAATGTTTTTTTTTTCAAAATTTTTCTAATTTATTTGTGAATCTATTAATTTTTAAATAAAATTTTAATTTCAAGATCTGAATATGTTTTTTATATTTTAAACCTTTTTGAAAGAAAAACTTTTAATTTAATTTTTTAAGAAATTCAACTCAATTTAATCATTAATTAAAAAAGCAATAATTAAAATGATTTTCTTTTCATTATTAAAATGATTAATTCGATTTTAAAAAAGAACATAAAATTTCAAACAAAATGACTTTTTAAAACTTTTAAAAATATTTTTGCTTTGTAAAATAACAAGGTTCAGTTTTTTTGGTAGGACTAAAAAAAGGTTCATTAAAGATATTTGAATTTTTAAAAATCGGAAAAACTATTAAATTATTTAATTTTATTAAAAGAGATATTTTGAATTTTATAGCATTGTAAATTTTGATACAAAAAACAAAAATAAAATAATAAAAATACCAAAACTTAAGTTCTGGAGAGTCAATATATGTTCTGTAAAATGAAGCAACTCATATATTCTTTGTACGACCAATATGCTGATTCTGCAAAATTTAAAAAATTATGATTTTGGCATATTATAAATCAAATCTAATTTTAAGTGTTGGTACAGAGGATGTATCAGTTGTGCATCTTGAAGTTGATTATCAATTCAAAATATGATTTAGATTCAAAGGTTTATCACTGATAAACTCTTTGTATAGATAATATATTGAATAGATATTAAAATTAAATTTGGAATAAAGTTAAATAATTTTAATGTAACATGCTTTACATGTTTTGTAGATTTAAAAAATAAAATGGATTTTTTATTTCAAAAATTATTTTCAGGAAAGATCGATCTTTTCATTTTGCTACTTATTTGAAATTTAATATTTGAGATTCATTTTTTAATTTAATTTTGAATTTTGAATGCTAGATACAGTATTTTTGAATCAAAAATTTTCAAAATTACCTATACAAAAAATCAGTTTAGAAATTTAAATTTTAAAAATCGATTTAATCAATGGGCTGAGAAAATATATTGTTTTTAATTATTTAATTTTTTAACCTTCAAACTATGTATTACATGATATTTTGTTTTTGTTTTTTGTATCAAATATCACAATGCAGAATTTTATCCTGTTTGATTTTATAATAATAAAACCAATTTTTTTTGGGCTTTTTATTACTTAAAGTATTATTGAGTAATGTTGAATAGAAATTTTCCATATGCTAATTAATGAATTTAAATTAAAAAACATTTTTTAATTTTATTAATTTCATAATTTTCTAAACTGTTTTATATTTTTTAGCGGATTTTATATTTTGTTTTTTTTGTTCTTCCGGTATAGTTTTTATTTTGAATCATCCAAATTTTTTATCAAATTTATTTGTTATTTGAATGTTTTTACTTTTTTAATAAATTAAAAAGTTCACAAAAAAAATTTTCTAGAATCGCAAGCATAAAAAATATATGAAAGATCAAAATTAAATTTCTATGATTTTCGACGAGAATGATACAAAAAGCAGACCTAAAAAAATTGCTTTATTTAAAATTGTTTCTTAATTTTACTTTGAATAAACAATTAAAATATGTCGTTTTGTAACAATTTCTGTCCTACTTAAGAATATTTGAATATTTAAGAGCTTTAGAAAAATTTGACTCAAAAAGTCTTAAAAAATAAAACTTCTGTTTCTGAACTATCAAACTTAAAAAAAAAAATTGTTTTCTACCTCAACTGATGAAAAAAGATAAATACTTAACACCGCAATTATAGTCTAGTCGAAACCTGCCCCCCTTTTTGAAGGAATGAGGTTTAAACATGCGCCCAGTTCCCTATTAAATTAATTTGAACTAATATTTTAGACAAAAAAAAAACAGACACAAAAAAAATATAGTAATAAAAAAAATTCAATTTATTTAAATATCTATTTTAAAATTTTATTTATAGATCAATAATATAGAAATAAATGTTAAAGTTTTAATAATATCAAGTAATAAACACCCGTTTAGTTTCTTTCTCATAAATATTTAAAATAAAGCTTTTTTTTTTATTATCATTAAAAAAAAATTAAATAGCTATTTTAATTTGAACAAAAAAAAAAACTTAACATACTAAATTCAAATCTCAATGAAGTATTAATTTTATATTCTGTTATACCGGCAAAAAAAATCATTTATTAAATTAAAAAAAAAAAGGAAAAAAAAATTAAAATTTGGCAATTGATTCCAGACTCTCTACGTCAATTGCGTAATTCAACAATAAGAATCAAACTGTACTATGTAGCGAATAGAGCATTGTTTTTCATTATACACCACATATTGACTTTCTCTCGAGCCCCTACTGTAAATATACTCTCCAGGCTTGAGCTCAACAGGCACCATGTCGCCCAGCGGCATCACACTTCCATTGGCCATTATGACCTGCTTGCTCGGATCGGGCTCCATCTGTCCAAGCGCCTTCACACTGTCAAAAACTTTTGGCAACGAGTCCAACGTCTCAAAGCTAGTCCTCAGCTCCTTAACTTTTCCAATTCCAACTTCACACAACAGAGCATAGCACCTAGTATACGTGCCGGACTCTTTGACGCATCTAACTCCATTCGAGAAGCAAGCGCTGAACGCAAACGAGTCCGAAAAATAAATGCCCTTGCCGTACCGATTGCCATTGAGTCTGGAATCACTCGGCGATATGACCAAGCCACGGCTCATTATGGACACCAAATTTTCTGTGCTTGTTCCATGCCACAGCAAGTATCTGTTCGAATATTGATCCAAGTTGTTTTTCTCATCCAATCTTTTAAATTTGAACACACTTCTAACCTTTACATTGGCACTTCTGGTCGACTCAATGTACCTGAGTATGAATTGAGTGTGCACATCTTGCGCTTCCATAAGCTCCAGTTTACAATTCAAACATTTGTAAATGTAGTCGTAGGGGTTTTGAATGGGCGAGTCCGAGCTGGCCATGGAGTACTTGGCGCCCATCAAAATGCGACACGACACCTGTGAATGTGTCAACTGATTCAGCAAGCTGGTCTGGGTGTCCAAATCTTTTTCGTTGGATATTGGCGTCAATTTTTCATAGTTAAAGTTCATTTGTGGTATGAGCTCGTAGTATTGGTTGGACAGTTTGGTCACCTGATCAATCAGACTCATGTACTCGACAAGATGGTCCTTTTTGGACAGCTTTTCCAGTTCCATGCGCTTTTCGATCAGCAAGCGAATTTTGTCCAGCAGTTCGTAGGCTTTTTTCAGGCAGTCGTCGCTCAGCTGTGTCAATGGCAAGTAATCAGTGGACAGATTGGACAAGTGGACTTTGCTCTTCAAATAGGACACGTTCATCAAGTCTTGCCAAAAGTTTCTGTACTCTTGTCGGTCCCTGAATATTGACTTGTCAAATAAAGACTCTTTGGTAAATTGTTTGGTGTCGAACAAGTCAAATTTGATGTCGTTGAGTTTGGGTCGTTGACGCGACTCCAACTTGACCAAATTGTACTTTCTGGTCTTGGTCTCGAATTGTTTGCTCTTTTCCAACACTGTGTCCACAAAGTCATTGCCTGTCTTTTGTCGAAATATTTTGCAGAACTCGTCCCGGGCCTCTTTAAAGTTGCTGAACGGAGTTCGCTGATAGTTGCCGGTGTCGCCGATCCGGCCCCATCTCGTGAACAGCACACACGACTGCTTTTCGTCAAACTTTTCGCCCAGTGACTTGCTGATCAGCTGCATTTTGTAAAAAGTGTGCAGGCCGTACACGCCGTAGCTGATGTCTGTTTTGGTCAATATGACGTCATAGGGCACTTTGTGCTTTTCGTCCCAGATCAACGAGCCGATTTTGTCCATGCTGGAGAGCGCGTCCACTTTAAAATAGTCTTCTTTGTGACTAAACGGATTGGACAGACAAACATTTTTGAGAAATTTCTCCGAGTCCGACTTGAAGTCAGGCTTGGCTTTGGTGTCCAGTTTGCCAAAGTAGCTGTCCTTTATTTCAAATTCTTTTTTCCCAATGACCAAAGTTGAATTGGTCAATTTTTTTAGCTCGTCGTACAACTCAAAATTGGAATTGTCAATGGTGTAGTCAAGAGCTGTTTTCATGCTGGAATCGACGCGTTTCAAAAAATCACCAATGTTCTGGTAACTACCACTTTTGTACGCGTTTATCAGCAATTTTTTTACTTTGGTGTTCACATAGGCCGCATTGGGCAGCGGTTCGGCCAAGTGATGAAACAAAGTCTTCGATCTTAGGTCCCTGTGGTCCAAACAAATTGTCGACTTTACCAATACTTTGTCTTTTTTGAGCACAGGCTGTATGTTGTACTCGGACACACTGTCGTCCAAAGTCTCCTGTTCCGACTCATCGGCCGACTCTTCGTCGTCGTTCTTCATCAAGCTGAACAGCATTTTGGTTCTGGCCACAGTCTTTGACTCTTTGTGCACGGGCACACTTGATCTTTGGTCAATGGCATAGTCAGGGTCAAGCAAAAGTTGGCAAATGTCAAAGTTGTTGACTTTGATGGCGTAGGCCATGGCACAAACTCCATCTGAGTCACTTGTGTTGCAGTCGAGCTGAATATTTTTGAGTAGAAATTTACACATGGTAAAATTTTGTTTGTTTATGGCAAATAAAAGGGCGCTTTTTTTGTTGTCGTTTGACTCGTCTATTCGTGGATAGTCAAGTACCATTTTGCCCAGAATAAACGCTTGAGGCCTAAATACCATCAAATTGTCCATTGGATAGCATGCAGTGCAAATGGTTTGCCTGTTCTTGGACAGGTACTTGTCTGTGTAGGATTTTATTTTGTCCAGGTGAGTGTTGGTGTATGGGATGCGCCCGATGTGCCAGAAGAAGAGCGAAAAGGCCGATTGTTTGTGTTTGTCTAGGAGGTCGGCAAGGAGGAAAAAGGGTTGAGGCAAGCTGGGCCTAGTGGCTAGGAAATTAAAAATGTAATCGATTAGATGGAAATTCAGCATGAAGCAGGCGTAGTGGATGGCTGTTGATCCAAAGTCGTCTTTTTCGGTCAAGTAAGTGTCCATTTTGTTCAAGAGTAAAATTTTGTCTATTATTGTGAATAGGGCGTCGCGGTTCTGGTATGATTCGATGTTGATGTTTGAAATGGTGGTCAGCAAGGTCCGATTGAAATGATTTTTGGATTTTTTTAATAGAAGGCTTTCGCACTCGTCGCATGATTGGCGTTCAATTTTTTCTATCAATCTTAGCGCTAGGCCCGCATCACCAGCAATTATAGCGGTTTCGATGGCATCAAACATGGTCATGCCGTACGATTTTAGACTGCCCAGTATTAACCAATTTATGCCTTGAATACGAAAAATTAATTTATTTTTTATTCATATTCAGTGGTGATAAAGTAATAAAAATTTGTGAAATTTAAATTTTTTTTTTCAAATTAAAAATATTTAAAACAGAAATGAAAGTATTTCTTGAGCTATAATTTGATTAATCAAAAAAAATATTTTTTTTTCAAAAACAAATTAAAATTTTGATGTTTTTTCAAACAAGCTTTTAGTGATTGGAAAATTTTAAAATTTATTTTTTACATCTTCTATAAAATAATTTTTTGTGTTCTTTTCAGAGTTGGTCAAAAGTCTAAGTCAAATAGTCAAGTCTGATTCTGCCCAATATTAACCAATGTATAGCTTGATTAGAAAAGTTTAATTTCGTATTTATTCATATTCAGTGGTGATAAAGTAATAAAAATTTGTGAAATTTAAATTTTTTTTTTCAAATTAAAAATATTTAAAACAGAAATGAAAGTATTTTTTGAGCTATAATTTGATTAATCAAAAAAAATATTTATTTTTTTTGAAAAGCAAATGAATATTTTGATGTATCATTAAAAAACTTTTATCAATAATAGGCAAATTTTGAAGTTTATTTTTTACATGTTCTATAGAATAATTTTTTGTGCTGGTTTCAGAGTTGTTCAAAAGTTCTTGACATGTTTTACAAGTAAAAACGTCAAAGTCAGATTTGACTTAAATTTTGAAAGTCAATTGTCTGATTTTGACTTTTTATTAAAAAAGTTCTATTCATCTAAAAAAACTAGTAATTTTTCAGTTAAATTGTAAATTTTCAAAAAAAAATAGAAAATTAAAATTTTATATTTTATAACTGATGTATTAAATTTTTTTTTTTAAATTCCATTTATCAAAATATAAAATGTAATATTTAAAAAAAAATTAAGCTTTAATTCCTCCATATTTGAAGATATCTAGCTACGCCTCTGAAAGCAAAGGATCATTTTGAGTGGAAATTTCCAAATTAAAGAGACTTTACTCCACGAGGATCCAATAAGGAAAGAAAAAAAATTTAAATTTTATAATAAAAGATCTTTTTAAAGAAAAATTTTTTTATATAATATCTCTAACTTTTCAGCACCTTTTAGAATAAAGTTTTATTTTATGCTATGTGAATACCTGGTACAAAACTTACATTGCCTATTTGAAAAAGTGAAATATACATTTTTAAATTTTTTTTATTGAAATAATCTTTGTGATGAATTTAGATGCTCAAATTAGAAAAATTTTTAAATATAAATAAACAAAAATTTAAAATTTTTGATTTTATTTAATAAATGTACTCAGTTTTCATAATTCCTAATTTTAGGGAATTTTAAACATTTTTTTAAACTCCTATGAAGCCTTAATTTAATCATAAAAAAAATAAGGACGTTATTTCTTCTACTAGTAAATTCTTTTTTTCTGCTAACATGCTAGCTAATATAATGATAGTAATGATTTTCTTTTGATGGCAATTTTTTTTAAACCTGCTAGTAAAATTATGTATCTGAAAGCAAAATTTTTTCTTTTGATAGCTAAAATAAAAGTATAAAAAAATAACCAAAAATATTTTGATAAAATTTAATTCATATATTAAGTTTGAAAAGAAGAAAATGAAATTAAGCTTAGTACCGACAAAAAAAATTAAAATTTCATATGTAAATATCAAATTTAGTTTTTTCGCTGTCTTTTTGATTTTCTGACAGAACTATTTTCTGTATTTCTTTTTTTAGTTGTAGAACCACGAGGTCTGCCACGGCGTTTTGGACCATTTGAAGATTTTTGTGCATCAGCTTGATAATTTTGATCAATATTTAAATTATTATTATTTATTGATTCTTGAACAGGGTCATTAACAACAGGTGTAAAAAAAATACTAGTTGAGTAAGCCATTTTTGTATGAATTTTAGTTTTAGTTTTAATAAATCAATTGAGAGTTAATTTCAAATATGTTCTGAAGTTATTATTATTTTTTATTATTTATTTGTATTCTTTTCGAGCATACTATTCAGATAAAAAAAAATAAAATAAAATAAGATAAAATAAAATAATTAAAACAATTTAAAAATTTTGAATTTAAAGTAAATTATTTTTCATTTATCAATGAAAGGATGAGATACAAAAATAATAATCAAAGAGCTGTTTAGTTAATAAAAGATGGAGTTGGGAGAAAAAATAAAAAAAAAACAAAAAAACAAAAAATATAGATAAGATCTTAAGAGTCAGAAAATTTTTGTATAATTAGGTAGCAGCTGCATAGAGGAGTTAAATTCGTAATAAATCTAGAATCGAAGCCTCTTTGATACTCCGAAACAAGTCTTTTAGTCAATGGAACTGAATAATCAAGAGCATTACGAAGGTAATTTTCTAAGAGATTGCTTAAGAAGTTATCAATTATTTGTTTATATATCGTTTTTCAAGACAATTAATTAAGTAATTCAATTTATTAATTTTTTAGGAAGCATATAAAAAAATTTAGCTATCATTAATTAATTTTTTTACTAGCATTTAAAAAAAATTTACTAGCAGAAGAAAAAAATTTACTGGCAGAAAGAAATAGATCTCAAAAAATAACATTAACAATAAAAAGCAAATTTAATTCTAAAAATAATGAAAAAAAAAAAACAATTACCTTGCCATTTGTAGCTTAGAATCAATTCAAACAAATGAATTGACTTTAGTGTTTGGTCAGGCTGCTCGACTAGAGAACACTTCATTCCTTGGTCACTGCCTTCAATTTTACCAAATTTATAGTAATTGTTTAATTCTCTCAGACCCTGATTGTCGGAGCGCAGCAATTGCAGAATAGTTGACTCTCTCTTGAAGTAAATAGCGCTTGAAAGTGGCGTATTGCCGATTAAATTCTCTTTTAGTATGGAACAATCATTGGCAATGAGAATGGAGCATGATATAGTGGCGCCGCGCAAAGCAGCGTAATGTAGCGCCGTGTATCCAAACACATCTTGACAGTCCAGCAAATGCTTGGGCGTCTTTTCAACAAGAACAGTCAACAGCTCGACCGGGTCAGTCTGAGTGAATGTCTGATTAGTGGCAGGCTGTGTGAACTCGCACAATTTGTTGCTCAAAAACAAGTAGTGCAGTGGCAAACGGCCCAGTGAGTCGGCCGTGTCGAACCAAGAGAATTCGGCGAGAAAAAACTGGACGTCGAGCGTGTCAGCCGAATCTGTGCTGTTCAGCAAACACAAGTGCATTGGTTGACGGCCGTGCTTGTCCACTTTGGTGCACAATTGGTCCATTACATCCAAATTTGCGCACAGCAAATTAATTTTGGCGCGGAACGAGCCCAAAAAAGAGCCCAGCGAAGACTGGGCGCTCAACTCGGCCAAATAGTGCATCACATTTTTGCCATCTTTGTCCTCATGCTTCAGCATGGCCTCTAAATTTTCCAAATCAGCTTGGCTTTTCTGCATGCCAACCATCAAATCCAACACTCTCAAAAACACCTTGTAGTCGGCATAGCGCAAACACAATTGCAGAATGTTCTCATTTTTGTTGAGGAGCAGATTTTTGAGCGACTCAGCAGACGAACACAGACCACTTGTGTCCAACAATTTGACGCTGAGCTCACTCTGCCGCAAACAAATGGCCTTTTGCAGCAAATTGAAGCCATTTGAGTCGCACAACGCAAAGTTAATGCATTCCTGGTTCACTTGTATCAACTCCATGAACAAATCAACACATTTCTCATTCACATAATTGAACAGCACAGGCTCATAGGCTTTTTTGTCCGGCTCGTCGCCACCCATTGACTCAGCTCGGTGATAGACCAGCTCATTGGGATCTGACTTGCACTCTTTGTACAAAAAAAGCACAAATTTTCTACAATACTCAGGCACTTGAGCCAAACGAGCAGTGGTGTTCAGCTTGGTGGAAGCGATCTGAAATGGTGTGAGACCATGTTCATTTTTTAGCTTGGCCATTTCTTCAAAGTGACTTTTGTATTTGTTGAATGTGTCGTGGTCAGAGTAGTCAGGGCCGAAGATGACGTGGCAACAGTCCATTTCCATGCATCTCTCGGCCATTATGAACAAAATCTTTGACTTTGAGTCCAGCTTGACCCCCAGGTCCTTGAGCAAGTAGCGGCCAAATTTAACATTCAAATTGCTGAGGCTAGTGTACAAAGGCGTCTCCAGATTGTAATTGTTTAGATTGGCATTGCATCCAGCTTTGACCAGAGTGTCGGCCATTTTTAAATTGAGAGCAGTGTCGCTGGCGTTCGCCGCCAAATAGTGGAATGCATTGTTGCCCTTGAGGTCTCTTAGTTTTACATTGGCGCTCAGTTTGTTCACAATGTAGTCGAGTTGTTTGACATTGTTGTCATTTATTGAGCTGGACACGGTCAACATGACCAGCGATTCGCCCTCTTCGGTCCGAAAATTGATGTCTATTTTGCCAAGAGTGAGCAAGTAGTCGCAAATGCCAATGTGGCCCTTGAGAAAGGCGACGCCGAACGCGCTCAACTTCCAGTCGTTGTTCAGGTTGATGTTGGCGCCCGCCTCGACCAAACTCTTGGCCGAAAAGTACCAGCCGTAGGCGCACGCATAGTGAAGTGGTGTGTTGCCCGACGAGTCCTGGACATTGGCGCTGGAGCCCGCTCTAAGCAAATGGGACAAAATTTTGGCACTGCCCGTCATGGCCGCGTGAATGACGGCGTTGCGTTTGAAGCGGTCGAGCGCCTCTATCTTGGCGTTGTTCTCGATCAAAAACTTGGCTATTTTGCTGTGTCCCAATTGAACGGCGTACATTAGTGGTGTTATTTTGCCCATGGAAGTTGGCAGTGCGTACTCGAGGTTGGCGCCGTAGTTGATCAGCACTTTGATGCATTCGTAGGTGCCCTTTTGAATGGCCAAGTGGAGAGGCAAGAGGCCGCGCTTGTTCGGCCGGTTGACGCCGCCAAGTCCAAATTTGTTGTCTATGACCACTTCGGTTGTTTGCACCGAGTCGTTTTCTTGTTTCTTTTGGGCAAAGTTGAGCAGTATTTCGCAGTTGATTGAGCGGTTGGCCATGCATGCGTAGTGGAGCGGCGTGTTGCCGTCCGCGTCCACTTGGTACGGTGAGACACGCGTGATCAAGTACTCGAGCGGGGTGGAGTCTTGGCACACGGCCGCATAGTGGACTGGCCGACGCTGCTTTTTGTCCTGGATGTCAAAGTCCTGGGTTATGGACAGCAGGGTCTTGAGATACTTTACGTTTGGGTTTATGGACGCGCAGTGAATGGGAGTTATGAAGTCGTTGGCAAAGGGTTTTTTGGTGCATTGGTTTGAGCGCAGTTGGCAATTGAGATCGGAGCCGTTTTCGGCCTTTAGCACTTCGATGTGCACTGAGTTGAAGCCGTGGCCCGCTGGCGCGTTTTCTATCAGATAGGCTGCCAGCTTTCGGTGGCCAAACAACACTGCCTTGTAAATGTTTTCGTATATAAATCTCGATTCATATGATATAAAGTTGTTTCTTGGATCTGAAAATTTTAAATTTTTATTTACTAAATGATTAAATGATCATTTTAAAGTCCAAGATGATGTTAATGTTGGTGTAGAAGATGAAACACCCTCTGAAGAAACTCAGAAACTTGAAGAATTTGAAGACGTTGTTATTGATTGTTTTGAGGAAGAAATTAATGATGAAGTTGAGGAAGAAGAAGACACTATTGGCAATGAACATGGAAGTGAAGGTAAAAGTCTAAAAAGAAAAAGAAATGTGTACATGTTTAGCCAAAAATTCGATAGCTACAGTGATTCAATCAAGTATCAAATTCTACAACCTTTCTTTTAACAAAAAAAGAATTTAAAGATGAGCTAAATATGGATTATGCAAAAGGCTTATATAGTAAGCTTAATAACGATTTTGACCAGCTGGTTGCTTTATTTAAAAATGTTAGGATTTTAAAATTTAATAAAGACTCCTGGGTATGTTCAAGTTGTACCTGCAGCTATTATCTAAGAAACTATTTTTGTTATCATTTAATAGTAGTAGCCGTAGTGGAAAAGTTAGTTGAAATTCCAAATAAATACAAAAAATGTTCAATCGAACCGAAGGCTAAACGTGGTCGAAAAGCCAATGCTGCTAAAGCATTAGTTAGGCAATAAAAATTGTTAATGTAAATATTTAAAATTAATAAATTTTATAATTTTTTTCGATTTTTTTTTACAATTAAGTAATTATTTTTTACAATAAAGTTATTATTTTTTAGATAAAGTTAGTATATTTTTACAATAAATTAGCAATTTATACATAATTATTTATTAGTTAGCATTTTTAGCAAAAAACTAATTATTTTTTACAGGTAAATAATTATTTATTAGGGTCAACTAATTTTTCCCCTTACTAATAACGTTGGGTTATTTTGGTTGATTTTTTTTTTTTTTTTGAAGTCATTTTCTTATAAAAATCGTGATGATAGGGTTTTTTTTTTTTAAATTAAATTCTTAGATCGGACTTTTTGGTTTTGAGAAGTTCAGTACAAAAGAACAGAACAAAGTGTAAAAAAATTGAGTAAATTTTTTTCTAAAAGCTTTAAACTAGTTTTAAAAAATATTCGATAAAAATGAAAAATCACCAATTTTTGCCAATTTCTAATTGCCAAATAAATTTTGAAAAAAAAGTCCGGTTTGGTGAAATTCAGTACAAAAGGATAAAAAGAGCAGAATAAAGTGTAAAAAAATTGAATTAATTTTTTTTAAAGGTTTAAACTTAATTCTGTGAATGCAGCGTGGTGCAACATTCAAAGTTGCATCAATTGTAAAAGTCTGCTAATGATGTGAAAAATCTATGCAAAATTCACTCCGCTTGATTATATTGAAATTTTATTTCTGCTTAACTCTGCAAATTTAGCAGACCTTGATATTTGATGCAACTTTGAATGTTGCACTATGTTGCATTTACAGAATTAAATTAACAAACTTTTTTAAAAAAAGTTATTCAATTTTTTACATTTTTCCTGTTCTTTTTATCCTTATGTCCTGAATTTCAGAAAATCGGACTTTTTTTTTCAATTTTTTTGGCAATTAAAAATTGGCGATTTTTTATTATTATCGAATATTTCTAAAAATTTAAACTACTTCATTTCATTACTTTCAAGATTTTAAAATTGGAACAGCATTATCTTTTTTTTAACTATCATTTAATGAGACGATAAGATTTAATTTATTAGCATCTAGGATTTTTGAGTGCATTAACCCAAACGTAACTTTCTTCCCATCAAAATCTAATGACTCTTTTGAGGCAGATATTAAATTTTCAACAAACCATTTAATTTAGATTTTACTTTACTTTTGAGCAGAGTTGTTTAAAAGTCACAGTCATAAGTCAAGTCTAAGTCCGGACTTAGACCATAATTTTAGTTACTTTGACTTTAACAAGGCCGCCACATTAACTACCTGGAGCGGCAAAAATTCATGTTATTCGGTCTTTTTCTTTTTAATTTAAAAATCCGGATATGGAATTTATTTTAAAACTTTTAAATAACTCTGCATACTTTAAATGAATTAATAAGACCTAAATTAATTTCAAAGTTCAATAATTACTATTTTACTACAATTATTATACTTTTTAAAATTTTTTATTTCAATTTTATTATTATTATTATTGTTATTTAATTTAAATTTACGTCATTTTTGTCGTCATCTATGTCGATGATAAAATTTAAAATAAAGTTATTTAATTAATTTTTGTTATATTAAATGAAAGTTTTTGTAAAGTTTTCCTTCAATTGTAATACCTTTTTATATTTATATTTTTTTATTTCAAATTTAATGGAAATTTTTTTTGTTCGTAATGATTTTTAAAATTTTACTTCTCCTGATGGAGATTAAAAGATTTAAAAATAAATCAATAAATAGCTTGTGTTATTTAGGAAAAAATTAAAAATCAAAAAAATTTTATTTTTCATTGCATTCATAAAAAAATGAGTATTACTCCTGTACGATAATATTATAGGAGCAAAATACTATAACACATAATTATCTGAAAATAATAAGGTATATTTTGCACGGATCAATTATCTTTACTTAATTTAATACAAAAGAGAAATTCAGCCAAAATCAACTGGAATTCAATAACGTAATTATCCGTATTTAGTGACATGTCACTATATGAAATAATGACATTTCAGTAAAAAATGAGCATTGATTTTAAAAAAAGCAATGTTCATTTTTTACACTAAAATACATCCGGTTTTAATGACATTCGGATTTAAAATATAATCAAATTTTCATTTTTAAAATGATTTCATAAAAGCTGAAACTATTTTTAATAATTTTTAAGTTTTTTCACATTTATTTACATGTCACTAATAATCAATTTTTAATATTTTCAAAAACAGTGCTCAATTTTGAATAACATGTCACTCAATTCGGATGATTACTTTAATTTCAAGCTATTGAATGCTCAGAGAACTAAGAGGAAAAACATATGGGAATATATAAAAGTCAAGTTAATATTATCTTTATTTAAAATTTCAAATTACTAAATCTTAATCTTTATCTTACTAATTAATTAATAAAACATTATTTTTTAAAACAATTTCTTTTTCGAAATTTTTTAAATATCGTAGTTAAAATAATTCTATAAGACAAAAAAATTTATTAAAAATTTAGAAAGACCTTGCAAATCTGATTGAAAGCTTACAATAGGTATACATCTATTCTACATTCCATTCTGATGAAACCTGATAAAGACAAATTTTTATAAATAAGCTTATTTTAGTTGTTAAAAATTAAATTTATAAATAATCTCTTTTATTTCATTATATGTAATTATGATTAATTTATTACAATAATCTTTAAAAATTTATTATAGAAGTGTAGAGAGCTGTTTTTATGACGCAAGTCAAATATCATATCTTATATAACTTAAATTTGTGACTTAAATTTTTTTCTTAAGAACTTAAAATTAAATTTCCCCATTAAAATGCATTAAAATTAAAATGTGGATTATTTGTAGAAATTGGATTTAGATGACACATTAAATGTGATTATTAATGAAATCTACAGTAGAATAATTGCATCAAGTATTATTTTATAATTCTATTTATTAAACAAAAATTAAATGAAAAAATTTATAATGAATATTTGATAATTTGTTAGTGAAAAATTTATTTTTTAATTATTTAAAATATCTTAATAAAAACTTTTTATTTATCCGTTTAAATAAATAAAATTTAAAGAGTTGGGGAATTTTTCTACTATCAAGACCTTTTTCAGAAACATGTATTCGAATCTGGATTATATTTTGTCATGACTCTTGCCATTAAAATAAATTTTGTAAAATTCGTTACAAAAGAACAGTACCAAACTTCTGAACAAACATCTTTATTTTTTTAATTATTTTTTTTGTTATTTGGCAATATTGAAAATTTTTGCATTTTGGATTTTAAAAATGATTTTCAAAATTTGATTGGAAACTTTAATTTGACTTTTAAAATATCAATTTAAAATATATTAATATTAATTTTTATTGCAAAAAATTGATAAATTTGATTAAATAAATGATTAAACTAATGGTTGATTCAATAGAAACCATACCAAATTTAGCTTGGTTGTGAAATTTATTGAAATGTTTTTCTTTTAAGGTTTGAATTAAAAATGAATTCAAAAATTTTTTAAAAATTTATAAAGATCTGTGAATAATTTAAAGGCATTTAAAAATAAATCTCTCTCCATAGCAATACAATAAATTATTAAGGCTAAAAAAATAATCTAAAATAAAAACATTCCTTCTTGTGTTCTACAGAAAAGAAGATAATAAAATATGCAAAAGTATAAATTGGTTAAATAAATTGTACATGTTCTCTCTGAGGTAGTCTTCATGCTACCAAAACTTAAAGGAGAGATTGTTTAAAAGCTTGCAAAATATGTATTATAAAGCTAAATACTTAAAAAAGATAAATAAATTATAAAAATAATCCAAAAAAAAAGTATTGAACAATATTTGATTTTTTTATGAATGCTATTAACTTGTTAATTTGTTAACTTTTTTCATATTTTCATTTTTTAAAATAAAAGTTTAAGTTAGCATTTTAATTTATAGAATTGAGTTCACATTTTAGCGAGTATAAAAGCATAATTTGACATCATTAATGAAAGAAAAGTTAAATTTGGAGTTGTAAACGGTTCAATTGGAGATTTTTCCAACCAATTTTATTAGCCGATTTTATTTTCTAACAGTTGGTTTAAATTTTTAACCCGTCTTTTAATGATATTAAAAATTAAAAGCGATTATTAAGTTAAAATAATTTAAACTTTTCAAAAATCTCTTTTTTTTCATTTAATAATAAAAACCTTGAAACATATTTGGTCAAATCCAGTTCGAGCTTTTATTCGTCAAAAAGATCAAATGAAATTTTAAAACAAGGTAAAATTTAAAACTGGCTTTTAAATTTAAGTTTTCTTCTAATATTAGTTTAAAAAAATTGTGATTACATGTTTTGGAAGGTAATGACCCTAGACTTTTAGACACGGCTATTAAAAAGTTAATTTTAATCAATAACTCAGCTTTCTTGGAAAAAAAATGTTTTTTCATTCTTAATTTATTATGATCTTTTTCAACTAAATTAATTTTTATTTCTTAAGCGTTTCTCCAAAAATAAAATTCCTTTTGTTTGTCTTGTAATAATTTCATATTTTTGTTCACTTATATTTTATTATTAAAACTTCTCAACACATGGCTGAATAGAGGTTAATTACTATTCCAAAATTCCTGAAATCCACCTCTCACTATCATTATAACAAAATAAATAGCTTAGGTTCATTCTTTCTGAAATTATCAACTTAGAAAAAACTAGCACTAAAAAGGTTCAAAATTAAGACTTAAAAAAATTTCTTTAAAATATCTATTCAAAAGCTCAAATTCAATAAAATGTGAAATGTTACAAAATTTCAGGATAAAACATTAAAATCATAAGTTATTCAATAAAAACAATAAACACTTAAGTTTTTCAGATTTTTGGAAAAATGTTCATCTCTTAGTGTTTTTTGATTATTTCTATTCAAAAACTAATCAGATAAAAAGCTCTTTTATTAAAAAAAAAATATTCTATAATATGAAATTTAAAACTGACAACATATATATGGTGTTTTATGACGACAACCTAGGTCGTAGGTTGGGATCAATTAATAGGGCAGAGTAAATAAATATTGAAAAAAAGTTTCAAAAAATAATGAATCTTAGAAAGTTGAAAAAAAACTGTGACACCTCAAATTTTAACTATTAAATCATTAAAGATTTATCATTTTATTTTCTAAATGAACTTGGACATTGCGAAATATCATGCAAAACTTCCAAAACAAAAATAAAAAAATTTTATAACTTTTACTCTAAGTGTCAAAAAATTGTTCTGTAAATGATACAAAGTGAAACAACTTTTGTTTCACCTTCTGTGGAAGTCTGCAAAATCTGTGCGAATTCTGTAAAATTGCACCCAGTTTAAAATTTTTCAAAATAAAACTGAATTAATTTGCAATCAAATCAAATTAAAATTATAAATTAAATATAATTTTACTCTAGAAAAATAAATATGTGACTAAGTTACCAGGTTACCTATTTTTTCATTGGTCACAAATTTTTTTTTAACATTTAACATTTTTTTACTATTTTTTAATTTTATTTTTCGAAGATACAAACATTTAAAAAATGTTAAATTTTATTAGATGAAATATAATTCATTTTCGAGCACAATACAAGTTTAAAAATCAAAAACAAAATATAAAATCTTTCAAAATATTAATTCAAAGCCAAAAATGAATACAGTATTGATTTGACACGTGGATTTTACGTAAATTTACGTAAAATAGGGTAAATTTATGAAAATTTATGTAAATTTACGTTCGTAAAATTACGTAATTTTACGAAATTTTTCGATAATTTACGAAAAATTACTTGGGCCAAAAAATGGCCGAATTTTTGTAAATTTTAACTCAACAAAAAAATTTCAGAGCTTCTATGGCTATAAAAAAATTTACGAAAATTCGGCCATTTTTTGCCATTTTTTGGCAAAATTTACAAAAATTCATAAAATATCGAAAAATTACGTAATTTTTCGAACGTAAATTTATGAAAATTTTCGTAAATTTACGTAAAATCCACGTGTCAAATCAGTACTGTATAAAAGTATGGATAAAATAAACAAGAAATAATCAAAAGTAAAATTAAGCAGCGTTGAATTTAAAAGTATGCTGTATGAAAAGCAGGCCTTTGAAAAATAAAAATAAAATTTAAAACTGATGATTTTGAATTTCTTTGGTCACTTATTTTTTTTTAGTCACGAAATAAATTTTTGGTCACTTAATTTTTTTATTATTAAACTACTGGTCAAATTTTACCCCTTCGACGATTAGGGGGCCAGTCTTGTTCATTTATTTTTGATGAGGGCTACATAATACGCGATCAATCTTTCACTATAGACACCGATTAGTATTTTTGAATTAGAAAAATATTTCGATATTTTAAAATATTATGGTATGATAATTTAGACTCAAATAATTCTTTGTTTATAACAATTCGGTTCAAATAGTGACATAGAATAGACATAAAAATTTAAAAAAGTTAAACAAAATTCAAAAGTATTTATATTCAGTTTTCGGATAGTAAACAAAGATCATAAGGAAAGAAAAAAAAGAAATATGGGCAAAAATTTTTCTTTATATTAAATTAAAAAATGGAAAAACTAGCATCCAACTTGATTTTTATAATAAATCATTCTCATTTAATACTAATTAAGTCATTTTACAAAAAGTAAGCTTTTATTTAAATCGTTTCCAAAAAAAAAAAAAAAAAACTAAAATCAACTCACTTGTACTCTCGGAAACGCTGCGATATTTCGACAATAAAAAGTCGTACATTTCAATAGAACAACCGTTCTCGAACAAAGTTTCGAAAAGATCATTGAAAAAACGATAGGTATCTTGGCATAGCTGAGCGTCTTGGTCCTTATTGAACGCCTGATTGCCCTCTCGGACACCACGCGCCTCGGTCAACTTGCGAATATTACTAATGCCCAGACTGCGCATATTGTACACACCATTGGTAAACCTATTGAACAAAGTGTCCGACAATTTGACTCTGTTTTGCTTGGGGCTCAAAAAATCGTCAATCAAAATCTCGAGCATTTTTCTATTCTCCAAAGTGAGCGCCAACTGAGACGGCGTTATTTTACAATAGAGCGACTTTTTTACGTGCACAGACGACACTTTTTTCGTGTCTCCTATCAAATCACGCAAGCCCTGTTCATCATTCAGATAAACATACCGGAACGCCAGTTTAGACTGAACCAGCGGCGATATGAACACCATTTTTTCATTTTGCTCAAAAAAAGGATCGCTCACCAACACAGTCACTTTGTCATTTTCTTCCAAACTTCTATTGCTCACAATTTTGGCCAACTTGCGTTTTTTGACGCGCGGCGATTCATTTTTGGCCACTTTTTTCACTTCCTTGTCACTTTCCAACTCGTCAGTCTCATTTCCATTCACATCCTTTTTTTTCTTGCCATTCACCAGCGGACTCTTGCGCATCACCACTGTCTCATTTGTCTTGGTCATTTTTTTAATGTGTATGGACGACTTGGTGCCAATCACTTGTTTGTTCTCGCTTGGTCTGACTTTTTTCTCTTTTTTTTGTTCCGGGTCCGAGTCGTCGAGCTTAGGGTCGGAGGTGCGCTTTTTTTTGGGCTTTTTTATTTGGTCGGACTCGACCGACGAGCTTTCTGACATATCCTTAGTTTCATCGACCATCGGCAGGTCGGATTCTGGCGAGGTCTCTTTTTCCTCTTGGAACTCGACGGTGATGCCGCCCTCTTTGACCGCCTTGTCCAACAAGTCCCTCACTTTGACCAGATCTTGTTCGTCAAGCGTCATTCTGTTCGAGTCGGCCACTTTGTGCATGTGCACCTTGGAAATGATGGAGGACGGGTCCAGCCAGTCCACATAGCCAAAGCGGTACTGGACCGGCTTTTGGGCCGGGTCGATTTCTTCGAGCCATTGGATTTTGCACTTTTTCGAGTCCTCGAAAATGGTGTGACAAGCTTGGCAAAGAAAAAATGAGCCTTGGTCGGCGCGCACCGCCAAAATGGTCTTTGATTTGAACAGAGTGAATTTTTTTGAGCTTTTGGACTGGACGGACTCGGAGTCGTCCATGTCGAGGGGCGTCCGGGTCTCTTCGGTGGTGTAGGAGTCGTTTGCGCTGTGGGTTGAGAGACTGGATGAGTCTAGGATGTTGGTGCGGCGGCGCTTGCGTCCCGAGTCGTTCAGCTCGGCCATTTGGGACCAGTAGCCGCCGTCGAGGCCGCGGTCGTTGCGTCTCTTTATCTTGGGCTTTTCCACAGAGTCTTGAGAGGTCTGCGAGCCGCCGAAGTTGGTCAAGTTGAGCTCTTCCAGCTCCCGCTTCAGTTCCACTTTTTCCCGCAATTTTTCAGGCTCCTTTGGAAAAGGTCAGACAACAAAATTAGCAAAAAAAGAGAGGTGAATGAGCAGGTGGTTTACTTTTACAGGTGTGACTGGTTGGGCCTTTATTTTGGTGCTGGTTGGAGATTTGTTCTTGGTGCTGGCTGACTGGTCGTCTTCGTCCAGGTCGATTTTGAGTCGGCCTTCGCCGTTCGACTGGCTTTCGCTGGAATGGCTGGACAGCTGAGATTTGGTCTCGTCCTCGTTCGCCTTTGCATCCGTGTCTTTGGACATTTTTTGGTTCAAAAAATTTCAAAAAATTTTATTGTTTTTAAGTTTCGAGCTATTTTTTTTGTTATATATTTATATATATATATATATGAGATAATTTCTAAATTTTAAGTCAAATTTAAAATGTGTAAGTAAATTCTTGTTCGAACATGTTAATTTAAAAAAAAAGCAAAAAAAAAAATAAAAAATAAAAAAAGCAAGACTCGAGTAATATTAAAATTAGAATAAAAAATTTAAAAATGTACACATATTTGGAATTTAAGATGAAGCGCGCGTGTGATTTGTGTTTTTTAGTTGTTGTTGGGTGTCGAGAGAGAGAGAGAGAGAGAGCAAGTAAATAAAATAAAAAATATAATTTTGAAAATTTATTTCAAATATTTAGTCTTAATTCAATGCACAAAATTGATTTGCCTCGGAATATGTGTGCGACCTATTTGCACACTGCCTTCGGATTAGGACAAAACTATTTGACTTCTCTTTAGTTTACTCAAATTTTCAATCCAGATTAAAAAGTTGAAAAATAATTTAATTTTTTTTATTATCTTTTAATTATTAACTAGCACTCTTTGAAATAAAGTGAACTTCAATTTCATTTCTTTCCAAATTTTTAATCAAAACTATGCTTTTTATATAATTCTTTTTATTTTATTTCTAAAGTAAATTTTAATTGAGTTTCTAGCAAAAAATTTAACTTAATTTTATAAAATATTTATTTTAAGAAATAAATGATATCAATGTTTGATTTTGTTAAATTATTTGTAATTCTCTGAATTATGCTCTCTTGATAAGATACTCAATTTTAGATAATTTGAAAATTAATTTAATTCAAAAACTTGAATTAAAATTTATTCTATCTTGCGAAATTAAAATTACTATTAGATTTACTATTAAATGGCTAATATCATTTAGTTAATAAAAAAAATTTGATAAAAGGGCATTGTGAATTTTACTACAAAAAACAAAAACAAAATTTAAAAAACGTCAGAACTTTAATCTGGATCGACTAAAACATGTTCTGTAAATTGTAGCAACTGATAAATACTCTGTTCCACCACTTAAAGTTCAGTTGGATTTTTAATATAATATAATATCCCAAATTCACAATTTTCTGAATTTTGCAGATTAATTGCAGAGTTTATTTAATATATATATATATATATTAAATTTTAAACAAAATTTTAAATGTAATTCTCAAAAATATTCTACTGAAAAAAGTAAAAAATAAAATATATTATTATATAAATTGAATATGTTCTCTCTAATGTAGTAGCTTTCATAATTTCAAAACTTAATGAAAAGATTAATAAAATAATTTGCAAATTTTTTTTAAATAAAATAATGGAAAAAAGCTTAATAATTGTGAAAAATAAATAATAAAATAAAAAAAAAAAAAAAAAAGCCTAAGGCAATATCATAAATTTGAATGTTGAGCATCTTTGTTTAAATTTATCATAAATGTATTATTTAGTAATTAAATGTATTATTTTGTATGTAAATTTTCCTTTCAATATTACTTAAAAAATTCTTTTTTCTTTGAAGGAATTCACTTTAAGATTTTAAGTTTTTTCGAGAGGCTAGTAGACCTTTCCGACAATACCACTTCCAATAAGTCATATCCGACAATTTTAATTTAAATGAAATAACACAATTAGTTTTTTTAATTAAAATTTTAAAATTTAATATCAGGATTATTATCAAAAATACTCACAGGACATACACAAATTATCGTAATACCTAAATTATTGAAAAATAAATCTACGAAAATCTAGGCAACTCCTATTCAATCAAGTATTCTACTTAAAGTTCTCAATCTAGTACAAACCAGAATCGCTAAACCAGGGCTCTGTCCCGGACCTCGTTTACCTTACCCTTTAATGAAGCTAATTTTTTTAATTTTTCTATTATTAAGCTTCATTTTTTGACTAAAAACAGTTTTATATTGAATATTATTAATAAAAATAAGCTAAATGTAGGCTAACTTATAAAAAAGATAAAAAATTGTAATTACATGTTCTTGAAGGTAATGATTCCAAAATGAATAAAGTAAGCAAAAATTATGGTAATTTTTAATTTTTTATTTATTTAAATTATTTATTTTACTTCCTTTGTGCCAATTTTTATCAAAAAATATTTTTTTCCTATCTATGTAGATTGCCAGATAGGTTCTGTAACTGTCCCGAGCCAACTGTTTAATGTAACTAAAATAGGGAAAAATCTTATTTGAATTATTTTATAAATTTTTTAGTCATTTTTCGTCAATTAAAAGCGTTCACTTTTTTGGAAATTAGAAAAAAAAATAATGCCAAATATATAAATCTTAATGAAGATGCTTGAAAGAGCACTTGGAAAAAGTCTGCAAATAAACAAAGATACTGAAAGAGTCATTGATGTCTTGGAATTAAAAATGGTAATTTTTGATAATATATAGGATTTAAATACTGTTTTGAATGATTATATCATGTCCAAGGATAACAAGATTTTATTCATGGAAAGAAAATTATAACAACTATTAAGAACAATATAATCATTTAAGTGATTATGAGAAATCTTAAAAAATCAATAATTAAAATTAATGTGGGTGCCCATCAGAACTAAACAGATAAATTGGTCGTAGGCAAATAGCGGCTGGCTGGCCGACCATCTAAATGAACACCTAGCTGTTCCCTAGCAAAGTAATGCTAATCATATACTTTTTTTTGTAACCGTGAAATAAAACGTATTTTATCAAATATTACAAGCAATTGACGGTTTCCGGAGTTAACTTTATTTGTAAAAATAAAGCTAATGAAATAGGAATTATACTAAAAAGCTTAATGATACTCATATGAAAATAAAAAATAATTTAAAAGTTAAAACGAAAAATTAAAAATAATAAAAATTACATTTAGATATCAAGTAACATAATATAGTAATCAATTACTTATGCATTATCAAATAATTGAATTGAAATAAAATAAAAAAAATATTTAAATCTAATTTTAGAACTGTAAAAAAACAATTAACCTTGATCTTGTATAGATTGTTATGATTGAACATATTTTTTTTGATCATAAGTCAAGTCGGTTGCTTTTGTTTCTTAAAATTTATGTTTTTTCGTTTTCTTTCTCTTTTATTTATTAGTTTGTAGCTTTTAATGGAATTTTGTCAATTGAAAGCCAAAAACAAGGTCAAAAATGAAGATCTTAATGGAATCATTAGTCATTTAAGATAAATAAATTTAAATAATTAAAAATCCAATTCTGATTATGAGAGTCTTTTTATTATGAGTTTTTAAAAAAAAATATTGTTTTTAATTTTCCTATAGTTTACAATTAATTTTTGCAGCATAGTAAGTGGAACTTGATAAAAATTTTCCAACAAGGAAGTTCTCAAAAAGATCAACATATATTTTTTATTTAAAAATAATTATTTTTCGTTTGTTTTTGAAAGAAAATTGTCAAGTCCAAATTATCTCAAATATTTTGTGCTGTATTTTCCATAAAGTTTTATTTTTAATAACTGTTAGTCAATAAATTTATATTAATTTGATTTTTAAATCAAATCTGATTTTTTTTTTAAATTATCAAAATTTTATTTTGAAAAATTTTGAATGAATCTTTCTAATCAAACTTGACATTAATTTTTAAAATTTTTACTTACCGAAAATTACCCAACATATCAATGATTCAAATAATATAAATATTTCAAAAAAAGTAACATTTTTATTTTTAGAATTTATAGATCCTTTTTTTTAAATCTGAAAGAATCGTAACTAAATTGAGCTTTTTTTTCTCTCTTATTTGGTCTTGATTATTCTTATTCCCTAATTTTGAGATCCAATTCACTCTTTTCATTAATATATTTTTGATTTAAAAAAAAAACACACGAAATATAATTTTTCTTTAATAACATAAAATTAGTCAATAATTTGCTGGAGAGGATTTTTTAAAATCATATTATGGTTCACTTATTTTAATCTTTCAAAAACTTGGTTATAGGCCTAAACTAAACTTTTACCAAGATTTCTTAAAAGTCTAAATTGGAATCGATCATGTAATAGCTTTTCATTATCGCAAGAGATTATAAGAGGTAAGAAGGAGTCAATAAAGGGTAACGTGAATCTTATGATTAATTATCCAGCATATCTGGACTTAAGTTTTAATTAATTTTTCTCAAAAATTAAATGATAGCTTATCATTTTTTATTTAGAGTTGCTTAAAAAGTCAAGTTATTGACTTAACTTTTAAGCCTCATAGGTAAAATAATTAGATAAGACAAAAAATTTTGTTTTGACTGATTTTTTGATATTTTTATAAATTTTGTTTATCAAAAAAATGGAGAAAATTTTGTGATAAATTTCAAGAAATTCATGAATTTTATTTTTTATGTATTTTAAGCAATATAATGTTAGGTTGACATGCTAATTTACCAAAATTAACTAAATAAATCTATGAAAATAAAATTTGTCGGAATTTTTTTTAATTTTTCCTTTTTTAAATTTCATTTAATTAATTCTAGTAAATTTGTTAAAATCAGAGTTGTTGACAAGTCCCAAAAAAAATCCAAATCCGAGCTACTTTTTAAATTTTTTTTTAAAAAGCCCAAGTCCGAAATTCGGATAATAAACAATGAAAAATAACTGGAAAAATGCTTTGACAGAAGTTGAGAATTAGACGGAAATTTTCGTGATCTTCCGTTAAATATAATTTTCCTAGAACAATTACTCTACATAAATGGAAAAACAGGAATATTTATTTGATTAATTTGTAAAACTAGAAAAAAATTTGACTTTGGGATCTCGGAACTCTGAGTCATTAAGATTAACACAATTTATTATTTAAAATATTTAAAAAATTTTCTAGTCATTGATATTCATCTTGATATAAAATCGAAATTTTTTTGGACATTTAAAAAGAAAAAAAAAATTTGGACCTGGACTTTTTTTTTAAATAAAAGTCTGACTAGGACATTTGGAAAAAAAAGTTAGGACTTTGACTTGACTTGAGACTTGTTACTTTTAAACTACTCTGATTTAAATATTAAAATTCAAATCGAATTGTGGTTTTACTTTTTGTAAAATAAATTCAAAAATATCAGAAATTTGAAAAATTCTACTTGATGATTAGTGATAATGCAATTGGTAAAATAACATTTTTTAGTCTCTGATGGTAAAAATTCAAAACCAGGACAAGTCAAGACAAAAAAAGTGAATTTAAACTTGCACTCACAGTGTTTCCTTACTTGAAGATACTTGATTTGAGTTCATAGCAAAATATTCACTCTGGATGGTTGTTACCACTAATGGAAAAAAAAATCTCTTAAGATCAGTGTCTATTTCTTGTGAAGCCTGTCAAGACTTGAAAATCAAGGGTAACTATTATTTTTCGCTTTTATCATCTTTAAGAGGTAAAAAAATGATAAATATTATTATTCAATCAGCAGTAAATAAAATTTATCCAGAAATTTAGTGTTACTATTTATTTCCAAAAAGAATATTTTTCAATAATTATAACAAAAAATTTTAATTTAAAAACAAGTTATCAAAGCCACGAATTATGCTTAGCCGTCATACACTAATATTAAATTTTAATCTGATTTTTTTAGCTTTTCTTTTTCCTCTTCAATGTCTCTCGTGTCGCTAATCTCTTTTAACTGACCCGTTGCTACCTTGTACAAAAACAATAGAACAAACTAAAATAAAAAATATATATAATTTTTTTCTTAGCAAAAAAATTAATTTAATATTCTTACGTAGAACCAATAAATGTTGAGCATTAGAAGGACCAAGAGAAGAGAATTAAAAAATCCATATAATCCTGCGCCTCGATGGTAAGCTCGATGCACTGATACCACTCCGGTGGCGTATAAAATTTTCAATGGGTACCAATAAAGTCTAAATACAAACCAGGCAATGGTGAATGCGGCAAAGCCATAATTTGAAATTGTCTCATGCAAAGGATAAAATTTATTATTTCTTTTCTTTAAATAAACATTGCATTTGGTAAATTCGAGTAAAATATCAGTTACATCATGAACAAAAAGAACCATGATTCCTATTTTGTGGTATCTGGTCGCATAGGACACTACAATTAAAGTTAATGTTAATACATGATGAAGCAACATCACATAAAAGTCTTTTCGCCAAGCGTCCATGTATATGGTGGCATAGATCGAATGCAAATAGAAGCCACATTCCACAAAGTAGATTAACTTTATTTCATCAGGCACGGTAACTCCTATTGTCCAGTCTGAGCAAAAAAAAAATTTTTTTTAAATTTTTAAAAAAATTTTGTAATAATTACCATCCCATATTAAATCAGTGTCGGTGAAATAATTAAATCGGCCATCAAATATCAGCAAGTAGCATGTGTAGCCCCACAAAAATGAATAGGCTACAAATTTCCAGCAGCTTTCCGGAAATTTTTCTCTATCTGATTTGTCATCCACTTTTAGATAGCTGACTAAAGGCTAAAACTGGCTTGAAAAAATCCTATTGTTTTAGTATGTGAAAATTACCTGACAAATGGCACGTTCAAATACATATCGAATCAATGTGAAAATTATTGCCAAAAACAAAATTGGAAATGATTCTTCTAATTTAAAAAAGTAGTATTTGCGAAAATCGTCAAAAAAGCTTTGCGGGAATGTGTAATTATGCCAATTGTCGGCTCGATAGTACCAACTCATGCCTTGGTATACACCAACCACCAGGTCAATATAGCCCGGGTTGTCTGTGTACGTAAAGTTCATATCTAAAAAATTTTAAATTAAAAAATAATAAAAATTTTTATCTTATTTTTGTTTTATTTAAATATACAAAAAGATCGAATGATTAAATCTAAAGTGTGTCACAGTTTCTAATAGAAACTAAATAGGACCATTGGTGATTAGATTTCACTGTTTTGTTTGTCATGATTTAAAAAAAAATTTAAACCGCTTTAAAGTCTAGTTAAAATATGTAAATTTTATGAATTAGACTATACATTAGTTAAAGACAAAATAAAATGTTAATATAAAAGCATGATTACATAAAAATTAAAAACAAATTCGAGCATTTAAAGAAAAAAAATTTGCTTGTTCAAAAATTGCTGGAATTTCCTGATATTAGCATTAGCTTAGCACCTAATTTTAATAAATAAAAAAAAATTCTTTTGTTATTTCAACCTAGTGATTTTTTGATTATCTTGAAACATATTTGAAATTTTTACTAAAAATTTTTTAGTCATTTTAAAAAAATCAATAAAAATTAAAATTTGTATCTACACATTGACAATTAATTTTATCCAAACGCAATTTAAATGCTAAATATTAACAAAAATTAAATAGCTCAAATCATTGATGGAAATCTTTTTAAAATAATTAAAGCTATTCAAAATTTGGGTTAAAAATGAGCTTGTTTTAAAATTTAGAAAATATATTGTTTCAATTAGAAATACATTAAATTTGACTAATCTATATATTAAATTCAAATAAAATCCATTTAATTATGCAGAAAATAAAGCTCTAAAGATTATGAAATAGAATCTAGTTTTATGACAAATGATAAAAAAAGCTTAAATTTTACTATGATTTAGATGTGCTCTTTTGAAAATAGCAAATTGAAAAAAAAATGTTAGAAAACATAATAAAATAAGATGGTATTCGAATGAATTTTTTTTCCTATTTTTTAATTAAGGAAATTCTAAATTACAAAGATTCAACATGTTTTTGAGTATTATTTTTATTGTGAAGTGAATAAATGGTAATGATGAATGATCGATCTTAAAAATAAGTAAAAATTAAGAACAATATAAAATAACTCAATAATTGCTAGATTTTTATATGAAAGAATATTGATTTTTGAACAAAATTCAAAAATTTAAGCAAAACCTAACCTATATATTATAAAAGCAAAATAAATTTTTTAATTTTTTTTTTATTTTTATTTACTGATGACAAATATTTGTATGATTCAATTTAAGAATTCTAATTAGTACATGAATCTAGTAAGCAATTTTCAGCAAGCTTTTACATTATAACATTTGCAAAAAAAAAATTTGGTATAAAAAATTAGAATTTTTTTTTTATTTTTCAAAAAAGATCATTTAGATTCAAATTATAATTTTTTAATTTATTTTATTGGTAAATTGTTTACAAAGAAAAATAAAGTAATTATTAATTTGTTTTAATATTATTATACTATCTAAATTTTAGAAATTAATTAAAGAAAACATGGATTAAATTTAAATATTTTGAAAGCGTTTCAATTAAATTTGAATTTTCTTTGAGTATTAAAAAAGAAACTATTATTTACTTTTTATTTCATTGCTAATCTAATTTTCGATGTTAAATTTACGATTATAATAAAATTTATTTTCAAAAATTAAAGAAAAGCTTCAATTCTTATCATAGCTTTTAATATATTCACGAATTAGATAGTTTAGATATATCTAAAAAGAAAATTTGGAGATTACTCATATCAAGAAATATTTTAACTTTTATAATTTGAAGGGTTAATATTATACTTTTTATGAAGCTTTTTATCAATTGATAATACTGTCATTAGTAAAATTATTTATTGAGATTGATTTACATGTAAAATATCATAAAAAAACTTAAACATTTAATTTTAAACACCAATTCTTTTAAATTTTAATAGCCTTTTTTATCATTATTTTTAATTTACAAAATAAAAAATTTCCATTCTTACCGATATTTACAACGCTTTTTGTGCACAATTAGGGCATTTATTTCTTTTTTTAGCTAAAATGATTTCCACAATCAACTAGATTTCTTCCAAATAATTATTTTTTATGCTTCTAAAAAATTTTCGATCATCAAATTATTTTTTTTTTCTAAAATTAAATTGCCGCAAATTAATTTTTATGTCTTCAATTTTTTTTATTATTTTATTTATTAATATAAATATATATAAAATTACTTTCAAAAATGTAACATGGTTGTATTTGACAAATTAATCAAAACCCGTTCGCCATGTTAAAAGATATGTATACGAGAATGGGCGGTGCTTCTCATTTAATATAAAAAAAATAATTGAAAGAGACTTAACAACTGTCTTTCTCTTACTATTAAAAATAAATTGTTGGGCCTTTATTTAAATTGAATAAAGCGCTAATTAGAAATAAAAATTTAAATTTAAAAAAAATTTGAATTATTGATCAATTATATATAAATGGATTGAAAAATCAAGCTAGCTTTCACAAAATTGACTGCTCCAGCTCTATCGCCTCCAAGATCAAATGTTAAATTGAGTTGAGTTGTACCAGGCTAACCAAGCGAAATGTACCAGGCTAACCAAGCGAGTTGTACCAGGCTAACCAAGCGAAATGTACCAGGCTAACCAAGCGAATTGTACCAGGCTAACCAAGCGAGTTGTACCAGGCTAACCAAGCGAAATGTACCAGGCTAATCAAGCGAACTGTACAATATATCAAAAGTATGCCATGCAATTAAATATTCAGCCAAATCATTTCTTCAAATTTTTATTTGCGGATATTTTGACCAGAGTCATTATTCTTCCTTAATTTCTCAAGACCAAAAACACATTTTTTAAATGATTTAGTTTTCTTAGATTTAGTTAAATCCTTTCTATTGAATTATACGGGAACAAAAACGTCAAATTTTTAATGTTGATTTTAAAATAGCAAAATTACCTACATAGGAAATAATTATACAAATATCCTTTTGTACCCTTTGTACTAGCTGATAATTAAAAAAGAAAAAAAAAAAATCAACGCTAAACCTAAAGCAAGATAAACAAATATTGCAGGGGAGGTGCGGAGGGGGCGCAGCCCCCTCCGCGACTTGTTATTATTAAAAAATTTTTTATTAATGTAACGTCATATAAATTAGTGTTCAAATGAATAGAAAATGGAGTTGAATTACGAAAAATACTGAATCACACCATTTTTATAATAAAAACAACTCTAGAAATTAAATCTGAAAAAATTTAATCTCTTTTAGTTTTTAAAATTTAAATTGAAATTTATAAAATATATACATAAAATTTATAAATATATTTATTAAGAACTTATGAAATAGAAACAAGTGCGATTTAAAATAAATATAATCTGGTACTTAGTGGTGTTCATATTAAAGAATTGCAGTCATTAGAAATTTTTCTTTTAAAAAGCTATTCATCAATTCATCCTAAAAAATATGAGTTCAATTAAATGAAATTCGAATATCGTCTAAGTTTAATTTCTAAAGTTTTTTTTTTTTTTTTTTAAATATAAAACATAATAGTCAAAAAATGTTTATACAGTATTGCTGTACCACGCAGATTTTAGGCAAATTTAATTTTTATAATATTTATTATTTTAAAACATAATAAAACTAATAAAATTTTCTTAAAAAAATTGAAAAAAAGCTTAAATTTGACTTCTTGTACAAATTTGAAGAATAAAGACAAATACCAAGTGATTTAGAAAGAGAATTTAAAGCTTTACTAAGATTATTTGTAAATTTTTTTCTATTATATCATTTCTTCGAATTTTGTCAATTCCGACTTTTGACACCATCAATTAGGGTCTAGATTGATTATATCCTGATTTCTCGCAGGCTTTTTAATATCCTGAGTCTCAAATGATGAAGTGTTTAGCCATCCTCGTAGACTTTCCCTTTAAAAATTGACCAAAAATTTTCAAAATGTAATATTATAAGATAACAAAAGTTTATTTAAATTTTTTTTTTAATTAATTTGAAAAGTCGCACTTTAATCATGCTTTTTCAAAATTGTATGAAAATTTTCATCAAAAAATGAAAAAATACCCCAAATATTTCTTAAAATAATTTTGCAATATATTTTGAATAATTTACCATATTTAATAGTAAAAGAAAATAAAATTTCAAGGTTTTTTAGTTGCACTGTAAACCAAAAATTAAATAAATTAATAGTCTATATAATTAAATTTAAATTAATAGTGAAAAATTTTGAAAAAATGACTGATTTGGAGGTTCTTCAATTTTCTGAGCCATATTCAAGATTTCCAAATATGCATGCTTATGAAAATACATTCCAATTGAAGACTTAAATACCACTTTGACAACTTTTTTTTTTTACCAAGGTATAAACATTGGAGTTTTCTTTTTAAATCGGGAGTACATAAATTGAATTCAAATAAAAAATTTTCCTCAGATTTTAACAAATTTTTTTTTGTATCAAGATGACTTCAACTTTATTTATTAAAACTGACAAATATTTATTTCGTAAACCGAAAAAAAAAAAAAACTAGTAATTATCTTCAATTTTTTCCAGTTTAAAAATCTTTTAATTTATTTAGAAAAAAAAATTTAATAACCAACATCTTAAATGATATTCTTTTATAAAATTAATAAGCAACGGTGTAGCATTCGGAGGCAAAAATTCCAAACCCTATGACAAAACCAGAAGATCTTGTATATAAAACAAAAAAATAGAAAAAAAAAAAAAAAAACAAAATTAACAATGAACATCATTCGATTAGAAAGGACATAATCGAACATGCTTTTTTCAGTTTAATTAGAAAAAAATTTTCTCATTTATAGGGATGTTCTTTTATTTCTAAAAGATAGCTTGACTAAAAAAATTTTCTGATAAATGTCACATGGGCTCCTATTGCTGTCCGAACACATTCTGAGCACCGAAATTAAACTGGTTCGGCACTTGAATATTGGAAAAACTGTATCCACCAGCGGCCAGCAATTTTCGCGACTCTTTATCAGCCTGACGCTTATTAGCCGTGGTTATAAACTCCTGTATCTGCTTGCACTGTTCGGGAGTCAACGAGCCGGTTATCTGCTCATAAAACTGCGGCTGAGTGGTCTGCAAAGCCTGCAAGGTCTCTTTGAAAATGACAAACTCGTCTATTTCATCATTGTTGTCAATACAGGTCGAGTAGTTCTCGAGCAAAGTGCGGTCGTATTCGTCATCATCGTCAAAATCATCCAAATCTGACTCATCCTCCTCTTCGCCCTCTTTTGCACTGCTCTGCATCGCTCTATTCTTTTTTTCGTTCTCCTCCTCTTCGTCCGAATAGACCTCGTCCAAATCGGCGTCGGTCTCCTCGTACTCGTCGTCCGAGTCCTCACGAGCCTTGTTCTCGTATGCCTTTGACAAATCGTCCAGCACGGTGCACATGGACGGCAACAGTTTGCTGCTGACCTGGTCCAGGTCCGCTCTTCGCTTCACAGTCAAGTGGAGGAGAGTGTTGAGGCCCAGGGCGCACACTTTTCGGTCGTGGATGCCAAAAAAGCAGTCTATGTCGCCGAACCACTTGTTTATAAAGTCCAACATGATAGAGCGGCCATGAGACATGCTGAAATTGTCCAGTGTTTGCACGAGAACGTCTGTGTTGCACCAAAGAGCGGCAATGACCACTTGGAGCAGCATGGTCCTCAGCTCGGTGCTCTCTACTTCCTTGCTCAGCCGCTCGAACACCAATTGAACAATACTGGGCAACACACTGTCTATCTGGCCGTGACACTGGAGCACAATTATTTCCAAGAGCTTGGCCGCATGGCTCTCGGACTCGTCATCGTCGATCTGAGCATCGAGCACTTGTTTTATCATCTTCAAAATGCACTCAAGTCTCTTGGGGTCAGCTAGAAACGACTTGGTGTCCACTTGGACATAATTGTGCAGCACAGGCATCAACTCGGCAAAGTAGTCTGCCGCATCGTTCTGAAATATGTCATAAATGACATACAACAAGTTCCACATGGGCTCGCTGATCTGTTTGGACGTCAACGTGCAAATAAGAGTGAACAGTTCTTCGTAGAAGTCAAGCATTCCGTTCTGGATGATGGCATTGATGACAGGCATCACTATTTTCTCCAACTCATGCATTATCTCCAGCTTTCCTTCCATCACGCTCAGAATGCTCTCCACAGTGCTTAGAATGCCCACAGCAGTTATGGTCTTGTCATCTTTGACATCAGCGTCCTCCTGCTCCTCGGCACACTTCACTATGCTCAAAAATGTCTCGGCCAAATGCTTCATGATGTCGACCGCAAACGCCGATATTTGATCTTCGTAGACGTAGATGAGACGCTGAATGACGCCGCTCACGTCGTCGTTTTCCGTGTCCCGGATCAAATTGAGCATCTTGAGAATTATTTGATGTATGTTTTGGCCGACAAGTTCTTTGACTGCGGGGTTCAGCTCGTTTTCTTCGTCGTTGATCAGCTCGTTTAGGGCACAGCACGCCTCTACATTGACGGGCAAACACGAGTCGTTGAGGATGCGTTGTTTGACGCAGTTGCACGCGTTCAGCAGGTTTTCCTGCGACTTGAATTCGACGCGGGCAAATTGTTTGAGGACCCAGCAGGCGCGCGCTCTCAAAAAGCCGTGCTGGCTCATGAACTCCGGGAACACGTAGGACACAAGCATCATTTCCACTTGGTCTTTGTAGACGTTTTTTTTGAGCAAAACGGGAGCAACAGCTCCGATGATGTGCAAAATGCCATCTTTGTTTCTGGCTGCTAGTTGGCTGTTCTGCAGCTCGGACATGCAGAACAGCATTGCTTGCTCGAGCATTTGTTTGCGTTTGCTGGCCACTTGGTAGACTAGTTGGCGCGCTGCGTTCACTGGCGACACAAAGTCCTCGAACACATCGTACTTTATTTTTATGTACTCGACTGGGTCGTTTTCGAACAAGTCCTGGTCTTCGTCGGTGTGACACATCAACGGATACAGTATCTGCTGAATGATGACCAGCATGTGAGGCTTCATGAACTTCCAGGTGAAAGCAGGCACAACTGCGTACTCTAAATAGATTATGGCCTGTTGGAGAACTCTGGGCGACACGTACACTCCGTTTCTGTACAGTTCGAGTATTTTTAGAATACTGGTCAGTATATTGGCTTAAAAAATAAAATATTAAAAAAAAAAATTTTTTTTTTCAAAAATAGATACTCTGTTTATTGGACATTGTGAAAAAATTTTTGATAAATTAAATTTTAACATAAAATTTTTATTTTTTACTTAAATAATTGATTTTTTTTATCATGTTTATTCTGTTAATTTTTATTAACAAATGGAGAGTTAATCAGTTTTTAATGTTTTTTTTTTTAAAGCCTTTTGAATTGGCGTGTGCTAATTCATTAACTAAAATTACTGATTTTTTACCAATTTTACTAGATGAATATAAAAATTACTTACATTTCATAAAATTACTTAAAATTATTTAAAAATGTAAATTTATTTTAAAAATCAAGTTTGATGCTAGTTTTTTCAATATTTAATTAAATTTAAAAAAAATAATTTTTTATTTAACTTTTTTAAAAAATTTTATTTATCCTTTGCCTCTATATGAACCAAATTGTAACAAGCAAAGAATTATTGAGATCTTGATTAGAAACCAGATTACAGAACTCATGTTTTTCATCAAAATTTATACCATAATATTCTTAATTATCCAAAATTGTTGTTTTAATTCAAAAAAAAATCTAATTGTACAAAAAACATCCTTCTCTGGCTTAAAAAGATGCTCAAAATCGAGTTAAACGTCTGTCTGCTGATTTTTAGTTTTTTTAAAGTATAATTATGTTTTATTTATAAATTTAATACGATTTAGAAAAATTAATAAGAATAATATCAGTTATGCAAATTCAGGATAAAAAATTTTTTTTTAGTAATTTTAGTTTAAGTTTCAGTAATTTTAGTTAAAAAATAATAAATTGCCTTTTGAATTGATATTTTTTTTTAATAAAGTTTTTTGACTTGACTTTAAATTTTATTCTAAAAATAAGTCTTTTGTCGTTTATTCAAGTTATCAAGGCGGCCATTTTTATTTCAAAGTCTTTGAAAACACTTTTCTTATGAAAAAAAAATTTAAAGTTAAGACAAAAATTTTTTTTTAAATAAAATGTCAATTCAAAAGGCTTTTTTAAAAAAAAAGAAACTATAAAAACTGATTAACTCTTCATCGATTCAAGTCAAAATACTTAAAGACCTTTCAAAGTGAAGTCACTGTCTTAACTTTGAAAATACTTTAAAATAACTTTTTTTCTGACTTTTTCGCAAGTCTGGTCTTAACAAGACAGGGGCACTACCCTGCTGATATACCTTGAGTATTATATTATAAAAAAATTTTATTAATTTTGTTCTGAAAGTCAAAAACTTGTTCTGTAAATGAAACAAAGTGAAACAACTTTTGTTTCACCAACTGCGCAAGTATGCAAAATTTGTGCTAACTAAATGCGATTTATTTTTAATAATTTTAAATGAGGTGAAATTTTACAGAATTCGCACAGATTTC
This sequence comes from Brachionus asplanchnoidis, assembly GCA_025491095.1. Taxonomy (NCBI): domain Eukaryota; kingdom Metazoa; phylum Rotifera; class Eurotatoria; order Ploima; family Brachionidae; genus Brachionus; species Brachionus asplanchnoidis. The sequence continues at coordinate 3,163,765 of JAILYF010000008.1, read as the reverse complement.
GCGTACTCCTGCAATAGGTGATCCATAAGTTGTTTCACTTTGTTTCATTTACAGAACAAGCTTTTGACATTTTGAACAAAAGTTATAAAATTTATTTATTTTTGTATAGTAGGTTTTGTGTGAAAATTTACAATGCCATTGTGAATTTTGGAACAAAGAACAGAAAAAAAAAATTAAAAATGAAATACTTTTTTACAATGAGTCTAAAAATTGTTCTGCAAAATGTATCAGCTGATACAAACTTTGTACCACCAAAATTAAGTCTATTAAGATTCTCTGACTTTTGGCAAAAGTCAGAGAATCAAAGCCTTTTAAATTTTAATTGAAAAAAAAAGATGATTTTAAAATTTTGACTTTCACATTTGGCAAAGACAAGTTGAGAATGATTTTAATCTAAGCTAGAAAGCCTTATGAGTTTAATTTTTCAAATCGATTAAATTTTATTTTGAATTTTTGATGAAATTATGCAACTTTTAGACTTTATTTTTTTTCACTTAAAATTTGCTTTTTTAGGACTTTTGCACAAGTCTTGTCAAAAAGTAAAACTGATTTGACTTGGAAATTTTTTTTTCAAAGTTTAACTCATATTCTTAGGGAATCGAACACTGGAAATAAATGATTTGGAACGCTTCACAAAATCCAAATATGACTAAAAATTTAACTGTCTTCAAAAATTTTGAGAATTTAATTTTAAAGCATGACTTTTTAGTAAAAAGAATAGCCAAAACTAATATTATTTATCAGAGTGGTTTAAAAGTCACTTGTCCAAGTCAAAGTCATAGCTTAAAAGTCATAAATTTTAATTAAAAAAAAAATGCAAGTCTAGACTTAACTTGTTGGAAAAATTTGCTTTTCAACTCGATAAAATTTCATATGGCTGAATCCTGCCCAGAACGGCAAAATTTTCATGAAGGATTTTTTAAAAAATTTACAAGTTAAAGTCACATATTTGTACTTTAATAATTTTTTTTCAATAAGTTAATCTTGGACTTGAATCAGACTTGTTCGGACTTTATTTTCATGACTTTTATACTAGTCTGCTATTTATTAATCTGATTGAATTTAAAGCTACCAAAGTTACTATCACTTAACATACTATTGCTCCATTGAAAATTAATGATAACTTTTGAATTTAGATTTATTTAAAAATTTTTGAAATTTTAAGTTATATTTGACTTTGACGAGAAAAATCCTTCAGGTTTCTCGAAATAAACTAGATGTAAAAAAACATTTTTTAACTTATTTTACTATTGTTTTTATTTTTGATTTGTTATATTTTTTTTGGTGGCCAAAAATTTTTCTTCCCAGCTGAAAAAAAATATGAATAGAAAATAATCCGTATTTTTTTTCTGAAATGCTAGAAAGATTTTTCGTGAAAATTAGTATTCTTTGACGGAAATTTACATTTTTTTCAAAAAAGTGATCCTAAAGTATTCTTAAATACATTTAGGTCTTTCAAAATAATTTTTAGAAAAATATTTCATATTAGTTTTCTTTGCTTGACCTAAAAAGTTTTTTTATTAATCAGATATTTAGAAAAAAATTCTTTAAATTCTATTTACTTTTTTTCTGGAAAAAGATTTTAATAAAAATTCAAAATTTTTTAATGTTTTTAAAAAGACTTGTTTTTAAGTTACAAGTTTAATTCTAAGTCACTAAAATTAAAGTCAAACTCAGTACTTGATTTGTTTTAAAGCCAACATCAATAATGAGGTTTTAGGGCACATCGTTCACATGAAATTGAATTTTTACCGTTCCATGCAGTTGTGATCGCGATAACATGAATTTTTTATCGTAAGGAAAGGAGAAATAAATAAAATTGAAAATTTAAGTTAAAAAAAATAAATAAAATTATTGACTTGACTTAAGACTTGTCACTTTAAAGCAAACTTGCTTTTAATTAAAAAAAAATAATAATATTTTTCAATTAAAAGTTCAAGATTTAACGCTAAATAGACTTATATACTATTTTTTGAAGATTTCAAGTAAATTAATCTTTTCCATAGTCTTACTTGAATAGCCTTTGAGAAAAAAGTTGGCGAAGTCAGTGTATTCTTTGCTGCATGTGGCCGGTGTTCCGTACCTATCGAAGATTCGGTTCAATATTCTAATTGACCATTTTTTTATTTTCCACCATGAAAGCTCCGATCTTTCATCTTTGTCAATTTGCTCCACATGCTATAAAAACAAAAAAAATATTTAAAAAAAAATAAAAAAAAAAATAAAAACTTAAAAATTAATCAATGATCAGTACTGTGTCAGTTATAGTTAAATTCGATTAAAAAAATATTGTTCAAAACTTACATCGGGTACTGGCTGAACCAAAATCACATTTGATATCTCAATCCAATTTGATAAACTATTTTTGTCCAATACATCTAACGGGAGTATAAACTTAAAAATATTATTTTTTTTATTCTTTTTTTTTATTTTTTTTATTATCAACTTACTTGAATAAATGTAAAAAAAATTTTCAAAATTTGTTTTTTAGTCAAGACAGCCAAATCGGATTGATCATCAGCAATCTGACACAATCGCTCCAAAAACATGGGCAATAGAACACGCATGGCATTGTGGTAAGGCTCGCGGTCTTTACTAGTTTTGTATTCAAATAATTTACATAGCTGATAGAATGCTTGCAGAGCGCCATTCCATGAATTAATGTCACTAGTCTGAATAAAATGATGCACCTTGTCGACAATGGCAGGCCATTTATCCGGAAAATCTTGAGTAGTTATTGTTCGAACACAAACAATTAATTGGGCTCGAATGGGGTCCGGTGAATGAATTACAGCTTCTATTAGATTATTTCGAATGGTTTGTTTGTCCGCTTCAGATATGGTAAACGGCACAATTTCATCTGGTTTCTCTGGTTTCTTCTCATACCAGTACTGGTTTATCATGTTTTTGAGATAAATAGCGCCCGCTTGTCTGATGGGCATGCTTACTTGTTCAGTCATTATCAATTGTAGAATGTTAGTGCTAAAACCTTGGACATTGTAAATCTTTGGTAAAAAGATAGAGAGAAATTTCAAAAAAAAATGTGAAAATTTCACGTACTAATCCGAGTTCGTCCTCGGCTTGCTTTCTGAGCTGTGGATTGAGAGTCGATTCAAGTAGATGGATTAATTTTTCGCTACTGTACGACATTCTGATTTCGTATCTTAATATTGTTTGTCTAGTTTTAAAAATGTGCTTTTATAATATAAATTTCATAAATTAGCAACGAAAAAAATTTAATTTTTTGATAGCAGGTATATGGAAAGTCATCCACGTGGGTTTTTTAACACAGGTTAGATGAACATTGATCGAGAAATTTTCAAATGAATTTTAAAAGAATTTTGCGTTTACTTTTTGTGCTTTTTTAGATTTTTAATTTTGAAATTTAATGGAATCGCGTGAGATTTAAGACCAATTTGAGCAAATAAAAATTCTCATTTTTCCAAATGAGCTTCGCTTTTTGCCAAAGCGTATACTTTGCTTTCGTAATTAAGCAAATCTTAATTATTTTATTTTAACAGACAAATTTTTGGATCTTCATAAGTTAGAGTTAATATTATGGTTAAAAATTAAATTTTTATTGTGATATGTTGTTATAAAAATAAAATTCTAATAAATATTTTGTATAAACAAAATTAAAAAAAAATAAACAGGTTTGAATGAAAAATTTGATTGTCAAAATTTATTAAAACTAAACTAAACTTTTTTTTTATTAGTATCTATTTGTTTATTAATAGTGAAAAAAAATTTTAAAAGTGAATTCAAATTTATAATACTTTGCAAAGATTTTACTCAAATTTATCAAGAATGGAACAAGCAATCTTACGAACCTATTTTTTACTAAATATTTTAACAAAAAAATTGTAAATTTAGTTATTTTAACTTTGTCACATAGACATTTATTAAGTCCTGACTTATATCAAAGGACGAGTTGAGTTAAAGAACCAAAATTTTTGAAAATGTGTCGAAAATTTTTATTCAAATATGAGCCAGGTTTTATTTGAAAAAATTTTAAAAATTAAAATATAAAAATATTCAGACTTATGATATCCTTTTTTTATCTGGCAGCAAATTTAAAACAAATAGTTTTATTTTTCACCAAAAATTTTTAGCATTTATTGGAGCCAAATAATTTTGTGACTCACTGGTCATATTTACCAGACTTGTTTTTGAAGGTTAAGTTTATTATTTAAAAAAAATCTCGATTATCTCGATTTTCTTTTATTTTTTGATCATTAAATTTATACTAAAATTAAGTAAAATTTTGTTAAAAGTTTTGTCTGTAATATTTTAAATATTATTATTTATTTATTTATTTATTTTCTGTACCGAGCTAGAGCAAAATAAAAAATAATGCTTCTTTTAAATATAACCTCTTTAGTCGAGAAGATTTTTGGTATTTTTTATTTTATTTATTTATTTGTATGTATTGGTAAAATTTTTTTCAAATATTACATATGGGTAAAATTAGGAATTAATTAATTGATTTAATCAATCTGATCAGCGATCAGTTTTAATGATAAAAATCTCATGCTTTTAAATTAATTAATTGAATTATTTTCTTTTATTAAAATTTTAAATAAATAAATCCTTAATTAAATTTAGTAAATTTTTGTTCAACCTGAGGGGCAATTTTCTTACCATATTATTATTAAAGTCGCAACTTTTGTTTGTTTGCATGATTAATTATGAAGTTTATTGGGATAAAAAATATGATCAATTTGTCACAAAAATTGACCAATTTTTAAATTTAAGTTTTCATTTTTTCTAGACTAGCTGAGTATTTTTGTTCATAATTTTGATTAGGAATTTCAAAATTTATACAGATTTATTCAGATTAATTTGAATACATCTCTTGGTATTTTTGTTCGCCCCTCGCTATTTAATATAAAAAATAATAGAGAAGCACTTTTCTATTTTTAATTTTTTTTGTGCGCCAAAAATCTAATCAACTTTATCAACTTTCCTAGCCTATAAACTCCTAAGTAAATATTTTAAAATTGTTTTAAAATTGCATTGTATTTTATGGCCTGTATTTTAAAATTTGATAACTCGACTTCTCCTTAGATGTCTCCTGACTGCACCAATGTAAAAATCAAAATACAGGCTTACCAAGAATCTAAACAAAATTTTTCAATGCATAAAAAATCAAAGTTTCGACACTGAGTAACTTTAATTTTTCTAGAAAGTATCCATTTTATGCATCCGCTTCCTTTATTTAATCTTGAGCAAATGTTCTATCATACTTAATTTCAACAAATTTGTGATCAGTGTTATAAGAACCAGAAAAAAAATTGATCATCAAAAGGATACCTTTCTTAAAATTTTTAAATTTTTGTATTACGTTTAATAAAATAAATTCTACAACTAAAATGAATTTTTATTCTATTCATTTAAATGATAAACCAGATGTAAGTGATGACCAAACTGTAAGAAAAACTGAATTCTAAACATTTAGACAAGTAAATACTGATTTGAGTAATTTTTCGGAAACATTTGCTCAAGGAAAATGAGAATTTAGATACAGAGCTTGATGTCCAAAAAAAAGGCTCAAGTTTAAAAAAAAGTCGCGCCAAGTGTACCTACCGGGCATTGAGAAATTTTATACACAACTTTCAATACAGCAAGGAAAAAAATGTATAAGTTTTGTTCTAAAGGTCAAAAACTTGTTCTGCATATTAAGCAGTGAACCAACTGCGAAAGTCTTCAAAATCTGGGCTAATTAATTTTGTTTTATTTTAAATACTCTTAAATAGCGTGCAATTTTGCTGAATTCTCAGAGATTTTACAGACTTCCACAGTAGATGAAAAAAAAGTTATTTTACTTTATTTCATCCGCAGAACAAGTTTTTGACCTTTAGAACAGACTTATAAAATTTTTTTAATTGAAAGTTTTGTATGAAATTTCACAGTGCCTACCTACTATGAATGATGAAGATAAATTACATGTCACGATTATAGTCCAATGCCCGATTTGTGAACTTTTGATCAAAAATGAAAAAATGTAGAAGGTATTCTTCATATATTAAGAAACTATCAATTTTTTATTAAATTTGCTTTTTTTTTAATTTTTCTCCTGTCTATCGAAAATTTAATCAAGAACATTTTTTCCTAATGATAAATTTTTACCACTATAAATCATTTTAATTTTTTGTTATTAGAATAATGATCAAAATAAGCATCAGAATGTTCATCAATTTTGTTCTAATAAAAATTAATAAATTTTTCAAAATGAAATTTGATGTAAAAAGAATTGAAAAAAAAAAAAATTAACAAATTTTGTTAAACTCTAAAATATTCTAAAATTTCATTAAGTTATCATATTTCAATCGAATTTTATACAATTTTAAATTTAAATTTTTAAATTGCTCTGCTAAAAATAAAAATTGCTCTCAACTTCACTTTCCCCAAAACCGGCATGATACCATAAATCATATTTTTTGAGAACAATTTCTCAAGAAATTTATGAAATTAGAAAATAATCAGGCATGTTAACGTAGTGTAACGGTAGTCGTTATACTAAGGGTAAATGTAACGATCATTTTTTTTTTCAATATTTCAAAATAAATTTAAAAAATAAAAATAAATTTTAACAGCTGAGTGATTTTTTTAATGGCAAGTATAATAATGTTTTGGTACCGCTATTTTTAATAAAAAAAATAGTTATTTTAATAAAAACTCATTAAAAAAAAATCAGGTGGAGCCAGGTCCGGGAAGAGCCCCGGTTTAGGGAATACGGTCTTTGTTTAGGGAACAAAGAGGTCCGGGGCGAAGTCCTGGTTTTGGTTTTCGGGTAAGTAGAAAATCTTTTAAATTATTTGTCTTAAACTAAATTTGGGATTTACATTTATTAAAATAGCGGTGTTGTTATTAAAATTAGCGGTTAGAAAAATTATGAAACTTTTTTAAATGCTTTACCGTTTCTGATACGACAGCATAAATTTTTCTCTATTGTAAAACGGTAACTCAATTTTTTTCCTAATTTGAAAAAAATGTACAAAGTATCTTAAATCATTATTAAAAGTTTAATAAAATTCTGCCAAAATTAATGAAAAATAATTTTCTTATGGTCACTTAATTTATTGCGTACTTTAAATTTAATAATTTTATTTGATATGCGTTTATTTGATTTCACAATTTAATAATTTTGTTTATTTAACTATAAAAAAATATTTATTTTGTTTTTTAAATTCTTTCTGAAACATTTTTTTATAATAATAAATTATTATATGCCATTTAAAAACTTAGAATATGTTTAAATAATAATTTCTTAATATAAGTCTTAAGCAAATCGAATAGGGGATGTATATCCTGACGTTCTTTTTTATGAAATTCTAGATATGATGTTATTTTACCCCTGAAAATAATTGACAAATAATCAGTATTTAAGTTATTTATTAAGATTTAATATTTTATATTGAGTTAAGTGAAGTTCGGTAAAAAAAATGCAGAGAAAAATTCAATTCCTTTTCTCTGCAAAATGCAAATTCATATTTGAATCATTCACAATTGATTCAAATTCTTAACTATTAAACTTTTTTAAGCTAACCCTAATTCTTAATAAATTCAATTTTTCTAATGATTATCTAAAACATTATCGATATTAAAAGACTTGTAATGATTATGCATTAGACATACTTAGAATTTTATTCCATAAATACAATACAAAAAAGAAAAAATTTACAAATATTTTTCTATCTATTAAATTATATTAAATGAAGCAAAAAATATATCAAATAAAGTCGTCATATGCACAAGTAAACGAAAAATGAATTTTGGATTATTTTTTGATAATATAGAAGAAAAATTGCGTTTTAAAATTTCAATTTTTGAAATTACTTTCTTTAATTTGAAAGCGACTAAATATTTTTTTTCATTTGAATCTGAAAAAGAAAAAATTATGTAGACTTGAAAGCAATTGAAGACTTAAAATGTATTTTTATGTTTCTTGTAGAATGCAAGACAGGATGTGATCTATAAAATTTTTTGAAAATTTTCAAATTTTTCTCCGATTAAAATTGTTTTGCTTATTTTCTCATAGTTAATTAAATTGATTGATTTATTTAAAAAAATCATTTCTTATTATGAAATTGCAGTTAATTTTTGATATTTTAACAACTGAAAGAAAAAAAACAAAAAATAAAATTTTTAAAAAATAATTGCTGTATTTAATGCTTTTAAAAATTCTGTTTGAAATAATATTTTTAATAAAATATTATAATAGTATTAAATCATTTTAAAAAAATAATATTTTTTTAGCAATTCATGAAATTTAATTTGAGATTTATTCAATTATCAAGTCTTTTCGGCATTTATTCTTGATCTCTATTATCCAGTATGTTAAGAAGCTTTCCGCGAGTCACTTGATGAGCTTTAAAAAATAAATTTTTACAAAAAAATAAAAGGTTTTTTTTTAGATACCTTCTTCGATTGACAATTGATAAGCCAATTCCATCAAATCTTTAACTTTATCTACTAGCTGATTTGGTGATAATACTGCCAATTCTTTAAACAAAGTCTATCTAATTTAAGACCATTAATATTAAATTTTTAAATTACCATTTAAAATATCAATGTCTTCTTTACTCAAATCAGACATCCATCTTGATTGACCATTGCTATTGTTCTTATTCTGTATAAAATTTGTGAATAAACTTATTAAATTTTGTTTATTTACTTGTTTTGTTGAAAGAGAATCGCTGTTATCCAACCCAGGCCATATGTTGGGAGATGATCTATCTAATTTTTCATCACTGAATAAATTTATTTCTTAAACAAATTCACATATTATAAACTTAAATTTTCTAATTATACACTTGCCAAAATTTTACCTTGAGAATTTTCACTCGAACTAGAGCTCATTTTGGACCTTTTTTAAAATATTTGACTATTTTATTATTTTAGAATTCATGGAAATGAACTTCCATTTTAAAATAAAAATAAAATTGTTTTTCTTAATTAAAATTTATTTAAAATGTATCGAAAATAAAAATAAAAATCTAAATGGACGTGTCTTATAAAAAATTCTAATTCATAAGTTGAATAAACAATTAGTACAAAATTCAGATAAACATATAGAAAAAATAATAATTTTTTGCCAAAATTTGTCTCTTATCGCAGACTTAATTCTGTACATTTTGCATTCTGTGTTTATATGTAATAAATTCTGACGCGTGATCGGCTAACTTCGAAGTCACCATCAAGGAATATTGTCTCAATAACCACGTGACCACTTTAGATAAATTAAAATAAATAAAATTCTTAAATAATATTTTTATTCAAATACCTTAATAAGCTTGCTGGTATCATTTGACTCTCAGGTGCTGCTTCGATCAAACTTTGCCATGAGTTAGTACTACCGGGAATAACAAAGCCAAATTCAAAAAACCATTCTAAAATTTTTTAAAATTAAAAAATAACTATTTAAAAATATCAAATATTTACCTTCAATACATTTGTCTTTGAAGTACACTTTTTGAACAAGACGAAAAGATTCTAGTTGTTCCATTGACGAAAAATTGACTTCCCGCGATACAGCTCTACTTTTTAATATTTTTTTAGGTACTCGAGCTACAAAATAATTATTTACCAAAATTTGGAAAAAAAATTATTTTACCTTCATGCTCAATTTCTGGATTTGACCTTTAATTAGAAAAGAAAAATAACTTTTAGATTTAAATAAAATATTAAATTACATGTCCTCAGAAGACTGCCAGAGTATTCGTCCAGTATCAGCATCTCTCAAGTTCATCCAATTTCTTTCATTAAAAAATTTAAAATTAAATTAAATTAATTAATTAATTGATGGTTACAGCTTGAATCCGCGTAGAATTTCAAGCGATCTATTGCCACTCGGTTTGGAAGGATTTGTTTTATAACTCATCATTGTAGAAAAAACTCTCTAAAAATTCTGAAAAAAATATTTTTTCAATCGAAACAGTAAATATGATATGAGCCAGGTAATGACGTAATCGTAACCAAGTTAAAAACATTGAGAAAACAATTTCGTGACTTAAATCAATAAGATGCATGGTAACTGTTGATGTCGATAGAGAAAAAGTTATTTTTATATGATTATAATTTTTTTGTAAATTTTACATTATTTTAAGAATTTTTATATTTATTAATCTATATGCATTGTTACCAAGAGAGAGAGAAGACGATGACAACGACAGCAACCAACTAAATATATAAGCATAAAAAATAATATATTTAAAATATTTATGCTTTTTGTATTCGAATATTTTTGAATTAGTATTTTTTAGCTAATTTAAGACTGAGTAATTCACGAAAATATTTAAATACTTGAAATCATATAGTTGTTTTTAAGGGTCAAAAATATTTTTAAGTGTTAATTAAAAAGTCTCTTATTTCCATTAAAAAATTAATAATTATGATTTTGAATCAATCTCTTTTGAAAACTCAATTTTTAGAAAAACAAATTTTAATTATATTTTTTCAAAAACAAGAACCTTTTTTTAAAGAATATTGCCTTAAAATACCCATTTTAAAGTACCATATTTTATTAACCAAATTAAAAGTAAAAAAACTTAGCTGTTATTACAAATTTTCGTCTAAATAAAATGTGCATTCTTTTGGCAAAGATTAATAAAAATTATATTTATGTAATTTTTCATAAATGAATGAATAAAGATAATTGCTAAAAAATGCAGCTCTAAATTTCTAAATTAAACCAGAAATTAAAAAATAAGAGAGATGGTTAACATAGAGGGAAATTATTGAAAAAAATAATTCTGGCTATTCTATCACGTTTTTTGAATAAAATTAAAAATTAATTCTAAGTAAAAAGAGTAAAAAGAATTTAGTAAAAAGAGATTATTAAAAAATATCGTTCCTGATTTTTTTAAGAAAAATAGATTCTGCTATTTATTCTTGTTCTATCAAGCTATGCATTTTCCTAAAAAAATAATATCCGCTATTGTTATTGTCTTTGTTTAAATACACAATTTTTACACGAATTGGAAGCATTTATTTAAAAAATAAAATGCATTAAATTATTTTCTTTTATTTTTAACATCAAATCCTATAATCCAATAAATAGATTAATATTTATGACTGAAAACAAGACGAATTATCAAAAGTTTCAAGTGATTAATATTTGATAATCCGTTGCAAGATAATTATTTAGATTAAATTGTTCAGTGAAGAATCACATTATTTGGAAAACAAAAAATAAAGAAAAATTAAGAACAATAAATAATGATAGAGTTATATAAGAAAAAAAATTGGTAAAATCGTAAACTTGATTTTAAACCACTAAAACAAAAAAAATAAAAGCATTTATTACATAAAAAATATGATTTAACTTGGGCCTTTTAGAAGTGCTAAAATAAAATAGGATTTCTATAAAAAAAATAATATTTTTTGAACCTACTTAATCTTAAAGCTTTGCTTAAGCTACTAATAAATTCTAAAAATAAATTTTGCACAAATTATTTAAGGACTAAATTACCCTAAAGTAATTTTTCGCTGTTTTTTTTTTCATTTTAAAATAAAATCAATCAAAATTTTTAGTTTTAAACTATGAGATTTATAATCCTCTAAATAATTGATAGTATTGATCAAAAATATTTTTAATTGTTAATCAAAAAATCTCTTAGTTCTATTAGAAAATAAATGAAAAGCGATTTTTTTGGATCAATCTCTCTTGAAAACAAATTCTCATAGAAAAATAAAGTTTAGAATTAATATTTTAAACAATTTTTTTGTAAAAAAATCAAATTTATTTTAAGTTTCAGAATAAATGTTCAAAAGAATAAAATGAATAAATGAATAAATATTTTTTTATTTTCGGACTAAATCTTCTTTTTCAATTAAAGTTTAGCAAATATAAAATTAATGATGAAAACAGCTTAGAATTGGAAAAATAAAGGAAGCAAAAAAGGCAACCTTTGTTCTAGGTTAACTAGGAATTCATATTCAAAATTAGAGAAGGCTAAAAAGACCGATTTTTTAAACTTATGCCTTACTATATACAGTTTTTGTTAATTTATACTAATGTAACCTTAATTTTTTTTTCCTAACTTCTCTTTGCTTGTTTTTGTATTTCAATATTTTGTATTCTACCTAAAGTTAACATGAAACACAGTTAACATTAAAGATATTCAAATTCAAAGCTCAATCCTTTGATAAAAACTTACCACTATTAAATGTGACTAGACATTACAAATAAATAAGTTAAGTTAAATCGAATCAATTTTGTAAAAATAAAATTAATTGAAAAGAATTATTTAAATATATCAAAAGTTTTTGTTGACCCTAGAAATTGATTTTTTTTTCTCAGTTTCAAAATTTTTAATATCTGAATAAAAGTTAAACGTCCGATATTGATAATTACCTATAAAATTTAAGCTTCCTTTGTTTAGATAAACTTTTAGATCTAGTTAATCAAAATATTTATAAGATAAAATATGTCGAAGATTTATTTCAGTTAACTTAACCTTGGTAGAACGGATCAAATTGATAATTTTATTTTAATGATAAACATTCAATTAATTTAAACTTTATAAAATTATTTAAAATTTATCAAATCAAATTTCAAGTTGAAATAAGTAATTAATACAAAAAAATTTCGTTCGAAAATAATATTTTAATTCTTCTTCTTTAGTTAAAATGATTTTTCTAGTAACAAAATCATCTAAATGTTGTTTCCAAAAACTTCATTATAAATAAAAAATCACGGTTAGTTTAAAACTGAAAATGAAAAAAATATTTAAAATATATCAAATAAATTCTATAAGAATTAATCTACAATTGAAGACTGTCCTGACAAGAATTTAAGCAAAAAAATTATTGGCATTTATTTCTCTTAAAGAAGTCATTTCATCTCTAATTTCTTAGAAGCTGCTCCAAATGTTTTTTCCAAATGATGGGATACAAGTTTGACTTACATTCAAATAATTGCAAAACGATTCCATTTTCACATTGGTTTAAAATTAAAACCATTAATAAAACCATAATTTTATTTTTACGACAAATTTATTTTATCACTTAATGGTCCAAAAGATTTAAAAACTCATTTTCTTCTAATAAGCGACTTAAATTATAATTTAATCTAATTTTTAAATTTGTTTAAATCTTATTTCATCATTCTAAATTTAAAAGCGAATTTAAATTGACAATTTTGATTGCTACAAATAATATTGCATCAATAAAAAATATAAATTTTTTTACCTAATGCATGAATTTTATAAAAACTTTATAACTTTATAAAAAATCGAACTTTCTGATGCTAAAAATAAAATATTTAAAAAAATTTAAATTAACTAAAATTTCAAACAATCGAATTGAACTAAAATTTATTTGATCTGAAGCAAGATAATAAAAAATTTCAGTCTAGGATACAAAATAAAATTTAGAAATTAATCGAGCATTATTTTATTTTTAATTAATAATTTTCTAAATAAAAAAGGTATATTTTATTTCGTCTGCGAAATTTTTATTTTAAAGATAAAATTATTACCAAGATCCATCCCTGGTTGTTTATTTCTAGATTATTCAAATATTAACATCACTTCATTAAATTATATTTCATTCAAATTAAAATCTATCCTTTTTTAATTAAATATTTTTTAGAATTTTGAACCAAAAATTTTTTTCTAATCTAATTATTTTTTTCAGAGTAATACTAAATACTAAGACATAAATTTTATAAAATTTGGCAAATTAGAAAAAATTAATAAATTCGTTTAATCAAAATTCGGAAATATTGAACAAAATAGTCGATTTTTTGGGTTGATAAATCAACGACTTTTGAATAAACTAAATTAAATATTAAATTAAATTTTAATTAAAGAAATATTATGTTCACTGTATACTTTCATTCAATCATGAGGCAGACTGTTTTGTGTTCTTAGATAAATAAAATTTAACTGAATGATTGAAGTAATTTTTTTTTTTGATACTGATGGAAGGAAAAAAAATTACCAAAAATCCGAAGACAAATTTTTGAATTCATAACATGAAAGATTTCAAAATTTTTGATTACAAAATTTAACTTATAATAAAAAAAACGCAGTATATAATAAACCATACAAATTATAATATTAAAATATAAACTATTGAATAATGAAAATTTTATTCAAAGAGAATACTAATCCATAGTTAGTTGTTTGTCAGATTAAAATAAATTTTTATTTCCAATCAAGTTATAAAAAAGAGTTTTTTCTGCTTATTAATCTGAATAATGATCCTAGCATCGATTTCAACTACATGCTCTACACAAATCGCTAGAAATGCCTTGAATAAATTTCTCAGCTTAAATTCACCAAACTTATCCTTGTGTAGAAAGAAATATTATTTATCAAATCGTGTATGTAGTTTAAATGCGGTGCGATTCAATCAGACCGAAACATCGAGCAGTACCAGCTCGGAAAGTTAGATCACCAAATGAGCTTCTCTAAGTAATCAAATTAAATTTTATGCCTCAAGATATCAAGCCTTATGAATCTCTTTCGGCAAAAAAGTCCCGCAATATTGTTGCTGAACGAAGCTATTTTGATACTCACGTGTTTGTCTCTAGTCTTACGGAAAATGGCTTCAGCAAACAGCAAGCCGAGCAGTTGTGCTCGCTTTTCAAGGAAATTGTTAACTTTGTCTCTCAAGATATCAAAAAAGATTGTGTCACCAAATCTGGACAAGTAAACAAATAAAAAACTTTATTCAACTTGGTTAAAAGCAATGTTAAACTTAAGGAATTGGCAATTCAACAAGTCATGATTCACATAGGCTCATTGAAAAAAGATATGATCATTTTGGAAAAAAGTGAATTTTCCACTTTGAGAAATGAGAATGAAGTAAATTTTTAATTAGAAAAAAAAAATCAATTTTTTTAAATTTTTTTTTAGAAATTAGCAATGGAACTAAAAAACTTTAGAGAGCAATTAAATGTAAAAAAAAATTAAAAAAAAAGAGTTTATTTTTTAAATTTTAATTAAAGGACGAAATTTTAAAATTAAAAAGCGGTTTTAGACTTGACATAAATTTAGAAAAAAGCCGATCAAACGAACAAGTAATGATGGCTTGAAAATATTTCTTTTATGAATAAATATTTTTTATTTTTGATAAGCTTTATGAGGCTACGAACCGATTGCACAAATTAGATAGTAGAATTGACACTGAGATCTCGAATGTGAGGGCATTGCTTGAAATGTTTAAGGCGGACACAATTCGATACATAGCTGGATCGCTTTTGACAATTCTAGTTATAATCCTGGGTGCTTTGAGATATTTTACTATTTAAATAAATAAAATTGTTAACATATAATTTAAATTTTTATTTTTTTAATTTTCATCGAGGATATTAAAATCCTTGAATAAAATAATAATTTTTTAATTCTAAAAAGTCAAATGTTATTACAAAATAAACAAAAATTTTATTTTAAAAAAGAAATGCTTTTTGATACATATTCGGTTGATGGCAGTTCAAAAAGTAGCGGTCATAACTTCATGGTGAGGCCAAGTCTTGGCGAAATAAACTATATAAACTATATAAATTCTACCCGAATGGGAATGACGAAGCAAGCACTAGTCACTTGTGATGAATTCAACGAAAGCTTAAACAAATCCAGTCATTTTGCCAACATGACAGGCAACACTTCAGTAAGCGATAATTTGGAATCCTACTCACATAACGAATCGATGAAACTGAGAAATTTCTATGAAATATTAGACCACTATTATAAAATGTTGTATGGCAGTGTAATACAATATCAAAGTCCATCGACAGGTCTGTTTCCCATTTTTACCAATTGTGATGCTTACAATGTTGGACACGTGAGAGATACAACCTATTGTGCTTTGTCAGTATGGGCTCTAAGACAGTGCTACATTAAGGTTGACAGTGATAAAGGCAGAACGTATTTATTAGGCCAAGTGGCAGTGAAAGCTATGAGAGGTATTTTATTTTGTTGGATGAGACAAGCGAACAAACTGGAGCGCTATAAAGCTAATCAATCAACTAAAGATGCTCTGCATACAAAATTTGATATTGTTACGGGTGATGAGATAAACGAACTTAGTTATGGTCATTTGCAAATTGACTGCATTTCTCTTTATCTAGTCACATTGGCTCAAATGATTACTTCTGGTCTACAGGTAAATTTAACATAAATAAAATGAAGGTATCACTTAAAAGATAAAAATATGGAAAATAGCAGAGTATTTTAAAAGCCGAAAATTTTTAGTCAAGTCAAAGTCTGAACTTTAATTTTTTTTTTAATCTCGGACTTAGACTTTAATTTTATTGGAAAAATTTAAATTTTCCCATTTTTCATTTGTAATTTTTCGTAAAAAATAGTTATTTTTTAGTAAAAAATGGATAATTTTATTAAATTTTTTTACTTAGTCTTATTTTAGTCGACCATTTCCTCTTTCTCTCTGTTTTTTTTTAGAATATTTTTCTTTTTTCTATATTAACTAGCAAATCATAAAAAAGCGTTCTGCTGTTCTAAATAGTATATAATTTCCTGAAAGCTTATGGCCAAGGTTCTTTAGAAGTCCCAAATTAAAGTGCTATTGATTAAAAATGTATATATTTTTTTTGTCCGGTCAAATGTTCTTTTTACTGTTTCAGGTAGTTATTGTGGCGGCCTAGTTAAAGTCAGAGTTACTAAAATTACAGTCCAAGTACTTAAAAAATAAATAAAAGTCTTTAGCTCGCACTTTGAAAAAAAAAAATTCCGGACTTGGACTTTTTTTGAGACTTGTGACTTTTAAACAAATCTGCTTTTGGATTATATTTGAAATTTTTTTTCCAATCTTTTTTGGGTAGTGAACAGTTTTGAATGATTTTGAAATTTTTTTTTTGTTAGATCTTTGCACATTTTCCCAATCATATTTTTTTTCAATTTTAAAGCTATCAAAATAAAAGTTCTCTGTTACCAAATTCGGAATTCCAAACAAACTTTACTTTTTTTTGTGGTGCTGAAATTATTTTAGAATAACTTTTCTAATATTTAGCTTTTAATAAAAATTATTTTTCATTTTAAAGTTAGGATTAAACTACTCTAATTTTGAAAAATATATATAAAAAGCCTTGTCTACTCATAAACAATTTAAACTTAATTTTTGGGCGATGACAAAGAAATGGAAACACAATATTTCTATTAAACTCATATCAAGAGTTCACTTTTTCATCTAAAATTTTTCACAAATCTCCTCAGTAATCACTCGTATCTTCTCAAGTTGAAAGTCAAGTATTCGACATATTCTCTTTTAACTGAGTTAATAATTTTAAAGATCATAAAAATTTTACCAGACTTATTATTTAGTCACAAGTTTAAGTCAATTTTTAAGCCAAAATTAACATTGACGCTGTAGGTGGCGGCGATCACAAAATATTTAATTGTTACCGTTCCATACAAGTATGATTTCGAACACACAAATTTGAGTCTGAAAGGAAGAGAAAAAGAAAAACTGAATATTAACTTTAAAAAAATATATATTTATATAATAGTCCTAAAAACGATTGCTACTAAAACACTGACCACAAATATTGAAAATTTCCTGATTCCAACTTTTTTTTTACAAAGAAAAACATTTTTAAAAGTTTTAACATTTCATTTAGTTTGGAATTTTCTTTAATTTTTTTGAATATTAAATTAGTTATACAAGATTTTTATTTTTTTTTAAAAATTGACCCCTTCTGGCCGTTCTGTTTAATTCAGAGAATTTCAAGAGCTTTCTAAAAATCTGTTTAGTTTTAGTCCAGTAAGTACATTTTTTTAGATATTTTGATTAAAATAGAATACCTTAGTTATTTTGAGAATCGGATATAAAAAATGTAATAACGTAATTATCCGAATTTACTGACATGTCTTTAAAATAGAGTACTCTGTTTTAGTGACATGCTATTCAAAATTGAAAAAACTTAAGAAAAATTATAAAAAATAGTTTCAGCTTTTATGAAATTCTTTTAAAAATGGAAATTTAATTATGTTTTAAATCAGTATGTCATTAGAACCGGATGTATATAAAAAAAAAGTTGACTTATTCATTTAATAAGACATGTCGTATAAATTGAACATTGCTCTTTTTAAAATCAGTGTTCATTTTTTACTGATATGTCATCATTTCATTTTGTGACATGTCTCTAAATTCGGATAATTACGTTACGACATAACATTCGATTCATAATTTTGTAACTTTTTGAAAATGATAATGGTTTTCTTGATTTTAATATCTTAAATTTAATTTAATTTTAATATTTTATATTTTATTTTATATTTTTTTTAAATTCATTTCTAGATTAATTTCAAAATATGGAAATAACTTAATTTTTTTTTTACAGCATTTTTTATTTTTATTTTGTTATATTACTAATTTTATATTTTTACTACAAACTTTGTTTTTTACTTCTTTTTATAGACAAAAATTTTATTTTCTTTTTTTTTTGTATCAGTATACAACATCGCCTTTTTTATATGGATGTTGAGCTAGTGGTCGGAAAACGGCCTCTGCCTTAGAATAAATAAAATATTTTATATTTTATTCGAAAAAAAAATTTAGTTTAGTAAAAACTTGAACCCCTACTAACCCTTTAATAACCACCATTGTTCTGGTAGAGAATTTCGCGAACTTTCCAAAATATGTCTAGTTTTAGTCTTGGAAGTATAGTTCATCTTCCCAAGAACATTTTAGGTGTTAATTTTCCAAAAATAAAATAAAATTAAAAACTAAATTACATGTTAAAAATTTAAAAAATATTTTTTCTTTGTAAAGAATGTTAGGTCATGAAATTTCCAAATTTGGGGGACAGTTTTTTTAGTATGACCCTTAAAAACAGCTTTGACTTTTACCAAAAAAATAAATTATTCTAAAAAATTAATTATTTAAGATAATTTTTTCACCACACGAGGTTAATTTTATCCAAGGATTAGTGTTTTATATCGAAAGAGCGTACCGAACACCAGACTATGGCATGTTTGAACGTGGCACCAAATACAACAATAATGAATGTGAATTGAACGCAAGTTCAATAGGCATGGCAAAAGCAGCTTTGGAGTCCATGAACGGTTTTAATTTATATGGAGATGATGGTTGCAGTTGGTCAGTTGTCTACGTAGACATAGACGCTCATAATCGAAATCGAACTACTTTGGAGACACTGTTGCCCAGAGAGTCTAGCTCCAAAAATACCAGTGTGTCTTTGCTAGCAACTATTGGGTTTCCGGCCTTTGCAGTCCACGATAGTGGAATTGTTAACAAAACTATTAACAAATGCTTGCGGAGATTGAAAGGAAATTACGGATTTAAGCGTTTTTTAAGAGATGGAGCAAATCATATCCTGGAAGACAAAGCAAAACAATTCTATGAAGCGTCTGAAGTTAAAAATTTCGAGGGAGTTGAAAATGAATATCCAATTTTTTACTGTTTTATGCTCATAAACTCAGTATTTTCGAATAATTTAGAAGACGCCAAAAAGTATTATGAATCGATTTTCAGACTCTTAAAAAAGACAAGCAAAGGTACCGTGTTACCCTACTACTATTATGTGCCGTCAGAAGCAATCGAATTCGAAAGATCCAACCCGGGATCTCAAGAAAAAATACCAAGTCCTGAAATTGGCAAAAATTCATCGCATCTTTGGACCCAGGCAGTTTGGTTTATCAGTCAATTATTAGGTAATAAATTCATTTCTAATTGATTCTAATAATTAATTTAATTGTTCATTTATAGTTGATCATATATTTGAAATACGTAAATTATTTTGCTAACTTAATTAATTTTTTTTAATCAAACACTGTACAGAAATTGATTAATTTAAAGGATACTTTAATATTCGTTGTTGGTGTTTAATATTTTGCCATGAAAAATTTAGAGCTTAGTTTGAATTCAATTCAAATTAGTTAAAACAGAGTTCACAGCTTTAATAATATTTTTTTAATTCTTCGTTTTATTACTCAATTTTTTTACTTTTTTTATGGATAGTTTCTAAGAAAAAATTTAAAAACAGAAAAGAAATATCTTAAAAAGAAATGACAACTTTTTTTTTATTTTATTGTAATTTTTGTCGCAAAAAGATAAATTATTAGAATCTCTTTTATTTGGATGATATTTAAGAATTTAATTAACCTTGAATCTCATCTATTTTTAAAAAAATTTTCAACAATTTTCTTGTTAGAACTATTAGTAATTTCAAAATTACATAATGCAATAAAAAATTTGAATTTTTATGAAAGAGTAAATAGTTACAAATTTTTTATTTTTTAAATAAGATTTTTTATCCAATTTTAGTTTAGTGCAACTCTTTGAAAGTAGAACTATTTTTTAGTTTAATCATCGAAAATAAATCAATTTTTTATTTTTCAAAATTTTAAGGGTCTAATTTAAAGCTTTTTAATTAAAAAAATCTAAATGAAAAAAAAGGTTGCCATATATGAGATAGCTTAAAATTTTTTCAAACTTAAAATTATAAATTGATTTAATTTTTACTAAAAGCTTTCTCTCTTAGCCAAATCAAATAGAAATGAATATTATAAGAAATTAAAAGATCTGAAATTTTTGTAAACTTAAATTCTTAATACTTAGAAAAGCTTGATCAATATTGCACATTTTTGTTACAAATCTGTTACATTTTATTAAATTATTAATGATATTTATTAAGCCGACAAAGTCCTGTTGATTCAAGAACTGGACCCGATCAGACGGTATCTTCAGCCTTCGGAAAGACCCAGGCAATCAAAACGATATTCAACATTCAAGGTTTGTTTTGATTCACTTTTATATGGCATTATAAATATTGGTACTTCTTTAAATGATTTCAAACTTTTTTAGAAATTGTTAAAAATCAATTTTTAAACCTTCAAATTTTACTGAAATGATAAAAAAACTTCAAAAAATATTTAAAGCGTAGATGATAAAAATTTTAAAATATTATTGATAATATTTTTTTCCACCTTTCATCAATTTTTAATATTAAAATATCAACTATCTTTTGAATTATTGTTTGATTAATTTCAATTTTTTGAAAACTGACTTTAACATTTTATTTTAGTACCAAAATTTTTAATGCTTTTTTTCAATCAAATTAATTCTCTAAATATGCAAAAATTGTATATGTTCAATTTTAGGTTCCTAATAGAAATGTAAGTTTTAAAAGTGTTGATTGTTTTAGGCTTTCTTAAAGTTAAATTTATCAGATTAAATATGCACTGTACCACTAGAGTGTTGTTTTCACTTTGTAGCATGTTTATTCAGTAGTGTGATTTTATAAAAGAAAAATACAAAAATAAGGCTATTTTGCGAAATTATAATATTTTTTAAGATTTTTGTATTTTTACTCGTTTTTTTCGTGTTTAAATGAAAAAAATAATCTGTTTGAAAAAATATGCCAAGATTGCTTATTTATTTAAACACATTTTTTAATTGCTTCTAAATTTATAAAATAATTTAAAATTAAAATTTTCTAAACATAAATTCATTAGGGGTTTTATTCAGATTTAACTGTTCATATATGCTGCATAGCAGAAAGCGTTCGATTGCAGCAAATGTTGGCAAACTATGGCATTCAGTCCCAAACTCCACATCAAATAGAGCCGATTGAAATTTGGCCACCAAGCGAGTTAGTTAAAGTCTACAAGCATCTTGGTCTAAACACAAAATTAAAGCTCACTGGGTAAGCATTTTATTTAAAGGCATAGTATACTTTAGAATAAAAAACAAAAAAAAAAATTTTTCTAAAATTATCAGTTTACTTTTGTAATCTTATCAATTGAGCATTAATTTTTTTCACCAAAATTGACTTTCTTCAAATACTCTGCAATTTAAAAAAAAACACAAGATTGTGAAATTTGGCTCAAAAAACAAGATTAAGATTGGAAACTTTTTATTTATTGAAAATACATTTTTATAATATTTTAGAATGAGTTAGCCAAATATTTAAATAAAATGTTCAAATTTTTTTTGAACATTTGGTAGTTCGTTCTTATATTTTTTTCAGATAAAAATTAAAAATTTGCTAGCTAAAGTGTAAAAATTTAAATCAAGATTGATTGCTAAATTTTTTTTAAAATTTTAAAACCTCATTTGCAAAACTTATTAGGGGTCTTGTTAACTTCATTGTCTTTAAATCACAAATTTACTCGAAAAATTTTATTTGTTAACTTTATCATATTTACAAAAAAAAAGTTTTATTGTAAATTTTATGATCAATATAAGAAAATCATAAAGTTTACAAGATAAATTTTTCGAGTAAAATTTGTTATCTAAAGATCATGAAATTGACAAGATACCTTATTATTTCAATGTTCGATTAACGATTTCATTAAATTTTCGTTCAGAATTTTCCAATAAATATGCATTTTTATAATTATAAATTATACGTGAAAAATTAGAAAGCAGAACTACGAAATGGTCGAAAAATTTATTTATTCAAAGGCTTGACAAAATCATTCTAAATTCTTCACAAAATGAAATTAAAAAAAGTTTTACTTCACTTGAGTCCATTAAAAGTCATTTTATTTATTTAATCAATTAGCATTTTGTGGTATTTTTCGATATTTTGATCTAAAGACCAAGTAAAGGCTACCAATTTGAAATAAAATCGATTTCCTCTTAAATTAAAAGTTTATCTTTTCTGGACCTTTTTCTTTTAACACTCTGAAAATCTAAATTTTTTTAAAGAATTTAATTTTATCCAGAGTAAAAAATAAAATAAAATTAGATAAATTTTAAAAATTGACTTAAATTACTGAAAAAAATATTTATTGACACGAATATTTTTGGCATCTTGAAGTAAAGGATCAAAAAAAATCAGATCAAATAGTATTTTGTTTATAACTTTTGAAAATATTTGATTAAATCTCTCTGCAAATTAGATTAGGCTCTGAAAAATAGAGATTTTATCAAATCCCATTCAAAAGTTATAAATAAAATTCTATCTGATCTGATTTTTTTGATCCTTAACTTCAAGGTGCCATATTCTTTTGGCTATTAAATAGAATAATTTAAAAAATGATAAATCATAAAATTTTTATAACAAAAAAAATCTTGTTATCAAAAAATATAAATTTTAATTGATTTAATAATACCATTGAAAAAACCCTTTCATCATAAAAAATAGGGGTATCGGTTTCGACTGGGTAACAATAGTGGTGTAGATGACCAACCCGATGCAGTTACCTCTGTGTCAGGTCGGAGCTGTAGATGAGCGCCTCCCCATTATCCACAAGGATAGAAAAAGGACATATTATTATATAATAATACCATTCATTATTAAAAACTGAAAATTAAGTTAAAATACATTTTTTAAAGGAGAAAACATACGAAGTGACTAAACTTTGTTCCAATTTTTTTATTGGAACAAAATGTGTCAATATTCCAATTTTATTGACACAATGAATATCATATTTGTTAAAAATTGTTCCCATTGTTCTTTTTTGAATAAAAATAAATTTTGAACAATCAATTTTGAATCATATGTTTGTCAAAAATCATAAAGAATTTTATTCGTTGCCTATTGCTATAAAACCCGATCACTATCCAAAGCTTACTAAAGTTAGTATATATTATAAATGGAAACTTTTTTCCTTTTAGATTTAAAGTTCACATTGTTTTAATTTAAAGGCAAAGAAATAAACTATTCAAAAAATAAAATATTTAGAAAAATAGAATTTATAATACTACTGATTAATTTTTGAAGGCTTAAACTTGTTATTTATTGACTTTCGTTGACTTAAATGCACCAAATTGGGAAAATTTCATTTTTTAATTAAAAAATTTTTAAAATAAATTTGAAGTACATGATATTTAGCCTTTAATCAAAATCAATTTCCAAGCAAATTTTTTGATTTCATTTGATTCAACAGAATTAGAACCTCTCTTTGGACTTAATGAAACAAAATTTGAAAAAAAATCAAAATGAAAAAAAGCTACCATATTTTTTTGCTAGATTAGACTTAAATTTGGTTTAAAATGATTTTTTTTATTAATTAAATTGTATTAAAAATTAAAAAATTTATTGACACATAATGTGTCAATAGAGCCACTCAAGAACATAATTTTCTTTTGTACCAAATTTAACAATCGTGTGTATTTTTCAGAGTATTTGCACGATATGGGCGATACATCAAATGGTCTAATTTCCAAGACCAAACTAAGACTTTCTGAACAAAAAATTTACTTTTTTTTTTTTCATTTTTATTCAAAAAATTCTCAATACTAATTCAATAAGAATTAAAATTTTTTTCTTAGCCGTCCAAATCGACCCATAGGGGTTCTTGGCACATCTAAACTCTATCGCATATGCTCTCAGACAATTCTCTGCTACCCACTTACTTTTGAGACAAATGATTTTTACATGTCATCTGATCTAAGTCTATTACTCGACGATGTCAGAAATGATTTGGAATTTTTGTCAAAATGCTGGAAACTGCAAGGCCGGCCAATTTACATTTTTTTGATCAGAGAGCAGAATTTGCGCGGCCCACAGCGAAACGATCTGCTCGAACTGCTGTCTCAATTCAAACAAGGAGTAGTAAATGGGGTCCCAGTTAGAATGGAACGCTTACAGACCCTAATACCATCGGCCTGCTTGGAACATTTGGACTTTTTGGATGAAGACACGGACACATACGAGTTTTTGGCCTTAAAAGAACTGGACACTGACAATTCTCAATACAAAAGCCTAAGTGATATACCCAAAGAAATGAATGTGGCTGAAGACTTTTCAATTAAGCGAGAGGATTTTTCTAAGCTTAGTCTTAATGAGCTCATTAACGTGCTGCACTCGTCAACAAGCCGCTTTGCCAAAGCTCTTATTTTGCACGAACTTGTTGTTCGCTTTGGCACTAAGCTGCAAATTCAGGATCAAACAATTGAGGAAATGTTCAGTCAATTGGCTAATGAAGCAGCTAGTGCACAAAATTGGCGCACTGTTCGATACTGCACCAGCATCCTGCACAAGACTGTAGACAGCTTGGCACCATCTATAACTAATATTCTAGTGCGTGGAAAAATTGTGACACTTGGAGTGTTTGGCCATGAAGAAGTAGAAATTTTGAAGCCACTCACTCCGGATCGGATCAAAAATATTTTCTATGAGAACATATTTCCGCATGATGTTTACCTGGCAGTTATAATGCAGGAGTTGGTAATCAATATAAGCAAATATAGTACAACATCACCAGAAATGTTTAATGGAATAATGAAGCTAAGATTTGGCTGGATTGTTGAGGTAATGAAGCAAGAATTGAAAGTTATTGTTGATCCTGATAATGAGGAAGTAATGGAAATATATGACTTGTCACCAAATCAAATAAAACAACTATTAAATTATATTTTGACATGTAATAATAATCAGGATAGAAATATTTATCAAAAGAGACAATTGGACGGAGCCTTGAATAGAGTGCCATTGAATTTTTATGAGCAATTATGGTACATTTTGAATAAGTCACCGATGGGTATCAAAATTTACGACTATCATTTGCCTCAAGTGAGATTAATTAAAATTTTTGTTTCACTTGGAGAAATTTTTTTTAAAGAAAAATACTAGAAAAGTTTGTTTAAATTTTGTTAAGTCTGCTTTAAGTTAGCAAAAAAAAATTGATATTTTCTAATGTCCCCTTTTATTTGTCTATGACATCGTGAATTTCTACAAACTAAAAAGCCACATCTCTTACTAAATAAGTAAAATCATGCGTATAATCAATTAAATTATCAAATTTAATAATTATTTCATTTCACTTTTGTCTCAAGTTAAGTGAAAAAATAAGGAAATAGCCCTTATCCACAAAATATTTCCTAATGTTTTTTCAAAAATTTTTTTTAAATTCGGTACAAAATAACAAAAAAAAATGAAAATATTTAATTGCTTCTTTAATAAAAAAAAAGTAAGATTTTTAGAATTTATTATTGAACCTTATTACATAAAATCACTAGGACCAAAAAATGTATGACATAAATTTGTTGAACACACTAAATTTAAAAAATTTAAATTTTATAAATGAAAATAAAAAAAGTAAAAATTTTCAGTTTATTTTAGAATATATTTGTTTTTAACAAAAATTATTTTTTATTTTTATTATTAATTTCAGCCTCACAGGCATCAAAGATGAAATAATCGTAAAATTATAAAAAAAAAAGCAAATTAAAATTTTTATCAAATTTCAAGCGCTCAATCTTGCTCAAACATTATTAAATGCGCAATTAAATTTCATTGTATTTTTAGAAATAACAATCCTTTTTCAAAAGTTTAAAATCAAAGCTTTGAAATTAAAAAAAAATTAAAAATCTGCGATGAAATTTTATTGCGCATCTAAAAATTTTCGAGCAAGATTGAGCGCTTGAAATTTGATCAAAAATTTTATTTTGCTAAAATAAAGTATAAAAAGAGAAGTAAAAATGAATAAAAATATTTTTAATTATTTTTGACAGTTTTAAAAAAAAAATTATTTTAATTTTTAAAAATTTTCATTTAAATTTAGGAAATTATATTTGTAATTTATTTATTCAATGGAAGTGCAGCTTCAGTTTAGCATATTTAGTCAAATTACAAGCAAACTTGAATTACTTCATTTGAATTTTCAAAATGAGGATGAGATTAAAAATTTTCTTACAAAGAGTTTCAGTGCAAAATTTTCAAAGCATTTAAAATTTGATTTCAAAATTGTTTCTAGCTTTAAAAAAAGATTAAAAGAGCTTAAAATAAGAAACTTTGAATACAAAAAACAAAATTTTATTTTGAAGAATTTCGATTTTACTTTTATTGTTGAAAGTTTAAATTTAATTTTCAAGCATTTCAAAAATTCTTTCAATGCATATTTTTATACATTTTATTTAGAAACTTAAAAAAACTATTTAGATTTCTCAAAGTGAATTGAAATCAGATAGCATTATTTTACTTGTCTTAATTATTTAATTTCAGTTAATAAATATCACATGCATTAAATAATAAAATATGAAACACTTATTTTAATCACATAAATAAATATTGCAGCTTTATTCTAGAACTTAAAGCAAAAATTAATAAATAAATTTAATAAATTAATTTTTTTTTTTCACTAGCAACCGACTCTTTCGGACATGACGGATTATGAGCTTAATTTTTCAATTAAAATCGAAGAAATGCTCAGTATAATAGACGAGCCTGTTTTTAGACAAATTGTAGTAGAAATGTTTGTGATTATTTATACAATTCTGTGTCGTAATCCAGAGCTTCAGTTCACCAGAGTTATTGAAGTAGATAAAATGGTGGATCAAGCAATTGAGTTGTACTGTAAAGACAAAAATTTGCCCAAGTCGAGCAAATTTGCATTTTACAACGAACGACCATCTATAACTACAGGAACTACTGCTTACTTATCACGTGTTTGTATTGAAAATCTGCTTGATTGTTCTCATCCAACAGGCTCAGCTTCATTTTACACAGTTTTACCAACGGAAACAAACTGCACTTTGTCTTAAAAAACCTTAGAATTGTTGGAAATTTACAAATTAATATTGTAATTAATTTTTTTTTTAATTTTTCCTAGAAATTTAGATAAAACCGATGCATTAAATATATTGATCTATTTTTTATAAATAAAGTATTATAAAAACCATTCTTTAAATAAATTGTCCTCAATTTATTGATAATTTAATCGGAGAATTTTTTAGACAAAAATTTAAACATTAATACACATTAAGTTACCATGGTTATTTGAATCAAACTTGAACGCTTCCTTTAATTAATATGCAAATTATTTATGTTTTAAATTTTTTTTTATTAATTTAAAATTTAATTCGAAAAAGTATGCTCACTCAAATTTGCAAAATTGCCCCCGAACTTGCCCAGCTTACTTCTAAAATTGGCCCAGTATTAGCATTTAGCGATAATTATCTATCTTTCTTAATAGATTTTGTCAAAATTGAGTTAATTGAATACAACAAAAAAAATCAAAATGTTAGCTATAAATTTTATAAATTTTTAATTCTTTAAATAAGTAATATCAAAAGGTAATACGTCTTTTGGGGCACCAAAAATCAATCAAATGTTTAAAATTTAGCCGTGAAAATTCCGAGGAAAAACTTCTTTGCTCATGTAGCTCAGATAGTTTGATTTTATGGGACATAAAAAAAATACTAGAGGGTAAATTTTCTAAAATAACTAAAAATAATTTATAAATTTTTATCTCAACTCAGGAAAGGACCTAGATGGTAAATTAATTGGGAGAAATTGCTTCGAATATGAACCAACTAATTGTTGCTTTGATCCCACAAACCAAGTGATAGCTGTCTCTAATGCATTTTTGATCAATTTATATGATATAAACGTAGTTTTTTAAATATTATTTCTAAGTAAATTGATGATTTTTATTTAGACATGTTCTCAATTTGGTGAAATAAAGCTGGATGATTGTATTAATTTTTTCGAGTATTCCCTATTCAATCACAATCTAATAATTATCTCAACACAAACTAATTTGTTAATGGTAAGTAAATTTATAAAAAAAAATATTATTAAATAAGATTCAATAAACTTAAAATTTGCTTTTGTAATGATATTCAAAAAGAAAAATTTTTTTTATTTATTTTGTTTTTGAATTGACTGAAAAATTTATTTTATATTTAAGAATAATTTTGAATAACCTTATTTATAGTAATTAAATATCTTCTTGTAAAAAATTCTAGCTTGAAGCTATAAGAAAGGATTACTTCTCATAAGTTCAAGGATATTCAGTAAATATTCCTAACTTTTTTAAGAAGAACTGCGATGTTTTTTGGTGGCCGGCTTTAGACTTACTCAATTAGTGTCTCTTATTCATTAGCGTCTTTAACTAGTAATAAAGCAAACTCATGGTCTTCTGATCTTAATAATTTATAAAATTTTGTGAACTCTTTTAAGATTCAAAATGACAACATCGTAAGGTGGCACTAAGAGTATTTCCAGAATCAAACATTAGTACTAAAAATCTTATCCCAATCTTTGGATTTTAGTAAATATTTATAGGTATCATAGCAAGCAATTTATACCCAAAGAATAGAAAAAAAAATTATAAATCTATGAAAAATTATATAAATAATTTTCAAAGGGTCAAAAAAATGTCAATTTTTTACCCATTCGCTCTCTAAGGATTTAGCGAGCTGTAAATTATATCATAAGTATCTTTTAAAATAATTTGTTTAAATTTTTGAATTATACGCCCCATGTTGAACACCTAGTGGTTTTTAACTAATAATCAAATCAAGTCAAAGACTAAAAAATATTTTTTTTTGAGTCTGGTCTCAGTATTTTATTCTTTTCCAAAAAGAACTGCGATGGTCTTTACTTAGAACGGCAACACCGATTACGATTTAATAATTCTCTTGATTTAAAAACGTTTAGCTATGAAAATAAAATGAAGATAAAATTTTGTTACTTTGACTCATTAACAAGTTTAATTGAACAATATTTAATAAAAAAAATAGACAATTTCAAAAAAATATTAAATATTACAAAAAATATTATTATTTATTATTACGATTCTAAAGCTTTAATTGAAAAAAATAAAAAATGTAAAAAATATTTGTTAACTATGAATATTCCGGTAATTTTTTTACCTGAAAATTTTATAAAAATATTTATTTTCAGTGTCACGATTTGAGCAAAAACGAGACAATTAATTCAATTCAAAATACATCGAATAATTCATTTCTGAATATAGCTAGCCTTGAAAATGAACCAATTTTGCTAGTAAGCTCAACTGATGGTTCCATTCATTTGTACAAATTTAAGACTGAAAAATTTCTGTTGCTAAATAAAATAAATTTAGTCCAAATTTATGTGGATTTTTTAAAACAAAATAAAAGTAATTCAAAGATTTTTTAATCAAATTTAAAAATTTATTTTGTAAAAAAAAATGTTTATTTAGATGATGAGAACATTGACCGATCAGGTCTATCAGTATGTACAGGTCTTCAAGTTTTTCGAATAAATGATCAAGCAATCATAAGCTGCGCTACCTCCACTTGTCTATTTTTGATTGATTTTTACACAAATAATTTAATTTACTTAATCGATTTAAAAAACATACCTTTGACTAAGTCAAATGAAAGTATTATACCACAAATGGCTGAGTTTAGCCTTCTGAATTCAAAGCAAATAAATGTGGCCCTTTTATTTTTATTTCAAAATGAGATTAAAGTTTTTAAATGTGCGGATATTCAGGCCAATCAAATCGAAATGCGTCAAGCAAATAATTTTAACCAAGATGCCGATTTTGGAGAGAATTATCTCTCAGTTCATCCAAAGTAGAAAACTTTTTTTTTGAATATAAATAATTTTTCTTTTTTTTAAGAAAAGCACTAAACAAAGACTCACCATTAAGTGAAGGAGTTGTGGATAAAGAAGTTGTTAAACCTAAGTTAGCTACAAGTATGCACGAGTACTTGAAGACAAATAATATTACAAAAAAGAACTCCATATCAGCCAAAGATAAACCGATAACTTTTACTTCTAAAATAAAATCATCTGGATACAACTCAGTTGTCAAACGGTATAATTTGTTAAAGCTTTGGCTTAATTTTACTTTTTATCTTAGGGAAAAATTTACACCTTTGATTAACAAAAAAAGTTCGAGTATGATAAGTTTAGATAATTTGAATAGCTCTAGGCAAAAACAAGGCCCATCTAAACTAGAATCAAGAATTAAACAATTTAAATTCGAAATTCCAACTGTTCTTTGTCAAAAAGTAAATTCAACAGATAAATCAAGTCCATTAACTCTGCTTAGATATTCAGGTGAGAGTAACATTTTTTTGATATTAGTAGTAGTAGTAATAAGAACTGCAGTATAGACTAAATCTGCACTAACACCAAACGGCGTTTAGCTCAAGTTGAGATGTGGCAGTCTTTTTTCGCTTTCTCTGCACCATACCAACCACTTCTTTATCAATACCTGATTTGAAGCTATTCATCACACTTTGTGGTAAATCATTCCACCTTGACACAATTCTGTTCGATAAAAAATTGTACCTAAATGAGCCGCGTTTACTAATTTCCCTAACAAGCTTCATGTTATGCTCTCTTCTAAGATTCATTTTCAAACTTTTTGCAAAGTTCACTCCATTCACCAAGTTGATTTTCTCATGGCCGTTGACTATTTTAAACATTTGAATTAAATCTCCTCTTGTTCTGCGATCTTCCTTTTCATTAGTTCTAGCGATTTAAGCCCATCTTCGTATGATTTTTTCTTTAAATATTTGACCAATTTGGTTGCACGTCTCTGAACTTTCTCAATCAAATTTATACTTGCTTTGGTTGAAGGATTCCACATACTAACGGCATATTCGAGATGAGGTCCGACAAGTCCGGTGTTTAAAAATCTAAGAGTCTCACTATCCAAATACACGAATGAATTCCTAATTTGACTATAAATTCTGTTAGCTTTTGCTGCCGCTGCTGAACATTGTTTGCTCCACTTAAGATCATTCGACACCAAAACCCCGAGATCTTTTTCTTCATTGGTTTCTTTCAAAATGACTTCACCATCAGCGTTTGAAACCATGAAGGCCATTTAGTCTCTATTTTTTCCTATAAACATTGCCTTGCATTTCGATACATTCAGTTCGGTAGACCACGTCTTTGTCCAACTGTCTAAAACATTCAAATCGTCTTGTAACTGAATTGATTCCGTTTGAACTTTGCTTGAAATTCCTAGAATCTTTAAATCGTCTGCGTAAGAGAGACTCGGACTTTGAATCAACTCTAATAGGTCGTTTATGTACAAAACGAACAAAATGGGACCTAAGACCGACCCCTGTGGAACACCACTTGAAACTTCCTCCCACTTTGATTTTACATTACCAAGGACTATTCTTTGTGTTCTCCCTACAAAAAATGATTTTATCCATTCGTTCGGCTCCTCGACTATTCTGATGAGGGAATTTTTTTATCTTTAGCAACTATTATAATTAAATAAACTATGAACTTTGGTTAAAAAAGTAGAAAAATTTATATTAAAAGTAAAAAAATTGAATTTTAAGATCAAAATTTACTAATTATTAAAATTAATATAAATAAGTTTTTTAATATTTTTTATTATAAAATTTAAATTTGAATTGTTGCATTTATTGTTAAATTTCAGTAGAATTTAATCTAATTGAATATTATTCTATTTTTTCAGATGACGGGAACTATTTTGCTGCGGTATCAAATGATAATTTGATTCAATACATACCAAGTAACAATTTGGAAAAGACTGTCCAAGTATATAATGGTCATAATGAAACCATCCGTTCAGTGGATATATCTCATGATGGAAAACTATTGCTCTCTGCTAGTGATGACAAAAGTACCAAATTATGGTCTCTAAAAAAACCAATGGATCTTTTGATTGATATTAAATCAATAAAACTGTCAGACTCGACTAGTTTTAATATCAGAAAACCTGTGAATGCAGCTTCGTTTTTTTACTTGGATAAATTTTTACTTTTAGGAACTGATAAAAATTTATTTTTGTGCAAATATCACATTGATTCAAACAAAAATGATCTACAAAGGTAACTAAAATCGAAAGTTTAAACATTTTCTTATTTTTTTACTAAGATATTTAAATAACTCATTTGTAAAATCTGTCAAAAAATTCGAATTAACGTTTGCTCAATCAATTACCACAGTATCAACCATTAATTCATTTTATTCATGTAAGATTTTGATAAAAGATTTCATCAAAGATTTAATAAAAAAATCTTAATTCTTAAGATTTGGTTCTGTGTGGTGGAACTGATAAGAGTATAGAAGTATTCGATATGAACGAAGCCAGGAGTTGTCTTACTATTCATGAGGCTCATTCTCGTCCATTTCATCAGTTATCACAAAACCAAAGCGATTACAACTCACTATCATATGATTTGTTTATTTCAAATGCTGTTGCTGACGGAATCAAACTTTGGGATTTAAGAAATGCCAAGTAAATAGGAACAACTTAATTTTTAAACTCTATTCAAAAATAATTAAAGATGTGTGAGTCGATTAGACAGCCACATTAACCGATATTTGCCCACTAAAGTTTCATTTTCACCAGATTCTTTCTATGTTTGTGCAGGATCCGAAGATAGATCGGTACTTTTTGCAGAATAAAATTTAGAGATAATTTTTATAAAAAAAATTTTAGGCTTTGGTATATGATTTAAGAATGAATGGAATAGTTAAAAAATACGGTGTTTTTTCTGACAATGTTTCTTGTGCTCAATTTAACCCAAAAAAATCCCAAGTAATTAACTTTTATTATTAAAAATTTTAAATTAATTTAAAAAATTTTTTTTAGCTCTTGTGTGGTACTCAGGATGGAAAAATATATGATTACCATATTAATTAAAAATGCCAATAAAATTTTAAAGCTCGTCTTTGTTTAGTTTTTTTTTTGCTGTCCAACCAGTCATCGAAGTATCTTGTCCATTTAACACCAGGTCAATGGCATATTCTGCCGCAGTGTGGTAAACAAAATTAGCTATGTTCTTTTTTGAAATTATATTCATATCATCAGGCTTTGCGTATGATTTATCTATTAGATGATTGATTTCCTCTGTTAGCCATTTTGATGTAAATTTTCTTACATTTTCCAAAATATAAACATAATATTCAAAGTTTCTTTAAAAAAAATAATTTTTAACTCTAAATAAAAATTATTTGAGATACTTTTTAGAGATGTTGTCTTGAAACTTTAATTTTTTTAAATAGATTCGTTCAATTAGCTCTTCCTTTGGTGTTTGTTTTAAAATAAATTAAAAAATACTAATAATTTTACCAAAATTTGCTGATAAACAAGATCTTTTGAGTTAACACTGAAAGCAATTGCTTTTAAAATATAAGGGTCGTATATAAGTTCATCTAATTGCGCTATTCGACCCACCTGAACACTTGAACAATAAGTCTAAATTAATTTTCATTTAAAAGTTTACTTTTTCTTCCAAATTAGTACTCACAAATTTTAAAATAATGATTAAAATATATTTTTTAAGGATGCTTTTCATTTTACTTAATTTTTTATTTTGATACTAATTTTAATTTAATTTTCATTTAAGATTTAAATCTGATGCCTCTTTTATCTTCTTACTCATGCCTCATATGCTTCAATAAAGAATTTTTAATCAGATTCGAAAATTGACAACTTCAGTTTTTTAATATTTGAAAAGAATGATTTTAAGAACTTCATAATATATTGGAATTAATTTTATACTATGCTAAAAATCCAAAAAATCTTGATGGAAAATTTGATCATTCAATTAGTCTTTTTTCTGTTCTGAAAAATAAAACAGGTTTAGTTTTGTCAGATTTTTATTTAGTTTTACAAGCCTTTTAAAAATAAGTAAAAATCTCATTTTAGTTGAACTAAAATGAAAAATTACTAATAAGTTTCATAAAAATTCTAAGTAAAAGCACAAGCTTCATAATTTTCAACATTTTTTTAAAAAACAAAATCTAAAGAAAATTTAAGTTCATGATCAAAATTTAATGATAATGATCGAAAATAATTATTAAATAAATGTTTTAATTAATTTTTAATTAAAAAATTTTACGAAAAAAAATACAATTTTTGTTTAACAAATCATGCTTAACCACAATGAATAAATCTGCATCAAATTTTTGCAGATTTCAGATAAAAATCAAAAATTCCTTTTATTAAGGATAAAATAATAAATAAATAAAATCAATTTGAAAAATATTAATTCGAAATATTCGAAAAAATTATTATTAAATTATTAAATTGTCAAATAAACCTTTTTTAAGAATGAAAAAAAGCATTTTTGCTATATTTGCTTTTTTTAATTAACAAAATTAGCTTACAATCAGATAGCGTTGGATCATTTAAGTTGCTTAAAGGAAAGTAAGTTCTTTTCTTTAATTTCTGTTTGGTCCCTGATAGCAGTCCTTTAAAACTAAGCAAAAATATTTGCTTAAGCAAATGTCTGAGAAACGAATTTTGCTCACTCGCTGTCAACAAAAATTATATTTGTAGTCTACACACTGATTATGCCTTAAATCGACTAGAAAATAATGCAAATTTAAATGTAGCTTACAAAAATAATTTAATTATTAAGTAATTAAATATCGAAAAGATTTTCCTATTTTAAATTTAAAATTTTCTTTAAGTCATTGTACTATTACTAACTGTATAAATGACGCAACATGTGTCAACAATCTGAATGGATTTGTATGTCTTTTGGATATTTTGGAACAAAGTTTTTTTTTGTTTGTGTAAGCTTTAATGTAAAAATTAATTTTCTTCAAGTTGTGAAAAAAATATAGATTATTACAGTTTTGAAACCAACTATTACAGATTGAATGAAAAAGATTCATGTATACCATGAATGAGTGGGTTTATTACTCGTAATAACTATCCGTTCAACTTCTATAAAATAGATTGCCACAAAAATTATGAATCAGCAAAATTGTTCTGTCATAATTTGAATTCATATTTATGGAGACCAAAAACACAAATCGAACGCAATATTTATGGATCTTTCCTGTTATGTGACCAGTTGGTCACATATTATGTGACCAGTGACTTTATGTCGATTTGGTGACCAGGTATTTTTTCTGACTGGTCACATATTCACTGGTCACCTAATATGTGACCAGGCAATATTATTATTAAAATAATGATTTTTTTTTTTTAATTTTATTATTCAAGTGACCAGTTATTAAATTTATATGACCAGTTTTTTTATTTACGTGACCAATTTATATATTAATTTAAAATTATAAAAATTCAATAAAAAAAATTATTTATGCATTTTTGCGATGTGTTGCTTTGCACCACGCTCATTTTTCATTAATTTCCCGCACTCCGGTCAAGCTATTGGGTTTTTATGCTTGCTAAGAACTTTTATTACAGCAGACTGTGTCGCTTCAGAAGCAATTGGAGCTTCTGATGCAATTTTTGAAAACTTTTCTAATTTTTTTTTCTTGGATTTAAACTAAGCTTGCAAATGGCTGCACTAACCTCTTCAAAATCTGATTCACAATTTTCTCCATGATCTGAATCGGTGCCATTTGTCAAAAAATCCTTCTCTTTTATTGTAATTGTTTCCGTATGTGGATAACTTTCTTCATCGCTTTCATAATTTTTAAGCCTAATTTACTCTTCCACCAAGTATAGTTGCAATTGCAATTATTTTATTATATGTACAATTAAATTTTATTTAACTTAAAAGAAATTTATGTGACCAGTTGCAAAATTTTCGTGACGAATTGCAAAAATTTTCGTGACTAAATGCTTACTTAGGTGACCAGGTTAAAATTATTTATAAACATTTTTACCAAATAAATAATTTTGCCTGATCACATATTAGGTGACCAGTGGATATGTGACCAGTCAGAAAAAATACCTGGTCACCAAATCGACATAAAGTCACTGGTCACATAACAGGCAAGACCCATCTTTATGTTGGCTGGTCTTGGGCCGAATCTTTAATAACTTATGTTGGTGAACCTTTTGTTTGGCCTGATGGATCAAAAGTTTATGGAATGAAAGTTGATCAACCAAATAATAATTATGGAACCAACACTTTATTAAAAGAAAACGCACTTTCATTATATTATGATTATTTTTTTATGATATAGATCAGCAGCTACAATTATAACTATTTGCCAGCAAGCTTATTAAAAAAAAAATTAATTTTTTTAGATTTAATTTTAGGTAAAAAGTAAAGAAACTTTTTAATTTTAGGTTCAATCAACCGGCTTTTTGGGAACCGATTTAACTCGTTTATTAGTTAATTTAGTAATAAAAGAAATAAAATAATTTAGAAATAATTTTTATGAAAACCTAAGAAAATTAATTAAACATAGAGTTAACATCATTCTGGGCAACTTATTGCCTCCGTTTCCAAGCAAAGTATCAATCCATTTAATTACCAATCTATCAGTCCCATTGGGCTCTATAAAACAAAACTAAAGAGAATTTCTGACGGAATGTCATTGAATATGAAAAGCAGACTCGTTTATCTAGGATAAAATTTTTACCGAAAAATAATTTGTCACAAAGAAAGCTCGATATGTTTCCATTACATAAAAAAATCGAGCTTCATAAATAGGGTCTTGTTAATTATGTGAACAAATGATCACATAATTTTGTAAATTAAGTGAACACTAGATTACGTGAACAAATAAAAGGAAAAAAAAAAAGTGTGCACATAATTTCAAACTCAATAATTAGGTGAACAAATCTGTTAATCATTAAATTAGTCATCAAAAAATAAAAAAAGGTTAGCTTAGAGAACCTAATTTTTGCACTCAATTTTTTACAAACTAATGGTTTAATTCCAACAAAACTTCAATGTCAGAAAGAAGATTGTAAGAAAAAAAGCCATAACTATATACTGTATATACGTAAAAGAAACGAATTTAGCAATCACCAGCTTGAGAGAAGCTAAATTCAAGTTTAAGGAAATGTATGGTTGTGATAGATTGTACCTAAGTAGCTATTTGGACGAGTTTATGTGGAGACACAATAAAAAAGTCGATTGAACAAATTCTTATGATTCTATTCTACAAGAAATCTCTAAGTTTTATCAAGATGATGGTGATCTTGATTTAGATTACTTACCCAATGATGTTCCGATACATGATTATGATGATAATGTTAAGACTGATGATGGAATAAGTTTCACTGAGACTGAACCAGATGGTTTTTATCTTAATTCATTAGGTCTTGATAATAAACTGACCCTTATCAATTATAATCAAATACACAGAGATAAACAGTTAAATGGTTCACTTATAGATATTACCAACAATTTAAGTGAAATTGAGTTAAATGTTAGTGCTTTTGAAATTGCAATTTGTTTAATAGGTTCTATTATTGAAAATGTATTTGGCGAAGAATCAATTGAAATATCTAGTGAAACCCCAATTGAATCTTTAGAAATTAAAATGAAACAATTGCATGAGAATGTATTCAATTGTCAAAGAAAAATTTATTTTGTTTGTTTACCACCTAACCACAGACGCATTCTACATGCTGTATGTAATAAGTTGAGTTTATATCATTGGAAAAATTAT
Source organism: Brachionus asplanchnoidis (assembly GCA_025491095.1). Lineage (NCBI taxonomy): Eukaryota > Metazoa > Rotifera > Eurotatoria > Ploima > Brachionidae > Brachionus > Brachionus asplanchnoidis. The sequence goes on along the minus strand of JAILYF010000008.1, from coordinate 3,125,778 downwards.
GGGAATTTTACTGTATCAAATCGTGTTGTAGATGAGTTATGCTATAAAAGATTCAAGCAAGTAGATTCAATAGATTCCATTCGTATTAAGGTTTAAAAAAAATTGAAATTCTTGAATCTAAGTTACTTCAAGGGGGAAATCGAATGAAGAAAACTGCTTTGATGTTAGAAAAATAAGCTTTGTGTCTACAGTACATTTCTAAACAAAGTTAACAGGCTGCTTAAGCAGTTTAAAAGCTGCTCATAAACGCTGCTTAAACCGCTCATAAACACTGCTTAAACTGTTTTAAACATTGCCCTATCATTTTTTATTAAAAAGCTTAAACTAACTTAAACATTACTTAAACCGCTCATAAACGCTGCTTAAACCGCTCATAAACACTGCTTAAGCATTGCTTCGAAACATCGTTAACTTTGTTCTGAAATGTACTGTACCTGGTCCATCTAAAGAAGCTCTTGATGAAATGAATAAACTCGGCATTAAATCAAAAACAAAGAGAAAAATTAATAAAGAGACAGAAATTGTTTCTTCGCCAAAAGCAAATAGATTGCGTTCTAGAAAAAAAAACTAAAACTTAATTACTAATAGTATTTTATATTTTTTTATATTATTAATGATTTGTCAAAAATAAATTTTTTTTTTGTGTTCACGTAATTAATTATCGTTTTTTGTTCACCTTTATGTGACCACACATTTAACCTGTGTTCACCTATTTTCTAAATGTTTTTCACGTAATTATGTGAACTAGTGCGCACATAATTAACAAGACCCCATAAATTCTTGGCCAGATTGCTTTGAGGGGAAAAATTCGGCATAAAACACCTCTTGCATTAAAGATACCAATTAAAGCTAATATAATACGCTTTGTAAATGAAAGTTTAAGATCTACAGCTTTCGGGTGACAAATCGAACAATTCAATATAATTTTATCATGTATAAGTCAGAAATCATGAAAAATACTGACAGTTTGGTCTCATTTATTTACGTGTAACATAGCTTGTTTGCCTAACTATCTCATTAAAATTTATCTTTTTTTTAAGTTCAATATAACCCATATCGTTCCATTTTTTTGAAGTTTTTTCATTGTTAGTTTCTTCTTATTCAGTTGCTAATTATCTTTTCGAGTTTTCATCTGAGTCATACTTAATATTAGGTTGATTTGATGTATCCATTTCTTCTTCAAAATAATTATAATTATCATCAGAGACTTCTTAATAGGTATCATCCTCATTACTATGAAGTTCAAGAAATTTTAATGCAGTTTTTCATGGTTCACAAAATTATTAGTAGGAATTAAGTAGATTTTTAAATTAATAGCATAATTAGCCATGGTTTTGATTTATTTTACAAAATAAAAGACAATTTTTGGAGGATCCAAAAACCACCTTGCGGGTTTAATGTATTATTTTTTATTTTTGCATGATAATTAAAATTAATTAATTATAATATTTTTTTGATTTTAATTTTGATGGAAAATAAAATATGCAAAAATGATAAAATTTATTAAGTAATAAGTAAAATAAGTAACAAAAAGGGTCAAAACTAACCTCCGGGTTTGAGTGCAAGATATTTTTTTTATTTTATTTATTAATTAATTTAGGTTTAATTTAAAAAAACAAAACATTTTTTTATCGCATGAGCCAACTAGAAGAGCCTTATAACCATTCTAAACAAATTTGTAAATAGTATCAGTTGCTAGCAATTCGACTTAAATTTTAAATTTAATTCTATATAAGAGAAATTTAAAATAAAGTTTAAAACTTACCATCTTTTGGATTTTGGATATGAGCTGAACTAGATGATTGTGTTTGATCCAATTCAAGATTTGGAATTTCCATTTTTTTTCGTATTTTAGGTTTTCTTTTTATTCGATTTATAAAGACAGCAATGAGACATTTACTTAAAGCACAAATATTGTAGACTTTTATTAAATAATTAATTTTTATTTATTTATTTGTATATCTGTACCGAGCTAAAGCTCCTTCAGATAAAAAAAAGAATAAAAATTAAAATAAAGTTAAATAAAATGAAAAAAAAAAAAAAGCAACCTACACAATGTCAGATCACAGCTCAAATACAAACATTAAAATAACTGAAACTACAAGCGAAAGAGACCTCGACATTTTTATCTCTAATGATCTTAAGCCATCACACCAAAACAGTAAAGCCACTGCTAATGAAAACTTTATACTCAGCTCACTAAAGAACGCCTTTACGTTAGGAGACGCAAAACTCTGGAAAAAGCTTTACACATGTTATATTAGACCGCACTTGGAATTTGCAAGCTCGGCCTGGAGTCCATACACCCAAAAAGACATAAAACTGCTAGAAAAAGTTCAACACAGAGCCACGAAAACCATACATGAATTCAAAAGCCTAAACTACGAAGATCGATGCAGCAAACTAGGGCTAACTAAACTAACAATAAGGCGTATTCGCGGAGATATAATTCAGAAATTTAAGCTTGAATCAAATTTAGAGCACATAAACTGGTACGCAATACCGTAAGGAGGCCATAGAGGACTTTTCAGGCGTGAAATAGTAAGATGTTGTATGCCAAGGCACAATTTTTTCAATAATAGAATTGCTAACTTTTGGAACGGTCTACCAGACGAAGTCATCAACTAAAGTCAACTTATTCAAGAACAACCTCGACAAGCATCTCGCCACCGCTACAGGGCGTCATCTACTGGTGACGCGCTCCGCATGATCAATTTCATGCCGCGGTTTTTATACTACTACTACTACTACTACAGCAAAAAATAAAAAATAAGAAAAAAATAAAGCAAAAATAATAAAATTTAAAAAGGAGATAAATATTAAAATTAAAATTAGATAAATTTTGATAGAGAGTAACAGAGTATATATTTTTAAATATTTGATGATTCAGGAAAAAAAGAAGAAATTGAAAGGTAGCAATTACACAATGGAGTTGGGTACTCGATATTTCTTGATTGGAAACCTTTGTTACATTCTTCCACCAGTCTAACAGTTAGTGGAACAGAATGGCTCAGTCCTGCCCTAACATATCTCTCACTCAACTCAAAAAGTCGATTTGAGACTGTTAGTAGTTTAAGTTTATTATATGCCTCATGATGTAACATGTTGGTGGGAGTAAGGTGCCCCAAATGATAAACAGTAGTTAGTCAAAAAACTTTAAATATTAAAAAAAAACTCATCTTAGGGTTTTTCATGATGAAAAATTTGAATTTTTCAAAAAAAAAAACGATAGGGAAGCTTATATTTTTGAGCTGGAGGGGGTCCTTTTTTCAAGGATTTTCGCCAGTTTTTCGGATCGACATGTACCATAATTTTTTTTTTTAGCTTTTTCTGAAAATTTAAATCAAATTACACTACAAAAATAATTTTCTTTAATAGAAATAAGTTTTTTGAGTAATTGATTGATGAAAAAAGAAAAAAAAATTGAAATTTTGCAATTTTGGTCTTTAAAATCTATTCCGACTAGGCGACACTTATGTTAAGCCGAAATTTTTTTTAATTTTATTCTTTGACCAATTTGAATCAAAAGTAAGCTTTTTTTTTTTTGTTTGTTTAAAATTACAGTTTTAAAACGCGCTAAACAAAACCATATTTTTAACGTTTAAAATTTTTATTAAGTATTTTTGACATTTTTCATAGAAAATAATTAAAAAACACTAGATTTAATATTTTCATCGATTTATCCAAGTTCTTTACATATATTAATTTAACCTTTATAATTTCCATTTTCATCTCGGCAAGATAGACTTTAATGATAAATTAAAAAAAATATGCATTTAACTTAAATTAAAATTTCATTTTTTCTTGATCACATTCCATCAATTTAATTTCGTCATAAATGCAATTAGTACCTGGAAATTTATTAAACATTCTTACATCGTAGATTTTTGCCGAATGAGTTCTCGCGTTGTCGACGATCACCTCAACTTGATAGTTTAAAAACGATCGTCAAGCGCATCAAAATAAAGAGTCTTTTAATTGTTTCAAAATTAGATCATTATCAAAGTATGTAGTAAGGATGATCGGGGCAAATAGTTCAGAAAGCCATGATCATCTTCTAATTCTGGAAATTTTCCAACTGCTTCATCATACTGTTCTTGATTAAGTTCAAAAACATCTGTTTGATCATGACATAAAAAACGATACCATAATACTCCGACCTTTGCCTTTGTTATAAAATGAAGCCTTTTCCGGAAAAAACCATCTAAATTTTGAAATTTCACCAGAACGAAAAATAGACTCGTCATGACAAATAAGAATTTTTTGTTTTCTCATTGGTTTTATCCATGAATATTCACCGTTTTCTTTTTTTGGATTATAAAAATAATCTTTTGAATCGAGTAAATAAGTGATAAATTCTTTCCGATATTTTAAAACGTCCTGGCGTTCATGGCCTTCAAAATATGGTCGATTAGTATTACTATCATATTTAGCTTCCCATTTTAACAAATCTGCTCTGCAACTTTCTTCTGATCTTACCAACTCGTCTTGATCAATTTCGACCTCTGGATACAGTTCTCTAAATCTTCTGTCGATGAAATTAGCCAAACTTTGAACATTAAAAACACATTGTTTAAAAGAAGCTTGTGATAGACAAAATGCTCTGGCCTCTTTTTCCAACTCCGGAAACTCTTCATAAAAAGTTATTCTTTTATAGGACCCACGTTTGTCTCTTAATACTACACACAAATCATCCTCATCGATTATTGTCAAAGCCCATTCATGACATCTCTCGATTCCCATTAGTTGTAAAATTGCTAATATTTCTCTAGTAGATTCGAAACTAACATTTAATAATCGTAAAACTAAATAAAAAATCACACTAAATATTCGATTATAAATTGAATTCCAAATGCCTAGGCTGTCAATTAGCATTGAATAAAGGTCCGCTATATTGTTCCAGTTAAACTTTTTTAAAACCATTGTTAAACGATTTGTAGTACCAATTTCTGAAGTTTGCGTCGATGCATTCCTTACTTCAACGTTGGATAAACATCCAAAATTTGATTGATTTTTTTTGTATTTAATCATTCCAAAATCATATAAATCGTCAGTAACCTCTTGTTGTTGAATACTCATGTATACAGAAGACTCTTCATTAAAAAATTTATTCTCAGTATTTTTTTCAGTTTTTTTGGCATTTTTCCTAAACCTTAACCTAAACCCTTACCCTACTAGATATTTTTCTTTTACTAATTTACTTCTCATTTTTTTTAATAAAAAAGTTGGTAGTTTTCCTTAAATCAGGATAAAAAAATAAAATTATTAATCAAAAAAAGGAAAGCTTACTTTTGAAAAGAAAAGTTTAAACTTTCTAATATCAATTTATTTTTTTCATTTTAAAAAGAATCAAGCGAAAAATAGGATTTATAAAAGTGTGTTTTTTTCTGTTTTTGATCAAAGTTTGACGTAAAATTACGAGTCAATTAAAAAACTAAGTTCAAAAGACAATGCAATTTTATAAAATTAATTCAAATATGATTTTAAAAATAATTTTTGTAAGTTTATCAAATTATTTTTTGGTTTTTAAATTCTTACCAAAAACAAGGAGGGGGGCTTCGCCCCCCTCTCCTTTCATCCCCCCACAACATAGATATATTTAGTTTTGTTTTTCAGACTAATCAATAATTATTAAAATTAGGTTTCAATTTTTAAATACTGTTATTAAAAAAAATAGAAAAATACATATAATACAAAAATAAAAAAAAGATAAAATTTAATTATAAGAATTTAATGATAAAAAAAATTAAGTAAAAAAGTTATTTTTAGGGACAAACTCTTAGCTTTTAGTAGAATTTGGGACAATGGCTGTGTAATGGAATTTTCCAATTTGATTATTATAGAAACCACAAATAAAATTATCGGTTAACTCTCAATTTATTGGTATATATTTTAAACAGGAACATAAATTTAAAGGGTTATCATTAAATTTTGAAAAAAGTTGTTCAACAGATGTCAAGTCATTTATATCATTCATTTGATAATAAATATAAATTTTAAAGTTTAACACAGAACTCAAAGCTGATAAACGATAATCATTACACCATACATCATTCTTCCTTGCATCATGCAACAATTTTCTATAATTATATTCGACATGAGAAATTATATCTAAGTTGAAGGCATTAGATCGTCCTTGGGTCACTATTGATCTGATAACGTTTTTGTAATAATCTTTTTTTTTAAAATGTAGAAAACGGTAATTAAACGTAAAAGATTCGAATACATCTTATCACCGAAGAAACAAAGTGAAATCATATGAAAAAGACAATTCCCATCTCCTGGGATTTTTATTGGTGTAAATTCTTAAAGAAATATTCCATTTAACTTTGATTTAACTTCATTGTCAATATCAAAACGATTTGTAAAATTTTTCTTTTTTAAAGTGCTTCGCAAACTTTTTATTACATTTTCAATGAGTAAGGACTTTCGGAAAAGCTTCATGAAAAGTAAAGTTAAGTTAAGAAAAGTTCTTATGAAAAGTTAGGGTAATAAAATAGCTTCAACAATCCTTAATTGTTGAAGCTTCATTTAGTTTCGGAACTGAATTTAAATCCATTTGGCTTAAAATCATGTCATCCTCATAATCTTATACAAATTGATAAAACTCTGTAAATGGAATTTTATATTTATTGAAAACATAATCTTTCAAATATTTAGTCTTTTTTTCATTTGCCTTATGCATTCTTTCAACACGCAGCGAATCTACCCTTTTCAGCAACTCATTGTAATGACTCAGAAAATTTAGATAGTTTCTGAATTTTCGAGTGTCCAAACTAATAAGCTCATCCAACTGTAAATGAAAATAGAGTTTAATAATAAAAAAAACATGTAAAAGTGAATACCCTTCTGTTTTGAAAATTTTCAAAGGCATAATCAGCTAGCTTGGCCCTCATTTCGTTAATTCTAGATCGCTCCTCTGAGAGGTTTTTTAAAATTTTTTCTTCGGTTTCGAAAAAACTTTTAGTACGCATCATAAATTCATGAAGTTCATTGTTGTTAATGAGTGTATAACCTGTTTGGGGCATTTTTAGTTAATTTTCCGAAATTATTATTTGCTTTTTCAGATGAAGCCATTTATTTAAATAAAAACAATCGATTTAAAAAAAATGGTGCGCAAATGATCAAATTTATTAGAAAGTAGAAACGTCTTTTTAAATTGAGCGCATTTTTAAAAAAAAAGAACAATGATAAAAAAAAATGTTAATGAAATCTAAACTTCTCGTATACCCATCTTTTAACATTGCCAAAAAATTTTCAATTCAAGTTAATAGGAAAACGAAATATTAATTTTATATTGTTGTAGTGAATAATAAGTATATTAGCAAATTTATGTTGTCTTTTGCAAAAAAACTAAAAAAGTTCTATATAAAAACTAACTAGAAATTTGAATTCAGCATAAAAAATTACTCTATGTTTCAAATTAAAAATAATTCTTAAAATTTATGTGGCTAAACTACAGTTTATCATTTGGGGCACCTTATCTTATCTTAGTTTTAGTATAGAACGAACTGCTGAATTTTGGATGACTTCTAACATCTTGATATTAATTTCTGAAAGAGAGTTAAGACAAGGAAAAGGATAATCTAGAATAGGTCCAATCAAAGACTTATAAAGGTTTCCTAAAGTGTATTAGTCAAGGCCCCATTTTTTATTCGAAAGAATTTTTATTAAGTTTAGCCTTGAATTGCAACGTTCTTTAATTTCTTCTATCATTGAAGAAAAGGTTAATTTAGAATCAAATTTAATACCTGGGAACTTTATTTCTTTTAAGCTTTCAATTCTATTTCCATAAATCCTTAAATTAAACACAGAACTTTCTTTGTGGTTTTTAGTAAAAATCATCGAGCAAGACTTTTCAACCGAAATCTTCATTTTCCACTTGAAAAGCCACTTTTCTAATTCAACTAAGTACTTATTCATCTTACTTTCTATATTTCCATTTTTTTTATAAATAAAAAAAGTGACAAGATCGTCTGCAAAGAGAAGTGAATATTCTTTATTAGATTTATTTCTTTTAAGAATATCATTAATATATCATTAATATACTAAATAATAATGGACTAATAACTGATCCCTGAGGAACGCCAGCAGATATTTTGAATTCATCACTAATGTGATCATTTATATTTACTTTAAATGTTCTACAGTTAAGAAATGATTTAATCCAATAAATTAAGAAGGCAGGTATATTTATCTTTATCAGCTTGTAAATTATACCTTCATGCCAAACTTTGTCGAAAGCTTTAGAAATGTCAAAAAATAAGCAGCATACTTTTTTCTTTCTATTAAAAGATTCGACAACTTTTTGGATAAGTAAAACTAAATTATCTGCGGTTCTTCGATGTTTCCTAAAACCAGATTGTTCCTGAATTAGCAATGAATTTTTTTCCAAGAAATCATATAACCCTGAAAAAATTATACGTTCAAGCAGTTTACCCAGACAGCTTGTAATGCTTATTGGTCGATAATTAGATGGGTCCTGTGTAGGAGAAGATTTCTAAGATATCATTGTGATATTGGCACTTTTGCAAGCTTTAGGAACTGTACCTTCTCGGAGACTAAGATTAAAAAGATCTATTATCTCTTTTAATAAATTTTAAGGGAGGTTTTTTAACATTATATTGTGGATAAGGTCAGGTCCGCAAGCTACTTCTCCCTTTAACCTTTTTAATGCCATAATCATTTCTTTAGGGTAATAAGTTCGTTGAAAACTGGCTGACTATTATTATTAAAGTATTATAAATTAAAATGAGTTATTTCTGTATCTTTTTCAGTGTTTTCGAAGTCATAATTAAGACTGAATGTTGAAGATAATATTTTTCCAAATAATTTCCCTTTTTCCTCATCTGTTTTGAAATCTAAGTTGTTAAGAGTTAGAGTCGGTATTAAATTTGAGCCTTTTTTTGATCTAAACTTATTTATTTTTTTCCAGAATGGCCTGTTTGATAGGGTGTTTTTGTCCATCTTTTTAATAAAATCGAACCAATTTTGATTCCAAAATTTTTTCAGGCTAATTTTAATTTCCAATGTTAAATGAATATATCTTTGTTTCGTCATTCTTTTATCAAATATACAATATAAGGAGGAAGACTGCTCTTGATAACTTTTTGAGAATGAAAAGGTATACTTTTTTGTGCAGCTGACAATATTTTTTTGGTAATTATTTCGTGTTCGTCAATTGTCCCTGCAGTAGCCACTAAGAAATGCCTTGGGACATTTAAAACTTCACGAAATAAATGCCAATTCGCTTTTTTATAATTAAACTTATTGATAGGGATTTCACAGTTATTAAGTAATCGAAAGCTATAGAAGTTTCGATTGGAAAATGGTCACTTATCATATCCTGATTACTGAGAACTCGAAACTCGTTTATTTTATTTGTTACTGAGGAAGAAACTAAAAACAAATCAAGAATTTCAAAATATTCTCTATTAAAGATATTAAACGTAGGGGTTTTATCATTTATTACAGAAAAATCTAATTCATTAATTATCTTTTCCAGAATAATTCCATTTTGATTTTCTCCTAGACAGCCTAGTTGTTTTTTTCGAGTGTTAAGGTCACCACCAATAATATAGTTTTTACATTTCATATTTGTTTTTTCAAAATGATCAAAATTAAGAAGTACATTAGGTGGGTTATGCAGGCTAAACACATAAAATTGATCATTTTTTCCAAAATTGAGCTTAATTGAGAGAATTTCTGGGCAAAATGTTATTTATTGTACATTTTTATATTTTTACATTTTTACATTTTTGAGAGAAGAAAAAAAAATCTCAAAATCAAAAAATCTAAAAAAATTTTCATTCAAGAAAAGTAATAATAAATTCGCAATTAATTAAAAGGGATTTTCAAAAAATTATCCTTGGTTTTTACATTTAAATTTTTCTAAAACTCTTATTTAAGTAATTGCGAATTTATTATTACTTTTCTTGAATGAAAATTTTTTTAGATTTTTTGATTTTGAGATTTTTTTTCTTCTCTCAAAAATGTAAACATGTAAAAATATAAAAATGTACAATAAATAACATTTTGCCAATTTCTGAAGAGAACTCCTCAAATGTAAAGTTTGAACAAATTCTATGCCTTCCTTAACTAAAATAGCTACTCCTCCTCCATATTTATTACGTGGCTAAGTAATTGAATTGTAATTTTTAAAATCAAAATAAATATTTGATTCACTCAAATCAATTTTTATTTCATTGAGTTATACTATATCAGGACTTTTCTGAGCCAAAAAAGTTTCTAACAGTTTAACCTTACTAGGGAGATGAGCACAATTCCAATGTATAATTACTTACCTAATTAATTGTCATTTATTTTTTTTTAGATGAAAAAATCCTTATTTACAGCTTTATTATACAATAATTTAATTTAATTCACAATTATTTATATTGAGTTTCAAATATTTAATATAACTGACAAGTAAGTATTGATGAAAATTTAATTTACAAAAAGACTTATTGACATTTCCCTAAATTAATTGACGGTTTCTCTCCCTGCCTTAAACAATTCCTTTTTATCATCAAATAAATTTTCAATTACCTGATTTTAAAAATAAGAAATTATTTAGATATCTAAAAAAAGTATAAACTAGTTTAAGATTGAGAGTTGACACAACTAATGTTTATTTTTGCCCCGCTTGTAATTTTATGCTGCAACATATTTTTAAAAAAAAAAATTTAAGAATTTCTTTAAATAAATTTTATCATATTAATATATCTCATTTTTATAAAGTTTCCTCTATTTTGCTATTTCTTTTTATCGGATTTAAATAAAAAAAATTCTCAGTAAATTACATTTACAATGATTTTTATAAAAAAAATTAAAAAAGTAATATAATTGAAAAGATTTACTAGCATAAAATAATTTTATAAAGAAAAAATTTCTTTTTGAGAAAAAAATTTAATTTAGTTACAAATATAATTTCTAGTCCTATAAAAACCTTATTATCAGGTGAAGATTAAATCAAAATTATTTTTTATCTTCTTTTATTTGATGTTTAAAAATTTAATTTTTGTCAAATTTGAGAATTAAAAAAAATGACTAGAAAATATTGAAAATAAAATAAAATTTCAACTGAAAATTATCGAAAACTAAAAAAAATTAAATTTCCTCAAATTCAATAAAGTAGTTGCCTAGCAACTTCGTCTAATCTTAGTGAGTCAAGGCTAGGTGAATCAAAAAAATAATATGTTGGCATAAATTAACCAATTTTACTTTTTGTAAAATGGATAAACAATCTATTGGTGAAGAAAAAAAGCCTTCCAAAACCCAGACCATCGCCTAGTAGGATAAATATAATTATTTAATTAAATAAAAAAATAAGCATTTACATTAATCTAGTGACAGCGACTGGCTAAATGCATATTATGACCCAGTAGCTGGAACCAATTCTCACTCAGGATCTATAGAATTGGCTGACATCCAGGCTGATGGCGATAACAAATTGGTCACAGCCAACTACAGCAATGTTAAAAGCGAGCTAAAGTTAAAAGTTTTCAAAGGAGCATCTTTGATCAAAGAAAACAATTTAGTCGATGTGCCAACAGCTATTATCTCATTTTATATGGACAACTTGAATCCAAGAGTTCCTGCAATTGGTGTTGCGTCCGGCTCTTGTATCTATGCTTATAAAAACTTGAAGCCAAGTTTTCAATTTACTCTGCCGCAAATCGATGTGAGCGGCGTTGAAAAAGACATATGGGCAAAGGCAAAAGAGGTATAATTTATTTGGCATTTAATAAATGACAGTTAGTCAAAAGTTAAAGTCAGATTAATTCTCAATTTAGAAAGTCAGCTCTGACTTTAAAAAATTTAAAAATTTTAAACAATTTAAAAAATTGTTACAGTTTTTCTGAAGAAATTTCATTTTAAAAAAAATTTTGAATTCAAATTTGACTTTAAAATTTTACGACTAAATTTTGAAAATTTCTAAATTAATTTTTGACTTTTGACCAGCTCTGTTAATTAGCAATTAATTCTAATAATTATTTAAATAGGGAACTGTGGACGTTTCTACAATGCAAGAAACTTTAGAGGATATTCGTCGAGATGGTCAAATAACTCTTAGCAATCGATCATTATTGTAAAATTAATTTTAGGTTGAGATTTTTATTTGATTATTTTGATTTTTAGATTACTTGGTTTAAATAATGAAGAAGCTAGAAGATTTATTGATGTGTTCAAAAATGTTGAGCCTAAAAAACAAGTATTTATCAATATATTATCGTTCTTTTAAATAAAGATATTTATTAAAAAAGGTTAATATAACATGCTTGGCTAAAATTAACAAGAACTCTTCCGATGAGGATGCCATCAATTGCTTGGTTGTTGGAACTGAATTGAAGAATATATACATTATTGATTCAGAAGCATTTACAATTTTGGCTACGGTAAGATCAATTTATCATTAGGTTAAATGATTTAAACTTATTGATCAATTTTCGAAAAAAATCAAGAATCAAACTGAATCTAAATTTTAAATTTAGTTGCAGGATTTAAAAAGAAGTTATGCAGTTATATATGCTTAGTTTTAAATTAGTGTGTATTTTAGGGCATTGTGAATTTTGGAACAAAGAACAAGATCAAAAATTTAAAAATGAAACAACTTTTTTACTTTGGGTTTAAAAATTGTTCTGCAAAATCTATTAGCTGATACAAACTTTGTACCACCCAAATTTAGTCCCTGCAAAAACTCTGCAAGTCTGCAAAGTATTAAATGTTTTAGAAAATCATTAAAATTAAATTGCAGAATTATTGCAGACACTAAATTTGGGTGGTACAAAGTTTGTTTCAGCTGATACATTTTGCAGAACAATTTTTAGACCTAAAAGTAAAAAAGCTGTTTCATTTTAAAATTTTTGTTCTTGTTCTTTGTTACAAAATTCACAAAACCATATTTTAGTCTCAAAAGATGTGCTGAAATTAATTTTTTTTTAAAGTTTAGTGAAAAAAAAACCAATCTGATAAGTTGCAATTTTAACTGCCATTTTAAATATCATATTTATTTTTATCTATTCCATATTATATACAAATTTGATAAACTCTTTTATATTTGAGAGCTATCGATGTTCCATATTTTTGATGCATTCTGTAAGAATATTTACCGTATTTTAGCACGATCTGTTCCGAATTTCTTACAAAAGACAATGAAAAATTTGATTTATTCTCTAATATATAAGATATCCTTCTATAAAATATTTTTTATTCTAACCAGAGTTGTTTAAAAGTCCCAAAAAAAAGTCAAAGTCATTAAAAAAAAGTCCAAGTCCAGACTTATTTTCTTTAAAAAAATTTGCTTGATCTCCATAATTTCCACTTGGAACGGAAAAAATCCAGAACTCAAATATTAATTTTGCCTTAATATAAATTTAAGTCATGACTTTGACTTAAACTTGTTACTTAAAAATAAGTCTGATTCTAATAAAAGTTCGTATTTTTAATTTTATGCAAGTGAAAGTAGCAAAGTTGGTCAAAAGTCAAAGTATAAAGTCAAAATGGTGAAAAGTCAGAGTCAAAGTTTTGACTTAACCTAAAAAAAAAAATATTCGGACTTGGAATTGACTAGACTTGTGACTTTTAAACAACTCTGATTCTAACCTAGAACTTCTAGATTAGAAAAAGAATAAAAAGAACATTTATAAAAAATTTTCCCTTTATACTTTTTCGAAAATATATAAAATCTTCCTAGGAATAAAAAGTCGTCTTTTTATACCAAGGTATGGTTAACTTTTGGGTTGTATTTCTTTTTCTAATAATTTTATAAGTATTAATATATTTATTATTTAAAAAAAAAAGTTTAAGATTCAAAAATTAAATTAGAATCTTTCATTGTAAATTTTAAATAATTTCTTAGTTAAAATAATTCACTATAATATTTAAAATACAAAAAAAGGTTATAATTAAAATTTTTAAAAAGGACACCAACTAAATATTTTTTTAATTAAAGTAAAAAGCGATAAAAAATCAAGAATCAAGTTTGCGTTTATTTTTTAATTTATCGGTCACAAATTTTGTTTTTTCTATTTTTTTAGATGTCAAAAAAAATTAATACAATAACTTTTTAATCAAATTTTATTTTTATTAAAACAATTCTTTGTAGATGGAGTGTCCACACGTTCCAGTTTTTTTGAATGCTACTGGTCTTTTTGATGTAGAATACAGAATAATAGCTGCTTGCCGAGATGGATGCTTGTACACATTTAAACGTGGTTTCAAAGCTCCCAAAGTTTCAATACCACTCGGTTCTCAAATAGTCGGTATTGAAAAGTCCGGCAAAAATGTAATTGTGGCCTGCATGGACCGGTTTGTTAATTGCTTTACAACAAAGGGAAAAAAAATATGGAAACTTGAAATGCCTGCGGACATAATAACTACAAGTTCTTTTGAAATCAAATCAAAAGGAATACAAGGATACATTGTATCATTGACTAATAATGAGGTTCACATTTACAATGAGAAAAATGTCCTTAGTAAATTTAAAACACAAGATGCTGTGGTCGGCATTAAATTTGGAAAATTTGGTCGAGAGGATTCCAATCTAATAATGACAACTAGAAGTAAGAATAAGAAAAATTTGTTTATTTTGTTTTAGTTTTATTTTTTTGAATAGATGGAGGATTAATAATAAAAATTTTGAAGCGTACTGCTGAGCTTTCGGTTAAAGACGCGCATCGGGGACCGCCGGAGTCGCAGCTCAAAAAACTTGATGTGCCAAAAAAAACCAAGCTTTATGTAGATCAAACAACCAGAGAAAGAGAAAATGGAACTTGTAATTGATTAGTATTCAAAAAAGCTTAATAATTTAATTTTTTTTTAAGTAATGCATCAGACATTTCAAAAGGATTTGTATAAATTCAGGATCAAGGCAGCCAAAGAGTTTTTGAGATCATTACAAACATCATCTACACCCATATCAACTAATCCAAACGAACCATTGAAAATTAATGCACAAGTAATTTGTCAATTGATGATTTTTAAGCAATTAATTTTAAATTTTTTTTAGATTCAAGGCATTGGGCCTACTTTCAAGCTGATTGTCAAAGTTCATAACATCTCAAATAATCAACCTTGTTTGAATTTATTCATGACTTTTATTTATGATGAAAAACTGTATAAAATATCCAAATCATTTATAGAAGTAGATATTTTTTTGGTTTTAAAATGATATAAATAGTTAATTTATTAATTATTAATTAGTTACCTATCCTTGTTCCCGGAGTAGAGTATCCTTTCAGTACATTTGTGCACGCAGTATCAAATCAGCTAATCTCAGATAATATCAAAGTAAATTTATGAAAAATTAAAAAAGAAAAAAATTGTCATACTTATTTTTGATAGGTTTTGTTGTGCAAGAAAAATGCAAATGTGCCAATAATTACAGCTATAATTAGTATGCCTATAAGTGAAGCCGAAATTTAAAATGAAGCTTTTATAGATTTTCAAATTTATTTTCAAAAATAAATTTTTAATACAAATTAAGTGTATTTTTTTAATTATATTTTTTATTAAAAATATGAAAAATTAATCAAGTTTTGTTTTCTAGTTGTTTCATTATTGAAATTAATTTTTTTGAGGTAAGCCTTTAGAAACAAAAGGTTTTTGTATATCAACAACATAAACTTGATTAAAATTATTTTGGTAAATTTTGATTAAAACATCAATTTTTTGCATCATGCTTATAGAAAATAAAATTAAAATTATTGGATTTACGGCAATTTGAAGATTATGATTTAAAAAAATCAGATCAAATAGTATTTTGTTTAAAACTTTTGAATGGTATCTGATAAAATCTCTCTTCAAAATGCTAAATAATGCAACATGTATGCTAAATATTAGATGAGGATCTGCAAAAACTCTGTAATTAAATTGCGCAGTTGAATTAAATACTTTTTAATGATGTGCATTTTGCTGTAAAATGAAGAGTTTTTGCAGAATCTCACCTAATAGTCAAAACGAATTTCTAAAGAATTTGCCGGATTTCTAGTAAAAAAGATAAAATTTCAATTTTCCACGAAAATTGTTGTAAAGGCTGTCCAAAAAATTGAAGAATTTTGTTTTTTTGTTTTCATTTCTTAAAGTGCGGTTACATCCAGACAATATGTGTATTACAAAAATAATAAGCTAAATTTATATCTACAGTATGTCACAAAAAGTTAGAATCAAACTGAAAAAAATAAAAATATTGTTTTTTTGCAATTAAAAAAATAGTTAATTATGAATTTTTATTCTTGATTTAGGTATCAAATTAAAGCTCATTTTTTCTAATTTTTAATCAATTATAACACTTACACTTAAAAATAATAATCTCATAATTAATTCACTTCAAAAATAAGTAACTATCTTTTAAATATAAAGAATTGGCACAAAAAGTTAGAATCAAACTTTTTTATCGAAATAAAAATCGGATATCCGATGCTTTGTATAATTTTTTTACCGAATTTGCTAAAAAACTTAATTATCTTTGATTTGAGACCATGCTTGCCAATAAATGCGCAATTTACTTATTTCTTGATCTCATTAAAGTAAGACTACCTAAAAATTTGCCAAAATAGAGAAAAAATGGGTAAAAAAAAAATAACCGATCAACAAAGATGGCAAATTGTAGGTCTTTTGAAAGATCAGACAAAGACTGAAAGAGAAATAGCCGAATTAGTTGGAGTTTCGCAAAAATGCGTCAATACAACCAAGCGGAATTTCCAAGCGACATCTTGAGTGCACAACTTTGGCAACTGCGGACGACCTCCAAAATTATACGATCGTGACGTATCGTATATTTTTAGATTGGTCCGAAAAAACCCTACAACGAGCTATAGGCAAATCGCTGCAGACTTCAATTCGAAATTCGAGGAACATAAGATTAGTAGAGAAACGGTCCGAAGAGTGCTTGCGAAGAAAGGTATAGAGTCTTATTCCGCCGTTAAAAAGCCGCTTTTGACTCTCAGCGATAGAATAAAACGGTACAAGTGGTGTAAAGAAAAACGCAATTGGACTGACAAAGATTGGACCAAAGTTATTTTTAGCGACGAGTCCAACTTTGAAGTCCTAAATAGAAAATCTAGAGTTTTTGTCAAACGATTCCAAAATGAGAAATATCATCCAAAGTTTTGTGTCCCAAGAGTTCAGAAGGGTGGAGGCTCAGTCGGTATATGGGGATGCATGTCTTACGAAGGAGTGGGTTGTTGCTCCACATACACCGGAAGAATAAACCAATATGTTTACATTGACACCCTAGAAAACCACTTAATACCATCCGTACAGCTTTTAATCGAGCCTGACCAAGAGTGGATTTTCCAACAGGACGGCGCACCTGCACATACGGCGAACTCGGTAAAAGAGTGGTTTACAGAGCATGATTTTGGGATTCTCCCATGGTGTCCAAGATCACCTGATCTCAATCCGATTTAAAATTTATGGTCGTATTTTGACCATAAATTGCATAAATACGGGTCGCCGCCTGCATTAAAGCAAAAGGTGGACAGTTTAAAGCTAAAAAAAATTTTGATTCTAACTTTTTGTGTCATTTTTTTGGTTTGTTAAATAACAATAGTGATTGTTTTTTTTTTTGGATTTTTTTTTACTTATCCTTTTTTATGTATTTTTTCCGACATTTGAATAAATTAAAAATGAAGAAATTAAAAAAAATCTGCATTTTTATTTTTTTTGATGACCGAAATAATGAACAAAAAGACAATCCAATAGAAAAAAAAAGTTTGATTCTAACTTTTTGTGACATACTGTATAGTTTCCTATCTACTATGTACATCTAGCGAGCGCCGCTTTGACCCTCTGCCCCCCAATTCTTCCTAAAATCTTTCGATTTTATGCGGGGCCTAGCTCTTTACGGACCCTCTCGATCCCCTCTCTCTCACTGTCTTTTTTTCTTATTTTATGAAGAAATTGGGACTTTTAATTGTGAATTCATTTCCTTTTCCTTTTTATCAGTTTGATTTTCCCAATCACTGTAAGTCCAAGCTTCACTCAAATCCATATTTAATCGGCTAAAAACGTGCATTTTTATTACTCTAACGTAGAGTTTATTATTTTTTTATTTACTTTAATGATTATAGCCTCAAGAATTTAGATATACGTCCTTTTTTAACCTGGAACGTCAAATTTAGTGGGAGGAGAAAAATGTTTAATGATTATAGCGTCTCTATAATTCAGATATACATCTTTTTTTAAATCTGGAACGGCAAGTTAAATGTGGGGAGAAAAATTTTAAGAATTATTTTAGTGCTTTGATTAGATAGACGTCCTTTTTTGACCTGGAACGTCAAGAATATTACTGGGGGGAGAAAAATTTTTAATGATTATAGCGTCTTATATTCACAAAGACGTCCTATTTTAACCGGAGTCGTGAAGAATTTGGGGGGAGAAAAATTTTTTAAATTTTAAAATTAGTTCTAACCGCCTTAATTAAATTAAAATCGAAATATTTTTAGTTCAATGGATTTGTCATAATGTGACGGATCCGAAAATCTAAAAATCAATTGGCCTGTGAGTCGCACCTGGACACTTTAATTAAAATAATAATAGTGAAAACAATTTGGTGCTGTCTAAAAAATATTGTGCTGCATAAATAAATTTTGTTCTCTATATAGAATATCGCAAGTTTGTTATTGCTTAATTTTTAATGTTTAACAGTTAACTGTTGCTTGAATTTAGATAAGAAAATTTTAAAAATGAATTTTAAACGCCTAAATTTAATTAAAATCAAAATATTTTTAGAAAAATGGAATTGTCATTGGTGGCTTAGAGATATAATACCAAAGTATGTATATAAAAAGAAGATTTTATTTGGTATATTTGGGCGGAACTTTAGAGTTATAATAAAGAGCTTTAAACACAAACTTTTGTTTTCTTTATTTAAAAATGAATTCTGATAGGCAAGCAAGCCTACAACAATATTTATAGTTTCCTATCTATATTTAAATTTGTTACTTTATTTTCTGTAAAATATTTTCTATTTATTTTTCTCTTTCCATGTAATGTTCTTTATAATCACATGTAATATTTGTAATGTCTCTATAAATTCTTTTTTCTTAATCAATTGTACCTATATATGTATTTACTCATCTCTTCTTAGTTTTTTATACTATTGTACCATTATTTAATTTATTTATTTCTTATTAATGACTAATTTTTTTAATTACTGTTAATCTACTTAACACGTCAATCTGTATAATCTCTCGTATTAGTCTTGTACCTCAGTTTCGTCTCTGTAACTTTCATTGTTGTTCCTTCATTTATTTCTCGATTTTTTGCGTGATTAGATACCATAGATGGCTTCCGAGTAAGCCATCTCCGTAAGCTCGCTTGCTGTAGCTTTTTATTATTATCATTATTATTATTATTATAATACAAATCAAAAAATTCAAAAGTTTTTTAGCTTTTTAAAATTTGACATTGATTCGCATTGATTAACAAAAATTTCAATTTCTTTTTTAAATAAATCATCAAATTATAAACATTTTTTATTTATTATTGAAAATTTAACTATCGAGAAGATGTTAATACAATATACAAATACAATTACCATCACTTATTTTTTTAAGTTCGTTTATTTTTTTTTGCTTTTTTTTAAATAAAATTCTAAAGAAATAGTTTATTTTCATAAAGCGATTATGGAAATTTTTGTCATCAATTTTATAATCCTTGGGATCAGTTTGAAAAATATTTGACAGGTGTAAAATATGATTCACCAAAACCATAATATCGCAATTTCAATAGAAAAAATTTGACCCTCATTATCAAAAGCTATTCTAAAATTCATAAAAAAATTTACCATTTTCTTTGGATTGAGTTCAATTTTGAGATGATCTCATGCAAGACTGTTTCACAACAATGAATCGATAAAAAGTCATGCTGATTATACTTATGATTATCTTAAATTTAGTTAGATAATGACTTATCTCAAATATTTTTCCAAACGACGGTTTATCTAATTCACATAAAACATTATCACATTAGCTTCCAAAAAAAAAAAGTTAAACCGGAAAAAATATAAGCATTAAAATATTAGTGAAAGTTGTATTAAATATAAAATTTTACACAGTTTTAGATACTAACGACTTGCTAAAAGGATGAAAGCATAATTTTGCACTGTGAAACAAACGAAATTTAAATAGACTGGAGCCGGTGTTGAAGTTATTTAGTGAAAGAACTACAGCATAAATTTTTTAATATTATCAATCTTATTTATTCTTACTTTTTCTTAAAAAAATTAAAATTATTTTTTTAATCGTACAAAATTAATTCTGCAAACAGTAAAATATTGTATATACTTTAAAATTCGTTTGTACACATTTTTACAATATTATACTGCTTACAGAACCATTTTTGTACGAATAAAAAAATAATTCAGAGTTGTCCAAAAGTCCCAAATCAAAGTCACAGTCCGGATTTTTAATTTTTTTTTTTAAGTCCTGACTTGGGCTGTCATTTTAGTGAGTTTTAAAAATCAAGAAATTAAAAAAAAATGAAGAATTTTTGTTCAATTTTTATTTAATAATTTAATTAAATTAAATTTAAAATGATTAAGGCAAAATATAAAATCATATTTTTTCAGTCTACTGGACTCTATCGATTATGTTCAACACTCCTACTGATGTTAATTTATAAGTTATTTGATAAGACATAAACAATTTACTGATAAAAAATTTAAACCTTTACCCTTCAACCAAAAATAAAAATCTTTGATGATAAGAAAATCTATACAAAATCCTATAAAAAACATTCAGTGGCTCTAAAAAAAAAATTTAAAGAGCCACCAAAAATTTTTCAAAATATTTTTGTATTGTACTGGGTATTTTTTCTTTATATGCATTCAATTATTTTAAATTTTAATATTTTAATATTTTAAAAGCATTAAAAAAATGTTTTTTTAAATTTATTTTTATAAATAATTTTGTAGGACATTTTGAAATTATTATGTTTAAGTAATTAAAAATTAAATTTTTTTAAAATTTTTATTTGAAAAAAATAATATTTGAGATTAAGCAGATTTATCATATGAGAGTAAAGTAAAATTTAAAACACAATTAAGCCTGAACAACCAACATTATAAAAAAGTTAAAATATACTAAGCTTTTGCACTAGACCTTAGTCGAATTATTTGTATCTCTCTTTCTAATTTGTAAAGTCTCTGGCTCCAACAAATTTATTGTATCTGAATTATCATTTATTAAAGACTGATTCCTTTCCGATGCCGATCTATTGTAGCTTAGCTGATTCATCAAATTTTGCAGAGTATTCAAGTTATTGATTCGTTCCATCTCATGCTCATGCGGTTGATTCATTACTTGTGGAAAACTAAAGTAATCTTTATTATTTTCCAGACTTTGAACATTGTCATCTATTTTAACTTTAGGTTTATCTTTTTTTTTGTGCTCAAATTGGCACAGCGAATCATCCACATTGTGTGGATCGTCCTGAAAACATTGGTCATAATTATCAGCATGCTGGCACCATAAATGATGTATCAAATCAGTAGCTACAAAGTCACTTGTATTGTTGGCTATCATGCGAATCATGAAAATGCCATCAGGTTCCAAATAAGTGTCTATGAAATGCTCTAGACGTTTTTTTCTAATAAGAATTGATTTCGAGATCAGAGAAACCCTTCTCTTGATCCATTGTTTTGACTTGGATGGAAAGCATCTTCTCATCCAAACTCCCATTTCCACTACATTCCAAAATAGCACCAACAAATACCAAAACCATATGCCAGTAAAAATTTGTTGGTTGAACAAATTGATTGGCAAAACACATTGGACTGTGTATCTGTGCGATTTATTCGGGTTGCCAACCTCTCTAATACTAAAATCACAAAGGGTAACCTCTGCAAAATTGAAATTTTTACTCAGTTTTACAAAATTAAAATTAAGATAATTTACTCACTTGGAAAATATCTAGAATTGGTCACAGTCCAATTTTGTCCAGATAATAAATTATACAAAAAGTCATATCCAAAGTACCAAAAACTTTTTCCCAGCAATAAACTAATTATGTATATTTGAAGACAAGTGTTTAGGATATAAATAGCTTTGACTACAAAGTATAAGATAACTATATAATTTCCGAGATAGCGTCCAAAACATGGCACAATAGTGGACGATATTCGAAAAAATCGGTTATCTTTTCTTTCTGCTTCATAGCGTCTACTATCATCAACATATTGGTCAATATTTTTTACCAAATATTTCATAAAAGATTTGCGGTTCTCAAAATGATCAGCTGACTTGTAATGCTGAGCTGCTTCGACCTAGTAATTTAAAAAATATAAAAATAAAAGAATTTTGGATTAAAAATTTAAAATTAAAAAAAAAATCTTAGAAAAACGGTCAGTAGCATATGATACCTTTTAAAAATAATGATTTTTTAATTGTTCGTATGAGTCAACTTTGATTTAGAATAAAAATATTTTAATTATGTTTTCTGATTTATTTGTTTTTTTTTATTTTTAAAGTTGACTTATACGCTCAAATAAAAATTAATTTCTTTTTTAAAAAAACATATCATAAACTACAAACCGTTTTTTGTAAGTCTTTGTGTAAAATTTTCTTTTTGAATTTTTTGAATTAGCCATTAATTTTTTTTTCAAATAATTAAATTAAATTTTACCTAAATTCTACTTAGATATTATCTTGAAAAAAAAAATTTGATTGACTGATAAAATTAATCTGATTAATCCATAGATAAACTTATTATTTTTCAGTATCATATCAAAAATTCTACGGTCCAAGGCCAACACAATAAACATCGTAAAAAAATAATCTAGGTTAAATTGTTTAAGCATAGCCGATCATTATAATAAAAAAATTCAACAATTATTTTAATATTAATGGATACACATCTAATTTTTTTCATACAATTGCCAAAATCAATTTTTTTCCTCATTATGATTTTATCGCCTAGTGCCGAAAAATTCACAATTATGGTCCTAAATTATTTTTTATATCAGTGGGAAATTAATTATAGAATATTTGCATACTAAAACTTCTTAAAATTCTTTATGATTTTAAAAAAAAATTCATCAAAAATTTGATTAAAAAAAATAAATAAAATTTTTAAATAAATACCAAATCTGAAATGTTCAATCCTGCTTTGAGTGACACTGTGCGCCAAAAAATACGCGGCATGTAGAACAAAAGAGCTTGAATAAGCAACACAAATGAGACCCATTGATAATACTTAATCTCATTTTTACTCCGTTCCAGTTCACTTTTCGGAATTGTATGATTCAAGTCAAAATAATATGTATTTGTAATCCAACTTAGCAAAAAATATCAAAACAATGATAAGCTTTAATTGTAAAAATCTTACCAAATCTGAGATACATAAGACTCGTAATTCCCTAATAAAAAAAATTAGACAAAATTTAGAAAAAAAATTTTTTAATTTCAAGTACCAGTAAAGTGTGCTGGAACCCAACACTTAATCACCTTAAAAAGAAATTTTTATCTTAAAACTTGAGTGATTATTTATGATTACTTCTGAGCTGTACTGTCTACTAGTGAGAATAATTGAGAATAAGATAAGAAGTGCAACAGTGTATCTGTAATTGAGTCTATCTGAGAAGTCGTCATCGGAATTCGAGCCGAATATCACACTCGGAATCCTATTTGCCAAAGTAAGAACATCCATCGCGAGTGCACACACAAATCAAGAGCTATAGGTACATTTGCTAGATTCTAAAATTAAAATTCATTTAAAAAGAAATTCAGTTGTTATTTTGAAGTTTTGTAGTTAAGATGATTTATAATATTTCGAAAAACCTTTTGCGAAAACCATTAGGTTTTGAAATAAAGAGAGAGAGAGAGTAATTTATATAATAAAAATTCCCTAAATTTTTAGCATAATTTAGCGAGATTTGTACAAAAGTTGGCGTTATTGCAGATATAGGCGCAGTAGAAAATGAAAAAAAAATCCAATAAAATAAAATATTAATAGGGAATTTGTATTAAAATAGCCCATAATCAAAATTCGATTATGAACGTGATTAATTTAAATTCAAAAAAACCAAAAGCTAAATTCAAGCTTAATTAAATTTAAAATAGTCTAATTTTCTTTGAATTGGAACGACAATACCTCTAGTTATTAAACATATTAAAAATAATTAAAAATCCCTTGACTTTACGATTTATTTAGTCGCTGTGTTTTCAAAAACTAAACAAAATTGGCTAAAGCAAGACTTTTATGAACAAAAGATCACTGCTTGGATAATCAAATTTCCATTGGGTTTACGTAAAAAAGTCAAATTTATTTCAATCATAAAAAATGAGCTATATATATATCTTTTACTAAAATGAGCTTTAGAAATTAAAACAAATAATTTCTTTTTTAAATTGAAAATTTTGTAGAGCTTCATTTAAATTTTAAGTTACAAAAAAAATTGGCTTTTAAAAATTTATTTTAATTAAATTTAAATTTAAAAAGCTTCATTCGATCTCGGTCAAAAGTGAAAGTGATTACGGATAAACGAATATTGGGTTTTGGCTCATTTTGAGTAAATAAAATTAATTTACCTTAAATAAAAATTGCTCTAATTGATTCCAATGCTGAATTTAAAAAATCTCTCTGCAAAGGCATCTAGTGCTTTTGATGATTAATAGACCCATAAGACTGATAAAAAAATTCCGATCTAGAAAAAAATAATTTTAGCATAATAGATAAAGCTTCAGTCTATCAAAATTAAATTTTACAATGAGAAAAAATTTAAAAATAAAACATAACTTGTTTTTTGATTTGCATAAACTTGATTTTGAAGAAGCAATTAAAATAATAAAGTTTGAAAATTTGTGAGAAAAAATTTGTTCAATTTGTTCAGATCAGGAGTAAAATTAAAGCAAGCAATTTGTTTATTTGTAAAGGATATTATTGATGTTTTTTATGTTGATTCTAAAACAAATAAGTTGTTTATTTTCAATTTAATTAAAAAGGGACAAACAAAAAGATTGGTTAAATTGACATGTATCAAATTGTTTCGAGTAAGAAATTTTACTCCGAAAAGTTTATATAAATCGAAATAAAATTTTTGAATTTATTTTAAAATGGATTTTAAAATTTAATTTTTCTTGCCTGATAAAAATAAATTTCTATTTTTTTTAAAATAAATTAAATTTACTAAATCAAATATTTATTATAAATTACCTAGCATTTTTTTTAAAATTTCGATTTTTTTTAAATT
Source organism: Brachionus asplanchnoidis (assembly GCA_025491095.1). NCBI lineage: Eukaryota > Metazoa > Rotifera > Eurotatoria > Ploima > Brachionidae > Brachionus > Brachionus asplanchnoidis. Next base: position 3,100,583 of record JAILYF010000008.1, on the reverse strand, counting down.
CTGAAATAAAAAAATGAATAAAATTTTTCAATTTTTTGGTTCCCACTTGAGCCAAAACAGAATTTTTTAGTCTTATATATTTGTTCAGTAAACTCGAATGAAATAAATTGTAAGTTTACTCAATTTTTTTTCTTTCCGGCAGTTATCTAAAACAAGAGGAAAATTATGAGTAAATATTTAATAAATATTTCATGAAGGCAATCAATCAAAATTTCTAAAAGCGATGAAATTCAAGATCATGTTTTAATAAAGTTTAATTATAATAATTGGATTTAGCAGTAATGATGTAATTAACATTTGTATTTGATTTTTTCAAATGATTTTTTATTTTATATTAAATTACAGTAATATTTTAGTGTAAAATAAAAATACTAAATTTAAATTTTTTTAGTCAATGAATCAGCTAAATATCATTAGTAATCCACAAAAAGATCTTCTTAAAATATCTAATAGATTAAGTTGTTATTGTTTGAGTAAAATCTGAGGATTATCCGCAATCGATTTTCGTTTAAATAGCTTCGAGTTTTCAAGTAGAAAATTAAAAAATTATTTTTACTATCAAAAAAGATATAAATGCCGTCAACAATAGATAAAGTGGAGCAAAGAGTTTGGAAAAACAATGCTAAATTTTCAAAACATTTCGAGGCCTTAAAAATTCAAGAAAAACAAATGAACAAAACTAAAAAACTCAATTCGAATGACAAAACTGCCAAAATCGGTTAGAAAATTTTCAATACCTGTTAAGGTGTTTTTTTCCTAATAAAAAAAAACACTTTTATTCTGAATTAAGTTGTATAGAAAAGATAGAGTTTCAAAGTCGCGTCGTATAAAAACATAAAGGTACTTATCTCTAAGTGGTACTTGCTTTTATTTTTTAAATAATTATGAAAAAACTTACCTTGACTACTTAAATTAAATGTAAAAGAATAAAAAATTATGAATTTAAAAATTGTGAGTATGGCTTTTGTTTTTGTTCTAGAAGTAAAACTTAAGTCGATTTTATTGCCAATGCATCAGCACTGAACTATAAACCCACAGGACTTGGGAAACAGCCTACCCAAATTTTTTTTTCTTTTTTTTGCTCCATAGAGCAAACAGACTTTTTTTAAAAAAAATTTAAAGGATTCAATAATTATGTAACAATCGGAGATTTTCACTTGACGCCCAAACATTTTTTTCAAAGATTCTTTGAAAATAAACTCTTGAATTCATTTATTTCATGAGTTTATTCATTTAAGATATCACACAACCATAATAATAAAATCAGGTGTATTAACTAGAAAATCTGAGAAATAAAAAAATGTGTAAAAACTACTTGAGTTTTGAAAATATTTTTTATTTTTTATGTAGTCAAGTTATATAATGTACACTAGTGTCTAAGCTATGATCTCAATCTAAAAAATTTTACATTTCTAATTTCGTAGCTTAAAAAATATGCATTAGAAATTCCAAGACAAATAGGAGACAAATTTACTTCGAAATTAGATATTGCTAATATTTGGATTTAGCTAAATAAAGATTAGATTAGGATGAATTTTATTTTAAGTCAAGAGTTGAACTAATCGAATAGATATTTAGAAATTTTAGTTTACCGGTACTGCGTTCTTAGTTCACTAATCCGACCAAGGTCGATATGAATAATTAAGTTTTAAGAAATTTTCAAATAAATTGTTGAATGAAAGGATCAGCATGATTTTTGCTTTAAATTAGACTAATTATTAAACATTTTTTCGATTTTAAAATTTTGAAATATTTTGCAATAGCAGTAATTTTTTTTTAAATAAGAAAGAGTATTAAAAAAGCTTCTTCAAAATGACAAATTACTTTCAACGATATGTCATTTTTGGTGAAATAAAAGAATTAAAAGTTATTTGTCAATAAATAATAATAGAGAAAATATTTAGTAATTTAACTGTCATGAAATGAAACAAATTTCTAATAATAAAATTTTAAAATTTGAAAAAATTTATTTTTTAAGTTTTTCAAATTTTTCGTGATAAAAAATTCAAATTTATTATGGATAAAAATTAATTATTTTATTATTATTTTCACAAATTTCAAACGCCATTGACTAATTTTTGCGTGTTTAACTTTTAAGTTTAAGTGAAGCTAAAAGCAAGAGTCGAAATTTAGCGTAAAATGGGTGAAAATCGACAAATGTGAATTGACAAATTTTTTAAATAACTAAAAAAAATAATTTTTTATTCGATAATTCCTAGATTAATAGAAGAACAGTTTTTTCAAGGTATCTATTTAAAATTAATTAATTTCTTTAATAATCACGGGTTTAAAAATTCAGATAGAAAATAAAAATTTTAAGCTATTTTTGTTCTATCAATTTAACATATGAAATTAGCCTCAATGCCTGATTTTTTTTCTCTTCTAATCAGAATAAAATAATATTAAATATTTAAAATAAATGTTTTCAATATTAAAAATATGGATAAAAAAAATTAGAGTTCGGGTGTCAATTTTTCATATGCTAAAAATAAGAAATAAAATCGCTAAAATAGCAATAGAAATAACATTTTCAATTCAATCGAAAGAAATATGATAATAAAAAATGAATGAATTCTTATTAGCAATATTAAAAAAAATTAAAAGAATTACAAAAATTCACTAATATTTTTAATTAAACAAAAAAAAAATTTCAAAATAAAAAAAAAGGGAAATCTAACAAAATTTTATTAAATGTAAAATTATTTAATTATTTTGAGACACTTTTTTTTTGTTGTTATCTTTTGTCACCCTCAACTCTTAATTTTCTCAATTACACAAGCTATGATAAATTTTGATCAAGTCATAAATTGTCAAATTTGCTAATTTTAATTTTTCTAGATGAAAAGACACTTGATCCTAATGCAATGATATCTTCAAAAAATTATGTTAAACGAAAAAATTTCCATGGTCCCGTTTACGACGTGGACCACTTGGCCACGTTTACCATCAGCGCCAAGAACGGCCTGCTCAAGGCCGAGGACGGAATGCGCAAATTGCGAAGCATGGAAAAGCTGCACGGAGTTGCCACCATGCACTGCCAGGTCCTAATCGACTCGAACTATCTGGTCGTGTACGACAAGAACTCGGCCCAAGAGGTGGAAATATTCCCGCTGGACTTGGTCACCGAACCGACCAGCGTGCTCAGCGACGACCGGCACGAAGCACTCAACAACATAGTTCTATTCACAGTACTCGAGGACAACCGCAAGAGCAAAGGACACGCGAGCACAGCGCCCACCGAAATGCACATATTCCAATCGACTAGAGTCCACTCGAGCGAAATAGTGGACGAGATCATACGCGCCAAGTCCGGCACCGGTCCCCTCACCCACAGATCCGAAATGACCGAGGCAAAGTACGCGCCGACCACCGCCGAAATTTTGAACAACAACGTGTACAAGCAACGGGCCGGCCACTCGGCCCAAGCCAAGGCCAGCAAAGCCTCGAGCCAGGTTGACTTTGATGTCCAAGTGCTGAACCATTGCTTTGACGACATCGAGCGCTTTGTCACCAAGCTACAAAATTCCATCGACTCTTACAAAGAGCTGGAAAAGCGGCGAAAAGAGCGCAAATCGAACAGAAAGTACATGGGCGACGGAATGCTGACCATGCGCTCCCAAATGCCATCAACACAAAATTTTGTAGATATATTCCAAAAAATAAAGCTGTCCCTGAATCTATTAGCCAAACTAAAAGCTCATATACACGACCCGAACGCGCCCGAACTTGTACACTTCCTGTTCACACCGCTGGCACTCATTGTGAACACGACCCGCGACCAGCCCTACCAAGGCATTGGCAAAACTGTTTGGACGCCTTTGTTGACCAAAGAAGCCAAAGAACTGCTCCTGAACTGTCTCACGTCCAAAGAACAAGACTTGTGGATGTCGCTGGGCGACGGATGGGTGACCACACGTGACGAGGCCACAATGCAACCAACTTTGTTTGCCAACCTCAACAACGATGTCTACAATCCGGTTTTTTATGACGGATGGTCGCCAAAAATAGCTGCCGAGCATCAGCCTGTGGACCGGGTCGAAAAGCTGGCCATGGAGACGGCCGCTAGTGTTCAGGCCAACAGCCACAAGTACAATCCACCCTTGCCTATTCAGAAGTCTCGCTACTATGCCAACACTCAGCCGATTGGCCTTGACGAGCCGAGAAGAGAGCCAACAAGGGACAGTGTGGCGGAGTCGCCGCGCTCGGCGCCCATCAAAAATTATGACCAAATGAAAAGATGGGCCAGTGAGTTGGTGAAGCATGGCGCCAAGGTCTACCAGGTTGTTCACGACCGACAGGCCAATAACGAAAAAGAGTTGAGTGTGAGAAGCGGTGAGCTAGTCGAGGTTTTGGACGACAAGCGAAATTGGTGGAAGTTGAGGAATTTGTATGGACATGTGGGACATGCGCCTGTCACCATACTCAAGCCTCACGAGACCATGCCCCAGTATAACAATCAAGATAAAGTTGGTTATTTTTAATTTAGCTTGAAACAGTGGTTTTTGTAGTTTTTTTTTTTTTTTTTTCATTTTTTTTTCTCCAAAAAAAAAGCATATTTTTTGAAAAGTTATTTATTTTTTTTAATATTTTATACAAATAGAATAGTGATGGTAAACAGCAATCGTCAATTTTATTATCGTCTTCCTCCCTTTCTAGTTCGTCAAATGCGGAAATATCCGACTCAAAGACTAAAAGTAATATTTTTGCTTGCACGATTAAGTTGGCTTTTTAGTCCGAAAGAGAGGAGCCTAGGATGAATAAATTGCGTTTTGTTGGGCCCAAATGTTTTTTATAGCTGTACAATATGCTAAAAGTTAAATCAATGCTACCTTTTTTTTCACGATTTTACGCTTAATTATAACAATTTAAAGTGCTTTTTAATTTTTATTTTTTAATTTTTGGTCTATTTTTAATATTAATAAAAATATTAATAATTATACAAAACGCAATTTATTTTATTCGAATGAGAAATTAGATCAACAATTTTTTATACCAATCAAGATATTAAATCGCTAATTTTCCTGACAATTAAATCATAAAGATCCTCAACACTTCCTCTAAAATATCTATTTACTTGATTTTTTGTATTATTTTTTATTCTTCCCGACTCTACTCTATGGCTCGCTGAATAATATTTTAAACGATTCCTTAAAGTTTGCCAGATTTTTTTCTCTTTTAAAAAAAAAATAAAATAACTTAATTAAATTAAATTTCAAACTATTTGAGTTATTACGGTAGAATAAAAACTTATCATTTAAATTGAGCTTTTGTTAAAACTTTGCAGTATTAATTTCATTATCTCAAATTATATTAAATATTTATCCTAAATAAGTCAAAAAATTAATTAAATTTTTACCAATAAATAAAAACAATCTAAAACTAATAAATAATTAAATTTTTAGAAAACTCATATTGAATTAATTAATAATCCAAATTTTAGCTTTTTGACTTCTGATAATTTGATTTTTTTTCTTAAACTTATATTGATACAAGAATTCATGTTTAGTATTTATTGAATGTTATCTTAATATCTTAATTTGAACAATACTTTTTTGTGTCATTATTTCAAATGAGATTAAATAAAATAATAAAGAGGACTTTAAGGCATATTTTGCTGCTTGATTTGCAAGAATTTTATTGATATATTTTGTTCTTTTAATAGAATGAGACACTTGTTTTTGCTTTAAAACCATTACCATTTTTTCGAAATGAAAGTTATTAATGGAAATTTATTGAGTCAGGATCTATAATTTTCTAATCATGACTTTAAAGGTGAATGGATTACAACTTTTTTTAAAAAATATTCAAAGCAAACCGACAGATCAGTTCCTTTATCATAATAGATTAATTAAAAATTCTTTATTTGATTATAATAAAATATTTTAAATAATGTTTTGATTCTTTGTTAAAAAATTTAACATTGAAAAATCTAAGGTAAATCACTAAAATTCTCAAATTTTCTGAAAATATTCACATTTATTAATATCAAATATTTTTTAGTTTTTTAAATGCCATCAAATTGGAAAAGATTACAAATTTAGTCATTTTTTTAAACAATTTTAAAAATATAAAAAATTGGAGATTTAAAGTTTTCTCTATTTTTCTATCTATTTTATCCTTAACTTGGTAGATTTTTGATAAATTTTATTATTATTTGATGATTGAAATTAAGATGAAATTTTTTAGATATAATTACTCTTGAGAAGTATTCATTTTTACTGTAATATTTTAGAATGGATTCAATGAGGTTTTTTTGTTGCCAAATAATTAGGTAAAATTTGAAAAAGGAAAACCTTTCGTTCATTTAAAATTGTTTCTATATATTGTTATAGGTACAAAAATAAACAGTTAAATGTTCAAGATCTTTTAAGTTTTTATTAAGTATCTTGTAGCTTCAACAATATTTATTTTAAAAAAAAAGTTTTTCAAACTATATATTAGAGTTGTTTTCATAAATTTGAGAAACTGTCATGATTCAATTTCAAATTTAGATTTGTTTTTTTAAAAGAAAAAAATAATAAAGATTATTTTAGTTTTTATTTTTTGCATAATGTTTATTTAATTTTTGATTCTAATTTTTTTTTCGTTAATAGGAATTTTTTAAATCTGTAGCAATTTTTTAAATAAAAACTTATTTCCTTTAAAAAAAAAATGCTAAATTTTAATTTTGCTCAAATACAAAGATTGAATATAATGAAAATTTAAATAATTTTTTTATTTTAAAAGTCTTTAATTTAAGGGAACATGAATTCCAACTAATCAGATTTTATAGCATTTGAATTGAAAACAAGAAAAAAAAACATAAAACCTAAATCAGTTTCTGTAAATTGTGTCACTTAGTGTAACACCAAAAATGAGCATCTGGATATAATCTGAAATTTTCAGCAAAATACTAATAATTGATAAATTTAAAACAAATATCAAGAAAAATATATTAAATATGTCACAACATATGATCTAAAACTTCAATTTAGTTTCTGTTGATTTTTTCGAGTGAAATTTTTTTCATCGTAACTAGATCATTTTTTAGCCTCCGAAATCCAATTTATTTTAAATCTGAATAAAAATAAAAAAATTTAATTAATTTTTTATGACTTCAGTTTTATTTAAGAAATATCAATTTGTTTTATTTGTATTTCAATACATAGTGAAAAGGGCAAAAAAAAAAGTTTCACTTGCTGAAAAAAATTAACATCTAAATCCAAAAGATCCAAAGATAAAGCTTCTTTTCACAATTAATTTTTTTAAAAAAAATTTTAAACACACTTTTAGTTTTTTTATTTGTCAGGCATTTTTTCTAGCTCTAAATCTAAACTTTTTATATTTAAAAAAAAAATTACTAGCCATTTTTTTTCATTTTCATCTATCATTCTGTATTAATTTTAATTAATTGATAATATTATATGATCTAATTGAAATATTTGTCTCGTTATCAATATTGAAATAATTGTAGGATTGAATTAAAGGAAAAGTTAATTTACTAAAATTTTTACAAGTAAAATAAGAAAAGTATTGAATTCTAAATCTTTATCAATTCAAGTTAATATTTACAATAAAATAAATTTTTGATCGTAAATACTAATTTATAAAATAAAATGATTTATAAATTTTATTGAAAAAGCTAAAATTTTTAAAAAATAATATAATCTTTTAGTTGTTTGGCAAAAAATTTCTTCTCCTGACTTTTCTTGCTTTATGATAATTGTAGTAAATGCTTATTGATTTTAATTTTTTGGCTAAACTAAAAGTCAACTTAATTTAATAGTTAAAAAATGTTTTTACTTTAAATAAAAAAGATCAAATAATTCCTTTGAGTCCTCGAAAAACTAAAAATGAACAAAATGGATCTATTTATCTGGCAAATGATGAATTAAAAAACAACTCACAAAGCTTAATTATGGAAATTAATAAAAATCCGCTGCAGAATTTAAAAAACACAAGCCGGTCTAAAGAAAATCTCAATCAATTTATGGAAAAAATTGAGCCACTTAAGGGAGAACTTAGAGATGCCATCGAAAGTCGAATGAGCCGAGGAAATAGAAGTGAATTGAGTTCTTACAGAGATAGAAGCAAAGATAACCCAATATTGTTAACTACTTATTCGTCAGCATCTGATGTTAAGATGTTTCTTCAGTCTAAAGGATTTACTAATAAGTTTGAAATAAAAATCAGTAAAAATTTAGAAATTTCAATTTTTTTGATTTAGAGTCATTTTGATGTTTAGTGAACTAAATGGTGCTCAACTTTTTTCATTAAATCGTGATGATTTTGAAAAATTTTGCGGCAAAGAAGAAGGCATACGTTTAGATAGTCATGTCAAAATTCAGAAAAGTCTCTGTGGGGTAAGTTCACCATTTAGTTTACAAAAATTCCTAATTTCACTTTAAAAATCACCTAAATAAAGAAAAAATCTTATATTTTGATGGATACTCAATTGAACTTTGTCCTAGATCAAAATTCACTTAACTTAGCAACAAAGAATAGAACTGCCTTTTAGCTATTTGTTTAGAGAAGCAATAAAAATAATAATTAAAATTTAAAAATTTATTTTATATTCAGACCATAAAAGTCTTTTGTTAAGATTAGGTCTAGGATAGTTTTTCTTTATTTTTCACACATTTTTATTTTAATGAATTTTTTTTTAAATAGTACGAGAACCAAGCAACCGAACTGGCCAAAATACTTCAAAAAAGAAAAGAAAAAAGTGAGAACAATGTTGAAAACAAAATTTTATAAAAACTATTTGTTAGCGAATTTTAATAAAATATTTTGAAACAATTTCTTTTTGCTCTAATTTAAATCAATCAGCTTATATATTAATAATTCAAATTCAACTGTAAATTTAATATTTTAGCTTAATTAGACCGAATAATTTAAGCAAAAAAAAAGTAGTTAAAAATTTCACAAGACACACAAATTTTTATCTAAACGATATTAAATTTCGAATTGCTTTATCAAAAATTCCATAAAATTTTTAAATCTCAATTAAGTTTATCTTATTCTAAGATCATAGTTTTAAAAACCGAGATTCTATTTTAAATGCTAATCTATTCGTTTAAATAGAAAAAATATTTATTTATTAAAGGAAAATTTTTAAAGTTAGATCTTAAAAAATGACTAAATCAAGTGATAAACATATTCACTTACCACATATTCATCTACCACACCACCGAAAAGAATGGTCGAATCCAATCGAATTTCTAATGACTTGTATTGGTTTCGCAGTTGGCTTAGGTAATGTTTGGAGATTTCCCTATTTATGCTTCAAGAATGGTGGCAGTATGTTTTCAAAATATATATTTATTTTCAAAATTTAATTACTTAACTAGGCGCATTTGTTATTGCTTTTTTGAGCATGCTTTTCATTATAGGACTGCCACTTTTTTTCCTAGAAATTTCTTTGGCACAGTATTCAAAATTTGGACCCTTGGAAATCTGGAAAGCAGTTCCGATGGTCAGAGGTAAATTTAAAAAAAAAAATTTCACTCCTAATTAACTTTTAACAGGCATTGGTATATGCAGTTTATTAATTGCCAGCATTATCTCATTGTATTACAATATACTAATTGCTTATTCGCTCATCTACGCCATATCATCATTCTTACCAACTCTTCCTTGGACCAAATGCGGCTTCTATTGGAACAATGCTAAATGTTGTGTGGCTTCTTCTACAATAAAAAATATTAGTGGTGTTTTGACTTCGGTAAATGATTGTCCTTTCGACAGTGAATCACCAGCAAAGCAATACTTCAAGTAAATAATCCTTATTCTTTTTAAAAAATATTTGAATATTTTTTTAAGCAATTATGTGTTAAATATTTCAAATGGTATAGAAGAACTTGAAGAAATAAATTGGTGATTAATCGCAAAATCTGATTAAAAAATTATATTAAATCTTTAAAATAGGAAGGTAGCAGTGAGTTTATTGGTTTGTTGGTTGTTAATATTTCTAAGTTTATCCAAAGGAGTACAATCTTTGGGAAAGTATGATTTATTTTTAAGTAAAATCTTTAAATTTTAAATTCAAAATTCAAAATTGAAGTATAAAATTTTTTGAAATATAATAAAATTTTTGAATTTTTTATTAAAATATGTGAATAAGTAGTAAAACTACGGCATGTACAAATACAAAGTTTTGTAAGGCATAATGGCACATGCTTATAAACTGTATATTTAAAGATTTCATACTTTTCTAAGACTTTTTCATGACCATCTTTTAAATGAATATTCATTGTAGTTTTTCTTCCCTTTTGGAAGAATATTAGATTATTCTATTCAAGTCCCATGGACAGTAAAAAATAGAAAAATTACAAATTAATAAAAAAAAACCTATAAAATTTTTACAAAATTCAATAAGAATATAAAAATTCATATAGTTTTTAGTGATAAAATACAGACTTTTACTCAAAAAAAGGCCTCAAACGGCAAAAATATTCTCTTAGTATTTCAAAATTTTTCCTCCAGGAAAATTAAGGGAATAATTTTGAAAGCTTGAGAAAAAAATGCTTTTCGTAAATTAAACTAAAAAATACACACTTCCATGGTGCAATTTTTTATTTTTTAAATTTAATAATTTAAGAGAAATGATCAGTAAGTATCTTATGTTTAGATTCACTATTAGCAAAGAAAGATTTTTTTTCATTTTTTTTAATTATTAATTTTTTAAATCATTAATTAAAACATTTCAGACTCTGAAGATATGATCAATTTTCGATACTCAAATGATTAAATCAAGCTTAATTAATTTTAAATTACCACATTACCACATTTCAAACAAACATCTTTTTTTATTAAAGAATTATTAAACTTCAGTTTTTAAGATAAAAACCTAAGTTTTACTTTTATTCATCTCGTGAAGATCAATTTGGATCAGAGTTGTTTAAAAATCCCAAATTTAAGTATAAGACTTAAATAAATTCAAGTTTAAGACTCTAATAAAATATTTATTTTTGGAGAATGATTTAAAAAATATTGTTCTTTGATGCATAGATCAGGGATTTATAAAATAAAAGGATTAAAGTTCTAATATTAAATAATTGGAATGAATTTAAATAAAAATAAATTAAAAGATATAAGCGATTTTCAAATGATTCAGAATTTTAAAATTTTTATTTCATATATTTTTGCTTAAATTTTAATAAATACTAAATCAAAAAATTGATTTTTCAAAAATTTTAGTAAAATTCATTTCAAATAAAATATTTACAATCCAAAATGAAGCCATATTCTGGTTGATATCATCGAAATTTTCACGTCATATTATGAGATTATGTCATTTTATTAGTAAAAAAATTTTTTTTTTTCATTTGATGCTGAATTTTTTATATTAATTTTTGGCAAGTTAAAGTTTTTTGCTGTTATTCTTATACAAGTTTAAAAAAATTCAGTAAATCGAAAGTTTTTAAATATTTTATCTCCATTTTTTTAAATTCTTAAATAATTATATTATTAAAAAAAAATAATATTAAATGAATTTAAAAAATGTTTTATTCAAAATTAAGAGTTTCCTATTTGACAGCAATTTTTCCATACGTAATGATTATAGCGTTGATAATAAGAGGCGTTACCTTGGAAGGTGCTATGAATGGCATTGAGTACTTTATCCTCAAGATAAATACCGAGAAATTAAAAAGCCTTCAGGTATGCATTGAAATAAAAAATATTAAAATAAAAGTGAAAACCATCTCTTGAAGACATGGGTGGATGCTGCAAATCAAGTCTATTTTTGCTTAAGTATATCTCAAGGCGGTTTGTATACACTTGGTAGACATAATTCATTTAACTACAATCATCAAAGGTATTGGAAAAAAAATAAATATTTTTTTTATCTAATCTAAATTATTTAAGAACAAGTACAATAGTTGCTGTTCTTGATGGGTTTACTGGCATACTTGCTGGCTTGGCAATTTTTTCAGTTCTGGGTTACATGTCTCACAAAACCGGAATCGAAGTCAAAGATTTGGCAGTCGGAGGACCAGGTTTATCATTTATAGGTAAAATAATTATAGAGCTAAAAATTTATTTTTAAAAAAATTTTCAAAGTTTATCCGGAAGCTTTGTCCTTAATGCCATTTCCTTGGATTTGGTGTATATTTTTTTTTCTTATGATGATCACAATTGGATTCGGAAGCATCCTTAGTTGGATGGAATGTGTGCTCGATTCAGGTACTGAAATTCTAAAGCAACACATAAATTCGGAGAAAAAAAAAACAATTTTTAGACTAAGTGTTTGCATGCTATTTTTTCTACTAGGACTATTGATGGCCACAAGGGTAAACTCTTAAGAAATAAAAAAAAATATTTAAATTTAAAAAAGAGCGGGTTGTATATTCAAAATCATTTGGACTTTTTTGTTACAGGGTATCCAGTTTTGATTTGTGCTGCTTTAGAATCGTTCAGTATTGGATGGATTTATGGTGTGAAACGACTAAAAGAAGATATTAAACACATGTTAGGACATTACCCCAACATTTATTGGGTTGTATGTTATAAAATATTAACTCCTTTAGGGACTATTGTGAGTTAAAATATTCTAAAATATAATAAAAATAATTTTTTTATTGTTGACCAGGCAGCAGTGTTATTGTCGCTAATAGCCAATTCTAAAGTTTCATTAAATGATTACCAATACCCAATGTGGTCACAAATTGTTGGATACATAATTGTAGTTTTAGTATTGTCACCAATTCCAATATTTTTCATTGCATCTGTTAAAAGAATAGGATTCAAAAATGTAAACTTAAGCAGTGAAAATAATTAACTTGGTATTTTTATTTTTTTTTTTAGGTTTTAAAACCGGAAAAAGATTGGCTCCCGGCTGTCAAGAAAGATCCAACAAACGAAATAGATATGAAAAAAATAGATGGAATTGATAACATTAGCTTTAGAGAAGAAATTAGTTTTTAAACTTTCTAATTTTTAAATTGATTCTGTAAAAAATTCTAATAAATAATTATTCCACATAAAAAATATTTTCACTTTAAATTTAATTTTTGAAATTTTTTGATCTTTTTCAATTTCTGAATTTTTTTTTATATCTCTCTGAAAAGAATGAAACATTTATAAAAAAACAAAATTTATAGAGAATAAATTTGTCGAATTCGATAAAAAAAATTGACTAATTATCTAACTTAATGTTTAAATAAACAAATTAGAATATTCTATAAAGACTAAGGCCAAGTGATTTAGAAAGACAATTTAAGCTTTAAAAATTTTTTTTATACAGTGCTGATTTAAACTGCACTGTAAACTTTTTTTATTATATATTTTCTTCGAATTTTGTCAATCCGACTTTTGACACTTTCTGTGTATTATTTTTATTTAAATAGGTATGGAAAAAGTATATTTGTTTTTCACTAAAATGGAAATTTTATGTTTAAATTCTGATAATATTTAAAATTTATACCAAAAATTAAAATAATAGTTATTAACACTTAATCTTCTTTTTATGATGCATCCATTAGTTGAATTCCATATTTTTATTGTATTGCCCCAAAACCCAGTGGCTTAATCTCCATTTGGTAGATTTTAACCGTTCCATCAGTAGGATTCCATATTTTAATTGTTTCGTCCTATGAACCACTATCTAAATTGGCATTTGGTAAAACAACAAGTGAAGTAATTATATTTTTATGATCAGTCAGTGTCATTTTAACTGTTCCATCAGTAAGATTCCACACTTCAATTATTCTGTCCGAGAACTACTTACTAAATTTCAAGTGAATTGATAATATAGTTATGGAAATTCAATGTTTTGCACATTTAAATGTCACATGTTTTATATATTTCTTTTAAAAAGATTTTATTGATTTTAAAGATTTAAAATTTTTCAGTTGAACTAAAGCGAATGTTCTTGAGAAATCACACTTAGTTACCATATAAAGCAACCCTAGCTATTATCTTAATTATTTTTGATTCTTTTTAATTACCTATAAGAAAAATGACTATGAGATTATTTTTCTGCATTTCACAATATCAATAACTCAACACAATTAATCTTTTTTAATACTAAAATTTAATTTTAATCACCATCAGGAAAAAAAAAAATCATATATTTTACCAGTATTAAATTTAAAATAATAGTTTTACTAGTCTCATGCTTTTTTGTTAGTAATTAAATTTTAAATTTATAAATTTTCTTTTGTATACAGAAGTGATTTGACATTTGTGTTTTTAACGTAAATTTACGCTATTTTACGTAATTTAACTTTTAACCTCTTTCAATAAAACTTTAATTAAAAACGGCCAAAAAAGAAAAATTTGAAATTCCTTAAAGTAAAAAGGTTATTCAATTTTTTCTGAATTGAAATGAATATTATAAGGCAAAGAAAAATTTTTGATAAAATTTCATTTTTCAAATTTGATCAAAACATTTTAATTGCGCAATTAATGAATTTTCAATGAATTTTTACAAATTTCAATGAATTTTTACAAATTACAATCATTTTTCTAAATTTAAAAAATAAAGCCCTGTAATGTGTTTTTAACGTAAATTTACGTAATTTTATTTTTTGAAAAAACCAAAATTCCAAATAAAAATTTTTTATTCTTTTTATTTGATAAAATTTAAATTAAAAAAATTAATGATTTGACCAATCTCCGTTTTTCTCGTTCACTATAGGTAATACCTTAATCAAAAAATTAGCCTTTAATATATAATTTTTAATATATATAAGATTTTAAATTTTGAAAAAGGATTTTAATTTGTAAAAATTCTATGAAATTTAATTGCGCATTTAAAATGTTTTGATTAAATTTGAAAAATCAAATTTGATCAAAAATTTTACTTTGCCTTATAAAATTCATTTTAATTCAGAAAAAATTGAATAACCTTTTTACTTTAAGGAACTTCAAACATTTCTTTTTTGGCCTTTTTTAATTAAAGTTTTATTGAAAGATGTTAACTAGAAAAAAAAATCGTGCTATATCTGGTCTTAAAAAAAATATCTGGATTATTCGAGTTTAGAATTTTTTATTTTTTTTTTTTATTATCTTTTTCTAGCAATTCCTTGAGTGTCTAGAGTGCTCATTCTTTCAAATTCATTTAGCAAATCAAACATTTTAGAATTAGCTGAAAAAAACTCTATTTTAATTTAAAAAATAATTCTTATATTAAAAAAAGTGTATATTTATAAAAAAAGTTTTTTTATATGCATTTAGAATTTTTATGAAGTAAATTTATTTTTTTGATTAAAAAAGTAATTTTAGTTACAAAAACAATTTAAAGTTATTTTATTAAATATTAAAAATTAAAAAAAAAAATAATCAAAATTACAATAAAAATTTTTAATTCTAGACCATTTTTATCTCAACACTGTCATCAAAATTATAAAATTATTTGTTTTTTTTTCTCCATTATTTAACTCAAGTTATTTAATTTTGTGATCTTGAGAAATTTTTGATCTCGAACAGGAGACACAGATTTACAGCTGGACGTATTTAATGGTCCTCTCTTTTCCTGATACCTTCTAGAACGGTTCAAAAAATTTAAATAAACCAAAGATTCTGGCTTGTAATTCAAATTTATCAATTCTTGTTGTCGGCTCAACGACTCAGTCGAGCTGGCATCTATTTCTATCAGTATTTCATCATTACAGTCCATATTAAAGGTAACATGTTTAGTCACATTATTACTATCAGTCTTAATAATAGACTTGCATTTTATCTGCTCAACCTGAATTTTTATTTCCTTTTGAATATCTTCTAAACTCCGGTCCGAATCGTTTAGGTAGTAGGTATCATTTGAAGAAGAGGATTCGGTTGAGGAAATTGACTCGGATGAGTCCGAAGGTAAATTTAATTGTTTAAATAGCTCTTTTTCTTCTTCTATCGCATGTTTTTTGTGCCTACTGGTCAAGATAATGCAATTAGAGCCTGACGATGAGGTCGAGAGTAAACTTGAAGACATTGAAATTCTTGACGGACTAGACAAAAAATCCGCATTCGCCTCTGCCTCCGTTCTGTACTCACCAATTGAATATAAATTTTTCACTATTGCCAAACAGCAAGATGATATGAATTCATTGGTAGAATTGATTAATGACTTAAATTTTGAATCGATGTCCAAACTAATTAATTCTTCACATCCTGGCTTATCAATTCTAGATACCAATAACCATATGACTTCACAAGTAGCGCTTACCAAGACCAAATTTGAGCTTTTCAAAAGAGTATCAGACAAGTTTTTGAACAGTTCTAGTGCCATCGAAGCCTCCAGTTGATTTGAAATTGACTTCAAAAGCTTCAATAGCAGATCATCTAATTTTTCATTTGATTTTGAAAATAAATTGGTCAAATTTTTTAGTTTTAATTTTTCACATATTTTTATTTTATTTGGATAGAAAAGGCTTAAATTGTGTAACATTATTAAAATTGTTCTAATAGTTACTAAATCAAGTTGATTGTTAGAAAATAAGTCCACATATATTTCACTAAAATTTGAATCTTTTAAAATTCTGGACTCTGTTTTGGATAAATTGTTAAGCAAAATTGTGGTATCATTGACCAAGAGTGGATTGGATAGGCATTTTTTAAGTGCACTCAAAAACCATCTGTGATTTATGGAAATGTTTGAATTTTTAATTAAACCATTAAGGATTTTGATGCCAATTGAAGTAAGCTGAATAAAAAAGTCCACTTTTTTAAAATTGAAAATCCAAATAACTTCGATTAATTCAATTATTGCTGCAAGGCCGCCAAGTTCCGTGAATACACTTGGTTCGATTTTTTCCCAAGTGTCTTTTATTAAGTGTAAAAGATTGAGATTAGTTTTTATGTCCAAATTTTGGATATATCTTGAAATAATTGTTTCTGATAGATTGGAAATAATCAAAATTATTTCAAACGCTGATTTGGATTTAGGGTCCATTTTAGCATTGGCAATATTCATAAAAGCTTCTTGAGCAAAGCGTCTTGACACTAATCGGCGATTAAATATCTCCAGTGAGAATTCATCATAGTTCGAAGTGTTTGCTTGACTCAGTTCAAATATTTCGTACCATTCTTCAAATATGATGCCACTTAGGACAGTTTGAAGTGATTTGCAAGAGTTTTGGGTAAGTGTGCTCATACTCTCGGTACATTTTGTCAAGTTTAGTATTATTCGACTGTTAAGCTCCAGGTTTCGTGTATTATAAATAGATGCCAATGATAGAATTTTGTCAATCTTGATAAAAATAAAAATGTTACAAATTTGGTTCTTTGACAATGAAACTGTCATTTAAAGTAGATAAATTTATTTTGCATTAAAATTTAAAATTTTGAATTTTAAATTTCAATGCCACTTTGACTACAAACAAAATTTTTCTATGCTAAAATTTATTTAAATAGGAAATTTTGGTTTATAATTTTAACTTTATTAAAATATTTAAATTGCTTTTTTTAATTTCTTTTTTTTTCCATTAGGAAATCCTCAATTAAGTGCTTTTGTGATTTTTATGACAAAAAATAAGCAATTTTAAAGCAAATTGAAGTTTGAGATCAAGATCAAAAGATCAAAATATAAATATTTTTTTCCAGAGCAATTACTTGACAAGTTTATTTTCATATTTAAAATTTTAAAATGTCTCTTTTTATTGAACTTTTATAGGTTTAAATATTTTAATTGATTATAATGAAAACTTACTTTAAAATACAAAAAATTTACTGTTTGAAAATGTATAACTTGTTTAAATGAAAAATAAAAAATATTTTTGATTGAAGGAATGAATAAAAATTTGAAGTTGAGAATTAACTTAACCTGAATTATTTAAATTATTGATTGTTTTTGCTAAATGAATTAGGGATCCATCATTTTGATGTTAATTTGATAATGAACCACTATTAGACATAACATGTCTAGTAATGTTTAGTATTTATTTACTTAAAAATTATCAAAATCATTAAATTAATTAAGTTTAAAAATTCTAAATGATCGTTTTGATCTTAAAATTTGATCGGAAACTTCAATTTGCCAATTTTAAGTTTAAAAATAAAAATAATAATTAATTTAGACTTTAATATTATTTATGGTCAAGTATTGAACTGCTCTGTGAAGATAATCAGCTTTTAAATCCAATATATCAAATAAATAACTCTCCTGCAGAATATTCATACAAAAAATGAAAATAAATTCAACTTAAGAATATTCAAAAAATTTTAAATTTTAAGTTTAAAATTTATCCTGCAAAATTCATGAACTCATAAAAAAATTGTATCATCAAAATTAAGTCTCTGCAAAAATTTTGCAATAGAAAATCATTTAAAAATTAATAGCAGATTTGTTCTTTTACCTAAAAGTTCCCATTTTAGTTGATTTATTGAATTATCAGTTGATTGAATTTACAAAAATAATCGTTTCATTAATTATCTTATCAGTTCGCACTATACATTTTCCTCTTTCTAGATCTTACTTTTATGTATAAAAAATTTTAAATTATTTAAATTCTAAACACAGTTAAATTTGGGTTAAATGGCATAAATTCAAACACGATTTGGGCGGGTACAGAAACAAAATCATGTAAACTGAGAAGATTTAAAAAAAAGTAACATTTTGCATCTTCTTTATAGAAAGTAAGAGAAAATCTATCATATTTTTGAAGAAGGTAAGAATATTGATCATGTGCAATATTTTGTTTTTTGCCAAAAGCCTTTGATAAAAAAATATAGTAGTAAGGGGAATAAAAATATAAAATTCCATAGTTAGTGTAAAAATACAGCAGATAATCTACCACCAAAGGTTCGCTAACCATCTAAAAAGTGAGTTAAAATTGCAATAAAATTTTGTTCAAAACTTTAATTATTTAAGTAATTAATTCCAATCGACTGGATTTTGAATTTCATTTTTTGACAAAGATTAAAATCTTATTTTAGTCGCAAAATTCTTCAAAAATTTATCAAACAAAAGTCAATTGAGGAGAACTTTAAGTTAAAATTTTTAAATTAAAATCAATCTTCAAAAAAAATGATGACTTAATTATTTTAATATACAACATTAGAATATTTTACGAGCAGCAATTTTTCAAAATTTTCATTGATTAAAAACAATTTTTTTGGTCAAATATTTAAATTAAAATACAGAATTGATTTGCCTTTTGGTTTTTAGACTCAGAATCCATTTAGTTCATTAGAAATATTTGAAAATCAATTAAATTTCTGAACAATCAATCGAGCTAAAAAGCGATAAATCTGAGGCAAAACATATAAGATGAAAAACAAAGGGTACATAAAGATATTTTTATTCAAATTTTGTCTTTACCTCAAATTTTTAGCCGAAGCTTTTTGGAATTTAATCTCTAGATCATATTGAAAAAATGAAAAATTTTAACAAGATTTATTCTCTGATTATGATTAGATAGTAAAAATAATTACAATCATGAATAATATAAAAAGAAAAAAAGAGAAAATCTTTTTTAATTATTTTCTACATAGTAATTAAAATTTCAATGATTTCCATTTACAAAGTATATTAATACTTAATGAACTCAAATTGATTTAAAATAAAAATTTTAAATAAAGTTTTTTGAAATATTTAAAAATCCTATTCAAAAATCAAGAAGACTTCAAACTGATCTAGAATTTAAGATTTAAATTGAAAACAAATGCAGATGCTTCTAATACACAAAACTAATTTTTGTCTTTCAAATTTTTATAAACCCATAAGTCTTTTTTCAGAATAAATATTTGATCGTGATTTTCATCACAAACGCAGTCTCCTAAACTAATAAATATTAGGACAGAATAATTTATTAATGAAGACAAACAATAGCCTCTATAATCAAACTTAAAAACTAAATTTTTTCCTTTTTCAAATAAAAAGTATTAATCAATCAATTTTACTTACTTTTTGATTCATATAATTTTCGATATTGTACGGATTTTTGCTTGCATGATTTATATCTTCAATTTTGATTGTTAAATCCATGATCATTCGAATTGAATTTGATTGAGTAATTTTTTGATAAATTTTTTCATATAGAAACACAAAAAACGATCAACAAAAGAAATCTAATATTTTAAGAGAATTAAAAAATAAATTTAACAATTTTAATTATTCTTTTATTCACGAGTGAAAATAAAATTGATGATTGAAAAAGTGATTCAAAGTGGATATATCACTGTTTCCTGTTGGATTTAATGGTCGGATATAAATTATTAAAATCATTCTTGATCTTTTGATTAATCAATGATTTATATTCCAGTATTGAAATATTTTAGAAGCAAAGACTGTTATTAAATCTAATTAGATAATTTTCGCTACAACATATTCCTGGCATATAAATTTTAAAATTGCTCCCTAGTTTTTTGCTTTGTTACATAATCCTTAATTACAAGATTCATTTGTAATTAAATTTGTCATTTGAACCTGTCTATTAGCGTGAATGGTAAAAAAATGACTAGTTAATTAACTTTTAAATCACATAATATTTCTTAAAATTAATCTTTTTTTAATTATTTAACTAAATTAATCATTGTGAGCTTGAGAAAGCAAATTATTTTTTTTGCTGTCATTCAAACGAATGTTTAAGACAATTATTAATTTCATTTAGTGTTAACTTAAACCACGACAAAAAATGAATAATTCTCAATAATATTAATTTTAAATACAAATGATAAGAAATTGTTCTTTTAAAAAAAAAGGTTTTTATAAAATTTTTGATTTGGCTTATTTTTGAATATGCTTTATTCTTGATTCTCAAACTAAGCTCAAGTGTTTTTTAAGGAATGTTTATCTTATTTTTGACAAAGCCCTACAAAATTATGCCATAAAAATTTGCATTCATTTTCTATATTTTATAGTTTTAAATATAAGTTATATTTTTGAAATATTCCCTAAGATGTCTAAAAAGACTTAACTGGTATTTCATATCAATAAAAGCATTTAAGTTGTAAAAAAATTTTCAGTTTATTCAAATTTATCTAATTCATTTAGAAAAACCGGCTTATTAATTTTTTAATCATTTATCTTTACCTAAACACTATTTTGCATTAAAAATTTTAATATTTTAAAGCAATTATTTTAATGTAAGCAATTTATCTGAATGAAAATTTAAAAAAGCTTTAAAAAAAAACAAATGAACCTCTATTTTATAATAAAATATCGACTCAAAGTAAATTTGAATAGAAATATTAACTAATAAAATTAAAATTTATGTGCACACTCAGATTGGTTTCATTTCTTAAAAATTTGTTTCTAAAAAATCGAAATTTTTTTGACTGATTTATTTCCTCTGATTTTAAACCCTATTAAATTTTTTATTTTTGATTAGTTAAGAGTATCAAAATAAAAATTCGCTTAAAAGCAATTTTCAAATAATTATTTAATAATTACATCCAAAATAGATTAAATTAATTGAAAATCATATTCTATAATAAAAAATTAATTTTAAATTAAATTTTTTATGTAAAAATTCTTGCTATCTAAATCAATATTGATAAAAAATTTAATAAAATAATTAATTATACAAATGAAGAATGTACCATTTTTATCAATCTACGATTTGATTCAATAATTATAATTCAATTCCTCTTAATTTTTTTTCTAACTTAAGTTTTATGATTTTATACATTTTATAGTAAACAATGAGTACAATAATGAAAAAAAAAACAAAATATAAAATTATTTTCTTAAATCTAAAATTTGGCTATTGTATTTGTATTCACTGATACATTCAGTATTTTAGAAAGATCCATCTTCTGAAATAACTCTTCATTTAAAATTAAAATTTTTACATGTGTTGAACTTTTTTAGTAACTGGATTTAGATGATATACTGAATGCATCACATAATACAATTTACATAGACAATTTTGGACTTTTAGAAAAAAACGATTAGAGTTTTGTCCACTTTTGCTCTGTTATTTTTTTGTTCTAAAATTCGAAGTGAAATTTATCAAGTAAATTAATTATTTTATTTATTAGTAAAATTTCAAAACATTTTCTATCAAAATGAAAATTTCATAAATTTTTGCTAGTAACACTCAATTTTAAATGAATTATCTTTTAGGTTATCACTTTAATTAGACATTTACAAATTAATAAGACAAAAAAATGAAAAAATTCAGTTTTTTAGATAAAATTATGAGAAGTTTATTAAAAATTCTGGAAACAATTAAATTAAAAAAATCAAATTATAGTGATAAAATAAATAGATTTAAATACTTTTTAATTTTTTTAATTAAAAAAAAGCCTATCTGAAAACTAACTCACAGAATTTTTCAACTTTTACATTTCCTCCTAAAATTCGTTTGCGAAAACTTTCTGGAAACGGAGAGAAATTTAAAAAAGATTTAACTCTCCAAAAAATTTTCACATGAATTTTATAAATGTATCTAATAAAAAAATTGAAAATGATTTAATTTTTTTTTTAAATTTTTTGTTAATTAATACGATAAATTTAAAACTTTAAAATAAAGGATTAAGAATGGGTGAACTTTACTAATTTTTCTTTTACATTTTCTTAATTTCTCTTTCTGCAAAAAAAAAACAAATAAATATCAATTTTTGAAGCTTAATATTTTTTTAGTTTCAAATTGATAAATAATTATCCTAAAATACAAAAAAAAATTTGATAGCAGATTTGAAAACTAAGATGCCAAAATAAGAGCACACCACTGCCGAATCCTTGCAAGGAATAGCTAAATCTACAAACTGTTTTTTCTAGCCGGAGACATTTTTGCATGGATCTAGTTTGTATTAATTTTCAATGATTCATTAATAATTGAATTTTTAATTTCAGAGATTCAAAACAGATCATATGTTTCTATGACATTGTGCATCTCTTGGCCCAAATCAATCAGAGATTTGCATGAGAATAAAAAATTAAAAAAAATAAAATTAGTAAATTTTGTTTGCACTAAATTTCAAAACTAAAATTAATTTACCGAGATTGTGCTAAGAGATGATTGTTCGTATTAAACTTGCTCGATTTTAATTACAAACAAAAGTTTGACTTGGATTAATTACAACTAAAATGTTCAAGTGCGTAGCCTGGTTTCATGCAAATTGAATTAGCTCGTACAAATCATGTTAATCTCAAATATTTAACCTAATTATAACTAAGGAATACTTTGTATCAGACGACAATTGAAATGCATGCAAATATTTTGAAATATCGGCTACTGGCCTATAGCTAGAGAAAAAATTTTCTCGAAACTTTGGAGATTAGGCCTGAATAAATTAGAGTCTAAATGTGACTCTGGTTGGCATTTCGTAATTCGTGTTCAAATCATGAATTTAAATATTGATTGTATCCTCTTGACTTCAAATTATCTATTCTTGTTTCGTAACTAGAGGGTTTCGCTGAGTTCTGCGATGCCATTTCATAGCAAATATTGATTTATTCATGACCGGATGGACAGATAAAACTTTCAAATAGTTATTCATGATTTTTCCTCATTGCTTCTGTGGAAATAATGAATTTTTTATTGAAAAATATTAAGTTAATATTTGTTCGAAAATAAATTGTTTTTTTTTATTTATGAAAAGTTTTTGCTCAATTTTGTGAAATATCGATCTACACTACGGGTTACAATTAAAACATGCCATCTACAAATTATTGTAATTGATAAAAATGATAACATGCTGATTTAGTTTATTTATTTAATGATAATAAACATATCGCTTCAAAGGTTATTCCTAATCAACAAGCATAAAATTTAAATATTCGATAATTGATTTTTGGCTTTTTTGACTCTCTAAAACTCCCTTATAGAACTCATTATTGTTTTTTATCTAGATTTTTGATAGAAAAATTTAATTTTTATCTTTAAAATAAAAATAAGGACACAATTTAAGCAAAAATTTTTTAATTGTTCGCTTAGATATAATTAATAATCAAAAAATAATAATAAATTACTATTCATATTTGTACTAATACTAAAATAAAAAATTTTTATTTTTGTATTTTTATTAAAAATAATTTTGAAAATTAATTTGAAAAAAAAATTTGGAAATTTGAAAATTAATAGCGTCATCACGTGACAATCTAAGATTTTAACAAAATTAAAAAGGTGTGGCTACGATGGAGCAATCTCAGCAAGTGAATGAATCTGTTCCATCCCACTCTGAACCTGAATGCCTATTTTATTTATCCCAGTTCGCATTAAGGTCGTTGGATGATCAATGTAAATCGGAGTTAACCTCATTTTATGTCTCAAGACTTGATCAATTTGCAAGAATTCCTCAAAATGACTTAACTGAATGTTTTAAACAACTCCAAATCGAAATGATAAAGCATCTACGAAAGGAACTATCGTTTCAACTTCTTGCACACCACAGCCTCCAGGGCTCTTTTATGCTTAGATCGATTTCGAGTCTAAATTCGCTCTCGAAGGACATTTACGCTATTACGCACTTATCTCTCAACAATAATGTTTCTGAAACTGATTTTCTTGTGGTCTACAAAAAAACTCAAAACACTCATCCTCTTGACGAGGACGACCTAAATGACATATACACTGAAATTGAAGACGTTCATTTAGATGTTAAACGTACAAAAAACCAAATGAAATCGTTGATTGAAATGGTCAAAATCCAATCTTCTCAAATTGAAAACCTGCTAAACGAGAACAAAACCTTGAAATCAGTTGTTGAAACAAACAATCTTATTCTCAAACAAATCCAAACAACATTAAGCAATTTACCAAGTGACTTTCCAAACTTGCCACTAATCAGTAGTCAGTCCACATCAGACAAAAATACTACTCAGCAAGTATACCACTCATTTGCACATGCTATAAATTCAAGTTCATCTAAAACAAACAACACTCCGCGATCACAGAAAAGGTCTGCACCACACGATCTGGCATCGAAAACCAATTCCAATCAAAATGGAAACAAAACCCAAAAAACTCACCATACTCCGACCCTGGCTATAAACAACAGCTCTAGCTCGGCTTTCCCAATCAGACCAAACACTCAGCCATTTAACCAAAAAAGTGTTCGATCCTTTGATTCATCGCTACCTGATAGCTCTTCTAAACCCATAGAAAACAGTAGAGAAAACGAATATAAAGTAGCTGGCCCACGAAAAAAGGCAAAAAAAATCGTCAATTGAAACATATGTAAAAACATCTGGTCAAGGTAATATAACCGGGTTAAAATCTTGTGAACGTACTGTAGAAATATACCTTGGACGCATCTCTAATGAAGAGTCGATAGAAAATGTGAAAAAAGCAGTTCATTCAATTGTACAATACTTCAATTTTGAACAAATCACAACAACTCATGGTTTATTTAAATCATTTAAATTTTCCATTAGTGTGTTCGATCTTGAAAAAATTAAAGACAAAAATAACTGGCCGAGAGGTGCTGTAATTAATCGCTACCATAAACCATTTGCATTACGCCAGCGATACACGATATCAACATCCTCAAATGCCCAACCCTCCTCAAGTGGAACAAATGAAAATACACAATCTTCATCTGAAGCAAATACGAGCAATACTCCTAATCAATAGTTACGTAATTATTATGCCTTTAAATTCTTTTTCTATTTCTTTTCTTAATTGTTACAATTTAAAATCAAATTTATCTTATTGTAATCATTTAGTTAATATTTCAAATATTTGCTATTTGAATGAATTATGGACCAAAAAAAATGAATTTCATATTATAAAGGATTTAGCTTCATCTAGGTATCATAAAAATACTCCACTCTATCAGTCGGATATGCCTGATTACTTAGGTAAATCTTCAGGGCGACCTTATGGTGGCCAATGCTGGTTTCTTGACGACTCTTGTGATTTGATTGAAAGTGACTTTTTTAATAGACATTCGAGCTATGTCCATTTGAAAATCAAAGGTCAAGAATTTGTAAT
Organism: Brachionus asplanchnoidis; assembly: GCA_025491095.1. Taxonomy (NCBI): domain Eukaryota; kingdom Metazoa; phylum Rotifera; class Eurotatoria; order Ploima; family Brachionidae; genus Brachionus; species Brachionus asplanchnoidis. The sequence continues at coordinate 3,074,787 of JAILYF010000008.1, read as the reverse complement.
TTTTGGGGTTTATATGCCCTTTTATAATAATAAGAATAAGGTTGATTCGATAGCTTTATATGAGACTACTCTATCAATCTTAATAGCTCACATGAAATTTTTTAAAGACAAAAATATTCCAATGTTCATAATAGGTGACTTCAATGCAGATCCATTCAGGCTCACTTGTAAAAAATCCTCAAATATAAATAAGTTAGATTCTCTACTGTACAATTTTATACATGATAATGACCTGGTCCTACTGGACTCATTAAACACACAATTTACTTCGTATACCTATACAAAGTATAAAAAAAATTCCCCCCCATATTATGCTAACCTTGACCATATTTTAGTCTCAGATCAAGGGAATATCTTAAAATCTATTCAATGTAACATTTTAAGTGACTTGGGAAATCTTAGTGATCATCTCGCCCTTAAATTAGATGTTACTTATGAAAATCTCCACTGTGAGACTGAATCTCTATATGTTAAGCCTCAAGTCCAACCCAGACTAAAACTTGAAATTTCTGAAGTATCTGAATTCTATAATAATAATTTATCTTATCATTTTTTTAATTCTTGTCTCGATTACACTGATCCCTCGAAACCTATTTTTAATGCACAAGAGCATGTTGATCTCTTTTATAAATCAATATGTGACTCAATCTCTAAAGCCTCAAATGAAGCATTAGACTATCAAAATATTTACTTTTCCTCCAATTTAGCTAAGAAGCCAAAGAAAAACAATTGGTTCAATAAGGAACTAAAATTGATAAAAGATAAGTTAATTGACATCAATCAAAAAATAAAAACGGATCCCTCCTTTGAACCTAAAAGAAGACAATTAAAGAAAGAATTTAGAAGAGCTCAACGACAACAAATTTATCTAAATGAATTAAAAGAGCAAGCAAAAATAGAAAGTCTTTTCTCTTTAAAAGATAGGAATAGATTTTGGAAAAGACTTGCACAGTCTAAAAATAAAAGAAATGTTAGAAAAGAAATAACCCTCCCACCGGATAAACTCTTTTCTCATTTCTTAAATTTATTCAAAGAGGATGAATCCTCTCTCTCAAGTGATCAGATAAATATTAAAAAACATGTGAATGAAACATTTGTGAACTACACTCGTCCTGCTAATCTGCCTTTTTTTGAGCTGTCTCAACTAAAGAAAATAATATCAGAATTTGATAACTCAAAAGTAACTGGTTTTGACAAAATCTCCTATAACCTTTTAAAAAATGTAAATTTTGTTGGCTTTTATGAAATTCTACTTGAATTCTTCAACCAACTTCTACTATTCAATAAAATCCCAAAAAATCTTAATACTTCAAAAATTAATCCTATTCTAAAAGATAATTTAAAAAACAGCTATGATCTAAACAATATAAGACCTATTTCTATTTCAAACTGCTTTGCTCAAATCCTAGAAAAACTTATTCTAATTAACTCCCCTGATCTTTACAAAGTTAGTAATAACCAATTTGGTTTTAAGAAAAAAACCTCATGTAACCATGCCATTTTTGTATTAAAAGAAACAACTCTTAACTACATCAATAAAGGCTCTGGATGTAGGATAGCATCTTTAGATGCAGAAAAGGCCTTTGACAAAATTTGGCGTGATGGCTTATTCTATAAACTATTAAAGAGACTGCATACTTCCTACTGGGTATTGCTTAGGATTTATTATAACTCAGCACTAGCTGTTTTATCTCTTCCAAATAATCTAACAACTAAACCCTTTAAAATTGAAACTGGTGTAAAACAAGGAGCTATTTTATCTTCTTTTCTTTTCAACATATATATTGATGATCTTATAATAGAATGCCTTAACAATGAGCTTGGAGCTCTTTATAAAAATCTTAATGTTTCTATCATTGTCTACGCAGATGATATAATCTTAATAAGCCCAGTTGACTCCCATCTACAAATGCTTTTGGATATTTGTGGATCTTATGGGAATAAATGGAGAATAAAATTTAATCCTAATAAAACAAAAGTTGTTAACTTTGGCACTCAATTATTTAAGTCGGTATTTCACCTTAATGGATCCGAACTTGAAGAAGCAAATCAGTTAAAATACTTAGGATTCATTATAGATTCTAATCTTGACCTTAACACACAGGCAGTTATAAATTTTAAAAAAGTTCAGAGCAGCTTTTTTGGAATTTCATATCTTCTCCCTAAAAATAGTCCTACCTCTTCACCTAAATTCAAATCATTTATATACAAAACATTTTGCTTATCTAAATTCACATATGGTCTTGAGGCTCTTACTCTTAATTCGACCACAAAGGATTCAATAAATAAATTACAAAACAACTTAATTAGACAAATGTTTGGTTTAAAAGCCTACTGTCACATGTCACGAGTCTTAAAAGTACTAAAATTATTCAACTTTGATGAACTTTATCTATTTTCAAAACTAACTTTTATTGATACAATTAAATATAATTATCTATCATCACAATTTTTAAAATATATGCTAAGTGACCCCCCCTCTAATAAATCTTTTTCCTCCGACTTAGTACTTATTTCCAAGTACTTTAAAATTGAAACCTCAAAAATTTCAGTAAATATAAACCAACTTAAACAAAATCTTAAGATTAATCTGATTTCTAATGATGGTATATCTGATTCAATTTGGTTATGTCTTTGCAATTTAAAATTAAAACATTACAGAACTCTCCTAAATGAGCTAATTCAAAATAAAAGAAATTCATGAATTTTGGTCCAAATTATCTTGCTTTCTAACTTTCATGCCTTTTTCTATTTTCGAACTAACATTCCTTTTTTATTTTTGTAATTTTATTTTTAGGTAATAATTTTTCATTTTTTAAAAAAAACACAAAAACACAAAAAAAAAAAAAAATTTTTTATCTTTATTTTCTTTTACTTCTCCTTAAAGGAGGTTAATTCAATTCAATAAATAAATAAATAAATTAGTTAAGAGTATCAAAATAAAAATTCGCTTAAAAGCAATTTTCAAATAATTATTTAATAATTACATCCAAAATAGATTAAATTAATTGAAAATCATATTCTATAATAAAAAATTAATTTTAAATTAAATTTTTTATGTAAAAATTCTTGCTATCTAAATCAATATTGATAAAAAATTTAATAAAATAATTAATTATACAAATGAAGAATGTACCATTTTTATCAATCTACGATTTGATTCAATAATTATAATTCAATTCCTCTTAATTTTTTTTCTAACTTAAGTTTTATGATTTTATACATTTTATAGTAAACAATGAGTACAATAATGAAAAAAAAACAAAATATAAAATTATTTTCTTAAATCTAAAATTTGGCTATTGTATTTGTATTCACTGATACATTCAGTATTTTAGAAAGATCCATCTTCTGAAATAACTCTTCATTTAAAATTAAAATTTTTACATGTGTTGAACTTTTTTAGTAACTGGATTTAGATGATATACTGAATGCATCACATAATACAATTTACATAGACAATTTTGGACTTTTAGAAAAAAACGATTAGAGTTTTGTCCACTTTTGCTCTGTTATTTTTTTGTTCTAAAATTCGAAGTGAAATTTATCAAGTAAATTAATTATTTTATTTATTAGTAAAATTTCAAAACATTTTCTATCAAAATGAAAATTTCATAAATTTTTGCTAGTAACACTCAATTTTAAATGAATTATCTTTTAGGTTATCACTTTAATTAGACATTTACAAATTAATAAGACAAAAAAATGAAAAAATTCAGTTTTTTAGATAAAATTATGAGAAGTTTATTAAAAATTCTGGAAACAATTAAATTAAAAAAATCAAATTATAGTGATAAAATAAATAGATTTAAATACTTTTTAATTTTTTTAATTAAAAAAAAGCCTATCTGAAAACTAACTCACAGAATTTTTCAACTTTTACATTTCCTCCTAAAATTCGTTTGCGAAAACTTTCTGGAAACGGAGAGAAATTTAAAAAAGATTTAACTCTCCAAAAAATTTTCACATGAATTTTATAAATGTATCTAATAAAAAAATTGAAAATGATTTAATTTTTTTTTTAAATTTTTTGTTAATTAATACGATAAATTTAAAACTTTAAAATAAAGGATTAAGAATGGGTGAACTTTACTAATTTTTCTTTTACATTTTCTTAATTTCTCTTTCTGCAAAAAAAAAACAAATAAATATCAATTTTTGAAGCTTAATATTTTTTTAGTTTCAAATTGATAAATAATTATCCTAAAATACAAAAAAAAATTTGATAGCAGATTTGAAAACTAAGATGCCAAAATAAGAGCACACCACTGCCGAATCCTTGCAAGGAATAGCTAAATCTACAAACTGTTTTTTCTAGCCGGAGACATTTTTGCATGGATCTAGTTTGTATTAATTTTCAATGATTCATTAATAATTGAATTTTTAATTTCAGAGATTCAAAACAGATCATATGTTTCTATGACATTGTGCATCTCTTGGCCCAAATCAATCAGAGATTTGCATGAGAATAAAAAATTAAAAAAAATAAAATTAGTAAATTTTGTTTGCACTAAATTTCAAAACTAAAATTAATTTACCGAGATTGTGCTAAGAGATGATTGTTCGTATTAAACTTGCTCGATTTTAATTACAAACAAAAGTTTGACTTGGATTAATTACAACTAAAATGTTCAAGTGCGTAGCCTGGTTTCATGCAAATTGAATTAGCTCGTACAAATCATGTTAATCTCAAATATTTAACCTAATTATAACTAAGGAATACTTTGTATCAGACGACAATTGAAATGCATGCAAATATTTTGAAATATCGGCTACTGGCCTATAGCTAGAGAAAAAATTTTCTCGAAACTTTGGAGATTAGGCCTGAATAAATTAGAGTCTAAATGTGACTCTGGTTGGCATTTCGTAATTCGTGTTCAAATCATGAATTTAAATATTGATTGTATCCTCTTGACTTCAAATTATCTATTCTTGTTTCGTAACTAGAGGGTTTCGCTGAGTTCTGCGATGCCATTTCATAGCAAATATTGATTTATTCATGACCGGATGGACAGATAAAACTTTCAAATAGTTATTCATGATTTTTCCTCATTGCTTCTGTGGAAATAATGAATTTTTTATTGAAAAATATTAAGTTAATATTTGTTCGAAAATAAATTGTTTTTTTTTATTTATGAAAAGTTTTTGCTCAATTTTGTGAAATATCGATCTACACTACGGGTTACAATTAAAACATGCCATCTACAAATTATTGTAATTGATAAAAATGATAACATGCTGATTTAGTTTATTTATTTAATGATAATAAACATATCGCTTCAAAGGTTATTCCTAATCAACAAGCATAAAATTTAAATATTCGATAATTGATTTTTGGCTTTTTTGACTCTCTAAAACTCCCTTATAGAACTCATTATTGTTTTTTATCTAGATTTTTGATAGAAAAATTTAATTTTTATCTTTAAAATAAAAATAAGGACACAATTTAAGCAAAAATTTTTTAATTGTTCGCTTAGATATAATTAATAATCAAAAAATAATAATAAATTACTATTCATATTTGTACTAATACTAAAATAAAAAATTTTTATTTTTGTATTTTTATTAAAAATAATTTTGAAAATTAATTAAAAGAAAAGAAAATTTTAAGGTATTGTGAAATATCATACACTTCAAATACAAAAAGGAAAAAATTAACAGCTTTTGCTCTAATTGTCAAAAACTTCTTCTACAGATGAAAAATCTTCTGCTGCTACGGAAGTCTGCAAAATCTGTGCGAATTCTGCAAAATTAGACGCAATTTAAAAGTATTACAAATAAAATGCAATGAATCGACAATGATTTTGAAGACTTCAGCACTAGGTGAATCAAAAGTTTTTTCATTTTTTCTCATTTGCAGGAGAATTTTTTGACAATTAGAGCAAAAGTTAAAATTTTTTTTTCATTTTGTATTGGAAATTTTTTATGAAATTTCACAATGCCAGATTTTAAATGCATAGTTAAACATTCTTTAGAATAAAATTATTTCTTATTAATATAAACAATAAATTCTATAACAAATAAAGAAAATTAAAAGATAAATTATTTTTTGAAAGTGATTATAAATTATATAATATAAAATTTGGATAAATATTTTCTCAAATTACACAAGTATTTAATATTATATTTACTTGTCTGAAATTATTTTTATTATTTATCTCTTTATTATTTTGTAAAAAAGGCTTTTAAAATTTTCAAAAGAAGAAAATCTGAAAAAAATCGTCAAATAAAATAATGCCTGTAACAGGTAAAAATAAATTAGAATAAAGCTTGGAAAAAACAGTAAATGGCGTTGTGAGTGAAAACAGTGAGTGAAAGAAGTTGTGTATAAAATAAAGATCGGAATAAATATATACAAATATTTAAAAAAACAGTGATTGTAACTTTACAAAATAAAATGATTAGTACAGTCCTTAAAGGATTAATTACAGTAAACGTACTGGATGAATAATTGACATGGCACTTACTTGGAGACAAAAATAAATTAGAATAAAGCTTGGAAAAAATAGTGAACGGTAGAGTTTTTCAGTATATAAAGATCTGAATGAATCTATCAGAAGTGAAAGAATAAAAATCAAAAATTTCACTTAGTATAGTGACATAAAAATATAACTTAAGATCAACTCTTAAGATCCATTCAATTGAGATAAATAGTGGGTCCCAAAAGACGCTAGGACGTGCATAAAATCGTTTGATTTTCATAAAATATATGATGAAATAGACAAGAGATCACGTCAGCTAGTCTCTTATTAGAATTGTAAAAAGACTTTTAATTTTAAAATCTGAAAAAAAATCGTGAAAAATAATAATGTTTGTATCATATTTAGTTTCAGATAGTTTTTTATACTTTTAATAAAATTAAGACTTTAATGATGATCGAACTTTCATAAACAGATCAAAATTTAATTTTGATTATTGTTTGCTTCATAGAGGATTATTTATTTTTGAAATAAAAAAAATGACTTTTTAATGCTACGTGTTAATCAAAAGATCAAATAATTATGAAGGCTGCGCTTTTCAATCAAAAAGCTTAGAACTACTAAAACAAATTCTTAATCTCTTTCTTTTTTTATTAAAAAGATTGTAGTTTAAAATAAAATAAAAATTAATTATTTTTGTTTTTCAACTAATCTTTTAAAAATAAAAGAATTGAACTCTTTTTTATTAAATGAAAATGAATACATTTTTTTCAAAAATAAAAGCTTTTAAGGAGTGAATTTTTTTATTCTATTAAAAAAATTGATATCGATATTGATTTTCTTTGCAGTTAAAAATATAAATTATTTATCGTTTTAAAAATAATATTTGTTATTTCAAATTATATAATTGTTTGTTAAATTTTCGATGAATAACAGAAAAAAAATTGAAATTTATTAAAAAATTAATTAAATAAATTTTAGCTTTGAATTTCAACTTGAATTTTTTTTTAATAACAATTGTTTGATTTATGATTTATAAACATAGTTACTTTCCTTTAATTATTTAATAATCGAAAAAAATCAGATTATTTTTTAACAAAGTAATCTTGCAAAAATGCTTCTGAAAATTTGAATTTGTAATAAACCAAAGTGAAATATATTTTCTTTTGTCATTTCATCATTATTATCAATCAAGAGAATAAAAAAAATTTATGTGTCTATGATGCCTTCAAATTCAAAGCTTTTTTTGATGAAGAAAATTGCTTAATTAAAAAAAAAAATTTTCAAGATTATAAAATAAAAATTTTTAAATACAATAAAATATGAAATCGCTAATCTGGTTTCTTGATATAAATTTTAAATAAAAAATTTAATAAAAAATTATTCCTATTATTTTGTTGAATTTTTTATATAAAACTTAAATGTATGAAAAATTTTAGTTAAGTATGGAAAAAAATAAATAAAAAACCTGAATTTTTTGCCTCTAATTTAATTTTTGATTTTTAATGCGGGGTCAAGCAAACATTTTCGGTTTTTGGTCCAGCATTATTGCAGGTTTTTTGAATTCTGACGCCGCGTCAAAAACATGAAAATTGCATTTTTTTATTAAATGTCCTCTTATCAACTTTGTTGACCTAAAATAATTAATTTATCTACTTAAATTAATGAATTTGTTAATTAATATTATTAATTATTAAAATTATTAATTAATATTAGAGTCCAAATTTTTACTTCCGTTGATTCTAAAAAAGTTTTCTCAGGGGTCAATACAAAGTTTTTTGGTCAATACAAAATTTCAATCTCAAGGTTAATCAACAGCGCCCATGTCATGTGCAAATTTCGTTTATATAATTTTTAAATATCATTTATAAAAGTAAAACATTAAAATATTTAAATTGAATTTTCTGAATTTTTTTTCAACATAAATAAAAGCAAAAAATATGAAAAATTCTTTTTTATTTTGAAGATCGAATATGGATAGAAACAGTTCTAAATGTTAAGTTAGTTTGAATTAAGAGAACTTTTTTTGATTATCATGTTAAAATTTTCAAATTTTTAAAAATTATCCTTTTATTTTTAATTTAAAAAAAATTCTTTTTCAACTTTCTTAATTTTTCAGATTTATTACAGAATCTATACATTGGTTGTACAGAGGATGTATTAGTTGCTACAATTTACAGGAAATGTTTCGATCTTAAGCTTATCTATTATAACTTAATACTACTACCGCGAATTGAGCAAAGTTTCGCAGTAGACCCGGACCACTTCATTTTTTCCTCTGTCATTATGACCATTAACATGGTAATACTTTGATTTGAAAAAAAAATACTTTAAAAGTTTATTATATTGATGAATAAAAAATCAGTCTAGAAAAAAAATTATAAATTAGTCACTTTTGGCTAGAATACACATTTTAAATAATTTACATTTCATAGAGATAAAAATTCGATTTGATTTACAAAAAAAAGAAAAAAAAGAGTAAAAAAATTTAATAAAAGTCCCGATCGGGTATTTCAAAAGGACGCAAAATAGTAATTGGTGCGTGTCCAATACTTCCGAAAAAATTTCTCAAACGCCACCAATTGCGCTTATCGTCCAAAACTTCAACCAAGTCTCCAGCCTTCACATCCAACTCCTTTTCATTTTTGGCCTCGCGATCTACCTTAACCTCATACACTTTGCCTCCTTTCATCACCAAACTCACAGCCCATTTTCTCATCTCCTCACCATCACTGAACCTCGGACCAGACTTTTGTCTCAAATTGGTGTCCATCGGCGGAGCCGAATGCATAGCCGGCCTGGCCGAGTTCAAAGCCACCCGATCAAGATTAATTCTGGACAAGTTACTTTTTCTAACGCTGTTCACCTCTTCAACGATGGGTCTTTCCGCTTGAGCACTTTTTTGCCGGTATCTATTATGGCTAGCATGAGCTGCACTCTCCGTGGCCACCTTGCTCATTTCGACTTTGGCATCGACCAGGTCAATATCAGGAGCCGAACCATCCGAAAAAACAGGCTTGAACACTTGATTTATTTGATTGAGCGGATAGGCGCTTGGATGAAGCTTTATGTCCTCCTTGGTCACAGTCCAGCATTCTCCCAAAGAGATCCACAGGTCCTGCTCTTTTGACGACAAACAATTCAGCAGCAATTCTTTGGCCTCTTTGGTCAATAGGGGCTGCCACACTTTTCTGCTCACTTCACTGTACGGCTCTTCGTTGGCCACATTGGCGATCAGCGCCACTGGAGTGAACAAAAAATGGACCAACTCGGGCGCATTCGGGTCATGTATGTGCGGCTTTAACCGAGCCAGAAGATTGAATGAAAGCTTTATTTTTTGAAATGTGTCCGTGAACTCGGCTTCTTGGGGCAGCTGGGCTCTGCGCTGCAGCAGACCGTCGCCCGAGTGCTTATTCTTGGACTTTCGGCTCTTCTGCTTCTTGTCCAATTCCTTGTACTGCTCGCTGGATATTTGCAGCCGAGTGACAAACTGCTCAATGTCGTCAAAGCACGAGTTGAGCAACTTGAGGTCTTGGTCAACGTTTGGCTTGGGCTTGTGCACTGTTGTGTTGTTGTTGTCGTCAATGGTGCGTTTGGTTTCGGTGAGCTCGTGTTTTGAATTTTGAGTGGTGAGTTCCGCGTCAATGGCCTTGTAGATTTCGTCTACAATTTCTGTAGAGGTGGCGCTTTTGCACTGGAAAAAATGCATTTCAGTTGGATTGAGATCGCTGGGCGATTTTTGTTTGCTTAGATCTTCGAGGACAGTGACCAGGAGAATGTTGTTGAAAGGGTCGGTCTTGTCGTCCGAGATCACACTGGTGGGTTCGGAGACCAGATCCACCGGGAACAAGTCGAGTTCTTCTCGTGTCTTCTTGTCATATAGAACCATGTATTTGGTGTCTATCAGAATTTGACAACTCATGGTCCAAATGCCTTGGGATTTTTCGAGAATTCTGAGCTTGCGCATGCCGTCCTCGGCAGTCAACAGGCCATTTTTGGCGCCCATTTCAAAAGTGGCCAAGTGGTCCACGTCGTACACGGGGCCGAAGAAACGGCCGCGCTGCACGTAATTAGTTTCCAGATTGGACTGTTTAAACGACATTTGAAGTTTTTTGAAAAAATATTTAAAAAAAAGAAGTCTAAATTGATTTACACTCGTGGTTGAAAATGCGATGATATTGTAAAGCTTTGTGGTGTTTGAATTAGCAAAGCTTTTAATGAATGTGCAATCGGTTTGATTAGCATAAACCAACTAGACGTAGTTTATTTTTAAATGACATTGTTTAGAGAGTATTAAGCTAGTTTTTTTTTTTTTTTCAAAAGGAAGTTGGTGGTTAATAGTTGAATTTTTTTCGAAGACAAGTTGTTGATCATTTTTGTTGCATTTTTAAATTTTAAATTTGGACATTTTCAGAATTATTATTTTACTTTGGTGAAAAATATAAAATCTTTAAGTTTTTAATTTTTAGAATTTTAAATCTTTGTCACTGCTTAAAATATTGAATTAATGTAAATTTTATTTTGAAATTTTCTAAAGATTTTTATTTAAAATTCGATTAGATTTTAGTTAATTTTTTTATTTTATTTATTTAATTTAGTTAATTACTTAATCATTTATTTTTGTTTATGTTCAAGTCTACGTTTCATCAGATAAAAAGTAAAAAAAAATCTAAAACTATCTTGATAGTATTTAAATCTGATCAATTTAAAAAAATATCTTTTATTTAAATAGGTAATAAGATTGGTAGATAGAAAAAATTAAAAATTGAAGCCTGAATGGAGAGTTTGGTAGAAACTACGTAGAGGAGTATTGAAGTCTTTTATTCAATCAAATTGAATTAGGTAATGATGCACAAAATTAATTTTCTAAAAAATAAAAAATTATGATTAATAGATCGTAATTTCTTAAAACTGAATCAGAGAATGAGTTTAAACATGGAAAATTGTAATCTAGAATTTGGCCAATAAGTATTTTATAAAGAACCTTGGAAAAATTGAAATAATTGATTTAAAAAAAAAGAAAATTCAATAAATAGCTAATTTTATAAACAGCTGATTGCATTTAAGTATATATGATCTTGAAATATTAAGGAAAGCATTAAATCTTGATTTTTGGCTTAATAAATAAAGAAAATTTAATGAAGCGCTTTACTAAGTTAAAATAAAATTAAATTTTTTCTTCTTATAGAATTTATTATACTGAACTAGATAAAAAAGCTTTCAAAATTTTATCCAAAAAATTTTATAATTTTTTAGTCTAATATTAATAAACTTTATTAATTTTCAATATTCAATTCTTTATTCAATAATAATAAATATCAATAAAAATCTTAATTCAAAAAATATCTTGATCTTTTAAACGATCTAAAAAAGATATATGGTCATCAAAAGCCTTTGATAAGATTTGGTATGAAGTGTTTGTATACCATTGACTAGTTTGTCTTAATCTTTATGATTCTCTAATTTTTTCAATCATAATTTATATCCTTTTTTTGCAGGGCATTGTGAAATTTCATACAAAACTTCCTATACACAGAGAAATAAAATTCAAAACTTTTGTGCTAATTCTCAGAAATTTGTTCTGAAGATGGAACAAAGTATCAACAACCTGTCTGATGAAACAACCTACTATGTAGTCTGCAAAATTGTACGCTTTTAAAAATTTTTAAAAATAAAATAAATCAATTGGCATGGATTTTGCAGACTTCATTAGTAGGTGAAACAAAAGTTTTTTCATTTTCAGAATAAGTTTTTGACCATTAGAACAAAAGCAAATGTATTAGAAGTTTTATATAAAATTTTTCAATGCTTTTTTTTTGGTTTAGAATTGATAATTTGAAGTCTTCATTTGATCTATTTATATTTCAATATAATTATAATAAAATATAAATCAACAGGGATTTGAATTAATAAGAGTCATTGAACGCAATTTATTCATTATTTTAAGGTATCTATTAAAAGTAAAGTTTTTAAGTTTGTCGAAAAAATTCGCTGCAATGGTTTTTTCAGGGCTTAGCTTTAGAGCAGACAAGATTGACTAGATTGAACAAACAGATATTTTCGGGATTTTTATTTTTTAAGGCCAAAAATCAAATGCAAGCATAAAAATAATTAAAATTTTTTAGTCAATTTTTTTGAAGCTAATGAATGTAAATTTCATTATCAATATTTTTATCCTCTTTGAATGAAAATTTTATTAATCTCTCTTTCAAATAATTTGCAAATCTTGTGAAAATTATTAAAGTGAGTTTAAAATAAAATTTCAAATAAATTATTCTTACTGAATTCAAAAAAATTTTAACTTTTTACAGACAAAAAAAAAGCCTCTAGTTACACTTTTAATTTGCGTAATTAAAATTCACAAGGCATCTTATTCTTTAGCGATCAAATAATTTTAAAAGAAAAAAATTGTCTTTATTCAAAATATATGACTAAAAATAAAGAAATTGAATACTTTGTACCTATTTGACTAGAAAAGCTTTTGATTGTTTTTTAAGACTCAAATGAAATTTAATAATTTAGTCTAGTTGTGGATAAAAATTTTCCAGCTGTTTTACGTTCAAGAGTTTCAAACAAATACAATCAATTTATTTTCTTGGATTAATTACTATGCCTCAAAATAAAGGTAAAACCTTTTTTTTGTACTTAAAAATATAAAAAACTTTAATTTTTTTTTCTATTTTATTTTATAATAAATAGTTGTCCTCATATTTTTATTTGGTCAAAGCCATGGTGGTGAAGTTTGGAGCATAAAAATTAAAGCAAAGCAAAATATTTCAGAAATTAAAAAACAAATTGATTATTTTGAAAATTTTAGCATAAAATCAAAAAAAAGGTTTATTAAGTGAGAAAAAATAAAAAAAAGCTAAACATTTAGTTATGCTTCTATCAATATTCCTAAAATTCTTCTATTTTATTTAATTTTTTTCTTTTGTTTACGTTTACAAAAAAAAAATATGTTTAAATTTTAAATATATTTTTAAATTATTGGCAAAAATTGGTCTTTTATTTAATAAAATATATTTTGCAACAATTTTTTAATCCTAATTTCACCACCACTTTTCAGTCTAAAATTAAAAAATAATTAAGAACAAATATTGAATTTTTAATTAAGAAAAAAATTCAAATTCGTCAGACTCAACATGAATGTAGCAGATTTTTGAATATCAAAAAATTGGGTTACACGAAATTTTTATTTCAAAAAAACATGCTTGAATCAATAAGAAAATAAACTTGGACTTAAGAATTAAAAATACAATAAAAAAAAACAACAAAACAAGATCTCTTGGAATGTAAATAATCGCTTTTAAAAATCCTATGGGCATAAAATAAATATCATAAAAAATCTAATAGGGAAAGTCTAAAATGAGGAGAAAAAAAATTGGTCATTAGACATCAGTAGTTCCATCTCTGTTGAAATAACTCGAGCCCATTGAGTAATCAACTTCTCTAAACGATTGAGAAGGCGGTATCTGCAGCTGAAACGGAGTTGAAGTTGTTTCAACACGTTGGCTAAAACTGATTTGTTTGTTGGGATTAACTCGACCGCTTTGGTTAGAGGACGCGCTAGGTCTTTGCTCTCGGACTGCAGGCGTACGCGCACTAACCACGGTAACAGAACCAGCAGTCGAGACATTAGTGTTCGAGTTATCCATTTTAGGCTCTGAATCCAACCTTTGTTCTACAAAAAGCAACAAAAATTAAAAATCTCCTCAGATCAATGATCATAAAATACCTCTAGGCACATTTGGTGGTTTTCTGGGATTTCCAGGAAACTGAATCAATGGCTGATTTATATACTGATTTTTTTGCTCCAAATTCTTGGGCTCCTGCTTAAAATTATCAAATATTTGATTTTGATAAGCGTTTCCAGAGCCGGTATTCAAGTCAATATTGGGCAATTCTGGCTGATTGATCATCTCATTTATGCTTTTGAAATTTTCCACCCTGTAGCTCTTAGGACCATCAATGTCTTTGGTATTTATTTCAGAGATTATGTTTCTTAAATTTCCCATATCTGCCAAATTGGAGCCTTCGCTTTGTCTTTTGTCCTCTAGACGACCATTACTGTCTCTGGTCAAAGTATTCGTGGCACTTTCTCCATTATAATCTCTTTCAATTGTTGAATAGTCAATGCCTTAAACAAATAAACAATTTAAAAATAAACGCGAAAATTTTTTTTTAAATATTACTGGCTGTATCTCTTTCGCTTCGTTTACTCGACGCTTAAAATAAATTTAATTAAAATAAATTTAAAAAAATATTTTAAAAATCATTTTGAAAAATTAAATAATAATTTTGAAAATTTTAAATAATTATTTTTAAAAACTAAAATAATTATTTTGAAATATTTAAATAATTATTTTGAAAATTTTAAATAATTATGTTGAAAAAAAACTTAAATTGCTTTGAAATATTTAAATGATTATTTTGAAAAAAAACATAAATTGTTTTGAAATATTTAAATAATAATTTTTAAAATTTAAATAATAATTTTGAACATTTTTGATAATTATTTTGAACATTTTTAATAATTATTTTGAAAATTTTAAATAATTATTTTGATCATTTTTAATAATTTTTTTGAACATTCTTAATAATTATTTTGAAAAATTTAAATAATTATTTTGAAAAATATTTAAATAATTATTTAAAAAATTTAAATAATCATTTTGAAAAAAAGAAAATTAAACAATTTATTTGAAAATTTTCTTTTACATTTTTCCCTTCTGTTTCGTTTCCGTCTAATTTGAAGCAGAATGAGTCCAACAATGACAGCAATGGTTAGAAGAAGCGCAAATACTAGACCGACTACAAGTCCGGCGATCTCGCCACCGCTCAAAACTTGACCGCTATGGGCAGCATAGAGTCTTTCATCACTTACAACTACATAAAAATTGTCATCATCGCTGCCGAACAAGTCTGGCAAAGGCGGTATGGCAACCCATGATTTGCTCACATCTATCGGCTGGCCCATTGACATGGGCTGAAGAAAGAAGGCCATTTGATCGTACTGCATTTGCTGGCAAGTGCCAGTGCATGTGTAAAAGCCAGCGTCGGTCTCTTTGACATTGGTTATGGTCAAAAAGCCGGCTGATATTTGGTATTTTAAAGACGAATTCAGTCTTACCATTGGATGGGGGTAGTTTTTGAATGAATAGCTGGAATAGCAGACAAAATCGGAATTGCATGGAATTTGTATTGATTGTGCCAAATCAGCATAGATTACTTGAGGCATTGCGGACACGTACGTGACCAAGCTCAAGACAAGCACTAGAATGGGCTCGATTTTCATTTTACATAGATTGTCTAAATGAAAGATTACTTTAAGGTGATTGTCAATTGTATGAGTTTAATAAATAGAAACTTAATTATTTTAATTGTTGAAAATACATTTTATTTTCGTTCGGTAAAATATATGTCAAAAAATAAAATAAAATTTTCTACTCTAAATCAACATATTGACAAAAAAAATCGAAATTTGTGTCATTGGACTGCATTGGATTTTAGAAATATTTCAAATTTTTGCTCGGGTCTGGACACGAATTATCATAATTTAAATCACTATTTGCATTCGGTTTTACTAAACTTTTAAACTTTCATTGAATATATAGGTAAGCTAGTTCTAAAATTGTAAAGGTATATTCAACTATACAGACGAATGACCTGAGCAATGAAATTTTATCAACAAAGTGAGGCGGGATTTATGTGAATTATGAATTGGGTCAGAGAAAAAACATTAATAATTGATGTCTCGTTACCAAGAGGGTTCCCCGTCATCGAATCCGAATGGGAAAATTTACCGACCATAAAGCCACTCGACACGCTTAATGAGATATTGCTTTACTAAAACGCGGAGATCCTTATTTAATTTTTTTTTTACAAAAAATTAATCATAATTCCAAGAGATAAAAATTGTTGTTAAAATTATTTTATTTGACGCAAATAAATTAAGTACTCGAACTCAAAGTTCAAATTTTGGTTAAATAAAATTTATGAGATTGAAAAAATTTTAATTTTTTTTGACACACTTTCTAAATGGTTTTACTTTTTTAATTATTTTGTAAAATTGTTGACATTTACGGGATTTTTATTATTTTAGGGCCACTGATGGACATCTAATGTTTGCATAAAAAAATTAAGATTTTTTTAAATTAATTTTATTGAAGCTGAAGAATGTAAATATAAATTTCAACTTCAAAATTTGAGCTTCTTTTACTGAACTCTTTTAAAAATTATTTCAATAATTAATTTTTTGAAAATTTCTTTTTATTTTAGTTGTTTTTCACAAAAATATGAGAAATGTAAAAAAAAATTTGTCTCGTTTAAAAAAAAATACATCAGTCATTTGTCATGTAAACATGTATTTTCTTGTTTCTAATAGAAGAAAAAAAATGGATAAATTTCTTTTATTTGAGTCACTTTTTCGGAGTGAGTAATTTTATAATTGTATAATAGAAGAAACCCTTTGATGACTAAACTTTTTTTTATTTGAAAAAAAAACTTTCTTTTATAAAACCATAAAAAATTAAAATTATTGATTTTTTGACCATTTAAAAAAATTCAATAAAAAAAATTGAATTAAGTTTAAAAATTAATCTTCAATTTTTTTTTGTTTGACAGCTGAGTTCAAAATTTCTCGTTCATATCCACATATTTATTGTCAAAATGCTTTTGAAAACCAATCTAACAGAAAGACAGAAAAAACTTATCTTAACTCAAAAATTCAAATCCAAACTGTTAGTTTTAATCCGCACTTTAATTTTGTTAAAAGTGGAGTGATGGTTAATAGCGTAGCGAAAATCGTATTTTAATTTAAGAATTGGTCAAACTGCTGCAAATTTTTGAAAAACTTTTATTTTTTTGATATTAGTTTCTAAGAATGAATTTATACAAATAAAAAAATTGAAATAGACCCTATTTAAAATACTAAATTGATTAAATATAGTACAAAACTATAAAAAAAACTGTCTACTTTATTTTATAGAAAGTATGGTTCATAGCTGGTCTGTCGACCAAGATCAGTTAATTTGCTGTAAACCAACTAATTATTTGATACTAATTCCGAATCAAAAATTACTTTTGTTTATTTAACACAAGTAGATTTTAATTTAGTCCAAAATTAGACATTGTGAAATTTCATACAGAACTTACAATATAAAAAAGAATAAATATTAAAGTTTTTGTTCTAATGGTCCAAAATTTTTTTCTGTAAAATGAACAAAACTGCAAAAGTCTGCAAAAACTCTGCAAAATGCACGCCATTTAAAATTGTTAAAATTAATGATAAAATTCTTTTTTATAATAAAAAAAAAAGATTGATCTCGAAAAGACATTGAGCGAATCATCAACTAACGATAAAAGCTTTGAAAGCGTGAAAATTAAGTTATACAGCAATTACGATGAACAGTCAAAAATATTTAGAAATATGGATTTGCAAAAAACCAACAGCACCAAAAATGGAGCTGAATAAGATTTAATTTTTACTTTCAAAAAGATTTTTGGCAATTAAAAAGTAATTTTGTAGTAAAATAGCGCAAAGAGTAATTTTAGAAAAATAATGATTTCTGATGATAAAAAAAAAGTACAATTAATTTGCTGAGTTTTTTCATACTTTTGCTGTTGATGTAACAAAAACTTTAAGACTTTGTTACATCTACATAATAAGTTTTTGAACGTACAGATAAACAAATAAATAAATAAAATTAAACAAACTGAATTCAATAAAAGGATCAAGCTAGTTTTTTATTTCAGTTTATTTATAAATGGTCAGATTAAATCGGGGAGAATACTTTTTAATAGAGGATTCCAAATTATTAATAAATGAAAACCGACAAATACCTCACGAACCCGACATAGGCTTGTGGTGTCGCAACCACAAAAATAAACAAACTTTTTCCAGCTCAACAAACTACTACACAACACACACTATTTACAATATAAGAATCAGATATAAGACTATTTACAACTTTATTTACACATTATATTTACTACTAATTTATTTACAATTAAGCTATTTACATTCCATATTTACACTGGCCACAGAACGGCCGTTTTCCATTAACACTTTAGATTGAATAAAAGCTTAGAAAAACTGTTTCCTTTTTGATTCAAGAACTTAACAAGGCTCAATACCAAATTTAGATAAATTACCGATTGAAAGTCTAAACGGTACAATAACTCAAAAATAATTAATTCTGTAAATAAAAGCATCCCAAATCAGTTCGAAAAAATCAAGTCTTCCACGTTTAATAGTAGATCTAATTAAAGAACGAAGAAAAAATTAGAATAGTCTTTCAACCAACTTGTTGTGAAGTGATTAAAATAACTTAATATATCAATATCAGATTTGAAAATTAGTTTAAAAAAGTTTAGTATTAAAAAATTGGTTCAGTTTGTTAAAACGATGGGGGAAAATCCACTTTCAAGCAGACCTTGTTGGAAAAAAATTAATAAATTAGAAACAAAAAAAAGATTAAGAATTATTCCAAATTTAATCTTTATTAATTGAAAACTAAAATCAGGTAAAAAAAAAAGGAAAATTTTTCGGAGAATTTTTATCAAAAGTATTTGACCTTAACATAGATTTGAAAAACTCTGAAAAAGATAAGGAAATATTTTTTCTTAATTTAATTCAAATTTTATCTAGGAGAACAACGAGTGCATTCTTAATAAAACATAATGAATTAATTTTTTTTTAAATAATGCTGATAAATGACGCGTCAGGTATATGATCAGAGTCAGGACCTGATCATATTCGCAATTTAATGTAATAAAAAATTGCCTCGAAATTTATTAAAAAATATAATTTATCTTTTTTATCTTTTTAATTTTGAACAAAGTTGGATTCCCAAAGCATGGTAAACATTACTATGATACCTAAAAAGTCATCCAAGCACAGGATCTACCTAATTATAGATTTCATTTTTTTCTATATTTTATTTTAGCTGACTGTGGATGCTGTTTATAGAAGCTAATGGCGGAAATAGCTGGAATTCCACATACTGAACTATTTCTAACTTTTGTTAGGCTGCAATCGGGTTTTTAATTTGGTTCAAATTCAATACAATAGCTTCTATAACAGCATCCACGTCAAATAAGAGGTCAACTCCAGATATAAAAAAGAGGGGTAGAAAACTTAGGAGTAAGAATAAGAGGACAATTGAAAGAGAGGCAGTCATGAGTTCTAAATAAATTAACCAGTGTTAAATTAACCGATTAATTATTTTTTTTAGTATTCAATGAATTTAAATTTTTTTTAATCAAATTCCTAATTTTAAACCACAAATCCAAAATGTAATTTTTTCGAATAAAAATTTGAATTATACAGTAGTGATTTGATATAAGGATTCATGGTAAATTTGCATAATTTACACTTGGTTACGGTATTTGATTTTTTATTTTTTTGAACTGAAGGTACTTTAGCTCTGTACAGATCAATAATAATTAATTAACATGTTTCATTAATTTAAAAAAAAAAATATAAATCGAGTTTTTAAAAAAATGATGTAATCAATATGAATTAATATTTATTTGTATTTAAATTATCGAATATAATTAAGTATAATTTGATATTAAAAATCATAAAAAAAAATTGAAAAAACTTTAAATATTAATCAGACAATTCATTAGTAGTAATATGTGAGGATCAACAAGATAAAATCGCGTAAAATCAAAATCGAGACTCCATCAAAATTCTATTCCTTTTTTGAGCCTTGAATTTTAGGCAATAAGTGATTGTGTGTGCATTCTCTCCTGATTGACCACAAGCTGGACAGGTATACTTTTTCAACAATGGACAAGTAACTTTGCCTTCGATGTTCTTGATTGAGTGAGATTTATAGATGCGTTCAGGTTCTCCATTTGTTTTACAAAATGTGCAAATTATTCGCTTACTTGGATTCTTAAGCAAAATACGAGCACTTTTGGTAGTATATTTAGCTAAATCAAATTTGATCATTTCTGAAGGCCTCATTCTACATTGACCAATTCCAAAAAAATCTACTTGATTAGAAAAACTGTCTGAAGCTGTAGATGATGACAGAGTTGAATCAGCTGTTGAATTTGGTGACACTGAACATGAATTGGATGTTTTTCCTGGTTGATTTTCTCTTGTCACTATCGAGTCAACAAATTGTTGCAAACCTGATACCAAAAGAATGTTGCTATTGCTGATATATTCCATTGTTCAATTTATTTTATTTAAATTATTCAATTATTTGTTTTGAATGTTCAGTTATTCAAGAGAATAAATACTCGGTCAATTAATTAGAATAGATAACTATGTGTGAATTATTAGCACTCAATAGACTTGAAAATATAAAAGCGTACCTATGAGCACCGGAAAGTTAATGTTTTGTTTCTTTGGAAACAAAGTTCATTCCGAACATCCTTTAAAATTTTTTATCCTTAATGTTTTTTTGTAAATTCAAAAATCAAACATGAAATAATGGACTAAAAAAAATCTTGTGAATTATATGTGTGAGATATCAATTATAACTATCACAAAATTTTTAAACAAATAAACAATTAAATAAATAAAATTTTTAGATTTTTTTTTCTTTAATTATGTTTATTTGTTTAAATATAAATAAATTTTTTAGATTTTTTTTCTTTAATTTTATTTAAGTTAGTACAAGACATTTAATTGTTAAAAAAATAAATTAATTCAAAGATACAATTTTTAAATAAATAGATGTTACTTGGAAATTTATAAGTCAATAATTTTATGAAATTATATTGAAAAATTAATTTCAGCAATTTAATATTTTTTAAATTAAAAAATTTCTCTTGAATTATAAAGCGTGTTTATTGATTGAGAAGTTTTTGAAATTTTAGGGACATAGGAAAATTATTTTTGATTATTTGCTTAATCTTTGTTGTTAGATTGGGAATTTATGTGCCCAATAAAAAAAATATTACGCAATAAATGACCATGCTTGGTGAATTTCAAATACAGATTGAACAAAAATTCTTCATTTATTGATTTATTAAAATTAAATTTAATAAAAATTATTAGAAAAAATACTGCAACATAGTTCAGCAAACTTTGTTGCACCTTTTTTACCTAAAATAAAATGTTTGTTTTCTTTTTTTTTTAGTAATTCAAATCAATAATCTATTTAAATCTTATGGATTCTTATGATGTCATTTTTAACATTCGAAAAATTATTTTAGGTAAAAAAGGTGCAACAAAGTTTGTTGCAATATGTTACAGAATTTGTTCGAATATATTTTATTAATTTTAATTTAATAAAGAATGAAGATTTTTTGTTCAATTTGTATCTGAAATTTTAAATTTCAGATACAAATTGAACAAAAAATTATGTGACGAGTGTTGGTCATTGGTATTGTAATACAATACCAATGACCAACACTCGTCACATAATTTGTGGCCAAAATTGTTCACCTTTTTTAGATCTTAATCACATAAGCTAAAATTTTATCAAATAAAAAAAATTAATTGATCAACTAAATAAACTAGAAACCCATTTTATTTTAAACAATGTGGAAAATAAAATAGGTTTTGTTTTATAGTATGGAATTTATAAAATTTTAATTTAGTATCCGATGTTTTTTAGTTTCATTTGTAACAATTTTCTTATTTATTCCAAGTGAATAGATAACTTGAATGGTAAGACATATGATCAAATAGCCTTTTAACTTTAAAAATGTAATTTAAATCATTTAAATTATAATTTTAATAGTATTAAGAAATAAATTTAAAAAAATATAATATAAGCTCGGAATGATGAACATTTCAAAAGAGAAATAAAAAGTATCCGTTCAAAACGGAAATAAATTTTTGTTAATCTCTAATCGAACATAATAGTTTGCGTTTATTTTTTGTTACCAAAAAAGCTTTAAATTTTTGTGCAAATAATTTTCAGAGATGAATCTTCCCATTTAATATTAACCTTTATAATTAATAAAAAATCCCTCATTAAAAAAAAATCAAATAAATATAAAAGAATTAAAATAGTAAAATAAGCTATTGTAATACCTCATGTAACCCAGTCCCTGTCTCTCTCTCTTTATATATTTAAATAGTAATTTAGTTCAATTAAATCAATTAAAGAGAAAATCTTCTTTTTAATTCAGCTGTAGATGATGAAATTACTGAATCGTTTAACTTTCCGATTTTCCTCTTTTTTCAAATTTAAAATTTAAAGATTTTGAATAAGATATTTATAGATAAAAAATCTTCAGGATTTTCATAAAGGATATGGGGCAATTTGGAAAAAAATCCCAAACATGAATTTTTGAGTATTTTCTTGAAGATCTGGATGAGATTTATAGAAAAATTTAAAAATAAAGCTTATTTTTTCCAAAAGGATATTTAAATAAATTAATGTGATAGTTCAGGCATCCAATTTTAATAAAAATGGTATCAAAACACCATGGTCAATGCATTCCTCGTACTTTTAAATTGATTTAAATTAAGTCTCTTTTTATAATTATTTACTTTTAGTTTTCTTTAATTTTTCTATCGTTATATTCTAGTTTCTATCTTTCCAGAACTAAATTTAAAATTGTTCCCATTTTTAAGTATAAAGAAAAAAAAATATTAAATTAGTGGTAAAAGTTATTATCTTTATGGTATTTTTTAATAAATTTATGGAAAAAAATATCATCGCTCATCTAGAAACTCATCTCAAAATATCTCTGCATTATGAGATGAATGTTTAAACTCCTTTAATAATAAAAAAGAGGCACCGGTTTCGACTTGGTAATAATAGCGGTGTAGATGATCGATTCGATGAAGTAACCTCTGTGTCAGGTCGGAGCCGTTGCTCAAAAGGTACTGGAAAGGGAGATGAGCGCCTCCCCATTATCCTTTAGGATAGAAAGGGACATTATCTAGAAATTCACAAAAAATCTTTTTATGATAAAATAAAATGAAGAGGAAAAATGACAATAAATTGAATAACTTTTTTTTCTTAAAATTTTAAATTAGTTCCGTGAATGCAACATGGTTCATTATTCAAAGTTGCATCATGTATCAAGGTTTGCTAAATTCGAAAAATTTACCAGAAATTAGATTTCAATATTTATTTATTTTTTTGATAAAATTAACCTCCTTAGAAGGAGAAGTAGTATAAAAAAATTTAATAGTTTTTAGTAAAAACTAAATTTTTAGTAAAAATTAAGTAAGATTAAGATTTCAATATATTCGAGCGTAGTTCATTTTGCAGAAATTTTGCACGTCATTAGCAGACTTTGACAGTTGATGCAACTTTGAATAATGCACCATTTTGCATTGACGGAACTTATCTTAAATTTTTAGAAAAAAAGTTAATTAATTGTATATCATTCTTTTCTGTTTTATTTGTACTGAACTTAAAAAAAACAAAAAATATATCGATTGAGTTATTTTTAATTGAAATTTTACTTTTTATAATTTTTACGTAAAAATTTTTAATTGTACTTAAAACTACACAATACCTTTAAATAAAATCATCAATTTATTGAGTAAAAAAGAATATAAAAATCAAAATAAAATTAATTCATAGATCCATTTATTTGAGAAAAAAATATCTACATTTATTAGACATGAACATTTAATTTTTCCAAATTGCTGATTTCTCTTTGAATGCTACTCAGACTTTCATTGTACTCGCAATAATCAGTCAAATCTTCCTCCGAAGCCAACCGACTGACAGAGAGATTTTCTAGTGATATTGAATACATTTTTTGTCTGGAAACACTACTTTTATAGACTTCTTTCGTCAATTTTGAATTCTTTTGTTTTAATTTAACCAAAATACATGTTGACTGAGCAAAGTTTTTTGTAAAATTTTTGAGTGATCTTCGATTATTAGTTAAATCAGACTCGCATATTTCACTTTCAATATTTTTAGCCAAATAATTTAGGAAAGGATAATATTTGATTGATCCCGAATTTCTGATCATTTGATTTTGATTTTTACGAATTCGAACAGTACAACCACATTCCCCACTTAGAACTGAACCACTTTTAATTTTTTTAAGACGTCGTCGTTTTTTTATTTTAAGAATTTTTCTGCAGCAAAACCAAATTAGGCATTTTTTGAACAAAAATTTAAAAAACCATAAAAATATCAAAAAAGGAGCAAGGAGAAATAATAACAAAATACCAAATACATAGATGCTGTAATTTTCGAAATAGATCTGCACCCAGTTATTACTAAAATTATTTTTCATTGAATAAGTTGACGAATTAAGAAGACGATAAGATATTTTGGTGGCAAATTGATCGATGACAATCGGGTTAGATTTATTAGGAATATTTAATTTGTTCTGTGATGTCAAATAGCCATTTGAATAGAAAAAAATAGACAAAAAATGAAAACATTTAAAAAATAGATGCATTTTTAGAAGAGATAAAAATTATAGAAGCAAAATAAGCCTAATTAAATTTGGCTCCAATTTTTAATTTTTTTTTAAATAAAAAATGTTGAAGCGCCATTATTTGATTTTATTATTTATTTAATTAGAACATAATAAACTTAGAAATTAAAAATTAAATTAGAAGTAAACATGGTGTATTTTTTCGTCTTTTTATAAAAAAATTTCATACAATTTTGAAAAAGCATGAAAAATGAGGGTACGGGTAAAAAAAAATTTCAGTATTCATTTTTAAGTCAAAATTGTATTTTTTAACAAAATTTTATGAAAAACAGCAAAATTTGAGATTATTTTGGCATTTTTGGAGTTTACATAATTTAAAGTAAAAATTGGTAATTTAACTTTTATTAGCGAAAAATTTAGTTAATGTACCATTTTTTGCAATTCTTGTTCAACGTAAAAAAAAGTAAAATTACAATTTTTTACCTAAATTTACCATGAATCCTTATAAGTCCCATTAACAAATTGAATTATGATTTTTAGATAAAAAAGAAAAAAATTTAATAGACAATTAAATGTCTTTTTTACAAATAAGTAAAAAAATTTACTTGGTTATATACTTAAAAATAACTTAGATTGTTTAAAATACAAAATTCGATTAAGTAAAAATATTATTTTATCGAGTTAGTTCAGAATCGTTGCATTTAAAGAGCCATTCAATCAAAAAAACAAGAAACTTGAATAAAATGAAAAGTTTTAAAAATTAATCATAATTCTTTGGACAAATTTCATTGCCAAAAAATAGTATTAGTTAGACTAAAAATGAAAATAGAAAACTAAAACAATAATTCTTTAATTTAATTTAACTGGATTCCACTCTAAAAATATTTTTAAATTTAAATTAATATTTTTTTTTAATGGAAACTAATAAAATAAGCAAAGTAAAATTTATGATCAATTTTCAAAATTCCAAACTTTCTAAAATTTTTTTTCTCTACAATTAATTGAACTGTCGTCTTTAGAATTTTTTAAATTCGAAAAACCATATTTTTAAATTTAAAAAATAAGATTGGAAATTTGCGAATGATGGTTTTTTTAATTTCAAATACAGATTGAAAAAAAATTCTTTATTTTTTGATTTATAAATCAAATTTTTAAAAAATTCTTAGAAAAAATACTGCAATTGATTCTTTAATTTTTTGTCATTTTTTACATGATTAAAAATTATTCTAGCTAAAAAAGGTGCAACAAAGTATGTTGCAGTATTTTTTTCAATATTTTTTATTAACTTAATTTTAATTTATTAAAAAATAAAGAATTTTTTATTTATTTTGTCTGTGAAATTCACAATACCGCAAATGATGAAATTACGTATTTTGAATATTTTGAGCTTTTTGAAATTTGATCATAAATTTTACTTTGCTATAAAATTTGATTTTAATGAAAGTAAAAAAGGTGAATTTAATTTTAAAAAATCTAAAATCAATTGACTTCAATTTGAAAAAAAATCTTAAGTTTAGTGACTTGACTTTGACTTTGTTACTTACACACAAATTTGTTTATAAGTTATAACGTTTTCAACGAGAGAATGACAGGTGCAAAAAAAACATTTTTTCTCACAATTCTTGACAATTTTTCCTTCACATTAGCAGTAAATGGTATAAATTAATTCTTATTGAAATGGATTTTGTTTGACCGGATACATCTGTCGCAGAGTTTTAGATTAAAATATGCTTTTTTTGTAACTTACAAAAAATATTGAATATTACATTATATTATATATTGAATATATTTAATAACTCAGCCAAATGAAATCATTGAAAGAGAAAATAATCATAGAAAAATTATTTACTCTTATTAAGGCAATTTGAAGTTTATCAATTTTTAATTCTCAAAATGATCAAATCAAGTTTAAAATATTAAATAAATTATTATTTCTTAATATAACTAATGCAGAGATGCATTTTTTGATTTAACATTCAATAAAACTATTTTATGTGATTCTAATTGTGATGCTACTGGAATAGTTTATATAATAAAGTGTTTAAATGTATAGAATTTTACACCGGGGAATCGAAAAGATCAGCTAGAAAAAGAATTTTAGAACATTTATTCACAATAAATAAGTTTAGAAAAATATAAGAAAATCGTTCTGTAATTTTGACAAATGTTCCGAAGTCTCGATTCATTTCAATTTAGATGGTCACACTGATCAAGATTTTTCTTTTTCAATATTCAAATCAAATATTGATAATGATTCCATAAGAAAATCAACTGAAGCCGATTTAATTAATTTATTCATTAAATTTCAAATTCCAATTTTAAAAAAAAATCTATAAGTTGGATAAAATTAGAACATTAACCTTTTCTTAAATTCATTGTATAATTGTAAATTAAATTTAGTTAATATTTCAAATAATGAAAAAATTTTATAATTTTATAATTTTTATTCTTATTTTCAAAAATGAATGAATAATTTTTTTTTCATATAATAAGTTTTTTCTAAAAATTCAAAAAAAAATTTTCTTTTTTCCTTTTTTTCATAATTAATAAATTGTTAAAAAACTTTAATTCTCGGTCATCTAGATCCTGAAGAAGGCCTATCGGTCGAAACGCGTCGTTTTCTACAAAATTGTTTTTTTATTAATAAATTTTAAAATAAAATTTAAATTGTTTTATTCGAATTAACTAAATTCCACTCTAAAAATATTTTTAAATTTAAAATTAATTTTTTTTCATTTAAAAAAATAAAACATTTTATTAAAAAAAGTAATATAAATGATTTAATTTTAAAAATCTTAAACCAATTGACTTAAATCTGAAAAAAAAAATATACTTCTATTCTTTTTATCTAAATTTGATGTCTATTTTCTAAAGAACTAGTCAAGTACATTTAATGATTATAAATCAAGCTTATTTAAAAATTAAAAAAAGAATAAAGCTCATATATTAATAATAGTTAGAATAATTTGTCAAAATTAATTCAAATTGCAGTTTTGAGAAAGAAATACTATTTCTAAAAGCTAGTTTTTGCTCGTATATTATATCACTTTATAAAATTTAAACTAATTTATATTTATTGAAAGCAGAAATTGCGCCATGCTGTCAGAATTTAAAAATTTTATATTTTAAATTATTTTATTTGATTTTATATTTTAAATTTTTGAAAGTCAGCTTGTGAAAGAAATTATTTGTTTTTGTTTTCAAGATATTCAGGATAAGAAAAATGCTGAATCACTTTTGATTTTTGTGAAGGTTCACTAATCTTTATTAAAAAGGTTATATAAATAAATATAAAAATTAAGCTTAGGGCAAATTTAATTTTTGTTTTCTTAAAATGATTTAAAAAATGTTCAAAGCGCCAAGAAATCGGCATATTGGTTTGATCGTTAAAGGACAATATTTTATGATAAAATTAGAATACATATTTTTCAATTTTAATTATTCATTGAAGCACAGAATATAATCTTAGAATTTTGTTTATCTAAAATTTGAGATGATTCTATGATTTCATTTTCTTCTCTTTATCTTATCCAAATTAATTGATTAAATAATTTATGATCTTTAATATAGATATACAAATAAATTTTTTATACTTTCATTATTAAGTGTTTATTTTTTTGATAAAAGCATTAAAAGGTTCAATTTTATCTAAATTTTATTCAGATCATTGATTCCTTTATTCAACTCATCATTGTGATGAAATCATGCAATTTAATAATTTTTATTGAATAATTATAAATTTTCAAACATGAGGTCTGAAAAGAGGGCTCTTTGCCGCTCGTAACTGCCCCGGAGTCTTACTCCAAAATAATTTTTCAAATAAAAATAAATAAATTGGTTCAATTATTTAAAAATTATGGAGCAAGTTGTCTTACTAAGAAGTTATTTGTTAATTTTCAATATCATTTAAGTTTCAAATATTAAATTTTATCCTTCAAATCAGAGTTCAATTATAAAATTTATTGAATAAATTTTTGATTTTTATTAACTTTTTGTTCAACAATATTATTATTCGACTGATAAAAAGCAATAAGCTACCATTTTAGCTGCGCAATATTTTGTCTAAATTATTTTTTTTAATTCATTTATTTAATCTTTTTTGTCTTACTTTATTTTATTTTTTTTTTACATCGCCTACAAGGCGTTCATTGAAATAATAATAATAATAATAATAATAAGCAATAATTGTTTTTACTTTATTTTCTCTAAAAATTTCAATAAAAAAATTAAATTTACAAACTCAACGCATAAAAATAAGGCTTGATTCAATTTGTTAAATGAAGAAAAGAAGAAAATTGATAATAAAAATTATATGGTAAATGTCAAATTTTTTTTTCTAAATTTATTAACCTCCCAAAAAAATTAAAATTTAAAAATTCCTAATGAATAACTGGAGTCTAAGAAATATTGCTAGAAAAATAGTTGAATTTGTTTGATCTCAAAAACAGACGGCTCTTAATCACAACTTATGCTCTAAAACACTTATATAAAAACACTGTTTTTATCGTTAATTGTTTTTATTCAAGTTTAAAAAACTTAAATATTTTTGAAAGCAATCTAAAAATGTATGAATTTGTAATAATAAACAACGCATTTTTTAAATGGCCACTTCAGTTATCAAACAAATTTAGATAAGAATTCTTATTTTAGAATCGATTATTAGTAATCTAAATTTTTTTTTTTTTTAAATTCATCAATTTCCTGAAATTAATTTAATATCTTGAATTAGATAAAGTAATATAATAAAATCAAATTAAACAATTATGAATATAAAAATTAGATTTTAATTGGATGCCATCTTATTAAAATCTAATTTTTATATTCGTTATATATTTTTATATTCGTTATATATGTTTTTAAAATTATTCATTAAAAAAAATAATAAAAATCTTGTTTTTATCTCATTTTATGATTTAATTAAAATACCAAATAAAAATGAAACTACTTTTCTCTAAAATATTTAATCAATTTAATCTCAAAACTAAATTTTACTTGATCTTAATAATTTTAAATTATCAGAAGAGGTGGCTAGGGCAAAACTGTTAAATGTTTTTAAATCGAAATTGGATGCATCGATTGAGGAAATTTATTCTATTTTGATTTTCATTTAAAGCATGCTTTTACTAGCTAATATCTGCACATGTACAAGAACGATAGAAACTTTTTTTCTATTCATGATACTTTTTTTTTCTTATAATTTTATTTAAGATCTTTTTTTCATCATCATAAGCAGACTTGTATAAAAGTCAGGAAAAAAATCTGAATTAGTCAAAAACAAGTCAAATTGTGACTTGTTTTTGACATGAAATTTTTTTTTAAATAAATGACAAGTCTTGACTTGTTTCCAAATTTAAAAAATTAAATAAGTCAAGATTTTGACTTATTTTAAGAATAGAATTAAAAAATATAAAAAATTATTAGTCTTAAATTTTTTTATTCAGGAAAAAATAAAATTATTAGTCTAAATTTCTTTTTCAATGTAAAAAATGAAACCAAATTTCTTAAACAATTCACATTATTGTTATATTCTTTTTTAGTGAATTTTTAGATAAAAAACGAAAATATATTTATGCTTAAAAAAATTTTAGAAATAAATAAAACACAAGAATCTTCAAGATATAAAAAAAATTTTGACTTGTAATTTTTAAATTTTTGAAACAAGTTCTGACTCGAACTTGACTTTTATACAAGTCTGATCATAAACAAGATAAAATTTATAAAGATTTAGTCAGCGTTTAGAAAGTGAAAAAATCTAAATTTTTGATCTTCATCATTTAAATAAAATAATTTAAATGATATTTGATTAATTCAAACAAAAAAAATTTACACTTTTACTTACTTATTTACAAGCTTACCTAATTTCTTAATCAATTCTATCAAGTGATGAAAGATTTTATTTTATTAGATTTAAAAATAATTTGAGATAGACTCCCACACAGTTAGAATTGGAACTTGGTCCTCTTAAAAATTAAAGATTTAATTTTAGAATTTTTTTAAGTTAAGTTTAATTTTTTGATTATTATGATTATTTTAATAAAAATAATATATATTTTTTATATCATTAAATATTTAAGTAGTTTTTCAATAAAAAAAAATAAAAATAATTTTAATAATTTTTTTTATTATCTTTTATTTAATTATTTGTCATTTGTGGTGGGTTAAAAAAAAACTAGAGAAAAATTATCTTTTGGAAAAAACGATTTATCCGTTAGCTTTTATCTGGCTTTAATCTTTTAGTTCAAAAATTCAAGTGAACTATTATATTTCCGTTTAATTTTAATTTTTTATCTATTTTTGTTCTTTCAGAAGTCAGAAGAAGAAAAATTTACTCCTATTTACCAATTAACATGGATTAAAATTTGAACTGATTTAAAAAAAAAACTTGAGAAGATTTTTACAGATCTAGATGTCTCAAAGAAAAAAAAAAATTCATATTAAAGCTATTAATTTTTTTTAATTCAAAAAAAATGTACGGTGAAAATTTATTTCTAATTCCAACATGATAAAAATTAAAGATTGAATAAAATTATTTAAATTTATTATTTTACTTAAAGCTTGGAATTTTTAATAAATTCATGATACGAATTTTGAAAACTGATCTTATTAAAAAAAATATGCCGTGTTTCAAACATTTTTTAATTAATTAATGCTTTTTTTAAAGATAAAATAAAATGGATTTTTGATTTAATGAGAAATCTTTTAAAAAAATTGAAATAGAAAAATGCCATTGTGAAATAATGAGACACATGATTACAAAATCACCGATGAATTAAATATAAGCTCCAAGACCAAGGACAAAAGGCTGTTAATTTATTTTGAAGTAAGAGAAAATAAAATGAATGTTTGAAAATAAAATAAAGTCTTTATACTGAATGGCAATCGGAAATTAAATTTTACTACTTTTTTTTTCTTGGTTGCTAATTAAATAAAGCAAAAATGTATCTAACCAATGAATATATTTATAAAAACTAATAATAAACAAAAAAATGCACAAAATTTCACATTGGCTTAGAAAAAATAAAATTATAATCTTCATTTCAATCGATAAATAATTTCTTTTAATTTGGGATTACTTTTTTAAATAACATTTAATTAACTTAGCAGAATTAATCGATAGTTCTTAAAATAACGATATTAATTTTTTCATTCTATGTGCATGTATGCAATGCGCACATAGACGAATTTACTTTTTTCACGTAAATTAACAGGTATTTTACCAAAATTTTTTTGTTTCTTTTTATTTAATTAAAAAATTAAACAAAAATTATTTTTTGTTAAAAATTTAAAATTTTTCAAACAGCAGGGTTTAAACTATTGTTTCTAAATAATTTTTGAATCAGATCCAGTCTCATTTTAACTATTAAAGCTATTTTTTAAGTAATTTATGTTTTATCTCTTTTTGGCTATTACAGTTAATCTTTTTTTTTTCTTTCATTAAATAAGCTGAATTTGTAGAATTAATTTCATGTTTTTTCTACCTTACCAATTTAATTAATTAACCAATGTTGCGCTCATAGAATCAAAAAAGACCTTCAGATCATCCAGAACAAAATACTCAGGATTATGAATTTTTTTCCCACTTAAAACTAGTAAAGACACAATCCACAAGTCTTTAAAAATCGAAAAAATCGATTATAGAGCAAATGCCCTTTTTATTAAATTTTTATTAAATTAAATTTTTAAAATCAAGATGTGATCATGAATTAATTTCCAATGAAATAATTGATTTTACTGCAAACCAAGAGACACCGAACCACGTCATATTTCAAACTCCTATAGATACTTTATTTTAAACAACTTCAAAATATGATGTGAAATTACTAAATTGTATATTTTTTTTGTATCTATTTTAATTCAATAAATTTTCCTAACAGGAGGGCCTGAAAAGAGGGCTAAAGCCGCTCGGAACTGCCCTGGATTTCACATCCAAATTATTTATTTAAATAAAAAATAAAATTAACCTATTATTATTTATTTTAATGAAAGATTAAAAGTAAAAATAAGACAAAAATGTAATTAACTCATTATCTCTGTCATTTTCAGGGCGGATTCCCTTGAGCTTTCAAATAAATCGGGGCTCATCTTTTCATCTTTTTTTTTAATTCATTTTTTGCAGCTAAGTCTAAGAAAAGTTTATTTCTATATAATTTTTTTGAGCGTTTCTTCTTCATTTATTTCCCTTTATTACAAAAAAAGTCAAGTTTTAAAATTTCAGCCAAGGTGCTGCTGGCCAGAATTTCAAATAAACAGTGAACATGAATAGAATTTTATTTAATTGAAAAAATTTCTTTTTTTAATTAATATGATAATTTAAAAAAAATCACCCTAGGCCCAACACAAACAAAAAAACAATGAGATGCCAATTGAATCGCTAATAAGCTAATCCATTTCCTTGTGTTTTTGTGAAATAATTAAACATTCAAAAGGTAGAAGCACAACCAGCAGTCTATTCATATTCAAATTAGATTATCGGCTGTGAGCAGCAACGAGTCACGGTCGTGCTCTATGAATCGCTGGCCCCGTGCTCGAACATCTTTCGGTAATTAACAAGCTGCAACTTTATCTATGCCCGAATATCTAAATTTTATCTCATCAAATATTTGCCATGATAATAACAAGACTACCTTAAAGATAACAAAAATTCAGGCTAAGCACATAACTGTTCTTTCTTTCTCTCTCTCTCTCTCCAACCAACTCAAAATGTCATTTTTGTGGCAATAATTTTCGTTCAAGTGCTTTAGATCAAAGATAAGATATAATGTCCAAATTACTTATCATCTCTTTGTAATTTATCGCCTCCAAATAGTTTAGATAACCAACTCGATTGTGATAAATTCACGTTTAATCTAAATGATCACTGATTTTTGGAGAAAAAAAAGTCAATTTTTTTTTTCTTTCTCTCTCTTTCTCTATCAAAGTTTAGAACGGGACCGCACGCTTAGTCGGTCCGCATTCAGAATTGCACAATTCTCCACAGAGCCACTTTTACGAATGGCCAAGCTTCAAACAAACATAAATAAAATGCTCCAACAACAACAACAACACAAACCAAAAAAACCAATAAACTTCATCTCTGATCAATCTTTTTTTCTAATTGGCTCATTAGGACAATAAAATTTGCTAAATTTTTTTCAATCCAGAAATTTATGGCCAACAAAAAAAAAACGAAAAAAAAGTGCATAAAAGACAATTTTGTTCGAGTACTTAAAATATTTAATAAAATAATACCTTTTAATAACTGTTACTTAATTGCATTTTCGTCTTAGATGACACACTTGAAATCCACTTGTTAATATTTAATATTTTTTTCTTTCTCTCTCTCTCTCTGATAAACTAGAACGTCTTAACGAGAGTGCTCTCAATTAGATTTTTTAATTAATTTCAGAATGGAAATGACAGAAAATTTTCGCGTTCAAAACAGCTATTTTGTGCCATCGTCGCCCTTTTCGGCAAGTACCACGTCATCGTCGTCGAGCCAAATGGCATCATGTAGAGCAAAGAGCGAGCACGAGCCGTTCGAGCCGTACCCAGTGGCCGACTCGTTCAGCGTCGAGAACATTCTGGCTACGAGTCATCAGACGCAAGCAGCGGCGTACGCCAGCTACTACGCGCCGCCACTCGACTCCAGCTACCACAGCTACTTGAGTCCGATGCTGCACGAGTCCCAGAGCCTCCAGCACTTTGGCTACGAGCCGGCCCGCAGACCGGTCGCATCCAACTTCGAGCAGAGCTGTGACATGGCCAGAAATGAGAGCGAGAGCGAGCCCGATGAGGCCGCGGCCCACGCCGAGCCCAAGTGTGACATGATGAGCAGCAAAAAGCGCAAGAGGCGCATTTTGTTCACCAAACAACAGACTTTGGAGCTGGAGAAGCGCTTCAGGCTGCAGAAGTATTTGAGCGCGCCGGAACGCGAGAACATGGCTCGCAGTCTTGGCCTGAGCGCCACCCAAGTAAAAATATGGTTTCAGAATCATAGATACAAAATGAAAAAGACTAGTCAGGAGAGCGATGAGATCAAGAGAAAAAGCGAGGCGAAAGAGGTGACGGACGAGGACAGCTCGAACTCGGCCTATCAGTCCGAGGACAAACAGTATGTGCACGGAGCGCCCGAGCCCTACAAGTACAATCAAATGAGTTTTGTGTACAATCAGCCGTACCACGAGTCCTACAAGGATTGCTATGGCTATGGAACTTTTTACTATGAACAAGAAGTCGCCTATCAGTCTCGCTACTTTTGTTCGGAGAATGTTTTTTATGCAGATAGTAGCAATAGTCAATACTACCCGGTTAGTATGGGCGTTAGAGCTAATCAAATGGACAGGTAAGTGATGGTCGAAATGTGGCAGCAAATGCATGTATATTATACGAATGTTTGATTTGGAGAATCTGAAATAAATTTAGGATTTTTATGTAACTAATAGTTTGTTTTTTTTTATTTATTAAAATTTTGACCGATTAAAATTGATTGTTGTTGTGAAAAAAAAAAATTAATTTTTTTCCAAATAAAAATATTTCATTAAATTTGTTTTTTTGTTTAAGAAGATTGAAAAGTAAAATTTTCTCGTTAATTTTTTAGATATTGTGAAATTTAAATACAAATTGAACAAAAATTCTTAATTTTTTGATAAATTACAATTAAAATTTTTTAAATAGTAGTAAAAAAATACTGCAACATACTTTATTGCATTTTTTTTTTACCAAAAAATTTTTTTCTGATGTAAACAAAACAAAAAATAAAAAAAAAACAATAAGATTTAAATTGACTATTGATTTGATTTACAAAAAAAGGGAGTTTAAAAATTTTAAGTAAAAAAGGTGTAACAAAGTATGTTGTACTTTGTGGTTGTATTTTATTGAATATTTTTTATTGACTTTAATTTTAATTTATCAAAAAATTTCGAGTTTTTGTTCAATTTGTATTTGAAATTCATTATTATCTCAAAATAAAATTAATCATATTATTATTATTATTACTAGTAGTAGTAATATAATTAGTGATGCTGGTTATTTGCTGTTTATTTTGTTCCCTATTTACTTCATTTGGAGCATACTTTTGATTTCCATTCAAGTTGATCTTTTGTCTTTATTCAAGTTATTCAAGTTTTTCTGTATTGAGAAGATCGAATTGAGACAGACTTCTCAACCCATTATTAATTTAAGACTTTTAAATAAACTATTAAGAAAATATGAAATTTTCGAGTATAATTTAATCTATACCATATTAATAATATGATTTAAATTTACTAAAAATGAACATGAACATTTATAACTAGAAATAAAGATTATTTTATTAAAAATTTTTTACCTAAAAAAAATTTTCGAATAAAAAGTAAATTTGTTACGATGCGTTTCGACCAAATGGCCTTCTTAAGGCATTGTGAATTTTGGTACAAAAACAAATACAAAATATAAAAAATTCCAAAGCTTAGGTTCTGAAGGAGCAAAAAATGTTCTGTAAATTGTAGCGACTGATAAATCCTTTGTACCACCAATATACTGATTCTGCAAAACTCTGCAATATATCTGCAAAATTCAGAATTTTGTGAATTTTAGTTCAAAATCAGAAACAAAATATAAAATACACCAGAGATTTAATTTGGACAAACGAAAAAAATATTCTGTAAATTATAGCAACTGGTACATCCTCTGTACCATCACTTAATGTAAAAGTAATAATCCCAAATTAACAATCTTACCAAATATTTAAACCCCTGTTTTAGCAACCTTAAGTATAGAATTTTAAACTTTTGTTATGTTTTAAATGTGTCTTGAAAATATTTTTTTTATTAATTTTGAAAAAAAAAATTCGAGAAAAATATTTTGAAAATTTTTAAAATTTTTAAAAACTTTTAAATTGATTATATTATTCCTAAATCAAAAAAATTTAATTTTTTTTCAATTTTTTATCAAAAGCCCTTATGGCAAACTAAGGCTACTAGATTTTGCTGCGCACAAACCTACATACGAATAGTAAAACTTCTTTGCCAGACAGAATTCAGAGTAAACATCAAAGATTCAAATCAACTAACACCTCTTCACTATGCTTGTCGCTCAAATAGCCATGTAAAATCCCTATTCAAATTTCTGTTTTATTTATCAAACTATAATTTATCTAAATAAGAGAGCTGAAGATATTCTGCATCATATAAGCTCGTCGACCGAGTCCGATCAAATAAAAAAGCCCAAAAAAATGCGTACATCCTATCCTAAGCTCGATGACTCGGACCCGGAGCAAAAAAAAGAGAAAAAAATCAGAATTTTTTTTAATATATTCAAAAAATTAATTTATCAAAATAAAAATATAAAAATTATGTGATTAAATTTGTAAATTTCTTAAAGATTTTACCAAAAAGTAATGTTTTAGTAAATAAAAAAAATCTCTAATTGCTTTAAAATAATTTAGTTAAAAATATTGAATGTGAAAATAAATTTGATTTGCAATAGTTTTTCGTAAATTGTTTTAAAAATATTTTGAAAAATAATTAGGAAAAAAATCGTAAATATTTCGAAGATCTTAAACAAATAATTTTACGAAAAAAACGAGTACTAAGAAAGCGTAAGTTTTTCGTAGATTTCGAATAAATAATTTTTCGAAAAAAAAAATCTGCAAAAAAATCGTAAAATTTACGAAAAAAAAATTTCTTTACGAAAATTCTCGAAAATTTTCGATAATGTATTTTACTGGGCATGACAGCCCAAATTATTGATTTTATCAATTCGAGCTCTATAGAATCCACACTCGGCTCAATTACCAGTAGAATGAAAGCAAACAACCAACTTTCCTACTCTCCGGTTCTCCTTCTGCACAATTTAAATTTTAAACTAGACTTTGCCAAAGACTCTTCGATGCTTTTCAACTGAACTTGATGCTACTCTTCATCATTATGTGCCCAGAAATGCGTGGCGCCAGTTCGCTTCAGTCTTTTCAATTCGACCAAACGCTCCTTCTCCTTCTGTTCTTTGAGCATCAAGTCGACCTTCTTTATCTCGTCAATCTCTGTCCTTGTGAGCTTGGACGGCGTGTACTTCGAATACAAATGTTGGCTGTTCAAATTTCCGACCGAGCCAAACATGGGCTTGCTAGAAGTGACCTTAACGAATAAATTTAAAGTTTTTAAAAAAAAGAAAAGTTGACTAGAAGATATTTAAGTTGTATAATACAAATTATTGTCCATGAATGTTAGTGCAAAAAAAAATTTAAAATATTTCTTTTAGATCTTTGTTTCAAACAAAAACATTCGCTAAAAATTCAAAAGTAAAATAATCAGACAGTCTCAAACTTCAAACCAGTAAGTACTTTTTTGTTTAATATTTAAAGCCCTATTCAGCTTGTTTTTGTTGCTTTGTTTTTATTCTGCGATCAAACTAAGATTAAATTTTTCACTAAAAATATTCAAAAAATGAAAAAAACTTATTGTCTAAAAAAGAGCCATTTGAATCTTAAATTTAGCATGAATTGATTCTATGTATCAAATTTTTTACAAAAATCATTTTAAATAGTGAATGTTGGAAAAATTTTAAAAAATTGTGCTAATATTATTCTTAACATTTATGAATGTTATACCATTGGCCGAGTTAACAGTTCTATTTAAATATGTAAAAATTAGCCAAGCCACCTTAAAATAAAAATTAAAAAAATAAATATTTTTTCAAAAATATGGTTTAATTTTTGGTGTTTGAATTACAAAATGTATCCAATGTTGCATTTACATTGAAAAAGCGCAATGTTACAAATATTTTTTTCAGTTTCAAATAAAAAAATAATTTTAAGTTAATTTTACAAGCATTTTCTTGTTTGAAATAAAACTTTTTAGTGAAATAGAATGAGTTTAATTAATGCACAAATTCAAATTGAAAATAATTTAATTCAAATCGAAAAAAATTTAATTCAAATCAACTCAAAAACCAGAATGAATAGAAAAAAATACGAATTGGAAAAAAGCATCCGCAATGGCGAATAAAGTCAGTCGACAATGTTTTTCTTTTCAGCCGAAAAAGAATTCCGGTTGTTCTCAGACTTTTCGTCGTGTGAGGCAATACACCAGAAGTTCGAATGCCTCCAATAAGACCTAATGCTGGAGCAGAGACGCTCGTCAACGTCTGAGGGCCAGTCGCTGGCCAAATTGATCATGCTCACCGAAATAAACAAGACTTAATTCGACAAGTGCACCTACTCGGGCATACACAAGGAGACACAGGCGTCCAGCTCCGAGTCGAATCGGGGCAAAAACCGGACAGCCGAAGAAGCGCAGCCGCTCGACGACAAAAGCACCCAAGTAAAAAGAGCAAAAAAACGGCCAAAAAAAAGAAAAAGACCAAGGGAGCCAAGCCAAAAGAGGAGGACCCCGACCATCAGTACAACCCATCCAAAAAGGCCAAATTGGACGAGAAAAAAAAGAGCTAGCTCAAGTCGCACAGC
The DNA here is from genome assembly GCA_025491095.1 of Brachionus asplanchnoidis. NCBI lineage: Eukaryota > Metazoa > Rotifera > Eurotatoria > Ploima > Brachionidae > Brachionus > Brachionus asplanchnoidis. Next base: position 3,035,619 of record JAILYF010000008.1, on the reverse strand, counting down.
CTCGTCCGCCTGAAAAAACTGGTGCCTAAAGCTCCCATGACCAATTGTCTAAGCAGTCGAATCCAAGTCCATTCTTCGGTGAGAAAAACCGTCAAATCCGCTGACGAGGCGAGCTGCGGCCGCGGCCAAGTCCAGCTAAGACGGCCATTTCAAGAAAATGGTGTGTCAAATCGAGCAAAAAATTCTTCCCACTCCGAAGACCCAGCACAAAATGCTGCCTCCTGCGTGCATCCAAAAGACCTTCGGCAAACTTAGAGCTTTGCGCTCATCGATTGACAAGCGCAAGAGCGCCGTGTCGCTGGCCAAGTTGGTCGCCAAGCGAAAGTGAGAGAAGAAAGTGAAGAGCGTGTCGGCAAATATTGCCGAAAAAATGATTGAAAAAAGCGAGCATCGAAAAAAGTTGCTGCTGAACTCGAGCGTTCTGTCGCAGTACAGGCCAGTGAACTTGAAGTCGGCGGTGTCCACATCCGCCATTAAGGCCACTTTTAGCAAGATCATGTTTGGCTCGGTCGCAAATTTGAACAGCCAACATTTGTATTCGAAGTACACGCCGTCCAAGCTCACAAGGACAAATTTTGACGAGAAAAAGAAGGTCGACTTGATGCTCAAAGAACAGAAGGAGAAGGAGCGTTTGGTCGAATTGAAAAGGCTGAGTTTAAATATTATTAAATCTTTTTTTGGGCTGACTGCATCACCAACTGCTTGGGCGCAACACTTGAATTGTTAAATCTTTTAATTCTATCATTTTCTAAACCCTGTTTTTCTTTGAGTTCCATCTCTTTGGTCTTGAGTTCGGAGTCTTCCTTGTGCTTTTGCTTGGCCTCGTTGACTTTTTTGAACTTTTCGTCGCGTTCCCTCTTAGCTTCATTCAGCTTCTCTCGCTTTAGTCTTTCCAATTCGGCCAAACGCTCCTTCTCCTTCTGTTCTTCGACCTTCTTTTTCTCGTCAATCTTTGTCCTTGTGAGCTTGGACGGCGTGTACTTCGAATACAAATGTTGGCTGTTCAAATTTGCGACCGAGCCAAACATGATCTTGCTAAAAGTGGCCTTAATGGCGGATGTGGACACCGCCGACTTCAAGTTCACTGGCCTGTACTGCGACAGAACGCTCGAGTTCAGCAGCAACTTTTTTCTATGCTCGCTTTTTTCAATCATTTTTTCGGCAATATTTGCCAACACGCTCTTCGGCTCGGTCAGGCTGGCGGGAATTTTTTCCAGCACCTACTGAAAATTCTAACTCATCATGTCACTTTCCAGACGCTTTTCCTGCTCGGTTTAAGCATTGAGTGAAATGCGATTACTGCTCTGGCCGGTCAGCACCAGCTTCGAGTTTTTCACATTGCCTTTCACATCACCCTTCAATGCGCTAAGAAACGCTTTCACTTGCTTGTCTCACTTATACTTGGCGACCAACTTGGCCAGCGACACGGCGCTCTTGCGCTTGTCAATCGATGAGCGCAAATCTCTAAGTTTGCCCAAGGTTTTTTGGATGGACGCAGGAGGCAGCATTTTGTGCTGGGTCTTCGGAGTGGGAAGAATTTTTTGCTCGATGTGACTCGCCATTTTTTTGACATGGCCGTCTTGGCTGTATTACTGAAAATTTTTAATTTCAAATAGGCAGATTAGATTATATTCAAAAATTTTAATTTCAAAAGTTGTTTATAAATTTGTCAGACTGGAAATTACGGGATTTTTTTTTTAAACCTTCAAATTATTTAACTTAAATTCGAATATTTTTGTTTTCTTTTAATTTCAATTAAATATCTTGCAATTATATTTCTTTATTTTTCTAAGTGCTTACTAATCTATGAAAATTTTATTTTCACTTTTCTGAGTGGCTGTCTTCTCCTTGGAAAATAATTAATGCAAGGGGTCTTCCAATGTCTTCTTCGTTTCTTATTTTGTGTAGGCAGATATTTATTGTTAGATCCTGAAGAATAACTGTCCTGCTCTTAGAGATTGAAGACTGATCGACCTTAGCCTTCAGATTATATCGAAGTTTATGTCACTATACTATATACATTATTTGTACTATTTTAAAGCTTTTTTTAATATTTATAAACCATATTTATTTCTAAAAATGAACTTTTAATTTTTTTACTTTTTCTAGAATAAATTTGTGTAAAGAAACATGATTAGTCTTTTGTACTATACCCGTGTAGAAAATTACGCCATATTCAACGCGTAATTACGCTTATAAAAATAGTATCGCGTAATTATATTTGACTTAATAAAATTGTAAAATCTCGGGATTTATAATTAAAAGATTAATTTTAATAAACCAATTTTAATGTTCTCAAATTATTTTAATGTTAAAGCTTATAAAGTGGTTAAATAATAGCGTCATATTAGTAGAAATGGAAAGCAGAATTTGCTAGGCATAACATATGCCCCTATCCTGGAAAAGAATGGCCCCACATTCTGGGAAAATTTCTAAACAAAAGATTAACAAAACAAAATAACAAAAATTATTTTTTCTCTCATGAGTACAAAATTTGAATGATTTCCTCAAAATCGATAGGCGCATTAGTAGTTTAGCATTCTGGAATTTTCACAATCGACTGGAATTGATTAAAGTATTCTGAAGTCTGCACTATCGACAAAAATTCTCTTTCAGTGTAATTTAAGTTTTGAGACTTTTTTAATCCTTTGCAGAAATCAGCCGCCTTGCTTAACTTATCATATTGTTCTAGGGATAAAACTGTTCCGATTCCGGTATTACACGCGTCCGCGTCTATTCGAAATGGTTGGCTAAGGTCTTGAAAAATAAGAAATGAGTCTAACGTCAGGATTAAGCGAAGGGTCTTAAATGATTGTTCGCATTTCTCATTCAATTTCAATGTGCCACCTCTTTTGCAGCCTTCTCCGCTTGTAAGAAAATGCTGGCCTTGGCTTGATTCAGTCCCCCCGAGATCTAAGGAAGGGTTGGTCGAAGGAGAAGAGACTTTTGTTATTTGGGAAATTCGGAGAACTTGATCAGCCTGGTTTGCTGGAATACAAGGTTGATGACTAATTTTTTCCTCCAGGTCTGATTTGCTGGTCTAATTACTCGAGAAGAATCGAACCCTCTTTGGCTTTAACGGGAGTTCATGTACGAGCTCGGATCCAATCTTTTTTAAAAAGTTGTAAAAGTGGAATCGTGGAGGATTTATATATGATATATGATATATGATATTATATATAATATTTATTATGATATTGTACTTAATGGGTTTTGCGATGGCTTGTTTTAACGCCTTAACGCACCAAACTAAAAGCTTTCCAACTTCCCCTGTAGGTTTACATCTAACCATAAATCCCAAAACTCTTGCCGTCGTTGACATTGTACCTAGCCAAATGAACAGTGTCCATACAAAAACGGGCCAGGACGTGTGTCGAATTGTCTGTAATAGTCACTATAGATAGTCTGCAGTTCTTCAATGAAAAACAGTCGGCTCCACCCAGCTTCTTGGGTCGGATAAAATGGGATATCGGTATCCACGCCGTCGACCATGTGCAATAATTTCCTATTAGAGTCGAGTCTTGTTATAACGATGCTGATTAATACGATAATTGCTTTATAACGATATTTTTTTTCATAATTTACATTCCCCAATATAATAACATGTTAAATTTCTTTGTTAATACGATGTTTCTTTAAAACGATATATAACTAATTCGATAGGTTTGTTTAGAAAAAACAAACAAATCAGTGCTAATTGATCGTTTTTAATACGATATTGATCTTTTTAACAAAAAAATAGAAGATCAATGAAATCTAGTTATAGTAAGACGACCTAACCGGGTCACCTATTTTTTTGATAATTTTTCTAAAGACTCAGTAACGATAGAAAATGCAAAATTTAATCACCTATTTAGTCCGAAATTTTTGGGTAACCTGGTTAGCCGTTGGGGTAAATTGGATGAGGGGTAATTCGGTTAATCCTGGTAACCCAATTGGCAAATTTTTTCAACCGGTTAGACCTGAAAAACACACAGATGGGTTGGTCATGTATTTTTACAAAGGTAAATATGAGAGAAATGAGTTATTTTCAAGGTTTATTGTGTGAATTTTGACACTAATTAGGTGATTTATTAACCAAATTGGCCCAGAAATTAAAATTTATTTAAATAAAATTAAAATATCTGAGATTAAAACCAAATACATAATTTGATAGAAAATCACGCATTTACGCGTAATTGCGCGTAATTTCTCATAATTTTAACAGAAAATCTCTAAATTTTCGCATTTTTTAAAATTTATCAGTAGTTTACTACCCGGATAAACTATGGTAATTAAAGAATGGCTTATCAATAAGAATTCGACGGTGCAAAAATAAAAGGATTTTACAAAAAGCAGATAAACATGACCAAAACATTTTAAAAACCCTTAATTTTTCAAGGATATTTTTTTAAATTGACATTTAATTTTTTTAGGCTGATTTTATTTTTTATAAAGAAGATTTTTAAAATTATTTAAATTTTTATTTTATTATAAAATTGATACAGTAGAAGCTCTCAAAATGAACATCCTCAAATGTGAACAGCCCTATAAGTGAACACAAATTTCTTGCGACCGACCAAAATGAATCTTTTTACATGGCATAAAATCCCTCAAATGTGAACACCCTCAAATGTGAACGTTCGGTATGTGAACATGAAAAATTTAGAAAAGTGAACAAAAAACTCGAAAAAAAAATTTATTTACAGTTAAATTCAAAAATTTTTTTTAATATCTTCATAATATACATGACTTTTAAATTAATAATACATATTTTATTTAATTTTTAAAATAATCTTCGATTTTCGATTGTTTAACATTGGCCACATCAACTAAATTGCTCTCGAAAGTCATAAATTCTTTACATAAACTAGGGTGATTATTAGTTAAATAAGATCTTATTTCTCCAATCATACGATGAATTTCACTAATTTTGACTTCTTTTTTTGTTTGTGCGGAATCTATAATTACATCATTACAATCATCATCTTCCTCGTCATCGCTCAAGGTATCGTCCATTACACTATTTAATATGTCATCTTTCCAATTTTCACCATCAAAATTATCATCAGTCGCCAAATCTTTGTCAAAATTAACCACATTATCAGGATTCAATTCCATTTTATTTGCTCTGTTTAAGTCTTCAAGTAATTCACCAAATCCATCATCCGTCTCAATATTATATGATGCTGACATTTTTCTAATTAGGGATTAATTTTGAGATTCAAATTTTTGCATTAATTTAAGAGATTCAAATTATGAAAACAGCCCTATGAATGAACAAAAATCCCTTGCGATGGCGAGTGTTCACTTTTGAGGGATTCTACTGTATTACAAAAGAAAGCTATTTTTTTTATTTAAGATACAATGTTGTACCTTAAAACGAAGAACGGGTAATATTACATCATTTTACGAAATTTTACGTAAATAAAGGTTGCATTAAACAAAACGTAACTATTTGTCCATCAAAGTCAAATAACTCTTGTGAAACAGATATTAAACTATTCATTAACCATTTAAATATAGATCTTCCTTTACTTTTAAGTAATATTAGTAAGTATAAAAACGAGTTAAAGGGGAATTTTTTCATCAGTGATGGCATTTCTTACTCTATCAAAATGTGTCTAGAAAACATAAGATTTAAAGATTATCGTTTATTTCTAAATGAATTAGTAAGGTCTAAATGAATTTCATAACTTGAACTGCATTAAGTTCAATACTTAGTATTTTCCTCTTGATTTTCTTACAATTAATTGTAATATTTTTCTTATATTTTTTTTTCTTCTTCTAATTTTTATTTTTACTTCGCTTGATGGAGGTTAATTAAATTCAAATAAATAAATCTAAAATTTAGGATATTTAACGAAAAATAACCAAAATAAAACCCCACAATTCTCATGTAGCTTCTTAAAGTTTTTATCTTTTACATTTACATTGGCCATAGAACTTCTGTTTTCAAATAATTTTTTTTTAGATTAATAAAAACATTAAAGCAAATTTTTTTTATTCTTTTTTAACCCGAACTATTGGAAAAAGGATTATGATAATTCTTTGGCTTTAAATTTCTTTTGTTACAAATATTTAATTATAAAAATCTTGTATTTCAAATTTTTTATATTGCACAATATGTATTGAAATTGTTTCAAAGTTCAATTTATTATTAAAACAATTTAAAACGCTCCTTCTCCTTCTGTTCTTTGAGCATCAAGTCGACCTTCTTTTTCTCGTCAATCTTTGTCCTTGTGAGCTTGGACGGCGTGTACTTCGAATACAAATGTTGGCTGTTCAAATTTGCGACCGAGCCAAACATGATCTTGCTAAAAGTGGCCTTAATGGCGGATGTGGACACCGCCGACTTCAAGTTCACTGGCCTGTACTGCGACAGAACGCTCGAGTTCAGCAGCAACTTTTTTCTATGCTCGCTTTTTTCAATCATTTTTTCGGCAATATTTGCCAACACGCTCTTCGGCTCGGTCAGGCTGGCGGGAATTTTTTCCAGCACCTACTGAAAATTCTAACTCATCATGTCACTTTCCAGACGCTTTTCCTGCTCGGTTTAAGCATTGAGTGAAATGCGATTACTGCTCTGGCCGGTCAGCACCAGCTTCGAGTTTTTCACATTGCCTTTCACATCACCCTTCAATGCGCTAAGAAACGCTTTCACTTGCTTGTCTCACTTATACTTGGCGACCAACTTGGCCAGCGACACGGCGCTCTTGCGCTTGTCAATCGATGAGCGCAAATCTCTAAGTTTGCCCAAGGTTTTTTGGATGGACGCAGGAGGCAGCATTTTGTGCTGGGTCTTCGGAGTGGGAAGAATTTTTTGCTCGATGTGACTCGCCATTTTTTTGACATGGCCGTCTTGGCTGTATTACTGAAAATTTTTAATTTCAAATAGGCAGATTAGATTATATTCAAAAATTTTAATTTCAAAAGTTGTTTATAAATTTGTCAGACTGGAAATTACGGGATTTTTTTTTTAAACCTTCAAATTATTTAACTTAAATTCGAATATTTTTGTTTTCTTTTAATTTCAATTAAATATCTTGCAATTATATTTCTTTATTTTTCTAAGTGCTTACTAATCTATGAAAATTTTATTTTCACTTTTCTGAGTGGCTGTCTTCTCCTTGGAAAATAATTAATGCAAGGGGTCTTCCAATGTCTTCTTCGTTTCTTATTTTGTGTAGGCAGATATTTATTGTTAGATCCTGAAGAATAACTGTCCTGCTCTTAGAGATTGAAGACTGATCGACCTTAGCCTTCAGATTATATCGAAGTTTATGTCACTATACTATATACATTATTTGTACTATTTTAAAGCTTTTTTTAATATTTATAAACCATATTTATTTCTAAAAATGAACTTTTAATTTTTTTACTTTTTCTAGAATAAATTTGTGTAAAGAAACATGATTAGTCTTTTGTACTATACCCGTGTAGAAAATTACGCCATATTCAACGCGTAATTACGCTTATAAAAATAGTATCGCGTAATTATATTTGACTTAATAAAATTGTAAAATCTCGGGATTTATAATTAAAAGATTAATTTTAATAAACCAATTTTAATGTTCTCAAATTATTTTAATGTTAAAGCTTATAAAGTGGTTAAATAATAGCGTCATATTAGTAGAAATGGAAAGCAGAATTTGCTAGGCATAACATATGCCCCTATCCTGGAAAAGAATGGCCCCACATTCTGGGAAAATTTCTAAACAAAAGATTAACAAAACAAAATAACAAAAATTATTTTTTCTCTCATGAGTACAAAATTTGAATGATTTCCTCAAAATCGATAGGCGCATTAGTAGTTTAGCATTCTGGAATTTTCACAATCGACTGGAATTGATTAAAGTATTCTGAAGTCTGCACTATCGACAAAAATTCTCTTTCAGTGTAATTTAAGTTTTGAGACTTTTTTAATCCTTTGCAGAAATCAGCCGCCTTGCTTAACTTATCATATTGTTCTAGGGATAAAACTGTTCCGATTCCGGTATTACACGCGTCCGCGTCTATTCGAAATGGTTGGCTAAGGTCTTGAAAAATAAGAAATGAGTCTAACGTCAGGATTAAGCGAAGGGTCTTAAATGATTGTTCGCATTTCTCATTCAATTTCAATGTGCCACCTCTTTTGCAGCCTTCTCCGCTTGTAAGAAAATGCTGGCCTTGGCTTGATTCAGTCCCCCCGAGATCTAAGGAAGGGTTGGTCGAAGGAGAAGAGACTTTTGTTATTTGGGAAATTCGGAGAACTTGATCAGCCTGGTTTGCTGGAATACAAGGTTGATGACTAATTTTTTCCTCCAGGTCTGATTTGCTGGTCTAATTACTCGAGAAGAATCGAACCCTCTTTGGCTTTAACGGGAGTTCATGTACGAGCTCGGATCCAATCTTTTTTAAAAAGTTGTAAAAGTGGAATCGTGGAGGATTTATATATGATATATGATATATGATATTATATATAATATTTATTATGATATTGTACTTAATGGGTTTTGCGATGGCTTGTTTTAACGCCTTAACGCACCAAACTAAAAGCTTTCCAACTTCCCCTGTAGGTTTACATCTAACCATAAATCCCAAAACTCTTGCCGTCGTTGACATTGTACCTAGCCAAATGAACAGTGTCCATACAAAAACGGGCCAGGACGTGTGTCGAATTGTCTGTAATAGTCACTATAGATAGTCTGCAGTTCTTCAATGAAAAACAGTCGGCTCCACCCAGCTTCTTGGGTCGGATAAAATGGGATATCGGTATCCACGCCGTCGACCATGTGCAATAATTTCCTATTAGAGTCGAGTCTTGTTATAACGATGCTGATTAATACGATAATTGCTTTATAACGATATTTTTTTTCATAATTTACATTCCCCAATATAATAACATGTTAAATTTCTTTGTTAATACGATGTTTCTTTAAAACGATATATAACTAATTCGATAGGTTTGTTTAGAAAAAACAAACAAATCAGTGCTAATTGATCGTTTTTAATACGATATTGATCTTTATAACAAAAAAATAGAAGATCAATGAAATCTAGTTATAGTAAGACGACCTAACCGGGTCACCTATTTTTTTGATAATTTTTCTAAAGACTCAGTAACGATAGAAAATGCAAAATTTAATCACCTATTTAGTCCGAAATTTTTGGGTAACCTGGTTAGCCGTTGGGGTAAATTGGATGAGGGGTAATTCGGTTAATCCTGGTAACCCAATTGGCAAATTTTTTCAACCGGTTAGACCTGAAAAACACACAGATGGGTTGGTCATGTATTTTTACAAAGGTAAATATGAGAGAAATGAGTTATTTTCAAGGTTTATTGTGTGAATTTTGACACTAATTAGGTGATTTATTAACCAAATTGGCCCAGAAATTAAAATTTATTTAAATAAAATTAAAATATCTGAGATTAAAACCAAATACATAATTTGATAGAAAATCACGCATTTACGCGTAATTGCGCGTAATTTCTCATAATTTTAACAGAAAATCTCTAAATTTTCGCATTTTTTAAAATTTATCAGTAGTTTACTACCCGGATAAACTATGGTAATTAAAGAATGGCTTATCAATAAGAATTCGACGGTGCAAAAATAAAAGGATTTTACAAAAAGCAGATAAACATGACCAAAACATTTTAAAAACCCTTAATTTTTCAAGGATATTTTTTTAAATTGACATTTAATTTTTTTTAGGCTGATTTTATTTTTTATAAAGAAGATTTTTAAAATTATTTAAATTTTTATTTTATTATAAAATTGATACAGTAGAAGCTCTCAAAATGAACATCCTCAAATGTGAACAGCCCTATAAGTGAACACAAATTTCTTGCGACCGACCAAAATGAATCTTTTTACATGGCATAAAATCCCTCAAATGTGAACACCCTCAAATGTGAACGTTCGGTATGTGAACATGAAAAATTTAGAAAAGTGAACAAAAAACTCGAAAAAAAAATTTATTTACAGTTAAATTCAAAAATTTTTTTTAATATCTTCATAATATACATGACTTTTAAATTAATAATACATATTTTATTTAATTTTTAAAATAATCTTCGATTTTCGATTGTTTAACATTGGCCACATCAACTAAATTGCTCTCGAAAGTCATAAATTCTTTACATAAACTAGGGTGATTATTAGTTAAATAAGATCTTATTTCTCCAATCATACGATGAATTTCACTAATTTTGACTTCTTTTTTTGTTTGTGCGGAATCTATAATTACATCATTACAATCATCATCTTCCTCGTCATCGCTCAAGGTATCGTCCATTACACTATTTAATATGTCATCTTTCCAATTTTCACCATCAAAATTATCATCAGTCGCCAAATCTTTGTCAAAATTAACCACATTATCAGGATTCAATTCCATTTTATTTGCTCTGTTTAAGTCTTCAAGTAATTCACCAAATCCATCATCCGTCTCAATATTATATGATGCTGACATTTTTCTAATTAGGGATTAATTTTGAGATTCAAATTTTTGCATTAATTTAAGAGATTCAAATTATGAAAACAGCCCTATGAATGAACAAAAATCCCTTGCGATGGCGAGTGTTCACTTTTGAGGGATTCTACTGTATTACAAAAGAAAGCTATTTTTTTTATTTAAGATACAATGTTGTACCTTAAAACGAAGAACGGGTAATATTACATCATTTTACGAAATTTTACGTAAATAAAGGTTGCATTAAACAAAACGTAACTATTTGTCCATCAAAGTCAAATAACTCTTGTGAAACAGATATTAAACTATTCATTAACCATTTAAATATAGATCTTCCTTTACTTTTAAGTAATATTAGTAAGTATAAAAACGAGTTAAAGGGGAATTTTTTCATCAGTGATGGCATTTCTTACTCTATCAAAATGTGTCTAGAAAACATAAGATTTAAAGATTATCGTTTATTTCTAAATGAATTAGTAAGGTCTAAATGAATTTCATAACTTGAACTGCATTAAGTTCAATACTTAGTATTTTCCTCTTGATTTTCTTACAATTAATTGTAATATTTTTCTTATATTTTTTTTTCTTCTTCTAATTTTTATTTTTACTTCGCTTGATGGAGGTTAATTAAATTCAAATAAATAAATCTAAAATTTAGGATATTTAACGAAAAATAACCAAAATAAAACCCCACAATTCTCATGTAGCTTCTTAAAGTTTTTATCTTTTACATTTACATTGGCCATAGAACTTCTGTTTTCAAATAATTTTTTTTTAGATTAATAAAAACATTAAAGCAAATTTTTTTTATTCTTTTTTAACCCGAACTATTGGAAAAAGGATTATGATAATTCTTTGGCTTTAAATTTCTTTTGTTACAAATATTTAATTATAAAAATCTTGTATTTCAAATTTTTTATATTGCACAATATGTATTGAAATTGTTTCAAAGTTCAATTTATTATTAAAACAATTTAAAATAAAATAAAAATCTTTAAAATTATTTTTTTTCTATTTTAAAAAAAATTTTTGTTTATTAAAAATAAAATTTTTTGTCGTTTTCTCTCCAAGATTTAATTTTCTCATTAAATCGATCTAATTTAATAAATTTCTAAAACTTTGAATGTGATTAATTTTACTTGTATAAAAATCACCAACCAAATATGAAGCCAAAACATTAGTTTGACTAGCTTGTTTGACAAAAACTTTCAAAATACCTGGTTTATCTAATTTTAGTTCTTTTTCAAACAAATCACATGATTTTTTTTCAAGATCAAAGAATCTTCCTTCGGTATCACACAATTTAACTGATTGAGCCTCTCTAAAATAGTATCTAAATTTGCATACTTCATTTAACTTCAAATAGTACTCGAGTGGACTGAACACAAAAAAATCTTCATTTCGCGAGTCAATTTTGACCATTTCTCTTATTATTTCTTTTTCATGATTTTTTTTAAGCACAAAAAACCTTACAAATTCTTTATATGTTTTGTCATTATCAACACTATATAAAAATGTAATTAAGGACAATTTTGTATTTGGAAATACTGAATAAACCATGTGTTTTAAACCATTAGTCTGACTAATTTGAGCCATTTTGGTCAAGTCAGCTTCTTTAGACTGCTCTAAATTATTCAAAAGACCCATTATCATTGTCGAATTTGGTGACAAAAACTCAATGTTCAAATAGTCAAGATCACAGAAAAGGACTAATGATTTGTGTGAAGTCAGCGAAATGTCCGAATCAAATACTAAATTATATTCTGGTAAATTTGTTGGAAATTGATCACTAATCACATTTAATGAATAAGTGCTCAAATTAACTTGTAAATTATTTTCTTTATTGAATACGCTAAGGGTGTATTTGCATTCTTTTTTATTGGCATAAAAAATTACACAATATTTGAACTCATCTTTACATTTTTCTTTTTGAATTAAGGCCATATTTTTTTGTACTAAATTTTTGTCATTTTTTAAAATAACATTTAAATCGACAAATTCTTTTGACGTGAATTCAACATAAAATGGATTCGAGTAGCATTGTATTACTGAATTGGAAAAATTTTTACACTTTAGACCCAAAATGTGGTATTCCAATTGATTAGCATGCATTTCTTCAAATTCTTTAAAATCAAATTTTTGGTTGATGGAAGAGCCCTCGCTGAAATGTGTCTCATGAAAAACATACGGAGGTGTCATAAACCAAAAGTTTTCATGGACAGAGCATCTTTGATTAGTGGCTGCCCATACCACATCGACGTAATACCAGAAGCCATTGTACTTGAAAGCGTTCCAAGCATGATTTACTTGCCTAAATCTATGTCCACTTTTGATGTCTGCATGCTTTGCATAGCCTTCAATTACATAACATTTAATTTCAAAGGCTTCACAAAGTTGTCTAAAATTTTCAGCAACGTGCCTAGAATGGTCTAAACTTATCTTATCATTTGCATAATTTTCTTTTAGCCAAATAAAAATTAAATAGGCTTTTTCCAAGACAGTGCTAGCTGGGGCAGATTTTAAGTAGTTTTTCTGCGAATTTATATTGGTAAAATTGGTGATGGATTTGGATCGAGCATAATCTAATAAATCAAGTGCTTTTACGAGAGTGTTATGATTTAGGATCCATTCTTTTCTTAGGTCTTCATCTGATCTTTTTGAAATATCTCTTATATCTTCAATGCTGACAATTTCTTCTTTTTCATCATTGTCATTGTGACAACAGCAACAAATAGCATGTATGCACATTTTGAATATTTTTTTTCAAAATTTAAATTTATTTATTCATTTAACTTATATATTTAAATTAATTTTGGTTGATATCATTGGATTGATAAGCTTTATCATTTGAACAAAAAGCGAAAGAAAATAAAAAAAAATTAAAATTATTTTATAACTATGATTATAAAATCGAAAAAAGATAAAAAGAAATTGAAAAAAAAGATATGTCAGAGCTTTAAATTCATTCATGGACAATAATTTGTATTATAAAACTTAAATATATTCTAGTAAACTTTTCAATTTTTAAATTATTCTTTTTTATAACTCATTCAACTATTCAATTAATCAACTTTTCATTTATTCAATTTTTCTTTTTTTTAAACTAATTCAACTATTCAGCTATTCAATTTTTCAATATTTCAAAAACTTTAAATCTATTCATCTTTTCAATTATTGAATTTTTAACTTTTCAATTTTTCTTTTTTTTTCAATTCAAATGAAAATTTATTTAATTAAATAAATTTCATTAAACAAAAGATATATGATGAAACGCATGAAAAAGACAAAATATAAAGCGAATTATGATTTGGAGCATTTTTTGATTTTTGTTTTTTGTTTTTTTGATGCAATCAAAAATCAAGAAAAAAATTTTAAATATTCGTAAAACGTCGCCAGACGCCAACGAATATTTAAAATTTTTTTTTAGTTTTTCCCAGACGTTTTACACATTGTCAATTTAGGGTTTATTTTTAAATTAGATTTATCTTTACAAAATTTTGGATAAAATTAATGGGTCCGGGCGTAGCTCTGGTTTAGGGAGTTCGGTTCAGCAAAAAAAGTTAGGGTAGTTTCTTAAATACTGCTAATTTTTTTTTAATAAATAGTTGCTCATTGATTGATTCAGAAAAAAAATTACTTAAATACTTGAGATACTTGTCGAGTATTTTATTCATGTAATAATTACCGTGAGTTAAATGAATTAAATATTCAAATATGTGAACAAATTTTTAGCCATATTTCAAGATATAAACACTCAGTGAAACATTTTCAACTTTCATTTTTTTAGCTTATTTACTTTATTTTGATTCTTTTTTTTTATCTCATTTTATTAACTTTAATTTAATTTTTATTTTATTTTATTTTTATTTTATTTTTATTTTATTTTTATTTTATTTTATTTTTATTATTTTTTTATTATTTTTTTAACTTATCTGATGGAGCTCTAGCTCGGTACAGAAAACAAATAAATAATAATTTTACAAGTAATCACTTATTTTTCTTTTTTATTTGTTTATTTCAAGGTTTAAATGAAAAAAGATGCCTAAGTTTGGAAAAGAATAAAACTATAAATAAATAAAATTTATGAAAAAAATTTAAAATTAATAAAGCGTATTAGTGTCAATAAAGCGAAACGGAAGAAGTTCAACGATTAATAAAAATTGGAAAATAGAATAGTTGAATGAGTTAAAAATTAAAAATGTTAAAAATTGAATAGTTCAGATCTGTATTAAATGAAAACTTGAATATATGAATAGTGCACATAGTAAGAATAAAATAATAATCAAAAAAGATAATTGTAAAATTGAAAAATACAAAAATTTGTTCATTACTTTATAAGTGGAAAAAATATTAATTTCTAAATTAAATTTTAATTTAATGATTGTTTAAATTAAAAAACGTTGTGTTTCAAGGTAAAATTTAATAAAAATTTTGTCAAAAAAAAAAAATGGGGTCTTAATTTTAAAACTTTAAGAAACCTTTTATATATTCAGTTGTATCCATTTTGGATTTTACTTTTCCATGTCTTAACTATTTCTCAGAAACTAATTTTGAAAAGAATATAGGTGTAATGCGTGGAAATTTTAAGGCTCTAGTCATATAATCGAAAAAGGGTGCTGCAGTTCTTTGCAGACTGACTTTTTGGATCACTTTGCAGCGTTCGATGGAATTAACATCTTTACTCAGCTAATTTATCTATTCTATTGATTGTCAGATTGGCGGGGGAATACATAGCGGGTTTGGGATAAAGATATATCGAATATCTGATTCCATTATGTAATTGCTACCTTAGCATTTCTTTTTTCTTTCCTGAAAGTTCACTACCTAAACATGCAATAACTATGATTACTCATTTCAATATACATTTACTGATTTCATTTCAATTTTTTTCTTACTATATTTTTATTGATTTTACTCTAAATTAATTTTTTTATGGTACTTTTAATGTTTAATTTTTTGATTTTTATTCCTTTTTTTAATTTGAAGGAAACTACAACATAAACCTTCATAAATCACTACTGTATATTCCTTAATTAGAAAAATATTCTAATACTAATAGTTTAACATTTTGTGTTGGAATCTGTAAAAACAGAGGAAAAGTCTTGACGAGCACATGACCGAGGTAAGTTATACTTTCAAAAATTTAAACTGAGCCTGACTATTTTCTTGAAATTAAAAAGTTTATTTCATTTAATTTTTAAAAAATAAAGTTTGTCATTTGCAGGATTCTTAAAATAGTAGAAAAGATGTAAAATCAAGTAGTATTTGATTAAAAAGTTATGTTGGTATATTGGTTATGCAAGCCATGTTTAAACATAATTAAAAATTTTGTATAATTGTACATTCTATTAAAATTTCTCAACCAAAAAAAAAAAGCATTATTAATTAATACAAAAATATACTTTAAAATTAAATCCTTTTATAAAGGTAATTTTTGAGAATGGGCATTTTAATTTTATCATAAACTTCAACTTCTCGAGGCAGTTGTTTACCTCCAACAATTTTTATCTTTTTTCTTAGTGACAAAATTAATGAACTAGCTGAGATAATTAATAGAAATATTCATATCCCATTAAATTTATTTACAACCAGCTTTCGGCGATTTAATATTTTAAGTTTAATCTGTGAGATTAATGCTTTTATCAATTACAGGCGTTTTAATTAAAACGTAACGCAAAAAAAGCCACGTCCAATAAACGACCTTCGCTGCCGTCCGTTCAGGTCTGTTTGCGGCTCCGATCTGTCCAGCTTAACTGATCCATCCATCTAGATCAACTAGTGTTGGGCGGCGGCCAAAATAAGGCGGCCAATTTGGCGGTCAGATCGGCGGCCAAAAATTTGGACCGCGAAGTTGGCCGGCCAAATCATAGACGGACGGCCAAATGTACGGCCAAACTCAAATCGGACGGCCAAATGTACGGTCAAACTTGAAACGGACGGCCACTTTACTAACACTACGATCAACCTAACTGACCCATCCGGTCATGCCATCCGAGCTCACTCAGCTTTTTAAAATAACATTGTCATAACCCTACTTTTATTACAATGTTATTTTGAAATTATTTGTTAATATAATTTAGCAATATTATCATGAATTTATAAGCAATAATGATTCTGGTAAGACTGCTGATCTGGTAAGGAATGGGATAATATTTAAATATAAACATTAAAGGTTTCATTTTTATTTACAGTGGTGATTTGATAACAGTATTTTACGAAAATTTACGTAAAATACCGTAAATTAACCAAATTTTACCACATTTTACGTAAATTAACGTAAAATCCGACAAGTGAAAAAGTGTTATTTTACGAAAAATTACGTTAATTTTCAGGATTTTACGATAATTTTGGTAAAATTTGGTAAAATTCAAAACGGCCAAAAATTTTGGAAAAAATGTCTTTTTTTTCCAAAAATCGAAAATTTAAAATTTTTCTTTTTTTTTTTAATTTTTTTTAAACGATTTTAAAAATAACTATTTTTACCCAAAATTACGTTAATTTTGGTTATATTTTGTAAAAATTGGTAAAAAAAAGTAAAATTTATGAAAACTGTATTTTATTATATTATTTTATAATAGATTTTATAAGTTTTAAAAACACGAAATTATTTACAAATCGATTATTCATTTCAAAAAAAAATCATAATTTTACAGTTAATGATCGGACCAGTCACCATCTCTTTGAATTACTATCTTAATAACCTAATATTTTTTAATTAATATATTTAAAATAACAAATAACTAACGATTAAAAATACTTTTTTTAAATGATCTATATATTTTTTACACTTATCTGGTGTTAGAGTTTTCTGAAAATCATTGATGGCTTCAATCATATCAGATTCTTTTAAAATTATCCTTTGACGCACATAAATTTTTAGCTCGTTCAACAAGAGCTCAATTGGATTAAGGTCGGGAGATTTAGGTGGTGATCTATCCTTGATTTTATAAAATTAGACCAAAATTTTAATTCAAAAGTTTAAGTTCCTACCCAAAATACACTATTTATGCTTAAAAAATTTGTACAAACGTTAGAATTGTGCTTAGGATCATTATCCTGGTTAAGTCTAAACCAAAAGTCATATTCTCTCGCCCCAAATGGGAATAAATAATCGGCCAGAATTTCTTGATATAATTGTGAATCCATGTTTTCTCTTAACACCTATTTTAAAATCAATTTTTGTTCAAAAAAATTCTCAATATTTTAATTTTTTAATCATACTGCAAATTCAGTGCAACCTCTATATGAAATTCCCCCCCAAATGTTCATTTTTGATGTGTACTTTGAAGTACATGGTAAAGCCGAGGGGTGAGTATTTGGGAGCCTTATATGGTATAATGGCCTGTCAAAAGTTCTAATCATCGTTTCATCGAGAAAAATATACTGTTTAAAATCACAATTTTTATGTCTAAGGCACCATAGGAGTCTTTGAAGTTTTTGTGATTCTGTTAAAAGGGGTGCTTTTCTAACCCGACGATAACGAAATCCTTTAATTTTTCATAATTTTATTAATTTATATAATTATTTAGAATAATACATACCCTGCTTAAATCTGTATTTTCTAATAACACTACTACTAATTTTTATTTTTAATTCATCTAAAATTTTAAGAGCAAGACGAGAAGAAGATTATAAACCGTTGTCTTTTGAAGTATGTTCCTGAATATCAAAAATTGATTAATAGTGTCAATCCATAAAAATATTTTTTTACCTTAATAAAATTAACAACTTTAGTGTTTAGAGCTCTTTTATTTACATTAGTAAATTTAAAATTGCTGCTTTCATTAATAATTTTTCTTAAATACTTTTTAAAACCTTTTTAAATATTAATTTAAGATTTTTTTTTTAAATTACGCTTGATGAGGGAATACAATATTTAGAGAATGAAAGTTTTAAAACACTTCTTATTTTCTTGATGCTTTTATATTTTTTATTCATATGAAGAACTAGACTTCTTAACAAATCTAATTTTTTTCTAACCCTCAATTTTTTATTTCTTTTCATGTTAACACGAGCCATCTTTAACTTAAGCTTAAAATTTCTTTAATTATAAATTCTTGTTTAACTGAAACTGAAACATCATTTTTCATCAATTTATAGAAAATGGTTAAAACTAAGTCTAAGCCAAAGCAAGCTTCGAAGCTAATAAAATACGTCTAAATGAAGACAAGAATAGTACCGATTCAGAAACTGAAGTTCAGGTGGTAAAGAAAAAAAAAGAAGAGGAGATCACGGAAATGTTGGCTTTTATTTTTAATATTGAAAACGATAAGCATCCTTTTTTTTCACTGGATCAGGTGCCAAGTAGCATTGATATTAAAAAAATTGTTGAGCCAATAGATCGGTCAGAAGTAAAAACTATACTTTTCAGATATTAGATAAGGTTTTATTTTGGTTTTTAGTTTCTAAAAGGTGCTCGTAAAAAATTAATCCACGAAGTCGATAATAACCATTTGATGGTGGACGCAACAATTCAGTCGTTAAAAATTTTCAGAGTTCCAAAAAATAAGGTTGAGAGAACAATCTTTTTATTTATTTATTAATTTTTTTATTTGCTTTTATTGAAATTTTATTTTTATTTATGGAAAAAAAAGATAAGAAAAAAAAGATTCTAAATTTCAATAAAAATCGAAATAGTAAGATGCCTTTTAATCTATTAATTATAATTTTTTTTTAACAGACAGGAAAGATAATCAAAGAAAGCAAAAGTCCAAGTTTTCAATCACTTGAGAGAACATTTAATTCAATTAATGAAAATATTTTTAAACTGAATAACAACATTTTGAAGCTAATCGAAGAAAATGTAGAAATTAAGGACCCTTTAAAAGAAATTTTGAACAGGAATTATCATTCTACAACTCAAATGTCTAATATCAAAGAAATTGGTCAGACAAGTTCAGATTCAATCACACCTGATTTTTTCGTTGAGCCAGGAAAAAATAATGCAATTAGTAATTTTATTTAAATATTATTTTATGTCTTTATTTTTTTACGCTTAAAATGAAAAATTTGAATTTTTTTAAGCAAAGAAAAATGTTTAAAAAATAAATTTAAGTTAACAACAAACAATTCATGAATTATCTTCGTAATGCTTTAGAGGGGGCTTTTAATGAAAAAGACCCATATCAAACACTTGGACATCAGGTTAAAAATTATCCGAGTGAAATGTTTGAAATTAAAAGTAATCTTTTTAACAATAAAAAAAATAGTATTTTACTTGAATGTCCTTTAAGACCAATTGGTTAAATTTGTTCCAAAAGGTTCAAATTTTTAAGAATCTTGGGATAAAGCTGCGAATAGTCTCAAAGGAAACTAAAGAAAGAATTAATTTAATTTTCATAATTTAACATAAATTCAAAAGCTTTATATAGAAAACATTATTTGTTCAAATTGCATGTGTATTCTATTTTCCATTTAATTAGTTTTGTGTAAATAAATAAATTTTTCCTAAATTTTACTTTTTTTTACCAATTTTTACAAAATATAACCAAAATTAACGTAATTTTTGGTTAAAAATTGTTATTTTTAAAATCGTTTAAAAAAAATTAAAAAAAAAAAAAAAATTTTAAATTTTCGATTTTTGGAAAAAAAAGACATTTTTTCCAAAATTTTTGGCCGTTTTGAATTTTACCAAATTTTACCAAAATTATCGTAAAATCCTGAAAATTAACGTAATTTTTCGTAAAATAACACTTTTTCACTTGTCGGATTTTACGTTAATTTATGTAAAATGTGGTAAAATTTGGTTAATTTACGGTATTTTACGTAAATTTTCGTAAGATACTGTTATCAAATCACCACTGTAGAATGAGCTAAAACTATAGTGTTGTACTTTAAACCGCAGAACGGGTAATACATCATTTTACGTAATTTTACTTAAATAAATGTAAGATTACATAAAATTACATCAAATATAGAATGTAATTTAATGTAAGCTTACGTAAAATGATGTAATATTACGTAAAATTACGCCATTTCATGTAAAACACAACACAAATGCTTACGGCAAAAATAAATTAGGTCGTTGATAGGAAATATGAAAAAATTGACTGTTTTTAAAAATTTAAAAAATTTTTTTTTTTTTAGACGATACGCAATATTGAGCTTTTTTTATTTTTTCAAAAAAATTATGTCAACATTTTGGGAAAACAGTCACTTTTTTCATTTTTCCTATCAAAAAGCTAATTTTTTTTGGCCGTAAGCATTACGTAAATAATTATATAATAAGTAATAAAAATTGGTTTATAAATATTAAAAAAAAAAGCTTTTAAATGTTAATAAATATTGTAGTATAGTGACATAAACTTCGATATAATCTGTAGGCTTAGGTCGATCAGAAAATAAACAGTCTTCAATCTCTAAGAACAGGACAGTTATTCTTCAGGATCTAACAATAAATATCTGCCTACACAAAATAAGAAACGAAGAAGACATTGCATTAATTATTTTCCAAGGAGAAGACAGCCACTCAGAAAAGTGAAAATAAAATTTTCATAGCTTAGTAAGTACTTAGAAAAATAAAGAAATATAATTGCAATTAATTTAAATGAAATTAAAAGAAAACAAAAAAATTCAAATTTAAGTTTAGTAAGTTGAAGGTTGAAAATTAGAAAGATCCCGTTCTTTCCAGTCTGACTAATTTATGAATAACTTTTGGACTTTTGAAATTTTTGAATCTAATCTAATCTGGCTATTTGAAATTATAAATTTTAATAATACCAAATTTCCTTTGTAGGTGGTGTTCATTTTCATTAAAAAAATTGAATTGTTTGGATTTAGATTTTCAAAAGAAAGTATTTGGCAAGTTTTTTTTTCTATTTTACATTTTTAGAAATAATTGCGTAATTTAATTTCAAATTTTAACATGCTTTAGCATTGAGTTTAAATTAAGCAACGTAATTTCAAAATTTCAAAAAAGTTAAATAGAAAAAAAAACTTGCCATTTGTATTTTAGATTTTTTAAATATAAAAGGACATATTGGTTGATTGAAATTAACTGTGATTCTGAAAGAAAGTGAATTAATGCCAGAAAAGAGTCGGCTGTTTGAGGTTCAGTCTTTGATGGAAAGCAAATAATTCTTGATGTTTAAATCAAATGTTGAGTTTGAAATTTTTATTTGTTTGAATGAAGAAAAATAGAGACCTTGTGAGTTCGAATAAAGCCAAAAACCACATGTATTTTGGATGAATATACTTTTTGCTCTTTTTGTTATATTCAATTTTTTTTGAGAAAATTGATGATTGCCTAAGGTTAAGATAAGGATTTTTATAGTAAAATAATTTATAAAATTATAGATGTTTTGATCTATTCTTGAGTTCAATATGCAGGTTAGGGTTTCATTTTGCACCATAAACAGCGAACAGCATCAAACGAACCTGCTGGCAGTGTTGAAACGTCTATAGCAAAGCGGCCTGACGCTCAATAGAAAAGTTAGAATTTCACAGAACTGAGCTCACCTTCTACGGCTTTAAATTCTCATCGGACGGTGTTTCACCAACAATGGATCGCGTGAGAGCGATCCGCCAAGTATCAGCTCCAACTAACACAAGACCTGCACAGATTCCTTTGCAGTGTAACATGGAGTTCACGGTTCATGATAAAAATTATGCACAATGTCTGAAACACTTTGGAGGCTGACAAAGAGCGGCGTTAAATGGTAATGGGGAGAAATTGAGCAGCGTGCGTTTGAAGATAAAAAGTGTCACGCCAATAAATGGATAACACAAACAAGTATAAATAAAAGATTGTTTTATTTCACTTGCCAGTAATTAGAATATAAAATATATATCTTCTTTGGTAAATGTCTCGTACATTTATTTATATTAAAAATTAAAACAAATAAATAAATTCTTCACAATCAACTTTCAATATTTAAAAGTGACAACTTTTAAATATTATAAAGTAACTTTGTTTTCAAGATATTATATTTTGTACAGAAGTTGTCTTTGGGTATGACATCTCCTTTTCATTTTAAAAATTTTCTTTTTTAAAGGAAAATTTGAACTAAATATTTATTTTTTTCGAAAACAAAGCATTACAAAAATAAAATAGAATAGTAAGATAAAATAAAATATTAAAAAATGACTTTTCAGTTTTTTATATGCTGCATTTATGAGTTTCATGCGTTCTCCATCATAATTTCCTTTGTCTGGATTGTATTTCAAATTAAATTTAACGATTTTGTTTCTTTTTTTTGCAAATGTAAAATCTTCTTTTAGCTCCAAGATTTTTGAGCAATTCACACCATTGTCTTCGTTTCTTTTTTTCTGATTCGCTTTGTACTTTGTGTTACTTTTTGTTTGTTTTTTCTTGATTTTCTGTTTCATCGTCTTTTTGTTTGTTCTTTTTTTCGCATTTTTCCCTTTTTTCATTTATAAAAACACCCTATCTTTGCTTGTAATTCAAAATTATGTAAATGTCCTGTTCTTGTTTAAATTTTCATTCTTTGATTTTTGTTTAACAAATTCACTTAATTTTGAAGCTTCGTTTTGTTTGACATATCCTTCTGTTGAAAGGATTTGACTTCTTTTTTTGTTTGTGCGGAATCTATAATTACATCATTACAATCATCATCTTCCTCGTCATCGCTCAAGGTATCGTCCATTACACTATTTAATATGTCATCTTTCCAATTTTCACCATCAAAATTATCATCAGTCGCCAAATCTTTGTCAAAATTAACCACATTATCAGGATTCAATTCCATTTTATTTGCTCTGTTTAAGTCTTCAAGTAATTCACCAAATCCATCATCCGTCTCAATATTATATGATGCTGACATTTTTCTAATTAGGGATTAATTTTGAGATTCAAATTTTTGCATTAATTTAAGAGATTCAAATTATGAAAACAGCCCTATGAATGAACAAAAATCCCTTGCGATGGCGAGTGTTCACTTTTGAGGGATTCTACTGTATTACAAAAGAAAGCTATTTTTTTTATTTAAGATACAATGTTGTACCTTAAAACGAAGAACGGGTAATATTACATCATTTTACGAAATTTTACGTAAATAAAGGTTGCATTAAACAAAACGTAACTATTTGTCCATCAAAGTCAAATAACTCTTGTGAAACAGATATTAAACTATTCATTAACCATTTAAATATAGATCTTCCTTTACTTTTAAGTAATATTAGTAAGTATAAAAACGAGTTAAAGGGGAATTTTTTCATCAGTGATGGCATTTCTTACTCTATCAAAATGTGTCTAGAAAACATAAGATTTAAAGATTATCGTTTATTTCTAAATGAATTAGTAAGGTCTAAATGAATTTCATAACTTGAACTGCATTAAGTTCATTAAGTTCCTCTTGATTTTCTTACAATTAATTGTAATATTTTTCTTATATTTTTTTTTCTTCTTCTAATTTTTATTTTTACTTCGCTTGATGGAGGTTAATTAAATTCAAATAAATAAATCTAAAATTTAGGATATTTAACGAAAAATAACCAAAATAAAACCCCACAATTCTCATGTAGCTTCTTAAAGTTTTTATCTTTTACATTTACATTGGCCATAGAACTTCTGTTTTCAAATAATTTTTTTTTAGATTAATAAAAACATTAAAGCAAATTTTTTTTATTCTTTTTTAACCCGAACTATTGGAAAAAGGATTATGATAATTCTTTGGCTTTAAATTTCTTTTGTTACAAATATTTAATTATAAAAATCTTGTATTTCAAATTTTTTATATTGCACAATATGTATTGAAATTGTTTCAAAGTTCAATTTATTATTAAAACAATTTAAAATAAAATAAAATCTTTAAAATTATTTTTTTTCTATTTTAAAAAAAATTTTTGTTTATTAAAAATAAAATTTTTTGTCGTTTTCTCTCCAAGATTTAATTTTCTCATTAAATCGATCTAATTTAATAAATTTCTAAAACTTTGAATGTGATTAATTTTACTTGTATAAAAATCACCAACCAAATATGAAGCCAAAACATTAGTTTGACTAGCTTGTTTGACAAAAACTTTCAAAATACCTGGTTTATCTAATTTTAGTTCTTTTTCAAACAAATCACATGATTTTTTTTCAAGATCAAAGAATCTTCCTTCGGTATCACACAATTTAACTGATTGAGCCTCTCTAAAATAGTATCTAAATTTGCATACTTCATTTAACTTCAAATAGTACTCGAGTGGACTGAACACAAAAAAATCTTCATTTCGCGAGTCAATTTTGACCATTTCTCTTATTATTTCTTTTTCATGATTTTTTTTAAGCACAAAAAACCTTACAAATTCTTTATATGTTTTGTCATTATCAACACTATATAAAAATGTAATTAAGGACAATTTTGTATTTGGAAATACTGAATAAACCATGTGTTTTAAACCATTAGTCTGACTAATTTGAGCCATTTTGGTCAAGTCAGCTTCTTTAGACTGCTCTAAATTATTCAAAAGACCCATTATCATTGTCGAATTTGGTGACAAAAACTCAATGTTCAAATAGTCAAGATCACAGAAAAGGACTAATGATTTGTGTGAAGTCAGCGAAATGTCCGAATCAAATACTAAATTATATTCTGGTAAATTTGTTGGAAATTGATCACTAATCACATTTAATGAATAAGTGCTCAAATTAACTTGTAAATTATTTTCTTTATTGAATACGCTAAGGGTGTATTTGCATTCTTTTTTATTGGCATAAAAAATTACACAATATTTGAACTCATCTTTACATTTTTCTTTTTGAATTAAGGCCATATTTTTTTGTACTAAATTTTTGTCATTTTTTAAAATAACATTTAAATCGACAAATTCTTTTGACGTGAATTCAACATAAAATGGATTCGAGTAGCATTGTATTACTGAATTGGAAAAATTTTTACACTTTAGACCCAAAATGTGGTATTCCAATTGATTAGCATGCATTTCTTCAAATTCTTTAAAATCAAATTTTTGGTTGATGGAAGAGCCCTCGCTGAAATGTGTCTCATGAAAAACATACGGAGGTGTCATAAACCAAAAGTTTTCATGGACAGAGCATCTTTGATTAGTGGCTGCCCATACCACATCGACGTAATACCAGAAGCCATTGTACTTGAAAGCGTTCCAAGCATGATTTACTTGCCTAAATCTATGTCCACTTTTGATGTCTGCATGCTTTGCATAGCCTTCAATTACATAACATTTAATTTCAAAGGCTTCACAAAGTTGTCTAAAATTTTCAGCAACGTGCCTAGAATGGTCTAAACTTATCTTATCATTTGCATAATTTTCTTTTAGCCAAATAAAAATTAAATAGGCTTTTTCCAAGACAGTGCTAGCTGGGGCAGATTTTAAGTAGTTTTTCTGCGAATTTATATTGGTAAAATTGGTGATGGATTTGGATCGAGCATAATCTAATAAATCAAGTGCTTTTACGAGAGTGTTATGATTTAGGATCCATTCTTTTCTTAGGTCTTCATCTGATCTTTTTGAAATATCTCTTATATCTTCAATGCTGACAATTTCTTCTTTTTCATCATTGTCATTGTGACAACAGCAACAAATAGCATGTATGCACATTTTGAATATTTTTTTTCAAAATTTAAATTTATTTATTCATTTAACTTATATATTTAAATTAATTTTGGTTGATATCATTGGATTGATAAGCTTTATCATTTGAACAAAAAGCGAAAGAAAATAAAAAAAAATTAAAATTATTTTATAACTATGATTATAAAATCGAAAAAAGATAAAAGAAATTGAAAAAAAAGATATGTCAGAGCTTTAAATTCATTCATGGACAATAATTTGTATTATAAAACTTAAATATATTCTAGTAAACTTTTCAATTTTTAAATTATTCTTTTTTATAACTCATTCAACTATTCAATTAATCAACTTTTCATTTATTCAATTTTTCTTTTTTTTAAACTAATTCAACTATTCAGCTATTCAATTTTTCAATATTTCAAAAACTTTAAATCTATTCATCTTTTCAATTATTGAATTTTTAACTTTTCAATTTTTCTTTTTTTTTCAATTCAAATGAAAATTTATTTAATTAAATAAATTTCATTAAACAAAAGATATATGATGAAACGCATGAAAAAGACAAAATATAAAGCGAATTATGATTTGGAGCATTTTTTGATTTTTGTTTTTTGTTTTTTTGATGCAATCAAAAATCAAGAAAAAAATTTTAAATATTCGTAAAACGTCGCCAGACGCCAACGAATATTTAAAATTTTTTTTTAGTTTTTCCCAGACGTTTTACACATTGTCAATTTAGGGTTTATTTTTAAATTAGATTTATCTTTACAAAATTTTGGATAAAATTAATGGGTCCGGGCGTAGCTCTGGTTTAGGGAGTTCGGTTCAGCAAAAAAAGTTAGGGTAGTTTCTTAAATACTGCTAATTTTTTTTTAATAAATAGTTGCTCATTGATTGATTCAGAAAAAAAATTACTTAAATACTTGAGATACTTGTCGAGTATTTTATTCATGTAATAATTACCGTGAGTTAAATGAATTAAATATTCAAATATGTGAACAAATTTTTAGCCATATTTCAAGATATAAACACTCAGTGAAACATTTTCAACTTTCATTTTTTTAGCTTATTTACTTTATTTTGATTCTTTTTTTTTATCTCATTTTATTAACTTTAATTTAATTTTTATTTTATTTTATTTTTATTTTATTTTTATTTTATTTTTATTTTATTTTTATTTTATTTTATTTTTATTATTTTTTTATTATTTTTTTAACTTATCTGATGGAGCTCTAGCTCGGTACAGAAAACAAATAAATAATAATTTTACAAGTAATCACTTATTTTTCTTTTTTATTTGTTTATTTCAAGGTTTAAATGAAAAAAGATGCCTAAGTTTGGAAAAGAATAAAACTATAAATAAATAAAATTTATGAAAAAAATTTAAAATTAATAAAGCGTATTAGTGTCAATAAAGCGAAACGGAAGAAGTTCAACGATTAATAAAAATTGGAAAATAGAATAGTTGAATGAGTTAAAAATTAAAAATGTTAAAAATTGAATAGTTCAGATCTGTATTAAATGAAAACTTGAATATATGAATAGTGCACATAGTAAGAATAAAATAATAATCAAAAAAGATAATTGTAAAATTGAAAAATACAAAAATTTGTTCATTACTTTATAAGTGGAAAAAATATTAATTTCTAAATTAAATTTTAATTTAATGATTGTTTAAATTAAAAAACGTTGTGTTTCAAGGTAAAATTTAATAAAAATTTTGTCAAAAAAAAAAATGGGGTCTTAATTTTAAAACTTTAAGAAACCTTTTATATATTCAGTTGTATCCATTTTGGATTTTACTTTTCCATGTCTTAACTATTTCTCAGAAACTAATTTTGAAAAGAATATAGGTGTAATGCGTGGAAATTTTAAGGCTCTAGTCATATAATCGAAAAAGGGTGCTGCAGTTCTTTGCAGATTGACTTTTTGGATCACTTTGCAGCGTTCGATGGAATTAACATCTTTACTCAGCTAATTTATCTATTCTATTGATTGTCAGATTGGCGGGGGAATACATAGCGGGTTTGGGATAAAGATATATCGAATATCTGATTCCATTATGTAATTGCTACCTTAGCATTTCTTTTTTCTTTCCTGAAAGTTCACTACCTAAACATGCAATAACTATGATTACTCATTTCAATATACATTTACTGATTTCATTTCAATTTTTTTCTTACTATATTTTTATTGATTTTACTCTAAATTAATTTTTTTATGGTACTTTTAATGTTTAATTTTTTGATTTTTATTCCTTTTTTTAATTTGAAGGAAACTACAACATAAACCTTCATAAATCACTACTGTATATTCCTTAATTAGAAAAATATTCTAATACTAATAGTTTAACATTTTGTGTTGGAATCTGTAAAAACAGAGGAAAAGTCTTGACGAGCACATGACCGAGGTAAGTTATACTTTCAAAAATTTAAACTGAGCCTGACTATTTTCTTGAAATTAAAAAGTTTATTTCATTTAATTTTTAAAAAATAAAGTTTGTCATTTGCAGGATTCTTAAAATAGTAGAAAAGATGTAAAATCAAGTAGTATTTGATTAAAAAGTTATGTTGGTATATTGGTTATGCAAGCCATGTTTAAACATAATTAAAAATTTTGTATAATTGTACATTCTATTAAAATTTCTCAACCAAAAAAAAAAAGCATTATTAATTAATACAAAAATATACTTTAAAATTAAATCCTTTTATAAAGGTAATTTTTGAGAATGGGCATTTTAATTTTATCATAAACTTCAACTTCTCGAGGCAGTTGTTTACCTCCAACAATTTTTATCTTTTTTCTTAGTGACAAAATTAATGAACTAGCTGAGATAATTAATAGAAATATTCATATCCCATTAAATTTATTTACAACCAGCTTTCGGCGATTTAATATTTTAAGTTTAATCTGTGAGATTAATGCTTTTATCAATTACAGGCGTTTTAATTAAAACGTAACGCAAAAAAAGCCACGTCCAATAAACGACCTTCGCTGCCGTCCGTTCAGGTCTGTTTGCGGCTCCGATCTGTCCAGCTTAACTGATCCATCCATCTAGATCAACTAGTGTTGGGCGGCGGCCAAAATAAGGCGGCCAATTTGGCGGTCAGATCGGCGGCCAAAAATTTGGACCGCGAAGTTGGCCGGCCAAATCATAGACGGACGGCCAAATGTACGGCCAAACTCAAATCGGACGGCCAAATGTACGGTCAAACTTGAAACGGACGGCCACTTTACTAACACTACGATCAACCTAACTGACCCATCCGGTCATGCCATCCGAGCTCACTCAGCTTTTTAAAATAACATTGTCATAACCCTACTTTTATTACAATGTTATTTTGAAATTATTTGTTAATATAATTTAGCAATATTATCATGAATTTATAAGCAATAATGATTCTGGTAAGACTGCTGATCTGGTAAGGAATGGGATAATATTTAAATATAAACATTAAAGGTTTCATTTTTATTTACAGTGGTGATTTGATAACAGTATTTTACGAAAATTTACGTAAAATACCGTAAATTAACCAAATTTTACCACATTTTACGTAAATTAACGTAAAATCCGACAAGTGAAAAAGTGTTATTTTACGAAAAATTACGTTAATTTTCAGGATTTTACGATAATTTTGGTAAAATTTGGTAAAATTCAAAACGGCCAAAAATTTTGGAAAAAATGTCTTTTTTTTCCAAAAATCGAAAATTTAAAATTTTTCTTTTTTTTTTTAATTTTTTTCAAACGATTTTAAAAATAACTATTTTTACCCAAAATTACGTTAATTTTGGTTATATTTTGTAAAAATTGGTAAAAAAAAGTAAAATTTATGAAAACTGTATTTTATTATATTATTTTATAATAGATTTTATAAGTTTTAAAAACACGAAATTATTTACAAATCGATTATTCATTTCAAAAAAAAATCATAATTTTACAGTTAATGATCGGACCAGTCACCATCTCTTTGAATTACTATCTTAATAACCTAATATTTTTTAATTAATATATTTAAAATAACAAATAACTAACGATTAAAAATACTTTTTTTAAATGATCTATATATTTTTTACACTTATCTGGTGTTAGAGTTTTCTGAAAATCATTGATGGCTTCAATCATATCAGATTCTTTTAAAATTATCCTTTGACGCACATAAATTTTTAGCTCGTTCAACAAGAGCTCAATTGGATTAAGGTCGGGAGATTTAGGTGGTGATCTATCCTTGATTTTATAAAATTAGACCAAAATTTTAATTCAAAAGTTTAAGTTCCTACCCAAAATACACTATTTATGCTTAAAAAATTTGTACAAACGTTAGAATTGTGCTTAGGATCATTATCCTGGTTAAGTCTAAACCAAAAGTCATATTCTCTCGCCCCAAATGGGAATAAATAATCGGCCAGAATTTCTTGATATAATTGTGAATCCATGTTTTCTCTTAACACCTATTTTAAAATCAATTTTTGTTCAAAAAAATTCTCAATATTTTAATTTTTTAATCATACTGCAAATTCAGTGCAACCTCTATATGAAATTCCCCCCCAAATGTTCATTTTTGATGTGTACTTTGAAGTACATGGTAAAGCCGAGGGGTGAGTATTTGGGAGCCTTATATGGTATAA
This sequence comes from Brachionus asplanchnoidis, assembly GCA_025491095.1. NCBI lineage: Eukaryota > Metazoa > Rotifera > Eurotatoria > Ploima > Brachionidae > Brachionus > Brachionus asplanchnoidis. The sequence goes on along the minus strand of JAILYF010000008.1, from coordinate 3,005,061 downwards.
TGGCCTGTCAAAAGTTCTAATCATCGTTTCATCGAGAAAAATATACTGTTTAAAATCACAATTTTTATGTCTAAGGCACCATAGGAGTCTTTGAAGTTTTTGTGATTCTGTTAAAAGGGGTGCTTTTCTAACCCGACGATAACGAAATCCTTTAATTTTTCATAATTTTATTAATTTATATAATTATTTAGAATAATACATACCCTGCTTAAATCTGTATTTTCTAATAACACTACTACTAATTTTTATTTTTAATTCATCTAAAATTTTAAGAGCAAGACGAGAAGAAGATTATAAACCGTTGTCTTTTGAAGTATGTTCCTGAATATCAAAAATTGATTAATAGTGTCAATCCATAAAAATATTTTTTTACCTTAATAAAATTAACAACTTTAGTGTTTAGAGCTCTTTTATTTACATTAGTAAATTTAAAATTGCTGCTTTCATTAATAATTTTTCTTAAATACTTTTTAAAACCTTTTTAAATATTAATTTAAGATTTTTTTTTTAAATTACGCTTGATGAGGGAATACAATATTTAGAGAATGAAAGTTTTAAAACACTTCTTATTTTCTTGATGCTTTTATATTTTTTATTCATATGAAGAACTAGACTTCTTAACAAATCTAATTTTTTTCTAACCCTCAATTTTTTATTTCTTTTCATGTTAACACGAGCCATCTTTAACTTAAGCTTAAAATTTCTTTAATTATAAATTCTTGTTTAACTGAAACTGAAACATCATTTTTCATCAATTTATAGAAAATGGTTAAAACTAAGTCTAAGCCAAAGCAAGCTTCGAAGCTAATAAAATACGTCTAAATGAAGACAAGAATAGTACCGATTCAGAAACTGAAGTTCAGGTGGTAAAGAAAAAAAAAGAAGAGGAGATCACGGAAATGTTGGCTTTTATTTTTAATATTGAAAACGATAAGCATCCTTTTTTTTCACTGGATCAGGTGCCAAGTAGCATTGATATTAAAAAAATTGTTGAGCCAATAGATCGGTCAGAAGTAAAAACTATACTTTTCACATATTAGATAAGGTTTTATTTTGGTTTTTAGTTTCTAAAAGGTGCTCGTAAAAAATTAATCCACGAAGTCGATAATAACCATTTGATGGTGGACGCAACAATTCAGTCGTTAAAAATTTTCAGAGTTCCAAAAAATAAGGTTGAGAGAACAATCTTTTATTAATTATTTATTAATTTTTTTATTTGCTTTTATTGAAATTTTATTTTTATTTATGGAAAAAAAAGATAAGAAAAAAAAGATTCTAAATTTCAATAAAAATCGAAATAGACATTTTTTCCAAAATTTTTGGCCGTTTTGAATTTTACCAAATTTTACCAAAATTATCGTAAAATCCTGAAAATTAACGTAATTTTTCGTAAAATAACACTTTTTCACTTGTCGGATTTTACGTTAATTTATGTAAAATGTGGTAAAATTTGGTTAATTTACGGTATTTTACGTAAATTTTCGTAAAATACTGTTATCAAATCACCACTGTAGAATGAGCTAAAACTATAGTGTTGTACTTTAAACCGCAGAACGGGTAATACATCATTTTACGTAATTTTACTTAAATAAATGTAAGATTACATAAAATTACATCAAATATAGAATGTAATTTAATGTAAGCTTACGTAAAATGATGTAATATTACGTAAAATTACGCCATTTCATGTAAAACACAACACAAATGCTTACGGCAAAAATAAATTAGGTCGTTGATAGGAAATATGAAAAAATTGACTGTTTTTAAAAATTTTAAAAATTTTTTTTTTTTTAGACGATACGCAATATTGAGCTTTTTTTATTTTTTCAAAAAAATTATGTCAACATTTTGGGGAAAACAGTCACTTTTTTCATTTTTCCTATCAAAAAGCTAATTTTTTTTGGCCGTAAGCATTACGTAAATAATTATATAATAAGTAATAAAAATTGGTTTATAAATATTAAAAAAAAAAGCTTTTAAATGTTAATAAATATTGTAGTATAGTGACATAAACTTCGATATAATCTGTAGGCTTAGGTCGATCAGAAAATAAACAGTCTTCAATCTCTAAGAACAGGACAGTTATTCTTCAGGATCTAACAATAAATATCTGCCTACACAAAATAAGAAACGAAGAAGACATTGCATTAATTATTTTCCAAGGAGAAGACAGCCACTCAGAAAAGTGAAAATAAAATTTTCATAGCTTAGTAAGTACTTAGAAAAATAAAGAAATATAATTGCAATTAATTTAAATGAAATTAAAAGAAAACAAAAAAATTCAAATTTAAGTTTAGTAAGTTGAAGGTTGAAAATTAGAAAGATCCCGTTCTTTCCAGTCTGACTAATTTATGAATAACTTTTGGACTTTTGAAATTTTTGAATCTAATCTAATCTGGCTATTTGAAATTATAAATTTTAATAATACCAAATTTCCTTTGTAGGTGGTGTTCATTTTCATTAAAAAAATTGAATTGTTTGGGTTTAGATTTTCAAAAGAAAGTATTTGGCAAGTTTTTTTTTCTATTTTACATTTTTAGAAATAATTGCGTAATTTAATTTCAAATTTTAACATGCTTTAGCATTGAGTTTAAATTAAGCAACGTAATTTCAAAATTTCAAAAAAGTTAAATAGAAAAAAAAACTTGCCATTTGTATTTTAGATTTTTTAAATATAAAAGGACATATTGGTTGATTGAAATTAACTGTGATTCTGAAAGAAAGTGAATTAATGCCAGAAAAGAGTCGGCTGTTTAAGGTTCAGTCTTTGATGGAAAGCAAATAATTCTTGATGTTTAAATCAAATGTTGAGTTTGAAATTTTTATTTGTTTGAATGAAGAAAAATAGAGACCTTGTGAGTTCGAATAAAGCCAAAAACCACATGTATTTTGGATGAATATACTTTTTGCTCTTTTTGTTATATTCAATTTTTTTTGAGAAAATTGATGATTGCCTAAGGTTAAGATAAGGATTTTTATAGTAAAATAATTTATAAAATTATAGATGTTTTGATCTATTCTTGAGTTCAATATGCAGGTTAGGGTTTCATTTTGCACCATAAACAGCGAACAGCATCAAACGAACCTGCTGGCAGTGTTGAAACGTCTATAGCAAAGCGGCCTGACGCTCAATAGAAAAGTTAGAATTTCACAGAACTGAGCTCACCTTCTACGGCTTTAAATTCTCATCGGACGGTGTTTCACCAACAATGGATCGCGTGAGAGCGATCCGCCAAGTATCAGCTCCAACTAACACAAGACCTGCACAGATTCCTTTGCAGTGTAACATGGAGTTCACGGTTCATGATAAAAATTATGCACAATGTCTGAAACACTTTGGAGGCTGACAAAGAGCGGCGTTAAATGGTAATGGGGAGAAATTGAGCAGCGTGCGTTTGAAGATAAAAAGTGTCACGCCAATAAATGGATAACACAAACAAGTATAAATAAAAGATTGTTTTATTTCACTTGCCAGTAATTAGAATATAAAATATATATCTTCTTTGGTAAATGTCTCGTACATTTATTTATATTAAAAATTAAAACAAATAAATAAATTCTTCACAATCAACTTTCAATATTTAAAAGTGACAACTTTTAAATATTATAAAGTAACTTTGTTTTCAAGATATTATATTTTGTACAGAAGTTGTCTTTGGGTATGACATCTCCTTTTCATTTTAAAAATTTTCTTTTTTAAAGGAAAATTTGAACTAAATATTTATTTTTTTCGAAAACAAAGCATTACAAAAATAAAATAGAATAGTAAGATAAAATAAAATATTAAAAAATGACTTTTCAGTTTTTTATATGCTGCATTTATGAGTTTCATGCGTTCTCCATCATAATTTCCTTTGTCTGGATTGTATTTCAAATTAAATTTAACGATTTTGTTTCTTTTTTTTGCAAATGTAAAATCTTCTTTTAGCTCCAAGATTTTTGAGCAATTCACACCATTGTCTTCGTTTCTTTTTTTCTGATTCGCTTTGTACTTTGTGTTACTTTTTGTTTGTTTTTTCTTGATTTTCTGTTTCATCGTCTTTTGTTTGTTCTTTTTTTCGCATTTTTCCCTTTTTTCATTTATAAAAACACCCTATCTTTGCTTGTAATTCAAAATTATGTAAATGTCCTGTTCTTGTTTAAATTTTCATTCTTTGATTTTTGTTTAACAAATTCACTTAATTTTGAAGCTTCGTTTTGTTTGACATATCCTTCTGTTGAAAGGATTGAAAAAAAAGAAAAAATAGCGTTTGGCTAAGCAAAATTGAAATTGGAAAATAATAGCGTCTACACGTTACAAATCTAAACGTAAAATTTGTATGTTAGCAATGTCGCTTACTAATCCAAGCAAAATTTCTCGATGGATTTTCAAGAATTCGGTCAAGCTAAATTTGAAGAAGCTAGACAAACCAATTAGCCACAAGAATCTGTTCAGTGCGCTCGATATCGCCTTAAACCAAAACAAAAAATGCAATCACGTTGATTTACAATTTCTGGTCCAACAAAGTATGGATAATCGAATTCATCTCGGTGTTTAACTCACAAAATATTTATAATCGGACAATCAATATAAATGGAAAAATTTTAGTCTTGAAGACGCAAACAAATTACCGGATGCCTTTCGAATTGATGGGCTTAGAATCGAGTACACTTCTGAAGAAAATTATAAAAATACGCCTTTTAAAAAACGGATTTAAAATGGTGAAAATATCTTACCCAAAACAGACAGAAAATATTATTTGAAACATTTCTGGTCCTGCTAATATTTATGAGTTAAGCTGTGTAGTCTTTATTGTTGGTCAAAAGCCTAAATTTTATTATACTTATTTTTGTGACGATGAAAATCATAATGTAGCAAAATGTCCAGTTAAGGAATCATTATGCGGAAAGTGCCATCAAAAAGGTCATTTGACACATTAATATACCATAGTTGAGAAATTGAAGTCGATAGATAGACAAAAAATTGACTATAGCGTTCTCTATATAGAACACGAAGAAATTCAAACAAACACTGATGAAAATGTGGATGAAATGCCAAAAACCCCAGAATATCAACAATATGTATCAAATGACCAAGATTTAACAGCATTACTTCTCTCAAGTGCTCAAATTTTAAAAACTCCAGTTCTCACCACTTAAATATTCAACAAATAATAGGCCAACCTCATGTCCCAAAATCTGTTCAAAATGTTCAAAAAGATCGAAACAAGTATGTTCAGGATGTTCAAACTAGGAACCAAATCAAAAGTAAATCCGAAACAGAACAAGAAGAAAACGACCCAAAAAAACAGTAGTTAGAGTTAGCAGATGAATATGACGATACTTTTGAGTAAGAAATGACAATTTCGACGAAACGCCATACAAAACAAAGTACAAACCCAGAAAGCAAATCCTCAATGAAATCATACGTTGTGCTCAACAACCAGCTAGTCCTTACAAATCTGAAGAAAATTCAGAATGAATATTTCTAATTACAAAACAAAAAAATCTTTAAAAAAGGTAAGCAATTATACATTGGAATTGTGCTCATCTCCCTAGTAAGGTTAAACTATTAGAAAAAATTTTGGCTTAGAAAAGTCCTAATATAGTATTAATTAACGAAATAAAAATTGATTTGAGTGAATCTAATATTTATTTTGATTTTAAAAATTATATTTAAATTACTAAGCCACGTAATAAATAAAGAGGAGGAGTAGCTATTTTAGTTAAGGAAGGCATAGAATTTATTCAAGACTTTTCATTCGAGGAGTTTCCTTCGAAATTCTCTTAATTAAGTTAAAGCATGGAAAAAACGATCAATTTTATGTGTTTAGCCTGTATAACCCACCTAATGTACTTCTTAATTTTCATCTTTTTGAAAAAATAAATAGGAAAGTAAAAACTTTATTCTTGGTGGTGATCTTAACGCTCGGACAAAACAAGTAGGCTGTCTAGTATAAAATCAAAATGGAATTATTTTGGAAAAGATAATTAATTAATTAGATTTTTCTGTAATTAATAATGAAACCCCTACTTTTAATATCTTTAAAAGAGAATTTTTTGAAATTCTTTATTTGTGTTTAGTCTCATCCTCAGTAATAAATAAAATAAGTTAGTTTTGAGATCTCAGTAATCAGCATATGATAAGTGACCATTTTCCTATCGAAACTTACAAAGCTTTCGTTTACTTAATAACTGTGAAATCCATATAAAAAAAGTTAAATTATAAAAAAGCAAATTAGCATTTATTTCGTGAAGTTTTAAATGTCCCAAGCCTCCATTGTGTAATAAATCATCAAATATTTAAAATATGCACTCTGTTACTCTCTACCCAAATTTAACTAATTTTAATTTTAATATTTCTCTATTTTTTAACCTTTATTATTTTTACTTTATTTTTTTCTTATTTTTTATTTTTATTTTGTTTTACTTAACTTTATTTTGATTAATTTTTTTTTCATTTTTTTAATCTGTAGGAACTTTAGATCAGTACAGATATACAAATAAATTTAAAAAAATAAAATTGTTTCGGACCAGTTAATCAAATTTTTTATATCTATTTTGTCACAATAACCATTCTTCCACGGAACTTCTATCTGTCTTTCAATTTCTTCAGTATGAGCTATCACAGTTTGCGGGTTAATCCATATGCTATATGGATTTCTGTTTAGAATGATTAAAGGAATTTTCCCTTTATTACTTTTTTTTTACATTATATGAATCTAGAATTAAGTGAAGAGCATTTAGAAATTAAATGAACACTTGCCAAAATAAGACAAAATATCTTTGGGCTGATATGATCAAGGAAATAAAAGCATGGATTAAATCGTGAAAGACATGTGCGATAAATAAAAAACCACATCCAACAAAAGCAACACTAGTTCCAATTAACAGTTTCAACAAACCAGTCGATATGCTTGGGCTGGATAAATTAGGCGCGGTAAATATTCAAAACAGCATTGATCATCATAAAATTATCATAATAGCAATGTTAAAATAGCTAAGCTTAGAATAGCAACTAAAGTATCAAAATAACAATGTTTAAATTAGCGAATTCAAAATAACATAATTAGAATATCGACACTTTTATTAAATTCAAAAAAAAAGCATACATGCAATTAATTAATCAATAAGAAAAAAAAAAGAATTTTTTTAAATGGGTATTTATATTCATTTTTTGGATGTAAAAAAAATTAATTTTTGGGTATTAATTTATTGTCAATATTTCATAAGAAACTAAAAATGAGTACATAAAAATAACTATTGAGTTTTATAAAAATTATTATTGAGTATTATAAAAATTATTATTGAGCATTATAAAAATTAAGATAAAGAAGCAGGTAATTTAAAATAATTTATTTGTTTTTGTAGCTTGAATTTCCTTCATGACATCTTGAGTTACACAACAACTAAAACAGAAAATGCCAATTTAAAAAAAAAAAATTTTCTTGAAAAAGCAAAATTTTTGAATTCTTTTTTCTAGATTAGAGTTTAGAGATTTGTATGTAATATTTGAAAATTTTTCGTTTCTTTAAATTAAATACTTAAAAAAACATCAAAAACTTTTTCCCGGCCAATTTCGCGGTCTATATTTTTAGCCGCAGGCCTGGCCGCTAAAGTGGCCGTCCGTTTTGAGTTTGGCCGTACATTTGGCCGTCTTTCTATGATTTGGCCGGCCAACTTCCCGGTCCAAATTTTTGGCCGCCGGTCTGACCGCCAAATTGGCCACCTTATTTTGGCCGCGTCTGGACCGGCCAGACTTGGCCGCCTCCCAACACTAGTAAGAATTAAAAATGTTAGGCTCTTCTGGATTTTTTGGTGATCAAAAAAGTAAATTTAATGCTATAAAGAATTTAAGGCCGTTTATAAATATAAATAAAGTCTCATGATCGGGCAACTCAACTTAAGTTTTACCCTTAACTGTATACCCTGTTATTATCCCTACAACTAAAAGCCTTTTCTAATTACAATTATGATCGGATAAAAATGAATTAAAAATTGAGAAAATTTGAATTTCCGAAGAATCAGGAAAGTTTAAATAATACAAAATTACTAAAGTTTTTAGATTGATAAATATTTATTTTTAAGATTATGTTTATTAGAATATTTAGAAACTGTTTGTCACTTTTAGCTTTTGTAAGAAGACCTAAAATAATAAATATCACACCAATTGGTAAATAGAAGTTCATGATCATAATCACTTCATAAAAAAGTTTAGTTATTTTTTAATTTTAAAATTAAGGACATTTTCCACCGATTCAGTTGACTTTTTAACAATAATTTTTAGGAAAACAAATTATTCCTTCGAAAAAATTCATTAAAAGCGATAGTAAAACATTTAAATAGAAAACCAATTTAAATAGAAAAAACTAGAAATTAAATTTTTTTATTTTTTGGCGAAATAACTTTAGAATTGTTCTATTTTATTTAGAATTTATGGCATTCGATCTAATTTACAAATAAAACCTTCATAAAAGAAAATGAAGTTTTTTATTTCTGTTTTTTAATTCATTTTTGATTAATCAATTGTTATTATGTGAATTTTTAATTTTAGAATATAAAAAATATTTTATTCTTAGCTGTTTATTGAAAAAAAAATTTTAAAATGTCTTTTTTTAGATCCGCCATTTTGAGCTTTCAAAGCCCAGCTATAATATATCTTTTAATTCTAGCTTTAGCATAAACTGAAAACAAAAATTCAAATCAATTTTTAAAAAATTTCAAATCAATTTTTAAAAAATTTCAAAAATTTATTTTTTTTTAAAAAAAATTAAAAGAAAACGAAAAAGCTATTGTTTTTAATTTTTTTTTTTGATGTCTTTAAAAACAAATAAATAATTTGATTGAACTGATCCATTCTATGAAATAAAGTCCGGTAAAAACACCAACGAAATAACGACCAAAATAATCAAGATTAAAATTTTGCTTTTCTTTTGATTGGAGTTGTTTTTTGACGTGGTAGCTGTTGTTTCAGTGTCTGGTGGAAGATAAATATTCGAGCTTGTAGTCTTTGCATCATGTGAATCGACATTGGTTAAATAAATTTCGGTAGTTATATCATTGAGTTGAAGAGTATCATTTGATGAATTTGAATTTGTTTCATTTCCAAATGTATAGACAAAAGTTGTATCAGAAGAGCCATTGATGGCTAGAAAAAGTTTGAAAATTATTAATATAACCAAGATTTTCATTTTTGATTTAAAATTATTTCAATTCTGTAACTAACTTATAAGAATTTATTGCTAATCTTAATCAAAATTTTTTTTTAGAAAGATATTAAATTTCTTAAGTTGACAAACATTTTGGAAAACATGAAAAGATTTAATTTTTAAAATCTTAACCTAGGATTAAATATGAGGAATTCAAATATCATTTTTAAATTTTTTTTTAAAAAAAAATTTAATGTTTCTTTTTTAAATATTTAATCAATACTTAGGTATTCTTTTTTATTGTTAAAAATATTTTTTTTAAATACATATAATATTGTAATATTTCAAACAAAAAGAACTGTTCAAATTACTTAAATGAATTTTCTTCATTTTCATTCTTTTGATAGCATTTTTAATTGTCAAGTCTCTACAGATCGACATAAATTTTACGACAATGCGTTGATGTGAATTTTCGAAAAAAATTCGAAAACAAAAATTTAAAATTTAAAATACTTTTTAAATTTATTCCTATACTTCAAAACATAATATGCAATATGAAATCAGAAAAATAAATTGCACACTTATTAAAGAGACTTAATTTAGATGATACAAAAAGAAATAATTTTAAAATATTTTATCTAGTTTTATTAAACCAAAAAAAATTATTTTAAATCACGAATTGAATTAAAAAAAAGTGCAGCCAGTTTCTTCTCTAAAAGGATTTTGTTTTTGTGACTTAAAGCCATGCACCAAAACATCATTTTTTTTGTTAGTTTCACAATAATTGATGAGTTCTTTGCACACAAAACTAACTTTTTTACGATCAATTGCGGCTTCTCGTCTAAATTGTTGGACTGTTTTCCTCAAATTCAGTAGATTTGCTGCTTGGTTCGACATTCTAAATGAATTTTTTAAAGATATTTCCTTTGAGAAGACAGGTCCTTTTATACCTGTAAAATTTAGATACATCAATTTAATCATTTTAAAATTTCACATAGAATAGAATCAAAATTGATTTTTGTTTAAAAATTTGATATTTTAATATATTTTTCTAGTGATCCCATAAGATCAAAATTAATGAAAATTAAATTCATATTTCATTTAAAATATGCCATCTTAATTTCTCGATTTAAATTCCTTTATTTCAAAATTTGATATTTTTGTTTGATGCTTATAAAGCAAAAATTAATAAAATCAAATAAATCTTTAAACAATTCTTCAGAAAATAAAAAATAAAATATTTTAAAAATATCATTTTGCTTATTATATTTTATTTGATGACTATAAATAGTCTCAAAAAGTTTAATTAAAAAATTGTTTTAATTTGACTGCCTTTTTTGTGATTATTTGGGTAATCTAAAAAATTTAAAACCCATTTTTTATGATTTTTTTTATTCGATATCTATTCAAATGTCGAGTGAAAACAAATTTTTTAATAAAATTATTTTCGAATTTCATTGAGAAGAAATTTTTTTTTCGGAAAAGTACAAAATATAGAAAAAATAAAAAACGAGTAAAGATGATTGTCGCTGATTGATACTATTCGTATCCATATTCAGCTGTATCCAGTATCTTTATGATGGATACAGTCCCCATTTTCAACCGAACCTCCACCATTCTGTAGCTTTGGTAAGCAAAACTAAGAGTGATATTTTTCTTTGGTAAATCCATCAATAAAAACTCAAAATTTTTGTTAATTACCGTAAACTCGCGTTGTGGATGGTAAGACTAAAGCCCAAATCCAACCTCTGTTTCTTTTTGAGTTAATTACATAGTTTCTATGTTGAAACTATTGAAATTGAATTAGCTGGAAAATAACCTGAATATGAGATATTTTCCAATAATAAATTATCAAGCAATTGTCAATAATCATGGGAATAGAGTTTTAATTCAAATTTCAGAAATTTTAAATACATATAAAAATAGTGAAACGGATCCAAGGAAAAGGATAAGGAAAAATCTTCTATGTCATGAAAATGGAAAAATTTTCAGACCAAATAAAAATTAACATGCTTTTCTTTTATTCATTTAAAAATAATATAAATCCAATTACCGCATCGAATTAAATTTTTTTTCATAAACTTTTTAAAATTAATAATTTTTTTGTTTTTGATTTTTAAGGTTAATCAACAGGCTAGTGTGAATGCCATGATAGACCGATTAACACTTCATTTATTTTATTTTATAAAAAATTATTACAAATTAAAAATAAAAATTTATATAATTGATTTTCAAAAAAAGATAAAAAAATTATCCAATAAAGCAAAACATTGAAATATTTAAATTGAATTTTTTGAATTATTTACAAACTCTTTAAAAATAAAATTGATATTATAACATATAGAAAGCTTGAATGTTGCAATCTTCAACATTGATCTCTTGATCACAAAGCTATTCATCAATCTTATATAAAAATGTTAAAAGGTTTTTTCAACATTAGCCGTTTTTGACATCGATTCAACCAGATTGTCACAATTCATTAAATTGGTTTTAAATTCCTTGAGTCAGTTTTCTTTAATTTCATGCTTAAATTTTCGGGCGAATTATGGAAAAAGCGTTTTATGGGCAAAAGATAACATTATATCAAGAATTCTATGCTAAAAAGCAAATAAGCCATATTTTTATTATTAATAAAATAAAATAAAAATATTAATTATTAATGTCATAAAATTAATTAAATACAACACATAAAATTATTAATGTCATTGAAGTTATCAACTTCAAATTTGAATTTAAATAATTTTAAAATTGAGAAATAATAATTTAAGTTTATTAATGCGTCTTTTGAAAGATAATGCAAAAGAGTTGAACAATAATAAGATATTTAATTTGAAAAGATCATACAATATGTTTTGGACATTTAGATAATATCTTGTTATAAGAACACCAATTATTAAGACTTTAAATGGTAGTTTAAAAATTTATTAAAGCACTTTCCAAATCTATACTGAATGACTAATTATCGTATCATCAGCGTACTTTTTTATGTTAAATTTACCTAAGAGATAAGGAAAAACATTAATAAAAATGACGAAAAGAAGTGAGGTGAGAGGTGGTGGTTTAGTGGGTAAAACAACAGCTTATTGCGACTGAGAGTCCGGGTTCGAATCCTAGTCAAGTCAAATAAAATGTAACGTTAGAAAAAATAAATAAATTATGGATTTGATCTTGTGCTTTCAGTGTTGTGCTTCTATTTGCCACCTGATTTGAGTTCATCGCCAAATCGTTACTCTGGATGGTTGTTACCATTCATCTAAAAAATGGAACCTGGCATTAGAACAGCGATTATCTTCCCATGGGAACGTGTCAGGACTCGCGAGTCAAGAGGACTTTAAATAATGGCGTCGAAAGACGTAAGTAGCGAGTATAAAAAAACTCTGTTATAAGCAGCAATGCTTCCGCAAGCTAACCAAATATAACTTGGGATGTTCTACAAGAGGTTAGACTTGTCGCAGAAAACTACTACTACTACTACTACTAAAGTGGACCTAATACTAATATTTTTAAACAAAAATTTAAATCCAATTACCGCATCAAATTAATTTTTTTTTTCATAAACTTTTTAATATTTTACCTTTAATTTCTTACAAAGAATGCGCTTACAGTAAGGTGCAAAAATATAAAAAAGCTTAAATTCGACTAATTTTCAATTTAAAAATTAACTCTTTAATTCTTTTAATATTTAATTTATTTTTAAGTTAAAATTTTTTCAATTATTTTTTTTTATTGTTGTAGATTTTTCCAAACGAACTAATTAAAATTTATTAAACATCAAAAAAAGTAATTAGAAATAAAAATTCAATTTGATTATCTAATTTTTTACAAAATCGAAAATATTTATTAGATTTTAACAAAAGAACTCTAACAATTTAAGCTGCATTTATTAAATTTTAGATCAAATATTCGAATTCTTCTTAAAAAATTCAAAGTATTTAATTTTTTTTAATTCGCATCAATTTTGTAAACAATATTGTATAATTAAGATAGCCGTTTGTTTTCAATTAATTTTTTGATGTCTTTTTAATATTTTATAAACAAAAAACAAATAAAAATAAAATGAATTTTTTTTAAAAAAAAATTGTGAATTTAATATCGATTTTTTTTTAAAATAAGGTATTTTAAGTTTTTTTTATGGGCTGTAGTCTGCTATGTGAACGTGCGATCACATATTTTTTCAAAAAAGATTATGTGATCGCGAATAAATTATGTTCACATAATTTTTTAGCTAAAAAAATATGTGAAAATACAAACATTTAATTATTATTTTTGTGTTGCCATATTTTACATTTAAAATGGTAAAAAAACGTTAATTTATCATATTTAACGTAAAAAAACTATTTCATCGTATCGTAGCAACACTTGAATCAAAATTTAATACTTTGAAGTCATTTTAGTGATTGAATCAGATAATTATCTTATATAAACATAACTTATTTTCCGTAGCTCTTTACTTTACTTTTACGCCCAAAAATACTTTTTCCCACACCGGGAATTGAACCCGGGCCGCCTGCGTGAAAGGCAGGAATCCTAACCACTAGACCATATGGGATTATAAATTAACGATAAAAGAAGAATTGTGATCTTTATTCTTTCAGAAAATGTTTTTCTATTGGAACTACAGATTCTGTTAATTATTCATAGAGAATGTCAAAAAAAAATACCCCTAACTCTAGTTTGAATTAAATAGGATTTGCTTTTTTGGTAATTATTTCGGTAATCAAGAAAAATAAAAACCCAAATCTTCAAGGCATTGTGAATTTTGGTACAAAATATAAAAAATGCCAAAGCTTAAGTTTTGAAGGATCCAAATATGTTCTGTAAATTGTAGACTGATACAACTGATGCATCCTTTGTAGCATCGATTACTAATTCTGAAAAATTTTGCAAAATAAGGAAAATTGTAAATTGTGAATAAAATTGCTGAGTTGGAGAATTCACATAATATCCCAAATTCACAATTTTCTGACTTTTGCATATTTATTGAAGAATTATATAATTAGTAAATTAGTGGTACAGGGGATGTATCAGTTGCTACAATTTAAAGAAAATGTTTTGATTCTTCAAAACTTAAGCTTTGGTATTTTTGTTTTGTTTTATGTACAAAAATTCACAATGCCAACCAATAATTTTTGAATTTCTGTATTTATTCAAACTATCTAGTAACTTAGCAATTTATGGCTTATATATGATAAAAAAAAATTTCATCTTTTATATTTATTTAGTTCGCCGCTAAGAACGCCTCGTTGGAAAATCCAACTTGGGTCATTCTCTGTTAAAAGCTGTACTGGTTTTGTAGTATGTCAAAGCAAACATTTTATTAATGGATTCTGAGTATATTTTTGATTTATGAATCTCAAAATTTTTCTATGTGAGATCTCAAGTTTAACTGGTCGCAATAAATTCAATAACTTTTAAGAAAAATGAACAGCTATCAAAGATGATATTTACTTTTTATTTTTAAAACTCATATTTATAAAAAAAATTCATTTTTTTGAAGATATGCTAAAAATAAAAATTCGAAAATAAAATTTGCTTTAAATTTCAATTTCTGCGAAACCAAAGTCTATAAATCAAATTCTTTAGCAAATGAATGCTTGCATAATTATTTATAAAACGCTTCAATTATTTGTATTGTATATAAAAAGTGGTTGACTAGTTATTGTAAACTCATCAATTTGACAAAAATAAAAAATTAAATATAACAAGATATCAAAATATTAAAGCAAAAAAATGGGTTGTGGAAAAAGTAAAAACAAATGCTGCATTCCAGTAGTTCCAGTTGATCCATGCCAACAATATGGTTCCCCATACGGTGGTGCTCCAATGGGTCTGTCTCCATACGGTGGTGCTCCAATGGGTCTGTCTCCATACGGTGGTTCTCCAATGGGTCTGTCTCCATACGGTGGTTCTCCAATGGGTCTGTCCCCATTCGGTGGTTCTCCAATGGGTCTGTCCCCATTCGGTGGTGCTCCAATGGGGATGTCTCCGTTTGGTTAACTCCCATAATATATCAATTTTACAGAAAAAAACATAAACTTGACTTTCAAAAAGTGCAATAAATATTTTTTGTTTTTGTATGTAATGATTTAATAAAAATGAAACAAGAATTTATTTTTTAATTTGAATAAATAAATGCTATTTGCTTTGTATGTATGTATTCCCATATGGTCTAGTGGTTAGGATTCCTGCCTTTCACGCAGGCGGCCCGGGTTCAATTCCCGGTGTGGGAAAATATTTTTGGGCGGAAAAGTAAAGTAAAGAGCAATGAAAAGGGATTATATGAAGAATTACGTTTAAAATTTGGAGAAATATTTCTTTTTATCAATTTTATTTTTATTAGAAGGTAAAAAAAAAACTTACTAAATAATTTTTTAATAGCTGTTTTTTTTTCTTTTACCGCTATATTTATTTTTTACCATTTGTAATAGCCTATGTTCCATCTTAGACCAGAATTGATGGTTGATACCCAGTCACAAAAAAAACGATGATTAATCGATGAAAATTGATAGATGAATCATTAATGAGTTAGGAACCATTTCATCGAAAATCATCGATGAAAATTAGAATATTTCATCGAAAATAATCGATTAAAAAATATACTAATACATCGTAATTAAATTAATTTTAAAATATAATATTTTTTAAATTTTTCAAATTATTTTTAAGAATAAGCATAATAATAAGCAGAAATTTCAAAAACATAATTTTTTTTTCCAAATTTTTTCAAAGTTTATCAACACTTTTGATTCATGAAAAACATCAATTCACTTTGTATCAATAGAGAAAATTTAATTCTTTACTATTAAGTAAATTAATTGCTATAGAATTGCTTTATTGCCTTTTAACTAGACTAAAGGCAGCTAAAGTAAATTTTTGAATCAAAGAACATTGCTAGCAATCCAACTAGATATAAAATCTTTTGTTAAGAGAAGATCCACTAGATACACAATTGATTAAGAATTTACAGTAATTATCGGCTTTATGCGTAGTTAAATTTCCAGAAGTATTAGATATTTAAGCTTCATATCTTTCCGCTAGTAGAGTATGTAATTCCTCTAAAATGACTGAATTTCTTAATGTTTTCCTCATTTTTACAGTATTTAAAGATTTATTCCCTTAAATATCAAAATTGATTTTTTTAAGGTTTATCTAAAAAAATTAAAAATTAGTTTCTTGATTTTAAAACTTAAAATGAAATAAACAATTATTTGTTTTTAAATAAAATAAAATAAGCGTAAATTTTTTTATATTTTGTTTTGGTCAAAAATGACCCGTCTTGGTCGTTAACGTATTTTTTTTTAATTTTGGACTGATAAGATTTAAATGCTGTTAGAAAAACTAAGTTTTCTCATGATAAAATTCAAATAACAAGAGAAGAAGGGATGGCCTGTTGTTGACACAAGCCAATTAAAGAAAAAGTAAAGTCAAAATAGATACATCTATTTAGCAAAAAATTTTAAAAAAGAACCAATAATATATCACAATAAATTCAATTATTTCATAATGACAAAAAAAGAACAAAAACGATTAAATTAAAAGATGATTTAATAATATTTTCTAATAAAATACGACCGGTTTCGTAGACCTATGTCTCTTCTTCAGGCTAAAAAAAAATTTTTTCAAACAATTTAAATTAAAACAAAAATAATAAATAAATTAATTAATATTTAGAAAATTCAAAGAAAAATTAAAAAATAGAAAATATAACAAAGTATTAAAGTTAAAAAGACGCTATGAATTTAAAATAAAAATACAATGCATGAAAGAATATTTTAAAACATATTATGTAAATTAGGAATAAAATCATTAATAAGATTCGTTTTTAGTTTCAAAAATAAGTTAATTAATGTAGCTTCTTTTTTTAATCTTAAATCTAAGTCATCTATTTTTCCTTCAATAACATAAAATTTAAAATGTATAGCAGGATCATGATCCTTTAAATTAAAATGTGTTGCTACATATGTTGTTTTAATATATGGGATAAAATTTTTTATATCAAGAATATGCTGTTTAATTCTTATTTTTGTATGTTTAGTTTGACCAATATAATAAAAATCTTTACATTTTAAACATTTAATAATATAGATAGAATTAATACTTTCACAATTATTGCTTGTCAAGATTGGTAAATAAAAATCTTTTAAATTTAAAAATTTAATTCTATCAGTGAAAGCACAAATCTTACAGTTCATAATTTTACATTTATCACTATAATAAACATTGAAGGTTTTAAATTTTAAGCCATGAATAAAAATGGACTTCAGGTTAAAAGAAAGATTTGAAATGTAACTTAATTTAATTCTACTTAATAAATTTTTTTCTTGATTTTTACAATGATTATATGAGTTCATTAATATTTTCTTTAAATTAGGAATATTACGATTAAAAGGAGTTCTTATAATCAGTGAATCATTACACAAAAAATCATTCTTTTCCTTATATTCAATCAATTTGTTACGATCTAGCTTACCAATACATGACCTAATATTACGTAATGTTGAAAATATAAATCCTTTTTTTAAAAGCTGATAAATCAAAAGACTAGAAAAAATCAAATAATCAGAAAAAAAAGAACATATTCTTCTAATCCTAATAAATAATCCTTTGGGTATATTTTTAAAAATATGATCTGGGTGGTTTGATTCTGTCGATAAATAGCTAAAACTATTAGTAGGTTTAATATAAATTTTAAAAATCGTTTTACCTGTAAAAGAATTTAAACTAATCGCTAAATCTAAAAAAACTATCTCATTTCCACCGCAGATATTCAATTTCAATGGTATGAAAAATTCCTTAAGCTGATCAATATTAAAATCTTTTTTGACAACTAAAAAAATATCATCAATGAATCTTTTGTAAAATAAAGGTTTATGTATTACTAAAAATTTTTCTTCAAAAAAATTTACAACTACATATCTAGCAATAGCTGGTCCACACTTGGTCCCCATGGCAATACCTTTAATCTGTTTAAAATAGTTATTCTCAAAGAGGAATACAGGATTTGCATTGAAAATTTGCCCCTGTTTTATTTTTGATTTGATCACTCAAATTTTTATATTTTTATTAATAACGATACCTTGTTTAAACTTTATTCGGAATATATAAAATATTTTTTCAATTTTTGTTCCAAAGTTTACCAATTTGGAAAATAAAAATTTCTTTATTGACAAATCTTACTTAACAATACATTCTTTTTTAATATCAATTTTAGAAAATTAAATTTTCTAAAATAAAAATCTCTTGATCTATAATGTTGGAAACTTCCAACATTATTATGTATATTATTCAAGAGACTTAAATAAACTTCAACTACTAACACGCATGATTCGACTTTTTGAATTGAGTCAGAGATATGTTGGAGCAGGGCTGAGTAATTCTGTTACATTGGTTGTAAGACTGGTCAAAGAATATTGAGAGGGTTCTGAATCAAGACATATCGACATACTCTTAATTCAATTTTTTTTTTATTTAAACATTTTTCAATTTTTCTTTTTGTTTTATTTTACTATTTTCTTCTAAGTTTTGATTCGTTTTTAATTTGAAGAAGCTTTAGCTCGACAAAGCTAAACAAAAAAATATATAATTAATTTTATTCAATTTAAATTAACTACAATTATATAAATAATCGAGCTATTATTTTAGAATTCATACTTTTTTGTGCTTTACTTTTACGATTCATTTTTTTTTGTGCTTTACTTTTACGATTCATTTTTTTTTGTGCTTTAGTTTTACGATTCATTTTTTTTTTGTGCTTTACTTTTTTGATTCATTTTTATTTTTTGCTACAATTTTTAGATTCATTCTTTTTTTGTGCTTTACTTTTTCGATTAAATAATATTTATTTTTAGGAAAAATAAAGTTAAATAAAAATCAAATAGCTTTTAAAAATAGGTAATGAAAATGGTCATATTTAGATATACTCTAATTTTTTTTTAGTTTGACAATTTTTACATAAATAACGTAATTATCCAAATTTAGTCACATGTCATTAAATTTTTAGTGACATGCCACTAAAGAATCTTTTACATGTTATTACAGTGTGTCACTAAAATAAAGTACTCTATTTTAAAGACATGTCACTCAGTTCGTATGATTACGTTATTTTAAAACGAAATGTAAAGATCTAATAATAATTATTTTACACAAGATGAAAAAACTGTGTCTGATGGAAAAAAATTTTCTCAATAAAATACTGGATTAAAATTAAAAATATAATATTTGTTTTGTTTTGTTTTAAAGAAAAATTCTTAACTTTCATATTTTTTGATTATTGTAAAGAAATAACTTTTGAAAAGATTTTTTTTTTATTTAATTTTTATTTTGTTTTATTTTGAATCGATATGACTCAACTTAAAGAGTTAATTTTTGCAATTTTAAGTTTTTGAAATGACTTTAAAAAAAAATTAATTTTTTTTTTTAATTATTCAAATTTTTTTTGAAAAAAATATTTTTAAAAGTGTTGTCGCAATATCATTTAGTTTTTGTTTGTCTAGATATCTAGAACTATCTCGTCAAATCAATACATTATGTGAATGAATTTTTATTCAAATTAGATAAAATATAGCTTTTTTTGAGAAAAAGGTTGATGATCTTTAAAATTTGAAAATGAAAAATTCTTTAGAAAGAATCTTTTGAAAGTAATAGATCAATTAAGCTTGTTAGTATTTCACTTAAGATTGATTATAATAATCCTTAAATTGATGATAAAATTTTGTAGAAATAAGTGATTTTTCTATTAATCTGTGTTATTCTTTATCAAAACTTTTGGTTGTGGTCTCTTTACTCTAATCTTAATTCAAATACAAGATTAAAGCCTTCAGGAAAAGAAACTTATTTTCTCCATTTGCTTAATTGAATCTTTGTTAGTATTTGTAGTAAAGATCCCAATGCTTTTTTCCTTTCTTAGCTACGTGTTTGTTAGATGAGAAAAGAAAATCTAAGCAAAGCAATAAAGAAATAAACGTTTAGATGTAAAAAATGTAAATTAAACTATTATGGTATTGTAAATTTCCATGCACACTTTCCAATAATTAAAGAAAATAAAAAATCTTTAAGGATCTTAAAGAAATTTATTAATTTAAAGTTATCGTACATTTTTTGATAATATTTCTTTAAAAATTTCTTTTATTTATCTCTAAAAAGTCTTCGAGCTGAATCTTAAAAAAGTTAATGAGAGAATATTATAATTTAATAATAATACTTAAACTATATCAAAAAATATAAAATAAGACATTTTTAAAAATTATCTCTTCACTTAAATATCTCAATATTTTCTTTAAGAATTTATTCACTACCGGAAAAAAAAGAACGTTGAAAAGAACGCCGGTTTACCAACGTTAAAAGCGGCTTCTTTTCAGCGTTTAGTCAGCGTTTTCCACGCTGCAGAACGCTGCTAAAAATCGATACAATTTTAGCAAGATGGTTTATTGAATTTCTTAATCAGTTATAAAATATGATTCAAATAGCTGCTGAAAGCACTAGTGTAAGTCCTTTAACTGATGGAAATTAATTTTTGATTGTTTTAAGACTAACACTGTGAAATAATTTTTAGTAGTATTATTAAATAAAAGTTAAAATATTTTTTCGATTAAACTTGGCTTTTTTTTTTAGATATTTTAAAGTTAAAGCATGATTAAATTATAAATAGTCATGATAAAACTATTAATTTTTAATTAATTTGTTATTCTTTAGGACATATTAAATTTCAAATTGTAAGCGTATTTCAAGTCATTTACTTTGAACGCTTAATCTTTTGCCAGTTCCGCTTCAGTCCATTAAAAATAAGTTGTAGCAATTAGGACCATTGTAACTGAAAAAAGAAAGAGGGGGAAGAATAATTTTGTTTTTGATCATTCAAATTAAAATAATAAGAAAAATAAAATAAGCTAAAATAATATATAAAAGAAAATAAAAAAATATAATTATCTCAACGCTTTTTCTTTCTTTCCTAAAATGATACAGCAAGTTTCCAAAAAAAGTAAACAGTTATGTTATAGCGCAGCTCTAGAGCTGCGATAGAACATATTTTTTTCTTTAGAGCATGTGCATGAGTAATTGAATATGCTCTAGAACGCTCATGAGCATGCTCTTAATTACTTAAGCAGACCATGAGAACTGCGCTAGCTATGCACTAGAGATGCTTAAGCAATGATCTAGAAACTGTTTACTTTTTTTTTAAACGTCCTGTATGATACATTTTAAATTGTTAAGTAAATGTCTATAAGTTTAAATAAGTCTGAGATTTTTTTGTCTAATTTTTTAATTTTTTTGAAATGAGTAACGCATGTAATATACATTGAAAAATTATTCCTTTCATTTAAATAAGCATGGGAATGTTTTTTCTTTCATGCTTATTATTTTAGCAAAGATTTAGACGCATTTGATTTTTAAATAGTAAGAATATGAAAAAAAAATTTATTTGCTCGATTTTTTCGATATATCGTTTCCTATCGAACACTGGTTTTCAAAATGGACTTTTTCGACTAAAACGACATATCATTATAACATTTTGAAAATCAGTGTTCGATAAGAAGCGACATTTCGTTATTTCCAAATACCCATATACAAATTAAAGGTGATTTTTTTTATTTGTTTATCTGTGTCGAGCCAAAGCTCCTTTAGATTAAATAAAATTAAAAATTTAAAAAATTTTAAATTTTTTGAATTTAAATAATAATTTAACAGCCATGACCCTTAGGAAGTTCGGAATTATCTAAAAACATTTTTTTCATTTCTCATGCGATTTAAATATGCTTAATGAAGTAAATAATGATTCAGCTAAAAGTTAAGAATTTCCTGCTGAATCATCATAAATGATTATAATGTGACAGCTAATATAAAGAATTTATATTATTATATTATTATTAAAAAACATTAAAATTAACTTATTTGCAAAGTCAAAAAAATTCTATAAATTCAAGTTGATCAAAAAATGTGTCAAATATTTTTTTTAATTATTTTAACAAAAAAATTTAATTCTTATAAAGCTTTGTTTTAGAAAAAAATTATTTTTGAAAAATAAAAAAAACGCTCAAAAAACGCCGTTTGGTGGCGTGAAAAACGCTGACGAAGAACGGCGTTCTTTGAGCGTTTTTCTAGCGTTCTTTTTTTTCCGGGTAAGGATTTATTAAAGAAACTATTAAAAATCTCTGAAAACTTTTTGACTGGTTGAACAGATATAGCATTCTAAAGAATATAAAGAGAAAAAGTAAAGATTTTTTTACATACATTAACGAATTTATTTTTATCTCTAGGATTTAAAAGTTTTGCACTTTTGAAAAAAAATTAACAAAAATAAGTCCGGACTTTGATTTTTTTTTAAAAAAAATTGAAGTCGTTTACTCCGACTTTTGAAAAAAAAGTCGGGACTTGGAATTGTGACTTTAAAACAACTCTGATAATCCAGAGTTATTTAAAAGTCACAAGTCTCAAGACAGTTTCCTGGAACGGCAGATAATTAATGTTGCCGGACTTTAAAACAAAATATTAGTCCTGACTTAGAAAAGATAAATAATTCACGTGATTAATTTATTTTGTATTCAAGTCCTTAGTTTCATTTTCTTTAATATTTACACTTTAGTTACTAATATTCATTTAAAATAATTAAAAAAAATCAAAATGTCTTGAGAGCCAAAAAAGGCGCGTGATTTGGAAATATTTTAAGATCGATACAGAAAATTATGTCTGTGAAGTCATGTAAGAAAATAAAATGTGTAGCACCAAATTAAAGTAAAATAGAAACACAAGGCTGTTAATTGTTAGTTAAGTTTTTGACCTTCTTATATGAACTTTTTATGAACTGATAAATTTCAATAAATAAATTTTTAAATAAAAGAATAACATTTAGATAAGAAAATTTTTTGATTATGTCGACTAAAAGTCGATTTTCTGAAAATTGGAGTCGATTAGTCGAAATATCGAATTTTGCCGAATTGACTCACAACACTAATAAATTTTAAAAAGCTTGATATTTCTTCTTTCATTCCTTAACAGATCAATACTTAAACAAATTAAAAAATAATTAAGAATTATTATTATTTTGATTTTTTCTTAAAATTGGAGATAAAAAATTATTTACATTTAACAATATTAATTTAATCTTAAATATTTACATTTAATCTTAAAATAATTAACAGAGAGAATAATTTAATAAAATTATAAAGCTTAAACCAAATAAAAAAATGTAGATAAATGAGGTTTTTAAAATTTTTCTTTCTTCTACAATATCTCAAAATTTTCTTTAATAAGTTTTTCATTTGAGATTTTTTAAAGAATCTGTAAAGAAACCAAAAAAAAATCTCGAAAAATGTAGTGAAAAGGTAAACAGACTAGGCATTTTACAGAAATAATAGAGAAAAAGTTAAGATTTTTTATTCACATTATTTTATTCATTGATTTTTTTTATCTCTAGAATATCACTTTTTTTTAGAGTGATGAGAATTAAAGATGTTTTTAAAGAAAATTTAACAAAACTACAAAAAACCTGTAAAAAATTTTGACTTGGAAGCTGTTAAAAAACAAAAAAGTATTTTACAGAGAATTAGAGAAAATGTAGAGATTTTTTATCTATATAAATATCTCTATTTTTTCTTCAAAAAAGGTCAAATTATAGAATTTTTTATAAAGAATCTTTAATGAAACTTCAAAAAATCTCTATAAAATGTTTGAATGGGTATATAGGAAATATAAATGATTAAATAAAAAATCAGTATTTTGAGATTTAATTATTTGTCTCTACGATATATTCTAATTGGAATATTATTCTGCAGTTTGAAAATTTATTTAACTTAACTGCCAAAATTATAAGTATATTCTTGACTTTTGACAGACTTTCATTTTTATTAAACTTTTAATAGAATTATTCAGTGTTCAATTTGCTTATATTGTTCACTTTGAAAAGTTAAAAATTACATAAAAGCACGTCTAATAGAAATAAAATCTTTATCAATTATAAAGACAAACAAACAAGTATTTATTTATTATTATTTCCTTTCTTTATTTAAGCTTATTTCAATGAAATTTTTTTTCATTGCATTTTAAAAAAGCTTTGGCTCGATACTAAAAAAAAATAAATAAATTTGATCTTTCCGGATAAAAAATTTTGTTCATAAAGAATCCTGCTAAATATTTTAAAAAAGTTTATATTTTTCTTATTAAAATTACATTAATTTTCTAAGTTATTTATTCTAAAATTCGATCACTATAGAACAAAAACTAAATGATATTGCGACAACACTTTTAAAAATATTTTTTTCAAAAAAAATTTGAATAATTAAAAAAAAAAATTAATTTTTTTTTAAAGTCATTTCAAAAACTTAAAATTGCAAAAATTAACTCTTTAAGTTGAGTCATATCGATTCAAAATAAAACAAAATAAAAATTAAATAAAAAAAAAATCTTTTCAAAAGTTATTTCTTTACAATAATCAAAAAATATGAAAGTTAAGAATTTTTCTTTAAAACAAAACAAAACAAATATTATATTTTTAATTTTAATCCAGTATTTTATTGAGAAAATTTTTTTCCATCAGACACAGTTTTTTCATCTTGTGTAAAATAATTATTATTAGATCTTTACATTTCGTTTTAAAATAACGTAATCATACGAACTGAGTGACATGTCTTTAAAATAGAGTACTTTATTTTAGTGACACACTGTAATAACATGTAAAAGATTCTTTAGTGGCATGTCACTAAAAATTTAATGACATGTGACAAAATTTGGATAATTACGTTATTTATGTAAAAATTGTCAAACTAAAAAAAAATTAGAGTATATCTAAATATGACCATTTTCATTACCTATTTTTAAAAGCTATTTGATTTTTATTTAACTTTATTTTTCCTAAAAATAAATATTATTTAATCGAAAAAGTAAAGCACAAAAAAAGAATGAATCTAAAAATTGTAGCAAAAAATAAAAATGAATCAAAAAAGTAAAGCACAAAAAAAAAATGAATTGTAAAAGATAAGCGCAAAAAAAAATGAATCGTAAAACTAAAGCACAAAAAAAAATGAATCGTAAAAGTAAAGCACAAAAAAAAATGAATCGTAAAAGTAAAGCACAAAAAAGTATGAATTCTAAAATAATAGCTCGATTATTTATATAATTGTAGTTAATTTAAATTGAATAAAATTAATTATATATTTTTTTGTTTAGCTTTGTCGAGCTAAAGCTTCTTCAAATTAAAAACGAATCAAAACTTAGAAGAAAATAGTAAAATAAAACAAAAAGAAAAATTGAAAAATGTTTAAATAAAAAAAAAATTGAATTAAGAGTATGTCGATATGTCTTGATTCAGAACCCTCTCAATATTCTTTGACCAGTCTTACAACCAATGTAACAGAATTACTCAGCCCTGCTCCAACATATCTCTGACTCAATTCAAAAAGTCGAATCATGCGTGTTAGTAGTTGAAGTTTATTTAAGTCTCTTGAATAATATATATAATAATGTTGGAAGTTTCCAACATTATAGATCAAGAGATTTTTATTTTAGAAAATTTAATTTTCTAAAATAAAAATTTAAAAACTAAATTCCTAAAACCTTAGAAATCTTTTGATTTATAAGGAAACTCTAGGAATGTAAAAAAATTTTTTTGCTTAGTTTCATCCAACATTGATATTAAAAAAGAATGTATTGTTAAGTAAGATTTGTCAATAACGAAATTTTTATTTTCCAAATTGGTAAACTTTGGAACAAAAATTGAAAAAATATTTTAAATATTCCGAATAAAGTTTAAACAAGGAATCGTTATTAATAAAAATATAAAAATTTGAGTGATCAAATCAAAAATAACACAGGGGCAAATTTTCAATGCAAATCCTGTATTCATCTTTAAAATAATTATTGAAAAGAACTATTTTTAGAATTTCATTAAAACCTTGAATATTCAAATGATTAGTATCCAACTTATCCTTCATAAAATCAGTGATAATTTGAAGAGCTAAAACTAAATCAATATTTGTATATAGAGACTCAAAATCACACGAGTATAAAGCACTGTCTCAATTAAATGTAATTTTTTCTTATTCCTGAATAAGATTTTGTGAGTCTTTTATAAAACTTGAAAAATTTTTTACATGAGGTTGCAGTAAAATGTCAATTAGAAGGCAAAAATTTGATATTAAACTAAATTTATAATTAATAATAGGTCTAATGCCGAGTTTAGCTTTATGTAGCTTAGGTAAAATTCTTAAATTACCAAAAGTTCCTTTATCATCAATTAGTTTCTTCAATAATGATTTGGAAATATTTTTTCTTAAAGCCAATTCTCTTATAATAGAATTAACATTACTAATAGTCTCTAATTTAGGATCAATATTCATTTTTAAGTAAAAATTTTTATCATTCAAATGTTCTAATGCTAATGTTTCATAAATCTTATTAGATATTAAACATAAACCGATATTTTTATCACATTCTAGAATTTTAAAAGGCTTTAATCTTATAAACTTATTTAGACTTTTAAAATGGTCAAAAGTTAAATTAAAATCAAACATATAATTTAAATCTGATAAATTTTTATAAAATTCTAGTTTAAATTCAATAGATTCTTTTTGTAAAGTGAGTACTTCCGGATCAATATTAGCTCTTGTTAATTTAAAAAAACAATCTAAAGCATCACAATTTGGAATGTTAATAGTAAAATTATTCGATTTAATAGATGACTTATCTTTAATTTTATGGTAAAATACTTTCTCGTTAAATTTAAAAAATTCTTTTTCAAAAAAATATAGAATACTAGTGAAAATGGAAAATTTATTAAAATGAAAGCAAGGAATAAACTTTGATCCCTTGTCTAATAATTCAATTAAGTTTAAAATTAAATTTGAATCAGTATAGTCTAAATCACCAATAATGAATACGTTATTACTAACTTTTCTCACTTCATAAGGACTTTCTATTGGTATCTTTGACGAAATGAGGCCATTTGCCAAAAATTTTCTTGATTGCTGCGACTTGAAAGGTTACCGTAAAAATTTTTTTGTATTTTTCTATTATGATAATTTCTATTAGAGTTGAATTTGTCATGTGAATCAAAATTTGAATAATGAGTTTTAACTGTATTGAATCTAGGATTATTAATGGTCATAAATTTCTCTTTAAAAGTATAATTTCTATTTTGCGGATATCTAGAAAATGATCTCGTTCTTAAATAACTAGAATTGGAAAATTTTGAATTATTGAGGTTTCGATAACTAGATTTAGAACTGGACTGAAATGAAGTCCTTGAGTGAATAGAATTGTCCGAATCGTAAATTCTATCATTTTGTTTCCTTTTCAATGGTTCAAATTTTCTGGCAATAATACGATCAAATTTCTCAGTACTTTTTCTCATTCTCACTTGCAAAAAATTTTCTCCTTTTTTTCCAATTGATCAAGCTTACAATCCAATTCATTTTCGTCAAAAAATTTCAATAAATGATTTTTAGTCTCTGATAACTCATTTTCTATATTTTCTACTTTATTCGATAAACAATTAATGCACAATTTCATTATTTCATTTTGAGTACTTTCAATAATGCTGTTATAATTTTCTACAAAATTAGGATCTCTTGGAAGATACGGTGGTGTAAATTTTTCATAAAATAGACTTGGTGGAGTAGTACCACGCTGAAGATGTTGATTAAATAATGAAATTGTAAATTTTAGCCAAATTTTATCACTGAAACAAGTTCTTAATTTATTGTTAAATTTATAGTATTCGCTATTTGATTCAAAATTACGCTTTGATTTACACGGATTAGAATTAACTTGAGTAGAAAAATTCGAGTTAACATTCAATGCATTTGAGTTATTTAAACTAAATGGACTCAAAAGCTTCTTTTTATAGTTTTTTAAAATCAAAGATTCATAGAAACTTGGCTTATAATTCTGTAAAATAAAATCATCCTTTGAAAAAACATCAAGAATTTTGAACAATTTCTCATATTCTTTGTTTTGATAAAAGTTAGGCTCAATAGATAGAACCTCATCATCAAATCTTGATATTAGTCTAATAAAACTCTGGATTAAATTATCAATAAAAATGTCTTCCCCATTTGCTTGTTTTAAACAATCGTAATAGCTTCCATGATGTGTTTTAAAACCCTTGAAATTTTGGGCATTAAAATTAATCCAATCTGAATATTTGCATAAATAGTCAATTAAACTTAAAAATTTAATTCTTTACTATTAAGTAAATTAATTGCTATAGAATTGCTTTATTGCCTTTTAACTAGACTAAAGGCAGCTAAAGTAAATTTTTGAATCAAAGAACATTGCTAGCAATCCAACTAGATATAAAATCTTTTGTTAAGAGAAGATCCACTAGATACACAATTGATTAAGAATTTACAGTAATTATCGGCTTTATGCGTAGTTAAATTTCCAGAAGTATTAGATATTTAAGCTTCATATCTTTCCGCTAGTAGAGTATGTAATTCCTCTAAAATGACTGAATTTCTTAATGTTTTCCTCATTTTTACAGTATTTAAAGATTTATTCCCTTAAATATCAAAATTGATTTTTTTAAGGTTTATCTAAAAAAATTAAAAATTAGTTTCTTGATTTTAAAACTTAAAATGAAATAAACAATTATTTGTTTTTAAATAAAATAAAATAAGCGTAAATTTTTTTATATTTTGTTTTGGTCAAAAATGACCCGTCTTGGTCGTTAACGTATTTTTTTTTAATTTTGGACTGATAAGATTTAAATGCTGTTAGAAAAACTAAGTTTTCTCATGATAAAATTCAAATAACAAGAGAAGAAGGGATGGCCTGTTGTTGACACAAGCCAATTAAAGAAAAAGTAAAGTCAAAATAGATACATCTATTTAGCAAAAAATTTTAAAAAAGAACCAATAATATATCACAATAAATTCAATTATTTCATAAACATTTTCATGGTTTTATTCAAAAAAAAATCATTCATAATTGATGGGATAATTCAAGAATGAAATAAAGATGAAAATATTAAGTTTTTCATGATTGGGTCATTTCTAAATGAAAAATAAAATTTCATCTATAAAAAATGAGGTGATTCATAGATGAAACATGCATGTAGTCATCGTTTTTAGCTTGACTGGGTAATCCTTTTGATATAATTAAAAATCTGCGATGAAATTTTATTGCGCAATTAATAATGTTTGAGCAAGATTGAGCGCTTAAAATTTGATCAAAAATTTCACTTTGCTTTTATAATATACTCAAATATAAAATCAAAAAAATTTTGATCTTCGCCGTAAATAACTGCTATTAAGAAAGAGTGAAAAGCTAAAAGGATAAAATTTCGATGACAGATATAGCAAATTTGGGCTCATCACGCTTTCAACCAGAAAAAGAGATGTGCTATAAATGCTCAAATTTGTAACTTAAAATGATTGCGTTTTGATGTTTACATTAGTACCTTTCCCTCACTGGACGTATTGGAAAATGTATTTATGCTCCTTCTTAACTTAAACGCTCATGGTTAAGTTAATTAACTACAGTGATATCAACAAAGATGTCGCTATATCACATGCGTCAAATGCCACGTACCACCAGGATGCTCAGAAGCTTAGATAATAAATTGTAAATAATAAAGTGCAATCCGATATAAATGTGATATCGAAAATAATTTAATGACAAATAGAATATGTATATTGATGAGAAATTGTCATGTCGCATCATTGTGGCATCAAAAGAAAAAATCAACTCAATATGATTGACTCAGAATTTTTATTTTTTTTAAACTAAACATATTGTGCTGTTTTGATACTTGGGTTTTTGGTAATTTTACGTAATTTTTCGAAAAATTTAATTTGTAAAAAAAGATAAAATAGTAGTGATTAGATTATATGATCCATGGTAAATTTACGGAATTTAACGCAAAAATACGTAAATTTACGTAATAATGGTAATTTTACTATTTTTTACGTAAAACAAGAATTGTATAAAATGGTTAATTAACTAAATTTTACGTAAATAGAAGTAAAATTACAATGTTTTACGTTAAATTATTTAAAATCCAAAAATGCCAATAAAATCTCAAATTTTGCTGTTTTTCATAAAATTTTGTTAAAAAATATTATTTTGACTTATGAGTTTATTTTTTTTAATTTAATTTTTTACCATTTTAAACGTAAAAATTGGTAAAATCCAAAATTTAAAATTAAGGTAAATTTTGGTAAAATATGGTAAAAAAAGAAAAAAATCTAAAAAACAATGAAATTTGTAACAAAAACTTTTATTTATTTAAATTTTTTAATGCAATTAAAAGCCTAAACAATCACCATTCTTTTGAATAATAATTTTCTTTTTAATATATTAATTAATGTGTTAATGATACTCTATAATATTGAATTCGGAATTTTACTTTTTTTAAGTGGTTAATATATTTCTTGCATTTATCAGGTGTTATGTAAAATCAATTGATTGATAAATGTAAAATTTAGTTAATTTACCAATTTTTAAAATTCTTGTTTTACGTAAAAAATAGTAAAATTACCATTTTTGCGTAAATTTACCATGGATCCTATTATTAAATCAGTGCTGTACTAGAAATTATCAAAAACCCTAGTATCAAATCAGCAATGTATGTTAAATTAATCTTTTTTTTGACTTAAAATTTTTAATATTTTTAAACAAGTAATTTTATTGATTGAAATGTATTTATCAGATATGTATACATTTTCTCGAAATAATTTTTTTACTGGATAAAATAAATACATAGATAATAATTTTAATAAGATCTTTAATCCTTTGAATTTTACAATATTTAGTTTCAATGTCCATAAAAAGTTAAAATTTATTTTTAATAAATGTTTAATTAAGCTTTATTTTATTTAAAAAAAAGAATTTTATATACTCCGAATTTTAATCATCTTATATGATTAAAATGACACGTATCAGAATATCTTTAGATTTACTCCAAAAGTCAACTGTTTAGATTTTTCCGTCGCTAATAGCATTTTTTCAGCATCATATTTTTATCACAAAATATGATCAATTTTGATTTTCCTATTGAAAAATATTATTAATTATGTTATTTTTGGAGCATTACGACAATATAGTTCCATTTTTCAAATATTAAGATTATTGTCATTAACGCAGGCGGCTAGAAAAACAAATTGAAAATAAAAAAATTTTTTGGTATTGATAAAATATTTGTTCTTCTAATTGAATTTTATATTAGTCTAAACAAGCAAAATAGTTTTTTTATGGATGTTTATTATGAGTCTCAAATCTTTAATTACATTCTAAAATGCTTGATTTTAAAATTGAATCCCAAAATAATTATGATGTTAGAAAGGACTCATTGTTAAAAATTGTTGAATATTAAAAAATTTTCAATTTAAAAATTTATTAGACTTTTGTTCACGATCTTTTTTGTTCGATTTCTCCAGGAATATCCAGCAATCGTATTGTTATGTGAACCCAAAAAAGCCTCATTATTTTTGATAAATATCAGAGTTGTTTAAAAGTCATAAGTCTCAAATCAAGTCCAAGTCCGGACTTTTTTTTTCACAAGTCCGAGCAAAGACTTTGAATTTTGAATACTGAAGAAATTTAAGCTAAAATTTCAAGAAAATTCTGATATATGGCAAATCTTTCGCATTAGACAACCCAAGAGTATATAAATTTTTAAATGTAAAGCCTGATCTAGCAAATTTAAAAAAAAAGTCCAAATTTTTATTTGCAAAATTGAAAAATAATATTGAAAATTCTTTTTAAACTTTTAAATAATTATTTTGATTTAAATTCAATCGTTGAAAATGTCCATAGATATGGAAGCCTTTCATTTATAAATATTACTTACATCATCTATTTTACTTTTTTAAAGAATAGAATTAAATAAATAAACTGTACTTGTCAATGAAAATTTTGTTTTTATTTTCAATTTTTTTTGCATTCGATGATTACTTTGAATAAGAAAACTCGTTCAAGGGAATATTTTTGATTGTAGATATCTTAAGAAGAATACTAAGGACGATAATAAGTACACTCTAAAAAATAATTAGTTGCATGTATAAAATACTAACTTTATTGTTAAAAAAAATTGCTTTAAATATGAACAAATTGTGTATTTTTAGAATAATAAATTTCTTGCTAAAAAAATAACATAAACAAAAATACTAAGTTTATTGAAAAAATGATAAGAAAATAGAAATCTTGATCATTATGCCTAAAAATAATAAAGACTCCTGGATATGTTAAAGTTGTACCTGCAGCTATTATCTAAAAAACTATTTTTGTATTCATTTAATAGTAGTAGCCGTAGTGGAAAAGTTGGTTGAAATTCCAAATAAATACAAAAAATGTTCAATCGAACCGAAGGCTAAACGTGGTCTGCTAAAGCATTAGTAAGGCAATAAAATTGTTAATGTAAATTTTTCAAATTAATGAATTTTATAATTTTTTATCGAATTTTTTTTACAATAAAGTTATTATTTTTTACATTAAATTAGCAATTTATACATAATCATTTATTAGTTAGCATTTTTAGCAATAAGCTAATTATTTTTTACAGGTAAATAATTAATTATTACTAATAATTAATTATTAGTTGACCCTAATAATTTTTACTAATAATTAATTATTAGTTGACCCTAATAATTTTTACTAATAATTAATTATTAGTTGACCCTAATAATTTTTACTAATAATTAATTATTAGTTGACCCTAATAATTTTTACTAATAATTAATTATTAGTTGACCCTAATAATTTATTAGGGTCAACTGATTTTTCCCCGAATACTAATTTCTAAAAATTAGTTTGCCTTCTAACAACTTGAACCAATCTTGATATTTCGATTTGTCTAAAAAAAGGCTTTTAATAAATTAATTTATTTATCAAAGAAGTTATAAGAATTATGTAATTTATATCATTATGAACACTTATTATAAAATTTTTCTCTACAGCTTTTTCTATCTGTTATATTAACTTTTATTTTGACCTAAAATTTTAAAGAGTATTTTTTTTTCAGTACTCTTCTATGTGCTATGTGCAAGGAGCCACCATAGGTGACCTCCTAGTAGCCCAAATCCGAAAGCAAGTCTTGATGTAGCTTATATATTATTATTATTATTATTATTATTATTATATCATATAATATCATATTCTTTTTTCATCGCAATTCTACTTTTTTGTTGTTTTTTTATACTTTAATTTTATACTTAATCAAATTTATTTAATCTTTATTAAACATTCAATTTTTTTTAATTTCAAATTACATGAAGGCTGAAAAGAAGGAGTAATCCGTTTCGATAAGCCTGGGGACCTCTCCTAAAATCAAATTTTTAAATATAAATAATGTAATTTATATCAAAAAAAATATTGTTTAACGACGACGACGATTTTAGAAAATTGAGCATATTGCAAGTGAATACTTACTAATGAAATATAGTTAGATTTTAAGCAAACAAAAATTAAACTCATTCAATTTCACTAAAAAGTTTAATTTCATATATAAAAATGCTTGCAATATTAACTTAAAATTATTTTTTAAACTGAAAAAAATATTTGAAACATCGCACTTTTTCAATGTTATTTCATCATTAGATATATATTGTAATTTAAACACCAAAAATTAAAAAAATTGAATCATATTACAAAAATCTTTATAAATTTCTAAACTTTGATGCAAACAAAACATAAATATTTAAAACTAATTTTCTCAAGAACATACAATTTTATGATTTACAAAAGCACAAAATAAAAAAGCAAAAAATTCAAAAGAGAAAGCAAAGGTGACAACAAAAAATTTTTCTTGATAAACATTTCAATCGATTTTTTAGACAAGTATTAGAATTGAGTAAAATACTGTTCACTGATTCGTTTGAAAATTTCAATAATAAATGGTCTTGGTAAATTGACAATCAGCAAAAATAAGAATAATTTTATCAATAGTCAAATATTAATTTTGAAAAAAAAAAAAAAACAAGAGTGAAGGGATCACTTCGGATGCAAACCAAATTGTGAGCCTGTTTAGGCAAAGATAATCGAAATATTGTCAATCAATGGATATACATGAGCTAGAAAGCAGAATTATTTCCTCAACAATCAATTAAAACTTTCATCAGCACCACTCGGTATAACTCATCTATTGATCGATTAAACAATATTGCTAAAATCATTTAACTTGTTTCCTTTTTTACCTAACAAATTGAAAAAAAAATGTATATTTTTTGACAAAAATCAATAAATCTCTATTTAAAGAAAAAAATTAAACTGTCTAATTGTGCGAAAAATATTTCAGCTCAAGCTCAAATTTTAAATGTTCTAAAAAAATTTTATTTTTTTTTTATTTTTGGCTTAAGATTATATGAAAGAATAGACAAAGATAATGTTTTCGAAGAAAAAACTTCGAAATAACAACACTTTTGGTGATGTTGACCCGCTGACAGTAGGAATAAAATAAATTTTTTTGGAAAGTTTTTATACCATGCCATTTCTAGATTGACATAAATGAGCGATTCTTGAACGCCTGTGAGAACGGAGACTATCCGACTGTGAAGCGGATACTGTTGGCCATAAAGGATTTTAATGTTGAGGTAACAGACAACTTGGGCAGGACAGCTCTGCGTCTTGCAGTGGAGAACGAGCATCTGGAAGTTGTGCAGGCTTTGTTGACCAAATCAGACAGTGCCAAAATTCGCGAGGCTCTCTTGCTAGCTATCTTCTTGGGCCACTCGAACATTGCCGAGTCAATTCTTAAGCACCCTAAGTACAAAATTTTAAATGAGAAAAAATTCCTCAATGGCAATTCAGATTCGTTTTGGCAAACACCGGGTTCAGACGATGCTCAGTTCCCACCTGACATAACTCCACTTATGTTGGCCGCCCAGTACAACCGAACAGAGATTGTTCAAATGCTGCTGGTGCGGGGCGACCGAATAGTCAAGCCACACGACTTTGACTGCAAGTGTAATGAGTGTCACAATAGGTTTAAATTTGACTCATTGCGTCATGCCCAGTCAAGACTTAACTCATACCGAGGCATGGCCAGCGAGTCGTATATTTCCCTAGTCAGCATTGATCCCATATTGACGTCATTTTTACTCGGACAAGAACTAAAGACTTTGGCCATGAAGGAGAAATTTTTCAAGAATGAATACTTGAACTTGGCTAATAATTTGAGCGGGTACACAGTCAAATTATTGAATAATATTCGAGGAAGAGATGAGTTAGAGATCGTGCTTAATAAAACTGGAAAAGAGGAAGAAGAAAAGTATGAACGCTTGGCCAGACTGGATCTAGCTTTGAAATATAAAGAAAAACCCGTAATTTGGTGTAGTTGTTTTTGAAAAATTTTTCAATTTGTCTTTTTTAGTTTGTGGCACATCCAAATTGTCAGCAAAAATTAACAGAAATATGGCACACTGGTCTGAGGCCAATATCCAAAATGAACAATTTATTTACATTGCTTTTGTTTTTCTGCTTCATATTCATATTGCCCTTTTTGATCATAATTTTCTTAATTGTGCCAAAAACAAAGGTAAGTGAAAACATCACCAAGTATTGAAGCATTCAGTCTTGATTATAATGGAAATTAAAAATTACCATGTTTTTAGAATTTTCGCTCTTTGAATGATGATATTTATTTAAATAGTATACACGGTTTATTATTTAGTAGAAATTAAAAACAAAAGAAAAATAAGAACAAAATTTAAAACTTAAAAAGTAAAAAAATTTTGTTGCATTCAGCGATTGAAGTTAAAATTTCTTGTTTTAAAATTCTATTTTTTGAATACATTTTGCTATTGATATTACTATTAAAGTTGAAGAACAAAATTTATTTTTCATTTATTTTTCGTTTTTTCATGTTTTTTTTTTTCATATATCCTGATAACCTAGCATTTGCTTTATAGAATTTTAAAACTCGTTTTAAGTCAAAAAAAATTTTAAAACAAATATAAAAAAATGTTAAAATTTAAAAATAGAAATTATTAAAAAAAATCACAAAATCAATTCAAGAATATTTATTTTTTAATTTTTTAATGTTTTACTGAGATGCTTTTTTATAAATTTTGGAAATTATTTAACAACAAAAAATTTTTCCACATCGGGAATTGAACCCGGGCCGCCTGCGTGAAAGGCAGGAATCCTAACCACTAGACGATATGGGATTATAAATAAAAAAATTAGAAATTTTTTTAATAATAAGAATAAATGGCAACATTTTTTTTGGAGACGAAATGCACGAAATTTCGAATCAAAAGATAAATTGAGAGAATTTTTTTTCTTTTCTCTAAAAACTAGAATCAACGATTAAAATTGATTTTTTCACGGCGTAAATAAGAAATAACAAATGCTTAAATAAAGGTTAAAAAATTTAAAGATAATTTTAAATCATTTATATATAAAAATTAAAATTTTTAGCCATATTTAGAAAAAAATTCTTATCAAAAATATTCTCTTTATGACAACATATTTCTGAAAGTTCTAAAAAATACTAATCGTATTTTTTAATTTTTTTATCAGGGCTGTATAAATAATCTGATTTCAAATAATTCTCTAATTATTTAAATAATAACTTCATTTTCATTAATCAAAAGATTTATTTTGAAAAAAAAATTCAGCATTTATTTTTTTTATTTTCTGTTACCAACGTTAGTGATTTATAATTATATCTATAATTTGTTCAGGTTTAGATTTTTCGAAAAAATTAACAATTAATTACTATTCAATTTTTATAAATTATTTTTTATTTCTTAGATGTTTTTTTTTTCTTTTTTGAAGAATATTCAATTTAAATTTAAGATCCAGCTGTAAAATTATGAAAACTTTTTTATATTTTAAATTTCTAAACAAAAACTTCATTAAACAAACATTGAAAAACTTTTTTCATTATAATTTTTTTTTTATTTTATTTAAAAATCGCCGAATCTGGTGCAATTTAATTTTATTTGAATGATTATTATTTTATTTACGGTTATTTGGTTAAAATAATTTTTGATCAGTAGATAATTTTATTTTTACCATTGTTAATAATCAAACAAATACTATGCTGGTTTCACTTTTTAATCATTAAAATAGAGACCAGAATTGTTTAAAAGTCACAAGGCTCAAGTAAAGTCCAAGTTCGGAATTGAATTTGGGACTTTTAAACTCAGATA
Source organism: Brachionus asplanchnoidis (assembly GCA_025491095.1). Taxonomy (NCBI): domain Eukaryota; kingdom Metazoa; phylum Rotifera; class Eurotatoria; order Ploima; family Brachionidae; genus Brachionus; species Brachionus asplanchnoidis. The sequence goes on along the minus strand of JAILYF010000008.1, from coordinate 2,967,851 downwards.
AACACATAATAAAAACCTAATCTAGGACACTTAATTTTATTTCTAAAAATCAAAGTAATGCTTAGTGATATTTTGGTTTCGTTTTTGTTTAAAATAATTAAGTTTAAAATTCAAATTTGATAAATATAAGAAATTTATTTTAAAAAAAAATGGCTTTAATTGTAAGGACAGAAATATTAAAAAGTTGAATTTACCAATTTTTAATTTCCAAAAGTAATTGATATAAATACATCATGCAAAAAATGGAAAACAGAACACATTTATTTATTGCCAAATTTTTAATAAAAAAAGAAAAGTTTTTCGACGATTGAATTTAAATTTAATTAGATCGATTGAATTTTCTTTACCAAGGCGAACTATTTGTGATCTATTTTTAGAATAATTAGAAAGTAGGCCCACGGATCTGGCGTAATTTTATGAATAAATACAATTAATAATAAATAAAAAAAGGATATTTTAAATTAAAAAAATATTTAAAGACAAGACATGATAAAACAACACAATTAAAACGATTTTGTTCATTATCAGAATCACTTTCCGGATTGGAGTCTGAATCAGAGTCCGAAGAGTCAATCAAATTAGTATTAGCTTCATCTACAAATTCTTCAAACTCATCTGCATGATCATAACCATCTATCATGTCTACTTGGTTCTTTTCTAGAAAAGCTTTTAATGTAAATTATACATTAATTGTTTCCAAGTTCAATGACAGTCAAAAATTAGGTTTTTAAGAGATTAATTTTAAAAAATTAACTAAATCAAAATGACTGTTTTTCAACCACTGCTGAGCATAAAGTTCAATTTTATTTAAAATTTCAGAGTAAAATTACCTTGTTTTACTTAATGCCACTTAATATTTCATTTAATGTACAGGTGATATTATTATTGCAAAAATTGCTTAGTTTCATTCAATTTCCTACGTACATGAGATCATATCGCATTTAAGTTCCAAGTGGGATATTACGCGAGAAAATACGGTACCATTTAAAAGTTATAAAAAATATACTATTTGATCTTATTTTTTTGATCCTAAACTTCAAGATGCCAACAAAATTTAATTCTTTGTGTGGGGAAAAAAGTTTTAATTTTTAATTTAATTTACATTTAAAGACTAGCATTAACTTTTTTCTATATTTAATTAAAGATCGGTAATTTTATGACTCAGCCTTGTATTAAATTCATAACATATACTACGTTTTATGGAATATTCATAGCACTAATAATTGTATCGAGTTTACAATTTGCTCAAGAAGAAGCGATGAGCCCCAAGTTTTCAACAAATTACCCTAAATTTTTTCAAAATTTTACCAATTATTATCACCAAAAAAATTTGACATACAAATTTTTCGAGAAGGATTTTTATATTAGATCATCGTTTCCAAGTCATATAGATATTGCGATCACTGTTTTCATCATAGGCATGACCTGGCATGAGATAAAACAAATATACAAAGATGGCATTCGCGACTATTTACTTTCTATAAACAACATCGTCGATCTTCTCATGATCATTTTATACGTCGGCTCATTCGCGCTTAAATACTACAGCATATTTCTGGTGAGACTACAATTAGATAGACTGGATAGCAAGGAATTTTGGCAGATTTTGAACAGTCTAAATGAGTTTAATGTAAAAGCTCAAAAAGATGTTTTCTACACATTCTACATTTTGAACGAAGATCGGTTCTATTGGGTCTCTTTTGATCCTTTAAATGTCGCAGAAGCTCTTTTTGCAATTGCTAACTTGTTCAGCTTTGGTCGTATTTGCTTTTTCCTACCAGCAAACCAGAATCTTGGTCCCCTTCAAATTACTCTAGGAAGAATGATTAATGTAATTATTTTTTTAAACAAATTTCTTTAAGGCAATTGTTTTTTAGCGTATAATCTCGATTTTAGTTACATGTCATTAAATATCGAACATTGGTTTTCAAAATGATATAATGACATGTCACTTATGTCAAAAATAGGCCAAAATTGACAGTTTTTCAAAATTTTTTTTTCGACATTAGTGACATGGATGAGCCATCAATTGATAGAAAAAAAAATAAAGAATCTAAAATACAGGAAAAAAATATAAAGAATTGCAACTTAAGGAAATAAAAAATAGAAAAAAAATTAATATTAAAGAAATTTAAATTGATAGATTTTTTTTGAGTGTTTTATTTAACAATTAAAACTAAATGTCAAAATTTTATATTTAAGAACTTAATTAAGCTATTAAATTATATTAAATATGGAAAATTATTCGCCTCTTATTTCTAAGTTCAGATTTTTTGATACGTGAAAAAAAGCTCAAAAAGTTGATTGATGAATACAATGTATTAAATTTGGATTTGTTTTTAAATGGGATCATTAATTTATTGGATGATAAAGTATAAGAATAACTATTCAAATAAAAAAAAATTATACAATTAATTTATTTCTTTATTTTTATATACTATATTAATTAAATCTTTTTTTTTCTATCATTTGACACTTCTATAAAAAAAAATTCTATCTTTTGAACGTTGACCGTGACATGTCAGTAAGCTTAATTATGTTTTCTTAATTTTAATAAAATAAGTATTAAGAATTGAGGAAAAATTTATTTTAAATAAAGTATTGTTCTTGAAAAAAAGGACAAAAGAAAATTAAAATGAGAATTACTAATAAAATTTTTAAATACAATTATTGCAGTAATATGATTGATATGGCCTCAAAACTTTAGGCCAACAATTTCCACAAATTCAATTTACAAATTTCTCACATGAAATCCATGATTTTTGGTCTTTGACTGAATGAAAAAAACACATAAATCTTAAACATCTCTTATCTTGTAATCGAATTTCGAAAGTATTTGCTTTTCTGTGAATAGGTGAGTTTACTGAGACTTTTGTACAAGAGGTTCTGTTGGCCTAAGTTTAAATGTAATAGCGATGATACATTCATTTAAAAATTATAATTATAATTATTTTCTTCGCTCATTTAAGACATTCTGTTTGAAAAAGAATTTTTAATATAAATTTCTAGAGAAAGTGCGAAAGTGAGAAATTGCTTTTTGTACCCAGCTAAACTCCATCAGAAAGAAATATAAAATAAAAATAATGTTAAAAAAATTAATAAGATTTTCTTCTTTTAATTTTTTTTAATTTTAATTCAAAATTTTATACTACCTTAATAAGATGACTTTCAAAAATATGATCTATTCTTAGAAAAATTTGATAGGAAAAGACAATGAAACTTGACTTTTTATTTTTAAAAAATTCATTTATTGTTTTATTTGCGGCGATGAAGTTTGGAGCAAAAAAACTAAAAGCAAAGCAAAATTTTTTTAAATAAAATAAAATGAAATGATAATTTTGAAAAATCCTAAAGTTTTAACATGAAATTTAAAAAAAAAAGTTAAAAAAACCTTAACAATTAGTACTGTTTCTATCAATATTCGATCTAATCTTTTAAATTTAAATAATTTTAAAAATTTTTGCTTTTGTTTACGTTTAACAAATTATATTTAAAAATGTTTAACATTTATTTTAAAAAAATTGCTAAAAATTGAAATAAAACTGGTGTTAAATTTATTAAACATATTTTGCTCCAAATTTCACCACCGCGTTTTATTTTACACTTTATTTTGAGATAATGTCGAAACTGAAATTTTGGACAGTTGTCAATTTTAGGCTATTTTCGATATTTAACGATATGTCACAAAAACCGAGATTATACGTTAAAAAATTTCTTTATAATGTTGTTTTTCTATTAAAGGATATAGTTAAATTTATTGTAATTTTTGCCGTAATATTCATGGCATTTATGTTTGCCATCAACAATTTATATTGGTACTATCTATCAACAGTTCGGAACAGTGTTGAAATCAAAGAGCACATAGACGCCATATCACACTCTTCAGTAACAAAGGCTGAAGAGGCTTTTGGCACAATTGGATTAACTTTTCACACAATTTTTTGGTCCATATTCGGCTTAGGCGAATCAGAAAACATTGATTTGAAACCCTTTGAGAACGAAGTTACAGAATTTTTTGGCCTTGTCTTATATGGAACATTTCATATAGCTAGCGTTATAGTTTTGCTAAACATGCTCATTGCCATGATGACTCGATCTTACGAGAGCATTTTAGTAATTAATTTAATTTTAATAACAAAATTTAAATTTAAATTTGATTAAAGGAAGACTCGGATGTTGAGTGGAAGTTTGCAAGGTCCCGTTTGTATATGGCATCAATAAAAAATGGTGGAACCCTGCCTGCACCATTGAACATTATACCAACTCCGAAATCACTAGTTTATCTTATTCGGCGCTTTTTCACAAGATTCAAACAAAGTAAAAAAGAAAAGCCTGAACAATTGAGTGACGCTCCGAACAGTCTGTCAAAAGTAATCTTTTTTTCCCATAAATTTTGTTTATTTATTTAACTTTTTTTAAAATAAAGTACTCTTTTTTTGTGAAGTGTAATTAAAAGAGAATAAAATTAAAAATTATAAATAAGAAATAGTTTTATTTTTGAGAAATTCTTTTAATTAAATTGAAAATTTAACTATGTTTTTAATCCAAATGTCATTAAAGCCGCATGAATTAAAAAAAAATTAAACTTTTTGTGCCATTGTGAAATTTAATACAAAAACTTCCAATACAACAATAAAAAAATTCTAAAATTTTTTTCTAAATATCAAAAAATTGTTCTGTAAATGAAATCAAGTGAAACAAATTTTTTTTCAACTATTGCAGAAGTCTGCAGAATCTGTGCGAATTTTGCAAAATTGTACCCTATATAAAAATATTGAAAATAAAACGCAAAATTTGCACATTTTTTGCAGACTTCCACAGCAGGTGAAACAAAAGTTTTTTCATTTGACATTTAGAAAAAATTTTAGAATTTTTTTATTTTTGTATTGGAAGTTCTGAATTAAATTTCACAATGCCACTTATTTATTTTCTAAGACGTGTCACATAAATTGAAAATTGATCTTTTTAAAATCAGTGCTCAGAATTTGCTCACATGTAATATTTTCATTTAGCAACATGTCACTAAATCTGTTTTATAGATTACGTTTTTTTTTTGTTAATTTTATTTTTTTTCAAGAGCAAAACAAAACCCGGAGATGAATTGACCTATAAGATAGTGATGCAGCGAATAGTGAAGAGATTCTTGCTGCATAGTCAGCGCGAGTCATCAGATTCGAATGAGAGAAACTTTGAAGAATTGAAGCAAAATTTGCAAATGATCAGATTAGAGATGCAGAATGATTTGAAGAAAAATAAAGAAGAATCTTTCCATAGTATAACTCTGTTGCATGCTGGTCTTACAATACTGGGAGATGAATTGTTCAAAAATTCATTCAATTCAGACAATTTGAACAGATTCATTGAGTATAAGTATTATGGAAATGAAATGAGGGAATTGTACAAGGAAGAATTTGGTGACAATGACGGAAACGCAGACGTGATTCATCTAGGACAGAAGCAATTTCAATTTTATAATACTAATTCACCGAGAAATAAACCAGATATGAAAAAGCATTTTAGCTTTTACGATTTGGTCAATCAAGCAATGGTCAACAAAGACAGTGTAGAGTCTAAATCAATTGAAGATTCACCTAAATTCACCCAACCGGACAACCAATTTTCACAAGATAAACAAGACTCGGAATCCTGCAAAAAACAAGTGCAATTCAATGAAATGGATACAATTCACCAATTAGAAGACGTCGAAAATCAAGCTGAAAAAAATGCAATTAATTGATGCACCAAAAAAAATTTAAAACTGAGAGGAGCAATTGGCATATATTTTTCAAATAAAATAAAATTATTATTTTATGTGTTTGCTAATTTTTTTTAAATAAAATTTGTAAAAAATAATTTCTTGCATCAATAAATTTTAGATATGTGACGGATGGCTTTACAAAAACTATAAAAAATAAATTTACAAAACGCTTCATTTATTTGTATTGTATATAAAAAGAAGTTGACTAGTTATTGTAAACTCATCAATTTGAAAATATACAAATTTTATTAAAAATAAAAAAGTTTTAAAGCAAAAAATGGGTTGTGGAAAAAGTAAAAACAAATGCTGCATTCCAGTGGTTCCAGTTGATCCATGCCAACAATATGGTTCTCCTTTCGGCGGTGCTCCAATGGGTCTATCTCCATACGGCGGTGCTCCAATGGGCATGTCTCCATACGGTGGTTCTCCAATGGGCATGTCTCCATACGGCGGTGCTCCAATGGGCATGTCTCCATTCGGTGGTTCTCCAATGGGCATGTCTCCATTCGGTGGACTTCCATATTGAAACAATCTCACAGACGAAAACAAAACTTGACTTTCAAAAAGTCCAGAAAAATCTTTTTTTTATTCTTGTAGCTTTATTCATTGAATAAAAATTAAATCAGAATTTCCTTAATTATTTTAAATTTTAATATAATATAATGGTGATCTTTGGATATTCTCCCATATGGTCTAGTGGTTAGGATTCCTGCCTTTCACGCAGGCGGCCCGGGTTCAATTCCCGGTGTGGGAAAATATTTTTAGTCCTTTTCCATTTATACCTAATTTTTCATCTATTTTTTAATAAAATAGCTATTTTTTTAAATTTTATTTAGTAAAATTTTTACGCAGTCGACCTGTTCAAATCGGAGCGTAACATATTAATTTAGAAAAAATCCAATTAGTAGATTTTTAAAATAAATATCTTTTGTCAATTATAATAATTATTTTTAATTCATTTAAATGAATATTTCATAAAAATTATTTAATTAATTTTAAACATTATTAATTTATCGTAAATATTCTTTATTTTTAATTTAGTTTGTACTTTGTTTAAAAAATTAACTTATTTATAATAATTATTATTTAGTTTCTAATATTAAATTTATCATGGAAAAGTTTGATTTTTTTTTAGATTTTTTCAGGTATAATTTTAAGCTGTGATTTTATTAATCAAATCGTCCTATAAAAAAATTGGATAATCAAATACAAATTAAACGATTTAGGAATTCGGGTTTATTGAAGATAAGAGATTTTTTTTATTTAAGTTAAAAGTAATTAATACACTATTAATTAATAAATCTCTAATCATATTTTCAATATGACAATAATCTTTATTTTCATATGACAATTTAAAATGCACCTTTTTTTAATTTGGTTTCATATTATTCAATTTTTAATTCAAAGCATAATTTATTTTTATAATTGAATTTCTATAAATCTTACAGCTGATTGACTAGGCTCTATTATTTATTTGAAAAAAATATATAATTTAACACTTTCTTAAATTAACTTAATTATTTTTTACCAAAAAGATATATATCACTCAAGGGTTAAGCATATGTAAATAATTTACTTACTTATAATTATACTTTGTCAATTTTTAATTAAATTTTTTAGCAAGGATTAATTATAATAATTTTTAAATCAATAAGACATAAATAAATCAATTGCTGGATAAAAAAGAACTTTTTTTATTTTTTTTGATATCGATTTTGAATTAATGGCTAAGTAAAAAAAATTCAAATCTGTTCTCTAATAAACAATAGATTAAAAAAGTAAATAAAATAAAAATAAATTTATGATTTCAATTTAAGATTCAAAAATCCTTTTTAAAGATGTCTATTATTTAAATTTTAATATTTTCATTAATTTTAAGATGATCATTTGATATTTATTCTTAAATTCCTAAAAAATAAAATAAATTTTTCTGAAAAATTCTATTTTAGTTCCTAAATAGAATAATTCAAAGTAAGTTTTTGAAGAATATGGGAATTAAATAACCGCAAATTAAATTTACTATATAAAAACATCTGTTTTGTAAAGTTCAGTACTAACAAATAGAACAGAATGACAAAAAATTTAATTTTTTTTTCTTAAAGTTTAAAATTAGTTCTTTGAATGCAGCCTGATTTAAATTCCACAATTGCATCAACTGTCAAAGTCTGCTAATGATGTTCAAAATATCTGCAAAATACACTATGTTCAATAATATTTAAATATAACTTATAATTCTGCTAAGTTATCAGAATGATATTTGATGCAAATATATATTTATTTTATTTATTTATTTATTGGGTTTGGCTTATTTCATCCAAGTCTTTATAGAAAATAAATGCACTTCTTTAAAGACAGTATTTTAGAAGTAAAAATAAAATCAAATTAATAAATTTAAGTTTAAAAAATTTGAAATGAGATAGGTTTAAACAAAAAAGCTAAACAGAAAAAAAAATGGAAAAAAAATTAGATAGTTTCTAAATAAATATATAAGAGAATGTTTTTTTTTTTTTTTTTTTAATTCAACAAAATTATTATTCATTTTTTCATTTTTCAATTGAAATAAAAATAAGAATAAAGCAAATATATATGTGACACGATGATGCTTCACTAAACCAATTTTGACCCTGAAAAAAATAAACTATTCATTTTTTATTGTTTCTTTTTTTTTTATAAATTTTATATTAAATTTCACAAAACTAAAATATCGTGAATTATCTAAACATCAAAAAAAAAATTAATTTTCAATTGCTGTGAAATCAAAGCCCAAAGATTAATTTTTTTGACTAGTGAATGATTACACAATTAATATACAAAACGCTTCATTTATTTGTATTGTATATAAAAAGAAGTTGACTAGTTATTGTAAACTCATCAATTTGAAAATATACAAATTTTATTAAAAATAAAAAAGTTTTAAAGCAAAAAATGGGTTGTGGAAAAAGTAAAAACAAATGCTGCATTCCAGTGGTTCCAGTTGATCCATGCCAACAATATGGTTCTCCTTTCGGCGGTGCTCCAATGGGTCTATCTCCATACGGCGGTGCTCCAATGGGCATGTCTCCATACGGTGGTTCTCCAATGGGCATGTCTCCATACGGCGGTGCTCCAATGGGCATGTCTCCATTCGGTGGTTCTCCAATGGGCATGTCTCCATTCGGTGGACTTCCATATTGAAACAATCTCACAGACGAAAACAAAACTTGACTTTCAAAAAGTCCAGACAAATCTTTTTTTTATTCTTGTAGCTTTATTCATTGAATAAAAATTAAATCAGAATTTCCTTAATTATTTTAAATTTTAATAAAAAATAATGGTGATCTTTGGATATTCTCCCATATGGTCTAGTGGTTAGGATTCCTGCCTTTCACGCAGGCGGCCCGGGTTCAATTCCCGGTGTGGGAAAATATTTTTATTCCTTTTCTCTAATTTTTCACTTTTTTTTTGATGAAAAATTTGTCCATTAAACATTTTACAGGTTATAATTAGATATAATAAATTAAACTTCATTATAGTAAAAATCCTAATAAAATTAAAGTGGAAAATTTTTGAAAGTTTTACAAGCTTTGTAACACATAAGGTAACCTTATTTATATCCTGGAAGTGACCATAGCTATTCAAATTTATTCACGATAAAAACACAATTTAATTGATGCATCAGAAGTGATTTCAACGGAATTTGATTGCTAAATCTATCCTTGATTAATGCCACTTATTTAAACTTAATATAGCTCAGATTAGTTAAAAGAACTTCATCTACTTACATCTTCAAGTCTCTGTTCAAAACCAATCTAAGGCTTCATCTTGGTACTTACATGGCAAATGGGGAATCAATTTACCAAATGTGCCATGCAAAAAACTCCTTTATTATTTTCCACAACCAGATTATAATCCATCTCAATTCCATGCTCACTAAATATTCAAATGGTTCACATGTGGAAGTGTTCAAAATCAGAATTGATTAGTTCTTTTTTTGAAGCAGATCAACTTATTTTTGGTCTATATTATGTTTTTTGTTTTTTGTTTTTTGCTGTTTTTGTTATTTATAGAGTAATAAACAAGCTGTTTTAAAATATTTATTACAGTAGATTTAATATATTTTATTTTAGATTTCGATTTGACGCATTTTCTAATGATGATTTCTAATAATTTATTATCCTAATAAATAATTTTATCAAAAAATCATCCTTTTTGCCATTCCCTCTGCTATATATTATTAAACTTTATTTTCTAAAAAATGAATTTTTCTTGCTTAAAATCGAACATACCTGGCTGTTATCTATTCGATGCAAATTCAATTTTGGTCATTGTTTTCGTAGTTTTTGGCACCATTATTTTCACAGTTAACTCTGCTGTATTAATTGTCTACTTTAAAGAAAAGACCACAACATGGACCTTCACAAACTACTGCTTTATACTCCTTCTGGTTTACAACATTCTAGCCGCCTTGTCCAGCTTTCTAGTCGCATTATCGACTTGCTTTGGTGCCAATCAGCATTATTTTTTATGTTTGTTCAAGTACTGCTTTTTGTACTTTATCGGCCTAATGATGGTCAAGCTAAACGCCATTATTGCCATTGAGAGACTGATCTGTGTCAAATGGACCACTGTGTACAAAAAAATCATACGTCTCAACTACTCTCTTTTTCTAAACATCATAATCACAGTGCTGGCTGTGTCTTTCTCCTATTCTCCCATATTCTTTGGCTGGAATCACTTTCGAGCCGATTGTGACTGTGCTTTGAACAGTGTCATTCCCAGCACTTACATAATTCTAAATAATGTCATTTTTTTCTCGATGTCCGTGATTACAAGCATTCTTTACTTGTACATCTACCACTATGTCAAGCGATCTCATCTCAAGGTTCTGAACCATGTTTTAGGTGACAAGAGTAGGCGCTGGGCCAAAGAAAACATGTTCATAATTGGCGAAAATTTCATCAGCAATTCAGATATTTCATTCATAGACAATAATCAAATAATTTCAAACAATTTGCTCAGTCGCATCAAAAGTTCAGTAACTATGTGGTTATTGAACTTGGTCAAAATTAGCAGACATAAGCCGGCTAAGCTACACATTTTAAAAGTGCAAAGTATTATTTTTTTCATTTTTTTGTCTGCATGGTTTCCCTACATCACACTGACCAGCTATGAAATATTAAGAGATATCAATACTTATGAAACTATTTCGGTGGTGCGAAATTTTTCAATTATTTTTATAATGATCAGCTGTTTGCTCAACCCACTGGTTTACACCTATAGACTCAAATTTATGAGGCAGCTTATTAGGAGAAGAAAGTGTTTGCAAGAGAGGTTTTGATTAGTTTCCATGTGAACATAATTTTTGAAATTTTGAAAAAAAAAATTTTTTTTTTCTAGAATTAGAAAAAATGGTAAAGGATAAGAGAGAAGAGAGAGAAACGAATACTGAATTGAAAAAGAGCGGCAAGTTTGTGTTCGCCAATGAGGACGTTTATGATGGCGAGTACGAGACAATCGCCGGTGGCTCAATTGAGCGAAGCGGCTTTGGTGTTTTGACCAGTAAAGATGGTAGTGTTTATTCAGGCAATTGGTCCAAGGATAAATTGAATGGAAAAGGAGTTTTTGAGCATCAATCAGGGTGCAAATTTGAAGGTGATTTTGTGGACGGGAAATTTGAAGGAGTGGGAATTTATCGATGGCCAAATGGATCATGCTATCATGGAGAGTTCAAAGATTGTAAGATTGTCGGCAAAGGCTATTTCAAGGATCCATCAGGACAAATTTGGACTGGGAAATTCAGTGGAGAAACGGCCACTAGACTCAAATTTAAACTTTCTATGTAAATTTTTTTATTTTGAACAGATATTTTTAAATAATATTTTTTATTTTTTTTTAATTAATAAAAATTAAAAAGTGACAAAAAATTAAATTATGAGCATAATTTGAAAATTTTAAATTAAGTTAAGATATTTGATGAAAATATTTTATTAGCTTGGAATTGTCAATCATTTAACCATTTTATCAACTAAGATAAAAATTTGATATTTCATAACTAGTTTTTTGATATGTTACTGAGCAAAATAACAAAACGCTTCAATTGTTTGTATTGTATATAAAAATTGGTTGACTAGTTATTGTGACTCATCAATTTTAGAAAAAATACAAATTATTTAAAAATAAAAAATCAAAATATTAAAGCAAAAAAAATGGGTTGTGCGAAAAGCAAATGTTGTCAACCAAAACAAGAATGTTGTATTCCAGTAGTGCCAGTTAATCCATGCCAACAATACGGTGTCCCTTATGGTGGAGTTCCAATGGGCATGTCTCCATACGGTGGTGCTCCAATGGGTATGCCTCCATTTGGTGGTGCTCCAATGGGCATGTCTCCATACGGTGGTGCTCAGATGGGTATGCCTCCATTTGGTGGACTACCATATTAAACCAATTTTACAAACGAAAACAGAACTTGACTTTCAAAAAGTGCAGACAATTTTTTTTTGTTTTTGTAGATTTAAGTCACTGAATAAAAGATTAAAAACTTTTAATTTAATTTTATTTTTTATAATGTTCATATATCGACATTAATTTTTTTATCTTTTTTATTAAAATATCGGCTTAAAGTAAATAAAAAATATTATTGAATCAATTTTTTACTCAATGACTTTTAATTATGATAATACTTTTTTTCAAAATGCTTTTGTCTTTGATAACATAAGAAAAATCTTTTGATTATCAATAAATCAAACGAGACTTCTTATTTTATTATTTAAAATTTTCTCTTAAGCTCTAATAGTTAGTTTTTCTTTTCATACAGACAACTCCGGTAGAATTTTCTTATTAAACTTTTTTTTAACTAGACTAAAAAATTACAAAAAAAATTTTATTTAATGGTTGTTCATAGAACCATGAAAATGGCCCCCATCCAATTTGATTATTTAATTTTGTATTTAATTCCTATTTAAATTCTGGTAATTAAAAATATGAAAAAAAGAATAAAAAAAAAGCGCTCACGATAAAATGACAACAATTAATTTACTGTAAAATTAATTTATGATTTAAATTTTTATTAGCCAAAAAATTTATCGAATAAAAAAATGAATTTAAAAATAATTAATTTTTTAATGTTAATAGTACAATGAAGGGAAATCAAAAGGATACTTTATATGATTTAAATGGTGAGCATTGGTTTCACTAATAAAATAGAAAATATCACAAGGTACTACGGGTGTAAAATGTAAATCTTTAAGAGATTAAAAATAGGGGTTTTCGATTGTTTTGTTAGATCAAATGATTGAGACCTGGAGTCAAAGAGTAACAACGTATAGAGCGCATAAATAAACAACTTAAGGTATTAGGTATATGAGCCAAAGAGATAAGAGCCTAAGTTGTTCCATTTTAATGCACATAATTAATCTTAATTAAATTTACTCTTAATCTTTATTCGAATTATTAAAATTAACAGTAAAATGACAACGTTTTAAGACTTAAATGTAAACATTAAAAAAATATTCTCCTCCTATTTTTTCTTCGGTTCATTAAAGAATTTTTTTTTGATTATTGTCATTTTACGGTAAATTATTTACAGTACCGATTTGACAAGTGAATTTACGTAAAAATTGGATAAATTGAAAATTCCAAAAAAAAGCTCGATTTTTTGAATTTTTTATTATTTTCTATTAAATTTTGAAAAAAGAAGTTTCTATTTATTCGATCAAATTTTACCAAAAATTACTTTTTTTAACTATTTTTTCTAATTTTTACAGCAAAGTAAAATTTTTGATCAAATTTCAAGCGCTCAATCTTGCTCAAATATTTTTAAATGCGCAATTAAATTTTATTGCATTTTTGTAAATTACAATCCTTTTTCAAAAGTTTACAAATAAAGCTTTGAAATGTTAAAAAAAATTAAAAATCTGCGATGAAATTTAATTTCGCATCTAAATATTTTTGAGAAAAATTGAGCACTTGAAATTTGATTAAAAATTTTACTTTGCTATTTTACGTAAATTTATGTAAAAAAGGTAAAATATGGTAAAAAAAAGTAACTTTTGGTAAAATTTGATTTAATAAATAGAAACTACTTTTTTCAAAATTTATTAGAAAATAGTAAAAAATTCGAATTTTTTTTGGCATTTTCATTTTTACCAATTTTTACCTAAATTTACGTAAAATTACGTAAAATTACCAGAAATCCACTTGTCAAATCGGTACTGTATAGCGTTGTCATTTTACCGTTATTCCCATATTTCTCATTATATTTTGAAAAGACCATTGAACAAGACTTTTCAACTAATATAATCATCTGCAAAGCCCGGCTTTGCAAATGAAAAAAAATGATTATGATTATGATGAAAAATGAAAAATGATTATGATGAAAAATGATTAAAAATGATGAAAAATGATTATATTAACAGTGGCACTGTTCTAATTCATCTTTATAATTATTGATCATATTTTCTAGAAGATTACCCTGTTTCAAAAGACATCAGCAAAAAAAGAATATCAATATTAATTATTTTTATTTCTTTTTGGAATATTGTTAATGTGTTTTACGTAAATTTACGTAAATTTACGTAAAAACACAAATGTCAAATCACTACTGTACATACTAAACAATAATGGACTATTTACTGAGCCTCAATGTATACCTCCGTTTATTGAAAATGCCTCACTAAAACTATTTACATTAACTTAGAATTTTCTAGACTCTCAGAAGAGTAAAATTAAATTTGGTAATATTATCCAAATTTATTATATAAATGTATAATTATGACACCCCAGTAATATTATCAATAAAAGTAATATTGTCAATAAAAGTACAACCGAATTCCAAGCTCTGAAAAAACTCTGCAATCTATTGCATTTTTTAATCAAATATTTTTTGATGTTGTTCATTTTACAGAAAATTGCAGAGTTTTTGTAGAGCTTGGAATTCGGTTGTACAAATTTGTACAATTTTGTACTCTTTATAAAACCAATTTTTCACTATTTGAAAATAAATTATAACCTTTTTACTTTTTGTAATGTAATTTTTGTACTAAAATTTCACATTGTCGGTTGTTTTAGAACCAAAATTAGTTTCTTTATGGTAACATATTCATTTTTAATGCACTGTTTGTGTATCTTGAAGATTTTTGAGTTAAAATAGAATTTTCCTTATCTTTTTTAGTGTTCATTAAACCAACGTTAGGGCTAAATATTATTGATACGAATTCTCAAAAAATATTTTATCTTTTTTTATTTGTTTGGATCTAGTCTGAAAAAGTCAAGAATTTTATGATTGCTTTTCTAATTTATTATTGAGAAACCTAGTTAATTATAGCCCGATCTGTGAATTTTTTTTTAACAAAAGAAATGGAGCTCTGGAGCATGGGACCGGTTTCTTGAAATATGGGAAGACAATGGTGAATGGAACCGAGATGAAGTGGTACTGGGGAATTCGAAGTGGAGAGCTTCGAAAAATTTACAAAGACTTATAGCTATTAAGAAATGGTGGATCAGGGATACATAAAGGCGAGGGCAGTATATACACGCTAGATTTGGTGGAGGAGACGGTTTGCAGATCATCGACAGGCTACGAGGGCGTGCGTTTTGAAGATGAGGCTTTAGAAGGTTTGACTGATTAAAAGTCCTTGTTAAATACAGGTAAGTCTGTTTTTATTTCTGAGGGTTCGAGTGAACTTAGTTGTTGGTATGCGAATGCAACATCATTAACTCCGGAGAAGTTGGAAGAACTGAGATCGTTGTGTATAGAGAAGACCTATGATGTGTTGTTTATCTCTGAAACTTGGTTCAATGAACTAAGTGTAAATACCATTGAAGGCTACGAATGTTTCCGAAAAGATCGTAGTAGAAAGAGAGGAGGGGGAGTTTGTATATATGCTAGTGATTCAAGTTCCTTCAACTTCACGGAAATCGACAACGAACAACTTAATTCAAATAAAATTGAGCAAATCTGGTGTGTAGCTGAATCGGGGAAGGAAAAAATTCTGTTGGGGTGTATGTATAGACCAAAAATGATAAGAAACAGTAAGGGGGTATCAGAAAGTGAGGAGACGCACAGGGTGAGAGATAGAGAGATAATCAAATCGATAGAAATGGCGAATTATTTAGTAAAACGGGGTTTATATAGTGGATTATTACTGGTGGGTGATTTCAACTTTAATGAACTGGACTGGAGTGATAATTTAGAGGCAAAAATTTTAACGGAGACAGAGAGTGCGGCAGAATTTGTGAAATGTCTAAGCGAGGGGTTTTTGACTCAGAATGTCTGTTTTAAAACTTTCCAGAAGGAGCCAAATAAATTAACTAACATATTGGATGTAATCATAACGGAGGCGCAGGAGAGAATGAATAACCTTGAATCAGGAGAAGTCCTCGGTGGCAAGGAAAATGGTCATTTGAGTATACGTTGGAGATGCAAGTAAAAGGAGAAGGTGAAAGAGTTTTGGTACAGGTTTAGGAGGAGTAAATTCAACTACAAGAAGGGGGACTATATAAGAATGAACAAATTCTTTGAGAGCATCAATTGGAGAGTTGCTCTTGTGGACAAGAACATCCGCGATTCTTATAAAGAGTTCCTGAAAATATATAATGAAGCTTGTGAAAGATTTATTCCAAAGATAAAAATTGATGCGAATCGAAGGATCCGGCCACCGTGGCTTACGAAAGATCTCAAATCGATGATGAGAAGAAAGAGCAAATTTATGACGCAGTTGGGTGCAAGGCCATAGAAGAGATACTGGGAAATATGAAGAGTACAAAGAAATTAGCAAAAATGTTAAAAGGGTCATGAACACTAATATCTCAGCTTATGAGTTGAGGCTTGCAAGCAACTACTCTAAGAATCCAAAAGCACTATACAGCTACATGAAGAGCAAGCAGAAGGTGAGTGAGAGAATTGGTTCTTTAACTAAGAAAGACGGGAGTACAACAACAGACAGATGTGAGATAGCGGAGATTTTGAATGAACAATTCGAATCGGTCTTTTCGGTAGAACTTGGTGACTTTCATAAATTTGAAATGAGAACGGAGTTCAAGTGTGATGCAGAAGAAAGATTGGAGAGTAGAGATGTGCAAACAAGGTTGGAGAAACTAAATTGCGACAAGTCACCAGGCGGAGACGGGGTCACACAAAGGGTATTAATAAGTTGCTCTCAAGAGTTGTCAAAAGCACTCGCCATCATTTTCAGCAAATCATTAAATGAGAGAGACGTACCGGATGAATGGAGGGAAGCGAATATTTTCCCATTGTACAAGAAAGGGAGTAAACTCACGGCGTCAAATTACCGACCAGTTTCCTTGACATCAGTATGTTGTAAAATAATGGAAGGAATAGTTAGAGATTGGATAACAGCACATTTAAACAAGTACAGTTTGATCTCTAGTAGACAGCATGGTTTTGTTCAACTTAAGGCGTGTGTAACTAACCTTTTGGAGTGTCAGCATAAGGTGTCGATGAGCGTGGGTAATAATAAGTGGGTGGATGTACTATACACGGACTTCGAGAAGGCTTTTGATATGGTTTCACATAGAAAACTACTCATCAAGTTAAGAGCTTATGGAATATGTGGTAAACTGCTCGACTGGATTAAGGCATTCTTGAGCGATAGAAGGCAAAAGGTGGTTATGGGCACGTCGGAATCAAGGTGGAGAAATATTACAAGTGGTGTGCCTCAAGGATCAGTATTAGGTCCCTTACTTTTCATGATATATATCAATGACTTGCCAGACAAAATAAATAACATAATGGAGATGTACGCTGATGATACTAAGGTGATTTCAGAGGGGAACGAAATGTCACAATCAGTTTTACAAGCAGATATAAATGAAATAGATAACTGGTGCAATAAGTGGTCAATGTCCTTAAACAGTAATAAATGCAAAATCATGCATTACGGGAAGAAGAACCCTAGAAACAAATATTACATTCAGCATGGGGAAGAAAAAGTATGGTTGCAGGAATCCGAGGTTGAGAAAGATCTGGGTATTATGGTTTCAAATGATGGGAAGCATAGTAAACAAGTAGAGGCAGCGGTATCTAAAGCTAACAGTGCTTTAGGTGGAATGAGAAAAACTTTCAAATTTTTTAATAAAGAGTTGTTTAAAAAGCTGTACCCAGCTTTCGTCAGAACGCATTTAGAAT
This sequence comes from Brachionus asplanchnoidis, assembly GCA_025491095.1. NCBI lineage: Eukaryota > Metazoa > Rotifera > Eurotatoria > Ploima > Brachionidae > Brachionus > Brachionus asplanchnoidis. Next base: position 2,949,969 of record JAILYF010000008.1, on the reverse strand, counting down.
TCGCTTCGGCGGTATGGAATTCTATGACTAGAAGTGAAATTAATAAGGTCGAGGGAATCCAGAAAAGGGCGACTAAGATGGTAATAGAATTAAGAGGATTAAAGTACGATGAAAGACCTAGGGAGCTTGGTTTAACAGACCTGGAAACAAGAAGGAAAAGAGGGGACTTATTACAAATATTTAAGATAAGGAAAGGGTTCGAGAAGGTAGATTTGGATATTTGAGAGAATGAGGGAGTAAGTGAGGGGACAAGCAGGAGACACAATAACCAAATAACAAGGGATATGCAGGGAGGGACAATGAGGGATAAATTCTTACTTAACCGAACAGCTACAACCTGGAACATTTTACCCTCGGAAATAGTAGGGACTGATACGGTCAATCAGTTTAAGGTCAAAATTGATAGACATATAAAGTCGGAGACCTGGAGAAGATCTGTTTACAGAATCTGATACTGAGGAACTTTGACTTAATGCAACTTAGGTTGCAAGCTGATAAAGTGCAGCGTTATGAACTGCACTCACACTTATGTGTTACAGCTCACACTACTACTACTACTAAATCCAGTATGACAAAATGATGTGGATAAGCAAAGCCTTATATGCGGGTAACGAAGCTTTAAAATTTTTTTTCAAAAAATTTAATTTACTATAAAATTAATAATGAAATTATGTTTGAAAAAAAAAATTGAAAAAATCTGGCATCTTGAAGTTGATGATCAATTCAAAGTATCATTTCAAATAAAAAAGCTAATCTTTAGATATTAAAATAATAACTTCAAGATGCCAAAAATCTAGCATTATTTTGTTTAAAAAAAAGTTAGTATTTTAAATTTTAATTTTTTGAATGCTGTGTTTTTTTTAATTAGTTTGACAAAGTTTTATTTGCAAATTCCAATCTTTTTTTTCAAATTTAGAATAGTATATGTTAAGGTTTAATTAAAAATTCTCAGCCAGAAAATTATTTTCAAATCGGGCATTCTAAATTTTCAATACAATCACATTGTGAGAATATTTAGCTCGTTAGCTGCTTCGTTCCTCGCTAATATCTTATTTAAGAGTCTATATAATAAAAGAATAATAACTTTGCTCTTCAATTTGTCTTATTAAATTTTGATTTGTGAATAGCAATAGTCCCATATGGTCTAGTGGTTAGGATTCCCGCCTTTCACGCAGGCGGCCCGGGTTCAATTCCCGGTGTAGAAAAATTTATTTCTGCGTTTATTTGTTTAGAAATTTTTGTCAAGCCAATTCAATATGTGAATTTGTTTACCTAAAAAAAACATTAAAAAAATATATTTTTTTTTTAATTCTAAATTTAAGAATTTATTATGATTATTTAATTGATGCCACTTGAACTATTTTTTTTTCTTTATTAGCTGAATGATCAAACCCATTAGAGCCTAGATTTAAAAAAAATGATTTTAACTATCAGTCAAGTCTTAAGATTCTTATTTTCTTTGTATTTAACATTAAAAATATCTCGTAAAGCATATAGAAAAAAATCGCTCAGCTATTCTGGATGCTATGCTGGTAAATAAATTAAAAATTGAACAAATCTAAAAAATTTTCCAAAAGCTTTTTTTGTCGGAATTATTGTGTCATATTCGAATTTTTGCCATTTGTGTTCTCTTTTGGCATTTTTTTATGCATCCAACAAAGCCACAAAATTCCGTCAAGAAGAAAAAAAGAAATTTGACTCCGAATATAAACAAGGTGGACAAAGAGACTGGCTACAAGTGATCTCAAATGGCTTTTTTGCTACGTTTTACTCAATATTTTACATAATTGAATGTGGTCATGGCGAAAGACCGATCGACTTTGAACATGACTACAAATCAAGTTGGTATTCAGTGGCAGTTTTGGGTAAATAAACTAATTTATGTCTACACCACATTCTAATAATCATCTTAGCTTCTTTATCTTGTAGCTGTGGAGACACATTTTCTAGTGAACTGGGAACAGCCTTTGATCAATCAAAAAATAAAGTTTTTCATATTTTAAAATGGAAAAGAGTTCCAAAAGGAACTAATGGTGGTATATCTCTACTAGGAACTGTAGGCAGTGCACTGGGTGGACTTTTGATCGGATTGAGCTATTACTCATGCCTTAAGTTATCGCTATGGATTAGAGAAGTATTTGAGCTGGGAAGATTTGAATCTGAGATGCATTGGCCGATTTTATTAATTGGTCTATTCAGTGGTTTGTTTGGTTCTCTGGTTGATTCGCTACTTGGTGCTTACTTTCAGTATTCTGGATTTAATTCAAAAATGAAAAAAATTCAAAATGAGCCGGGACCGAATGTCGAGCACATAAGCGGCTATGATTTGTTAAGCAATAATCAAGTAAATTTTTTGTCATGTTTAATTTTAGCCATAGCTGGACCTTTTTTTTCGCTAAAGTTTTATAAAATTTTTAGTTAAATAAAATTTTTTATGTGTCTCAAATGTGTTTGAAATAAAAAACTATTAACATGAATTTCATTTCATATTATAATTTTTGTGATCATATCAAATAAATATTATCTTAGAAATTTTGATAAATGCATCTTTTGAATTTAATATTTTTTAATAAATAAGAATGCTAAACTACATTATAATTTTACTTGATTTCTTATTTTTATAAAAAATGATAATTTTTTCAATTTAAATTAATTTGTTTTTTATTGTTTGACTAAAACGAATACCTTAATTTTAAAAAATAAAAAATAAAAATATCGATTCAAAGAACTTTAATTTTCCTTTAATTTGAATATCTTTTACAATATAAAATGAATTTTGATTGATTTGATTTTAAAAAATTGATTTTTGATTGTAATTTTTAATATTTCTAAAATTTTGAATAATTGTTTTGCTAAAATAAGACTCAATAAGAATATTAGCTTTACACTTAGACATTTTTATTTATCATATTTTATTATTCAAATAAAAATAATATGAAAATAAAATCTTTAAAATATGGTTTACTAAATTCAAAAAAAAATTGATTTTAAATTTCTGAAGAAATGTTGATAGTCGAATAAAATATCAATTTTTTTAAAAGTTATTTTTCCTTGTCTCAATGATCCATTCTATTTTAATTTAAATTTCGTAAAGATTTGATGGTCTGACACTCAAATGGATTGAAGCTTTCCTGATCTACCAAAATGAATCGAGAATGATGTCAAAAAGTATTCGGATAATACTAAAATGTTCTTTAAAACGTAATCTGAAATGCAGCGAAACTTCAAATAGATTTAGAATAAAATATTCTATGTTTGGTGTATGCTTTATGTTTGATGTAATCTATTAAATTTTAATGTAATAAGATTACTTTGTTGAAAAGATTTCATATTTTATGCAGCAAAAGAGTATACTAAACGTTTAAATATGCTGTGAAACTCAATCTTTAAATATGGCAGTTGGTTCAAAATGTGTATTTCTAATTTATTTACATAGATCTAAGTTCCAAAGCTGATCAAAAGCGAACTTGTTTTTTCTAAATTTTTTCCTAATTTTTATGGCCATTCCTTAATTGAGCTTAACTTTTTGGTTTCCTAAAAGGTAACATTCAATAATATTAATTTAATATTTACAGATTTTGTAAAAAATTTCAAAAAATTTAACTTAAATATTTCAATGTTTTACTTTTTTTAAATGATTTTTTAAACAACATTTTTTTTTAACTTGTAAAAGAATTTAATATCAAATAAAAGAAGCATTAATCGGTCTTTTACGACAACATTGTAAAGATTACATTTCTGGAAAAAATTTTACGAGTTCTTGCTCAAAAAAATATGGAACGCTTCACGATTTTGCGTGTCATCCTTGCGCAGGGGCCATGCTAATCTTCTCTGTATCGTTCCAATTTTAGTATATGTACCACCGAAGTGGTACAAATTTTAAGTCAACAAAATTTTCTTATATATCAAAAACCTAGAAGATTTTAGCATTTAATTTTTTGGCATTAACTTTGAAAAATTGTCAAATTTTCAAGCATTTTTAAATTTTGTTCATAACTAAAGCATGTATTCAAGAAGCTTGCACACAAATGTTAAAATTTAGTATAAATATTAGGCAAGAATTAAACAAATGCCAATTTTAATGCTTGAGCTAATGTTTAAAACAAAAAAAAACAAAAATGTACGATCAAATGCTGCCAATTTTAAAGGACACTAAAGATCCGCATTACCGCTACAAAATGCCCAAAATCACAGCCAAAATTGAGGGAAGTGGAAACGGCATCAAAACTGTACTAACAAACATCAACCAAGTGGCAAAGTCTTTGGGCAGACCACCCTCTTACTTGACCAAGTATTTTGGCTGCGAACTTGGCGCACAAGTCACCATGACAAGCGACATTTACACTGTGAACGGATCACATGATACTGACAAACTGCTCAATCTTCTTTACTCATTTATCAAAAGATTTGTACTTTGTCCCAAGTGCAGCAACCCAGAGACTGTGCTGAGCATAAGCAATGGTGCTATCAAACAAAAATGCCTAGCGTGTGGACACGGCAATTTAATTGCCAAAAATGTCCACAAACTGACTACATTTATCATAAACAATCCGCCCGATGGCTCGGACAAAAAATCCGAATCAAAAAAATTGTCCAAAAAGTCCAAATTGAGCAAGAGTGCTGAGGTGGGGAAAAAAATTGAAGCAGAAGAAAAAGAGGATGACTTTGACCAAGACGAGTTGACCAGCGATGCTTATGTGTCGCGACTCAAAGAAATGACTGATGGCCTCAAGGCTGAAGTGTACAAAACCGACTACAAAGAATCGGCTAATCAATTTTTTAAGCTGGTCAGTGAAAAAAAACAAGCTGGGCACTTGTTGGATTCAATTGTGCAGAAAGAGCTTTTAAATGAAGCGGAGCGTTTGGGAATACGCGAAAAGTGCCTACTTATTTTTACCGAGTTGTTATTTACGGAAAATATTCTCGAAGAGATAAAGACTTATAGAATTCTATTGCTCCGCTTCTGCAATGAGAACAAAAAAGCTCAAAAGTATTTGCTCGGCGGGTTCGAGAAGCTTGTTGCCGATGTATATAAAGATAAACTTTTTGAGAAGTCAGTGAACATTTTAAAACAGTTGTATGACATGGACATACTTGAGGAAGAGGTCATAATGGAATGGTCGGCAAAAGAGTCCAAGAAGTATATTAGCAAAGAAATGTCGAGAAAATTGCATGATAAAGTGTCACCTTTTGTTAAATGGCTTAGAGAAGCTGAGGTAGAGAGTGACGAGGAAGAAGAAAAAGGTGCTGTGAATGAAAAAAAGACCGTGGATGAAGAAGATGAGGAAGATGACGAGTTCTTTGAGTTTAGTCATCGGGTTCAAGGCTTGACAATTGAAACAGTAGAGCCCGTTAGGCCCATTAATGAAGATCAAGGCAATGATGAAGATATCGATATTGACAATATTTAATTTTTAGCAAATAAATTTAAATTAAATAATTTAAAAATTTTTTTTTGGTTCTTTTTTAATTTAAAAAAAGAAAAATTGTGGATTTTTGTCGGAAAAGTTTTGAGTGAGTGCTCAAAGATAATTTATAATTTAGAAATAAAGTTAATAAAAAATAATAAATTAATAAATTAAGTTAATTGATTTTTTTTTTGAACTTATAATTGGAAAAATTTCGAAAAAAATAATGAACTGGATGAAAAAATAATCTTACAAAATGTGGCGGTGAAGTATGGAGCAAAAAAATTAAAATTAAAACAAAATATTTAAAAATAAAAACATGGATTTGTAATTTCGAAAATTCTAAGCATAAAAATCAAAATCAAGTTGGAAAAAACTAAAAAAAAACTTAAAAATATTTTTTCCAATATTCGATCTATCCTTCTACAATTTTACTATCTTGTATATAAATAGATTGTTTATTGATTTAGATATTTATAAATTGTTTTGTTCTGTTTAAGTTTAACAAATTTTAATAAAAATTTTTAATGTTAATTCGGATTTAAAAATGACTAGATTTTTAAGCCAAAATTACTAAAATTACTGATCTGGACTTTAATTTGGACTATTTAAACAATTCTTCTCAAAACCAACTAGCTTAATTTAATTTTATTCAAATTATGTCTATTATTTTAAATATTGTTTAAAAATTTTAAGTTTTAAAAGTTTATTGTTGTTTTAAGAAACAACTCCTACCATTTGACCTTATATTTTAATTTTATAGGTGGAAGAATAGCTGAAATTTCCCAATAATTTGAGCCTTCTTTGTTAAATGTTGATGTTGTACCGATTTGGAATTCCAACAAAATTGTCCATACCAAAATACTTGGTTATTCCATAAACATGGATAATAAATCCAACAATAATTATCCATTGAATTTTTAAGATTTAATTCTATCTAAAATTTAAAAAATATAATTTTAACAAAAACAAGACTTTTTTTAAAGAAATCTCATCCAGGTCAATCCCTATGCATCCTCGTACCAGATAAAAAATCCGGTTCCTATTAAGGCGGTTTTTAGAAACTGTCTGGAGACCCGATTCTGGATCAAACCAAGCAAAGTTGAGTGATAAAAATTAAATTAAATCTTAAAAATTCAATGGAAAATTATTGTTGGATTTATTATCCATGTTTATGGAATAACCAAGTATTTTGGTATGGACAATTTTGTTGGAATTCCAAATCGGTATAACATCAACATATAACAAAGAAGGCTGCAGAGCATTATTGTGAAATTTCAGCTATTCTTCCACCTATAAAATTAAAATATAAGATCAAATGGAAATATTGTTTTAAAAATTTTAAGTTTTAAAAGTTTATTGTCTATGATAGACATAATTTAGAGAAATCATTATCGGACCGGTGAGTGCAAATCTTCAAAAATACAATATTAATTTCTCTAGATCATGCATATATTTTGTTTTCTCATTAATAGTCAGTTTTCTCATTATCAGTCAAGTCAGTGACAATAAAAAATTTTAAAAACTTGTTATTTTATTCACTTAATGCTTTACTGACTGCACCGTTTGAGCTAGACGCTGGCATTTGTTGTTCATATGGTCACATGGTCAGACACCACTATTGGTTTTATCTATTATGTACATTTTTATTAAATGATGAATAAAATATACAATAATAATTTGAAGAATTCAAGTTGACACTGTTGTTAGTTTACCAGTTAAGTGTTGTGCAGTTTGATGCTGTTTTTTTATAACGTGAAATAGGTTCTCTTTTTGAATTTTAAAGAATCTGTCGAAATTATGATAACTCTTTGATTAGCGGTCATTTTATCTTTTGTGATAAGACGATTTGATTAGAAATCCGTACGATTCGTCGAAGTGGATTTGGGTGCTGAGCTTAGTGTTTTGAATTTTGTGACGCATTTTAATCAATTTAGGAAGATTTTTTTGATTGTTGGAAAAAATATTTAGTGAAAAATTTTATTTAAACCCACAAAAAATCTTAATTCAATAAACTTATAGACTTTTAAAGATACCAGGTTGATGACAGAATATCTTTTGGCATGATAACTAGCTCATTAACACAGATTTTATTCACTAATGTTTTAATACATTTTGTCTCTAAATTTCATCAGCTTTCTAAATTTTCAATTTTGAATTCGACTCTAATTTAATTTTACCATTTCAAAGTTAACTAGGAATTAAAAATCAAAAATCACAAGTTTTTTTTGCAATATCTAAATTAGCCAAATTTGGGACTCAATTAAGTTTTATTGAATTTTTTCATGTCATGTTTTTTCATAAAAATAAAATTTTGTCATGCGGTCTTCGTTTGTTTATGCACAGAAAGCATTTATTTGAAAATTATTTTTGTTAATTTTGTTTAATTGAAACTAATTAATTGAAACTTTCTATTTTATTAAATTTTTTTTGTATTTAACTTGAACCTTAATTAAAATAAAAAAGGAACAACACATTTTTATAGATTTTTTTTTGAGTTTAATTCTCTGAAACTTTTTAAATAAAATCTGCACCAAAAAAATGTTTTGGTATAATAATGCTAAATTATTAAATCTGATCACTATCGAAAATAGTCTCAGGAAAGCAAAAATGAATTTTTTTTTCATCTGAGTTCAGTTGAAAAAACTTGTTGAATAATGGCATTGATCAATGTCATTTAAAATATTCACTGTTATCATGCATAGTTTTCTTAATTTGAAATAAATCAGTCTTAAGGTTGAACAAGATAATAAAAATCAGAGATTATATTTAATAAAGTATTTCAAAATTTAATTTTGATTAGAATGAATCTTGAATTAGTATTTTTCTAAAATTAAAAATTGCTTCACAGTCATATTTAAAGAATGCAAAAAAAACAAATTTTAAAGAGAGACAATGAACAGAACATAATAATAATTTTTATTTAGTTAAAAAAATTCATTTTAGTAATTTTTAGAAGGTTTGCATGAAAATTGACCGTGCCTTAAAATTTTAAATTAATGTTATATTTATTCAACAGTTTAATTATATTTAAAGAATGATAAAGATCAAGATTTTAATTTCAAAAATAAATCTCAAATTTTAGCAATAAATACCCATTTAATAAGGAATTTTAAAATAATTCACAATTTCTAAAAAACATCCTTTCCAAACAAAGAATTCGTAAAAATAAGATAAAATCAGAGTTGTTTAATATTCATACAGTCAAAATCAAGTCAAGTCACTAGACTCATGAAAATATTTTAAGTTTATTTTGTAAGAAAATTAAATTTTATATTACCAAAATTCTTGGTCAAATATGCTGAATTTCTTTCATTCATTTTATTCACCCGTTCACTCATAAAAAAACCGTTTTTTTATGAGTGATAAAATACGTCTATTAAATATAATAAAACACACATAAAATCGTACAATTTAGTAACAAAAAAACATAAGGCCAAAATTCAACTCAAGTTCTTAAATGATTTTTTTAAAGAAATTTGTAATTTTAAAGCTAATTTTTGTTTTTCTTTGCATTAAAATATACACACTTTCGTTATATTTGTCGATATTTTAATTATCAATAAATAAAAATGTTCCAAATTTCAGTATAATGATATTTATTTTGAATAAAAATATTATAACTAATTATTAGATGCATATTTTTTCTATATTTGAACTTCCTTTTTTTGAATGATTTTAGCAATGTAAATTTTGTAAATCAACAATTTAATTGAATTCAATACTCTACTATATTTTATTTTGATTTGGATATGAATTTTTTTAATACTTCTTAATAAAAAAATAAATCAATTATGTCCAAACAAGAGGGTTTGAACCAAGGCATACTCTGGAGCAAAGCAAAATATATTTGGTATTTTAGAAAAAATGTTCATACAATTATTAAAATGCATTGAAAAAGTGCGATGTTTCAAATTTATTTAAAGAAAAAAGGACGTGTGACATAATCTCGAAAGATAAAAATCTCGACAGGTAAAAATATCGAAAAAAAAATCTCGAATCTGAATTTTTTATTTTATCTCGAAAATATTTTCTCGACCATAAATTATCCCGTAAAATAAATCTCGAATATAAAAATCTCGAAAAAGTTTAAAGACAAAATTATTGTAATTAATGAATAACTTAATTTTCTCTTGAATTTTTTTTTAAATTTGCTATTACATAAAAGAAAAAATTTATTTAAATTAGATATTTCTCAATTTAAAAAATTTTAAGAATGAATAACTCACCATTCGTCAATAAGGTTAGGGTGGAACTTTTTAGGTTAGGGTGAAAGTTGTGGAACTTTTTAAATTGGAACAAAGTAATATGGAGTCGGATTTGGCATGTGTGAAACACTAAATTTTTGATTATTAAACAACATTTATATTATTAATTAATTAATTTTTGGTTTTCGAGAATAAAAATATTTGAAAATTTCGAGATTTACGTGTCGAGATTTTTACTTGACAATATTATGTCCATTTCTCAAGAAAAGAATTTGGAGTTTTTTTTTAAATCTTATTACATTTATATTAGATTAAAGCAAACATATGATATTTAGTTTTTATTTTTTTAAAACAAAAATCTTAAAATTTTACATTTTTATATTCAAGAAATAAATGTTTCGCAATAAATATTCCACTTATATGCTTGTCAATTCCCCGGAGGTTTTCAGTTTCAAGTGTCATCACAGGCATTGTATAGTCCATTGGGTTGATACCACCATTAAATTGATATTAAATCGAAATTAATGACCCTATGCTCCACAAGGAGCGAATTAGGAAAAAACACAAGAAAAAAAAAATTAAAAAAAAAAGATTTAGATTTTTCATCTATTTATTAATTTCCAAACATAATTACACTAAAAAACTAATCAAATAACCATTTCAATTTAATAATATCATTTTTTTTTAATAAATTTGAAACATCTCACTTTTTTTACTGATTTTTCAAGATTATATGAAAATTTTATTTTGTTTCGAGTCCACCATTAAAAAAGATTAAAAACAAATATTTAGATGAATTATCCATGGGAAATTTTTTTTTGTTTTAATATTTTGAAATTTAAAAACCCCTAAAATGGCTTGAATTTCTAAAAACCTGAGTATTAAAAAATGATAATAGACAATGCAATTTTTTGGATTATATTTTTTTAATCTTAGTTCTAGAAGACACACATTGAATTAATAAAATCATTGTTTGATTTCAAAAGCCCTCAAAAATTCAAAATTTACTTAAAATTAAAATAAAAGTCTAGTTTCAGAGTCAATAGAATCTCGGTCGATTCTGATTGACTTTAAGATCAGGGAACAATGGTAGAAGAAAGTTAATTAAATCAAAACAAAGTGGATTGTGGCAACGAGCATACAATCACTACAATTAACTTAAGACGTTTAGAAGCCCAAAGCATTCTAGGTTTTAATTATTCATATGACTCGATAAGATAAGTTTGTCGAAGTCATAGCAATTAGCTAAAAGTCTACAGTATACTTTGAAATACTTTTGTTTTTCAATGGCTTCTCATTAATTGGAACTCTGAAACAAAAAAAGCTAAATTCTAATCGGATATATTTGATCACGCGAGTGATAAAGAGCCTGTCTTAGTCTACATTGTTTCCAAGGTATTTATCCTTTTCCATTTAAAACATTAACAATATTTACAAATGATATTAATTAAGCTATTTAAATTTTATTTAATTTACAAATTTAAAAATAAAAATAAAAAACGAAATTTTATTTTCATATTTCTATAGTAATAGATTTCTGTTTATGTTTAACTCGGCTTTCTTTTGAGCTTTGTTCATAGTTGGAAATTACCTCAAGAATTTGCATAATAGAAACAAATTGGTTCGGAAATGATTTCGATGGTGTGTCAAAAGAGCAACTCGGGAAAAATAAGCGCACACAACTCCGATTTGGCCAGACTCTTGGATGATGATGTCGAGCTGAGCTCGGACCGGCTCAAAAAGCACCCCAAGACACAGTCCATGGTCTCGTTCGCCCAGATCAGCGACGCGCCTGCCAAAGCCCAGACCAAAGCCCACCAGGCCACTACGCCTTTTGATCCGCAACACTTGACCAAAGACTTTTATTCAAAGCATCCATTGAAAAAGCTTAACTTCAAAAAAGTCAAGTGCATGAACAATTTAATTCAGCAAAAAATAAATGAGAGTCCTTCAGATCTAGAATATTATGTAATTTAATAATCAGCTGCACATTTTAATCTTAATTACTTTATTTTTTAAGATCAGACTAAATGAGTATTTGGCTGAGCAGAAACAAATGATTGAAGTAATTGAATTTTTTGTTAAAAGTTTTAGCTTAAGTTAATTTAGACCTGAAGGAAATCAAGAGGGATATAGAAAAATCGGATGTGAGCCAGCTTCGCAAAAAGGAATTGATTTACAAAAATTGGCACCTGCATGTGTATGAGCCGATAAAGCGCGAAATTCAGAAGAACATGAGCGGTCCAAGTGCCAAGTTTGCGCGGTCTTTGCGCGACCTGCGCTATGAGGAGTATTTGAGTCACACAAATCAGAGGGGATGTGTGTTCAGGGACGACTTTCAGAGCGAAGAGTATGATCCTGTTAATTTGGTGCCGATGGAGGCAAGTTTTGTCAGGCCGTTTAAAGACCCGACCTCTGTTCGGTTTCGAAAGGAGAACGATGAACAAAAGTTAATTTACAAATGTTTGACGGGCAAAAAGTTCACCTCAAGCCAAGTGGAAAGGGCCAGATTGCCCAGAATTTTGAATGATGGTGAAACACGGGAAACCATTGATTGGAACAAATGGATTTTGAACAATCACAGCACTATAAACTCAACTGCACGAATTAAAAGCTCGTGAGTTTTATTCTAAAATAAAAAAAAATAAAAAAAATTTTTATATTCTCATTTTTTTGTCACTAAAGGCAAAAGTGTAAATTTGATCGAAACAATTCGGAAATTATGTTCAGCTGGGACCAGGATTGTAACAATGACAGCTTCATTACTTCAAATTCCGTGTACATTGATCATACGAATAAAACTAAAAATTGAGCTTTTTTTTTTGAATACTTTTGAATATTTTAAATTTTAACTTAATGTACTATAATAAAAATTGACAAATATTTTTGCATGAATTTATCACTATTACTCAATTGATAGTTCAAAATTTACCATCTTTATAAATTGTCTTTGAAGATTTTTTGAATACTTTTCCAATACGATTTAGCTAATGGAGGCTGCATGTCAAAGTTCTTGGTCTATTTATTTTCTTAAAATTACTCAAAAAATTGTGTAAATTAAGGAAGTTCTTATTTTTAAATAAGTAACAAAATGCAGCAAAGATTGGTTCATGTATAGATGGTAATTATAGCATAAATATTTTTTTTTTAGAAATTTTTATATATTTCATATTTGTCTTATTTTTTATAGATTAACAAAATTATTTATGGAAAAAAGTTTTTTAGCATTTAGTTACCATTATAAAACTTATTTATAAAAATTAAAAAAATAAGATATTTTTATCTTCTTTTATTCCGTTTTATCCATAAAACTGAAAAATTAGTTTTTAAAATTGCGTGACGTTTGAAAATACATGATAACAGTTATTTTAAATTCTGCTTAAAGCCTTACTAATTTAAAAAATTAATCTAATAATTAAATTTTAATCTTTCTATTTTTAGTTTTATGATGTAATTACATCTTTTTTTTCAGATAGATAGATAAAATTTTATTTTATTATTTTATTATTTTTTATCAAAGGATTTATATTAGATTAATTTATCATATAAAATAAAATAAATTAAATGACAGTAAAACTTCAAATCAAGATGAAAAATATACCAAAAGTAAAGATGATAATATTTAATGAAATAATGTAATCCAAAAAGTTAAAAAAAAAAAATTAATTAATTAATTTCAAAAATCTAAAAAACCATAAACAAAATTAATTTTTTCATCTTTTATTAAATAAAAGTCAATTTGTTCATCTATTTATTGTGCTACTTAAAGAATATTAAAGTGTTCATTTCTTTAATTTTGAGTAAAATAGGTAAAATATAAAAATTTGTTGAAAAAAGATCGAGAAACACTGAACTAGTTTACTTATATAGCTGTTATTACTTATATCCTACGAATTGTGGCTCAAATATCAAGTCTGCAAATCCATTATTACCCTTCTCAATTAAAGTGTGCCTTCCTTATTTATGTTTTTTTAAAGGATTGCAAATGTAGTTATTTGGCAGACTAAATAACAAAAATATATTTTTTTACAAAAAATATAATAAAAACTATTCTTTTACACTCTAAAATTTCATTTAGAATGAAGCACTAAATTAAACTATTTTTATTCTTTAATTGAGTTATTGTCTATTTTGTTTATTTTACGATACCTAATCCAAACTAAGATAAATTTTTTTTTTTTGAAAAAAACTTATTCATTATGTTATGTTAAAAGTAAACAGTTTATTAAAATCTTATTTGAGATTCATAAAATTAACAATTAAACGCAAAGTTATTTTTCTTAATTTAATAGATGAGACCTTTTTAATAAAAGTTACCAGGAAGTGAAAAAAAATATTTTTTCTGTTTTTTATCATTATTTACTAACGTTGCGTAAAATTGTAAAATTATCAAAGTTTACGATTAAATTTGAATATATTTTTTAAAAACTGATGAAATTTAAATCAATTAATCTAATAAAAAATTCTTATTATTTATTGGCAGATAGAAACTTTAGCAATCTATTCTTTTTTAATTTTAAGTACTCAGAAAATTTTTTAAATAGTCATTTATTTGGTTAATCTCGATAAAATATTCTATTAATTAAATTTATAAAAAATATTTATTTTTTGCTCTTGATTTATGAAACCTTAAATCTCACTTAACTTATGCAATCATAAATTTTACCCCTCAAAACAAAATTTTTAATCAACTGATGTTTTTATTTTGTATTTTTTTACAATTTCTGTTAAAGTCTTGCAATAGGCTTAAAAAAAATAAAATTTTATAAATTAATTAAATTGCTTGTTGAAAAATGCTTTGAAATTTAGTCAAATAATGAAAAAAGGTAAGAAAAAATCAAAGAACTTTATTAAAATCATAATTTGGCTTGTTTGAACAATTCAAAAAAGTTAATTGCTAAAATTTGAGATTTATTTTTGAAATAAAGCTTGATTTTTATCATTCTTCAATTATAATGAAATTATTGAATGAATATAACATTAATTTAAATTTTTTAAAGTTTCAGATTTTTAAGTTAAAATCATCAATTTGATTATATTTTTGTCAGACAAATTTGTTATGTTTTTATTTTATTAGCAATTAAAATGTACAAAAAGTTTTTGACCAATTGTTAATTTCATTCATAAGAAGATCTAAAGTAAGATAAAAAAAAATATTTTTTCTGATATTCATAAAAATGAGCGTTAAATCGAATTTGATTTATGGGTTTAAGGGTTTTCTATAAATTTCTCTTTTTTCCTTTTTTTCTTTTTCTTTTGAACAAAATTGTAAATTTTGGTAATTGTTTTTTCAAAAATTTAGTATTTCTTTCAAAATATTAGTTTTGCTTGAATTAAAATATACATGGACTGGAGTGAAATTAAAAAAAAAAGTGTAAAAATTGTATAGAGAACTTATGAAAGATTACACCACTAGTTAATCAACTACGAGGGACAATTAGACCAGATTTTTAATGGATTTTGCTTCGATGGTCAGGCTGTAAACTTATTTTATATTAAACAGACATTTTCTTTTTTAAATTTTCATTTAGAATAAACTTAAAAAAAATTAATGATGTAGAACTTTAAATTGTTACATTTTTTTACTATATCTTAAAATTTCTTACAAGAACTAGTAAATTTTTGCAAAAAAATTTTTGTTTTAAGAATAAAAAAATTATAAAAATCAAAAAAAAATATCAAAAATTTCCAATTTTTCGGCCGAAATTGAATCTGCCGTGTCTTACAGATAATGATGTAATTTTACGAAATCTAAGGTAAAATTACGTAATCTTAAATTAGATTTTTTGTGTAAGAAAGTGTAAGATTACTTAAAATTACATCATTTTACGTAATTTTTCCTAAAATTACATGTAAAACAAAAGCACTGTAGATATTATTTATTTGTTTACTCTTTTTCTTATTTTATCTAATGGTGCATTTTTAGCATTTGGATGCCATTTTCATTTCTTTGATTGCTTTGCTTGCACGTATAGTTATTTTTTCCGATGTGGACACGTAAAAGCGATATTTTCCAACCTTAATTAAGTGATACAATTTGTATGAAACTCAATTAAAATAAAAAAGGAATAACAAATTTTTTTACACATCACCTCTTCATATCTGGAGTGATTCAATAAAAATTCTAAAAACAACAATTTGATTATTCAGTCAGTATGAAAAAAACTGCTGCCATTAAGTGATAGTTCATACACGCAGCATTTTTAATAATCAACAAATTTAAATTTATCTTATTTTGGGACTTAAAATTTAAAATTTTAAACTTGAAAAGTTCTATTTTCTTTTTCTTTATTAACACAATTGATGTAAAACCAATAGTGTAGGATTGTGACATTTTTTTAATTTAATTTATTTAAAAATTACACCAGACTCGGTGATGATAAAAATAAAAATAAAAATAAAGAAGCGATTATTATTTTTAGAATTTCTTCAAATCAAGAGGCATACGTTGATAGCTTACAATAGAAATTTAAAAATTTATATAGCATAGTTTTCACAGAAATTAAATAAAAAATCTTTTGATTATGTTTTAAAAAATTTTTTTAAATTTTAATTTTTGAAGTGTAACTTTATACAATATTTAAAACAAAAATCTGCCATAGATTTTATTTATTTGTTTTTTAACAAGTCTTTTATTAGAAAAAATATTTATAATAATTTTGATAACTGGTGAGCTGAATCAAAAGGAAAAACATTATTATACAAATTTTGAATAATATCATCAGAGCTTTCAATTTTCAAATTTAAATCATCAAAAAATGTTCCAAGATCGTTATGCAGCTCCATCCAATCTAAAATAGGTCTGACATATTCAAACATTTTATCCTTAATAATCTGATTAATGTCTTCATTTGGAATCACCAAGCACATACTTTGCAGAAAAGCTTCCCTAAGATAGAACAAATACTCTTTTTTCTTCCTATTTCCATCCTCATTTGAAGTGCGTTTGACCAGAGCTCTGATTGACATATGACTTGAATCCGGCGATTCGCTCTCATTGATCATCTTGGACCATTTAATATTCAAATACTTAAACACTTGTACTGAATTTAAAATATTGTTCTCAATGTTCTCCTTCATTACATCCTCGAATTTTGAATTTATATCCTTCAGATCATCAATCAATTCCAGCTCGAATATTTTGTCAAACACAAAAGCCAAATTATTGACCAAAAAAACAAATGCCTTCAAGCTCTTCAAATGTTTGACAAAGCTGTTCGAGACTGAAAAATTAACACTAGTTGTGGGAGTTATGAAATCCAATTTGCTGGACTCGCAGGACTTAATGGTACAGTCTATCAGAAAATGATCCAATTTTTCAATGATAAAAGAATAATATTTGCTCAAGTACCATCTGTCCGATGCATCGTGTGCAATTTTTTTTGACTTTGTCGAACTGCACACCAAAATAATTGAATCAGTGAGAACAGATTCATTTTGCCTAATGAAATACCATGTCTGGCATATTTGTTCACAGTATGGATGCAGGCTTCCGTTGTTGGGAACATCAAATGTATTCAAGTAGCCAGTTTGTATCACACTTAAAAAAGTATCCAATATTTGCGCGGCTATTTCGTTGATTCGAAGAGAAAATTGAATAATGCTGGAACCTGATGCCAGATCACTGGTCTGAATACATGAGGTCGAATCTATTAATTTTTTTATTTTTTTTTTCAAACCAATTATTGAATAAACTACATTGTTTGATATGTTCGTAAATTTTGTGAAATCTAGTGAATTTTTAAAAAAAAGCTCACATTCTCTCTTTATCTCTTCCATGACCAACACGGTCAGTTTGCTTACCAGTTCGTTGCATGAATCATTAGAGCTAATGAAGATTTTATTAATTAAAATTGTCTCGTGTCTTAAAACTTTGAGACAAAAGTCCAAATTTTCCGAAAATATTTCTATCAACTCAACTGGTTTGTGTTCTTGCTTGAAGTTAAGTTGACTTGACGAGCTGGTATTTGGGCTGTATTTCTCCATATTGAGGCTAGAACGGGATATTCTTTTGTCAGAATCGTCGTGAAAAATTATTCCACTTAGACGAGCTGGCTGATCGGAAATACCTTGGATAATTTTATGAATACTAAATCTAAACTTGCCGTCCGATTCCTTGACCAGCCCGATTGAACTTACTTTTATGTAGGACCTAATCAAATCGGTAACAAATTTGAACCGAATCAAGTCATATTTTAGCTTTTGGTCTATGTCACAATGCTGATTTTTGTCATCATAAAGCTCGTACATTAATTCACGCTGCAAGAACCAGGAACAAATGAGCTCCAATTTGCGAATTGTGGTGTTTGGCACAAAAGTTTCACTTGCTTTATTTAGATCAAACTTTTCCATCAAAAACTCAATGAAATACTTCATTTGTTCACGATTGCAGTTGTGTTTAAGAATGTTCTGAAATTCAAAGCAAATAAAGTTTTCTCCTTTGCGAATTAGCTCTTCATGTTTAGAAAATGACACTTGAATATTGGGCTCATTTTTTTTGTTCCGTGTAAGTTTAAGCTCTTTGTACCATGGATATTTGTCTACTGACTTGAGATAGTCCAATTTTTTGATGTATTCTGCTACACTTCCTTTGGGTCCAGATCTTATGTTAAGCTTGTCATTTTCTATTGTGTCGCATAAAGTCAAAAAGGCGTCTAGCTCGTGAATAGCCTTTCCAAGGTTCTCGTTGAATTGCTTCTTGCTGTTTATTCGATTCAGAAAATCATGTATTCTAGTTTCTTGACGCTCAATGTCTGTGTTCAGTGAATTGATCGAATGGATGGTGGATGTGGTCACCAGATCGCACTCAGAGACAAAACCTCGAATTTGATCGGAAAATTCTATCAGTTCTTTATTCATTTGTGAAAAAAAGGTGAGTTGGAATGCAAATTTAGTGGAGCGTTTGAGCAAGTTTTTTGTGAATGGAATTTTTTATCATAATTTAATTTTTGCTTAAAAGAAAAATGGTCACAGTTTTCCCAATTAAGTAATATTGGTGAAACTTGAGTTCTAATGAGAAATTTAATACATTAAAGATTGATTTTTAAAATTAGATTCTTTATTTATTTAAAAAGAGCCTTAGGAAGCTGATTATTTCAAGGTATTTGAATATGAAAAAAATATAGTAGGTTTAAATCAAAAATCATGTAAATAATGATTATGGAAAATTTTTTTTTATCAAATTCAACCGAGAATTTTAATCATTTGATCTTTCGTTTAAAACAAATTAAAATTTATTTTTTAAATAAATTAAAAATCAAAATGGAATTTATTTATTCTAAAATAACTTGAGCAGAATTTTAAATTTCAGAACAGATTTTCTTCGAAATTCGAATTTTATATCATCAGCGTTATTTAGTTTTTTAAAAGATAAAATAATTTTTAAAGTGCTGCCGAAGAATTATTTTGGATTTCATGTATAATAGAACAAATTTATTTACTTTATATGTAGAAAAGAAAACAACTGTTAAATAAAGCAGTGAATTTATTTTTAATTTATTTAGTACAGTACTTGTTTGGTACCCGTTGCTTCGCTGCTAGAGTAAAAAATTTAAAAATGTATATTGATAAAATATTTATTTAAATTATAATACTTCTTTATATACTTTATTTTTTGTTAATTTATTAAGGTGATTAATACATATTTTTAAGTTTTTTTTTGTTTCTAACCCTTGAAAATGCAATAGTATAATTGGCCATGGGTCCTTCACCACCGCTCTTAATTATAATGGTTAATAGTAGTAGTAGTAAGTCTTAGTTTTTTATGAAATTTGATAAATTATCTCGCTTTTTTGATTTTGATATATCAATTATTATTTTTTATCCAATAGTAATTTCATACAATTTAAACAATTTTCTTTTATTAAGATACTTTTTTATATTTTTCAATTTTTTTCCTTGCATAACTTAAAATATTTTTAAAAACAAGCTTCGGTAAAGTAAATCATAGTTGATAAATACATTCTTTGAGGAAATTTTTTTTTGTTTAATTTATTTATCAATTTATTTTTTAATTCATTTTCTTTAAGGTCAATTTTTTACAATATTAAAAATTTTCCAGCTCATCTTGGTAGAACGATGAAGTAATAAAAAAAAAATCATTAAAAATTTGATTTTTCTACCAAAAAATACAAATTTTCATAATCTACTTGTAATTAAAAGAAAAATTTATTTATTTTTGATCGATTTTTTATGTACCAAACTTTTAAAGTATATATTTTTCATTAAAAAGCTGCCTACTCAACAAATATTCTAAGAAATTACAATTGACTCCAAATTTTTTTAAACATTTTTCATATTAATTTTTATCTTGTGAAATGAAAAAAAAATACAAAAATCGGAGGGCCGTTTTTTTGTTAGGGTACCAGATTTTAGGCTTATTAAAGAAAATAATAATTTAATATTTTTTAAAAGTTGATAAATGGAGTGAACTTGTGATGATATTGTAATACAAGCAACGATATTTGGACATTGTTTATTCCTTCTAAATAAATATCCAAAATTCAGTCAAAGTTTGAAAATTGAAATATGATTATAAAATATTATTTTAAAATTATCAAAACTTATTTAACTATTTAAAAATTTTTCTAACAATTTTTTTAAGAAAAGATGTCTCTTTAAAATAACAAGTTAAAGAATTAAACTTGATTATAATATCTTTTCAAGTTTTAATATAAAACAAGATTTTTTAGTATTAAAAATTGTACCACTTCGGTGGTACATATACTAAAATTGGAACGATACAGAGAAGATTAGCATGGCCCCTGCGCAAGGATGACACGCAAAATCGTGAAGCGTTCCATATTTTTTCTTTAAATAATAAAGTTATTGTTGAATAAAAAAATTTAAACTAACAGATAAAATAATTTTTAAAACTGTCTATTAATTCCAAAAGCCCCTTCAGATTAATAATAAAAAAACAGTTCTTCTTGCGAATTAACAATGCTTAATTAAATTTGAATACTGTCACACGAAAATTAAGTTTTAAAGATTTTAGAATTTTTTTTTAGGATTTTAGATTTTATTAAAACTTTAAATGAATCTATTTAGGATTTTTTTTTCTCTTATCTTTTCTTATTCTCAGAAACGAATATTATAAAATTACAACATTCAGTTGTTCGTTCGATTGGGTTCTTAAAAAAATTTCATTCTATTATCATAATAACAAGAGAAAAGGGATAATAATTATCAAAATTTGATAATTTTTTTTCTCTTTTTAAAATTATTTAAAAAAACTTATCATATTTTTAGGAAAGCTCGTTCTTTTGAATGGCTTGAAGCTTTTCATATTTTTTCCGCTTTTTTTTTGATTAAAAAAGCGCATTTTTATACAAATATAAGTAAAAAAAAATAAAAATTTTGATTCATAAATTTCAAAAAAATGTCTAGCATTGGTTCTCTTTCAATAGACACCAAAGAAAAATTTTTATCAACCTTGAAGCGTATTAATTCATCAAACGAAAACTCATCATCTTCAGCAATCTCTTCGCTTGGGCCCTCATGCGCTACTTCAAATTTTTCATTTAGCGAAAAAAAACTCGCCGAGAAAAGTACCAACACCGACTTTTTCCATTATGAAGCTTCCAAAACAGAAGTGTTCAATTATTCATCTACGTATCATGATAAAATACCGTATGAATTGAACACTTCCAACTCAGATGATCAGGCATCTCTATTTCATGGTGAACAACAGTCAAGATACAATCTATGCCACGAGCATAAGAAATACGAAAATTTACTTCATCTTTTGGAGAAAGCTTTCAAAAAAAAGAAAAGATCAAGACGGAAAAATTTTTTTAACTTTTTGCACAGACTATCTTGTATTAATTTGGAATAAAATGTCTTGTTTATATAAAGTATATAAAGCTGGACTTGAAGCCAGATAAAATTTTTCTTTAACACACAAATAACATGTAATAAAAATTTTTCAAATTATTAAAGTAAATATTTTCTATACGCAAAGAATAAAAATTATTTGATTTGGCTTGTTTCATTTAATTTTCGTAAAATAAAATCGTACAAAAAATTGGCATTAAAACTGATTGTCCTTAATATTTTTGTACTCATTATTGTAGTTAAAAATTAAATTTAGAAGATCATATTAATTCCTATGTGTCTAAATTGTAAAAATTGTCAACAGGAGTTTTTCAAGGCAAATGGAACTGAAAAAGTCAGATCTTAAGAGTTTATTGATGAGAAATGAAAATAAAAAAAAAGTCCCAAAATTTATAATGCATTAATTCAATTTGTTTTACTTGTAAATTTTTTTTCATTTAATATTTTGACATTTTGATTTTCGTTCTCTTGTTAATCAGTCTCTTGAGGGATAGGCACTAGTTTGTTGATTAACATTGAAATTAAATATTTTGACATTTTAATTAAATTTTTCTAAAATAAATAGATTTCTAATAAACTCAGTTTTTTTTATATATTTGTTTGTATCTTATGTCTTGATATTATTATTAAATCTGTTTCAGAAAAAATATATTTTTAAATTTCAGGCATGTATGATATATGCATGAAATAGCAAAAAAAACAAATCGATTCATTTAATTAATTATTATTAAAGTTGTTTAAAAGCCCAAAAAAATTGGACTTGACTTGAGACTTGTGATTTTTAAACAACTCTGATTTTTTTTTATTAAGATAAAAAAAGTTAATAAAAATGAAAAAATACAATTAATTAAATAGAATTTAATATTTCTTAAATTCATATAATATTTTCAAAAATATAAAAATAGATTTTTTTTTGTTAATTAGTTATTTTTTTAGTAAATTTAAATCTGTCAAAAAATAACAATATTTTTTTTGAAAATCTAAAATAAAAATGAACACTTATAAAATTTAAATATTTATTTTTAGATTGAGCAGTTTTTTCAAAATGTATGTTTTTAATTAATATTGGACTATTAACAGCTGATAATTAAAAAGCTTTTAAAATAATCAGACTATATATTTCCTTCAAATGGAATGCATCTGATTTACTTCTGATAAGAGTATTAAAATTATAGCCTAAACTGTTTATTTTAAATCATACTTAATTAAAAAATTGAATTTTAAAACCTTTTCAGTTAGATTTTTATTTAATTGAAAAAAAGATATTTGGTGAAAAACATGCCTTTGAGTGACTGCAATGATTCTATCGTTTGTCAGATAGAGGAGATAACTCTAAAAGTTATTTCAATTTATGCATTAATAATAACCATTATAGGAACACTGGCAAACAGTTTCTCAGCCGTGGTGTGCCGCTCTTCAAATCTAAAAAAAAATTCTACATTTATAATCTTATTTTTTGTATTCATTTTAAAAGTACCTTCAATGTACACATGGAATATGGATGTTTTTCTACTCATTATACCAAAGGATCAAAATAGTCTAATAGTACAGTACAACATTGATGAACAAAATTTTATTGAAAGGCTTTCAATACCAACATGTAAAATTTTTACATTTATGCAATTTTTTTCTTTGCATTCTATCTCATGGCTCTTAACCTACATGTCCGTTGACCAAGCTATCAAAGTCTTTTTTCCCACCACTCAATACTTTAACACAAGAAAAACTTACATGTTCGGAGGAATTATTGTTTTGGTAATTTTTTTATTGAACTTTCATATTCTTCTTTTTGCTGGAGTTGTCCAACATTTGGTAAAGAATGAAACCAAAAAAATTAATGGATCTCTTATCAATTCTATTGTCGAATTTGATGTTATAAATTGCTATGATTCAAATTTGTACAATTTTTATCCAGTTTGGGATAGAATTCATCTCATTGTTTACTGTTTTTTACCTTTTTCAATTATGGCTATTTGTAATGTATCAATGACAATTCGTCTAAGACCCGATAAAGCTTTAAATATATCATGCGAAAGTGCTACTGCCAAAAAACGTCGACAAATATCAAGGTTTATTATTATCTATTCGATTATGTTTATGCTATGTACATTGCCCCAAGTTATCTGTTTTGGATTTTTTTTCGTTCCCCTATTCAGTAGTCGTTTTGGAAGAATTGTTCTAAATTTAAGCAATGAAATTAATTTTAGCTTTATTGCTTTTAATTTTTTGGCAATTTTTAAAATTAATAATTTATACAGGAAAAATTTTCGGCTCAAATCAAAAAAAATATTTTATTGTCAAAAAAAGAAAATTTAGTTAAAAAAAATTAATTTTAATTTAAAATAAATGTTTTGGTTATTTTTAGTCTTAAATTGTACTTAAAAATAATGTTTAATGTAATAAAGAACAATAATATCCTTTTTTGTAATTTTTTTTTTATTTATAACCTAAAATTAAATTTAAAGTATTTTTATTGTTGTCTGCTGATCATTTTATTTATGCAATCCTTCTTAAAAAGAATTTAAAACATACTCGTTTCTTACATTAATAAACTCGCATTTTTTACAATTTAGAATTTAATAAAAATTAATTTTGTGAATAAATATTTTTTTGATTTCGATTATTTGCACTTCCAAATATACAGTAAATTATAAAATCACTCAGATTTTTAAATAAAAATGAAAGTCTAGTCCCAATCCTAGTAGTGGTTAGAAAAAAAATAGATTTTTAAAACAATTAATTAGAATTTAAAGTAAATTTTCGGAAATATTATAAATTTGTAAGATTTAGACTAAAAATGCCTCTTTTTCTTTATAATAATCATAATAAAATTTACTAAATAAATCGATTTAAATTTTTTTTTGAAAAAAACAGTGGCGCTCCACTTAAAATGTTACCCTATTTTACGTAAAATATTTTATATTTTGTTATACTACTTCTTCTGATGCTTCTATTAAAATTTTTTATTCAAAAAGTTACTGAGATATGATTAAGTTGCTTTTTTAATTCAACTAAATTTAAATAAACTTTTTTTTTTAAAGAAGAAAAAAAAATATTTTCAAAAAGTACAATTAAAGTAAAATTAAATATTTTAAGTATTAAGTAAAAAAAAAAAATTTTTTTTGCCATTTTATTTAAATTTTATAAACAATCTATCCCTAATGTTTGCCTGATTGATTTTTCGAATAAATAAAAAAATTTAAAAAAAAATTGAACACTCTGATAGAAAAAAAAAAATTTAGCTCATTTTTCCAAATACGGGATTGTGTCTGCAAATGCTAGGCCCGTACTCATAGTACTCGGCTTTGGTGTGACTTTTTTCATAAAACTCACTTGTGGTTGCCATAAGACTGCCTCCGAACCACACGGCATACCTTTGCATATGGTGCGAAATAACCTGTACATCAATTGGCTGCGGTTTCACGCGGCTATTAGCGTTTAAGTTAAGTCTATCGTCAACACTGCGCTTGATCTCCATTTTAAGTCTCTTGTCAAAGTCCTTGAACATGGTGCTACCACCGGACAACACTATATTTTTATAAAGTGCTCGTCTGGTATCAATGGGACAATTTTGAATGACATTGTCGACAATGTGCGACAAAGATTCAGTATAGTCCGGATTAGAGAACTCCGGATGAAAAAATATCTCAGGACCTAAAAATCTTTCATATCCGACATCTACCGCAAATGGTTGTTTGGTAATATTATTCAAACTTTGGTACTTTTTGATCCATTTATTCGGATTAGTCTCATATTTGTTGAATTCTTTGACTATGTCTTGGCAAACATAGCAGTATTGTTCCTTGATGGCTTTGGCAGTCTCTAAAGATTGTTCTGGCGGAATGCCGACCTCACGGTCCTTGAGTAGACCTTGGATAAAGTAGGTTATGTCTCTGCCTGAAATTGGAATGTGTTTGATGCAAGAGCCGATCACATATCCATCTGCTATTGGAATAACATGAGTCACACCATCACCACTGTCAATTACCACACCGGTCAAGCTTTGATCTCCAGCACTTCGGCTTGTCCACGAAGCTACCAGCGCCAAAACAGCCTAGAAAAATAAATCTAAATTCAATAAACACTGGTTGGGCATTGTGAAATTTCATACAAAACTTCCAATACAAAAATAAAAAAATTTTATAACTTTTGTTCTAAGTGTCAAAAACTTGTTCTGTAAATGAAACAAAGTGAAACAACTGTTGTTTCACCTTCTGCGGAAGTCTGCAAAATCTGTGCAAAAAATAATTACGATTTATTTTTGAAACTTTTAAATTGGGTGCAATTTTGAAAAATTCGCACAGATTTTGTAGACTTCTGCAGAAGGTGAAACAACAGTTGTTTCACTTTGTTTCATTTACAGAACAAGTTTTTGACACTTAGAACAAAAGTTATAAAATTTTTTTATTTTTGTATTGGAAGTTTCGTATAAAATTTCACAATGCCCACTGGTTGTCAATTTTACTTGGACAGCTATGTACAGTCCCGGCACGTTGAATGATTCAAACATTATTTCGGCAGTGTACTCCCGGTTCTCCGGTGTATTCAGAGGTGGCTCGGTCTTTGAAAAATTTTTAAAAAATTTATTTTTTAAATTAAAATTTATTTCTTACTAATAAAAAATAGTGATCTTCGGGCTCACATTTTAGATATTTGAAGATGCACTGTTCCCAGTATTTTTCCATTAGGTCCCAGTCATTGACGAGGCCATGTCTGATCGGGTATTTGACCGAGTAGCCGGTCGCATTCATGGCTTCGTCACCAATAAAGAAGTCCAAGTCGTCTAGGCCTCGGGCCGTTCTGACACCTACTCCTTCCTTGACGGCAATGGCGCTTGGTATGATGAATTGAGGCTGGGAGTTGATGGCGTAGCCCATTTTTGTGTAGCCAGTTCCGTTGTCTATGACTACTGCGGGCATCCGTGTCAAATTGGCCATTTTGTTCGCGGCAAGTTAAAAATCTAAAAATGATTAATTTTCACATGATAAATGGAAAATTTAAAGATAATGAGATTTTTTTTTTATTTTGAAAATCTTAATAAATTATCATTTTTGTAAAAAATAAAATTATAAAAAAAGTCTTTGGAGTTGGGTTAAATTGTGATTGTTTTGAAAGATATCAAAAATCCGGCTTTTTCTTTTTGCTTAATTAAATGTTTTATGAAAATTTTAATTTTTTGTTTTATAATTTTTGCTAGACGACTATTTTAAGTCTTATTCATAGTCAATGACTTGTTTTAGTTTTAAATAAATACTAATAATCACGTGTTTAATTAGAAGAAAAATTCAAAGGCTTAGAAAAAATTATCTATTAGATGAAACTATTTTTTTTTTGCCACTAGACAAATATTTTAAATAAAATCAAAATTACAAAAAGTGATCGTTAAAATTTTTTATTCAACATTAATTTATCAACAATAACTTTTTTACTTAAAGAAAAAATATGGAACGCTTCACGATTTTGCGTGTCATCCTTGCGCAGGGGCCATGCTAATCTTCTCTGTATCGTTCCAATTTTAGTATATGTACCACCGAAGTGGTACAATTTTTAATACTAAAAAATCTTCTTTTATATTAAATCTTGAAAGGATATTATAATCAAGTTTAATTCTTTAACTTGCTTTTATAAAAGTGACATCTTTCATGAAAAAATCTTTGTAAGAAAACTTAAAAATTTAGGAAATTGTTCAATTAGTTATGAAAATTTTATAATAAACTAATTTTAACTTAGAGTATCACCAAGTAGGCTAACATAAAATTCATAAAAGTCCTTTGACTAAAAATCTACCGTCAAACCAAATTAAAATTGGAAGCTTCAATAATTTTTTATAATTTAATTTTGAATTTTTCTTTCAATATCTTTTGCTGTATAAAATTTGCATATAAATTTATTTTGGTCCCAAAAAAAATTTTCAAATTATTTAATTTTTAATTTATTAGAAAAGAAGAAAACCTATTATTTAACAAAGCATTTTTTATCTCAATTAATTAAAAAATTAAAAACAAATTAAAAATGCAAAAAATAATTTTATCTATCTAAAAAGAAAGAATAGGATAATTCTGAAATTAAAAGAATTAAGATAATTTTGACCTGATGATTGGACTACTAACTAAGGTAGCCCTCTATGGGAGCAGCTGATCTTTAGTCTTATCTTGCAGGATTTTTTAACCACGATTTTTTAACGGCGTTGAAGTAACTGTCCAAAAATAGATTTTATAATATTTAATCCCAGTTTATTTCAAATGATAAAAAATAATTTTAAAAATAACTTTCTAAAAACTTTATATCTAATTTTTTAAACTTAAACAAAAGAAAAAAATTGATATTTAGACAGTTTATTTTAATTTTTTCTGACAAAACCAAAACCTTTTGGAATTATCAATTTATATTTTTATTTTTAAAATTTTTTTCTTTGCTTTAATATTTTTTTGTTACAAACTTCAAAACGGCCGTTTTTTAAAGAAAATGTTTATGATTTATAGGTTTTCTTATTTTTTCCTGATATAAAGGTTTAGAGTTAACTCGAAAATATAAGTCTTTATTTTTCTTTATGGATTCTTACCATGGAATTTGGTAAGAAGTTCGTATCGAATCGAATAATTACTGAAACTATCTAATAAAATAAATAAAAAAAAGCTTAAGGAAGTTCCAATCTTGAATTAAATCGAGTGATCGAATTGACAGCAATCACTTATTGTTAAATACTATTTGTACTATTACTTTAAAATATTTAAAAGAATCAAAATAAAATTACTATGAAATAGTTCTATGCAGTGTTAATTTCATTGAGGGATATATTTTTGAAACTGCACCAGGCAACAAACTAGTACAGCTTACATTAGTAAAACTGATAGATTAAAGGAATAAAAATATTAATGAAAAAAATCGACGAGGAAGGGATTCGAACCCTCGCGTGCAAAACACAATGGATTAGCAGTCCATCGCCTTAACCACTCGGCCACCTCGTCACTGATGATAAATTGGTGTAATTAATTAAGTTTTAAATTAAAATTTAGTAGAAATTAAAAAATTCTAAAAAAAAACGAATAAAATATTTCAGAAAAAAGTCCAGAAATCAATTACATAGAAATTTTGTTTTGTCGTAATTAATTTATGAGATTTTTGCTTTACAATAAATTTTTTTGATATTAATTGTTGAATTTTGTTTTCAATTTGAATAATTTTAAAACTTAAATTTTACTTTTAAATGGTTTAAATTTAATAAAACATTTCAAAAAAAATCTAATTTTATAATAAAATAAAGAATTGTATAATTTAATTCAGCTTTTTGAAAAATATCATTTGAATGATAGTAAATAATGGTAATGATAAATAAAAATTTAAAAGAAATGCTCAAGTTAGATTTTTCAGGTTTAATAGAATCAATTTATGAATTAATTTTAAACTAAAATAAGCTTTCTGTTTTTTTTTTAAAGCTTGCTTAGACATTGTAGAATTTTTTCTATTTTAAATTATAAATAAGTAATCATGAATTTTATATCTAAATATATAGCCGATAAAATTCAATAGAATTTAAATCAGGATCAATCATTTGAAATGATCTTGTGTGATAAGGGATTTTAAATGAAAAAAAGATAGTTAGGGAATTTTTTTATGTTTCAAAAATGTATTTCTTCAGTATGATCCCATATTAATTATTTAAAATGGGAATTATTTTTTTAGATATTTCTTTATTTAATTCAGAAATTGTGATATTACTAAATAAAAATTTTAATTTAAAAATTAGATTTTTTCAAAATATTTGGTTATATTTAAAATAAGTCAATCATTAGGTATTTTATTTTTGATTTCAATTTTTAAATATAATGAAAAAAAATTTAATAGTAGTTAATTTTGTCCTTAAAAACTTTTTTTTTTTATATCTAAAGAATAATCTAAACATATTGTACTTGATGTCCAAAATTTAATTCAAGCTGTTTTCAGAAAATTTATAAAAATAAAATTTTTACCAATTCTATTGGATAATAATTCTGAATAATTAAATCATTGCTGATTAATAAGTGCTATTCAAATTTCCAAAAGGCGGAGGAAATGTCAAAATTACTTTATTGGCCTTTTCATTACCCTTCAAAAGATTATTCAAAATTAGTTTTTTTTATACAAAAAAAATGCGGAAGAAAAGCAAAATTTTAAATTGGTTGGTAAAAGACTCAGACTCTCCAATAAGTGAAAAGCAACAATGCCAAAGCATTAAGGATAAAGAGTTTACAAAATCTCCTGTAACTGGAAGCTATATCATTAGAGATTGGAAAAAGAGTGCTCACACAAAACCTGTTGTTGACTGGAATAAAATAGCTGCAGATTTTGTTGAAATAACACCACAATCAAGAGCCAAATTAGCTAAAATTTCAAATAAAATCGGTCCTTATGAATGTAAGTTGTGTAAATTTGAATTTTCTGATGCATTCGAATTGGCCTTACACAATTGTCCAAGAATAGTTGATATTGAGTACAAGTAAATAAATTTCGTTTAAAATTATTTTTTTTATAAAATTTAAAAATAAATAGGTGTTCAGTTTGTGGAAAGTATTTCAATTGTGCTGCTAATCTGGCTTCTCACAAGCGTTGGCACAAGAAAAAAAATTTGAAATCTGAAACTCATCAACTCGAGATAAATAATACATTAAATCAGTTTTTTTTAAACAACTTCTATTCAAATTATTTATCAAATCAATACTTTTTGCCACTTAATTTGCAGGTTGCGAACTATAGTCAAAATTTGGATCCAAAAATTTGATTGTATTTTTAAATTGAATAAATATAGTTGTGAATAAAGATAAAAATTCTAGTCGAACTATTAATTAGTCATTATTGTTAATTTATTTTTTAAATAAACTATAATAAACTTTAAATAAAAATAAAAAAAAAATGTTATGATTTAAATCTACAATAATATTGTTGAATATAATTTTTTTAGTTAAATATTTACAAATTGTAATTTAATCACCTAATTTTTATTAAATAAAACTTAAGGTATTTTTACCCGTTTGATTTCGAAACCTAAGTCAACTTTGGTTAAAAGTCTATGAGTATGATGTGATTATTAAATATCGCCTATAAACAATTGATGATGAGATATTTGGAAAATCGTTTAATTTTCCCCTTTTTTTTTAGCCATTTTTTTTTTACAATGGGTATATGGGTAAAAAGTGAATTTTTTTAAGAATCTTTTTAGAATCAGAATTTTTGAAAATTTTCTTTATTGTTTTAATTATAATCAGTCTTACGGATATGGACTTATCCCGTTGATTATTTTTTAAAAATAAAATTCAGTTACCATAGATGGGATCCAATTGTTTCCCATCTTCGCAAGTCTAGCTTGCTAGCTTGTTGTAACTTAAATTATTATTATTATTAAAATAGAATATTAGATAAAAACGCAAGGGCTGAAAAGAGACAAGTCCAAGGGTCTTACTCTAAAATATTTTTGAAAAAATATTTAATTAAAAATAAAATTATATATATAAATATCTTGATTCTAATTTAAATTTATTTGTTAATTTTTAAATTCATATTAAATTATTTCAAAGTCATTCGTAGTAGTTTAGACATCAGAATATTGATTTGATGAGAGAAAAGATTACAAAAAAGCCAGACGACTTAACTTTATTCATATCAATAAATTTCCTGAGAAATTTTAATTCCTAACATTAAAAATTCCTTTTTTTTTTAATGTTTAGTAAATTTTTTTGACAACGGTTAAGTTTGAATCAGAAACTTTTGCAAAATATGTTTTATTAAATTCAACACCAGTTTTACTTCAATTATTAGCAATAATTTTTAAGAAAAATGTTTAACATTTTTTTACGTTTAACAAAAAAAATTTGTTGAAATTAAATGAATCCTTAAATTGAGAAGGATAGATCGAATATCGATAGAATCAGTCCTAAATTTTTTTTATGACTTTTTTTCTGAATTAATGAAATTTTTATTTGATTTTTATCAGAATCGAAAAAATCAAACTAATCAAATTTATCGAATTTTTTATCAAAATTTTTATAACTTTAATATTTATCTAGATTCTAATTTAAATTTATTTGTTAATTTTTAATTATCTTATTTCATAGTTTTAGTTGAACATTACTAAATTACGCCATAACTAAATTTTTGAAAATTTTCTTTATTGTTTAAATTATAATCAGTCTTACAGATATGGACTTTATCCCGTTGATTATTTTAAAATTAAAATAGAATATTAATAAAAACGCAAGGGCTAAAACGAGGCAAATTGTCCAATTCCAAAATTAGTAATTTATTTTTAATTTTTAAAATAGTTTGCTTTGCTTTAATTTTTTTCTTGCTCAAAACTTCATAGCTGCCTTTTTTTTGTAAAAAGACGATAATTATAGAAAAAATTAACTTAAATAAAAAGAATTATTTGGTAACAGTTTAATAAAAAAAAACGAATTTAAGTAATAAAATAATCAATCTATTAGATAAGTTTTTATTCAAGCGTTTATAAAGAATTAATTTAAACATTAATATTTATGTATTTTTGCTCGAATGTTAAATTGTTTAAAATTTATTTACACAGATTAAAGCGAAGCTGCTGAACTTTAATAATTGATCATAAACTTTTTGTTTTGTTCATTTAAAATTTCATTAAATTTTATTTTTAAACAAGCTCATAAAAAATAATCTTTTTCTTTGAAAAATTTTTTTTTTTATTTTTATTAAATCTGTCAGGAATTTTCTTCAAAAAGTTGTCTGAAATGTTAGCAGTCAAATACTAATTAATAAAAAATAAATTCCTAATTATTAATTAATAAATTTTTTTTTTCCATTGGATAAAAAATTAATTTAATAAATAATATAATAAATTTTTTTGCTTAAGAAACTAATTCAATTACTTGCTAAATAAGTTATTGATCAAAGTCTTGCGAGATGGATGCATGACAACTAATTACTATCCGATAGTGTTCATTCAAGATGAACAAAACTAAAAGCGGGTTTTTTTAGAACACAGCTTGAAATTTTGTGCCTAAGACTGCTCATAAAATACCGGTAAATGTTAAATAAGTTTAATTGATTACCACTCGTTGAGAGATTTAATTAAGTTTAAGAAAATTTTCCTAATAAAATATTTATTTAACAAAATTTAACTATGTCGAGTTATTGAGAACTAAATCTGTAATAATCTCACATTGTTTCTTGAATATTATGAATGCGTGATCGAGACCAAGCTGGTCCAAATGAACGTCAGCACTTTCTTTGTCAATTTCACTCATGAATTTTCTCATTTCATGATAAAAATTGACCGGACACCATTTATCATTTGAACCATAATAAAAATATAAATTGTCTAAATTTTGTTCTATTGCTTTTTTGTTTAAATTAGTCACAATTTTCATTTCATTAGCTCCCATGTAAAAACAACTCCTAAAACAGCTGTAATTATTACTCATTTTCAAAACTATGTCCTCAATTCCATCAATAAGAAGACTTTCATTTACTGATCCATGCCTATTATTCAAACCTAATTTAATAAGTTGTTTCCGGATTAGATTGGGAAAAAATGTGATCACCAAAGCCATAAAATAGACCAACCAGCTTAAAAACTCACTAAAAAAAGTTAGAACTTTTCCATTAGGTGTTATGGACATTCGCTCTATTGTCGGAAAGAAAAGAAATGATTTTTTAATTTTTTTCTTAAATTCCTGGTTGATTAATTCAAGTAATTCGATAATTACATAGCAGCCTATGGAATGACCTATCAGAGTGATACTTTCGTATTTGTACTCATCGCCCAAATGTTTTTCTATGAATTTTATTTTGTCCATTACTTGGCTAATTACTGGTTTAGGGTTCCATGAGGTTATGGAGTCGTGATACAGGTGACCAGTATGAGATATTCCAATCACTGGACAATTTGTCTTTCTGTTTAGGTCGATAGCAAAATGTTCGTAGAAATCAATTATGCCCGGGTTACCTTTATTTTTTTGTTTAAAATTTTATTCATATTTTCTTTTATTTTTATTCATACCAGGTATAATAATGAATAGATTTTTATTTAAAGTCTCAATTTGAACGTTTTCATCTGAGTGGCATTTGAGTACTTTTAAATAGTGACCAGGGTCAATTTCACAAATTTCATACCTAACAGATGACATTTTACTTCTAATTTGATTAAAAATTACTTTTTGTTGAAAAATTATGCTATATTTTCTATTAAACATCATTAAAAGCAAAATTTTTTTCACAAAAAATCAAATTTAAATATTTTAAAACAAAAATCTACAATCAATATTTTTTTAAACAAAAAATATCTATATTTTTAAGATTAAACAATCTTTTTAAAACTTGAAAATTAAACTTTATAAAAAAAACTGATTTAAATTAAATCGATAATTGATCAAAATCGTTATTTATTTAATGAAAATAAGGGAAATAAATTTGGCAAATAAAAATTCTATTTAGTTTTGTTAAAAAATTTAATTTAGACAATCATTATTCTCAGTCAAATTTCCAAGTTAATACGATCAATTTGAACAGTTTATCTACCATTTTTGCATATTTTTAGCATAATAAAAGTACTCATTTTATAATTAAAAATAAAAATCAAAAAAGTAAAAATGCAATAGAATCAAATTATATTAAAAATAAAATAAGTTAATTCCTACCCTGCTTTATTGGTTTATCGTGATTTAAGAAAATAGCTTATTTTTTTTCTTAACTTTTTTATTTAACAGCTAGTACAAAGAGTACAAAAGGATAAAAGTATTTTTCTTTCCTTTGTATGTTATTTTGCTATCGTAAAATCCATATAAAAATTTTGTCGTTTTTGTTACCGTAATGGGCTAATAGACTAAGGAATGACAAACTTTAATTGGCCTTGAATTGAAATCTTCTAGTTGAATATTTCTACCGTTAAATGGTACAAATTTTCGCGAGAATAATCTATTATTTCTACAACCTAAACAATCAATTTTTGAAATTGAATTCCAAATTGAATTAAAATTAACTAATAATCGTTTTTTAATTTAGCGATACTTTACCTTTACAGATTGGTTGTCCCTAATACACGGACCCAGACTCAAAACATCTAAAACCACCATCTCACCTTTTTTACCTAAGATAATTTTTCTCATGTAAAAAATGACAAAAAATAACGAATCAATAAGATTTAAATAGATTATTGATGTGATTGCTCAAAAAATAATGAATATAAAAATTTTATTTTAGGTAAAAAAGATGCAACAAAGTATGTTGCACTATGTAGCAGTATTTTTTCTAATATTTTTTATTAACTTTTTTTTTATTTTATTAAAAAATGAAGAATTTTTGTTCAATTTGTTTATTAAATTCACAAAACCGAGAATTACAACAACCAAATGTTTAACTTTTTCAAATAACCTATCATTTTTATTAAAATTCATAATTTCACGCATTAAAAATTCATTAATTAAATAAATGAATTGTTAATCAATCTAACATGACAAGGCTAGTAGCCTGTTGATCAGCCTTTAAAATTTAAAAATTTGATTACTGTTCGAATTTTTTTTTTCATATCTGTCACTGTCAATTTGAAAAATGACTTGGCAAATAATAAAATTCCAGATAAAATAAGTATATATTCACACAAGGCTATCCGAGTGACTTCTTATGGACACAAGGATATCTTAAGTGCTTTTTTACTGTCAGGTGTGCAACTATGAGATACTCTTTTCGCAAAGCTCAGTTCAAGTTTGGCTTGATATGCCATGGCAAGATTTTTATTAAAAAAAAATTGTGATATTAATGAATAATGAGTAAATTATTAATGAATTGTTTTGTTTAATTTTTGAAAATTTAAATTTTCACAAATTTTTATATTCAAAAAATTTATAAAATTTTTGCCAATTAAATTTTGGTAAAATACAAAAAAAAAGATTTGTTAGATTTTTTTTATGCATAGTCAAAGCAAAAAGAAAAATTTAATTATTTCCCAAGTTAGGGTTAATGATTAAAGGAATAATATTAATCCGTCAAATAAAAAATGAATTGTCAAATAGATTTTAAGTCCAATAAAAAATTATTTGTCAGACATTATATTATTTGTCAAATAAATGATTAAAAAGTCATATCAATAATTTAACAGTTCAGATATCAATCTAACCAAAGATTTTCCAGCAGCAGGGTATACCGTACCTCTAAATCAAATTCATGGCACTGGTAGACCAGCAAAAATAAAAAGGCTTTGTTTAAATAATTTTACTTCT
The DNA here is from genome assembly GCA_025491095.1 of Brachionus asplanchnoidis. Taxonomy (NCBI): domain Eukaryota; kingdom Metazoa; phylum Rotifera; class Eurotatoria; order Ploima; family Brachionidae; genus Brachionus; species Brachionus asplanchnoidis. The sequence goes on along the minus strand of JAILYF010000008.1, from coordinate 2,914,299 downwards.
TTATATATTTTATATAATTGTTTTTTTTATTAGTATATTATATGACCAATTAAATAAATATATAACATTTTATTTAATCCTTGACTTTTAATTTTATTTGACAAATTCATTTTTTTTAAGACGGATTAATATAGAGCCATAATTAAATTCTCTATTAAATCATATTTTTTATTTATACACAAAAAAAAATTAATTTTAACAATTGTCAAACAAATGATCTAGAATTTAAATTCTTTATATTTTTTAGACTTTTCCTTTTCAGCAGCAGTTGAGGCAGCGGCGGCGGCGGCAGCCGCAGCAGCGATCTCCTTTTTCTTTCTCTTTGAATTCTTATTCTCCTCCAAATTCTTCTGCTCAATTTTGGACTGCAAGTCCTCGCTCTGCGCCTCCAAATCATCAGGATTCAAGCTCAATTCCATAGTGGACGTAATGCCGGACACATCAGCAGTGACTTTTTTAGCGGCCGAAATGTCGTAGACCTTTGACGAGCCCATCATGGACGCACCAACGGCCGCCGCCTTCTCGGGCAGCACTTTGTACAACACAGGCGTTTCAGTGCCCGCTCCAGCCTCCATCTCAGACTCAATCTGATGCTTGCGCTTCCTGAGCTCGATCATGTCGGGCGTCTCCAGTCCAACAGAGGTCACCGAAGACGATATTCCACTAGGAGTGATCAAGCCTTCACCAGGCGTCTTCATGCCGGCCTCTTCGACCTCCTGTTCCATCTCTTGTCCCGGTTGACCACTCGCCTCCTCCTCCTCTTCCTCTTCGTCCTCGTCCTCTCCAGGCATCGCCTCTTCATAGTACTCCTCTTCCATCTCGCCCCACAAACTCGTGTCCACCGGCTCCTCCTCCTCAGGCCTCCTCACACTCACAGTGGCACCAAACACGTCGCCGTACAAAGGCCGGCCAAATTCGTCCACAGGCGGCTTTCCCCATCCGCCCGCGTGGTACCCAAACGAACATGCGTCCGGTATGGGCGCATTCAGGCCGGGTATTTTTAGATTGGGATAGCTCGGCGGCGGTCCGTACCGCTGCATGGCTATTAGCCATGGTGGCGGCACTTTGTCTGCACTAGGACCGGTCGGCATGCCCAGCGCAACTCTCAACTCATCTGTCAGATTGCCCGGCTTTTTTTCTTTGAGCTTGGCCTCGAGCTCTTTGCCCTCGTAGTACAAATCGCCATGTATGGTCATTTTGGGCTTGGTCTGCCACTTGAAAAAAGCGTCGTGCAACTTTTGGTAGTCGATGTCGATGCGGCCGACTTTAGGTCGCACCTTTTCCTTCATTTTTTGCTTCAAACTTTTGTTTTTGTCCTTATCCTGGACGGCTTCGCGCATCGATTGAATGCCCGTGCGCTTGATGAAGTCTGGCAGCTCGAACGGCGGCTTTTCGAAGCCGCGCTTGCCCTGCAGATACTTTCGCTTGGCGCACCAGTGCCTCGGCACTTGGACTGTGTTGCGGCAGCCCTTTAGATGCACGAGGAGCTTTGGGTCGCGGGCAGTCACGTCGTACATCTCTACGACGTCGGGCCGAGCGACCAGCTGCTTGAGCGCCGCCACGCTGATCCTAGTCTGCAGCTTGAGCTTTTTTTTGGACAATTTTTCGCTGCTCTTTTCGCGCTCCTCCTCCTCTTCGTCCTCCATCATTCGCTTGAGACGCTCGAGCTCGGCGGCTTTGGTGACCGCGTGCGACTTTTTGCCTTCGTCTGCTTTTTCCACCGTGATGTTGTTGGTGTTGGAAAATTTGAAGTGTTCGAATACTTTGGAAAATTCGGCATAGTGTTTGTCCAAGTGAATGTCTTCGGGAACGAATTCGATGTCGATTTTTTCGTCCGGCTGGTTTTGGGCCGCGTCCTGGGCCGGCTTGCCGGCTTGGTCACTTTTGGGCGACTTTTTCTTCTTGGCTCGCTTTCTCTTTTGTCTGGAGTCTTTTTTGGAGCCGTTCTGGCTCGATTCTTCCTGTTGACTGAACTCAGGGTCTTCGACGAATAAATCGTCGTCGAGCAGCTTTCTACTCTGTTCTCTATTGTGGCTCAGTTCGACTGGTTCGACCATTTTTTATCCAACTTGTAGTGATCTCCTTGGGCCTATATTTATACTCAATGTTGAATTGAAAATTTTTTTTTAATATTTTGAAATTTATTTTACAAATACACAAATATGAGTGTCGAAACCATTTTTGTCTTTTTATTATAATACAAAAAGTTTAAAAATTAATTAAATAAATTGACAAAAAATAATGTAATTATTCAAATTTGTTTACATGTTTTTCAGAATGTAGCTAAAAATTCATTATTGAAGACATGTAATTAAATGTTAATAAATTTAGAAATTATTAAAAATAGTTTAAGCTTTTATAAAATTCTTCTAAAAATGGAAAATAAATCATGTTTTAAATCCGAATGTCATCGAAACCGGATGTATTTTTTAACAATAGTTAACTCAGTCCTTTTTCAAGACTAGTCATGTAAATTGAATATTATTCTTTTTAAAATCAGTTTTTATTTTTTTTTCTTGTTTTTAAATGTAATTATTTCATTTAGTGACATGTCACCTAATTCAGATAATTTCATTAATATTTTCAAGGACAAGTAATATAGAAAACTAACCATTATCGCAAGTGATGAAATCGAATTAGTTTTTGGAAATAAATTGAGACTTGAATAAATACAAAATTTGAAAAGACATTTGAAAATATAGTGTCCCTAACTATAAGAATGATTAACACTTAATTGATTTTTAATATATTGTACAGTAAATATTAGAAAATTTAAAATTGTCGAATACTCTAAATTGTATTGTTGCGACTTTACTATTTCTTCTTTATTTTTACTTGTTATTCCTTATTTAAATTTATCTATTTTCAAATACCCGATCTGGTGTTTTCATTGTATTTATATATTTCATTCTTATTTTAATAAAAAAAAATCTCTGAAAAATTCTAATTTCTATATCAATAAAAATTTAGGTAAAAAATGTCGATTTCATTATTTTTTATTAATTTACATTAATAATTAATTTTTTGGAAATCTTATTCCAAACTGAGTCTCCAGTCAAATTGTACAAAAATAAACATTTAAAATCGAAAAATTTTTATTTGTTTATTCTAATTGGTTAGTGTTATCCTCAAGAATGAGTGAAATGCTTTCTTATAATTTAAAAAAAAAAAACTTGGAATCGACATTAAAGAATATATTTTGTTGTGACTTTAGTCAAAATACAAACTATTAAAATCTTTTTTAAAAAATTTAGTAACTTTTTTTTTTATTCTAAAATAAAATCACCGTGTAAAATTAAAAACAGAAAAAACAAATCGTCAATCGGCTAAAAGAGAAGACTAAATCTTATTCCAGACTGGAAGATTTTCCAAATATATTTTTTTTAAAAATGTATAAATAACCTTCATAATCAGTTTTGTTGTCTCTCTGTAAATAAATTTTACTTCATTAATTAGAATAATATTTTAGTAATCCTTTCATTAAATTCAATTGTACTTTGAAAAACCTTTAAAACACATTCTGCAGACAGCAACTAAGCAAAAAGTAAATTTAAAAAATAACAAAAAAATATTAATAAACTAGCCTTAATTTGGTTTTCATTCAAAAATCATAATTATTCATTTAATATTTTGAATTACTTTTAGATTTAAAATTTGAAATAATTTAAATAAAATAAGTTTAAAAAAATAAAAAAATACTTAAAAACAAAAAATTCAATAAAATTTAAAATAAAATTTTTTAAATTTGTAATAAAAATCGTTAGGTTAGTTTCAAAAATTAAAAAAATTAGAACTTTTTTCCAGATACTTCTACTAAATAAGACTTGAAAAATTGCATCAAAATTTATAATTTTAAACTACTGAATGAAAAGAGTAATTTAAAAAAATTGCATTTAATATTTTCGCGTACTTAAAAAGTCCGAATATTTCCAAAACAAAAAGTGTCCACACTGCACCACATTCTTGTTCATTTTCTCATCCCATTTAGATTGATAAAATGAATGCTCGCTTCGCCAATTTAGTTCTTAGACCGAACCGAAACTTGCAAGATTTCACCATAATTAACAACCAAAAGAAACGTTTGAACACCTTAGTCTGTCTTCTAAGTACTCAAGAGCGTGCCAACAAATGCCGCACAATACACGAAAAAAAGCGCTCTTTTCACTCGAGCAAAATTCAAAATTTCTTTCTTTCATCTAATTTACAAGCTAAAAAAGATTATTACCAAATATTGGGGGTTTCCAAAACAGCCAGTGTCAAGGATATAAAAAAAGCCTATTACCAACTTGCTCAAAAGTACCATCCAGATAAAACAGCTGGCGATAAGACTAAATTTCAGGAAGTTTCCGAGGCTTATGAAGTGTTGGGTGATGAAAAAAAAAGACAGGAATATGACACATTTGGAATGGCTGGAAATGGTGGAATGGGTGGCGAAGGCCAGTCTGGATTCGGAGGCGGAGGATTTCACTACCAGAGCCAAGTAGACCCAGAAGAACTCTTCAGAACCATATTTGGTGATGCTTTTAAACGAGGCAGGGACTTTGAGGGCATGTTTGACGGTTTTGGTGCTGGCGCCGACTCTGGGCCGCAGTACGAAGTGGTTCAGCGAATTTTGGATCTTTCGTTTGAAGAAGCATGTCGTGGTGTCAACAGAGAACTAAATATAAGAGTACTGGACACTTGTAAGTCTTGCAAGGGAACCAGATGTGCCCCAGGACACAAACCAGTAAAATGCAAGCAGTGTAATGGAACAGGTATGGAAAGTATTCAGACAGGACCATTTTTTATGCGCACTACTTGCCGGGCTTGCTATGGACACAGAGAAGTAATCACCAAAAAATGTGTAGAATGTGCCGGAAAGGGTCAGACCTATCAGAGTAGACGGGTTAGTGTTCCAGTGCCTGCGGGAGTTGAAGATGGACAGACCATGAGAATGAATGTGGGAAAACAAGAGGTTTATATCACGTTTAAAGTCACACCGAGCAAAATATTCCGAAGGGACAAAGAGGACGTTCATTCAGATGTGAGTGTGTCCATATCACAAGCAATTCTAGGCGGAACAATCAATGTAAAAGGTATCTATGATGACCATCAGTTGAGAATTCCTGCTGGTACTCAGTCTCATGAAAGGTTTAGACTGAGTGGAAAAGGCATAAAGCGAATTCATTCGAGTGGTTATGGAGATCACTATGTTTATATCAAAATTAAAATACCAATGTAGGTTTTGGTTTAAAGTTTAGTTCAAAATTTTATTTTGTTTATTTTTATCTAGAAAATTAAGTAAAGAACAGCTAGCATTGATAAAGACTTATGCAGAGACGGATGCTGATGTGAACGGATCAGTGGAGGGCTTGACCAAAACAACGAAAGGTAAGAGATGCAAAGATTAGATTTTAAAAGTTGATTTATTAATTAAATGAAGAGGAAACGAATGAAGGTGGTCTGTTGAGTAGGATTAAGTCCGCCATTTTTGGCAGCAATTAGTCTTTTAAAATTTTTTTAAAAATCATTTTTATTTTTTAAATAAGTAATTTTGTTTGAATAGGTCTATTTAATTTTAATTTTTTGTTTTAAGGAACGAAATGTGTCAACGATGCGGATGGTTTAGTTGAACAAATTCGCAAAGTTTTAAATGACACAGACACCAAAACCGATGATGAACATATTAAACAAAAAGTTTAAAGTGAATTTTATCTAAAATATTGTTAATTTTAGTTTTTTTTTTTTTAAATAAAAGTAGATTAAATTTAAATTTTTAATTTTAATCTGAAAATCTTAAATTTAAAATAAAATTAAGATACTTCATCTGACATTTTACATCACAAAGCTTAAATAACCTTAATACTAGGACCCAGTTACTCAAATACATAAATCTAAAAGTCTCTATATATGTATTTTGTAAATTTCCAGCGAACTTATTTCTATTCCTTTACATTTGTCAATAATTAAGCAGACTTGTTTTTAAGCCAAAGTTTTAAGTCTAAGTCACAAAAATTTCAATCAAAGTTATGACTTGACTAAAAATTTTTTTTTTAAGTCAAGTCAATTACTTAAATTTGTTTTTCTTTGCAGAAAATGTATGTATTCAGATGATTTTTATTTATAATTTTTTCTAAAATTTTCAAAAATTTTGAAATTTTTAAATAATAAAAAGCTTTTTTATTTGTCTTGGAATAAAATTTATTTAAAGCTCTTTAAAAAAGTTCTATTTTTGAACAAGTATTTTTTAGTTAATAAACCATGAAATAAAATTTTCTAAATCTCTAAACTCTTTATCTAAAAATTTAGAAAGCCTCTAGCAATATTTGAATAAATTATTATCAACTGGAAAATATATCTTTTAAAAACAACATCCATCAAAAAATAGCGAAAAAAAAAACGCCTGGATTAAATAAAACATTAGGAGTAACTAACAGTATTAATTTGATAAAATGTAAAAATGTTAAAATAATAAAAGCCCAAAAAAGAACGATTTTTTAAAATATTTTTAGAAAAATTCCCTTATTTCCTTTTATTTTTTTATAAATATTTTGACAATTTTTTACAGATTTTTTCGTAAAAAATAGATGGAGTCGGTGCTGTAGTTATTGATAGAACTACAAAAACATTATTTCAGGAAAGATCCTAAATTTCAATTAAATCAGAAAAATAAAATTTTTATATAAATTTACCGATTCAATTAATCTTGTAATTTGATTTGACCCAAACAAAATAATCAAAATATAAAAAATTATTTTAATTTCATTTTAGAAAACTATTATTGTTTATTTCTTTTTAAGTTTTAAAATCAAAAAACTAGTTTTTATTGTATTTAGATATTTCTTAAAAATCAACTTTGATATTTAAGGGAATAAATCGTAAAAAAAAAATATTAAGTCAAGTCATAACTTTGACTTAAATTTTTGCGACTAAGAATTAAAACTGTGACTAAAAAAACAAGTCTGGTTACAAAGGAGCTCGGAGCGTTTAGTCTTGCTATTATTCTGTTCTATTTTTGGTCAGAATGGTAGACACGGATTTGATTTGTAAATCTTAATTTTACGTTAATTTACCTAAAATATGGTAAAATTTGGTTTATTTACGTTAGGAAATACCAGGCATCTTTGAATCTTTGAATAGCAAGTTAAAGAAGCTAAGAAAAAATGCATTAGCAGAACTAATGATTTATAGTAATCTATCGCCAGTTTTTTCTATCGCCAAAAATGTAATGCCAATTATTTTATTGCCATTTTCTTAAATAAGAATCAATCGCCATAAATAAAAATAAGGATCTAATGCCATTTTTTTAAATAAGAATTAATCGCCAAAAATAAAAATAAGGATCTAATGCCATTTTTTTAAATAAGAATCAATCGTCAAAAATAAAAATAAAGATCTAATGCCATTTTCTTAAATAAGAGCCGATTGCCGAAAAAAAATTGAACAATTACTTTTGATTAATTTATAATTATCTTCAAAAAAAAAAAACTTGACTCAACTATCTTGCAAACATAACCGTTTAACGGAAGCGGAATATTGTTATACAAAAAAAATTATCTAGGTTACTTAACTCAGTTTCGGCACTTTGAATCAATTGAAAATGTGATATATATTTTTAAAAATTATTGAAATATTCTAAAAATAACAAAGTAATGATAAATAAAATTTTTTTCAATTAGTTCTTATTTTTTTAATCTGGGATTTTTTTTTGCTTTAAATTCCTATTTCAAAATTGGCATTTAAAAAACTGGCGATTGTATCTTAATTTATTTTTGGTGATAGAATTTTTTGGCGATAGTTTCTTAATTTATTTTTGGCGATAGAATTTTTTGGCGATAGATTCCTGGCGATTTAAAAAATGGAAATAAAATAAACTGGCAATAGATTCCTTATTACCGAACTGATATAATCAAAATCTTGTCTGTAAAAAAATGGAAACTTAAACTATCTAGCTTATACAAAAAAGCACTCATCGGCTCAATTCTACACTATAATTTTCCAGGATGAAAATTAAAAACAAATAAAGAAAGTGAAACTAAAAACACCACACATCAAATTAAATTTGTCAAAAATATTTTTTAAAGTGTTAACACATTCACTACCACATTAACTTTTTTAATTATTTTTGATTTTAATATTTATGATCTAATTCTTGTTGAATAGAAAATTTAGATCTAAAAATAAAAAAAAAACTATACTTTCAAGAATAAATAATTAAATAGTTAGATCCTTGTAAAACTAAAATTAATTTTGAAAGAAAAAATGAAAAGTTTAAAAAAATTAAAGACTTAATATTTTTGGATAAGTTTATAACTTAATTTTGATTTAAATTTAATTTATGTGATTTTCAGATTTTTATAAAGTTATTTTATGTGTTTTTCATCATTCTAAATAAATAGTTTTCTTTTTATGTGTGAATCACATTTTTTATGTATCTTTATCTTTTTTTATTTATTTTTAATCTTCACCCATACTTTCAATGTTTTAACTCTTTTTCAGACTCCAAAATATATGTCCTTAAAGTAATTCAGAACACCGCAGAAAGATATATCATTAGATTAACACTCGATACCCCCTCATACTTAATCTTCAATGAAGAAGAAAATAAAATTGAAAATTAGTAAAGTCGATAATAGGACTTATGTTAAATAATGGAAAGATATGTCTCTAATGCTTTAAAATATTCAGTCTCTTTTAAAATAAGACTTTTGGTCGAGTATACAAGAGGTTTATAGGCATAGAAAAAAATAAGTGGAATTTGGCTTGAAAAGATTAAACAATTAATAAATAATCTAAATTTATCCAATGACCACTTCCATCGTATAATTGCTACCGTCCATTTTTTAAAATGTAAGTTTATTTTGTACTGATTTTCAGATTAAAATTACGTAAATTTACTTAAGTGGTATGGCATTAAAATTAATTTATTTTTTTCAAAATTATGGATTTTTTCATTTATTTATTATTTTCAATTTAAAAAATAATTAACCAATTTTTGATATTTTTTTTGCAAATTTCTGCATGAAATATTTCAATGGCCATATCAAAACTGTATTTTAATTTCATATTTTTTTAATTTAATAAGGAGCTACAGCTCGATACAGTTTTGATATAAATAAATAATTTTTGTTTAATTTATTCAGAAAACCCCAACTAAATCTTTTTTTTATTCAATCATTCAATTTTTAATCTTTGATATCTATCACGGCTTATTAAAATCTTTCATTGCACTTTAATTTTTTTTTATAAACGATAATTTTTTAACTCTTTTATTTTATATTTTTTTTATTAACTTTGATTTTCAAATTGAGACTTAAATTTTAAAGTTTAAATTTTTCATTCATCAATTAAAAAAATTTTAAATTTCTGAAGTTAATTTAATTTCAAAAAATTTTCAAACAAATCATTTAAATCTAATATTTTAAACCTGATGTCAATTATTATTAGAGATCTGTGTGGTTTAAAAAAAATTCAGTCATTTTAATCGATTATCATAAATAATTTTTTAAATTTCAGTAACTTAGCAAAAAAATAAAAATTATAAGCCAAATTTCAGAAGTTCTATAGATCTTGGCGATGGCTGACAAGACCGAAAAACCTTTTGATTTAAACTGGCTTGATTCAAGTTATTATGAGACTTTACTGCCATCTACTCCATGGCAAAACATTTATGACATGATAAGTCCCGAACTAGCAATAGCTGTTCGTGAACAATTTAAAGTTCCTCAACGAAAACAAATGCTGATTGAACTCCTAGGCCCACAGTTCAAACGCAGCTATCTTCCAGATGAATCAGATGATGCGTTGATTCTAGTAATATATTTTGGAAATTAAAGTTAAATTTAAATTTTTTTAATTCAAGAATCCACCTCTAATGGCTGAGGAACAGAGAAAAAAACTCGAAAATGAAGCCAAGTCCTGGCTGCAAATAAAAATGAATGAAATTGCATTAAAGAAAAAATGTGCCATTAAAACCAACCAAAGGTAGAGTTCAATCTTTCTTTTCATCTTTTGACAATTTATTAATTTTCAGTGAGGACGAACTGTCAAGTGAAATGAAAGACTATTTGGAGCACACATACAATGTGGTTAGCACTTCGTTGGACAGACATCTGTACCTTAAACAGAATAACATAAATTTTGAAAATTTGGATGATGACAGAGGGTCTCAGAGTTCAGTGAAACAGAACGATTTAAGAGATGCGCTGCGTAAGAAAAAATCTGAAGGCAATGATAAGACAATGCCGGATTTGTCCAGTGAATTCAGCGAAATCTTATCCGAGTCTTTGATGAACATTTTAAAAAAAGACCCCAGACGTATTGCTTTTGTTCTTCAGAAACTTATGGGACAACAATTAAGCTATAACTTAAGACTTTTCATTTGGTCAGATATATTGATGAGACATGAGAGAAAGAAGATCGAGGCCGGATCGATGCCAGTTATTTTTTATTGAATAAAATTTAATTTTTGTTTAATTTTTATTTCAAAAAAGATTGATATTGATTTGATAGTACGCAAAAATTTTGCCAATGGAGTTAGTAGAGGAAAGAATGAACTGAAAATAAGTGATCCATCGCAAACTCCGATTTCGGGTTTGATCGAAAATGGGGTAATAGAGGTAATTAATTTAGATTTTTTTATTAAAATTTTATTTTTTCTTTCAAAGACATATAGTAAAGTATTTTGTTTAAATGAGTTTTTGAACGAGGCACATTTAAGACAGACAATGAGAGTCTTGAATGTATTTTATTGTTATTCAAGAGACTATGAGCCTTTTTACATTTATTGGCTTCTTCCTTTTCAATTGACATTTAGGAACGAGAGGAGTAAAAGCGAACTAATCTATGACTTGGCTATGTATTTGGATTTATATGTGAAAAATTTGTTTCCAATATGGAACGAAATTTTCACGATTGCTGCCAAAGTTTTCCAAGATTTGTCCATTAATGACCTTTCATTTTATGAACACTTAAAAAAAATATCGAAAATTAATCCAAAAATAAACTCAAAAGTAATTTACTAATTTAATTGATTAAAAAATGTTTTTAACTTTAATAAAATAATTTAATTGAAGGACTTTGTAAATGAGATAATTGAATATGAGCAAAAAAAAAATGCGGCAAACGATGAAACAACTGTCATACGCTCTAAAAAAGAACTTTTGACCGAACCATCTATTTTTGTTAGAAAATGGATCGCTGAGGTACGAATTTATTTCTATTTTTGATATTATGTCTTATCAAGAGACAACTGTTGCTTTTTCATTTTTTTTTTATTTTGCGGAAAACCTTGCTTCATTGAAATTAAACTGGCTGCTCAATTATTTCAACATTTTGTAATTAAAAAAAAATACGTTTATTTTGTACTTTTTAACATAAAATTATTGGGCATTGTGAATTTTTGAACAAATAACAAAAACAAAAATTTTAAAATGAAATAAATTTTTTACTATGAGTTTAAAACCTGTCCTGTAAAATTTATCAGCCCATAAAAAACTTGGTACCACCCAAATTTAGTCTCTGCAATAACTCTGCAGTTTGATTTTAATGATTTTCTAATACATTTAGTGCTTTGCAGACTTGCAGAGATTATACAGAGACTAAATTTGGGTCGTAAAAAGTTTGTATTAGCTGATACATTTTGCATAACAATATTTAAACTCATAGTAAAAAATTTATTCCGCTTTAAAATTTTTGCTTTTCTTCTTTGTTTCAAAATTCACAATTCCAATTATTGCTTTTAGGTGATAAGACACATACTTTCTGTCCTTTTTGGAACTAAACTTAAAATTAATTCAATTAATTGACAAACGAATCTATAAATATATATAGAAATTATATTTACCGATGGACCCTGTATTAGACTTTTATGATAATATTGAGAAACAGAATAAAGAAAAGTAAATAAAATTGATTTTCTAAAAGTATAAAAAGTACAATTCTTATTTTTTTGTTGTCATTGTCAATAGATGAAATATTTTTTATGTTTGTTTGACGATATCTGATTAATCAAAATATAACTAACCAGTTTAAATAAACCACAATCGACATTTAAAAAAAAAGTAAAAAAAGTTTGATTTTAATATATTAGCCAAGTTTTTTTCCTTCAATGTTTAAAAATACATTTGTACTTCAATCGTTTTAAAAAAAAATTTAATGAATACTTATTTTTTAAAGATTATTCATGTAAACTCATTATAAAATTCGTTCTAATTGGAATGAAGATAATAAGAATAAAAATTTAATAAAAAAATTTTAAAAATACATATTAAATCTTAAATATTTTATTTAAAGAGATTATTAGCAAAAAATATTGAGTATTTCTTAACTAAGCCAATTACTGTTGGTAGAGGTAGATTTTTGAATGAGTGCCTTCATCCAACTCATTTTCTCAGTTGTATTCATTAGTTAGTTCACTTAAGACTAGTCAGATATAACTTTATCTTTATCATCGCCTATCCGTTTGATAATAATAATAATAATAATAATAATAATAATAATAATAATAATAATAATGCCGAAAATATTTTTTTTTTAGTGTCGCACTAAAAGCCTAAGAATTTGGTTAAAGAGCCTAAAAAAAGTTATTTCGACTTACTAAAAAATCAAAATCCAAAATTTCGTCATTAAGTTGGCTTCCAGTTGCATAGATTTTCATCTTTTCTATCTTAAGTCTTGAAAAATTCAATTTTTGGGCTTTTAATGGGAATTTAAAAAACAAATATTTACGGTAATAACCTTTTCAATTTAATTAAACTTATTTTAAGTCATACAATTTTAAGTACAAGTCACTTGAGTTAAAACTCACAACTTAAAAAAAATCCGATATCTGCTTACTATCAAGTTATGGAAAAGAATCGGTCTGATCTATAAAAATTACTCAAAAAATAAGAAGCTTATTGAAATCTTTTTTCTTTTCTTATCGGTAAAAAATTGAGGAAAAAATTCATTCTCTAAAGAAAATTGACAATATACAGGCAAAAAGAAAAAATTTAATTATATAAAACATTGTCAAGAAAAAACTTCATTTAAGCTTTATCAAATAGATTTAAAATAATAATTTTAAATTTTTAAGGTTTTTTTTCTGCATTATACTGAAAGGTGAATAATCATTTTGAAATCATATTTTTTCACTATGATAAAAGAGACTTTTGATTAATTCAACTGAAAAAAAATTATCTGACAAAATATTTTTTCGCAGGGATTTGCCGGAGTTTTGCGCAAAAATGCACTTTTATACGTTTGGGACCAACTTTTTATGTCACTGTGGTCCTCGAAAGACTTCGAAATAATAGCCAAATCTTTGTTGTATCTGCTAAAAAACCAATTCATCAAAGCCAGGGATCATGATGAAATGCGCCGAGTATTTCTAGAGGGGCCATATCGACTCTTAACTGCCGACATCCAAAGTGCTTTTATGCATCTGAGCAGTGGTGGAAAAGAAAATGAAGTGGCTTTTTTGAACACTCTCAATTTAAATGAAGATGGAAGCTATTATGCAAAGTTGGAAGGATCTAAATCAAAATCAATGTTAGATCCTATTGGAATAAAAGATGTTTATTTAAAATTAGTCATTCCAAAACAAGTAGTTTATTAAAATTATTGCTCAAAGATTTTTTTTTAAAAAAATTTTATTTGAATTTTTCGAGGGGTTGATTAATGATTTCGATTCAACACGAATCATAGTAGAAATAAGCTTATATTATGGCTCTCAACGACTTGGTAAAAAGCAAACTACAACTATTCCAATTATTAAGGATGTAAAGCCATCGATTAAAGAGTCAAAAACATATGAGTTGATGATTCCGAGTGAAAAATTAGTGTTCGAAATGTCCGAACTGAAACAGGACATTCAGGATTCCAAAGGTGTCTTTGCAATTATTGCTGTTAAATATCCCAGTCTAAGTAAAATGGTTAAAATTTATGGAATTTAAAATTGTGCTTTTATTTTTAGACTTTTCTGATTTTATTCTTGGCTACTGCAAAATGTCGATCTATTCTCCACAAAAGATCGGCTCATTATCTACTTGGGAAGTTGTCAATGGAAGAGTAAAAAGATTGCTGCATCCAGGAGCGCCTCCAGAAGACTTTGAAAAAATCGGAAGCATTCCGACAGCTTCCTTTAAAGATCGACTCGGACCTGACTCGAATGTGGAGCTGACACTTTATGACCCTAATTCAGAGTCTTATTTCAAAAAATCTAAGGAATTTATTTGATTAAACATGAATATCAGCTTTTTTAAAAAAATTTATATGAATATTTTAACGCTAAAAATTGATAAACATTTTTGAAATTAATGAATTCAATTTTTTATTATAATTTTTTTTTAATTCTTAGACAAATAATTTTAAAATATTCGTTTAAGACATCCTAATTTGTTTTGATTAATATCTGTATTTTGATTATTGACATCATATTCGATTTCAGGGTCAAAAAAGTTGCGTTATCGCATAAACATTTTATTTTATTAATTTTTGAAGAAAAAAAAATTTTTTTTTGATCTCTGAGAAATAAAAATGTTTTTTTTTGATGAAATGCTAATGATATATCAAAAATATTAAGCCATGACACTATTTGATCTCTTTAGATGGTATGAATATTTGATCCGAGGATCGTTTAACAAAAAAAAAAATTCAAAAATCATCAATTACTATTGAAAAATTGTGAATGTTTCAATTAGTTATCCTTTAAAAATTTTAAAACGTATTTGGCTCTATATCAACCCGTCTAATCAAAAATAAATTCGTCAAATGTAATTAAAAGTGAAATATTAAATTAAATGTCATATATTTATTTAATTTATTATATAAAATATTAAATGTCTTATAAAAAAATCAAATTTGAAAATATATAAAGAAGCAAAATTATTTAAATAAAGCCTTTTTCATTTTTACTGGTCTACCTGTGCCACTGATTCGTTTTAGAGATACGGTATACGCTGCTGAATGGGAAATCTTGGATTAGATTGATATCTGGACTGTTCGCGATGTCAATTATTTGTTTGCTCATGTTATTTTTGTGCCAATATGGACATGTGCTTAGTTTCCAATTATCAAGATTTAATTGTGTAGCTCGAAGGTTTTGATACTCATTTGATAACTCTGAAAATGTATCCCAGTTACGTTGATTAACCGACAATAAATAATCTTTGCACAGTTGTTTGTTAATCTCATACAGTATGTTGCAAAATTTTAGAAATTTTTTTTTTTCGTTAACAAAAGAATTGTTTTTGCGTATAAAATAGTTGGGAAAATAAAAAAAAGAGTTTTTTTTCAAATTTTTATTTGTCATCAAGATCATAAAATCAAAAAAAAATTAAGTAAAAAAAAAATCCAAAAAAAAATCCAAAAGAAAAATGGATACAATAAATTTAAAAAAAAAAAACGATTCAAAAGTTTAGAAATTTTTACAATTTAATATTTAAAATGACCGCCTTTAGGGTTTTTAACAAGCCGGAACTTTTTGGCATAGATTCAATCAACTTTTGTACGAACTCAGTCAGAATCTTTAACCACTCTTTGTGTAAAACCTCTTTTAAATGCTCGATAGAGGTTACTTTTGTGTTTACCATTTTGGCATCCATGTATGACCATAAGTTTTCGATTGGGTTGAGATCTGGAGAACGAGCACACCATGACAGAACCTGAATGTTCTGTTCTTTGAACCAGTCGCTTACTAAGTGAGCGGTATGTGCCGAAGCGGCATCTTGCTGAAAAATCCAAGGGTTGCGTTGAAGTCATTGCTTGAACTTATGTTGAAATTGTTGCTTGGTTAGGTTTAGGTTTCGGTTTACGACTTCGCTTTTTGGCTAGTGTTTGATGTCACATATAAACAAGAACTACTATTATAAATTGAAATATTCACCTTTTAAGACATGTCTGTAAAAATAAATAAACCAAAAATTTAAAAAATTTTAAAGCTTTAATTCAGGTTTTATGACATTTATCTAGTAGTAGTAGTATAATCTAAAACTGAAGATTAGTAGAAATCTCTAAATTTATTTTCGAAGCCTAAACATTAAGTTTCGTTTTGAAACTATTATTCTTTGCACTTATCAGATCTTCCATCATCTTTTTTTTTTAAATATTTTTTTACAAAGGTGAACTATCAAATTACAAGAAGTAAAAAATAGAAAATATACATTTTGAAAAACGAATAATTAGAGAATGTGTATAATAGAGAAAATAAAAATGGAGAAACAAAATAGAAAAAAACAATTTTTTTATTTTATTCGTTTTTAACAAGAAACAATCTTTATGTATATTAAGCCAAGAATTAAACTTAAATCTTTATGTAAGCAACAACTCCTTTAAAATAAAAACAGGAATATTATGTCACTACACATTCAAATCCTGATGAGCACACAACCTGAAAAACACACATTTGAATGTGTGTTTTAAAAAAAAAATTCTAAAAATTACAAATTTTTTTTCCTTGAGAAAAGTACTGAAAACATGCCCTAGGTGTGTGTTATTTAGATTTTTTAAATTCAGTCTAACTTACTGGATGACTCAACAAATCTTCTTTTCCAATAAAAATATATAAATAATATTAACTTTTTGTATAACATTTTGGAAAAGTTCAGGCGTGGGCAACGAAGCTTGTAAAGTCCATCTGTCACCTCACCTATGAAGAAAGGCTAAAAAAACTAGGACTAACCAGCCTAAAAGTGAGGAGAGAGAGAGAGGTGATCTTATCTAATATTTCAAGATTAGTAAAGAGTATAGCAAAGTGGACTGGCATAATCCGAGTAAACTAATAAGCTCATTATTTTCAGACGGCCCTGCTGGTAACATTCGTGGTCAAAAGCATAGACTGGTAAAGCAATACAAAAGGACAAGTCATAGAGAGCATTTCATTTTAAATCGAGTAGTTGATAACTGGAATAGATTATCACCTGACGTTTTGGCAGCAACATTAAAAGACAATTCAATTGTCTTTTCAATTTCTAATTTTTTATATTTGATGATTTTTTAGCCACTGATTAACTACAATTAAACGAAACTTATTCGTTTTAGTTTATTTATCTTATGTTTTATAACTCGTTTTAGCTATCACAGTGAGACTCTTAGTCTTGCTCTACAGGCCAATGCCTTTTGTAGCTCATATTATTATTATTAATATTAATTCTGTTTTTAAAATAATTTTATAATTTAAAAAATTAATCGAATTCTAAGCATTTATTATAAATTTGTAGCAAAAATGATAACAAGAAACTAAATAGTAGATTGTGTCATCATTATTTTGTAAATTTGAATAATTGAAAAGTTAAATTTAAAAATTGAATTGTTGATGAAATTTAAGTTCTAAAAAATAATTTATTTTCCACGAATGTATTCTTTTAAGACACCTTTATAAGAGACGAATCCTCAAGAGTAACTGCATAATCAAGTTGATCTACTACTAAGTCCCCCTATTATATGACGAAAGTGGTCTATGCACTCCAGAGACGGCGCGGTGGCCAAGCCTGCCCGGTCCAGACGCGGCCAAAATAAGGCGGCCAATTTAGCGGTCAGACCGGCGGCAAAAAATTTTGACCGCGAAATTGGCCGGCCAAACTTGAAACGGACGGCCACTTTGACTGTCAGACAAAATCAGCGGCAAAAATTCCGGGAAAAATTTTTTGATGATGTTCTTGTAGTTGTTGATGTTCTTTTAAGTTTTTAATTAAAAGAAACGAAAAATTTTCAAATATTACATACAAATCTCTAAACTCTAATCTTGTAAAAAGAATTCAAAAATTTAGCTTTTTCAAGAAAATTTTTTTTTTTTTTTTAATTTGGCATTTTCTATTAAAATAAAATTTTTGCCAATTTTTTTACTCCTAAGGAAATTTTTTCCGCTGATATGGTTTGATTGCAAATTTCGTCATCCGTCTTTGATTTGGCCGCCAAAGTGGCCGTCCGTCTAGGCGGTCTTGTTCACGGTTCAAAAAATTTTTGGCCGCATCAATGGCCGTTTGTACGGTTACCAACACTAGTGCTCATCTACTTTTCTAGTACCTTTTCTTAAGCTGCAGGTTTGGGCTTTAATTTTTTTTCTTAAAAAATTTTATTTTGTTATTACTACTTTTTTAAAAATTGCAGATATTGAGTTACTATAATCGTAGTGAAACATTTTTGAAAAATATTTTCATTTGGCTTTTTATTTATTTAAAAAGTAAAAAGGTTAGTCGATTGTTAAAAGTTTGTATCATTTTTTATTTAAATTTCAAATTTTATGAATTCAATACAATTTTTTCTTTAAAGCGAAATAAATTTTTTAAAATTTTAACCAAAGTTTTATGCACCGGATCGGGTTTTGTGACATAAGAACGGAATAACTTTTTCCAGATTTTTGTTAATAATACAATTATAGATGTTCTGCTGCATTCAAAAAACTCATTTTGAACTTAACGAAAAAAATTTATTAGATTTTTCATTATTTTGTTCCGTTCTTTTGTAGCGAATTTTGCAAACCCCGGATTTTTTATCAAAAATTTTTTAGATATGAATTCTTAAGAATTTCAAGCTTCCAGAATCCTTTTTTGTTCTGGACATTGATGAAGAAAATTGGTAAAATAACTTAATCTGCAAAAGTTTTCAACTTTAAGTTTTATCCCATTTTTCTTTTAATGTTGAAAAATATAATTTAAAAAAAATATTCTTTTTAATGTCTCAAAATAATGGTATTGTTTATTTGTAATTGATTTGTTACACGGTATACACTTTATTTATGTTTAAAATTTAATAAATTTGCTTCAATTTCCTTGAAATATATTTTTTTAATACTTTCTTGATTAAATCCTTAAAGCTTCATTGCTGAACTTGAAATAAAGAGGCATAGCTTCATAATAATTAAAAAAAAATTAAAAAGTTTAATATTTTAGCCTCAAGGTTTAACAAATAAAAATTTTCGCTGGTATTAATAAAGTTAGAAATTTTTTTTTAAATCAAATATAAATAAATTTCAAGCTCTTTACTGTATCTTGAACATGATCTTGAAAAAATTTAACTCGTGGATCTTTTATTTTTTTCGTATAATAATCAACTTCGATTTGAAGATGAGTATTTAAAATGTGCAAACGATTTTAGTTCTCTTTTTTTTCTAAAAAGTAACATTTTTGAATTTCTCAATATTGTTTCAACATAGCCCACAATTTAATATAAATAAGCTTTTTATTGAAAGTTAATTTTAAAAAAAAATGAAATTTTTAACCATATTATCTTTGATTTTGATTTTGAATGTTTTAAATGCCTTCAAAATCGATTCAAACAAAATTTTGACCAAAAAAGCAATTTTTCAAATTACTGCCGAAATATTCAGAATTCCCTTAGTCGAATATGAGAATGCTGCCGAGTTGTTCTCTGTTGCCTTTGGTTCCGTTCCATCCAACTTAAGTTCATCTCAAGTTGTTACAACAAAACCTTTTGAGAAATCGATCAATGAAATCGATACCAACATGTTTAAATTTAAGTTTCATTCAAATGACATAAAATACAATTGGAAAGTGGAAAAAATTAATTCAAGTTTGGAAAAGCTCGAAAGTATAAGGGACACTTTTTATGTTCATGCAGAAAAGTTTAACCAGGACTATATGCGAGCCGAATTAGCCAAAATGTTTGTCATGCATCAAGATTTTTACACAAACACTAACTGGCTCGAAAATGGTTACAGTGATGAGGCGGCTTTTCTTCAGGATTCATCAGCTCCTTTAGTCGCAGGTGTCAATGGTGCTAACTTGAACTGAAAAGAAGAGCCAGATCATCCAGACCACAATAAGGCTCAAGAACTTGCACTATTGTCCTCTGTATCTCTTTTAAAATCAATAAGAACTAGAATTGGATTAATAAAGTTCAAGTTTTTATTAGGAATAGAAGGAGGAAAAACAATCGCTTTCAACATCGATGACACTGGTTCCATGAGTTCAATGATCAAAGCTGCCAAAGAGCATGCCATAATGATTGGTCTTAGTTACTCCGGTTCCAGAAATCCTCCTCAAAAATACATGCTCCAATCGTTCAATGATCCAACAATTGGCGAGCTTATAATAAGCTCGGATATCAGCATTATTGAAAAAGAAATTAATAAGCTTGTTGCTACTGGTGGTGGCGATACGCCTGAATTATGTCTATCTGGCTTGATTGAAGTCATAAACCACCTAGAGGATAATTCATATGCTGAAATTTTTGTTTATACAGATGCTCCTGCCAAAGATACATGGCTGATGGATGAGCTGAAAGATTTGGTTTCAAAAAAATTGCCACGCATCTCATTTCTTCTAAATATGGTGCCCACAAGGGGAATTGCGACACAAGCTTATGATTTAATCAAAGAGTTTTCCAATGGAGATATATTGTACGTGACGCCCACAAATATTAAATCATCAGTCGATTTTCTTATAGCAAAAGCAGACGTTTCTTCTGAACAGCTATTACAATTGAAAAATTTAAATAGAGGAGAAATTTATAATTTTTCAGTTGATCCAACAATTGATGAATTAAGAATAAGTACTGATGCCAAGGATCTTGTTTTTGTGTTGAAGAATCCAGATGGACTGACTGTAAGTCCAACAGTGATCACTAACTTGGTTCATTTTAAAATGTTCAAAGTAAAATCGCCAAAAAGTGGTACATGGTCCCTGAATGTGCAATCATTTAATTCAATTGGTAAAATGAAGCTTGAGGGCAGCACATCTGTTGCTTTTGATTTTAAATTTGTGTCCGAAATAAATTCTGATCTGATTGATGGTCTGGAATTAAAGGGACAACTTCCATTGAATACAAGAATTGGAGCGATCGTAAACGTTTTTGGTTCTGATGTTTCAAAGCCTAAAGTAAACTATTTGGAAATATTGAAGGAAAATGGTGAATTGATTGAAAGAATTAGTCTGCAAAAGTATGATGCTTCTAAGTTCTATGCCAAGTCTTTTTTAACACCTAGTTCTGACTTCGTGGTTAAATTAATTGCCATGGATGAAACTGGGAATAGCTATCAAAGAATGGTAAACGATGTTTTTCATGTGACTACATTGACGGCTAAAACTGGTCTCAGATCAATTAGAAATGATGTTTATTCAATTAATTTTGAAATTAATAATTTTAGTGAGAACGAAAGAAAGATAAAAATGAAAGTGGAAATATGTGACGATTTTAGCATGGATGATTTTTACAAAGAGCGCCAATTTGTTATTTATGAATTTGATTATTTTTCAGACGTGGTTATTTTAAAAATGAATTCTTCCAATTCTGATTTATGCAATGCTAAATTGATCTTCTCGGATCAAGATACTGGAAATGTTTACTTTACCAAAGTGGTAGACATGAATTACTTAGAATGGTGAATCTGATTTAATAAATAGTTGAATTTTAATTTTTTTTTAAAGTAATATCTAAACCAGGAATTAGAAATTATAGAATAATGATCACATGATTTCAATTATATGTTTTACAATTTTTTTTTCTTGATTTTTATTTGGCAAAAATGATTTACAGAATTATTCAGATTTAGGGCTTCGTTTTTTTTTTATTAAAAAAATAATTATGATCAAACATAATTAAACTAGAGTTAAAATTAAAGTTTGAGAACAAGAAAAATTTTTGTGAATAGTTAATCCTTGGACACCAGGAGCCTGAATAGCTAAAACAAAAAAAATTTGGATTTCGGAAATGTAATTATCAAAAAAGAACCAAAGTACTTTATTTTTTTTTGAATTCTAGTGCGGAAAATCATAAAAATTCGACACAACTTTGTTAATATTAACTCATTGCTGGATAATATTTGATAATAGTTTGTTTATTATCTATTTAAAATAATAATTATTTTTCTACAGTTAAGTCAAATAATTTATTAAATTAAATAAGTTTTAAACTTTCTTATTAATTTTAAAGTTCACGAAATTCAAAACAAACTTTAGTGCTATCTGAATTCCACATTTTTGACTCAAAATTCGTAATCTACGCCCTCAAAAACCCCATAAAAAAATTTTTTTGGGGAGGAATAAAAAAAAATATTTCACACCCAGGGTTTCAAAAATATCAAACCCTTTAAAAAGTTGTTGTTCTTTAAGACTCAAAATCTCAAAGATAAAACTTAAATATACAATAAAAGTATATATATTCTGAAAGAGCATAAAATTCTCTACATGCTAATGTAATTTAGAAAAATAAAAAAAGGGTGTGGCGGTTTTTGCTGATGAATCGGAAAATAAAGACTTTGTCCGAGAAGAAGAGGTGGTGACCATAGATATTTCACTTATTACTTAGATAGTTGATTTTATTCAAACAAATAAGCCAATTAAAAGTTGGATTAGTGTCTTGATCTTTAATTATCTAAGTTAATTTCTGAGTTAAATTAGAAAAAAAATTATTTTTTTTATTTAAAGACAGTTTAATATATCAATAGGTAAAAAAGATCTCTTTCTTTCACAGTTGAGCTTACTACTTTATTTTTATGGAAAACTCTTGGGTTACTAACACAAGATTGATTTTATTTTGATTTTTTAGGTATTTTTCAAATTTTATTTATACTAAGATAAGTTTTTAGTAAAATTTAGACAAAATACATCAATAGAATATTAATATACAAATTTGATAAAAATCACATGATTTGAAGAGATTTTTTAAGAAAAATAAAGTAATAAAGTAAAAAAGTAAAACCATAAATTTGTTCAGAATTTTGTCTAGATTAAAAAAAAAAAAAGTGGGATCAGAATTGATCCCTCGGAGGAGATACGATTTAAACCAGAAAAAATACATTTTTTTCCTTTTTTTAGCCAGCAAAAACCACCACACCCTTTTTTTATTTTTCTAAATTACATTATTTTATTTTATTCCTCCCCAAAAAAATTTTTTTATGGGGTTTTTGAGGGCGTAGATTACGAATTTTGAGTCAAAAATGTGGAATTCAGATAGCACTAAAGTTTGTTTTGAATTTCGTGAACTTTAAAATTAATAAGAAAGTTTAAAACTTATTTAATTTAATAAATTATTTGACTTAACTGTAGAAAAATAATTATTTTTTTAAATAGATAATAAACAAACTATTATCAAATATTATCCAGCAATGAGTTAGTATTAACAAAGTTGTGTCGAATTTCTCAAAATGCTCAAAATGATCAAATCAAACTAAACTATTAAATAAATTGTTATTTCATAATGGAAATAATGCAGAGATACATTTTTGGTTTTAACATACTTTGTTAAATCTAAAGGTAAAATCTGCAAAAGTCTGCAATAAAGTATCCACTTAAAATAGCATCATTTCGATGATGTGAACTCTGCAGTTTGTATTTTGATATTGCAGAGTTTATCTTTTTTATTTAACATAGTATTTTAAATCCAAAAATGTATCTGTGCATTATTCATATTATGAAATAACAATTTATTTAATATTTTTAGTTTGATTTGACCATTTTGAGCATTAAAAATTGATCAGAAACTTCAAATTGCCTAGTATTTGAAATTTTTTAATTCTATTGAATGATTAAAATATTTTATTTAATTTTTTATTTTCTCTTTAAGAAATTTATCCAAATTATTGAATTTCAAATTAGATATAAAAGATTCAACAGTTTTTGTACTTGACCCATCGAATGAAAATAGAAGAAAAGGATTTAAAAAAATAAATTCGGATTTTTGTTCTTTTATTTAGATTTAAAAAGAAAATTCATGGCATTTTAAAATTATTTTTTCAAATAAGACTATTTGAGTGTCACCAAGTGAATAACAAAAACCCAAAAATTCCAAATTTTTTTGAAAAAAATTTTCTAAGCCAAAAAGTAAAAATAAAATGTGAAAAAATTATTTATGATCACAAGTAAAATTCGTTGTTTCAAAGTTCATTTTTAAACTTAAATGATCATAATAAAAATATTTTTATTATGACAATTCTTCAATTTAAAATTTTTCTAAAAAAAGTATAGTAGAAAAATTAAAAAAAAATTGAAATCAAAAAATACTTTTCTTGTTGATAAGCACAAAAAATTGCATTATCTCTAAGTGTTAAAACACTATATCGAAAAATAAAAAGCCAAATAACAAAAAAAACTTTGTGAAAGATAAAATTCACAATTTGATCCCTGACTCAGCAAAGAGTCGTGTACCCGACAGATGTTTCCCTCAAAATTTTCTTCAAAAAATTTTATTTGCATAATTAATATTATTTAAATATGCTTGAATTTCACTTTTTTTAAATTCTCTAAAATAAAAATCTTAATTTTTTTCATCATATTGATCTCTTATTTTGGCAAAATTTTGACACACCCAACTAAATCAGCCCTGGTACAAAGTACCATTTTCGACAGCGTTAGCTACCAAAAATCAGTAATTACTGCGATATGCGTTTTTCACTCAAATGGGTGTACTTTGCCTCTCATCCAGGTACCCACCCCATTAAAATTTTCTTCAAAAACTTTTCTCTCTTTCTTCACTAGCTGCACAACCCCTTCCTCTAAATGACTAAGCTTTTTATTTAAAAGTGTTTGAATATTTGTAAGTTTAAAAAAAAATCCATATAAATACTTTTAAATTTGAGCCAAAATATTAAAATATTAAAAAAAAATTTTTAAGTTTTTATAAAAAAAAATGTATTCAATTCAACGCAAGTGTCCACAGGCGCTTAGATTTGTGCACAAAAAATCATCCAAGCGGCTAAAGGACCACTTTCTGGACTCGTTTAACCGCGATGCCATCCAGCAATCGTTCTACTCGAGCAACTCTGGCAAAGTGATCAAGCCAATCAAGAAGCTAATGGTGGCCAACCGTGGCGAGATTGCCATCCGTGTGTTCAGAGCATGTACAGAGCTTGACATTCGCACAGTGGCCATTTATTCCGAGCAGGATGACGGTCAAGTGCACCGTATCAAAGCTGACGAGTCCTATTTGATTGGAAAAGGCCTGCCACCAGTCCAAGCCTACCTGTCCATTCCGGAAATAATCAAAATAGCCAAAGACAATGATGTGGAAGCCATCCACCCGGGCTATGGCCTGTTGTCCGAGTCGGGCGAGTTTGCCAAGGCTTGCTTTGAAAACGGCATCAGTTTTGTGGGTCCTTCGTCTGATGTCATGTTCCGCATGGGCAATAAGACTGAGGCGAGAAAGGCTGCGATCGAGGCTGGTCTCAAGGTCATACCTGGCACGGCCAACCCGATCAGTGAAGTTGCTGATGCGAAAAAATTCGCCCAAGAGCATGGACTGCCCATAATTTTCAAAGCAGCGCATGGAGGTGGTGGTCGTGGCATGAGAGTTGTGCGAAGCATGGAAGAACTGGAGGAAAACTTTCAGAGAGCGACATCGGAGGCAAAGTCGGCCTTTGGAAATGGTGATGTGTTCATAGAGAGGTTTTTGGAGAAGCCGCGTCACATTGAGGTGCAAATTATGGGCGACAAGTACAACAATGTGGTTCACTTGTACGAAAGAGACTGTTCGGTACAGAGGCGCCATCAGAAGGTGATTGAGATAGCACCGGCGCCGTCTTTGCCGGTCGAAATACGCGACCGGATCACCAGTGACGCTGTCCGGCTTGCTCAGCACGTTGGATACCAAAATGCCGGCACTGTTGAGTTTTTGCTGGATAGCTCAGGTCAAAACTTTTTCATTGAGGTGAACGCTCGCCTTCAAGTCGAGCACACAGTCACCGAGGAAATAACAGGCGTCGACCTGGTCCAGACCCAGATACGAGTCGCCGAGGGACATTCACTCAAAGACTTGAACCTAGAACAAAAAGATGTAAAGGTGCACGGCTCAGCACTTCAGTGCCGCATGACCACAGAAGACCCGGCCAAAAACTTCCAGCCAGACAACGGCCGAATCGAAGTGTACCGAAGTGGTGAAGGCATGGGCATCCGCATCGACTCGGCCAATGCATTCACAGGAGCTGTGATCACACCGTACTATGATTCCTTGCTGGTCAAAATAATTGCTCATGCCAAGGACCATCCGGCCGCCTGCTCAAAGATGATCCGAGCTCTGAGAGAGTTCAGAATCAGAGGAATCAAGACCAACATACCATACTTGCTGAATGTGCTGCAGAACAAGCAATTTTTGGAGGGCTCTGTGGACACCTCGTTCATAGACCAAAACCCGGACTTGTTTAACTTTAAGCCGTCACAGAACCGGGCCCAAAAGCTGCTCACCTATTTAGCGGACGTGGTTGTCAATGGTCCATTGACGGAGCTGGGCACCAATTTGAAGCCGGCCGAGATCGAGCCAACGGTGCCCGAGGTGACCAACAAAGTGACCACTGGGTGGAGAGATGTCTACTTGAGAGATGGCGCCAAGGCCTTTGCCAAAGCCATTCGCGACCACACAAACTCAACAAACCAGCTGATGCTCATGGACACCACATTCAGAGACGCGCACCAATCTCTGCTAGCGACCAGAGTTAGAACTTTTGACATGAAGCAAATAGCTCCGTTTGTTTCCAATCACTTTGCCAATTTGTACAGCTTGGAGTGCTGGGGCGGCGCCACATTTGACGTATCGCTCAGGTTTTTGCACGAGTGTCCTTGGGAAAGACTGAGAGAGCTGAGAAAATTGATTCCCAATGTGCCATTCCAAATGTTGCTCAGAGGCGCCAACGCCGTTGGCTACACAAACTATCCGGACAATGTGGTCAACGAATTCTGCAAACTGGCCGTGCAAAATGGCATGGACGTGTTCCGAGTGTTTGACTCGTTGAACTATGTGCCCAATTTGGTTGTGGGTATGGACGCGGTCAACAACGCCGGTGGAATTGTAGAGGCGGCCATTTCTTACACAGGCGATGTCAGCGACCCCACTCGCACCAAATACAACCTGAACTACTATGTAGACGTGGCCGACCAGCTAGTCAAAGCAGGCGCCCACGTTCTCTCAGTAAAGGACATGGCCGGTCTCCTGAAGCCCAAATCCACCCACATGCTGATTGACGCGATCCGCCAGCGTCACCCAGACGTGCCCATCCACTTGCACACACATGACACTGCTGGCACTGGTGTCGCCAACTACATGGCTGCGGCACAGGCCGGCTGCGACATTGTCGATGTGGCCGTCGACTCAATGTCCGGCATGACCTCGCAGCCGTCCATGGGCGCTGTGGTCGCCTCCCTGCAAAACACTGACAGACACACTCACATAGACCTCAACTCTGTCTTCAAGTACTCTTCTTACTGGGAACAGACCCGCTTGTTGTACGCTCCATTTGAGTGTACAACCACAATGAAGAGCGGCAACGCTGATGTCTACTTGAATGAAATACCCGGTGGCCAGTACACCAACTTGCAGTTCCAGGCGTTCAGCCTTGGCCTCGGCACCCAATTTGAACAAATAAAGAGAGCTTACACCGAAGCGAACCAGCTGCTTGGTGACATCATAAAAGTGACGCCTTCCTCCAAAATAGTGGGCGATTTGGCCCAGTTTATGGTGCAGAACAAGCTTAGCAGCGAGGATTTGGTCAACAAGGCCGAGGACTTGTCCTTTCCCACCTCTGTGGTAGAGTACATGCAGGGCTTGATCGGACAACCGCCTGGCGGATTCCCCGAGCCACTAAGAAGCAAAATTCTTAAAGGAAAGAAAAGATATGACACCAGGCCTGGCAGTGACTTGGAACCGCTCGATTTTGAGCAGGTCAAAAAGGATTTAATTGAAAAGTATGGAGAAATAGTGACTGATTGTGATGTGATGAGCCATGTCATGTTTCCAAAGGTGCTCGAGGAGTTTTTGGATTTTAAGCTTAAGTACGGCCCAGTGGATAAATTGAATACTAGGGTGTTTTTTGTGGGCCCCAAGATAGCAGAAAATTTGGATATTCCGATTGAAAAGGGCAAGACTTTGAGAGTTAAATTGTTGGCTGTGGGAGATCTGAAAAATGGTGAGAGAGAGGTTTTCTTCGAGTTGAATGGTCAGTTGAGATCGTTGTTGGTCAAAGATAAATCAGTGCAGAAGGACTTGAAGGCACAGCCTAAGGCGGTCAAGGGACGCAAGGGATCCATAGGGGCGCCTATGCCTGGCACTGTCATTGATGTCAAGTTCAAGGAGGGTGACATGGTCAAAAAGGGCGACACACTAGTTGTGTTAAGTGCTATGAAAATGGAGACAGTGGTCAAATCTCCTGTTAGTGGAAAGATTGTAAAATTGGCTGTTAAAAATGGTCAAAAGTTGGATGGGGATGATCTTTTAGTTGAAATAGATGCATGATCTATTCATATATTAAATTTAGTTTAATTTTTTCAAAATTAGAAATTAGATTTTTTGTATTTTTTTTTGGAATAAATTTATTTAAAGCAAAAGTGACTTTTTTGTTTGTTATTTAAAAGTTTTTTCCTCAAGTTTTTTTGTTGGCTCAAGTAGAATTACTCAGAAAATGAATTTTGAATAAGGTTTTAAATTTTGTTGATTTTTTTTAAGCATGTGTCAAATAAGTGAAAAAATTTCAAGCTTTTTTTCTTACCAAAAACATGAAGCTAATAAAAATTTTGACCTTGATTTTATAGCGTTGTATTTATTTTTAGCTTTAAAATAACTATTTATAAACTTAGAATTCGTTTGTTTTATTGGTGTAAAAAATTTTTATATTTTTCATTGCGTTATGAAATTATAGTTAAGAACTTTTATATTAAACTGAAAAATAAAACTGCGTTATTTGAAAAATAAATAGTAAAAAGTAAAATTTGCCATTTGTATAATTTCTTTTTTAACTTAACTAAACAAAAATATCTATAATTGATTACACATAAGCTTAAAAATTAAGATGAACTTTTACGATTCGTCTATATTTTTCACGATATAAAAAAAAATAAAAGCTTAAATCCTTGATAAAAAAAAATTATTTTAAACGTGCATTTATTATATCAAACATGCATTAATTAAATTTTTTGAACATTATAAATTTGCAGTTAACATTAATTTTAAAAAATTTACATTAATTTAAAAAAACAAACATTAATTGCTTAACAGTGCTAACATTAAGTACTTTTATTTAAATTAATTAATGCTTGTTTTTATATAATTTAATGCTAAATAAATGATAAATTAATGCTCAATAAGAGATTTTTTAATGATTTTAATTTACTGCTAATACCCTAAAAAATTAATGCTCATTCAGTATTTTTTTAATGCTCAGTTAAATACAAGCCTAAATATTTTATGAATATTTTATCAGAAGATTATGAGAATAAACAAAAATTGGAAGTTTTCCGACTTAATATGTTTCGTTTAATTATTAATGAAATTTGCCATGTTGTTTTGAGGAAAGCGCTAAATGATTTCAATGCTTCAAGTCCTTCGTTTAAGAGTAAAAACGAGACAGATTCAGATGTGAACTCTTTAAAACAAGCTGACATATTTAAAGCAGGGGTGAGGATTAAAATACCATAAAAAAGGATTAAAAAACATAAATAATGTGAACGACACATAAACTTATATTTATTTATCAAAAAAGATTACAACCACATAAAATGATTCTAATAAAATGTTACAAACACATAAAATTAATTTATAAAAAAAAAATAAGTCTTTTATTTGATATAAGTGTTAGTAACACATAAGTTATTCCAGATAAAAAAAATTTAATTTTTTATTGATTTAAAAATTAGGTGTTGGTAACAGAAAAAAAAATTAAATTTAGTTTTTAGTTTTTTTTATCTTTTTCAATTGTTATACAAAAAATTTATGTGTTGGTTAATCTTTTTAGAATTTTGATTAGCATTTTTTATTTTTATGTGTTCTATTTTTTGATTCACTCTTTTTATGGTATTTTAATCCTTACCCTTAAAGCAGGTGTACTTTGTTAGAAAAGCTTTTGTTTAGAAAGAATAGACTGGGCACTATCAAGCAAAAATCCTGAGTTCGATTTGAATTAACGCGCAGATTTTCTTACGAAATTGCTTAACGAAACAAATGAACCTGATTTGGATTTTCTAAAATTTGATTTTAAAAGATCTAGCTGTCTTAAAAATCCACATAAATTAACATATATAGCTATCGATTTTAGTAGTGAGATTGAAATGTTATAAAGTAAAAAAAATAATATAAAATCATTATCCAAAATTTTTTTCTTGAAAAATTATTAAATTAAAACAATTTACACTAATAAAAATTTTTATTTAATTTCTTTAAAAAAACGTCGTGTGCTAATTTATTAACTAAAATTACTGATTTCTCACCAATTTTCCTAGATGAATACAAAAATACTATTCAAAAATACTAATTAATTTTTATTAAAAAATAAAGTTTGATGCTAGTGTTTCCAATATTTAATTAAATTAAATAAAATTAATTTTTTGTTTATCCTCAAAGAAAATAATCCATCAAATAATTATTGAGATCTAAATTAGAAAGCTTTTGTGAAGTTCAGTACAAAAAAACAGAGCAAAATGACAAAAAATTGAATAACTTTTTTTTCTAAAATTTTAAAATCAGTTTGGAAAATGCTACATGCTACAACATTCAAAATTGCATCAACTATCAAAGTCTACTAATGATGTGCAAAATTTCTGCAAAACGCTTGAACATATTGAAGTCGAATTTCTGCTAAATTTGCAGAGTTTTTCAGAAATGCAACTTTGAAAGTTGCACAATGTCGTAATCACGATACTAATTTTTAACTTATAGAAAAAAAGTTATTCAATTTTTTATTATTTGTTTCTGTTCATTATCATTTTATACTGAATTTCACTAAACCATTACAAACCAGCTTACAGAACTCACATTTTTCATCAAAATTCATACCATAATATTCTAAATTATTCAAATACTGTTCTAATTCAAAAAAAAGTTTTCTAATTGTACAAAATATCCATATCTGATTCAAAAAATTTCTAAAAATCGACTTAAACGTCTATCTGCTGATTTTTAGTTTTTTTTTGGCAATTTGAAGTCTATGATCAATTTTTGATGCTCAAAATGATCAAATCAAACTTAAAATATTAAATAAATTGTAATTATTTAATTTAATTAGTGCAGAGGTACATTTTTGGATTAAACATACTTTGTTAAATAAAAAGATAAACTCTGCAATATCAAAATGCACATTGCAGAGTGCGTACCATTTAATTGATACTATTTTAAGTAGATAATTTTTTGCAGACTTTTGCAGATTTTACCTATAGATTTAAAAAAGTACGTTAAAACCAAAAATGTACCTCTGCACTAATTATATTAAATAATTACAATTTATTTAATATTTTAAGCTTGATTTGATCATTTTGAGCATCAAAAATTGATCATGATCTTCAACTTGCCTTTTTTATTAGAGTAAAATTATTTTTAATTTTAATCTTAATACGATTTAGAAAAGTTAATAAGAATCAGTTATTCAAATTTAGGAAAAAAATATTTTTTTTGTAATTTTAGTTAAAAGATAATAAATCGCCAAAAAAATTATCAGAAAAAACGTAATCAAACTTTATTTTCAAAATTTAAAAAATATCCATAAAACGTTTATTTTCAGTTCATTGTCATCAAATCCGCTAGCAACTCATTTTTATTCACTTTTGATATCCTGCTTGTAGGAATACTTTTAATTTAAAATATTTTTACATTTTTATTTTTTAAATTTTTTTAAGAAGATTTATTCCGTCGCATTTTTTAATAATTTTTTTACTTATTTATATTTTTTTTTATTTTTTCAAATAGATTTCAATTAACCGTAAATATTTGTTTCTTAAACGCTACACTAAAAACTCATAAACTTGGTTTTAATGCCAAAAAAATTAGTTTATTCTTCTTATTATCGAATCAAAATTGAAAATTTTGACATATAGTTGATTTTGTGATCATAGTTTTTCAACCGTTGAATTGAAAAAAAAATTGAATATTCAATTTTTTTTGAGGCACCAAAAGCAAGTTTCTGGGCTTTTAATGTGCCGTTTAAAGAAAAATATTTAGAGTATTAAATTCAAGAGAAAATTAGAAATTTTAAGTTTTTTTTTTTCAATCACTTATATAATCACTTAATTTAGAAAATTTAAATTATTTAAATGAATATAATAAAGGAGAAAATAATTTAATTTACAAACTTAAATTTATTTTCTAAAAAAAATTAGTAAAATTTAAAGAAAGCATCGTGAAAATATAAATTAAAGACACCAATAAAGAGTTGATATTAAAGCGTCATTTATTTTGATTAAAGTTTTTAAAAATAATTTTAAATCGTCAATTAAAATAAGAGTCAATTGTATGTATTATTCGTGAATTAAAAGTACTAGTTGCTACAAGATTTAGTTAAATATCATTTAATGCATCGCACAAAGTCAAGTTAAAAAAAATCATATATTAACAAATAAATTTTATCAGTTAAAAAAATTAAGAGATCAATTATATAAATAATTTTCAAAATAAAAAATTAATTAATTTTTACTTTTACTCATAATGTTTACTAATAAGAGGAGCAAGGCTAGGCTAGGAAATATAAGAGGAGAAAGGCTTACTCCTCTTATATTTCCTAAATTAGTGTGGCATGCTTTAGCTGGAAAGAAATCCATAAATTCTCATTTTGAACCGAATGTAATTCCTGGAATTACATTATTAAGGAGTAATTGATGGAAATTTTTTTTGATAATTAATTTTTTCAAGATATAATTAATTAAAATGTATGTAGGTTAATTATTCTTATTGACAATTAAAAGTTTTAAGTTTTATTTGATTTTAAAAATATCCTTTAATACATTTTAGTTCTATATAATATTAAAAATTGTTATTTAATCTTCTAAATGACGATTAATGCATTTATTTGACAATTTTTATAATGAATTTTAATCAAATTAAATGACACTTGAATATGCGGCCATGTATAAATTGTTTTTATTTTTCAGATTTATCGATACCAAATACTATTTTTTACACTTGTCATTATTATTTTTATTAATGTATTTTTTTCATTTTTAACACCACGATCATTGAAATTTATTAATGACTTATACAGTTAAAATTTAATTTTCTAAATTTTCATCTTACCTTATTTTGACTAGTACCTTTCATTAATTATTTATTTCAGCAAGCCTTCACTTCAAAAAATTTGTAATTTTTGTTATACTTTTTTACACAAGCTTTTTAAATTTGATTTTTTTGGTAAAGACCTTAATACTGTAAACAATTTCTTAGAAAGATATAATTTATTTTCCTTTCAGCATCGTTTTTTATCAAAATTATTAGCCTTTTCATTTAAAATTATGAAATTTGATAATGCACCTACAATCTTAAAAGATCAACTTCACAAAAGTAATTCAAGAAATTTAAAATGGATTTTACGGATTCGGATAAATTGGTGCTAAATCAAAAGTTGTCGAAATGACGTTTACTTATTTCTTTCCAAAATTATTTAATAATTTTGTAATTGAAAAAATCAATTTAACTTTTAATCATTTTAAGATGTCTGTATTCAATAATATTAACTTATTTTACCAAAGAGCATGTAAATTTTTCGATAATCTTGATTTATTATACAAAAAATTTTAATTTAAATGAAAAAAAAATATTTTTAAATTAAATTTCTTATTTCTTTTTTTATGTAAATTCAATTTTATTTTAAAAAGGATATATTGTATTTTTATTCTTAAATAATTAAATAAATGAAGTGTTAATCAGTCTTGAAAAAAGATAATGGCACTAGCCTGTTGATTAACCTTGAATAATAAAAAAAATAATCTTTTAAGAAATAAATTATAAATTTTATTTTAAAAAAAAATTCAATAATCATTTTGGATAAAATACAATTAAGATAAATTTAAAATTTTTACGAAATCGTTTAAAATAAAATTCATTTAAAAATTTAAATATCTTGAGATTGACGCAACTTCTTTCTTTCTATTAATTTTCTCTTCCACTCGGGCATATTCGACTCTTGGTCAGTCTTTCTCAAAACCCTATACTCAGTCACCTTTTGGATATCTTCGAGCGTTTGCTCGAATTTCGAACTACTCTCATTCTTTCTCTTTAGCTGATTGTTTAACTCGTCCATAAAATTAAAAGTTTTTCGCGATCTGTCCGCCTGTTTTAAGAACCCAAAGGGGCTTTTTTCATCAATACCACTCTCTTTACGTTGATTCCAGGAAGGCAGCGGAGGCGCCGGTGGTGGCACTTTCGAACCATCAACATTATTGTTCTGGTCCGGACTTAACTTATTCATTGTCTGGTCGGATTCAGAGTAAATAGACGAACAGTCTATGTAGGCCTTTGTCGATTGTTTTGAACTGTTCTCGAATTCAGCAATGCATCTGTCTAGTTCATCTATAGCAGACACTTGGGTTACATCACACTGATTACTGTACATGCTCAATTGGGATCTGTGCGTCAGCTGAAGAAAAGCGTGATTTTTTGTGTAAGTTCTCGAGTTAATTTTGCTCAGATCGTCCAATTTGTCCAAATCAGAAGACGGCGTTGAAGATGGTACTCCAGTCAGATCAGTGAACAATGGCGAGTGGACAGAATTCAGCAAGGAAGTGGGTGATCTTCTCAAAGAGCGATTTGTCAGCGATTTTTGCACCACTGTTTCTGTTTGGTTGCTAGTTGGTTTTTGTTGTTCGAATTTTTTGATTTCTTCTGCCAAATTCTTGAACCCGTTGGCAAAGGCCACATCTGAAGCACTCATGCCCTCGCCATCTTTAAGACTAACATCGCATTTGCTGGCTATCAACAGCCTAGCGCACTCTAAATGCCCATTCAGTGCTGCATCGTGCAATGGACTATTTCCAAATTTATCTGCCTTTATCTCAACCCCATTGCTAAGCAAATGCGCCACTAGTTTAGGGTTCCCGTTCACACAGGCGTAGTGCAGTGGTGTTGCACCATTTTGGTCACTTTCATTTAGGTCAGCACCGAATTCTTCGTTCAGCATTTGAACCATTGTTAAATTTCCATTT
This sequence comes from Brachionus asplanchnoidis, assembly GCA_025491095.1. Classification (NCBI taxonomy): domain Eukaryota; kingdom Metazoa; phylum Rotifera; class Eurotatoria; order Ploima; family Brachionidae; genus Brachionus; species Brachionus asplanchnoidis. The sequence continues at coordinate 2,879,503 of JAILYF010000008.1, read as the reverse complement.
TGACAGGCCACATGCATTATGCTCATACCCTCCTCAGCTCTCAGATTTAAACTAGCTCCTGATTTCAGCAAAAATTTTGTCACTGGTATATTATTCTCTTGTATGACCAAATAAATTGGTGTTATTCCATTGACCATTTGATTATTGACAAAGCTAGGCAATATTTGAACTAGTCGCTTGAGGCAGCGAATCGCGTTGGCCGATGCTGCAAAATGGTGACAAGTGGCTCCATTGAAAGTAACTGTTTTTGCACCTTTGGTTCCTTCGAAGTCAATTAGCCAGTCGATTAGGTCGATTTGGTCAAATTTGGAAGACAAGTGCCAGATGGTTGCTCCATTGGAGTCTTTGTGTGAAGAAGTCAATTTTGTGTTTTTCAGCAACCATTCAATAGTGCTGATTCGGCCTTTGACCGCAGCGTCATGCAAACATGTCGCTCCGACTTCAGATACCAAAAATGGACTGATTTTTTTTTCGCAGATCAAGTACTCCAGGACGTTGATGCATCCGTTTCGGGATGCATAATGAAGACAACTTTTAATTTTTTTTTAATTTTATTAAATTTTTTATTTTAAAATTTTGAGCTATACCTAGCCTGATTTTGGTCACGTATTGATTCAATTTGGTCGCTATTGGCCTCACTAATGTAAGCTTTTAGATGTTGAAGATCCCCTCGACTGCAAATTTTTAGAAGAGTTTCACTTTCCATTTTTTTTTGATGTAAATGAATTGAAAACTAAAATTTTAAATTGAGAGAAAAAAAAAATTATTAACGCTTTGTTTACTATCGAGTCACATGTGCTCACAATTCTGACTTATAGATTTCAAAGATTGCTGGATTTTAAACAGCTATTAAATTTCTTTTTTGATATTTTAGTTTTTAAAAATCAATATCGCTTAATTGATTCATAAATTGGTTCTGCAGTTAAAGTTGATTTTAACTAACAGACTGTCAGTTCAAATGGTCTAGACTAATTTTTAAAAAAAATTTAAAAATTAAAAAGCTGTCGAGTTGAAAAATTCGAAATTGAAGAAAAATTAAATTTAAATAATAAGTTAAAGGCTATTCATATTAGTTAAAATTTAAAATTTAAATTTTTTATTTATGTTGAATAACAGATTTGAAAAAATTTAATTTGGACCAAAATTTACCAGATGAATTCTGCAAAATTGCACGCTAAACTAAAAGTAAGATTCTCCCACTTAATGATACAAATTGGTCACGAAATATTTGACCAATATCACTTTGTTCTGTTGTAGAACAGCACTGGTCACTTTTTGGTGAACAAGAAAAAATGTGACCAATATTTAAGCAAATTGAAATCGGCAAAATTATAAAAGCGAATAATAGGAACATTATTTTATCCAATTTTTTTCCTCTCATATGATATTGCTGTTAATTTTTTCTTAATTTGTTTTATTATCTTTGATATAACTATAATTTTACATGAATTATTAATTGTAATACAGGGCCCCTTATTTTAGGGTCACTGAGCAAGTGGTCGGCAATCGGCCTCAGCCTAACCTTAATAATAAATTAAAGTGATTTTTAAGTTTAATAAGTTTAATAATTAAATGACAAGTATTAATAATTTAGTGATCAGTGAAACTAATTTGGTGAAAAATAAAATACAAAAAAGCGTTAATAATTTTTTTCTCTCAATTTAAAATTTTAGTTTTCAATTCATTTACATCAAAAAAAAAATGGAAAGTGAAACTCTTCTAAAAATTTGCAGTCGAGGGGATCTTCAACTTTAAAAGGCTTACATTAGTGAGACCAATAGCGACCAAATTGAATCAATACGTGACCAAGATCAGGCTCAAAATTTTTAAATAAAAAATTTAATAAAATTCAATAAAAAAAAAGTTGTCTTCATTATGCATCCCGAAACGGATGCATCAACATTCTGCAGTACGGTAAATTTAAGTTTCAGATTAAGTTTTAAGATCAAAATGATCATTTAAAATTTTAAAACTTAATTTAGGCTTATATTTTTTGTAGTAGAAAAAGTATTTTTTTTTTTAGAAAAAACATTTTTCGCAGTAGAAAAAATGAATTTATTAAAAATATTTTTTTTAGTAGAAAAAATGAATTTATTAAAAATATTTTTTTTAGTAGAAAAAATATTTTTGATTGAAGAAAAAATAATTTTCCTAATAGAAAAAAATTTTCATCACCTTTATCGATTAAGAAAACTATCACTTAATACTAATTGACAAAAAACTTATTAATACTTATTTAATAACTTTAATTGAATGTAAAATGAGTATAAAAAAGCATTAAAACAGTAAAAAATTAGTTTCATTAAAACTTAATAAAAAAATGTTTCAAGATTCAGAATCTGACTCGTCATCAACTTCAATTGTTCAACGATCAGCTGTCAACAATCTAGACGAAACGGACAATGAAAGCGAGGACATTATTCCAACAAAAAAGCCAGGGGCGAAGCTAAAGTGAATGATTATTACAAAAAATATAATAGTTTACAAAAAATAAAAGAGTCTCGATGAAACTAAAAATGAACTTATCGATGATGTCAAGTGGAGTACAAAAGAAATATATATGACGGATATTGCCGAAAAATGTTTCTTCAAGTGGATAAATGTTAAAATCGTTTATATATATAAACGCGGAAAACCTAGAAAAAACTAACATTTTTTTTTCTATTTTCCCAAGTATTTTTTCTACATTTAAAAATATTTTTTCTATATAAATAAAATATTTTTTCTAATTTTTTTTTTCTACTTTACGAAAATAAAAATTCTATAAAAAAAAATATTTTTTCTACTCCAAAAAATATAAGCCCTTAATTAATCTAATGATTTTGAAAATTTTTAAGAAACAAATACTAAACATTACTAGACATGTTATGTCTTATAATGGTTAATTATCAAATTTTCATCAAAATGATTTATATCTAATTTATTTAACAAAAAAATCAATAATTTAAATAATTCAGGTTAAGTTAATTCACAAATTCAAATTTATAACTTTTATATCCATTCATTCAAACAAAATTAATTTAATTTTTCCACCTCCCAAAGAATGCTGTCCCACACCACGAAAACTATTAAGCATAAAAGTGTTTTTATTTGGAAATTCCTCATAGTCAGTTTCGTCAATTAAAAAAAACTGCTCATTCACCCGAACAACAAACAGTTTATCCATAGAAATAATAATGCTAATCACCAAAAAGCATGTTACAAATATTCTTGACCATTTTTCTTCTTGAAGCTTGCTTATTCTTTTAACCCATGATTTGTCTTTGATCAAAATACTAAGTCTCAGCCATGATATACCAATGATTGATGCATTCGACCAAAGCTTTAAAACACTCAATAGAAACTCAACAAAAATAATGTCGAATAGCTGAACAAATCTTTCTCGCTGAATTGCTGAACAAAATATTCCATTCACATAAACACATTTGTTGACCAAATGGATGCAATAGATCACAGAATAGACCAAGTTAATTAAGCTATTGACCATCATTAGTTTGTTTGAAGCAGAAAACTTGTCTCTTTGAATATCTGATAGAATTTTCAGGTTCATCAAATTTGTTATGATTGCGACCAGGGAAAATATGGGTGTCATAAAGATTGTTAGAAAATTTAAGATTTCTGAATCAAAAATCAAATCTTGAGCAGAGTATTTTGAAGTTTTAGATAAAAGTGAAGGACCACATTTTTTTAATTTGCTTTCAATTTTGCATTCTTCAACATTTGGTTTATTGTTACAATTTTGGAAAAATAAAAACAAATCTGCTGATCTAGATAAATTAAGTAAAAGAAATAAAGTACAAGAACAATGAAAATAATTGCTTGAATATTCTACATTTATCTTTTTAAAGAAGTAAAGACTTTTAAAGTAGCATAAATCTTCATCTGGAAATTTGTAATTTTGTCTGTAAATTCTTAGCAAACGAAATTTAGCTTCAATATTGGAATCTAATTTTTTGAACATTTTTCGATTAATATAAATAAAATAAATTAAATTGTCTAATTTAATATCGATTGATTGAAGATTTTTTAATTTTTCGATTGAAATTATTCTAATTTCGCCTTTCAAATCTAAATGATGAACATTCTCAAATACATTTGAATCAAAAATGCTTTCTAATAAATCTGTTTTGTAGGCTTTTATTTCTAAATTTTTAATAGATGAGTTGATTTTTCCATTTATGGTTGAAAATCCAAGTATATTTCTTTTTAAAAAAGTTTGTGTTAGGCCATAGATCTGAAGCAAATCAATGTTTGAGTTTGCAAAAATGAGTGGACATGTTTGTTCAAAATATCGAACACTGAATCCGAATCCAACTTTAGTTACTTTAAAAAAAATAGGTAAATTTTCTGTCTCATTTATAAAACAATTTTCTTTACCATTTGATAAAATTTTAAATTGTGAATAAAAAAAATAGATAAGGTAAATAACGATTTTTTTACTTAGATGAAAAAAAAAAACGAGAATTTAAATCAAACGAACTAATTTTTATAAATTGTAAACTAATTGCTCTTTCTGAATTAATTCTTGGCTCTTGAAATTTGAACGAACTGTCCAATTTAAAAACTTTTTTCGATAAAATATTTAGAATATAATTGTTTGAATTTAGATTTAGACAATTGAAATTTATTCCATATTCATTCATATAGTTGATGTTTATTTCGATTAAATCACCTAGGCCGATTAAAGGTGATTTTTTAAAAATTTTGTAATTTCTACAAGTTTCGTTTACTTCACTTAGTGCAGTAAATACAGTATTGAATAAAATAATTAAAATTAAATTCTTCATTTGTAAATATTTTTTCTGGAAAAAATTTCAAAAAATATATCTATTAAAAGGTTTATTTAAATTATTTATAAACAAAAATATTTCATGATATTTTAAAATAATAACACAAATAATCTTTTACCATGGGGATTTACTTTATTTTGAAATTAATATTAAAAAATGCTTGTAATAAAATGTAAAAAATACATTAAAATAATTGATTTCATTCAAACGTCACTAATTTCAAAATGAAACCACTATAATCTAGAATTACAATATTATTATATTTTTGAAAACAAATAAAAAAAAATTTTATTTAAATATATTTCCCTTTAGATTTGTTCTTATTACTCACCTGTATTAATGACAATGCTGACCTGTATTATACTAAAAAATTAAACTTAAATTTAGAAGAAATTAAAATAATCTTTATCTTATTTATCTTTTTAGTATTATTCTAATTTTTTAATTAATTCTAAAAATTTATTTTAATTTGAACAAAAATTTATAAGACGAATTATGTAAAATTTCACGCTTAATTTTAAATAAATAGTCTCCCAGTCAATTGAAATTTGATGTGGCATCAATGAAAAAAAAAAATTTTAATAGATTTTTCATCGATGAGCAGTGAACAGATTATTAGCCTTTTCATTTAAAATTATGAAATTTGATAATGCACCTACAATCTTAAAAGATCAACTTCACAAAAGTAATTCAAGAAATTTAAAATGGATTTTACGGATTCGGATAAATTGGTGCTAAATCAAAAGTTGTCGAAATGACGTTTTCTTATTTCTTTCCAAAATTATTTAATAATTTTGTAATTGAAAAAATCAATTTAACTTTTAATCATTTTAAGATGTCTGTATTCAATAATATGAAAGTTTAATAAAAAAGGACATTTTAAAATTTTAAATATGAAAATAAACTTGACATGACATGTCAAGTAATTGCTTTGGAAAAAATTTATTTTTTCCCTATTATTAAAAACAATATTACAATTATATATATATATATATATTAAAACAATATATATATTTTGATATTTTGATCTTGATCTCAAACTTTGCCTGCAATTTGCCTGTTTGATCTGCGAAAAAAAAAATCCATTTTTGGTATCTGAAATCCGAGCAATATGTTTGCATGACGCTGCGGTCAAACGCCGAATCAACACTATCGAATGGTTGTTGAAAGATACAAAATTGACTTCTTCACACAAAGAATCCAATAAATTTTATCAATATAATTTTAATTGAATTAATGAATATGATAAAATATAAATATGATAAAGGAAAGAAAAAAAAAAGAATTCTTGATTTTTTATTAATTTATGATAGTTCATAGAAAATCACCTTTCTTCCTATAGGGATTATCCTGTTTTAATTTTCAGATGTCAATTCAAATTTAATGCTGTATATACATAAAAGATTTATTAGAATAATTTATTTTTAAATAAAAATTTTATTCAGTCATAAACATGAAAAATTAATTTGGTAAAAATACTTATTGAAATATCTTTTTTAGTTTGTATTTTACTTCAATTTATATAAATAGATAAAAATTATTTTAAAATCAATCGTTATTTTTTGTTGAATCTAATTTAATGACTTTTTTGAAAAATGTTGAAAATTTTGTCAAAAGATATTTTAAAATCTTTGTTTAAATTTCTAAATAAAATAATGGAATAAGCATTTGATAAGATGTAAAATTGTTCACTAAATTCCAAATAATTTGAGCAAACTCTACTGTAATAAAAGCAAACATTTGAATCATTTAAATTTGAAAATAATTTTTTCATAAATATAAAGAATGAGACTCCGAAGTGAGCTAATTTTAAAAAAAAAACAATCATTAGATTCAAACAAACTGTAGCATAAACTTTTGTTTTTACGCCTTTAAGCTTACAATTTTCTTTTATTTTTAGTTTTATTTCCAAATTGTTCTTATCTTTGATTGTATTGCGAAAAAAATAAAGAATTGAAATATCTACTACAAATAGTAGAAAATATACTAAAAGATCATTTAGAATAAAGTTGCAGACGAAAAACACATAAAAAATTATGGCATGCTTTCCAAAAAATTTAACACCTCCCAAAGAATGCTGTCCCACACCACGAAAACTATTAAGCATAAAAGTGTTTTTATTTGGAAATTCCTCATAGTCAGTTTCGTCAATTAAAAAAAACTGCTCATTCACCCGAACAACAAACAGTTTATCCATAGAAATAATAATGCTAATCACCAAAAAGCATGTTACAAATATTCTTGACCATTTTTCTTCTTGAAGCTTGCTTATTCTTTTAACCCATGATTTGTCTTTGATCAAAATACTAAGTCTCAGCCATGATATACCAATGATTGATGCATTCGACCAAAGCTTTAAAACACTCAATAGAAACTCAACAAAAATAATGTCGAATAGCTGAACAAATCTTTCTCGCTGAATTGCTGAACAAAATATTCCATTCACATAAACACATTTGTTGACCAAATGGATGCAATAGATCACAGAATAGACCAAGTTAATTAAGCTATTGACCATCATTAGTTTGTTTGAAGCAGAAAACTTGTCTCTTTGAATATCTGATAGAATTTTCAGGTTCATCAAATTTGTTATGATTGCGACCAGGGAAAATATGGGTGTCATAAAGATTGTTAGAAAATTTAAGATTTCTGAATCAAAAATCAAATCTTGAGCAGAGTATTTTGAAGTTTTAGATAAAAGTGAAGGACCACATTTTTTTAATTTGCTTTCAATTTTGCATTCTTCAACATTTGGTTTATTGTTACAATTTTGGAAAAATAAAAACAAATCTGCTGATCTAGATAAATTGAGTAAAAGAAATAAAGTACAAGAACAATGAAAATAATTGCTTGAATATTCTACATTTATCTTTTTAAAGAAGTAAAGACTTTTAAAGTAGCATAAATCTTCATCTGGAAATTTGTAATTTTGTCTGTAAATTCTTAGCAAACGAAATTTAGCTTCAATATTGGAATCTAATTTTTTGAACATTTTTCGATTAATATAAATAAAATAAATTAAATTGTCTAATTTAATATCGATTGATTGAAGATTTTTTAATTTTTCGATTGAAATTATTCTAATTTCGCCTTTCAAATCTAAATGATGAACATTCTCAAATACATTTGAATCAAAAATGCTTTCTAATAAATCTGTTTTGTAGGCTTTTATTTCTAAATTTTTAATAGATGAGTTGATTTTTCCATTTATGGTTGAAAATCCAAGTATATTTCTTTTTAAAAAAGTTTGTGTTAGGCCATAGATCTGAAGCAAATCAATGTTTGAGTTTGCAAAAATGAGTGGACATGTTTGTTCAAAATATCGAACACTGAATCCGAATCCAACTTTAGTTACTTTAAAAAAAATAGGTAAATTTTCTGTCTCATTTATAAAACAATTTTCTTTACCATTTGATAAAATTTTAAATTGTGAATAAAAAAAATAGATAAAGTAAATAACGATTTTTTTACTTAGATGAAA